>HG995309.1:10000000-11383333 GCA_905332915.2 Hecatera dysodea | reverse complement strand
GAACGTTCAAAGAGAATTTCTCTTGTACCTATAAAGAAACAAACTGTAATACGAGTATCTAATAAATTCAATTTTCTTTTTAGAGAAGCGGCCAAAAGCCCGATAATGGAAGCCGGAAAATTCTTCACTTTTTCTCAATTTCAATGTAAAAAGCTGTTTCTTTATGGTTCTGTTTTAAACGTTCTTAGGATATTAACAGCTTTGCTTAGTTTCTTTTGTTTTAAATATTGAAATGTATTGATTTATTTTATTTTAATTTTCAGCCTGTTCATAATGGAGGTCCATAAACTAAGCGTTCTTTTTCATGCAATTACAAAAAAAAATATGTTCTTAGAAACTTTGACAAACATCTCTGGATTTTCCACTAAATCTTTTAAGAAAAATCGTATGGTACATTAATTACTCCGATTTCCATTATATGCACTATCGATCACACACATTTCAAAATAACTAAACAAAAAATTACGCTACAGGACGTCACATGACGAAAACTGACTTCGAATAAATTCGTTGATATACGAACCTACATCAGAAGTCCTACCGGCGTTTTCGGCTCAACTTAAGCCTCCGGGCACCGGCTGTGACCTCGATTCTCCGAAATTTTACAGATGTTTTAAGTCCCCTGCGCGGCGTACTTCGAATTTAATAGGAAATTCAGTTATTTCAATCTTTGTGTAATAAGCTTAACTTTCCACAAGTTTACCTAGGAAGCAGGTTTACTTGGTAAGAATGTAATGTCGATACATCCGGGTTTCAATATTGTGTGGATCGCCCGGAGGACTCGGTAGAGCATACGGTGGAGGTCTGCTCTGATTGGGCGGAGTAACTCGGTATCCTTGTCGAGGCGATCAGTGGCGGCGATTTTCGCGTCCGATCCTGGTTCAATCCATGGTTCAGAGCGAGGAGTCATGGGAGGAGGCAGAACGCGTGCGGGAGAGGGAACCCTCACGACTCCGCAACAGAGATACCCCGGACGTCGGGAATCACAGGGCGATTCCGGACCACCGTAGGCGCGGCCCTGCGGATGGCGAGCTATGGGTGGCTAGCCGTCCCATAGTATCCAGGCCCGGGTCAACGACGCGTCGTGTTTCAAGCAGTCCTCAAAGAGATGCCAGCAAAGAGGACGCGGCCCCATAGGGTCAGTGCCTGTTAGGGCTGCGGAATTTGTTCGAAAAATTCACCACGGCCCTGGAACGCAAAGGGCACTAGAAAGAGCACGGGTGGCATTTAGTCAGTAACAGTCTGACACTGCCTACCGCTCCGTCGAAGTCCGGAAGAAGTCATTTCTCAACCATAAAAAATGGTTTTAAAAATGGTTTATAATGATGAGTAGAGTGGGGGTCACTCTATCAAGTTTTGTTTTATTTTATTACACGTTGTATATGAAGAAAAAGTCACAAGGGTACCTGTATGTATATCAACCTGAACAATAGTTTTTTTTTATACTTAAACATTTGTTATGAAAAATGCCATAGTGAATCGAGTGTATGCTGCAAAGTATTACAGTACAGCGAGCATAAGGAATTTAATATATTTACGGATGTCAAGATTTTCCATATCCGTGCGCTTTGCTTCATTTTCCACTGACGTAGGAAACTCAAGGCAACAGAGATAATATACGTACCTATCTGACACAAAGTGCGTCAGGATATTATTATGGAAAAATACGTACTTCTTCTTTTGAAGGTGGATAGTTTTTTTTTGTAAAGGTAAAATTTCAGCCAGTCAGCGCTATGATACGAATGGAATCATGATTCCGTTTTGGGTGATGCGGAGCTATACAGGACAAAGAAAGAAAGAAAGAAAGAAATAAAGAAAGAAAATGTATTTAATTGCTACAAAACGACATACATTAAGGAATTTCCAGTAAGACCTAAACGATAGTATTAGTAGTACTTAAATTATGTTAGTAAAGACAAATTACAATTTAATAACAATACAAATTAATAATAAAAGTGATTTTATGAGTATACATATAAAGGAAATGCATGTCGTGGTTGTGGCAAAAAGGCTTCCACTCAGCAGAAATGCCGTGCCGTGAGGAACCCTCGGCACGGCGCTGATTTTCAGTGGTCGCCTTAAATAGCAGTTTATACCTCTAATAACTTTTGTTTGCCACATTTTCAATTTGAAGCCAAGTTTCGTCTATCCTGCATTTTCAGAAATTATCCTAAACACACATACCAACGACCAAATCTCGGGTAAAGGTATGATGTCCCCACATATCCGTCCCAGACAGATTTCCATGTCAGCACATACAGTAAAACGGGGTGGATAGAAACGCAGGGGTGAATAAAAACGAAACTCTGGAATTTTCACCTTATTTAAATATTGTTTGCAGCTATGAAGAACCCCAATGTTTTTTTTTAATCAATTAGATATTTTTTAAATGGATGCTTTGTAAAAAACCTTTAATATGGTATTTAAGTGAGAATCCCACTAAAAGTTTCGTTTTTACCCCTGCATTTCTATTCACCCCATTTTACGGTAGCTATTATTTCTTATTTCATCGTACAATTTTCCGTTACCCTCAAACTTGCTGAAATATTATAAAGGTCTGTATGGATACAGTGACTAAGTAAGAATCTATAACTGTAGGCGTTCCTGCTCTTGACATTGATTTTATTGGTTTACTGAATAGCTATATAATTAACCAAGACGTTTTTGAAATAGGCATGGTGGTGAGTGAAAGGTTAAGTTAGTAATAAACCAATCTTTTACCTAATTAATATATTATAGTGGAATCTCAAAAGACTTCTGAATATAGAATAATTTGATAAATCTCATTAATGTGTAGGTGTTTCAAGAGACATCCTTTGAGAACTTAATTAATACGACGTCGCCTAATATAACTAATATTACAGAGAATTTACTTGCTTTTTTTATTTATTTTGTACGCAGAACATTCAGATCATATAACAGTGAAAAACATTTAGTATCGATATTACTGGGTGAAGACGAGTGCAAAGGTGAGGCTAAAAATGTATAAATATTGCACTAATTACTTATTTCGCACACTTTACTTAAAATTGTAAACTATTTTACGTTATATTCAACGTAAGTAAAAAACAAAATCTTTCAAAATATAAAAAGCCCAGTATCGGGAACAGGGGCCAAGCCATTGAAGCAGGCGATCAGTGGCCGTATTACGAAGTGCTATGCTATCATGATTCAGTGTGAGGCAAAGGGATAGTGCTATTCATCTATGTAACTCCGTCTCTGTCTGACACAGGAATCATGATGGATTTAAGACTTCATAGTAGGGCAGCTGGGCTCCAGATATAGGATCCTGTTAGCAAAAGTAGACGGACTCGGTCGTTACCTGCATTTAAAAGACTTCCTAAAGAACATTACCAGTCACTGTGATTATCGATAGTCGTTATTTAAATTTGTAGCCTGTATATTCGGTATTTAAGTACCAATTTATTTAATAGCATATTATATATGTATCTGTGTATCTATTATATTATAGTTAAATTGGTTTTTGTCACACCAATAGTAGCCCCATTTCATGACAAGGCAAATATTGTCAATCTCAGGTTGTCGGTGGCCGTCCATTGTATGTGTTTTAGATTTAAATCTCCTTTTTGTGTTACTTTTGGTATATTAAGTATATTAAAAATAATACATAAATAAAACGAACCATGCCCAGAAGTATTGCTGAATCAAATGCTTTATCCTGCGCCTTACGAAAGTTTTTTAAGGGTTTCACAGATCGATTATTATATTTTTTTAGATAATATAATCAAAGTGCAGAACTACAGATAATTTCATTTTTTCTAGGCGATCTCCTAAATATGTCATGTCTGTGGTCAATCAGATTTCACAAACATAGCTATGCACATAATTATTTATCCTATTTAGTCACGGATTTATGCATCAGTGCTTCTCAAAGTCCGCATTAAATTTTCTGCATTGAATTCCCTCCGGAGATTTGTGACCTACATTAAGAAAATCTGCAGCAGAAATTGCTTTTATATTGATGAGAATTTCCTGTTATAAACTTTGTTACGAGTTTTGCTTTTTAAACAAAAGAAACAAATAATTGTTATTATCATAGTTTTATAATTCTAGTAACGAGTAATATTGACATATTTCTACAATTCTACTCTTTACGTCTTAGTTATAGATCATATTGTAAATAATTTGGTAATAGGTAATTTATGGCTTTTTCATTTATATTTTGTTAATTTGTGGTAACCTTTTTTTAAGATAAAACCCAAACTAAATCGAAATGATGTGTTAGTTTGCGAGTGGTCTTAGTTTTTTATGAAAAGTGACGTAGCAAAACGAGTATTATAAACGAGGACCATTATCTACACATTCATTGGCCACCATTGAAGTCAGATCAGAAAATGCTTTTGTTACAACTTATCCATTGTTCGTTACAGTTCTAAAAACTAACTTTCCTCAACAGGTTTGAGATTATTTCTAGATTAGAACCTTTCTACGTGGGTATAAGTTTGGGAGCCACTGTTGTCAGAGGAAACTTTTGTTCACAGCGTGTTTGGGCCAAGTGTTGTTTGTATTTAATTAATATATACTATGTGCGGGAATGCGACATTTGTTGAGGTTTTGTCTTTCTGCGACTGTTTAGGGAAACGTGTTATATTTAATAACTTTCTTTTGATTAGTTAGTAGTAGAGAAAAAGTAACCCTCACTGGATTACTACGGGCGTACCATGACGTCTTAAAACGTGAGTCTTCCGAACGAGAAAAAGGGATGGAGCTATATAGGGTGTATAACTCTGTCCCTCTTTCTCGCTCGGAAGACTCACGTTTTAACACCTCATGGTACGCCCGCAGGTGTGACTGTCTGTTTGTCTGTCCGTCCATCTGCCACAGCTCAGCCTACTATAATATAGCTACTAGCTCCGATACTACTGTACCTATTCAGTTGAAATGAACACATACGATTTTATTTTCAGAAAATTGTATGTGTTGCACGCAAATAAATAGATTTCGAAAATGGGCCCACTGCACTAAAGTTTTTCAACCGTGCAACATATCTAATGAAAGACTTTTTTGAGACTCTCAAGTATCTTTATAATTTAAACATAATGGATTTAAAGATATTTAAGAAAAAGTTTATTTTAGTAATACGTTTCAGGAATACTCATTAAAAGTATACAGGTTTAAAATAACTTGTTCAAAATTTGTTTAGTTCGGAACATTTTGCGCGCAAGGCCCAGTCAGCATTTGGCCGGTTTTTTCCTTTTTTTTTTTTTTTTGGATGGGAAATCATCAAATGACTTCTCCCGCTCTGGGCGGAGCGGAAGGGAGTGTCAGACTCTTACTGACTAAAACCCACCCGTGTTCCTGCTTGTGCCCTTTGCGTTCCAGGGCCGCGGTGACTCTTTCGAACAAATTCCGCAACCCTAGCAGGCACTGACCCTATGGGGCCCCGTCTTCTTTGCTGACGGCCCTTTGAGGCGCGCGTGGAACACGACGCGCCGTCGACTCGGGCCTGGTTGCTATCGGACGGCGAGCCACCCATAGCTCGCCATCCGCAGGCCCGCGCCTACTGTGGCCGGGAATCGCCCTGCGTTTCCCGACGCCCGGGGCGTCTTCTCCTGTTGCGGCGGCTGGAGCGAGGAGTTTCCCTCTCTCGCACGCGCTCCGCCTTCTCCTTCGCTAGCATTACTGCTTCGCAGAAAGAGGCGACGGCCTCCCATGCCTCCTCACTCCCGACCATGGCTTGAACCAGGGCCGAACGCGAGAGGTCGCCGCCGCCGATCGCCTCGACGAGGACACGGCGGTGCTCCGCCCAGGCAGGGCAGACCTCCACCGTGTGCTCCACCGTGTCCTCCGGGCGATCCACACAGTGATGACATCCGGACGTGTCCTCCCGCTGGATCCGACACAGGTACCTCCCGAAACAGCCGTGTCCGGTGAGCACCTGCGTCTGGCGGAAAGTGAGGACGCCGTGGCGTCTCTCTAACCACTCCTCAAAGAGGGGACTTATCGCCGCAATGGCGGCGTGTCCAGGCCGGTTTTTTCCTACCACCTTTTCTAAATTAGAATTCTTCCAGACGATTCGTTTCGATAATGTCACCCCATTGAAGGCCGTTGGCCTGCCTTGACCATAGTCATTGGCAAATTTGAGTTGAACGGCTGAACACCATTGCCTGACTTTGAACAATTTTTTTTATAAGTACCCTTTTAAATTAGTCCCTCATGCAGTCTGTTAATGTTTGGTGAATTAATAGGTTTAATTTGTCTGTACTTGTCAGGAACAGTTCTATAGTTAACGCAGACTGAAATAGCAGTATGAGACCGGGTACCTACTAAGAGATCTTTAAACTGTCGTGGTTCTAGTGTGAGAGAGAGACGGAGTTATACAGGAGGTGTTAAGTGATAAATTTTATAAAATATGTTATACTCCTTGCTGTATTGTGTCTATGCGCTATCAGAAAATATGGTAGTGACTTTTGTGTTTTACGTTTGAAGAAATAAAGGAAAGTTGAATAAGAAATCTTACTCTTCTTATTATTTTTAAACTAATAATAATAGGTTATGGGCCCAGGTACGTATCGTAATAAATTGAGCAAAGAGAAGAAATAAAAGGAAAGTTGAATAAGAAATTTTACTCTTATTATTATTTTTAAACCAATAATAATAGGAGGCACAGCACTATCCGTTTTTCACAACAGTATCATGATGGCATGAAGACCTCATGACAAGGCCCTTGGTTTAGTTAAAGTGGAGTGGAAAGGAAGTAAGGAGGTTGTTCGCGACGATGCGTCTTAGCTACATAGTATAGGTAGTTATAGGTAGCTATAGTAGTACATAGAATGTTGCAAATAAATAAAACCGCGACTACATAGTATAGGTAGTTATAGGTAGTTAGTTAGCACATAGAATGCTGTAACAGATAAAGCTGCATAGTATAGATAGTTATAGGTAGCTATAGTTGATACATAGTTTGTTATTGAAATAAAACACATTCGTTACAGTTGTTTGCTCTCAAGAGGCAGAATATAAGCCCTTGGAGCCTTTATTTCTCCCAAATAGATAGAATATAGTTAGGTAGGGTATCCCATCCCTTACACATAACAGTAAACACATGGTAACCCTGGTAATCGAAGGTATATAAAGGTAATCAAGGTATATAAAGGTATATAAAAGGTAATCGGTGGTATATAAGGTAATCGAGGTATATACACACACAGACAGACATACATAGGTAAATAGAAAGGGCTTGGTAATTGAGACCCGAAATATTCAGGTCAAAGGTACCTAGTCGCATAGCTAAAAGCGACACTGACCAATCACAGAGCAGGAGGGTGCTGGTACGTGATTGGTCAATGGTTTTTGATAAATAGCCCTGGTGAAGGTATGCACAAAAATAAAACACTTTGCATCTACCCTCTTCCTTTTCCGAAAATACAAGTCTAGATTCTAGACTTCTAAATGTCTGAAATAGAACCGCCTTGAAAAATCCTTTCAGGGGATATATAGATGTTTATAGTGTATGCAGGCATAAAGCCGTAATTTAAGTTTAAATAAAACTGTTTATTTTTATCCCCCTGAAACATATACGCTTATAGAGTTGCAACCCCTTGAGTGACAGGGTTGAAACATATGTAGTTTTGTAGAGGGTTGTCGTATCTATAGAGATACATATAGCTGCATAGCCCTCCTAGCATAGTTTTTCGGTAAATTCACCCCAAGTAGGTAATAGCTTCGCGCCTACAATAGTTTTGTATAGTTTTCGGCATCCCACCCCTACATGGAGGGGGATGAAGGGGTGAATTTGTCTCCGCTGTATGGAGCCTACCGAGGGCTATCCGTAAAGGTACGACAACCCCTACTCACATAGACCTAAGCCTAGATATAGCCTAAAATCTAGAATTAGGATAGTGAAAATTTAAGTTAATAAACTTCATCACACACGGTGATTTTTTGGGTGTCGATACGGTATAGTTGCGCCGTACAATAGAAACATAGAAACTTTAAGAAATTTGTAGTCATTGTCAAGATATTTTGGATTTATACCTAAATGTAGAATCATATAGTCGCGAATTCCACCCTTCAAATCGCTAAGTGAATAGTGAACAAGTTAAATAGTGTTTTATTGTGACTTTATTGGTAAGCCCTCTATACCTACCCCTATATACTGTGTCAATAACAGCAAGTATAGCAAGTATTCAGTTAAGGGTTGCATCCTCATGGCCCGTAGCTTATAGACGGAGCGTCAACGCGTCTGGATCATTTATACCTAGGTGGGTTGTCACCATACAGTCCACTTTTGAAGAATAGGATAACCTACCCTGGCCACCCTACAGTCCAGTCGATCACGTCCGCCCCGTACAGAGGTCGCTGTCCTGAATTGAGCCACCATTGGCTTTTAAAAATTGTAAAATTAGGAAAAGGTTGACCAGAAGCGCACTAAATAAGTTAAAGCGCCATCATTTTAACTTAATATTCTAAACTTAATATTTGTAGATACTGACATTCCCAACTATTGTATCTAATTTTCACCTTGAAAGAATCCCTCGTAAGCATTAAAAAAATGATCTGATAACAGGGAAGATGCATGAAATTATATCTTTTATTATCTAACACTTTATCTAAAAATATAACACTAGCGGTGAAAATAGAATCAAAATAAGTCGAAAAACAAACGACATATGTTTAACAATCATACATAAATCTGTCCTTCTCGCAAAATCGCTATTTACTATGGCAGCTATATCGGTGTCATAGCATTTGACGTCACAGTTCGTATCGCACATCTCTTTCTAATTATTAACTTTGAAGCTTAAAACTTCATCACTGATGAAGGTATTGTAAAAATTATTTCATAAATTGTTTAAGGAATTGCATGTGTATTCCCTATTGCTTTCTTTAACTTCCAAAACTGCTCACCACCTTTTTCTTACCCCCCATAGTTATGTTTTACTTAGAATGAGCATGCAGACTATATAAGACGTGAGGACAATGACCCATATATACTCTTATATAGTTGATATACATTTGGCTCAGTAGCTCTATTAGCGAAACAGTAGCGATGTCTAGACGGATCAAAAACATGGTTTCTATGCGACCAATCGAGTTGGCTCACATGTTCTCCAGAGCGAAAACTTTAGTGGCAAAAATATTTTAGTAGACCAATTTTAACTGCAGTAAATATAAATGTAAGGAAGATAAAAGTAACGTAGGTAGTTGACTGAAAAAAAAAATTAGTTCGTCAGGTAGATTTCCAAAAAATATTGGCCACATTTTTTTTTATTTTTCACGTAAATAAAAAACGAAGACGACGTCACACGAGTATTCGTGTCCAATATTTTTCGACAATCTAACTGACGGGCTAAATAGATTAATCTTTTCTTTACTCAGAAAACATCCCTATTAATTTAAGACTTGCGTAAAACTACCTATCATGCAATAGGAACTATTTGGTGCAGCCACAGTACAGAATTATGTTATTGCTTTTCTCATATAACGTGTAACAGAAACGACATATGTACGTCTTATGGGGTCATTGTACTCATCTTAATGAACAACTTTTACTGTGAGACCAACCCCGAAATCGTAAAATAAATCTGTGGTTCAGTACATTTTGTCAAGTTAGAACATAAATTTACTACATTGATGGGTCAGTCGATATTTTTTTTCAGTATTTCATGAGTTCCGATTATATCTGACATCCCCAAAATAAACGAAATATTTGAACATACACAATTCACAACCACCATTCATGCGGTAAAGTGTTGGAAAAAAGTTCTATTGCTCATAATATAGGTATGGTTACAAAAATGTAGTTCTCCTCGAAAAGCAAGGTATTTTTTTAAAATAAAACGTTAATTTTGGTCGTCAACGTACAGAAAATCTGTGATTTCGGTTATAAGAATTGGAGATATTTGAAATTAAATGTACATATGTAAAAAGTCCACAACCAAACCTGACCTTTTTAGACTAACCTATTTCGAAGGTCCAAGAGGATCTAAAATGAAATTTTAACAAGTCAATACCTTCACTTTAAAATGTCGAGTTTATTTTCGAGACTGTACTAAGTACATGAACCCTTCCAGTACATTTATAATATGTATAAAGTTGGCAAGTTCATGGCGATAGGTCAAAGGCTTGCTATCCCGACCTTTAGATCAGTCAGGCCTAACAATTAGGATCAGATGTCGAATTAGATGAGGAATGTGGATATTTGTCGCTGGGTTAGATTATGATATTGTTTTTCGTGATTAGAATTTTCCATCTGTAAGACCAATGGACAGACAAGATGCCAATGCTTCTTCAAATTATTGGTCAACACACACACGAACACCACAGGATCCTACCACACCGCTTTCAGAGATGAAACGAATTGTTTTTTTTTTGCACTAGTGCGTAAAAGTCTGCTGGTCAGCCCCTGCCTATTCAATTGATTATATTTATCATAATAGGCCGCGAATCACAAAAGTTAACGAAGGGTGACATAAGTGAAAGAAAAAAAACCGCGAGCTACTTTTCACATTATTATTATTATTTAACAATTTATGTATACACATTTAATAAAAAGATAAGAAGAAGGAAACAGAAAAATAGGTACAAAGTTGATGCTTATTTCTATAGAAAAAATCAATGACATTAATTTGTTAGATACTACGTATTATGTTTATGTTAAATTTTGTTTATTTTTGTTCAGTAAGTGTCTTAAAAAGGTCGTTTGATGCATCATATATCATTGCAGTTCGGCTCCATAGCGTCTTCGGCTAGGGTGTCTATTCTGCCTCGGCTGCAAGAAAAACTTCCTGCTTACATGAAATTGGTGTCTAATAGGTACCAGGTTGTTTTTTTATAATTGATAGATAGGTTCGAATCTGGTCTGATTAGGTACTAAGATAGAAAATATGGAAGATGATCAAAACTGATGTTTAAACTAAAGTAGTTCAATGCTCGGTTTTGTTTGGATTGGAATTTTGAAGCTGTAGAAATGAGTGTCACTGTAGCCGAGTTTAGAAACTAAAATGTCAGCTCTAAGCTATTAAGAAAAAAAGGCCACACAAAACGAAGAATATTCAACCATTGCCATTTCCATAAACGAAAAATTACCGATGAAACAAAATACCTTAAGTAAACGTAGTTACGGTAAGGTATTTTGTTTCGGCAAAACACAACAGCTGAGGACTAAAATGTCGTTACAATTTCAACCTTAAACTGCCAAATAGCCGTTGTACTTTCGCAACAAAACCTACGGTGAAAGCTAAAGTAGATACAATCTACGTCGATTGAGCCCGCATGTTAGCTACTTTACTTCGTTACGTTCGTGCTTTGAAAATTTAATGTATCTAGCTATTGTGCAGTCTAAACCAATAGGAGCGCGTATTACTGACTTTTCGATGACGTTGGTACTACGCGTTTTAGGGTTGGTTTCGTGAAGTTGGTAGGAATGAGGTTTTGGCAGCCCGATTTTCTTTTTTTTAGTTATCTGGTACTGGTTGAATGGCCAGCACGGCCCAGCACTGTTGCTATATATTTTTTTAAATTTTATGTTACGAGTCAAGGCTATTTTTTTAAAGGTTTTTAAGTGATAATTTAATAAGATCATCAGCCAGCTTACGAATTGTAGGTCGCGGGTTCAAACCCAGCCAGGCGCATTACTTTGTGTAATTAATTTCTTCACCACTGCTCTCAAAACGGTGAAGGAAAACATCGTGAGGAAACCGGCATGTCCTAGAACCAAAAATTCGAAGATATGTGACATTCACCAACCCGCACTGGGCCCGCGTGGTGGATTACGGCCCATTCCCTCTCCTGGAGAGGAGGCCTGTGCCCCAGCAGTGGGAACGTTAAAAGGCTGATTATCAGCCAGCTACATTTTCAGATGAATGAAGTTTACTGCTGGACACAGGCTGCCCCAAAGTCGCCACTTCGACGAGTCATGTGCACCTCGCAGTCCTATTTATGTCGTTTGAATCATATGTGCAGATTATTTTTGAAACCTGGACCAGAGGTGCGAAAGTCATTGGATCAAGAAGCTCGATTGAGAGATGCGTTTTTGAAGGTCGCCGGTCGGAAGGAACATTTAGTGATCACGGTCAGATAGACGCATGTCTTGTATCAACCTTCATGGTTGTATAAAGTCCTCTTTTAATTGACCCTTAAAGATGACTTCAAAGTCCCTGCCTAGCCTTTTTCCCAACTATGTTGGGGTCGGCTCCCTGTCTAACCGAATTTAGCCGAGTACCAGTATTTTATAAGGAGCGATTGCCTTTATAGTAAAACCCATTATCTCGGTGACATGATACTTAAAGAAACAGGTTTAAGATTTCTTATCTTCTGATTACTGGTTACTGGTTACGATGTCAAATATTTACAAATTATAGCTGAATCAAAACTTAACATGTTTCCCGAGCCACGAAAGGAAATCGGTAAGTATCATCCTTAGTGTGTCCTTGGTAGGGACACTTTCGGATAGTATACCTCTCTATTTGACCTCCACAACTCGGGATAGGTCAGATCCTTTTGACTTTATTACCTCTTAATGAATGGCATCAATATTAAGTGAAAACCGGTTATTAACTTTTCTATGGTGACCATGACCTCGGACAGCCCGTTTAGTCATTGGTCTTGGCTGTCAGATGTATATATTTGACAGTCGATAGTCAACTGTGGTAGAGGGGGGAGTGGGAGTAGCCAGTGGTGAGAGTCGCGGGTAGCCAATGGATGCGAGACGGACAGGAGCGGTTGTTGTGGCGTCACTAGGGAGAGCCCTATGGCTGATATGATGATGATGACTGAAGTCTGAAACCAGTCTTGCCATAGGGTATCGTAACCCCATGACAAGGTTGTGGAGATCAGCTGGGCAGTGATTCCAAGTAGAATATATTGGAAAACGCTGTGAAGGCTGATCCCGACAAAATTGGGAATAGGCTAGGGAGATTGACATTATATTGTGTACTAGCCAAGACAAAGTCAATTTATTTATTATCAACTAGAACATTAAAAAAATATATATTATTATTATTATTATTAAAAGACACTTCTGAACGTAGCCGTGAGCGATCCGAGCAACTTTGTCTGCGTCACAGAAAATAAAACCCTATTTTTGTAACATTTTTCATTGATGCTCTGCTTCTATTGTTGTAACATGATGTTAAATAGCCTATAGCCTTCCTCGATAAATGGGCTATCTAACATTAAAATAGTTTTTCTATTCGAACCTTTTCTATTCGGTTTCTGAGATTGGATCGGTCAATTAAACAAACAAACAATCATTTCTCCGGCTTTATTATATTCAAGTAGGTATAGATAAATTGTGGGGTTTTCGGCTTTACCGGCCTCGTCTAGTTTTTATAACGGCCAAAAAAGATTGACGTGTAAAAGTGTTTTTTACAACCTACTAACAAAAAATAAATCAATTATCATTTATCATTTACTCGGAAGTAGCCTGTGTCTTTCAACAGAATGAAAATAATGATGTCATCATCGACATCATTATTATGTAAGTGTTATCATTCAATTTTATCAATGCACCGGCCATACATAAACATAGTTAAAGTTTAATCAGAATAGATAAATGACGCGCAATAAATTGTATGCCTTCAGAACGTAATAGCAGTTATGGCGTCATCACTATTGGCTACTTAAAAAGAATATAGCTGGTAGTATTTCCAGCGTAGTAAGAGTAAACTAGCCATTTAAAAAAAGCATTTATAAAAAAGAGAGCAAAAAATGCTGGCAGAATAAAACGCGTAATTTAAAAATAATCTGTCATCCTTGTTCCAATTTTGAAAACACTCGATAAAATGATTCGAATTCTTCATTTGTTTCAATAAAAATGCCGTAGAAAATATGGGTGTATTCTTAACAAACGTAGAAGCCACAAGACGGTTGCATATCTATAAAATCTATAAGTCATTGTTCAGCGTCCTGCTATCGAACGGTTCACGAAACGAACTATAAAATGACTGTGGCACCATTTTTGTCATCCATCACAAACACGTATTTTACAAAATTATTATAATGTATGATAGTTTCTGGATATGTTGAAGTGGTAAAATGGATAAAAACTTACATTTTTCTCTGCTGTCCTGTGCGACTTCTTTAAAGATGAACTCAGGCAGTGGCCCGTTTATCGATCCCGTGAGCACTTCAACGTTATCACCGAACGATTACATTCACCAGTTAAATCGCCTCTCCCAACTGTATTACTTCACTGCTCGACACCAAATGAATGTAATTTATGAATGGAAAGCTCTCACTAGATTTCCCTACAAGTATATCGGGCAGTGATCTATTTTTAGTCACACCTTTCCCGACAAATAACTCCTTTTTCACGATAAAATCAACCCCATGAACACACACAGTGATTTGACGTACGAACTAGAGTAAAAAGACGCCGAAACTGTGATCTAAAATGTGGATATTTTTCAGAAAATATAGACAGAAAGTGGAAAACCTTCCGCGACGAGGTTTCCCGATTTGTATGAGAGAGGGCGCGTCAGTACTCGCCATAATAGGCACGTATTGTCTAAAAATACCAACTGTTTACAATACCATTCAATTTTCTACCTTATCTTATCTACGTAAAGTCGGCATTTTATCATTGATAAAGTTGGAGGGTACGTCAATGTGTGGCGATTTGTTAAGGGTGTGTGCGTGAAGTTTTCGCGCATGCGTATTGTGACAGTTGGATGGTAACGAAAATCAATCCGCGTCGGTAGGTGGGAGTTACGTAATGAGAGGGACATGAACACGTCGACAACCGACAGCCGTCGTACTTGCCCTTAATTGGTATTAATCTTTAAAATAACAAATGGGATGCCACTTTGTATTTGGAAAAACAAAACGTGATATTCTAAATTCAAAATATCATATTATTCTAGAATGATATTTAAAATTTTAGATTTCTCTTTGTTGAGCGTGTATCTGAGTGGGCGAATGTCGTGGGCGATATAACTATGCTTAATACTTGTACTTGATTTTTAAAATATTGTTAATTTAAAAACTGCTGTATAAAAGAGAAGCTTATATTAGCCTGAAGTTAAAGAAAGTAGAAACCTTTTATTTTTCTGTAGTTTGTTGTGGGCGGACAAAATAATTATCTAGTACTAAATGTTATAAGTACCTCCTTACTACTCCCACGCACATAGAATTTCTTCTCAAGATTGTAATTATGTTTAATTATTTACATGTGTATTACCCTGCTTCTCACAAAATGAACAATATTTCTTAATTCATTATCGTTGCTTTTAAATATCAAACTTACCGTACGTGCCTTCATGAGAAAATTGTGTAGGAAGCCGTACTTTGCTACAAGACCAGGATCAAAGCTGAGGAATGTTTAAGGCAGATGTCATGATGTTTGCACAGTTGTTGTTGTTTGCGTAGTTGTTTGTTAGTTTCATTTGAATCGGCGCAAAATGTAGTAGTCACCAACTTCATTTTTGCCCTTGGCGACGCGGAAGGGAGTGTCAGACTTTGACTAAACTACAACCCATCCGTGTTCCTCTAATCCGTTTACCCGTTCGAACAAATCGTAACCAAGTCACCACCCCTGTTTAGCTACATGAGCTCACACACCATCATCCATCGGTTTTTTTGCTCTTCCCCTGTAACCATCGACATTCGTATCTAAATGAGGAGAGTTTGTGGCCAAATAATAATAGCACGGTTCGGTCTTCGAAGTTGAGCGTTTCGTGAATGGGTGACTATACTAAGACTCTTCAGTGCCTCAGAACGCACTTTAAGCCAGCTGTCATTTTATAGATCTCTGACAGTTCATAAGGCCGGAAATCTAACACCAGTCTTGCCGACCGGTAACCATCCGGTAACGTAATTATCCAGTCACTGGGTTCTGGAAACAGTGGTTCCACGTGTAACACTACTTTCGTGAAACATAGTTTTGAAAAGGCTAAGGCAGGTTGATTGATTTATAATCAAAAGATAACCTACGTCACGACATGTCCCTACTATTGTCTATTAATTTAACGCTCATTAATAAAACTTGCACATATTTCTTCTTCAAGGATTTTTGACAAATAAGGTTGTCCCAAGACAAAATCTTGGCCGCTTTCCCAATCCCGTGGAAAACCCAAACAAATAACGCCTCTTATACAAAACCTAATCAGTGAGAGGTCATAAAACCTCGTAATTTCTTCTTATGACTCATTCACACCTTGACACTTTTTCGGTAATAATTATGAGTAATGTGTTTTTAACTCAGTGATACAAAAGGTCACAAGGGAGCTCGTGGCTAAAGAATAACAGCCGCACGGGTCGATCGTTGAGGTTAAGCAACGCTTGCCAAGGTTGGTGTGGATGCATGACCATCTTAACATACCAAGTTTCCTCCGTGCCTCGGAAAGCACTTTAAGCCGTTGGACCCGGCTGTCATTTGTAGATCTTTGGCAGTCGTTACGGATTGTCAGAAGCCAGAAAATCTGACACCAGTCTTGCCAAGAAGTACCGTGTTCTCCAGTTATTGGGTTGTGGAGGTCTGGTAGGCAGCCGCTCCACGTTAAATACTGGTATTCAGCTGAACCCGGTATGACTGTATATAGGTATATATAGTATGATACTATCTAAAATATTTTTCAATTTGAATCAGTAGTTCCTGAGATTAGCGCGTTCGACCAAACAAACTCTTCAGCATTATAATATTAATAACTAGCTTCTGCCAGCGACTTCGTCCGCGTGGAATAGTTACTTTACCCCCGTCCCCTATTTTATCCCCTTGGGAGTAGAATTAATTAAAATCATTTCTTAGTGGATGCCTACGTCATAACATCTACCTGCATGCCAAATTTCAGCCCGATATGTTCAGTGGTTTGTGCTGTGCATTGATAGATCACTCTGTGTGTGTGAAATATGTACAACTTATTATATACTATACCTATAACTACGTATAACTAATTAATAAAATAACTACTAATTAATAAAAGTATCGGAAGCTTAAAAAATGGAGTAACTTCTCCCGTTTTCCCAACATTTTCCTTCACTGCTCTGCTCCTATTGATTGTAGCGTGATGAAAAGTATACTATAACCTGCCCAGGAGTATGAAGAATAATTGCACCAAGTTTCGTTAAAATCGGTCGAGTAGTTTTTGTTTCTATAAAGAACATACAGACAGACAGACAGACAGACAGACAGACAGACAAAAATTTTACTGATTGCATTTTTGGCACCAGTATCGATCACTAATCACCCCCTGATAGTTATTTTGAAAATATATTCCTTGTACAGAATTGACCTCTCTACAGATTTATTATAAGTATAGATCTAAACATCTGCTTTTATAAAGAACTAATATTATAAAGAGGAAAGATTTGTATTTTTGTGTGTGTTTATGTTTGTAATGAATAAACTCAAAAATGACTGTGCTGATTTCAAAAGTTCTTTCCTCTTACCATTAGAAAGCTACATTCACCTTGAGTAACATAAGGTATATTTTATCCCCGTATTCCCACGGGAACGGGAACTACGAGCGTAAAACCGCGGGGCGCTGCTAGTATTATATATATACTAGCTGCTGCCCGCGACTTCGTCCCCGTGGAATCCCCGATTTTAAAACATCCTTTATCGCTGCTCCGCTCCTATTGGCTTAAGCGTGATGATATATAGCCTAAAGCCTTCCTCGATAAATGGTCTATTCAACCCAAAAAGAATTTTTCAATTCGAACCAGTAGTTCCTGAGATTAGCGCGTTCAAACAAACAAACAAACACTTCAGCTTTATAATATTAGTATAGATTAATTATACATTCATTATGTATTTCTTGGTACCGTTATCTGTCGTATCTGGGTGCAAAGCAGAAGACCACCTCGAATGAATGTAAAAATACCAATTGCTGGCAGGTCCGGTTCTGATTTTCACTGCTTGCTGAAATAATTATTTTTATCAACTAATACCAAGTCAACGATTGCATAGTATATATAGGATGTTTATGAAATCCGGACAAAGCCGGGGTGGGCCGCTAGTAAACCTATTACTAAATGCATCAAGTAGCTAGTATCTTTGCTTATTAGTCCAGTCACTCATTAGCGATATACTAAAAACGACTACACAAGGCCGCCATTATTATTAAGTACTAATTGACTCTTTATTACCAATTGTAGAAACAATTAAAAGAATTATTTTAAATAAATCTTAATTAATGAAGTAATTGAGATGTATGCAACACGCTTAAAATTCGTACGTATTGTGCTAACAAAATATAAGTAAACATTTTAGTACCTATGCTAGACACACAAATGACCTACTTATTACTAAAAGTTGTCCTACAAGGAACGACAGCAAAAATGTACTGAACAGCAATTTTGTATTTTTTTTAACTTATTTGTTGTTTAAAAAATCTCTTTGATTCATACTAAAATCATTTTTAAAAAAATGAAGCAACACAATTATATCGTGAATTCGTGACGCATTACGCCAACTTTCATCACACTGTCAGAGTCGAGCCTAAACGCACGTTGAGACCGGCATCAATCCAGTTCACCTCGAAATTGACATTGACGCGAGTACATGCCGAGCGCACTAGAATTATACTTCCGTTCGTTAATAGCTTCCGGATTTGAATTGACTATAGTTATTAGCAATTTTATACATGATATAGTGCATATATTGCAATAAGGTGTTGAAGTTTAATATTGTGAAATAATGGATTGTTAATACGTGAGCAGTGTCACGTAGCAGACTTGGTTGGTAAAGCGTTACTTTAATGAGAAATCTTAAGACACTGTTAAAGAACCATAAACTCACACTTTCCACTAGGTAGAAACTACAGCACGCCCCATTCTACGATTCTTAAATACTTACTTCTTTTGCTTCGTAGGTTCATACAACTGGAAGCAATCTGTCAAAGAAGCCTCTATTTCCATATTTTTTTGCCAAATTTCGACTGAGATACGAATTACTCCTCTAGTACTCTTCACCGACATCAACCGGCAACTTCGAATAAAAAAATCTATAGCTAGAACTTTTTTTTTTATTCGAAGTTCATGGTCTTTGCAGAAATTATTTATCATGACTCTTTCGAACAAATTCCGCGACACCAGTAGCTAGAGCTACCTCAGTTACAGGTTTTACATAGATGACGTACATATTAATCTATAGTATGTTATGGTCGTGTCACCGTTCGTCATTTGGCCGCTCCTTGTGTTTTCGGAAAGCTATTTCTGGGCATGTTTCTGCGTGGGTGTTTGTTTGTCTACATGAGGGTGTGAAGCTGGCAGAATTTTAAGCATCTTTAGTTTGGTCTGTTAATAATAACTCTTGGAAAAACCGGTTGTAAACAAATATTAAAGATTAAAGCATGTCTGGGGAGTCGGGGGCTGGTTTCTTATGAGAAATGCAGTCGTGAAATAATTATTGTAATTGGTGCGTTGGTTCTTGTTTGCTCTCTTTTCTTATAATCTCTTTATCAATAATTTTTGTTTAGATTCTGTGTCGTCACGAACAGCGTCAGCAGATTTTCTACAGCACCAGACATATGTTTCCAGCAGGACGTTTTCATAAAAATCCCTGGGGAATGAATCTGAGGAACTTCGGAAACAATTTACATTTCCGGCTTCCTACCTTATATTATTAGAATGCAAAAGTAAGTTTGATTCTTACGTTTTCACCGGAACGGCTCAACGAATTTTAATGAAAAATGATTCTGGGAATTTGTTCCCTTGGAAAAGATTCCGAATTACAAGCGAGTGTATTTGCCGGCAGAAGCTATTAATATATCTATAAGCTAAGTCTTACGTAAACATTACCATCCATTAAAATCTTGTACGATGAATGTTTACGACGACATCTTGACCTTTTCTAATGTCTCTAGAACATTCCGGTGTTGTCAGTGAATGAACTCAGTGTTGCAACGTTAACGTTCTTGAGGTCAATGTGACCTTGGCAAGATGGACGTATATCGATTTACTGGTCTGTTTTGTTTATTAGAAAAAAGATTTGCAGATGCATGTAAATACCGTTCTTGGATCGGTTGGCAAGTGTATGGACACACCGTACTTGGATCGGTAATCATGGTTTGGGCAATTTATTTTAGGAGTAGGTACGTGGGTTTTTTTTCTTTTTTGTAACTTCAAACTTCTTACCACCCAGATATCCAGCCTGTTTATGCCCAGCAGTGAGTCCATACTAGGATAGGCTAAATTGATTTTGACAACTAACGGACGCAGGCCTTTTACAAGCAGCCCTACTACACCTCTGAAGCGACATTTTGTCACCAGTAGCGTAGTGAAGGCGATTGTAAAAACGATAAAAATGTATCGCATTCACTACTTTGTTTACACTCTCTGATACTGGGCCCCAAGCCTGTTGTTACAATTAATAGTGTCAAAATGGTCTATCATTGATTTCATAATGGTTGATTTTTACAAGTTTGGTAATCTACAAATATAAAAGCGTCACTATGACTTTCGAATGGTCAACCAACGACACTCCATTGAATGATATGGCATAGAGTGGTAATTTCATACATAATGACAAATAAATAACAGACGTATGCAGTAATCTGCTAAAATGTTGTCAGTTCCTTTGATCAGTGACCTACCATTAAAACGTCATTGTGCAGTCATTGCTTTTAATAGCTCGGGTTATTAAAAAGTATTACGAGACCATTGACCAACCAATGATCGACCACTATGATTTTAGCAGATTACGAACTTTTAGCAAAATGACAATGGGATCGTGTTGGAATGACAAATTTATAAAAATAGCAGACTCAGGGCCCTGGGGACTTGATTATACTATTTGAAAGCTAGTAAAACGATGCTTGTGAATTAATTTAAATACATGATGCAAATGCATTTCCAGTTCCTACACTAATTAGCTTAAAGTTACTATCTGCGTAATAAAGCGAAATTCCAGGAATTTCATATGAGTTTTCAACATGACTGTGATGCATTCAATAACCCAACGTAACGAATTCATGGAAAGTTTTCGCCGTATTCAGATTTCCAATGGATATTTTGAGGTGGAATATTTGGAGTTTCAGCAGTAGCATAAATAATATATAACCATATATTATTTAAGCTACTGCTGAAACTCCAATCAATTCAATTGACTGGTATACCAAGATTTTTTTTGTGTATATTTTAATATACTATATTTTAAAGTTATTAATTGAGCATTATAAGAATGCAAATGTATGAGAGGGCCTGTGACAACAAATATTGAAATAATCAAATCGGCCGGTCATTCAAACGTAAATTAAATGTTTAAAAAAAATCTTTCCTTCTGCTGACTTATAATAATAAAAACTTAAAATAACCAGTTATTTTAAGTTTTTCTAAGTCGGTTATTTTAAGTCTTTACCGTATCAATAATCAGATTCATAATAATTTATAGCTGGCAGCCGTTCACAGAATAGGGTAACCTTGTAACGAAAATATGTGAAATCTATACTAATATTATAAAGCTGAAGAGTTTGTTTGTTTGGTTGTTTGTTTGTTTGTTTGAACGCGCTAATCTCAGGAACTACTGGTTCGAATTGAAAAATTCTTTTTGGGTTGAATAGACCATTTATCGAGGAAGGCTTTAGGCTATATATCATCACGCTTAAGCCAATAGGAGCGGAGCAGCGATAAAGAATGTTTTAAAATCGGGGATTCCACGGGGACGAAGTCGCGGGCAGCAGCTATATTTAATAAGGGAATTAACTCATTTCAAATAACTATCAATTTGGGCCATCAAGTTGGTCGATATTAATTTAATATTTTTTTGGAAGTGTGTATTTTTACTTTTTATTTATTTCATCTATACTAATATTATAAAGCTGAAGAGTTTGTTTGTTTGTTTGAACGCGCTAATCTCAGGAACTACTGGTTCGAATTGAAAAATTCTTTTTGGGTTGAATAGACCATTTATCGAGGAAGGCTTTAGGCTATATATATATATCATCACGCTTAAGCCAATAGGAGCGGAGCAGCGATAAAGAATGTTTTAAAATCGGGGATTCCACGCGGACGAAGTCGCGGGCAGCAGCTAGTATATTATATTATTATGAACATTTGTAGATATTTATTATTTTATTTGTATTGATATGTTTCTTTTTAGTAGGTATGAAATCCGTGAGGGTATCCGTGGTATCACAGGCCCTATCAGAATACCAGTGCTGTGGTATTTATCTATTTATTAAATATCGCAGCATATGCTGAGATAGGGACCTTTTTTGGCTTCGCACAGTTTAAAATTAATATTAAGCTTTTAATTATGTATTTTTTTTTTGTTACGTGCGAGTCCTAAATAAACTTTTTCCTTTCTTGTTTCTTTTCTTTCTAATTTCAACATTCTAACCTCGACGCATACTGGGTTTAAAGAAACCTAACATAATGGTATAAAAGGACCTACGTGAAGTGCCCGGGCATTATGATAAATACCTAGATTTATTAATTAGTCTGTGACAATTATACATAATCAGCCTTTTAACGTTCCCACTGCTGGGACATAGGCCTCCTCTCTAGGAGAGGGAATGGGCCGTAATCCACCACGCGGGCCCAGTGCGGGTTGGTGAATGTCACATATCTTCGAATTTTTGGTTCAAGGACATGCCGCTTTCCTCACGATGTTTTCCTTCACCGTTTTGAGAGCAGTGGTGATGAAATTAATCACACAAAGTAATGCGCCTGGTTGGGTTAGAACCCGCGTCCTACAATTCGTAAGTCAGTGCCGTTACTCGGCCACCACTGCTCTCTATGACATGACATTAATTATACTTCAGGCTAAAAGTAATTTTGTATTGATTTACACCAATATTTAGCAAACATTTTGACAGTAACGTATATATCCTATAAGGCCAGCCTATGGTTGTAGGCTGAGATTACATCTATATTATTTGGAAAAATCTAAAATGAAAACTTTAAATGAACAACGAAACAAACACTGCATATTTAATCGATTCTCATGTTGCATATGTTAACTTCGTGTGATTGTTATTTAAGATGACAGAATACTAATTTGTCGTTGCCCTTAATTTTACTGCGATCCCAGCATTTGATCCTGACTTTTACCTTCCATAGTCAGCACAGCAACCATATGATAATTACCAGGTACAAATATCTTAATTACGTTTGAAAATGTATGAAAAATATTGTACATATATGCCTATAAAATTTGAGGATTGCCTTCGGTCTCCCTGGAATCATCATCAGATTCTGACTGAGCGACAATGGTACTAACCTAGGAATATAAGAATGCGAATATAAAAGAATTGTGAAAATCGGTCCACAATTGGCGCAGAAATTCGTGAACATAAAAAAAAGTGTTGTGAAACAGCCTCTCGTTAAAAATAGGTTTCATTTTATAAACAGATAAACAGGTTACTTTTATATTTATGGTTTTTTAATATTTGTGTAAACGTTTCCAAACTGTTTTTCTATTTTACGAGTAGGTATATGCTCTGCGAAATCGTTTATAAATAAAAAATGGAAATACCGCAGTTTGCAATGACAAAATTTTGTTAAAAATGTATGAAAATGATAAAGTTGCTGTTGTTGAGTTTTCTGGCAAGTAAGAACAGCTTACTTTCTTTTTACTGTTGTACTTAGGGTACTTAGCTTCGTTGAATTTTAATTGATTAAAATTTAGGTGCAAAAAAGTATTTTTCTAGTTTGATAAAAGATTCAAAATTTATATTGATATGACCACGATTTGTCCTATTTACACTCTATTTACAAAGGTATGATGTATACATTCAGGTATAGTTACTCGCCTTTGCAAGGTAAGTAATAATATACTTATGTCATCATCATCATCAACAGCCTGTTGCAGTCCACTGCTGGACATAGGCCTCTCCAATTGCACGCCACTTAGATCTATTTTCGGCTTCTCGCATCCAGTTTCTGCCAGCCGTCCCGCGCAAATCGTCACTCCACCGTGCCTGAGGACGTCCTACACTACGTTTGCCGAGACGCGGTCTCCACTCTAGAACTCGTTTACCCCAACGGGTGTCGGTCTTTACATCGTCGATCCCACAGTGCCTAAAGACGGAAGTCTTCAATCAGTGCGTCCTACCCGTCATGGCAAACGGAGCCGAAACGTGGACACTGACGGCTCGTATGGTCCATAAGCTCAAAGTCGCTCAGTGGGCTATGGAAAGGGCTATGCTCGGTGTGTCTCTGAGGGATTGCATCAGAAATGAGGTGATCCGTCAGAGAAGCAAGGTCATCGATATGCAGTGGGCTGGCCATATTAGTCGTAGAACCGACATACTTATGTGTTTGTCTTTTATTTTCAGTGATCACGTTTATACCATGGAGATCGAAACAACATTTTATTCCGGTGAGGTACAAGCACGTTGTTTTGTTATGCCAGTTTACAGTAACTTTATTTACTTTGGAAAATTTAAAAATTATTCCCACTGTCTCTTTTTACTCTATTTACGAAGAAGATTTAACCATCTTTTAAGACCTAGATATTCTACGTAATGTATTGGGGATTTTATTGATGCGCATTCAATAAAATCCCAAGTACTTTACTAAGATTAAGGTTTGGGAGTTTGTATAAAGTGCCGTGAATAGTTAACACTTAGGAGTAGATTCAATCAAGTAATAGTTCAGCATCTGTTCTCATTCCCATTTCCCCAACTATGTTGGTGTCGGCTTCAAGATTTACAGGGTGCAGCTATATACAGTAGAACGCCGATTATCCGAATGACTTGGGACCGGGGTCGATTCGGATAATCGAACATTCGGATAACGGACATAGACTGGTTATAAAGAAAAACGAACTGTCACACATAGAATAAACTTTATTAAGTTTATCAAATCAGTTCTACAATAACTAGGTAAACATGTATAATTTACTTACCAATGAAATTAATTAATTGTAAAATTACTTGGTTTTAATTTTTTATATTAAGCGTAAGACCGATTCGGATAATTGGCGATTCGGTTAATCGGCGTTCGGATAATCGGCGTTCTACTGTACCAGCATTTTGTATGGAGCGACTAGGTACCACGATACGCCTCGACAAGCCTGCTTGTCAGACGTTCGGGCTGACTGTCCATGACGACCTGGTTCTTTTACAGTTCATGGATTTAAATCAGTGTCTTCTAGCTGACATTTGCAATCATACATGGATACCAGAATGTGGGTATTATGAGAACAAGACGCATCACCGACTGTTCATAGATGAATGTGATTTGTTCGAGTATAATTGTGATTATAATATGAGTAAGTATCTGTTGACGGGATATTTACACGCTGGGCAGTCTGAGTCAGAGTCTGACCAGTTTTCGTAGAAAAAGAGTCATACAGATCGTGGTTTATACAGGACTAGCAACCCGCCTCGGCTTCGCACGGATGCAATGTCTAATGTTCGGACTAATGTTTCTTCTACTATGATATGCATGTATTATACATATAAAGCTTCCTCTTGAATCACTCTATCTATTAAAAAAACCGTATCAAAATCCGTTGCGTGGTTTTAAAGATTTAAGGATACATAGGGATATAGGGACGGAGAAAGCGACTTTGTTTTATACTAAGTAGTCATGTTTCAGAAGTGCGTGGTCATATTTATGGGTAGTTCTGTATCTACTACACTGATTAGAAAAAAATATTGACTTTTTCAAATAAAATGTTCAAGAAAAACGACTGTTGAAGCAATCTGATGCAATGATGGTGTTATTTTAGTTCAATCAAAGATTTGATGCCAGCAGCTGCATCAACTGCTTGAATCGGAACTTTATAGTTGTTTTTTTAGGGTCGAGTTTAAAAAAAAGTAAATATTTTTATATGATTTCTTGGTTTGAAGCATCTAGAGAACACCACCTTTAAATATGACCACGCATTTTTGGTAGACCCTCTATTGAACAAACCATTTCGGCTCACTTTTGACCCCCTTAAAACTTCCATTATAATTAACACAATTGGGTTTTTTCGTGTCGTGTAAAATCCTTTTTTTAATTACCAAATTCCAAGTTTCGGTAGCAGACCTCTTGCTATTCCCAAAATGATGACTTTTGAAAACAATTTTTGTAACTCAAACACACCCAAAAGTTTTTCGACATTCGTTATAGGTGATAAAATGTGACTGTCTGAGCGCTGGACTCTGAGCAATTGCGCTAGAAACCAACCAAAAAGACAGTGTTTAGAATAAGCATAATCAGCCTTTTAACGTTCCCACTCCTGGGACACAGGCCTCCTCTCTAGGAGAGGGAATGGGCCGTAATCCACCACGCGGGCCCAGTGCAGGTTGGTGACAGTGTTTAAAATAAATCAAACTTATAATTCCAGTGTACAGAGTTACGAACTATTCGGCCTGCTTTTCTCCTTCAGCTGGCTGTATGCCAGGTCCGAGTCTATTGACAAGAGTTCAAGGCTTCTACATCTACTACGCTGACGGAAGAAGAATGATGTACAGCCACACGACTCTTAGTCCAAGAAAAAGGACCACATACTACACGCTACCGACAACTGCCACTCAAAATAGGCATACTCGTACAACGAAGTGGAGTGAGAGGAGAAGATATACACCTCAGGCTACGGGAAAATATAAGCCTTGGTCTGATGACACAACTACAAGAAGGACCACTCAGGTTGTAGATTTGCCCCGGGAAACACGCTTAGAGCCCCCACCGATGGAGTTCGTTACAAAACGTACGGTAAAACGGCCCATACAAAGGACCACAAAACGGACCCCCAAAGTTACTACGAAGAGAGCTAAACAAACAACTCAGGTAATTTGGCAAGTTAGGGGTGCGGAATTTGTTTGAAAGAGTCACCGCGGCCCTGGAACGCAAAGGGCACAAGAAGGATCACGGGTGGGTTTTAGTCAGTAATAGTCTGACACTCCCTTCCGCTCCGCCCAGAGCGGGAGAAGTCATTTGATGATTTCCCATCCAAAAAAAAAAGGTAATTTGGCAATGTTGCATTGACAGCAATCTGGACTTGGTTGACGAATTTGAATCTCCATAAGAATTCAACCCGACTTCCAAAAAAGGAGGAGGTTCTCAAGTCGACTGTATTTTTTTGTTTGTGTTACCTCATAAGTTTTTACTGAGTGTAGGTACCGATTTTGATGATTCTTTTTATATTCGAAAGCTGGTGCTTGTCGTGTGGTCCCATTTATATCTGACGACTAATATTTGAGTTATCCCTAATAATGAGTGGCTTCGACTACATTGATGATGTTGTCATTCTCTCATTGTTTTCAAATAAAATTGCGTAAGTATTTCAAGGTGGTTCGGTGAAAATCTGACTCAATTATTTGAAGAATATTACTTAAATCATAAAAGCATTGTGTTGTATAGTAAAAAGTACAGTAAAGGCAACAACACTAATTTAGTTCCATTAATTTTTTTATGACGATGTGTTTGGAACGGCAGATTTTTTGCCACATTGTGTTTTCCACAGCCAGTTTTACAAAACTGATGCTAAGTGTAAGCCCACTTTTTGAGTGTAGGTTACCCAAAAAATAACGTCACTTTTATAAACAAATATATTTAAAAACTATCTTTTCTTTCGCAGATCCTTCGAACGGGAACAAAAGGGACGGTGATTCTTAAAAAAATGACAGTATGGAAAAATGGCTTGATGGTAGTGAAGGTTGTCAAAGGATTTAAGGCTCCAATTGCCACAAAAAGCGACGATTCAGATTTTTTGGAGTAGACAGAAATATAAATACATACTAAAGTACTTGTAGTTTTTCTATTGTAAAACCTTTTTTTTTATCAACCTGTCCCCTTGTTGGGCAAAGCGCGCCGCATCTTTGGTGCGCAGGGTTCGGGTCAGCCCTAACACCGTACTGGTGATGATTGCGGGAAGACTGGACTGCCCTTTCCTTCGACACTGTTGCGACAGACATGTTGCGCTACCAGTGTCGGAGAGAAGATA
This sequence comes from Hecatera dysodea, assembly GCA_905332915.2. NCBI lineage: Eukaryota > Metazoa > Arthropoda > Insecta > Lepidoptera > Noctuidae > Hecatera > Hecatera dysodea. The sequence continues at coordinate 11,355,549 of HG995309.1, read as the reverse complement.
TTGATTTTAAATATTTTTAATTTATATAATTTGATTTCAAATATTTTTAATTTATATAATTTGATTTTAATTTATTTAATTTGATTTCAATTTATTTATTTTGATTTCAATTTATTTAATTTGATTTTAATTTATTTAATTTTTAATTTGATTGTTTGTCTAGTATTTATATTGTTTTAATTACTTTGTATCCATTTGTTTGTAATTTTGTATTTCCTATTGTATAATTTAACTAGCAGCGCCTCGCGGTTTCACCCGCGTAGTTCCCGTTCCCGTGGGAATATGGGGATAAAATAACAAACAAACAAACAAACAAACTCTTCAGCTTTATAATATTAGTATAGATATTAAGTATATAACTTTTTTTTTCTAATATGGGTTATGGTACCTGAAATAAATAAATTAATAATAAAAGGCTCATAGTCTTCCCCTATGCGTTCCACTCTTTTCAACATGTTGGCCACTCCGACCTATCAATCATCAAAGCCTTGGAAGTCGTCACGCCAGCGTTTCTTATGCCTTCCTCGGCGATGACGCCCGTCCTCTGACTTTCATTAACCCATTTAATATATTTGTTTGGGGACGAAAAATTCTGGCAGAATGCTTTAGTTGCTCAGGGCATTATTTAGTTATCTATACTAATATTATCTATACTAATATTATAAAGCTGAAGAGTTTGTTTGAACGCGCTAATCTCAGGAACTACTGGTTCGAATTGAAAAATTCTTTCTGGGTTGAATAGACCATTTATCGAGAAAGGCTTTAGACTATATAACATCACGCTGCGAGTAATAGGAGCGACGAAAAAATGGAAAATGTGGAAAAAACGGGGAAAATTATTCATCTTTGAGGGCTTCCGTTGCGTGCGCTGCGAAAACGGTTCAAGATACCAAAAAAATAAGTGGGAAAGAATTATTCCTCTTAAAATGATCTAAAAAAATGTCCGCGACAGTATATATCTATCTTTTAAGATTAACTCACTAGAACAGTTTTTATGGTAATCAAATTTGGTCGAAAGGGATGAAAGTTTCTATTAAACTTTGTCAATTTTATTTTAAACCAATCGGGCTGAGAGTTTCAAAATCGGGGTTAAAGTAACTATTCCACGCGGACGAAGTCGCGGACAGAAGCTAGTCCTAAATGAGATTTGAACATGAACCTATCTTGAATGTAATGACGTTGATTAAAATTAAAATATTCCGTTGAATTTTCCTTAGATCCAAGACCCCAAATGTAAAGATACTCACAATGTTCCTGAATACCATCGTGACAGTAGCTAGAAGCATGCCGAAACTCAAATGTAGTCATTTTATTTGTTAGGTACTATTGTCTGCCCGCGGCATCGCCCGCATGATAAGTTGTTAAGTGTGTGATTTTTTTTGCAGAAAAACCTGCGGGCGTACGATGAGGTGTTAAAACGTGAGTCTTCCGAGCGAAAAAGAGGGATAGAGTTATATACCCTATATAGCTCCATCCCTTTTTTTCGCTCCGAAGACTCACGTTTTAATCTAAGGCTAATCATGTTCGCTAAAATAAAAGTAGCCTAAGCAAGCATGTATATAAAAAAAAGGTTTTTTAATATATCAATGAGCCTAAGTTACAGTTTAAGAGTGAAAGTAGAAACTGCGGTATATACCTAGGCTTGCCATAAATATTGTTACAAAGAAAAACATTTTTTTTTGTTGCAAATAATATTTATTACTTTTACAGTGTGTTAGTTTAATACATAAATATAAAACAATTTAAAATATAAAAGCTTATTCGAAGTGGTCTCCATTGGCTGCAATACAGTCCTTTAAACGTTGTGGCCAGTAATCAATAAAAGCACGTACTCTTTCCATGGGAAAATTCTTCACTGCCAATCGTATGGATTGTTTTAGGGACTCCAAATTATCATGGCGTTTAGAGCAAGCCATACTCTCTAAAACTGACCATAAATCGTAATCCAGCGGATTAAGATCGGGACTAGACGACGGCCAGTCTTCAGCTCTGATGAAGTCCGAAACGTTCGCTTCCAACCAAGACTGCGTAGATCGAGCTTTATGACCTGGCGCCGAGTCTTGTTGGAAAGACCATTCTTGGTTATTGAACATGGTGTTGTTAAGGGGCTTAACTACCTTCTCAAGAATGGTATCTTGATGCACTTGTGCCGAAGTTTTGATACCTTTTTCACAAAAATATGGCTCAGTCACTCCTTCATAACTAACACCCCACCAAACCATCACTGAAATCGGATAATGCCCACGTTGCACTCTGCCGACTAATTGGGAAGCTTCCTTAGAGGTTTGAGCATAAATACGGTCGTTTTGTTTGTTAAAATGTTGTTCAATTGTAAAGATTTTCTCATCCGTAAACAAAATTTTTCTGTGACCTCCCTTTGCGTACCTCTTCAGTAGATGTTTCCCTATTCTTTTTTAAATTATCAGTTAAAAAATGACCAGTGCGTCTCTTATAGGCTGCAAGTCCTAAGTCATCTTTTAAAATACGCGACATGGTTCTGGGTGCTATCTGCATCTCCCGAGATAAAATCTTTTGCTTTCGGACAGGATTTCTTCGAATTCTTTCCCTGACTGCTTTGACCACCTTTTTCGTACGAACACTACGTGGACGGCCAGATCTTTTTCTGTCACAAATAGAGGAGGTCTCATTGTACCTATTGATAGCCCGGTATACAAACATTTGACTAATACCAAGCGTACGGAGAGTTTTAAAAATTGCATTTATCTCCATACCAACTTTGTGTAATGCAATCACAGCGATTCGGTTCTCTTTATCACCCCACTCCATTTTAATATCGCAAAAAATGTATTGACGCCAAAATTAGAAAACACAATGAGCAATCGTATATAAATGACAGATTCCAAATTCAAATGTATTAATGTAATATCTTTCTTATTTTTAATTGTAACAGTATTTTTGGCCAGACTGTGTATATTTTCCGGAAAATGGAGCCTAAGGCCATCAAGCCCACATTTTACATTTGTATTCTATAAAAATATTTGATTATAATTTTGAAAAAGTATATGAATATGTTACAATATCGTACTGCTTTTAACTATATTTATTTATATTTTATTTTTGTAAATATTCGTAAATGGTAGTTTTTATGTTCCGAGAAATCGATTAAGGTATGTATTTGGTTTATTATAGCAGCGTTTATTATTTTGTTTTAAACTATGTACACGTAAAGCAAGAACTAACGACAAATATGTGTTAAAAATGAATGAAAATGGACGAGTTTCTGAGTTTTCTGGCAAGTGAGGACAATTATTTCTTTTAATTACGGATAGTTAAGAATTATGTGGTGGACGATATCTATACTTATAATAAATCTGTAGAGAGGTCAATTCTGTACAAGGAATATATTTTCAAAATAACTATCAGGGGGTGATTAGTGGTCGATACTGGTTCCAAAAATGCAATCAGTAAAATTTTTGTCTGTCTGTCTGTATGTTCTTTATAGAAACAAAAACTACTCGACCGATTTTAACGAAACTTGGTGCAATTATTCTTCATGCTCCTGGGCAGGTTATAGTATACTTATCATCACGCTACAGTCAATAGGAGCAGAGCAGTGAAGGAAAATGTTGGGAAAACGGGTAAAGTTTCCACGCGGACGAAGTCGCTGGCAGAAGCTAGTACATAATAATATATTAGAAGTAGCCTATTCTCAATTTTTCAGCACTTTGAATAAAATTACTGAGTTTTGGTGCTTTATCATATGTTTATAGTTTGATTAAATTTTATTAGTAAACTAGCTTCTGCCAGCGACTTCGTCCGCATGGAATAGTTACTTTACCCCCGATTTTGAAACTCTCAGCCCGATCGGTTTAAAATTGACAAAGTTTCATACAAACGTTCATCCCCTATTTTATCCCCTTGGGGGTAGAATTAATCAAAATCCTTTCTTAGCGGATGCCTACGTCATAACATCTACCTGCATGCCAAATTTCAGCCCGATCCGTTCAGTGCAAAGCAAAGCTTAAAAAATGGAGTAACTTCTCCCGTTTTCCCAACATTTTCCTTCACTGCTCTGCTCCTATTGATTGTAGCGTGATGAAAACTATACTATAACCTGCCCAGGAGTATGAAGAATAATTGCACCAAGTTTCGTTAAAATCGGTCGAGTAGTTTTTGTTTCTATAAAGAACATACAGACAGACAGACAGACAGACAGACAGACAGACAGACAGACAAAAATTTTACTGATTGCATTTTTGGCACCAGTATCGATCACTAATCACCCCCTGATAGTTATTTTGAAAATATATTCCTTGTACAGAATTGACCTCTCTACAGATTTATTATAAGTATAGATACCCCTATTTACTAATAAAATTTAAACCCTATTTACTAAACCCTCTAAGTAAAATGAACTTCATAATATTCGATGACTCGAGTCAGATACGGCGAGGTACGATAGAACGTATCACTTTACCCATCGACTTTTATATTTGATATATTATTTTCAGTGATCATATTTATTCCGCTGGGATCGAGACAACATTTCATTCCGGTAAGATTGCTATTACTTATCAAGAGAAGCTTTGGCATACCTACATGGATTGAGAGTTTGAGATATATGTACATTAGCTTGTTGTTAATAGTTATACTTTTGAAATAGCAGTGGTGGCAGAGTGGTAACGGCCAAAATTTAAAAGACATGTGATATTCACCAACCCGCACCGGGCCCGCGTGGTGGATTACGGCCCATTCCCTCACCTAGAGAGGAGGCCTATGTCCCAGCAGTGAGAACTTTAAAAGGCTGATTATGCTACAGGGTTGAAATATACATGTACGTCTAAGTACTATTTCAATGACTAGATTTTGAAAGAACTCGTAGCATTGAACGGTCTCGGCGACCGACTCGGAGACCGATGATTCGGTAACGACTATAGAACCCGTTGGATGCGAGACGCGCTGGAGCGGTTGTTCAAACGACTCGTGGAGGTTATTTCCAGCATTGGATGTCTTTCAGTTGAAATGGTGATGTTCATGAAAGAGTCGTTTACTAGATATTTTAAGCACTTTAACAGGCCATCACCTGCCTAGCATTTCGCCAACGATGTTCGAATCGGCTCTCAGTCTAGCTGATTTGCAGTTATACCAGTATTTAAAATGGAGCGACCAGTTGGAGAACTCAGTTACTGAGCATCATGATTACTTATCCTTTATTACTTGGCATTTTTTATGATAGGGCCACTCGCAGTTCAGCACACTAAGGCTGGTTACTGCTTAAACGAATCTTCCTGTGGTGACCTCAAATGAATTTAAGGCCCCCAGCCAGGGCTTAAAACTACTTAAAAACTAACTGACCGCTCGCTAAGGGCATCCCCTGTGAGACACGGGCCTCGGCTTAGCGGGGTCATTGAGGGAGGGTAGCAAGGGACAGGCTGGGTCAGATTGATATTATTTTGGGGGATTTAACGCTAATGGCTCAGCAGCGCGGGCTGGCTCGTTAGGCAAAAGTCGGGGAGGAGTCTTATTACTTGGCGTCGAACTGTCATATATCTAATGACACAATCCATCGGTGGTTTCGGTAGGCCTGCTTATTTTGAACTTCGTTACAGCACGTAACGTAATGTTCTTTTACAGTTTATGGATTTGAATCAGTGTCTTTTAGCTGACATATGCAATCACACGTGGATTCCTGAGTGTGGGTTTGATTCAAACCATACGTATGACAGACTGTTCCTAGATGAATGTGATCTATTCGAGTATAACTGTGATTATAACATGAGTAAGTATACATATATATATACATATATGTTGTTGCCATATCGTAGAATAGGGTATTTCCTGATTAAAAAAATGACGGACTAATTAGAATCATTCTGATTAGTCCGTCAGTTGGATTATAGAAAAATATTGGACACATATTTTTTCCTTTATCAAATTTATAAAAACTGACGAAGATAAAAAGCATCAAAGATCAGGAGTGGGAGCGTGTGACGTCACGGCCCGGTAAAACTTTTAGCGAGTAGTGACGTCACACGAGTTTTCAACGCACTGTATCGTCTTCATTTTTTGTTTATGTGAAAAAAGTAAAAATACGTCTCCGATATTTTTTAGAAATCTATCAGACGGACTAATCAGATTTTTTTTAGTTAACTACCCTATTCACGCCTAATTGCTCCATTTAATGCACACGGTATTCAGCTGCAGGCTAGACTCGAACCAAATCCTACTTGGGAAAACGTTAGACACAGGTTATATACGTACCTTTCCTAGAGGGCGTATAGAAGGTAACCTGCGCAGTCCCTCTGGGAGGCACCCTCTTCAAGGCGTGCAGCTCCCCGTTGTCCACGGTGCCCATGGTGACGAACTGCCCGGTAAAAATTGTAGCGGGTAGTGACGTCACACGAGTTTTCAACGCACTGTATCGTCTTCATTTTTTGTTTATGTGAAAAAAGACAAAATACGTCTCCAATATTTTTTGAAAATCTATCTGACGGACTAATCACATTTTTTTAGTTAACTACCCTATTGGCCATTTCACGATGTGGCCGAGGTCAGGTTTTAGGGAAGTTCGCTGGCTTTGTCGCTCACTCTAGCTCCTGCAGACAGAAATAGGGACCAAGTTAAGTCGAACTCCATCGTCGAATTAGAGATGGTCATTTCAAAAAGGGGTTAACCATTGCATATAATTACCGACTACTTGATGAAATCGACAGTTTAAAGATATGGCTACGGCATATAGATTGGATATAGTATACATGGAATACTAAGTAAATACAATTGTTATGTAGAACTTACCTACATCTTATTTAGCCTATTATGTTGAAATCCCACGTTTTCGTTTTTGCCGAAAGAATGTTACTTTGTATAGCTAGGTTCTATTAACCCAGGCAGTTGGGAAACAAACAAACAAGAGATCCTTTGAAATATGTAAATCAACTCATAATTCCAGTGTTCAAAGTTACGAACTATTCGGATTGCTTCGGATTCAATGCGAGCTGTCCCACCGCTCCAAACCTTTTGACAAAAGTTCAAGGCTTCTATATCTACTACGCTGATGGTAGAAGGGTGATGTACAGCCACACGACACCCAAAAGTCCCAGAAAAAGGACTACGTATTACACACTGCCAACAACTGCCACTCGAACACAACGCACAACCAACTGGCATGAGAGAAGGAGATACACACCGCAGGCTACAGGCCGGTACAAACCCTGGTCTACTACTAAATGTGCTCCTTGTGGAAAAATGAGAACTCAGCTCGCAGATTTGCGCGAAACACGCTATCAAACTGAGCTGCGTCTGGAGCCTCCACCGATAGAGTTTGTTACAAAAACAAGACGAACCTCGAAACCAACCACAAGACGCACTAAACTAACTACACAGGTAATTGATAAGACATTATGACAATTGGGTAATTGATAATATAGAGTGTCTCTGAGGGATCGCATCAGAAATGAGGTGATCCGTCAGAGAAGCAAAGTAGCAGTGGGCTGGCCATATAAGTCGTAGATCCGACAACCGTTGGGGTAAACGAGTTCTAGAGTGGAGACCGCGTCTCGGCAAACGTAGTATAGGACGTCCTCAGGCACGGTGGAGTGACGATTTGCGCAGGACGGCTGGCAGAAACTGGATGCGAGAAGCCGAAAATAGATCTAAGTGGCGTGCAATTGGAGAGGCATATGTCCAGCAGTGGACTGCAACAGGCTGTTGATGATGATGATGATGATGATAATATAGAGACCAAAAACTTATTTTTGATATATGGAAATTACTGTAACCGACGCAGACATTTTTTTTAAATTATGCTTTACGAACACTTTTTTTCATTTGCTAATTTATTTTCATAATGTAATATTATAAATATATTTTACTATCTCTTGATCACGATTTCGTACGCGCATATTCCGATTTCTCGCGATAAGTATAATAGAGTAACTACACTCATTTTTATGTACAACTTTGACTGTTTTGTGTACGAATGTATTTCTTCTTTCACAGCTTCTTCGAACAGCAACAGTTGGGACGGTTATCCTAAAAAAAGCAACTGTATGGAAAAATGGGAAGATTTTATTCAAGGTCGTTAAAGGTTATAAGGCTCCAATTACGAAAACAACTGAAGATGCTGATTTTTTAGAGTAATCAAAAGCACATATACAAGTTTATATATCCTTTGTATTACTTTTTCTTAGTACAGGGTTACTTAAGAATGACCTGTCAATTATTTGTGCAGTTGTGTATTTATATATTGTGAGTTTTTTTTTAATTATTTTACTATTCGTTTTCTTTTTGTTTACTATTGCTTGTTTATATGTTTGTCTTGTGCGAGTCCCAAATAAAAAAAATGTCTTTCTTTCTATTTCTTCTTCAATTAAACACACAGTTTATGCCAATACACACTACCAAAAAATAAAATAGTTGTTTCAGACATTTTGCTAGTTTAAGCGAGCAAAAGTATATCTACTGATCAACAAATTTTCGGGAGTTAAAAGCCACTAAAGCATTAAATTACCTTATTCTGCCCTTTAATCAATAGATTTAATACCTGGTCTCAAAACGGTGAAGGAAAACATCGTGAGGAAACCGGCATGTCCTAGAACCAAAAATTCGAAGACATGTGACATTCACCAACCCGCACTGGGCCCGCGTGGTGGATTACGGCCCATTCCCTCTCCTAGAGAGGAGGCCTTTGTCCCAGCAGTGGGAACATTAAAAAGGCTGATTATGTTTATGATTATGTAAAGAAAAAAGATTTTTCAAATTCAAACTAAGCGGTGAAGTTTTTATCGCAGTCGGGAACGAGACCGCTTTGAGCATGTTTCGCTGTTCCTCATAGTTTCGGGTTTTGCCATCCACGCCCACTTGAAAAATTCTAACTTTTCTTGTATAAACTAGAGCCCGATGAATGTAAAAAAAAATCTTCAAAGTTATCAATATTAAAATCGTAACATAGAAAATTCCATAAGGAAAGCATTAAATCAATTACCTATTGCCCTGTATAGATATAACTAATAAAACATTTCTGTTTGGTGTTCTAAAGTGCCGTAAAAATAGTTTGCTATACATTAAGACAAGCTTCCGCCGCGACCCGTCACACCCTTTTTCGATGCAGTTAAGTACAATATGCTAGCAGATTTTAAATAATTGCGATGCTGTCTGACTCGTCCGCCCATTGGACGCATTTGATTTGTATTTTGAATAGAATTCAGACATAATTATAGCTTTCTCTAGCTGATCCAGCAAAATACTTAAAATCACGTTATCTATGAGATTTATCTTTTTGATTGAATGTTATTATAGACTTAATTCACTTAAAAACGTCAATGGTCTGAATAGCCGTACTTTTCAATCAATAGCATCCTAATGAGACTGCATATTAAATTTATATGAATAAGAAATCCGCTTCAATACATATCGTGATTAGTTATCTGTAGAGAGCTGAAAATGAAGAGGGCACATATGTAAGTCTAGATTCTAGATAATAAGTGGGTACACTACCCTCTTTAAATTAAGCCGTATACGTTAGTGCATTTTTATTTTTGCTTTAATATTTACTCACAGAATTGTTACAGACTGTCGCATGCTAAGAAAAATATTTGGTACTCAAAATTAATTAGAAATTTTTGTGACAATGCAATGGGTAATCGCAATTATTTCGAAAATTAAGTTAAATAATATAAAATAGAAAAACAGAAACCGTTTCTATCTCAAGCAATTCTCACCCGTGTGTTTTAAAACACGTAGGCAATAAAATTCTGCAACATTTCACAATCAAACAGGATTTGATTATTCACGCAACTGTATTGTAACGATTGGTTGGCAGCGATTTTATACAAACATTTATGTCCAATATGTTTCCTGAAATACGTAATAATACAAAAGAACCAATCGTTTTTTTTTACATCCGTTCAAAATGTACTTGGACATCAATAAATTATGAAACTAGTACTTACATGAAAATACCTTTAGCAATGAATAAAAGTAAAAGAAGTATTTATGCAAAATGTTTCTTGAAATTCTTATAGCTTTATGTGAGTATTTAGAAATATTTGATTTTTTTTTTATCATTACCTATATTTTGTTTTATTAACTAATAACAATTTTCTCTGTTTTCAGCTTGTCTTTTAATTCAACCAACGAAACACCATTACATTTTAGAGGTATGATCATCACGTTATAGTCTACTTTCATTTAAATGAAACATTTCTCAGAATTTATGTAATACTAGCTTTTACCATCGGCGTCACTCGCGAAAAAGTCAATGAGAGGATCATTGACTTTTTCACGAGTGACGCCAAGGGAACACAGTTGTGGAATGAAAAATATATTTTGTCATATGACATGAACGACCTGAGTGTTAAGTTTCATTCAAGTCTAGACGAGAAGTGTTGACAAACAGACAGACTGACAGACAGAGTGACTTTTGCATTTTTAATATTAGTATGGATTCTTACAGAGTTTAGATGAATGCACACAATCAAAGATTTGCAACCACTCCTGGGCTCCCGCTTGTGGTCATCTTGAAGCTGAATCAAGCTATCGATTATTTTTAGATGACTGTGATTTGCACGAGTATAATTGTGATAACAATGCAAGTAAGGATTTTAATGCGAGATAATAATTCGACAATGTTAACGTTACCTAGAGTGACACCATTTTTAACCTTTTACTAATTTTAGAGTATGTTGAAGTAGATGCTAAAGTATGCAACACAAAGTGTACCCAACGCGATGCTGTTCCTGAACCAGTTACACCTAAACCGGAGCCCCCCCCTCAGGTAAGCTAGTACTGAAGAAAAGAAAACACGAATTAAAAGAAAGATTCGAAGAAGTAAATGAAATGACTGTAGACAAGACTGATATTTCTACTATATTTCTAGCACCGAAGACATTAAAGGCGACAGCAAAAACTAGGACAACGATTAAACAAATATCTGTACCAAATATATATACTAAAGCCACAACGACAACTACTGCAGCTACTATAAAAGAATTACCTCCGAAAATTGACGAAAATGTTATAAATGACGATGAAAACACAATCCCAGAAGATACTACAAAATTTACTACAGTCGCTTCAAAACCAAAAACCCAAGACGATTGCTATCCCAAGCGATGTTCTATGCCTTCAACGTGGGAAACTACAGCATTGGGTGAAACAAGAGATTTCGTACAAATACTCAGGGAACGATACGGTGATAGTATTAAATTTTTAAGGGATACCACCCATTTTCCCAAAGAACCTACGTATGCCAGAAAAGGTGTAGCATTCATACCCGGTTATCATATGGACAGGCGAAGACAGATCTTATTTTAGTGTAGTTTTGTGCAAATCAATTAGAAAATATGCTAATACTTTTGGATATGAAATAAATTGCGAGTTCGTTTGGGCAGTCCCTTGCCGGTATATTTAAGTTACAGTGTTCCATTTCAATGTAATTCTTAAATGGGCTTATAAAATAAAAAAAAATGGTAATTTTCCCATCTTTTATTTGCTACAAGGTCGGTAATGAAGGTATGCATAACCAGACATAAGGCTGTATGTTACTTCTCAAAACCATTAGTTTAACAATGGCGAGTTTTCATGAAGTTATCTACAATGTTATCCAATTCAAATATAATACACACGCTGTTACTATATACATATATTGTTCTCAAATCAGATAATCTTAATCGACCTTAAACGTTGTACGTGCGTGTGACTGACAGTACATACACAATACTAATTGTAGCTCTTAGCAACAATTTGTCTACGATCACGAGTTAGACTTGATCTGCTACTGACAAAGGATTTCTCATTTCATATCTAAGATCTCAGACACTGGTATTTTCATGTGATGCAAAGGCTACTTGTCGTTTTAGCATTTATCCATTCATTTAAATACAGTTTATAATCATTCAGTCTAGTGTTTAGTTTACTACACTACCCTTGGCAATTTGTGGCTAGATAACATCAGAATGAAAATCCGGATCGATATGTTGGTATATGTCCAAATCCTGTGTCGAGTGCCAAATACATCGAAGCGTGTTTGGAATTGATTCCAAGTTGAATGAATATTTTGGGTAAAACTTACACGTTCTACTCGTACGTACACGTTTCATCAGGCTGAAGTCAAGATTAATCCAGCTCTGCATTGAATAAGAAGGAGGACTGAGGACAAACAAACTGGATTCCACAAAGAAGCAGAGTATACTGATAACGTGATATAGTTCTAAAATTAAACATGATGCTTATTATATCATGATATTTAATTTTCTGCATACGGCTTGCCTCCTCCGATATGACCAACTTTGCATTAGTGAAAATCCAAGTCACCTTGCCAAAAATTTGCAATAATAGTTACTAGTTTGAATTTTGGATTAGTTTGACGTGAGTTTATCCGAAATTCATAAACACATGACATTTTGTAACAATGCAGTAAAGTGGTCTTTTTTTATTTTAGCTATTAGCTAATTTAGCTAATGTCAAGGTTACTATTGTTGCGATCGCAGATAGCGAAATGGAAAGAGCTGTAGAATTGCTCTGCGAATTAGATGTTGCAATTGTTGCTAGCATCTCATGACGAACTATGATTGGCGTTGCGTTAGCACTGAGATTTACTGGCCCTTTGTGTTTTTGGTTTATTGCATATTATGCGTTTGAAGGCACCATTGTATATGATATACTTAAAGTTACCTTTTGTTTCCAAAGGTTGATCGAAACCATAAGTACTCGTAATCTTAATTTGTGATAGGTTTTCATATCTTTAGAAATGTTTTTTATTTCTCCCGTTTGTCTCACGGTCGTAAATTTGACCGTCGAGCCCGTCGTAGTGGGGTCCATTACAGTATCAGTTGGGGATGATAGTTAATGATAATGATATTTATTTTGAAAATAGGTTCAACATAACATTTTTACACGTTCATTATTTTGGTTATTTTAAGCTATATGAGGCCGGCCTATTTTCATTACTGCTCCCGCTCTGGGCGGAGCGAAAGGGAGTGTCAGACTCTTACTCACTAAAATACATCCGTGATCCTTCTAGTGCCCTTTGCGTTCCAGGGCCGCGGTGACTCTTTCGAACAAATTCCGCAACCCTAGCAGGCACAGGCATACCTTATAGGGTCCCGTCTTCTTTGCTGATAGCTCTTTGAGGCGCGCGTGGAACACGACGCGCCGACGGGCCTGGTTGCTATCGAATGGCAAGCCACCCATAGCTCGCCGTCCGCAGGCCCGTGTCTACGGTAACCGGGAATCGCCCTGCGTTTCCCGACGCCCAGGGCGTTTCCTTCTGTTGCGGCGGCTGGGGCGTGAGGTTTCCGTCTCTTGCACGCGTTCAGCCTCCTCTTTCAAAAGGAGGCGACCACTTCCCATGCCCCTCGATCCCGGACCATGGACGGACGCGAGAGATCGTTGCCGCAGATGAGGCTGGCCTTGGAACATACATACGGTAAGCTGCAGTCTTTGGTTTTTCCCGGTCATGTCGGATTGCCGTGCCATTGGGCTGTGAGAGTTCAGGAACCGAGATTAGACCTGACTGATGCTCTTCAATAACACATGCGTAGGTATGTACTTGGTTAATCTCCATCGAGATTGGCTACTGGCTCAGAATTTTGCTTAGGGAGGATTTATTACATAAGCATGGCATGGCAACCATCGCATTGTAAATCAATCAAAAAGGTTACGTTGTGCGGTTTAATTTTATATGTGCTGTAGTCGAGAATTAACAAAAAAATAGGTGGCCAAGTGCGAGTCGGATTACGCATAGTGAAGGGTTCCGTAGTTCACTGTTAAAATCTCATATCTCTAAGTAAAGACTGGCCACTGACTAACTATCTTGTATATTTCAAACGTGATAATTAGTACATTGTAAACTATTAAATTAAATTTATCTTAACAACGATTTATCATCTGACAATAGTTTACGTTGTTATGTTTTATTTATGGCTTTAAAATTTAAAAAGCAAATGCTAATTACGGAGGTGTGAATGTTACCTTTTCTGCGCTTGTAAAAATGTCAGGTCTTTATAATTTATCAAACAATTTAGTGTTCCGAAGATAGAATCAAGTTATAATGAAATATTAGAATTGTTTGAAGCTAACATTTTCCAACCGGTTAAGCAGAGGACTAATTATAGTACTCACTTATTGCCAAATATGCTACGTCTTATGAAGTGCAAACCTGTTGCCATAAATCGGGCTTAAATCCAGAATCCAGGCTGCTATTAAGAAACCGATGGAAATGGGATGGGATGGGACCATTAAACCAGAAAGCCATTAAAAATTCAGGCATAAAGTTTGTCTGGACGTTTGTTACTCAATCATGTCAGAACGGCTGAACGGAACCTGTTGAAATTTGACAGAGAGATAGATTAGTCTAGAATAACACATAGCTTTTTTTATACCGGCCAGTTGGGGTGGGTTCGGCTTCCTACATGGAGCGACCGCCTATCTCACCTCCACAACCTAGTAAACAAGCTCAACGACACCCTTTGACAAGATTGGCGTCAGATTTTCTGAGTTCTGAGTCAGAAGCCAGAAAATCTGTCAATTCGGAAAATCAGTTAACAGACGTAGAAACCACACGTTTGGTCAACTTTAGTTACTTTCACAGCATTAAGTCGCACGGTATTTTGTTGTGGGGTCGGGCTGCTGACATTGAATCCATATTTATTTTACAAAAGAGAGCGATCAGGGCCCATTCTAATCTGCGTCGCATAATCAAAAGTTGACGAACCGAATAGGGTAATTTATTGAAATAAAATAATAAAACCGTCTGATAAATTTCTAAATAATATTGGACACGTATTTTTTCTTCTTTCACGTACCTAAACAAAAAATTAAGACAATACAGTGTGTTGGAAAAACGCGTGACGTCACTAGATGCTACAATTTTTACCAGCTTTTTATTAGCTTGTGCGCTTTATATTTACTTATAGTTTTTTTTTTACAATTTGAAATGACAAATAATACGTGTTCAATATTTTTTGAAATTCCAATGGACGAACTAAATAGAATTATGATTTTTATAAGTAAATAAATAAATTAGTAAAATACCAAATTGATGCAAAATGTCAGCTAGAACCAACGGCTTTCCGAAATTCTAACGCACGGAGCTGTCTTGGTATGTCGAAGATGGTTATCTATTCCCAGACGATCTCGACCTCTGTGTTTACTGTAACATGATACCTTCTTACAAGGCAATATTTAGCCAATAAATTCTTCGGATTAATCAATACGGCAACCTATCTATTGGAACTAATTATAGAATCTATTTAGATAGTGACTAGACGGCTACATGTACCAATTAATGCGATAATGTTATGCTGTCGATATGCTGTCGAATTTGTAGTGTTTATCTTTGAGAATTGGGTTAATCGAAGCAGTGATTATAAGTAGGTACTGTGTGCATAATTGTAGTGATAAGATAATATATGCAGGATTTTAAGTAAAATAAAAGTACATATACATATGTGTCTGTGTAGTGTGTGATGTGTAGATTCAAGATCGTTTATTGCAAACCATAATGTACACATATAGTTGGTAAATATTAAAAATAGAAACAATTATGGATCCTGCTGGGCACAGCAAAACTTTAAATAATTAGGATGTATCTACATGTGTGAATGTGAGTAAAAGGTATTTCGAATTATCACTACGCTTAGTAGGTATTCTGCTGTCATAAGAAAAAAGGACGTATCACACAAAACGATGTAACCGATTTTCGACTTTAACATAATAATTTAAGGTCGGGAATCGATTACTTTGATTTGTGTAGATACGTCTTTATTTCTTATGACGGCAGTATTGTCTAAATGATAGTCTGCTATTTTTAATCGACTTCAAAAAAGAAGTTAGTTCTCAATTCAACTGTTTTTTTTTTCACGACAACTTCTATACCTAACTAGCTGACCCAGCAAACGTTGTTTTGCCATATATAAAAAAAAATGAAAAAAGATTTTCCCGCTTTTCTGTTGAAATTTTTCTTGAATTTTCTTTGCTATAAACCTCACGGAGCCTGAGACCTTTCCAACGAATGCAAAACCGTGGAAATCGGTTCGTGCGTTCTGGAGTTATAGCGTCAGGAAGGAAAACCCGACTTATTTTTATATTAAAAATAAGTCGGGTTTTCCTTCCTGACGCTAGTAAAAATAAAATGGTTCCCTATCCATTAGCATAACATTTTAAGACCTAATATAACTTAGCATAATGTTGTTTGGCATAATTATTTTTTCGCATAATATAATTACGCATAACAGCTCATGCATAATTTTTTTAAGCATTATGTCTCTAACCATAATAATGATTAGGCATAATATTTTAAAGCATAAACTTATTAAGCATAAAGTTCTAAAGCATAACTTTTTTAAGCATAAAGTTCTAAAGCATAACTTTTTTAATTTAGGAGTATTTTTTCGCTGTAGGAAGCAAGCATTGCAAGCATACAGCATGCAAGCAAGCATGCAGCATGCAAGCAAGCATGCAGCAGGCAGGGTTTCTGTGACGGCTCCGGCGCTGCGGCCCTCTGGCGGCCCCACGCGTTCTAATCGTCACAGACGGCTTTCGCTCGCAGCCGCCTGCTCCTCAGCCCGCGGGCCGCCTCGCCCCTACGCGCCTACGCGATTTTAAATAACACTCTAGGGGTAGGACAAACAAGACTACGTGAAGTCGGTTTTGCAGCAATTCGGTTCTGTGACTAAATTTTGTTGCACAGAACGTTATGCTAAAAGTCTTTAGGCCTACTAACGTTATGCTAATAGTCATTAGGCCTACTAACGTTATGCGAATCAAATTTATGCCAAAACAAATTAGTCTTTAACATGATTATGCCAACATAAAATGTATGCTTAAAAAAATTATGCCAAAGTATTATTATGCCAAAACAAATTGTGCCAAAATCGTTATGCCGAAGTATATTAGGACAAAAAACATTATGCGAAGAGAAGGGATCCCAAATAAAATTATTTCAGACAAATGTCTTCAGGGTCCTCTGAAAGATGAGAGTTTTTCATTGCCTCTTGTCTTTCACATTTTATATAGAAATTATCTTTGTTTCTGTGACACTTTATTAACTAAAAGGAAACATCTTTTATTACTAAGTAATATTTCATGTTTCGTATTTCCAAGGAGGTTTTATAATTACAACCTACTTGTAAAGATATTGTTTTCTTAGTAAAAACATGTTTCGTGTCTACTCACTTTTGAACTTTTAACATTGTAGACTTTAACAGCTAAGTTAGCGTGCTTGTAGGATTCAGGTTAAGAAAGTTCTTAAGGTTTAATTAAATTTAAACTCTTTGCTAATTTTACGAGTTATATAAAATATAGTCTATATTCCTTGCTGATTATGTAGCTCTCTATTGGTGAACAAAAGTTTGAAATAAGTTCAGTAGTTTCGGAGCTTATTTTGTACAAACAAACAAAAAATATTGCCTTTTAACCTCCGACGTTAAAAGAGGGGTGTTATAAGTTTGACGTGTTCTGTCTGTTTGTCTGTCTGTCTGTGGCTCCGTAGCTCGCGAATGGATGAAGCGATTTCAATTTAGTTTTTTGTTTTTGTATGGAAGGTGAGTTACGGGCGAGTGTTCTTAGATATGTTTGATGACAATCGGTTGAGCCGTTTAATCGTTGCGGGGGGGGGGGGGGGGGGGCGGGTGAAAGCGGGGAAGAATAACTGAATGTTGTAAATATACTCGAGTGGGGTCTCAAATGAAAGCGCACTGAAAGATAATATTGATGATGATTTCATCGAGAGTGTTCTTATAAGTATGTACCTACATAAGCTGCACTTGGCTTGCCTACTGTTTGGGGTTATAAAGTACAGGCAGCCGAGCTACCTTTACGACAAACTGAGCTGGATCGGTAGTAGAAGAGAATGCGCAAGCAGACAATGCTCGCAACAGCTTGCTACTCAGCCGCATAAGACAGCCGCCTTCAGAGGCAGTTTCAGGTACGCTGCATCCAAATGTTGGAATAATATTCCCCCGCCGATAAGAAACATTACAATACTCCATACCTTCAGAAGTCGGCTACGACAGTTCCTTCTTAACTCGCAGAGGGAACTGGGCCTGACGGTTTCGAACACTTCGTTTATTTAGGTTTAACAATGGGGTACCTGCAGCAGGCCTGTAAAAAAAAGGAAAAAAAAAATTGAACACAATCATTACAGTAATTTTTTACAATTTATTATATTCAGATATCGCTTCTAATCTAAGTAATTTCAACACACAATAATAATAATACCATAAATATTCCTACCACTATGTACATAAGTCTATTAATATAATTACTACACACACACACACACACATACACACACACACCTATAGATCAAAATACTTAAACCAAATATTAAATTAAAAAAAAAGACAATGTGGACGTACTCACCATACAGCATACGCAACAGAACAATTAACTGTTGACAATTTAACTGTTCTGCATCAGCTCGACGTCCGTATGTCGCTACCGGGATCCAGCAGAATATCAGCCTGAATATTTGCCTGGCACATGCTGAGCTGGACTCCCATTTGGTGCAGCTCGGAGACACACATCGCTCCGTGAATGACACTCATTGGATTAATGTCATTTTTTTTTATTTTTTATTATGACGGTAGTTAGTCTGGTACTATAATGTATTGCCAAAAAAAAAAAACAGACAATCTTTTAAATTTATTTACTGTACTACCTTAATATTTATAATTTCTAGTGTTGTATGATTTATGTGATTGCGTTTTTGTGTGTCCTCTGTTCTTGCGCTGAATAAATGTTTTATCTATCTATCTATCTACACAACGTATAAAATAAAAAATAAATAAAAAATTACAAAACCCCCGACACAAAAACCTAAGTTCAATTTAAAAAGTAAAAAACCTTAGTAGGTATGTATTAATAAAAAAAAATACGTCGCGTAGGGGGACCGCGCTGCTTATAGTTAGGTATCATATACGGAGCGAATTCTTATCTATAAACTACACAATCATCACAGTAACTGGGAATCCCGATACTCTTTATCAAGACTTTTTGTCAGACTTTCAGGTTTCGTCCTCCATACTGCCAAAAATCGTCAAATCAGAGCTGGGACAGCTGGAAAAATTTACTTTGTATTACTGATTTACTAGCATTAGCATATACAAACCTGCAGCCCTACCATGACCTCTTAAATCCATCATGATTCCTGTGTCAGAGCGAGACGGAGTTACACAAGACGAATAGCACTATCCCTTTCCCTCACACTGAATCATGATAGCATTGGCACTTCGTAGTACAGCCACTGGACTTATTAGTTTATGAGCGAACAAAGAGAGCTCGGGAACTCAAGGCACTACGGGACTCATTATATCACTCCAGTTGTGGGGGAGAAACAGAGCTGTATAGAAGGAATGGCACTAATCCTTTTTAACTGACTTCCAAAAAAGGAGGAGTTTCTCAATTCAACTGTATTTTATTTGTGGGTGTGTTACCTCATATCTTTTTAGTGCGTGTACCGATTTCGATTTTTCTTTGTATATTTGAAAGCTGGTGCTTGTCATGTGATCCCATTGAAATTTGTGTGAGATCAACGACTAGTATTTGAGTTACCCCTAATAGTGTGTGGCTTCGACTACGTTGATGATGTTTTCAATCTCTCATTGTCGATGTAAAATTAAAAAAGAAATACTGTATACGGTGGTTTGGAAGAGCATCTTAGTTTTTCGAAGTGGTCCCATTCTAGTAATAGGAAACGGAACTCTTTAAAAACGATAGCAAATCTTCAGGGTTTGCTGAAATCATGTAACTTTTTATTGTTTACACCTGTTTATAGCACGTACGCAGTGATGGGTACGTTTAGCCACCACTAAAAAGTGAAAAATAAAAAAAAGCTTATTACAAAAAAATACAACCTACTTCTAAACAAAAAAAAAAAACAAAAATGTTTTTCACAGCGAAATCATAATGTCACTCATTAGCAGTTGGTGAAAATGACCGTTGACCATTTGACCGTGAAATATTTGGATTAATTCATTTGGAATTTTCGTAATGTAGTGGCGCAACGTTACCTTTAACCCCATAGCCCAATCTTCTCCAAACATTTCATAAAAAAAGACCAAGGAAACTGATGTCACCAAACATTTACTTAGAACGCACCAGATTACATATTACGAAAGCTCTGGTATATTTAAGTCACGTCTGGGGACCGTCCGTCGTGAAGGACATGCAAATAGATTACTTATCTGCAATGGCTGATGTTTACGTAAAACTGGGTTAAAAGATATGCATATTGGATGTGTTTAAAACTGAGGCTGTTTGAGCTGTTAAATGAAAATTAAATGTTGGTAGTAGGTATTGAATTAATCAAGGATGGGTTGGAAAGGACGTTAATGGATGTCAAAAATTGGTGTTTGTGCACCAAAAAAAAGCTACTATCATATAACACACTTTCATAAAACGCATTCTGAAGTAATCATAGATAGTGAACACCCCAAGGGCAAAAACATGAGTTTATGAACGTAAACGAAGCAAAAGGAGTATGTTAGGGTTGTGCTAGGCGCGGGTCTAACAACCAGGTAATAACCAGGTCCGAGTTGACGGCTAGTCGTGTTGTTCGAGCCATAAAGATATGTCAGCAAAGAAGACGGAGTCCCACAGGGTCATTACCTGCTAGGGTTGCGGAATTTGTTTGAAAGAGTCACCGTGACCCTGGAACGGAAATAGCATAAGGAGGAACACGGATGGGTTTTATTCAGTAAGAGTCTGACACTCCCTTCCGCTCCGCCTAGAGTGGGAGAAGTTATTTGAGGATTTTCTATCCTGAAAAAAGGGCTGTGCTAGGTAGCGTTCTGTACCTTTTGAGGTCCGTCGTGAAGGTCATGAAAATAGAATACCAACCTATCTGCAATAGCCTTTATTTTCGTGAAACTGGGTTATAAATATGCACATTGGATGTAGCTGTGTTTAATCTGAGGCTATCTGAGTGGGTTCTGAGTTGGCAATGGAAATTGAATTGAATGTTGATTGTGGGATTTAATTCAAAGTTCGATTAGAAAGAACGATAGTGAACGTGAATAATTGGTCCTTAGTCTATTTATTTATGAATGTTTAAGTTACTTTTATCCAAATGCTTCTAAAGTCGCCGTAGTTTTTTACTATCCCTATGGGAAAAAAGCATGAGTGTATGCAAATATGATTGGAATTTTGAATACAATTTTAACACGTAACTTAATGAATCAATAGGAGCACGTAAGGATTGTACCTCCATAGTTAAAAGAAGTTCACATAACAACTCCCAACAACAACAACTCAACAACAACTCTCAACAACTCTCTTAACTTTATCTCCATTATTTTAACAGATTGTTATGATATTAACAGCAAGTCAGTTCAGTACATTTCCGTCTACCGCTAAGTAAGAATCTTTTATAAACCGTGATATAGAACTCGAAGTAAAACTCCAAGTCCATTTACCACCTTACTCCGGTCCTTCATAAGTAACCTCTCATATACCAAGTATTGCACAAATATTCTCGTCCGAACACAACACACGAAATGTCGCAACTCTCCATACATATTTATGTGTTTGTATGTGTAGTTGTACATCGTTTGACCTGCATTCGTACCACTGGGCATTGGCCTCACCTGCTGTAAGGGTTAGCTCTCACCGAGACGCGAGGCGAGGCTGTTCCTGCTTTCGCAAGTGCCCAGTGCCCTTTTGTGAGTTTGTATGTTTATCTCCTTGGCTCGCCCTGTAGCCTAAAGGATAACATAGATTATAACAAAAGAGGTTTCATTAGGTGTTGAATTTTAGAATAAAAATAGGATGACGTCCCACTTCTAGTAATAGAAGTCTTGTTTTCGGAGACATATCTACGAGTATGTTGAGTACTAAAATGAAGGCTTTGAAGAGACGACTCCAAAAATGTAGTTGACTAAAATGTAGGAAATAATAATTATAACTTATATCAAAACACACGACAGTAAAACACGACTAAAGAGTTCCAAACAATTCACATTTCAACTAGTCTGGTACAGTACACATTCAAATTATTTATTAATAATTAAGTAAATCATACCTAGCAATTTGAACGGTGATCCCCTAACTAGATGTTAGAGTGTATCTTAGGAATCTTGGAGTCTGTTTGCTGGGATGATTTGTACATTATCGTTATCTATATCCAAAAATAAAACGAGGAAAACATAGTTGAAAGTGATATTCGAAAGAATAATAAGTTGATGGAATCACATCTACGATTAAATAGCATTTAAATACATGCTTTAAGGCGCTGTAAAACGCAGCGATGCTTCGCGTAAACGCGGCGTTTAAGTATAGCAACGAGCGTCGCGATAGTCACCGCGAATTGACTAGCCTGTTCAAACATCGTAGCTTCGTTTCGGGCCTCGGTGTGGACAGACCCTTAATCTACCACTGTGGGCACTGTTACGTAAACTGCAATACAAATTGAGAGCACTTTTATAGAATTCTATTTTAGTAGTTTTTTGTGTTGTTGTAGTAATAAAAGTACCTAAATAGGACAATTAAAGTTTTTGAGTTATTATTGTCAGGTTATAATTCTAAGGGTATTTGTTGAAGTCATTTGTATTATGTTTTAAGTAGAACAACGGATGGCAAGCAGTGTAGCAGTGTTTTGTTTTGATCATGGGTAAAATAAGAACCTCTTGCTCAAACCTTTTTCTTCTCTTCTCTTTTAACTCACAGTTAGTTGCTAACAGAAGGTTATTATATTTATATTTATTACTTAATGCTTATTGACCCCGAGTTAGCAGTTCTCACTGAATCTTACTGAGTAAAACCCATCCGTGATCATTATAGGGCCCTTTATGACCCTTTCGAACAAATTCCGTAACTCTAGCAGGCACAGGATTTTGCCTCTGAGATAGGAATGAATCTTTAAAACCACCGCTACTGGCGATTTCCACAGGCTTTGTCTAATAAATAAACACATGATAATCTCATATGATCTGAAAATTAGTTATTTTCTTTTCATACATTTTCTGCTATATTAAGCAGCTAGGTCATTTTATATAAATAATTATGTATGATAGTCTGTAAGGTCTATATGTATGTTTTGGGTCTTTGTTACCCGAAATAATTGATATATTATTATTATATATACATATAGCCATAGAAGTTCTTTTAAGTAGGTCTATTAAACCCTGAACACTTCAAACGTTTTATATCTTCAGTGACTGGCAGAAGCAAGTGTCGCAAATATGTAAATCTTGAAAAATAGGTCGCATTTTAAATTATCTAAATATATATAACTCAAAAGTGACTGACTGACATAGTGATATATCAACGCACAGCCCAAATCACTGAACGGATCGGGCTGAAATTTGGCATGCAGGTAGATGTTATGACGTAGGCATCCGCTAAGAAAGGGTTTTGATTAATTCTACCCCCAAGGGGATAAAATAGGGGATGAAACTTTGTCAATTTTAAACCGATCGGGCTGAGAGTTTCAAAATCGGGGGTAAAGTAACTATTCCACGCGGGCGAAGTCGCGGGCAGAAGCTAGTACTAATATAAATAGTACCCAGCCAGATTACCAGCCAATTACATAAAGGTTATAACAATGTTATTAATCAGCCACAATTTATTAGCCCGAAGCGGCTTGCCTTCGCCGTTCGCGCGCTTGCTCATTTCCGTCCGCTCCGGGCTTCCGTCGAAGTAATGGCTTACATCCGCATTTACTGTTACTAAGTTACTTACTTATTGATGTTTGATGTCTTACAGAGTTTTCAATTGGCTGTTTACTTTTAAAGAAATTACTTTGAGCAGGTTGAAAATTCAAAATTAAAAAGTCATTTATTCAAACTAGGCTGATAGACAGCACTTTTTGAACATCAAATTTTACATAAAGACAGTCCCCCAAAACGCCCCACCCGTCACTACTTCCTAGTGTTTTAGCTGGGAAAAAGAAGTGGCGCAACAAACTCCCCAGAAACACATCTGTCTATTGAGAACTTGAATTTATACAATAGTATGTAAAGTCATTGATACATGACAAAGGTAGAAAAAAAAAAATTATACAATATGGAAATCAGAATCAATTCACTATAAAATATTGTAAAGAGTAGATTGAGTCAATAAAGATAGAAAGATAAAATAAAATAGATAGAGGTTCATTCACGTTGGCCACGTCGTGTCGTGGCCAACGTGAATGGCGGATATTATCTTAAGGGAACGAACTCTCGGGATAAAAAGTATGCCTGACTATAATCTACTTCTACGCCAAATTCATTCGCTTTTAGCGATAAGGCCGCCCAATGTGTCAACCTATGTAATGTTTTCTTCGTCTATATTTTCTGTAACTTATATGGTGTACAATTGTACATAATAAAGAGTATTCTATTATATTCTATATACATTAGAGTATAATATATATTCTATCTAGTTGTTGAAATATTATGTGCCATCAATGCCATTTAAAAATTCCGAATAATTACCTAAAACAAATCGACTATTGACAATCAATAAGGTACCTAGAAAGACACACACAGCTCTACGACATCGATTTTTTGCCAGCTTGATATGGCAACACCACATTGTCACATAAAACCATAAACTCAGTTTTCCCGTGGGATCTAACATACACTTCAGAACGCCACGTGCTCATACTTACAAACTATTTTTACCCTCCACGTGTAGGGACACGCCCTGCGCCATTTAAGATTAAGCAAACAATTTATTTTCATCTATCTTATTTTTTTAAAGTACATTATACTGAAATCCGTGGGTGTCGCGTGGGAGGGCTGCACTGGATGTCTCTATAAAGGTCACAGGGGGATCGATGCAGGTGCTCGTTCTGTTAGGGAAGTATTCTAAGAAATATCGTGTACAGCGAAAGGAAATATTACGCTCTAGAGGAATGATATTCTGTCAGCGGTTGCGTGGCAAGTGCTGTTCCTCTTATAACTTAGTTGAGCTGCATCAGAAGAACTGATGTATTGTTGTATGTTTCTGTTACGTAAGTAAAATATTGGTCTTATTTTGGACTGATATAATAGTTCTTTGGCCAGCCTGATTCATTTCCACGTAAAGTTTTCAGCAAACGAAAGAAAGAAAAAAATATAGACTGACAGATCTATTCTAATAAAAGCGCTAAAAATAAAAGAAATAAAAGTTTTTAAAATAAAAACAAAAGAAAATCAATTGCCTAGTGATATTGCATCAATCATTACGATTGACAAAAAGTCCTAAAACATGGGATTAACATAATACATTTTCAAAATGTCAAGTGGTGGATTTGCTACCAGGGTTGTTCGGAAGAGTCAGCGCGGCCCTGGAACGCAAAAGGCATTAGGAGAAACACGGATGGGTTGATGACACTCCTTTCCACTCCGCCTAGAGTAGGTAGAAGAAGTCATTTAATGATTTCACATCCATAAAAAAGTGGTGGATTCCAAACGTTCACCCCTCCCCTCCTTAACACTGAAACTATTGAGCCTCAAATTTTGAAAAAAGAATTGCCCAAAATAAGTCTTTGCCGTTAGATTGCAGTAGAATCTAAAAGAAGTCTATAAATATAAAGTAAAATGATGAAAAACAAAAAAAAAAGGTTTGTAACTAGACCCTACAGGATGGTTGCGGAATTTGTTCGAAAGTGTCACCTCAGCCTTGGAACGCAAAGGGCACAAGAAGGATCACGGGTAGGTTTTAGTCAGTAAGAGTCAGAAACTTCTTTCCGCTTTGCCCAGAGCGGGAGAAGTCATTTGATACACACATACAGGCCATGTGGGTTATGGACTTTGCGTCGTTGGCATAGTATAAAACAGGTTGGATCAGATTTTGATTATTTTGTGACAAAGCTACAATCTCAGCGGCTTACGTTGGATATCTGTGGTCGTGTGTGTAAGAACGGATATAGACGATATTTATCGGAAACGGTGTGCAGGCTGCGGAAATGAACGTAGCCTCAGGCGGCGGCGGAAGGCGGTCTACTAATACCGAGCTTGATTGTCTATTGAAGACTTGATATAGTTTCGTGTTTACGATCGACTGTGTTAGTTTTTAGGGTTCCGTATTCAAATGATAAAACGGGACCCTATTACTAAGACTCCGCTGTCCGTCCGTCTGTCTGTCTGTCCCGAGGCTGTATCTCATGAACCGTGATGGTTAGATAGCTGAATTGTTCACAGATGATATATTTCTGTTGCCGCAAATAAAAAATACTAAATGTTTAAGGGGCCAAAAAATCATATATTGTATGGGAGCCCTCCCATACAATATATATGATTTTTTGCAGTCTTTATAGATAGTGGTACGGAACCCTTAGTGCACTAATCCGGCTCCCACTTGGCTCGTTTCACACATAATTTGTTTGAAATGGATAATAATATATTCATATTTTTGTATGATATAAATTGTATATGTCGCATAAAAGGAAACCAAATTACTATGGGGTTGTCGTTTTTTATATTCATAATTCACTACCATCTCTTTTTCCAGCAATACAAGCAGGTACTTGTATTACTGGAATATTTAGTAACTGTTAACCGCTGATGGTTTTCGTAGTTCATTTATGTATATGAGCACCGACCACATATTTCATTAAGTACCTACAGATTAGCTTTAAAAATGGTTCCAATATCCCTGTTACTAACCCGCGCATCATCATCTGTCTAGTCTTTTTCCAACTGTATTGGGGTCGGCTCCCAGACAAGCTGGATTCAGCTTAATACCAGTATTTTACATAGAGCGGCTGCCTACCAGACTTGGCAAGACTGGTGTCAGATTTTCTGGCTTCTGACAATCCGTACCGACTGCCAAAGATCTCCAAATGACAGGCGGGACCAACGGCTTAACGTGCTTTCCGAGGCTCGGAGATGTCTTGTTATGTTAAGATGGTCACCCATCCACAGACCAACCTCGGCAAGCATTGCTTAACCTCGGAGATCGACCCGTGCGGCTGTAATAATTAAGCCACGAGCTCCTCACTAACTGTTACTAACCGACGCGATTTATGTAATAAAAGAGTCCTAATTGCCAAAAGAACTCGGTATTTTAGAATCATACCTGATGCATAACCTTTTAAGTAAGTTTTGTATTCCAATGCAAGGATCATAAATACATTTTCATCCAAACCATATATCCAAACGTAAGCTATAAATAAAAAAATAAATAAAAAATATTTTTGAAATTAGAACAAGAAATATTCTTTAATATCGTCAGCGAGAGCCAACGACGCGAGGCGGCTGGAAATTAAATCAGCCTTAGATTGTCTATTAAGTGTGTTTAGCAGCACTAATCAGATTATATTGTAGTCTTGAGTTTCTAAGGGCATTTGATATCAGGGTCGGTGTATTAAAAGTTACGATGTGGATTATTAGTTTATGGTTAGCTCATGAGCATGAAGTGCCTACGTTGTCAAGATAATAGTGCATTGACTTTTTTTTTTAAACCTAGAGAAAAGACAAGGTTTGTGAACTTTCAAAATCTATTATGATAAACAGAGACCGCACGAATGGCGTCTGACGTCACTCGCAAACCACCCAAATTAAATTTCTCAAACTATCCCATCACAAACGATGTTTCGATT
This sequence comes from Hecatera dysodea, assembly GCA_905332915.2. Taxonomy (NCBI): domain Eukaryota; kingdom Metazoa; phylum Arthropoda; class Insecta; order Lepidoptera; family Noctuidae; genus Hecatera; species Hecatera dysodea. The sequence goes on along the minus strand of HG995309.1, from coordinate 11,328,080 downwards.
GGATATTTAAATGGCTGCAAATGCTTCTAATTTTTCTATTTTTCCTATGACTGGTCGTAGAGTTTTTCATTCGTGTAGATTTTTTCTAATCAGTCAAACACGTTCCGTTAGGAAATTAAAATCTCATATGTTGCGAAAAAGTTACCAAGCTAGAATAATTGTTGAGTAATAAATTGATGTTACATTGATTGGGAATTAAATTCGAAAGTAATATAAAATACATAACATTATGCTATGATTTCAAGGTTTAACCTTGAATTTTTGACGAAAAATATTGTAGGTACTGTTTCTTTTCGTAATGTAATAGAGTATGTCTATTTTGACAATACTAATAATATTATAAAGGGAAAAGATTTTTATGTTTGTACCAAATAAGCTCCGAAAGTACTGGACCGATTTTAACGATTATTCACCAATGGAAGGCTACATTAGTAGCAAAGGCTATATTTTATCCCCCTATTCCTATGGGAAAGGGGAACTACGCGGGTGTAACCACGGGGCACTGCTAGTGTTATATACCTAATGAATTTTACTTCGAATACTGTTTTTCAAAGCTTTATTAAGATCGAGAAATAATAATATGCTATGAAGCGGAAAGCTCATAGCTTTATTTTGAATGAAGTTAAATACTACCTATGCCAAAAAAAATTGCCACAAAATAAATGGTTTACATTTCTACAACGTTCATGGCAACCTTTCAAGTTATCTACAGGTGTCAGTAATCACAGTTCACAGTAGGTGCCCTGCCAAATTCGTTCTATAGATTCAATATTACATTTTGTAAATGCTTCTTAGTGCTCTCCTACACTCCAAGGAAAACTTCAGCTATCTATGATCATTAGTTATGATTGTGCGTTGTCTGTCAGTCACTCACTAAAGGAAGGGAAGAGTTTTATCTATCTATACTTATAATAAATCTGTAGAGAGGTCAATTCTGTACAAGGAATATATTTTCAAAATAACTATCAGGGGGTGATTAGTGATCGATACTGGTGCCAAAAATGCAATCAGTAAAATTTTTGTCTGTCTGTCTGTCTTTCTGTCTGTCTGTCTGTCTGTCTGTCTGTATGTTCTTTATAGAAACAAAAACTACTCGACCGATTTTAACGAAACTTGGTGCAATTATTCTTCATACTCCTGGGCAGGTTATAGTATACTTTTCATCACGCTACAATCAATAGGAGCAGAGCAGTGAAGGAAAATGTTGGGAAAACGGAAGAAGTTACTCAATTTTTTAAGCTTCCGTCGCGTGTGTAGCCTTAATGGTTAAAGTTACATAGAAATCATGTATTACGGAAATGTTCTACATAAAATTATCTAAAAAATATCCCGAAACAGCATGTCTATCTTTTGTCAATTTTAAACCGATCGTTCTGAGAGTTTCAAAATCGGGGGTAAAGTAACTATTCCACGCGGACGAAGTCGCTGGCAGAAGCTAGTCTATACTAATATTATAAAGAGGTTATGTTTGTGAGTTTGTGACGTTGTAAGGGGTAATCTCTGGATGTATTGAGCCGATTTTCAAAATTATTTCATCAATAGAAAGCTACGTTATTGTGGAGTATTACGAGTATTACGATATTTTATCCCCGTATTGCCACGGGAACGGGAACAACGCGGGTGAAACCGCGGGGCGCTCTGCTAGGATATACATATATTGATTGATTACCACATAAGGTTGATGAGCTATACTAAAATAAGTAACCCCTTAATTATTGTTTCTTCTAAAATATCTAATAACTTCTATGAAGACATTTGCGTTAAACGGGGATGAGCGTTCCAAATAGAACTGCCTACTCTGGTAACATTTTATCCAAACGCGGGTTACCTATTCATAAAAGTCGCCGATTCCTAGTGTTAATGTCGCATAACCCCAAGAATAAAACCTTTTTAAAACAAGTCTTTATTTATCGTTAGAGTATTGTATTATCATTCGTCAATACATAGGCTGGACACGATGCAGTTATATTGGTTGGAGGTGTTCCTGTAGCCACTTTATGGTTAGTTATAGCATTGTTGCTTCAAAGTTATAACAGCATCTCAAGTCAGGAAGTGCTTGAAAAATTGATTATTTATATTACGTTACCGGCAAATGAACGCAGCAGCGAAATAAACGTCCCACCACTACGTTACTTGTACTACGTTGCCAATCAGCTACTATCTACATTGTTTTGTTTTACTATTTCGCATTTGAGAACGTTTACTATCTACACGAGTTTGACCTAGGACTTGACCAGTTGGTTGAATGCCAAACCGAAGATCACATGACTCGTGTAAATAAAATGAAATGAAATATATTTCAAAATGTTATGCAAAAACACTGCTGTCACCAACCTTGTCATTTGAACCGACATTGTATTCGTATTTTGTAATAAACTTGTTGTTATGAAGAAGAGACGTGCTTATATTAGAATACGTAATAACAATTATATTAGAGAATTTACAGATTCACAGAACTCTACCTTTATCCATCCGTTATTATTTAAGATACTGGAAATTTTCTAACTTCAATACTTTTTTACGCTTCGTCCTCGTTCCCATTTCTGCTAATTCCATAACTACATATGTTTAGAATCTGCCACCCGGAACTAGTCCCTATGCAGTTTGTATATCACACTAATATTATAAAGAGGAAAGATTTGCTTGTTTTTTTGTTTGCATTCTCCGGCTCCGAAACTACTTGACCGATTTCAAAAATTAATTCACTGTTAGGAAGCTACAATATCTCCGGTGAACATAGGCTATATTGTATCCCCATATTCCCACGGGAACGGGAACTACGCGGGTGAATCCGCTGGGCGATGCTGGTTATGAATATTTTCTTTTGACCAATCGTTGTGTATGGTATAGTATCTTTAACAAACTAAAATTAAATAAAAATACTTGGCAGCTTATATACTGAACCCAGGATCAATTCATGTACATTAATATTTACAACTATTTTAGCTAAAAGACCCACTCCACTACTTGCCTCTCCCAAGTCTGGCTGGACCCGTACTTCGTCACCAGGTCACATGCCATTTTGTGGGAGGAACGCTTACCTTCTGTTCGGGTCAATCACCCAACAATAATGAATCTGTCAGCGTAATTGCGACACCGCGCTCTGTGCCTTTATTATTTTATGTATTACCTAAGTAAATACAATCAGTACGCATTCGGATAGCACATCGGGCGCGACTCAATCTCATCTCATTCACCTCATTAGTTTTAATAGTTTTCCCTTTGTATTAGTTTAATCGGTATTGTTGAAATATAGCTATCTTTATAATCTTTAATCTTGGTTTATCTTAATCTCACCCCAAACATTGGTCCTTCGAGCCATCGGAGCGGGACTATTACGCGTGTGCCTACTAGTTGCGCTGTGTAAGTGTCTCGCTTGGAACCAGACCCTGGCAAACAGAACTCAGTGAATTTACTCTCCACGAATCTCATTATCCTGTGGATCCTAACTGACCTCGGAACTCCGGGTGGAAACGAGCCATCATCCTGCTGATCCTGTGGACCCTGCATCGCGGCATCTCATCGCGCTGTAATTCCAGGTTTGTTCTTGCAGCCATCGCAAGGACATTTGATCTTCAAAGAAGCCTTCATCCCAAGTAAGGTCTCTTTTATATCTCTGTAAGATGGATGACATTCTAGCTACCCAACAACAACTAATCGAAGCCGTGGATAAGCTCTTCACCAATTTCAAGAAGGATGGTGCCGAGCGCAAGACCTCTGACTACTTACGTCGTCGATTAGCTACCTTGGAACAATATTTTACGGAGTTCCATAATAACCATATGACTTTACTGTCTTTTGGTGATCAATCTCATGCATATTTCAGTACTAAGCAATACGATCAAATGAAGGAAAAATATAACAATATTAAAACTACCATTCAAAACTATAACCCTCTAGCTAACAGACCGCAAACCCCTGAACTGAAACCTCCTACGTTCAAACCTACTGCGGAATCTCAAACCTCAAATCTCGCATCTCATTCTGCTTCCAAAACCCCTACACCAGAAGGGAGTAATGCCGAAGCTCTCTTCAAAAAACAAGCTACTAACTTTAAGGCTTTCTTGAGAACAATTTCCAATATCGACCTTGATCTGGTCACGGAAAAATGGGAGTTTGAAGATATCTTGAAGACGATACAATCTCGTTGGGCGGCCATTGACTCACTTCATTGGGAGCTGGACAACGAGTATGGCGGATTAAACTTAGAGTACGAAGAGCAATTTACTCATTATGAGAAACATTATAACAAGATCAAGAAAGACATCAATAAGAAAATGTGGTCCGTTGCGCATATTGAAAAATCTACCCCTAAAATGGAGATAGTCACCTTTGATGGAAACTACAACAAGTGGATTTCATTCAAAGATCTTTTCACCGAAGCTGTACATAACAACCCGTCTTTATCGAATGCACAAAAGATGCAGTTTCTAAAGAGCAAGATCAAAGGTGAGCCCGAAAAATTGATCCAACATCTCCAAATAAGCTCTGACAATTACCCTGTATGCTGGAATATCCTCAATCATCGTTATAATAATAAGCGACTGATCTTCACCTCTTATCTTAATAATCTCATGAATATCCCTACAAACCAGCAACAATCATCAAATCATATAAAACGCATTCACGACACGACCTACGAGAGCGTGAACGCTATAAAGAACCTAGGAGTCGATGTGTCGTCCTGGGATCCTTTTCTAGTATGTATACTGTCTCAAAAATTGGACGCAGATACATACGAGGATTATCTACAAGCCTTAAAATCCCCACGAGAGTTACCCGTCTTGGAAGATTTCCTTAATTTCTTGGAAACTAAGTTCATGATGCTGGAAACTTCTCGTAAAAAGCTTGACCACTCTACGCAGAAATCATCCCAATCTCAATCCAACAACAATAGCAAACCATCATTTTCAAAAGGTTCCAGTTGTAAACGAAATTACAACAATCCTAAAACGAATTACTCAACAAATCAAGTTTCGCAATCGTCAAAGTCCAAGAACAAATCTAACTATCGCAAGCAATGCCCTATTTGCAACACCAATGATCATCGAATTCATGCATGTCAAAAACTATTGGAATTGCAACCTAATGAACGGAAAAACACTATTGCTAATTTGAACCTTTGCGTTAATTGCTTACATTTTCATGATGGCAAAAAATGCCTTTCCGAAGTAAAATGCAAGGAATGCAATAAAGATCACAACACCATTTTGCATGAATCATTTACCTCGCATCGATCTGGGTCTAATGCAGCTACGATTACGAAATCGCCATCTCAGCAGCAAGAAAGTGACACAGTAGCGTCGCTTTTTAAAGAACCCTCAGAAATATTGCTTGCTACAGCAATAATTAAAGTACAAGCCGCAGATGGATCTTACCATAAAATGAGAGTTCTTTTAGATCAAGGATCACAGACATCTATTATCAGAGAAAGTGCAGCTCAGTTGTTAAGGTTACCGCGGCGGAAATGTAACGGTTATATCTCAGGAATAGGAAATAAGGAAAATAACTGCAAGGGCATGCTTACCATCAAATGTTCGTCGTTGGTTAGCGACTACATCTTTGAAACGGACGTATATATAATGAATAGACTCATAAATAACTTACCTAGCTATACATTACCTAAGCCGAATTGGCCTACTCTTAATCAAATAACTCTAGCAGATCCCGAATTTTACAAAAGTAGGCCTATTGATATCCTGTTCGGAGCAGATATCTATTCCACGATCCTTATGGATGGTATCTGTCGATCCGAAGGAATGTTGCCCATCGCCCAACAAACCCAGTTGGGATGGATCTTAAGCGGCAACTACAAAACGTATCATTGCAATGTAATCCTAAATAATATCGAAGAGATACAGCAATTTTGGGAAGTAGAGGACATTCATGAATCTCCAGCGATGTCAGAAGAAGACCAAAAATGCGTTGAGTTTTACCAGTCTACAACCTCTAGGCGGGAAGACGGAAGCTATGTCGTCAAAATACCCTTTAAAGAAAATTTTGAGAATAACATAGGCGAGTCAAAAGCAAAATCGATTGCTCAATTTCTCCAAATAGAGCGGAAATTAAATAAACAACCAGCACTGGCACGTGACTATAAAACGTTTATTTCGGAATACCTAGAGCTCGGACATATGACACCCGTTGCACAACACGTACAGCCGGACTGCTACTTATCGCACCATTGCGTACAACGATCTGAGTCATCAACCACAAAATTGCGAGTTGTATTCAATGCCTCGGCAAAAACCTCGAGCGGGCACAGCCTCAATGATCTTATGTGCCGAGGACCCAATTTACAACAGGACCTTCAGAGCCTTATCTTAAAATGGAGACAATTTAGATTCGCTTTTACGGCAGATATAGAGAAAATGTTCCGCAAAATCTGGCTACATGCCGATGATCAGAAATATCAGAAAATTATCTGGCGGGATCATCAATATCAACCATTAAAGGAATATCAGTTAGCGACAGTTACCTATGGCACAAAAGCCGCACCTTTTTTGGCCATGATGACGCTGAAGCAACTAGCCGTCGATGAAAGGCCAAACTATCCACTAAGTTGCGCTCCTGACATCTTAGAAAACTCGTTCTACATGGATGATCTCATGCATGGTGAACATTCAGCGAGAGCAGCTCAACAGCTAAAAGCGGAGATGATCAGCCTCCTCAAATCTGGCGGGTTTAACCTGCGAAAATGGCGATCAAACTTACCGGAAATAATAGACAGTTCTGATACACCGCAAAAGGAAAACTTTGACTTCAAGCAACCAGAGTCAACCAAAACTTTAGGCCTTCGGTGGGAGCCAAAAGATGATCAATTTATCTTCCATCCAATAGAATTTATCTCACAAGACATCCTTACAAAAAGACAATTCTTATCCCAAATATCTAAGATTTTTGATCCTTTGGGCTGGTTGGCACCAGTCACAATAAAGCTTAAGATTTTGTTCCAAGAACTGTGGAAGTCAGACCTGAGTTGGGACCACCCTGTCCCTCAGGAAATCGCGTTAGAGTGGAACAATATTAAAGCCGATCTATCCCATATATCTCGGTTTAAAATACCCCGTTGGATTCAAACCCTGAAGAAAGATACCATTGAACTCCATGGCTTTTGCGACGCCAGCACAAAAGCATACGCTTGCGTCGTGTATTGCAAAATACAGAGAGCAAATGAAACCCACGTGACCCTTCTTGCAGGGAAATCAAAAGTAATACCGCTGAAAAAACCACAATCGATCCCGCGCTTGGAACTTTGCGGCGCCCTCTTGTTGTCAAAACTTATGCGTAAAATCATGCTATCCCTATCGAGCTACAAGGTGCATGTATACGGTTGGATTGATTCAACAGCTGTTCTCGGTTGGTTAAGTGGCGAACCAGAGAAATGGAAACCCTTTGTTGCAAATCGCGTGAGGATTATAACCGCAACAATCCCAAAAAATAACTGGAGCTACGTAAAATCCAAAGAAAATCCCGCAGACTGCGCAAGCCGCGGTTTACTTGCTGCTCAATTAACCAATCACTCGCTGTGGTGGCAAGGTCCAGACTGGTTACCACAATATAAACATAACAAATCGCTTAAGATGCCGATTCGAGATTCGAGCATCATCAACGAAGAATTGAGAAAAAAGGAGCAAGTAAACACGGTCATCGTTACCCCCGAAAATATAATCATTAACCAACTATTATCAAAACATAACAACTTAAGGAAAATCACTCGAGTATTAGCCTATATCAACAAGTTTATTGACATTGTTGCTTACAAGAAAAAACGTACATGTTTTCTTACACTGCAAAATATAAAGACAGCAAGAGAAATGTTAATTAAGCACGTGCAAAATGAATATTTCAACGAAGAAATATCGCGATTGCGAAATAATGAACAACTAAATAAAAAAAGTCAGATTCTCAATCTCAACCCCGTACTAGACAGTAATCAATTACTCCGCGTCGGTGGCAGGCTTAAACATTCAAATCTTGATCCCGAAATGAAGCATCCCATCATAATTCCGAATCAATCGAAATTGGCAGATCTTATCATAGACGAATCCCACGAGCTTGTGTTCCACGGCGGACTAAAAATGACTACTGGATTCATAAGACACAAATACTGGATTCTTGGAGGAAATAGAGCCACAAAGAAACGATTAAGAATGTGTATCAAATGTAGAAGAAATAACCCAATATCGCAACATCAAATCATGGGTGACTTACCTCCCGCACGATTGATTCCTAACCGACCTTTTTACCACACCGGAATAGATTATACCGGACACATTTTTATTAAGGCTAACAAGGGCCGTGGCATTAAAACCTGTAAAGGATATATCGCAGTATTTGTTTGTATGGTAACTAAAGCCATACATTTAGAAATCGTCTCAGATCTCACAGCGTCAGCATTTATTGCCGCGCTTCGACGTATGTCGGCCAGAAGAGGAGTTCCTGGACATATTTATAGTGATCAGGGAACTAACTTCATAGGAGCCAACAAAATCTTAAAACAAGAGTTTGCAGAAATCTCCAACATCTTATGTGACCAAGAAGTAACCTCAACAATTTCTGAAATGAACATTGAGTGGCACTTTAACGCCCCTTCATGGCCATCTGCTGGCGGACTCTGGGAAGCTGCAGTGAAGAGCCTAAAACATCACCTTAAGCGTGTCGTTGGAGAACAAAAATTAACCTACGAGGAATACATTACCCTACTATCTCAACTCGAGGCGTGTTTGAACTCCAGGCCACTGTGTCCCCTGACAGAAGATCCTGAGGACCTGGACTTTTTGACCCCGGCTCACTTTCTAGCAAGTGGCCCCAACTTAACAATCTTCGAAACAGAGCATGATCTTCGCACACGGTGGCACTTGACACAAAAAATCTATCAAGACATATGGAACAAGTGGAAGACTGATTACCTTTCGCAGCTATCTACGAGGTCCAAATGGCGACAGCATCAAAAAAATCTCAACCTTGACGACATCGTTATCATAAAGGACGACAACCTTCCACCAGGAAAATGGAGTCTAGGTCGGGTAGTAGCGCTGCATCCTGGAAGCGACGGACACGTAAGAGTCGTCACACTTAAAACTAAAAACGGGGTCTTAAAACGCCCTGTGGTAAAACTGTCCTTACTACCAACAAATCCTAATATAAACGATCAAGATCCAGGCACCCCAAAAGTTAGTGAAAAATTGCCAGCGGCGAAGAGAAAACCTCCTTTATCATTTTCGGCTATAGTCTTATCTTTGACATTATTTTTGCTATCACTAATAAACATCACTCAGGCATCTTACAACTTTACTCAGCTGACAAACAATAGTGTCTATTTCGACAAAGTGTCTAATATGCATTTAGTCAGAGATGATTGGCATTTAATAGTCTATTACGACACAAATCCTTATCAAGATGGAACGGCGGCACTAATAAAGTATATCAAGTATCTTGAAACCTTATGCGCTACTATTAGAACTCAAACACCTTGCGACGGTGTTATGTTACAACTCGAGCACGAGTTCGAAGAAATAAAACATTACGATAATATTGTTCTGATGAATGACTCATTTATGACTAATGAGAGACGCCGGCGACGCGGCTTAATAGACGGAGTTGGCTACGTTGCAAATAGTCTATTCGGAGTGTTGGACCAACGATTTGCAGATAAATATGAGCAGGATATTGACCTCTTAAAACACAATGAAAACCATTTATACAACCTCTGGAAAAACCAGACGTCGGTCGTAGAAGCTGAATTTAATCTCATGAAAAGGATGGAGAACACGATAAACAAACATCACAAGTTAATCAATCAAAAGCTTAACACTCTCCAAGATTCTTATAAAAATCTCGCTCTGCAAGTGCAAAACCTAACTATAGTCACCGACTTCATAACCTCGGCTTTTACTGCCAATAACTTGTTGTATACCCTTCGACGAATCCAAGACGCGATTTTAGACACAGTTACTGATATTTATAGTGGAAAATTAGATTTTCATGTGATATCCCCGAAGCAACTAAGATCAGAGCTAAACATAATATCATCACAAATATCAGGAGACTTAGTAGTACCTGTCGACAATTTTAACCTCAAAGATCTTTACAGCTTGCTCAGAGTAAGAGCCAAGTACTCTGGCAAATATTTAATTATAGAAATAAGAATACCCCTGATTGAAAGGGATCTTTACGAGGTATTCAATCTTATCCCGGTCCCGCGCATTATGGAAAGTAACATGATGATGAAAGTCGAAACGATCTCCGGCTTAGCAGCCATCAACATGAGAAAGGATTCGTATTTAACTATCACAGACATGGATCTGCAGTCATGCGTATTGAAAAATCCTGAGACTATCCTGTGCCATATCAGAAGGCCTATTCACCACATGAAAGATGATCATAGTCTTTGCGAAACGATCCCAGGCACAAGAACTTGTAAAACTAAAACTACCTCGTGCAAAAATGACTGGAGAGAATTAACATCAGAGAACAAGTATTATTATTTATGCTGCGATATATGTAACATTAAACTTCTGTGTGAAAATCAAGTTCAGGCGGTCAGGCTATCAGGCGCTGGTCTGTTGCGTGTTGGGGAAGGCTGTTTAGTAAAAACAGAAGAATTTACGGTATATTCAAACAAAAGATTGTCGAGCAAAATTAGCACGACGACAAAGCTTATCTCGCCAGAAATTTCCCCTATTAATCACATGATAAATATTACAATGCCGGAAATCTCATATGAGTTTAATCTCAATAACTCAGACAACCTCAAGCAATTCGAAGCTATCAAGAGAAGTCTTGAGATCATGAAACAGAGTGAACCTTTGAGCACCGATATCTCTTACCACGATATCCATCTTTATACTGCTACATATCTCATCATAGCAGTTATCTTAGTTTTGGTGGCCATTTACTGTTTTCAACGTTGGCGGAAAAGGCAACGCAAAGAAAATCGTCCCACTTCTACAGCAGAGCAGTCGGCGACCTCTGCGGCAACTGCGTTGGCGTTTCCACACACCGTTGCAGAAAGTGTTGTGATTGAGTGCAGTGAAATTAGGGAAAATGGGCAATCTAGTAGTAAATTAGTGAAAAGTGATCCTAAGCGACTAGCTGTATCTAGTGAGTGTTTACAAAAAAAGAAAGATAGAGGTTCTTCCCCTATCTTTCGCGTGTTTTCTCTTCCTGATCTGAACTGTAGCGATTCTGTTTAATTTGTTATGTACATTATTTTCATCTCATCCTTTAACATAACTAACTACATAACTATTTTAGTATTATTTGAACATTGTTTTCACCTTGTTAATATTAAGTTCATACTCATTTAACTATAATCACTTACTAACCTTATCTTTTTCTCCCTCGGGAGTATGTTCGGGTCAATCACCCAACAATAATGAATCTGTCAGCGTTTCTCCCTCGGGAGTATGTTCGGGTCAATCACCCAACAATAATGAATCTGTCAGCGTAATTGCGACACCGCGCTCTGTGCCTTTATTATTTTATGTATTACCTAAGTAAATACAATCAGTACGCATTCGGATAGCACATCGGGCGCGACTCAATCTCATCTCATTCACCTCATTAGTTTTAATAGTTTTCCCTTTGTATTAGTTTAATCGGTATTGTTGAAATATAGCTATCTTTATAATCTTTAATCTTGGTTTATCTTAATCTCACCCCAAACATTGCCACACCAGAACATTTCAGCCCGAAAGACGATCAGCGGGCGTACCATGAGGTGATAAAACGTGAGTCTTCCGAGCGAGAAAGAGGGATAGAGTCATACAAGCATTATTGTGCCCTGCCCACTTCCAATGCTTTGAGCTATATCAGTAACCTTGGATTTCTTAATTAATTATTGGATCACACAAGGAAACCCGTCCATAGATCACATTTATATTGCACAATTATTTTAAACAATATAAATTATATTTCCATGTACACGTCTGTTGTTACAAATTGTATTAAAAGCCTTGTTACGTTACGTTGAGATTTCTCACGTGATACGGTATTAATGTCGAGGATAAGATGATATAAACACAAGTACTTATACATAATGGTGCTTAGCATAATAGCTTGAGTATAATAGGTATTAAAATATGTTATTATGTAGTACACATAATACTTGTATAAGTTTGGTTTTAAACTAGACTTTGTGCATGATGGAGTTAATATTGTTGAGGCAGGAAATGCTAGTGTTGGATGTCTTTAGTGTTAAGATTGTGTGTATCAAAATGTAACCTTTGTAGTTTTATATTGGCAATACTTAATGAATAATGTTGTCATTCTGTAACCTCAACATGAGTCGTTTCTTTTTATTTAGTCTATGTGGCGCGAACACCTGTGCAGGCTGGTATCAGTCCCAATGTTTGTACCAAAATTCGGTTAATTGATTAAGCCTAAATTTCTGAACTGATTGTCACAGAAAAACTTAGTTTCGCTTTTACGATATTAGTTACGATTAGGTAGAGGAAATTTAAATAGAAATTCACAGCACAATTCTATTAGCGATGGCCTTTTTCGAAATGCCAATATATAAGGGATTGACATCATGCATGCATGCATGTTCTATAAGTGAAGACTTGTAATTGGCTGTCAGTCTTACTTACTGTTTTTTTACTCTGCTTTGTTTAGCTGTAAGTCTTCCATAGTTCGTAAATAAATAAATAAAAAAATAATTAAATAAATAAATAAATAAAAAAAAATATAAATAAATAAAAAAATAAATAAATAAATAAATAAAAAAATAAAAAAATAAATAAATAAATAAATAAATAAATAAATAAATAAATAAATAAATAAATAAATAAATAAATAAATAAATAAATAAATAAATAAATAAATAAATAAATACATAAATAGACAAATACATAAATACATAAATACATAAATACATAAATACATAAATACATAAATACATAAATACATAAATAAATACATAAATAAATAAATACATAAATAAATACATAAATAAATACATAAATAAATAAATACATAAATACATAAATACATAAATAAATAAATACATAAATACATAAATAAATAAATACATAAATACATAAATAAATACATAAATAAATAAATACATAAATAAATAAATACATAAATACATAAATAAATAAATAAATAAATAAATAAATAAATAAATACATAAATACATAAATACATAAATACATAAATACATAAATACATAAATACATAAATACATAAATACATAAATACATAAATAAATAAATATTTCGACAGCGTTGGTCCTATACTTTTTTGACGTTTTGAAAATCACCTTCGCCACGCGTACCACTGACAGAATCGCACGCTTAATAATAAACCGGAATAAGACAAAAAATCACTTTTTTGGGAAATCGCGGTCAAAGTTTGAGTATCGTATCAAATGCATTGTCGCGCGCTGTTGTAGAAAAGAGAGGGGTGATCTAACAATAGGCCATTTTGATGTCTTTCGCATGGCGGAATTGTGCCTATAGAACCTATAGATTCTTCGATCGGAGTTAGTTCGTTTTATTAATAAAAGTGAAAATCCTTAATTTTTGACATATTCTGGTTTACTATTAAGCGTGCGAGATTGACACTTGGCTAGATCCACTCGTTACATGATAAGAGGCATAGAAAAATAGAATAAATCTATTGTATTCGAGTTTCGCAGAAATGTAAAAAGAAAATGGAAAAGACACTGTCTCCGGTGGGAAGATAAGTTGTTTTATTGGTTCAAAAGACTCACCGTAGCCTTGGCACGCAAAGAGTATTAGGAGCTTTAACAAACGTTTATACGTTAAACGTTTATAGGTACATAATATGTTAAATGTAAACTCTACATATTCTGATCTCAAAGCGATTCTCGAAGTTGTTCAAAAATATGTATACGACGGTCAGACATTGCATTTAGGTAGAGACAACTTTGAGGGCGAAGTGAATAGCAGAATTCAGTTAGGCTGGGCAGCATATGGGAAGCTACGTCGAGTCTTTACATCGTCGATCCCACAGTGCCTAAAGACGAAATTCTTCAATCAGTGCGTCCTACCCGTCATGACATACGGTGCCGAACCGTGGACACTGACGGCTCGTATGGTCCACAAGATCAAAGTCACTCAGCGGGCTATGGAAAGGGCTATGCTCGGTGTGTCTCTGAGGGATCGCATCAGAAATGAAGTGATCCGTCAGAGAACCAAGGTCATCGATATAGCCCACCGGATTAGTAAGCTGAAGTGGCAGTAGGTTGGCCATATTAGTCGTAGAACCGACAACCGTTGGGGTAAACGAATTCTAGAGTGCAGACCGCGTCTCGGCAAACGTAGCGTAGGACGTCCTCAGGCACGGTGGAGTGACGATTTGCGCAGGACGGCTGGCAGGAATTGGATGCGAAAAGCCGAAAATAGATCTAAATAGCGTGCAATTGGAGAGGCCTATGTCCAGCAGTGGCTGTGACTTCAACAGGCTGTTGATGTTGATGATGATTCCGATCTCTGGACTGATGTATGATAAGCCTTATTCATACTCAAAAGCGCTGAATAAAGCTTTATACTATTTAATGTTATTATTATATAGCAGTTAAACCACGTTAGTGGGCTGATAAACGATGATGATGATGATGATGGAGAATACAATATTGAAACATACATAAAGTCGCTTGTAGAAGAAAATTTTGGAGATCATCTAATATAACTTAGCGAGGTTTGGCTTGGCGAGCCTTTTTTTATAAGCCCAAGTTGTATGTTTTCACTAACAATATTATAGAGAGATGATCCTAACGATTTTTTTTTTGCGAATTGTTTGCGACTTATAACTTAGCGAGGTTTGGCTTGGCGAGCCTTTTTTTATAGGCCCAAGTTGTATGTTTTCACTTACAATATTATAGCAATATTTTTGCGAATTGTTTGCGACTTTTGTCTCAAATTTTAGATCCACCTACTTTTGTATATGCGCTATTAATAATTATGATGAACTTTTACGGATGTCGATGGCTTACATAGTTTATGGTCATACAAGTTTTTCACATAGTTCTTGTTGTGTCTTCCTGGTATATAGCATTCCTTACAAGTTTATATTTTGTTGTAACGGAGGTACAAAATAAATGAAACCTTGGACAGCAGAACTGGTTTTAATTGATCTCAATTGACTTTTATGTATCGCAGGTTTTTATTTAATTTAACTTTGTTCATATGCACTGTTTTATGATTTTCAAAAATCAATCGTGAAATTACTGCAATATATTTTAATAGTGCAATTTTTAACCTATGCCATTTTTGTTAGTCCTAGAAATTGTTATTTTTTCCTTAAATATTGTTAATTTTATCAACATTTCTGACAGAAGCTCAAATCGATGATGACACCGCATCAAATCGTGCTTAGTGAAAGAAGGACAAGGAAGGTAGACCCAAGTATATAAATGGACCATACGGGCGAACCTATCACACCATTATTAACCACTCAAACTCGTGAGCTACATAAAACAGTAGCTACCACCAAAAAAGCTCCGAAGTAACGAAGCATAACGAGCCTCAGATAAACGATTCAATTTTTTGGCTACGCAACCGAATCAATTAGAAAATAACAGCGGACAAGTAAGAAAAAGATAATTTGGCATACGGTCTAGGAGGAACAAATTAAGACCTGAAGACATAGAATTTCGAGCAATCAGAACAGACATACCTGGCGAAGAATGACGAAGAGAGCCGGCCCCAAAAATGAGATAAGATTAAAGAGAAAGAGAGATCTAGGAGGAAGAAGAAGAACAAGATTATCAAAATTTACAGCGAAGACATCTATCAGCGGGAAATAGACCTCTCCCAAGCATTGTCCTAATTACAACGACCGATATTATATTCTCTTCAAATAAAACGTTACAAAATCCATAGACAGTTCTTGCCTTGTTACCAAATACAAACTTATTTAACTTTTGATGAAACACCGTGTTCGTGAAAGAAACAATAGCAAAAGTAAATGGAGCACAGCCTAATATTAGTCTCTCCACATTTGTAAGCATAAGTCGACTCATGTTAGACTTTTGTAAGCTTAATACTTTAATACATGTTGCACGAACTTTCTTCAGGGTTGTTTGCGCTCAGAACATTTTATTTTGTACTGTAACTTGTTTTTTTTTAAATTAAATATTACGATGTTTCATTTTGTAAAACTTTGTCTTTTGACATGATCAAGTTTATTTTTGGGACATTGTGTGTGTGATAAGTTTTAGTACTTTGTCATAAATTTGTCTGATTGTTTTGTACTTCAACATTTCTCTGTCTGAAGCTGTTGCCAGTCTTCAGCATAAGCGACCCTCCAGATATCTAAATCTGTATCATCTCTAATATCTGTATAATAAACATTTTCTTAAAATAGTACCTATTCTTTTTCGGTATCAGATATTTAATAATCATATTGTGAAGTGCACGCACAATTAGATCTCAACAAAACACAATTCCATTTGCGATTCTCGACTGGCGGATCCTCTACGACCTTGCGTCTTAAAACACATACCTACATACCGTACATACCTAACAGCTGATCGAACTAACTTGACAGCCCTAACAAATTCGTTCGCTCCGCATCTCAATTGCTTACAAATGTTGTACGAAATCCTTGTCAGCGATAGAGTTGGACGTTCCCAACTGGCCAGCTGTCCCGGAAGCATTCAGAAGGTTACTTGGCTCGGCCTGTCTATGCGGCTATATATTCGTTGCACTGTCTGCCCGCGCGCAGTACCACCTGCGCTTGCGTCGAATCTGTGACCGTGACACTTGTAAGTGTAGTGTGTGTTCGTTTTTGTGCTGTTGGTGTACGTGCGTTTTGATTTGGATTTACTTGGTTTTGATTCGTTGGGAGTTAACGAGCATAGTGGGCACGATGGTGGATCTAAATGATAAGTTCAGAAAAGTGCTAAATAAAAGAATCAGTTTATGGGTCTAAATGTTAGCGTGTTAGTAAGCTTCCTCAAAATTCTCCTCTACTTTAGTTACTGCTGTTAGTAATTCTTTACCACGTCTTAACTATTCATGATAAGGGTCGTGTACTTGACGTAGGTATCTTATCAAATTCTAGATTTATGACGCAATCGATTTAGTTCTTGAATAATTTCCACAATTTTATTGTTGTTTTTATAAAACGTTTAAATTCATTTCTCAAGTGCATCTCGAAGACAGTCAATGTCAGAAAATTTAAGAAAATGTAACGCGATTAGAGGTATTCTTGTTTGACAGATTACAAGGCGTATGTTCTCATAAAATACAGGATTTTATATAAGAGGGGTAACTCTCAAATTTTAAGCGTTTACATTTACATCATAGTCAAAAACTGTTAAAAACACCAACCCTACTTTTTGATATTAATTGTCGCTGAAATTATATTGTGATTTGCATTTCAAAGCTACTATGAAAATTGGCGTGAAAATCTAACAAGATTTAAAAAAAATATTTCCTGTTTTATTCTAAATTCATCAAGGGTGACTTACAGAGTCCTTAGACCTTGTCAGTTTAATTTTATCTAAATAATAATCAACTTGTTTAAGTTTCGGATAGCCGCCCACATGTTTGATCATTATTGGGTACATTAGTATACACAACGTAAAATCTACACATAGACAAAAGTTACCTTCTTATATTATTACTAGCAGCGCCCCGCGGTTTCACCCACGTAGTTCCCGTTCCCGTGGGAATATGGGGACAAAATATAGCCTATGTTACTCAGGGTGAATGTAGCTTTCTAATCGTGAAAGAATTTTTTCGGTTGTAAAATCGGTTCAGTAGTTTTTGAGTTTATTGGTTACATACAAAAATACAAATCTTTCCTTTTTATAAGATGAATATAGATATAGATGAGAAATATATTTTTATTCTAGGAATACATACACATGTGCAGTGTAATTGATTATCAAAATGATTCTGATGGAAATTTTGTATTCAAAACATGTACGAGTGCTTTAGAGTTTAGATAAATTAGAAATAGTTGATTAATTATTGTTAACAGTTATAATTTAACGATTTGTAGCCCTTTCTAGTAACAGGTGGTCATAACACTTTTACGTTTCATTCTCATTTAGTTTTGTTATATCAAACACTAAGCATACAATTTTATTTGGTTTTTATGTAGTCCTGTATTCATAAAGGTGTAATAATTAAGTTGTCATTGTGACAGACAATCGATTCGACGAATGAAAACGTACACTTAAATCGATTTGTTCGTACGTTATTTATGACTGCAAACGACTCCTCACTACATATACCCAGCACTAAGAAAATGGGTTACCTGTATGAATTAAGTGTGCTTTCTGTGTTCATCGATAGAAACTACAAGAATCGATTCAAAAACTAGCATAAATGATTATTTCCTTATCAAAACAATTCGTAGATAACAAAAACATATTGCAGCGTTTCTTATGTCAATGTTTTTCTTTTACTAAATGATCAATTGATCTCTCTTTCAGATCAAAATGCGTTTCCTCATCATCACTATCGCCATCTTTGCAATGGCACAGGCCAGACCAGGCCTATTCTTCGCCCAGCCATACCAGCCACTTGGAGTGCAGTACGTCTCCCCAGGCGTCGCCGCCGTCCATCCTCACCCAGCAGTGGAACTGAACGCTGCTAGCGAAGCCCAACTCCCAAGGGGTCTTCTGAAGTCCAGAGACTTCTACGATAACCCCCATGTGGCTGCAGGACTTGCAAAGGAGTCATGGTTTACAAACAAGGAGATGCAAGTCGTTGAAAGGGAAGCAGAAAAGATTCCTCGAGAAAGTATCTACCATATTGTGAAGAGTGCCGGATTTTTGGATAGGCATTGATTCCGGAGAGAATTTTTGGTGTGAATACATAGTGTAAATTAAACTAAGATAGTGTGAATGTGTATGGACAAAAATGTTTTGTAAATAATTTTGACATTTAGTAGGTTAAATTCATGGTACAATATAACTTTAAATAGTTTAAAATGTCGTCACCTTGTATATTTTAAGTAGAAGTAATTCTAGATGACGTAATAAATTAGGTTTGAAGTTAAGGTTTATTCTAAGTCATAAATCTTTGAATATTGATACTATGTTACTTCTTCATGTTTATTTATGTTAAATTTATTTATTTTACAATTATTAATGTAAATAATTGCGATTACATGCTAAGGTAAACCGGTTTGGCCTGATGGCTTTAATTTCAATAGAAATAAGTTATTTTAAGAATGTCAATGAAAATCTGTGATCTCGAGCAATAAGTACGTCTGTAAGTTATTGTTCAATGTTTTTTTTGTAAATAATTAGAAATATTGTAATTATTAAAAATATTTTTGATATAGAATTGTTTTTAAATAGAATTAATGTTACAGTCGGATCTGTATTGAGGTTTCTTGAAGCTTCTTCCTCGTTTGCAAGTGACCCAGCATTCGTGGGCTGGCTTCTGGGTGTAATCTAGAAAAAAAAATACTGGGTGTAAAAAAAAAACTTTTTTTGTCGTGTAACAATTAGCTTATGAACTTTCAGATTTAATTAGTGAAATTATTAGCGTTGTACTGGCCTTTATAAACAAAATTGTGACTCTTTAGCTAAAATAAAGACACCACAAAAACTTAATAATAAATTGAAATGAGAGCGAAACAATTAACTATGTATCCATCTGATTCCACCTATTTTTTTATGAGTGGCGTCTTGTAGTTCAACGTAAGGTTGTCAACTGCTTAACTGGACTTGCGTGTGGCGGCCTTAATATAATTATTAATGCCTCCAGTCAGGAGGACTTATAAAAAATCTTACAAACTAAGTGACTACGCACTAAGGGCACCCCATGTGTGGTACCCACCTCTTTGGGCGTCGCTTAGGGACAGTTAGGGACGGGCTGGATCGAACAGGGATTCCACCATCCTAGGTCTAACTCTTATATAATCAAAAAATGTAAAAAATGTGAGCCGTCACGGGTCGCCTGGCAGATGTGAAACATCGACATTATTTTGTAAAAGTAATATGCAGAAAAGAACAGATTGTGATAGGAACTAAATATGTCATAATGATAAAATAAAATATAGCGTGGCGCCGGAAATCGGTTTTACGTGCGGCTATAGATGTTTCACATTAACAAACAATAAAAAAATATAACAAAAAGGAAACAAGGAATGCTGGTGTTTTAGATATAAATCAAACACAAGCGAACGGCTAAAATTTCATCGTTTGAAAGTCTGTCGTAGTTGAAATCAAAACTTTCGTTTGAACTAAACACTATTCGAAGCGAGATCAAATATTCAACTTAAACATCTATGATCAAAAATTCTTCGAATTTTCCCGAAAGGTTAAATTCCTATATCAAACGACACATACGAAAAATTCCACGAATATCTAAACGTTCAGTATACACACCGACCTATAGGTATTTTTTTATATACGAGAGGCGTCGGTTTAACTAAACACAATAGTATTGGGTGACAGGCGTAGGCGTCTAGTACCACTTCAATAGGAACGTCGAAAGTTCAGATTTGTTTGTATTTTCTTTATTTTGCTCAGAGACTCAGGGTCTACATAGATTGGTTGGTTTGAAGATACTTCAGTTGAAACTGAATATCTACGAGATCGTTCTAGAACAAACTTTGGGACTAGAAATAGGCGGTTGCGGAATGTGTTCGAAAGAGTCGCCGCGGCCCTGTAACGCAAAGGGCACAAGAAGGATCACGCGTCGGTTTTAGTCAGTAAGAGTCTGACACTCCCTTCTGCTCCGCCCAGAGCGGGAGAAGTCATTTGATGATTGAGAGAAGGGAGTATCTGACGCTTACTGACTGAAACCCATCCGTGTTCCTTCAAATGCACTTTGCGTTCCAGGGCTGTGGTGATCCTTTCGAATAAATAAATAAATTTTGCAACCCTGGCAGATTGTCAATGGTTAGTCAGTCAATCAGTGGTTAATTGTAATTATGGGAAGGCTGTATCGTCTAATTTCTGAAACACGCTAAAGTCTTTATTTACAAAACAAACTTCATCCACGTGGCTCGTGGTTACATCCCCTCAACTCATCTTTCAAGTCACATGCCCGAAAATGCTTTCTAAATGGATTTACCAACGTCATAAAACTTATACAAGCGATCACGTTTGTAACAAGAAGTAGATATAGTCTATTATAGTGCCAAAATGCCGTTTAATTAAGTATATCGCTTCGCATAATATGTTTATTTAACATTTGCCATATTATAGTTAGGATAATTAAGTCTTATTTTAGGGTAAGTGTATATAGTTAGATTTAAAGTTTGTATTGTAGCTGAATGTCAAATTCAACAGTTTATATACACACATTTGAAAAATAGGTAAGAAGAAGGAAACAGAAATATAGGTACAAAGGTGATGCTTATTTCTAAAGAAAGGTCTTCCAGCATACCTGCGGCAGGAGAGTCGAATAAAAAAGATGTAAACACCGTGTGTGAAGAATATCTGTCGAAGGTTGCCATCACTATCTGCAAAACTATCTCATTTAATGGCAGTTCTGACGGATATTCTTGGAATACATCAATTCTGTAAGTCGAGGGTTTTTATTAATTGTTTAATTCTTTTTCAATTAGATTTTTACCGTCGTGAGTTTTTTCAAAATTTTCAATTTTTTGGAAATAATAAGTTGTCTGGAGTCTGTGCACACTTTTGTACCTATTTTTTGCGTT
Organism: Hecatera dysodea; assembly: GCA_905332915.2. Lineage (NCBI taxonomy): Eukaryota > Metazoa > Arthropoda > Insecta > Lepidoptera > Noctuidae > Hecatera > Hecatera dysodea. The sequence continues at coordinate 11,306,468 of HG995309.1, read as the reverse complement.
GTGTTGTGGCATTCCAATAGTCTATTGCGGCCTGGTTTTGGTTTAGATACTTCGCGTTTAAATTTCTCGTGACGTCACGCGTTGGTCCATTTGTTTACTCATAAGTTTCACCGTTCTTTTTTTAATCTAGTAAATATCCTGATATTGAACTGACAGCACATTACTTGCGTTGAATTTTAACCGCTTCAGTACTTTTTTTTTTCGGAAACCTGTTGGTGTATTTTTTAAATACTTCATTGTTACTTTATACTTCATTGAGATAACCAATATCGGATTACGGTTGACAAAAGATTCATGTGCTAATTTTGCGATTACGATAAATCTTTGTCACTTTTCTGGAGCGAATTTCGTGTCAAGTACTCCAGCACCAAAACCGATTCTATTTTCGTCAAAACTTCAGCCATTTTGAAACGAAGAAACCGTAAACAAAGCAATCCCTATAGTTTCTCCCGATTAGAGAGTCGACTTGCTCGAAAATACTGAGATTAGAGTTCTAAAAGTCGACGTGAATGGAGCCTTAAATAAAACCAGTTTGGTACTAGTCTAAGCTACTATCATAAAGAAGTTAAACTTTTTGTTTGTTCACATAATGTTGTATCAGGCAATATCTGGGAATACTGGAACGCTAAAAAACGTGTTTTCAATTATAAAGCTACTGCTATCGCTGACTGCCATTATCATCATCATTTCAGCCAAAAGTCATCCTCTGCTGGACATAGGACTCTCCCAAGTGTCACTACATCAACCGGACTTGTGTTTCACAACCAGCGGATTCCTGCAGCCTTCACTACGTCCTCGAACCACCTAGTGGTCGATCTAACAACGTTGCGACTTTCCTGAACCTTCCATCCCTACGACTACTTGTTCTGCGAGCAATATTTTCGGGAGTAACCCTTTTTTATGGATGGGAATCATCAAATAACTTCTTCCGCTCTGGGCGGAGGAACGGAGCGTCAGACTGTTACTGACTAAAACCCATCCATGTTCCTCCTAATGCCCTTTGCGTTCCAGGGCCGCGGTGACTCTTTCGATCAAATTCCGCTTGCTGTTTGCAAAGCTGTTTTTTTGAGCTTTTGTGGGATTGGTCACGGGAGCAAAGCTGCGTGAAAGAACTGGTATATGATAGAGGAGACTTCAATGTACATGGTAGTGAGTTTATTGCGCTGTCGTCTGGGCCTGAACGCGTCACTGAAGTGCTGAAAATAGCTACACCATTACTTAGTTAGACATGTTTTTGTCCTTTTCGTTAAGATCGGGTAGATTCATTTTATGTGCATGAAATTTTTAGAAGTTTGTTTGATATGGTTTATTTATGTCGTCGTTGGTGTATTTTATGAATAAAAGATTATATAAAATTAGAAGGAAACTCCACAATGTCTGAAGACCCTCTATTAGTCTGTTTTGCCCACCATGTCTTACGGTGCTGAGGCAAGGACGTTCACCCAAAAGGCTGTGTATAGTTTAAGAGTTATATAGAGAGAATAGAACGTTTTATGCTTGAAAGGCTTCTAGACCGAGTTTTGCACGTCAAGACTCGAAGACATAGACAAGGTCTTCCATATTGGAAAACGAGTTACGGAACTCAGATAGGGTTCGATAGGAGTCATGACGACGCAGTGATGATAGGTGGAGTAAAGCAATGTCTGGGTGGCGTCCAAGGAGTGGTAAAAGGAATGGCGGTCGTCTAGCAGTGAGATAGGTGATATTGTTTCCATCGCGGGTAGAACCTGGATGTGGGTAGCACAGAAGCGTGGAGATTAGAACAGAAAAAAGGAGGCCTATCCCCAGTAGTAGATTAAGTCTGGCTGTGGATAATGGTGATGGCAATGAGGTGCAGGAATGTTTATTGTACTTGGATCTGAATAATCTTAATAATACTTTCAGGAGTCTTGTTAGGAATGATTATATTTATAGCCGTTAGTCCCGGCTGTCAATTGGAGATCTTTGGCAGTCGTTGCGGATTGTCATAAGCCAGAAAATCTGACACCAGCCTTGCCAAGAGGTACCTTTTTACCTAGTTAATGGGTTGTGGAGGTATGGTAGGCAGCCGGTCCACATAAAATTCTGGTATTCAGCTAAATACGGTTTGACTGGGAGCCGATCCCAATACAGTAAGGAAAAAGGCTAGGCAGATGATGACGGAATGCTGTCCAAACAATTTTTGGATTGTAATAATTATGAAATCGTTACCTTTTCTACTATCACAATTGAACTCATGCATATCACAGGTATCAATGAAGGTCCTCATCTCCCCACAAGAGTCGATGCCGCATATCGGTACCTGATCATGGCGACAGATATCTGCTATCTTGCATTCCTCTTCCAGCTGAAAATCATTTGAAAATTATATCAATTGCCTTTGCTTTACATAAAAATCGGCGGTACATAGGTTCACATTTTCACGGTGAGATGTTTAAAGAACGGCACGGCTGTATCGTAAATAACTAATTTGTAAATCAATCAGATACACTCTTGACTTTCGCTGAAAGGAATGGCAGTTCAAGCTGTTTGAAAGATGGCACGCAAAGATGGCAGTGGGTGAAAACATAACTCAGGAAAGTATGTTTTGGTATATAATATAATATATAATAGTTTTATTTCAAGTTTCACAGACTCATTAACATTAAAATATTCATACACACTCAGTCACATTAAATAATCAAATACAGATTTAAATATCAAAAATCAAACATGTAGGGAGGAACAATATACACCTGTAGCCACATTACCTACGTCGCAGGCACGAGCTAGTGTTACAGTTAACCTAAGCTTCTTTGAATATATGCGTGTCGTACAAGGTAACTAGTGTCTTTAAGTAGATTATTTATTCAGTATCATTCATTGATTATGAATTGTTATTTAGTATTGTAAAAATTTAGAATCTACAAAGGTACTATTGACCAAGTTGTTAATAACAATAATAAAAAAAAATAGTTTACGTTTAATGGCAAGAGGCGTTTTTTTGTATAACAATGAACCACCTAATGTACATACTACTTATATCCTATATTGTTATGGTTTAAACGTAGGTATATAATGTATTTAGTTCTGTTTGAAATTTTGTAAAATTTTGTCTTAAGTGATTCTTTAGTAATTTTTACTTTTTCTCTCAATAAATCTATTTTGTTTGTTAAACACTTTATAACAATACGTATATTACAGAACTCCCAAATAATCTATTTTTGATACGTGTGTATAATTTTACAGTTGGCAAATAACTTACCATACTCTTTGTTGCACTTATCTTTAACATTTTACTAACTAGAAACTTTATCAGTCTTATTTTTATGTCTATATCTCTCAAATTTGTTGTAAAGGTTAGGTAGTAATAATGTAAATGCAGGTATATTATTATAGCACCGAGGACGGGGCCCCATAGGGTCGGTGCCTGCTAGGGTTGCGGAATTTGTTCGAAAGAGTTTCCGCGGCCCTGGAACGCATAGGGCACAAGAAGGATCACGGGTGAGTTTTAGACAGTAAAAGTCTGACCCCTACCGCTCCACCCAGGGCGGGAGGGGTCATTTGATGATTACCCATCCAAAAAAAAAAAGGTATATTATTATATTTTTGCTTGACGCAAAGAATGAGAGTCGTCAATAATAACCAAGTGTGATTAAAATCCATATTAATTAATGGATGTTTGTTCAAACAGATATTTTTCAATTGATTTGATTAGGTACTATTTGTCTGACCTTTCACCAATTTGACCTTTGCGTTGTCAACGTCCAGCAAATCGGAAAAATATGGTAATGGATTTTCAATGTGATATTGAATTGAGATTAGAACCTGAGCTCGAGTAATGGTTACCTATTTTTGTTGGGATAGATATCTATACTATAATATTATAAAGCTGAAGAGTTTGTTTGTTTGAACGCGCTAATCTCAGGAACTACTGGTTCGAATTGAAAAATTCTTTTTGGGTTGAATAGACCATTTATCGAGGAAGGCTTTAGGCTATATAACATTACGCTGCGAGTAATAGGAGCGAAGAAAAAATGGAAAATGTGGAAAAAACGGGGAAAATTATTCATCTTTGAGGGCTTCCGTTGCGTGCGCTGCGAAAACGGTTCAAGATACCAAAAAAAGTATGTAGGAAAGAATTATTCCTCTTAAAATGATCTAAAAAAATGTCCGCGAAAGTATGTCTATTGTCTATCTTTTAAGATTAACTCACTAGAACCGTTTTTATGGTAATCAAATTTGGTCGAAAGGGATGAAAGTTTATATTAAACTTTGTCAATTTTAAACCGATCGGGCTGAGAGTTTCAAAATCGGGGTTAAAGTAACTATTCCACGCGGACGAAGTCGCGGACAGAAGCTAGTACTAATATATAGATGAAAGATTTTTTCGTTTGTACCAAATAAGCTCTGAAACTACAGGACCGATTTAAAACATTTTTCTCCAACGGTGAGCTACATTGTCAGCAAGTAATATAGGGTATATTTTACGTCCATATTCCCACAGGAATGGTAAAAACGAGGATGAAACCGTGGGGCACTGCTTGTAATGAATAAGAACCTTTAAAGTTTTCAGTTCAGTCAGGTTGGTTAAAGAAACAATGGACGGACGCATAAAGACGATAAAGTTATAAAAGAGGTGACTACTATGATGACGACTAATAGTTTAGAAAGTAGAAGTTCAGAAGAAGAAACAAGTCAGCGCCAACCCTTAAAAATCTTGACAAAGGCATTTAAAAAAAATGGATCAGTCTCATTAAATGACTCCTTTCGCTCTGGGCGCAGTGGACAAGAGTGTCAGACTCATACTGACTAATCCCATCCGTGATCCTCCAAAGACTCTTTCGAATAAATTCCCAACTGCCATGATTAAAGCATGCGGATGATGATGAATGATTTTTACAGAATAATATATGTTACTTGAATCATCATCATCATCAACAGCCTGTTGCAGTCCACTGCTGGACATAGGCCTCTCCAATTGCACGCCACTTAGATCTATTTTCGGCTTCTCGCATCCAGTTTCTGCCAGGAATCCTGCGCGTCCTGTTACTTGAATGGAATTCTTAAATTACTGAGGGCTAATTATACGATAACTAAGCAATGTTCGATTATGCATGTAAGAGGCAATTTATCAACAAGAAAAAAAAACATCTTTTTGACAGATTGCGACAAACATGCATGACTTGACAATCAGATATTCAATTACTTACTTTTGCTCCATCTACATGAGCTTGAACATCATTTACTGAAGACAACAAAATAATTATGACAAAAAAAATATAATGGCACATTCTAAAACGCACCATTCGTATGAAAAACCATTTTAATCACGTAAAAAATGAGTATTTGGTAATCTTATATGAGTATCAAAAACATGAAAATTAAATTTTATTAAATAAAAGTTCTGGACATTTTATAGAGCTATAGAAAAAGCAATAAAACGCTTGGAAAGTTTATCCAATTGAAAATATTTGACGACAAAATAAAGATAGTTCGAATTTATGTGGCTTTAAATTCATGTTATGACTTGTTTTATTTCAGTTCTGAATAGGGGGTATTCCACGAAGCACACCCAAACGAAGCACACCCAGACTTCGTCCGGTCGAATTCGTTCGTTCGTTCGTTCGATCTTGTCTGGGTGTGCTTCGTTTGGGTGTGCTTCATGGAATACCCCCTGAATAGAAATATAAACACATTTTTGATAAAGGATTTACAATAAAAAAAACACCTAGATTACTAAGAAACAAAAATTTTTGATTGAAAGTGATAAATGATTTTTATTTTGTAAGAAGTTGTAAAAAACACTTGTACCTACCTACACGTAATTTTTTTTTTTGGCCGTTATAAACTAGATGAGGCCGGTGTTTCCTAGCTGACGAACCATCTCTTAAAAACTCAATTTATTGATTTTCCAAAAAAAGGAGTGTTTTGTTTTCAGGGTTCATGTATATACATATGTATGTATGTGTGTTTATTTATTCCACCATAACCTCTTATCGTCTTTAACCGATATCAATGTATGTGGTATCGTTAGTTAGTAAGCGTTGAGTTATCCCGGGTAACATAGGCTAGTGAACATTTTAAAAAATAAAAAGGGGAGCCAGGGAACACAAATAAAATAAAATGTTTTCATGAAAATTAGACTACATATACTGTCATCGTCTAAAGCTTGCAAAAAAAGTATGAAATAAAGAACCAAACGAAAAATAAAAAGATAATAATCTTTTCATTGCAGTCGGGGGAACTGTAAAGAACTATTCAAAGGAACCGGTCCCCGACTGCAATGAAAATATTATTATCTATCTTGTTTTTAATTTTTTAGTTCAAACTCAAACTCAAAACGTTTATTTCAATTAGGCCATTAACGGCACTTTTGAACGTCATTAATAAAAATTATCATAAATTAAGTGACTCTAGCGTCCATTCGCAAAGGTAGATTCTTATGGAGAAAAACGGACAAGAAACTCCATAGTTACTCTTTTCAAACCGATGTTTTACAATATTTGGTAATACAAAGAATATTTCATATATGTGAGGACGATGCACCAAGTATACTAGTTATAGAACAAAGTATTACCAGCAGACGTAAACTTCTAAATATCTCATGCCCATGGTACTCACATATTGACAAATATTGGAATAATAAAAAGAAAAAAAAGTACAAGACAAAAAAAATGCATTCATAAATATAATTCACACATAAGTAATTATCAAACAACTTGTATCAGACTCCTATTGAATAAAACCCATCCGTGTTCCTCATAATACCCTTGCGTTTCACGGGCTACTGTCTTCACACAATCTGTGACTGGAGAGACGTACAGTTAATCAATGTGAGTAATCTGTTCATATTATGGACTATTTCAATTAATTGTCAAGCGGTACTAAATGATTGAGAGCAGTCATATCAATATAGTTGGTGTTGGGAAAATAATTAGAAATTCATGTCGTTGAGTGTCAATTTCTCTCGATAAATCATTTGGTTAGCTAGTTGTTATTCGTCCAAAATAAACAAAACATAAATTTATTACTGAACACATTAGACACATACAATACATTTCTAGACAGGCAAAATTAAATGTTACAATTTAACATAAAAATCAGACTGAAACATCAAATATTAAAAAAAGAATTTTTCAAATCGGTTGACAAGCGACGGAGTTATGCGCGAACAAACATAAAAAAAAAAAAAAAAATACAAACATCCGAATTGAGAACCTCCTCCTTTTTTAGAAGTCGGTTAAAAATAAAAACAACAGCAAACAGCGATTGTTTTTTTAAATACCGACACCCTTTTTCCAGTTGAAGTGTTTTGAGGTTCAGTTACTAAAAGTCGATTTTTAACCGACTTCTAAAAAAGGAGGAGGTTCTCAATTCGGATGTTTGTATGTTTTTTTCATGAAAATTAGACTACATATACTGTCATCGTCTAAAGCTTGCAAAAAAAGTATGAAATAAAGAACCAAACGAAAAATAAAAAGATAATAATCTTTTCATTGCAGTCGGGGGAACTGTAAAGAACTATTCAAAGGAACCGGTCCCCGACTGCAATGAAAATATTATTATCTATCTTGTTTTTAATTTTTTAGTTCAAACTCAAACTCAAAACGTTTATTTCAATTAGGCCATTAACGGCACTTTTGAACGTCATTAATAAAAATTATCATAAATTAAGTGACTCTAGCGTCCATTCGCAAAGGTAGATTCTTATGGAGAAAAACGGACAAGAAACTCCATAGTTACTCTTTTCAAACCGATGTTTTACAATATTTGGTAATACAAAGAATATTTCATATATGTGAGGACGATGCACCAAGTATACTAGTTATAGAACAAAGTATTACCAGCAGACGTAAACTTCTAAATATCTCATGCCCATGGTACTCACATATTGACAAATATTGGAATAATAAAAAGAAAAAAAAGTACAAGACAAAAAAAATGCATTCATAAATATAATTCACACATAAGTAATTATCAAACAACTTGTATCAGACTCCTATTGAATAAAACCCATCCGTGTTCCTCATAATACCCTTGCGTTTCAGGGCTGCGATGCCTCTTTTGAAAAAAATCCGCAACCCTGGCAGGCATGTATGCTCCTCCACAAAGAGTAATCCAAGTGATACCTATTATTAAGTGTGAAAGCGAGTATTTTGTACTATTTCACATTAAGAACTAGACAAAAGGTCCTTTTTCTAATATGTCAAGGCGAGATTGTCGATGGTAAAATTGTTATTGATATTTTTCTTTGTGATTAATTGCTTTTTGCTTGTCTTATGGTAGTCCCAAATAAACATTTTTCCTTCTTTCTTTTCCTTAAATAAAACACAATTATAATATTTTTGAGTTTTAATTTAAAAAATGTTACATTCTAGCACCACCTTTGGGGTTAATATTGCAGTCAGTTCGGTATTCTGGTTTCTTGAACGAGCGTCCTCGCTTACATGTCACCCAGCATTCGTGGATGGGTCTCTGTTTAAAATCTGAGAACAAATAATATAATTAAACACAACTTGTGATGGGCAACCGCTTCACGTAAAATACTGGTATTCAGCTAAATACGGTTTGACTGGAAGCCGACCCCAAAATAGTTGGGAAAATGCTAGGCATAATGACTACACTTGTGAAGGGGTTGTAAAACAGTTCCTGGGTTGTGGAGGTAAAGTAGGCATAGTCACATGCAAAATACTACCCAACTTTATCTGGTTAGACTGGAAGCCGAACCCAGAAAAGGTTAGGCAGATAGATTGAAGGCGACGGGAAACGCAGGGCAATTCCCAGCCATCATAGGCGTGTAGCTAGCTATGGGTGGCCGTCCGATAACAACCAGGTCTGGGTCGACGAGATGCCTCAAAGAGTTGCCAGCAAAGAAGACGGGGCCCCATAGGGTCAGTGCCTGCTAGGGTTGCGGAATTTGTTCGAAAGAGTCACCGCGGCCCTGGAACGTAAAGGTCATGCAAGGGTAGTAAGAGGCGCGTGAGAGAGAGGATAACCTCACAACCCAGCCGCCGCAGCAGAAGAATACGCCCCGGGCGTTGGGAGTCAAGATGGTTGGGTTGGTTGGGAGTCAAGTTGGGAGTCGTAGGGCGATGCTCGGGCACCGCAGGTGGGCTGGAAGGAGTCATCAGAGGTATCATTTTGGTTGTGCAATTTGTTCGAAAGAGTCAATACGGCCCTGGAACTCATAGGCACTATATGGATCACAGGTGGGTTTTAGTCAGAAAGAGTCTGAGACCCCTTCTGCTCCGCCCAGAGCAGGAGAAGTCCTTTGATGATTTCCCATCCAAATCCAAAAAAGGGGTCTGTGAGTTAGATTTTTGTAGCCTCTACGTTTACGTGCCTTTCTTTCTTCTTCCCCGCACGGGCTACTGTCTTCACACAATCTGTGACTGGAGAGACGTACAGTTAATCAATGTGAGTAATCTGTTCATATTATGGACTATTTCAATTAATTGTCAAGCGGTACTAAATGATTGAGAGCAGTCATATCAATATAGTTGGTGTTGGGAAAATAATTAGAAATTCATGTCGTTGAGTGTCAATTTCTCTCGATAAATCATTTGGTTAGCTAGTTGTTATTCGTCCAAAATAAACAAAACATAAATTTATTACTGAACACATTAGACACATACAATACATTTCTAGACAGGCAAAATTAAATGTTACAATTTAACATAAAAATCAGACTGAAACATCAAATATTAAAAAAAGAATTTTTCAAATCGGTTGACAAGCGACGGAGTTATGCGCGAACAAACATAAAAAAAAAAAAAAAAATACAAACATCCGAATTGAGAACCTCCTCCTTTTTTAGAAGTCGGTTAAAAATAAAAACAACAGCAAACAGCGATTGTTTTTTTAAATACCGACACCCTTTTTCCAGTTGAAGTGTTTTGAGGTTCAGTTACTAAAAGTCGATTTTTAACCGACTTCTAAAAAAGGAGGAGGTTCTCAATTCGGATGTTTGTATGTTTTTTTTTATTTATTTTTTTTGTTTGTTCGCGCATAACTCCGTCGCTTGTCAACCGATTTGCAAAATTCTTTTTTTGTTGGAAAGGGTATAATTCCCAAATGGTCCCATGAAAATTTTATCGAAATCAACCAAGCGGTTTTCGAAAAATCAACAAAAATCTAAAAAAAATATGTACATTTTCTACATTGATGACCTCTTAGTTTACTCTGCGAAGGAGCAGTACGTTTTTTTTACACCAATGTGATTGTATCGTTTAGGTGGGGGAGGGGAGGGGGTGTAGGTACCACTAAAAAGTGAAAAATAAAAAAAACTTTTTGCAAAAAATAAAACCGACTTCTAAACAAAAAAAAACCAAAAAGTGTAAAATAACTTTAATTTCGGAACTCGGTGTTTCTTACTCGAAATTAAAGTTATTTTACACTTTTTGGTTTTTTTTTGTTTAGAAGTCGGTTTTATTTTTTGCAAAAAGTTTTTTTTTCTCGGAAACGGTGTATTGCCTTTTTACGGGAGTGGTACCATGGGGAAGGGTTACTCCCTCCCCCTTCACCCCTCTCCCCCCAACTACTGCCGAAAGATACTAAACTTTGACCGTGGTTTCCTGTATAAAAAATAATATTGTATTGATCCGTGAGCTTTTTTTTTTTTGGATGGGAAATCATCAAATGACGGGGTCCCGCCCTGGGTGGAGCGGTAGGGAGTGTCAGATTCTTACTGACTAAAATCCACCCGTGTTCCTCTTGTGCCCTTTGTGTTCCAGGGCCGCGGTAACTCTTTCGAACATATATATACATATATACAATAAGACGCATTGGTTAAACACATAGGTCTGATGAGCTTGTGAGTGCCAAATAAATTTATTTTCTTTCTTTATTCTTTCTTTCTTAAAGAGTGTACCAAACTGTGACGTCACGTGGCAAAACCGATACACTGTTTCGTCTTTATTCTTTGTTTACAAGACAAATGAAACAAAACGTATCCATACAAAGGTATACATCTGTATACCTTTGTATGGATACGTTTTGTTTCATTTTGCTTCCTTGTGAACTAGTGTAGTTTACCTTTCTTACTGTCGCAGTTGAACTCATGCATGTCGCACATGTCAATGAAGGTCCTCATCTCCCCGCACGAGTCTATGGCACACATTGGCACCTTGTCGTGAACGCACAGGTCTGCCACTTTGCACTCTTCTTCGTTCTGTTACACAGAAATGCATGTATTGTAGCATCTCAAGTTGTTGAAAAGAACTCCGCGAGTGAGTCCTCCTTTTCCAATCAGATATAATTTGTTTTGCAATGAATGTGGGTTCAAAACAAGATGTAGGTACACAGTGAAAATGGTTCCAACAACTATCTACCTTACGGCATGTAAAAGTGAAAAACCTTCCAAGTGCGAGTCGTTCTATCGTACTCACGCACGAGGGGTTCCGTACCATTATCTATAAAAACGGCAAACACATAACGTGTATGTATATAACCCTAAATATTTGTTTTATTTCAATTTAATTATTTATGTTTAAAGTGGATATAGGTATAACTAAATATTCTGTGTTTTTTCAAACGTCTACCAGTTGAATATTGAACAAAAACGAGCAAAAAAATATCGTTTGTTGGATGGGAGCCCCCTTAAATATTTATTTTATTATTTTTTAATATAGCGGCAACAGAAATAGATCATCTGTGAAAATTTCAACTGTCTAACTATGACGGTTCATGAGATACAGCCTGGTGACAGACTGTCAGACGTGCAGATGGACGGACATGAGTCTTCTTAGTAATAGGGTCCCGCTTTATCTTTTGGGTTCCGAACCCTAAAAATATATTTATATTTACTCAATTGTACAACCATAAAAACAAAAATTAAAACATCAATCTTTATTCTATATTTAAAAATGTTTGGACAAACTGATCATTTTACTTGCATACCAGCAGCAGCAGCAGCACTCACGGAGTTATTTTTGCGCCAGGTAAGGGAACTAACACATTATCCTACCCACCATTTCTAAATTATACATATTATCAAGTTGAGTATTGTTCTTTTTAGTCTGATAGTCAGTCAATAGCATAAGCACAAGCATAGCATAATCAGCCTTTTAATGTTCCCACTGCTGGGACACAGGCCTCTTCTCTAGGAGAGGGAATGGGCCGTAATCCACCCAGTGCGGGTTGGTGAACGTCACATGTCTTCGAATTTTTGGTTCTAGGACATGCCGGTTTCCTCACGATGTTTTCCATCACCGTTTTGAGAGCAGTGGTGATGTAATTAATTACACAAAGTAATACGCCTGGCTGGGTTTGAACCACGACCTACAGTTCGTAAGTCGGGACCGTTACCACTCGGCCACCACTGCTCCTTCATTCTGTCAATATTAGTCGTTAATGTAGGATTAGAACCGTCTCAAATTCTCAATTCAGAAACCCGTCCTTTGTAAACTGCGAGCTATACAAGTGGCAGAAACAATTAATCAACTCTCTAAGAACATATTTTCTTTATAGCGATTAGCAATCTTGTGAAAGTGGCTATGTTGTAAACCATTATCTCATAGCAATTTCTTAGATTACAAAGAAATTGCTTCTGAAATAAACACCGAAAAGCTAAAGAGCTGTAATTTAAGATCGTCAGTCATCAAAATTCAATTAGCTAGGTTGATATGCTATGCTCAATAGGGCATAGCATATCAACCTAATAAGAAAAATATAAACGAGCAAGATAATACTGGGAATACCCAGTATTATCTTGCTCGTTCCAATCTGGTATTGGACACACATACATAATAAGACGTAACACGTATGTGTGTGTCCAATTCCGGAGTCTGAATCAAAAGTAAACATAATTTTACCGAAGATTATATCATAAATATAATATGAGTTTATGTCTGGGATTACACCCGAGGTAAATGTAAATCTTTGAAAGATGAATGAAATCGGAGAACCAAGAGAGATACGTTTTCTAATAAATATGTAAATAGGGAAAGCATTAGGTATTTACTAAAACTCTTATTACATACTTCGATACTCGTTTGATATCAAGAAATACGAATATTCAGAAATCGTTGTACTGGAATCTCGTATTAGATGGAAAATATATTTCTGTAGAGAATGAGACATTTTGCGGGCTGCCAATGGATACAAAATGTAAATCGGAAATATTGCAAAGTAAAATTCTTTCATTTTTATAGGTATTAAAGGTATCTTATTACATACTATTTAGTTAGTTTTATAAGCTCTGTCGAAAAGCATCTACTGCAGAAAGAGGTCAAAAATGCAGTTTGATGAAAATAGACATTTCTAATAGGGTAATTCGTATAGTGTTAGAAATTGGCTGTAGGTCTTAAGTACATAAAGTACTATAAAAAAATATTCTGAATTGAGTTTGTGGAGTTAAGAGCTTGTGAAACCCTACTTCAATACCAAACTTTGTCAAGTTTCCAGGGGCCTCAAGTCTGCTATTACAATAGTGTCAGAATGGTCTATCCTTGATTTCATAATTGTTGGTATTGACAAAGAACAATGCCCACATATTAGAACAACCTTGGCCTACAGTGAACACTGATAAATAGTTTATGGAATTATAGTTTAATTTATTATGAACACCTTCTAGTACATACCAGTTGAGAAAATAAGTCGCCATTTGGAAATAAAACAGTTTTTATTTTTTCAAAACATTCATTTTTTCACAGTTACAAACTCATTCTACACACTTTCAACCACTTTCGAATGGAAAGTATATCATTTGAACACAATAATTATTAATTGCAACGTTATTAACTCATTTTAACCTTATGAATAATAGGAATCTTCTTTAAGTGTAAACTGCTATAGCTTCTTTTATACTTGTTTGACACTTTGACAGGCTGGGAGCAAGCTTGAGTAGGTAGTTTAATGTCAAATCTATTATTTGTCAAAGGCTAATATGGCCATATTTAAAAAGAAATATCGATTAGTTGCATCGGATTTTGGTCTTTATCAATTTAATTTAATTCTAACTACGGCAAAGCCAAACAGTGGTTTTATCATTATAAAGTATAGTATCTCTGGTCTCAGGTATTTATGAACATAATTGGTCTAAAAGTCGAGTGGGTTTCATTAAAAAAAACTAAAATGGCTGCCAGTTTTCTCAGATTAAAAAACCGAAACCTGACTAACGTTTAGTTTTTCCGTAATCCATTAGATTTATTAAATAATATATGAATTTAAATTAAATTGACCATAAAATGGCAACCCCAAACTTAACGTGAAAATAAAAGTTGCGTAATAATAAGCAAAATGACTTATTTATTTGTTATGATCACGGCGTCTTAGTTTGAGATAAAGCTTTGATGGATAATTCCTATTTAAAATACTTATATTTTTGTGTTATCTTTCCAAACGTGTCCGAGGTGGGCCATATCTGGGCATCCTTCTTTGGTAATCTACTAATATAAGAGCGTCATTATGACTTTCCAATGGTCAACCACTGACACTCCATTGAAAGAAATGGCATAAAATGGTAATCTCGTACATAATAACAAATGAATGCCAGATGTATGCGGTAATCTGCTGACAGTTACTTTGATCAGTGACCTACCATTAGAAAGTCATTGTGCAGTCATTGCTTTTAATAGCTCGACCATTATGAATTTAGCAGATTACGAACTTTTAGCCAAATGACAATGGGGTCGTGTCGGAATGTCAAATTTATAAAAATAGTAGACTTGGGGCCCTGACCAGATGCTCTACACGAGTGACATTCTGTCGGCGATAGCGTGGTGAAGGCGATTGACTAAAGTCAAAAAATGTATGGGATTGACAAATGCTGACGAAATTTCACGTCATCAATCCCTTATATTTTAGCATTTCGACAACTGCATTCGCTGATGGAACGGCAATTTTATTTGTTTAAAACCGAAGTATAATTTTGACAAATGATCAATTCTAATTCTTGCTTCAGGGAAAAGGAGTTTTGCAAATAACAATGAGTAAGATACTTATTTTATGAGAAAAACGAATTCCGAAGCCTATTTTCTCGTAATAAAAAGCATTTGTAAACCAATAAAGCTTTTAGGGTCTTATCCGATTTGCAAACGAAATTACGAATGTTGTCACAAAATTGATGTCTTACCGAGATATAATATTGTACCAACAATGTTTCCCAAAGTATTTTTTTTTATAATGAAGTAATTGCCTTAGACAGATTTACTAACATCCGGCCATTTTTATTTGTCAGTTAAAAATTATATTATTTATACTCATTTCAACCAAAAGATGCCCACGACGGTTATAAAATTATGATAATGAATTATAATAATATAATCAATAAATTAATTTGTAAATAAACATTATTAATAATATTAAAATAGTGGTCATAGAATTCGGTATCCTTAATTGTACTTACTTTCATAGATTCGCTGTGCCCGTCTATCGATGATATTAAATATATGACAATACCTGAAATAATAAATAAAAATAAAAATCGTTTATTTTGGAACATAAAACAGATGCTATCATAAAAATAGTTAAACGTTGATAACTGCAAAAGTTAATAACTGTGTCGCAAGTATTCATAAATTGCTTATAATATGACAATACTTTTACGATTACGATTAATTTTTATTTGCTTACTGTTTTATTTTTGGCGGGATAACGTCTTAAAAATCGATGAACGCCGGCTGCATGCACGTTAAAGCATGACTCATTGTCACGTTCGTCCTGAGCCGAGCGTGCAAGCGAGAGCACGGAACAAGCGATAGAGAGGCAAGATCGGCATAAGCGGTCGGCTTGTGACGTATGCAATTTTTCATCAATGGTTTTCTTATGACGTTATCATGTAAAATTATCATCCGTAAAACGACTTCACAGACAAACATTTTTTTTTTAATACTGATGACCAGCATAAGCATGATCAGCCTTTTAATTTTCCCACTGCTGGGACACAGGCCTCCTCGCTAGGAGAGGGATGACCAGAGTCTTTACTCGAATCTATAGTGAATTTAAATTTAAAATCTGGTAATCAGTATTAAAATTAAGCTAATTTAAGAAGCAATTAGATTGTGTTTATAAATAAGCATGTACGTGTAACTATGTTAGTTAGTTACGATCAAAAGAGAATTAAACTTACCTAAAACAGCTATCATTGTAATACGTCATAATAATTTTCTGTAGGAAGTCTTCATTTCTAGGTTTCAAAATAAAATAAAGTCATAATTTTTTTTCTACATTTTACTGCGTCCATAAAAAATATAACTATTTTACAACTACGGAAATGGCAAATGAAATGAAATGGGTTTGGGTCGTAATATTGAAAATGTTAAATTAAATGCACGATGATTTTTGATATACCACAAATAAAGTTTAAGAGGGTCTAACAAAGTTGTATGAGCAAAAACTATTGTCAATCCAAAATGGGATTGGCATGCACTGTCAAAATGCTAAGATGTCAATCTCTCACTTGTTAAAACGTTGATAAAATTTCACATTGTCCAAAGCAAAGATACAGATGGAAACAGAGAGGGCTAAAAAGATTTCTACATCATATTTGAGCTACGATTGGAAACATCTCTTTCATAATAGATAAGATTCTCTTAATAAATAACATAAATGAAGATTTTAGTCAGAGTGCCAATTCTACTTCAGCTTTCGTATCTCAGTCGTAATCTGTCAAAAAGGTAGGAAAATTAGAGTAATTTTTGATAGATTATGACCCAGATGCGAATGCGAACATCACTTTGAAATATTAAAATCGGATCTTAGATCTAGACTGTGAAAATCAATGGAAATTAGGTACTAAAACTAAATAATCATATCAAAATAAATAACGAATACAGCAACACTATCGATAAATTATATAGGGAACGTGCACAGCGTAGACTATGCCATCTAGTGTTGCAAATCTGAAACTTTTACGTTGTAAATATTTGACCTGTGCTGCCACCTATACTTCCTGCACCCTCCGTTTAGTGGAACGTGCACGAAGTAGACTGTGCTATCTAGCGTTACAAATCTATACTTATAATAAATCTGTAGAGAGGTCAATTCTGTACAAGGAATATATTTTCAAAATAACTATCAGGGGGTGATTAGTGATCGATACTGGTGCCAAAAATGCAATCAGTAAAATTTTTGTCTGTCTTTCTGTCTGTCTGTCTGTCTGTCTGTCTGTATGTTCTTTATAGAAACAAAAACTACTCGACCGATTTTAACGAAACTTGGTGCAATTATTCTTCATACTCCTGGGCAGGTTATAGTATACTTTTCATCACGCTACAATCAATAGGAGCGGAGCAGTGAAGGAAAATGTTGGGAAAACGGAAGAAGTTACTCCATTTTTTAAGCTTCCGTCGCGTGTGTAGCCTTAATGGTTAAAGTTACATAGAAATCATGTATTACGGAAATGTTCTACATAAAATTATCTAAAAAATATCCCGAAACAGCATGTCTATCTTTTGTCAATTTTAAACCGATCGGGCTGAGAGTTTCAAAATCGGGGGTAAAGTAACTATTCCACGCGGATGAAGTCGCTGGCAGAAGCTAGTTTGAAACTATAAGTAAAATATACTCGACATTGACGCGTCTGTGCTGCCACCTATAGTTTCTGCACGTTCCCTATAACTTCAATATATATATGGGATATTATCCGACGCCAGGTAACAGCTCCTTTGGATTTGGACAGACGCCAGTGTCATCCTTCACGTGCCTGAAAACTGAAAGAGTAAAATATTAGTTTTTGGGTTTTTTTAAATAAGACTGTTTTAGGTCAAGATATGGCTTTACTTTTTTCTAGGGTAACACAAATTTTTGGTTTAGGTACACGGGGTATGTCACTCATAAGCCACGCTATAGTGAATTAGCACACTTAGTACAAAATGACGTTTTTAAAAGCGATAAACTACTCTAATTTTCCTCCGATTTTTATATCTTTTCAAATATCTTTACAATTTTAGTAATGTCTTTAATATTCATTTTAAATAGTATGTCAAATATCCTATTATTTTTACAGTCCGTAGTAGTAATGATTATGTAAGGGGCAGTTTGAAAGTGGTATAGTAACGAGGAAAAGTCTAAATTTAAGTACATCCATTGCGTCTCTGCGGCCAGCTACCTCATTTGACTTATGATCAGGATGTGCCACAATCTGTCCAAAATGTAGGTAAATTTGACTCATACCTATTAAAATAATAATACTACAATATTTCTCACCCATAGTGTATTCACAGGAATACTCGTACAGATCACAAAGGTCCAGAAAAGTCCTCGCTTCATTGACAGACTTGCCACAGACAATAATAGTGTCATGGAAGCACGTGTACGCGTGATCGCATATCTTTTTCAGTTCAGACTAAAATAAACATAATTCATTAACGTAATATATTGTATTACCCTGATATAGAACTATTTAATTAATTTATTAAGCGTTTATGTTGAGTCATTTTACGAAAATTAGTTGCCGATGCTATCGAGATTCCTTTGTTAAAAAAGAATAGTGCTTTGTAAAGTTCCACTTCCCTGCCACACCGGAATCACGAAGGTTTTAATATTAATAAATTTTAGTAGCCTCTGGGAGTTTTTAAAACAAGAGTTGAGAGGTTTCTTCTGGACAAGAGGGGTCCATCGTCCTCCATAATCAATTAACATCTAAATGAATAAAATGTTACAGATATTTTTGACGGATTGGGTGACTGAGATACCAATTCGCATTGCTTTAAAATTGGTGTTTAAAATTATGATAATAAATAATTAAATAATATTTAAAATTAGCCTTCAGGTTAAATAATATTCAAAAGCTAGCCTATAAATGAATTGAAAAAAAAAAATACTCTAGTCCATAGTAAAATTACTTCAGTAAACTGAGCTTACCAAATGAGATCTATCAGCAATAATATGAGAATCAACAACCACTATAACTTGAAAAACTAAAAACAAGACTCCTTTAATTACAAACATTACTAACAAAATCAATAAACACTAGTCTTTTGGGTAGTATGCAACGTTAATATGGTACTAGAGCTAAACTCGTTGTTGATGAAAACTGAGGACAAACGCAGGAAGCTTGATTATTCAGGTTAAGTCTCAAATTAGCCTTTGTCGGGAACTCTAAACATAACTTACGAATATATAATGGCTTACGAGAAAGTTTGGAATACGAGTGTTGGTTTATCAATCTGGCTAGCCTTCTAAGTATGATGGGGTTGGCTTCTAGAATAACCACATGCAGCTAATTATGTACCAGCATTCTTGATTTGTTTATTTGTTCTTCTTCTAGCAATCTTGTACTAACTGTGACAAAATCAATCTGCCTAGCCTTTTCCGACTTAGTTAGGATCGGCTTCCAGTCGAAATCAAGATCGAGATCGGATACAGCTGGGTAACAGTATTCTACATAGAGCGTCTGCCTATCTGACTTCCCTAATTCTGAAATAATGGGTAAAAATGATACCCTCTTTTTTCTGGATGGGAAATCTTCCAAAACTTCTCCCACTCTGGGCGGAACGGAAGGGAGTGTCAGACTCTTACTGACTAAATCCCACCTGATCTATCTAGTGCCTTTTGCGTTCCAGGGCCGCGGTGACGCTTTCGAATAAATTCCGCAACCAAAACGATATCCTTTGAAATATCATGTGTCGAGATGACTCCTACTTCCAGCCCGCACCTACGGTGCCCGGGCATCGCCCTACGACTCCCGACGCCCGGGGCGTATTCTTCTGCTGTGGCAGCTGGGGTGTGAGGTTATCCTCTCTCTCATGCGTTCCACTTCCTCCTACGCCTGCATTACTACTTCGGAGAAGGAGGTGCCGGCTTCCAATGTACAGCTTCTGACAACCACTCCTTTTCAACGTGTACAAGTACACCGAGCTCATAATGCACATAACTCTTGAGAACTGAACAGAAGATGTTGTGGTAGGTGGCACAGAATTGCAATCCTACGCTACGCAGGTGACACCACCCTTTTCACCTGTAGTTTTCATCAAATGGAGGAGTTGCTGCGGGGAATGACGAAAATGGTGATTGTGAATAACTAAATACGAGTAGATAGGTAACAATAACTCGAAGTTCGAAGTAACACTAATTGCGAATTGTGAAGTAGTCCACTCTGCTAATACTAAAAAATGGAATTAGTTTGTTAGATAGATTTCCAAAAAACATTGGATATGTGTTTTTTTCTTTTTCCACGTAAACAAAAAATAAAGACGATACGGTGTGTTGAAAACTCGTGTGACGTCACTATGTGCTACAATTTTAACACGACGTGACGTCACTTGTCCTGATCCTTGATACTTTTTATTTTCGTTAATTTTCATTGGTTTGATAAAGCTAAAAATACGTGTCCAATATTTTTCGATAATCAAACTGACGGAGTAAATAGAATCTTATTTTTAACTCAGAAAACCGAGGTGGAACACTAATTTATGGACACGACCGCAACACGATGGCAAGAACGTAATGACAGAGAAGAAGTTGAATTAATAAAAAAACAGAATGAGTTGTTTTCCAATATATGAAATGATGGTGATTTGCTTTATTGATTTCACCGCGTGGCGTGAAAGCAATCTGATGGTTAAACTTTGTAATGTATATAAAAATCAAGAATAATAGGATTATTTTCCTTTGCTTTGGTTCGTCCATGCTATTGAAAGGATACCCACGCAGACAGATGTTCAGTGAAATAAAACATTGTTAAATAGTTTTATTTTTTTATTTCTTTATTTCGACAGGGTAAAGGTCACAGAGTTGTTTTCTAAGGATCTTGGGCGAGTTTTTTTAAGTAAGTGCAAAGCTCGTTCCATCATTTAGCCTAGGGCGGGCACGCAGATGTTGTGATATTTATTCCTCTGGTATTTTTCCAATAGAATTTTGTGATAAAAGTTTAAATGATACGAGTATCATGAAAATTAGAATCAATTTATTTTCAAAATTTAAAATTGGAATATGGTCAAATATTTTAAATAATGCTGATTAGATTGCATCGAGGAGCTCGTGGCAAAATTATAACAGCCGCACGGGTCGATCTTCTAGGTTAAGCAACGCTTGCCGAGGTTGGTCTGTGGATGGGTGACCATCTTAACATATCGAGACTTCTCCGTGCCTCGGAAAGCACGTTAAGCCGTTGGTCCCGGCTGTCATTTGGAGATTTTTGGCAGTCGTTACGGATTGTCAGAAGCCAGAAAATCTGACACCAGTCTTGCCAAGAAGTACCGTGTTTCCCAGTTAATGGGTTGTGGAGGTCTGGTAGGCAGCCGACCCCAATGTAGTTGGAAAAAGGCTAGGCAGATGATGAATGCTGATTATATTGTAGCTAAAGTAGGTTTAAGAAGCAGCAAATAAAATTTTCAATAATTATTCATGCTTGTTCCAGAAAATCTGTACAGCCAAGGGTACCTCTTCTTTGTCAGCAATGAATAGGGGGCCCCATAGCTTCAGTGCCTGCTAGGGTAGCGGAATTTGTTCGAAAGAGTCACCGCGGCCCTGGAACTCAAAGTGCAATAGGAGGAACACGGGTGGGTTTAGCCAGTAAGAGTCTGACCTGGGAGAAGGCATTTGATGATTTCCCATCCAGAAAAAAACGAGGTACCGTATTCCAGGGTTGCGGAGTTTGTTTGTAAGAGTTACCGCGGCCCTGGAACGCAAAAGGTATTGAGAGGAACACGGGTGGGATTCAGTAAGTCTCCCTTCTGCTTCACCCAGAACCGAAGAAGTAATTTTATGGTTTCTCAACCACAAAAAAGGAATACCATATTACCTAGTTACTGGATTGTGGAGATGAGATAGGCAGTCACTTCATAATACTGGAACTCAGCTAAATCTGGTTGGACTGGAAGCCGACCCCAAAATGGTTCGGAAGAGGCTAGGCAAATGGTTGGATTGATGCGTGGACCGTGGGCAGCCACAACTCTACCTAACTCTTTGGGATACGTCATACAATTCTTTTCTTAAATCATCATTTACCTAGCCTTTTCCCAACAATATTATGATCGGCTCCCAGTCAAACCGGATTCAGCTGAATACCTATATTTTATTTACGTGGAGCGGCTGCTTACCAGACCTCCACAACCCATTAACTGCTTACTTCTTGTAAGACTTGTGTCAGATTTTCTGGCTTCTAACAATCCTTAACAACTGCCAAAGATCTCCAAATGTAGCCGGGACAAACGATGTATCGTGCTTTCCAAACCACGGAGGAGTTTCGGCATGTTAAGATGGTCACCCATCCACAGGCCATCCTTAGCAAGCATTGCTTAATCTTGAAGATCGACTAGTCTTTTTTTAAATGAAACGCACAATACAATTGTAATAAACATTTATTTAAAGAATGAATCGTTTAAAATATAGAACGGAATAAATTGAAATATTTAAATGGAGTAGGTTTTAATTAAGCTTTGAAATTAGTCATCAAAGTAACTGTTGGTTGGTCGACGTGACACGGCGAGCAGGGACCGATCCTCTGGACAAGCCGTCTGCTTGTAATCTGAAATTAATTAAGTGGATCAGTAGTATTTATTGATTATATTTGACGACACGGTTGGCGCAGTGGTTGAGCGATTGGCTGCTGCGCTACGTGTCGTGGGTTTGATTCCCGCACGGAACAAATATTTGTATGACCTACACCTACAGGTAGTTGTTCCGGGTCTGGCTGTTTGTGTATGTGAAATTGTATGTTTGTAAACGCACCCACGACACAGGACAAATTCCTAGTGTGGAGCAACGTTAAAAAAAAAAAAAACAAACCAACAATTTATTTGATCAAAACTGTTTTAGGTTTATTTTTTCATAATAACGCTATTTCAAGGTGAAAATTGAAGAAAACCGCAAAGTTAGTGTTTATGTTTGATTTCATTGTACTAAATCATATTTTCCTTTATAGTTCCCACTGCTGTATGACAGGCCTCCTCTCTGTGAGATGGAGTGGCCTTTAATCCTCCAAGGGAACTCAGGACAGGTTTTGTTTTAGGATTCAATTCTTTTTTTTTCAGTTCTAAGTCATATCTATATGATATATCTCAAACAGGAATTTACCTTCCTTCTGGGGCATTTGGTTGATTAGTACATATATTCCGGTTAAAGCTTTTAGCAAAAGTGTTATCGATATAAAAGTCATATAGGTAGGTACAACTGAAATAAAGTCTACCAAAACATCGACTACATAAAGGATCTACTTACATGAAGAATGTAAAAGAACACACACTGTGTGTGTTCTTACAAGGCAATTTTATGTTTGTGTGATTTACTTTTGTAACTCACGTATGGTTGCATGTTCCTAATATATTCTACGCAAGTACGAATGCATCGTTCTCGTAGTTAATCGAGCGTCAATCACTGTGCCTGACACCCGATTTATCTGTGTTTGCGCTGTAATTCACGCTCCAATACGATAGCTGATGCTACCTCAGTAGTTTCCCTAGGTACATACCTAGGCAGACTACTGACAAAAAGTATGTTGTATGTTCCCAAAATCTATACATGAATCATCACATCATTTTTAACACTTTCCAATTTCGAACAGGCATTAAATATCAATGACACGGTTTATGTAGAAATCTATACTAATATTATTATAAAGAGGAAAGATTGACTAGAGGGTTGCCCTTTTCTTTGGTCAACGAATCAGCATTGCCATTCAACGTGGCAGTGCGGCCAGTGTTCTGGGCATTTTCCCGTTGCCAGCGATGTGGAAGAATATTTCTATGCCCTATGAGTCTTTTCTCTTTTTTACTCCGCTTGTACTGTTGTACATATATATATATATTCTATATTATATCTTCTTTAGTTGTATTTTGTAAATACTAAGACTATGTTCTATTGGATGTGTAAATAAAAAAGAGGAAAGATTTTTGTATGTAAACAATTAACTCAAAAACTACTGGACCTATTTCAAAAATACTTTCACCTTTAGAAAGCTACATTCACCCTGAGTAACACAGGCTATATTTATCCCCGTATTCCCACGGAAACAGGAACTTGTACGCGGGTGAAACAGCGGGGAGCTGCTAGTCAATAATAAAACAAGTTACAAATAAAAGTTTATATACAGTCATGATACTGTATATGAGGGTTTACAAGGCCTTGTCTACCAATCAACCTTTTTTTTCTGGATGGGAAATCATCAAGTGACTTCTCCCGCTCTGGGTGGGGCGGAAGAAAGTGTCAGACTCTTACTGATTAAAACCCACTCGTGTTCTTTCTAGTACCCTTTGCATTCCAGGGCCGCGGTGACTCTTTCGAACAAATTCCGCAACCTACCAACTTTTGCTTTAATTTTTGTGCTACTCTTTGCATACATTTAATCTCGCATAATTACAAAATATAAGAGAACTACTATCGTTTTGCCATTTTAATTTTATTTATTTGTATAAAATAGGGTTTACCTATAAATTTTCGGTGTCAGAAAAAAGTGAATATTGCTTTAAAATTAGTAGAATTCGCGGTATGGTGTTACGATCTAAGTGTCAGTGTAGTATTCAATATAAATTTATTTCTGTGTAAAAAGTTATGTATTTCTGTCATACTCAGGAAGGTGCTGCTTATTTTTATTTGCCGACTGCCTCATTAGACGATGAACGTGGGACGATGAAAATTATGTTGTGAATTTTCCATTACAAAATTCTCAGTAGTTCGGATTAGGGGCTGGTTAGTGATAACAAGTTTATCATTATGTGGGTGTAATTTACGCATCTGCACGTCTAAGAAATACTCGTATCTGTTAATTAATTATCTATTAATTAATCTCGTATAATTAATTTTATTTGAAATTATTTGAAGTTACTTATTTAAAAGAAAACCTAAAGATTGCTTTGAGAGTCTGAGCAAAGTGTTATTCAATTCGGTTGGTTATTGTTTGTAGTGGATAGAAAAAGAGTGATGGGTTTGCTTACTTCTCCTTTACTAACCATTGCCACTCCTAACACCCAGAATCAACAGAGGCGACCACCAGATAAACGTTGAAGCTGTAACTATACTGTCGAGACCTCTCTTGGATCCCGCAACAAAATTAGTCAGAAAAGGTCTGTGTGTAAATTTCAAGAGATATTTTGAATTTTTTACAGTCGTTAAAGCTGAAAGAAAATTGCATTCTGTCTAGAGCCTCTTGTCACATATCCAAGTTCACCTGGTGAACGACACTACTATAAAACGAGCAAACAAAGGAAACCCTTGTTCACTCTTGCTTAAAACTTGGACCGGCTAAATATAAAGTATTAGACAAGGGAAGGATACAAAATCCTCGTAATACAGTTAAACTCAAACATATCGCAGAGGTCTCTGAATTCCATTATGTTTTCAGCGTAGAAAGAAAATAAGAATAATGTGATACCTACTCTTCTTTCGAATACAAATAAGGCTGATTAAATCACTGGGATCCTTGAATCGCATGATGTCTTCAGAGTTGATCAATTTCCACCTTTATCAATAGATCTCGAATTAATACTAAGTGAACTAAGTGCATCCGCGGTGGGTGTAGAATTTCAAGTTTAGGGAAATGGTAATGTTGCGGAATTTGTTCGAAAGAGTCACTGCGGCCCTGGAACGCAAAGGGCACAAGAAGGAACACGGGTGGGTTTTAGTCAGTAAGAGTCTGACACTCTCTTCCGCTCCGCCCAGAGCGGGAGAAATCATTTGATACATTCAGATTAGATAGAGATTCAGTCATTCAAAAAAAAGGGAAATGGTAATATACATAAATGCGACGTTCGTTGTTCATTGTAAGTCCCTGTTCGTTACGATTCCTTCAGTCCCTGATTTCACCAACGTTAATGAACTCAAGGTTAAGGATGCAAGCAGCTAAAGTATGTAAATAAAATAATAAATAAATATCTTGGGACAACTCGCACACGGCTATCTGATCCCAAGCTAAGCAGAGCTTGTGTTATGGTAACCAGACAACTGATATACATACTTAAGTATATAATTTATAAATACATACATATTATAGATAAATCACACCCAGACACAGAACAAACAATCATGCTCATCACACAAAGTTTGTCCTGGGTGGGAATCAAACCCTCGACCTCCGGTTTAGCAGTCAGGGCCGTTAACCACCAGACCAAAAGGCCCGTCATCATGTAGATTGTAGATATGAAAGGCATTTTAATACATACTTCTTCTCCTAATACAGTTGTAGTCGAACATATCGCAGAGGTCCCTGAAGCCCATGATGTCACCAGCGTGGCTCAGACCGCAGATCGGCACGCGGTCATGGTTGCATACCTTCGCCATACTGCACCATTTAGCTCCCATCTGTTTGAAGAAACATTGATGGCAATGATTTTTAGTAAAATCAAAATACATATACAGTATGTTAACTAAAAGAGGGCGTTCCCGTTAACCCGCAATAGTATAGCATCCATATATGATAAAAAAAAATATTACCATTCAAAAACAAAATGTTTTTATTTTTTTTTATATTAAAATATTCACTAAAAATGTTAAATTGATACGTTAAAGAAACACTCTGTACACGCGTACTTGCCGGGTTGGGCATTGCTACTACGAGTAGGTACTATTCCACGCTACTAAACACATCAAAAGTATCTAGGGATCAACATATATTTTTGCAATAACTTTCCTCCTGATTGATATTAATTAAAATTTTCTTTAAGGATTCATCAAATAAAGTGTTTTCGTTTGTCACAGTAACGATAAACCAAGTCACCTTTGCATTAATAAAGAAATTTGCCATTTTCCTAATAAAGGGATTTTTGACATTTGAACCACTAACATTAAAGTTCGAAAAAAAGACTGAAATAACAGTTTTCTTTAAAATTTTATTGGGTAACTTAAACAATTAATAATCCGTGTTTCTACCGCGAACACTAACAACACAAGAACATCGGTTTAGCATACTCAAAATGAGTTCATCCAAATCACGCTGTGGAATGGCCGCCCATGTTCGTTGCAACAACAAAAAAAGGTCTTCTTGCGACTGGATACCCTCCATATTCGGCAGAGCTCTTCTCTGTAGCATATCCCATGCATGCTCAATCGGGTTCAAGTCTGGCGACTGAGCAGGCCAGGGCAGGACATTGATGTTAGCTGCGGCGAGAGTCTGTCTTACAACTCTTGCGGTGTGCGGTCGTGCATTATCATGCATTAACTGAAATAAGGGACCGATTTGCACTTGTAGAGGAACGATGACGTCTGATACAATCGTCTCAGCATAAATTTGAGCGTTGAGGTTGCCTCTGATCCAAATCAACTCAGTTCTTCCGCCGATCCAAATACCCGCCCATACTATGATGGTTCCACCACTATAAGGATGGACTTCCTGGCAGGATTTTAATCGCTGTTGGCGTCCAGGGGTTCTCCAGTGTCGTATACGTCTTGTATCCGGTCTCATACCAAAACGAGACTCATCAGAAAAGCACACGAAACGCCATTGTTCTTCTGCCCAATTTCTGTGTTCAAGAGCCCATTGATATCGAATCCTACGATTGTGCATTGCTATAGGTGGTACCCGTAGCGGTCTTCGGGAATGAAGGTTCACTTCATGCAAGCGGTTTCTGACTGTTTGGTCGCTAATTAAGTTCCCTGAAGAGTGATGAAGCCTCACGGCTAACATCATGGCGGTTATTGTTGGAGCTCTTCGAGTTAAGATTTGAATGTATCGGTCTTGTCTCCGTGTGGTGCAGCGATACCGTCCTCCATGGCGCTCAGCCAAGGTAAGCGAAGAGCTCTGCCGAATATGGAGGGTATCCAGTCGCAAGAAGACCTTTTTTTGTTGTTGCAACGAACATGGGCGGCCATTCCACAGCGTGATTTGGATGAACTCATTTTGAGTATGCCAAACCGATGTTCTTGTGTTGTTAGTGTTCGCGGTAGAAACACGGATTATTAATTGTTTAAGTTACCCAATAAAATTTTAAAGAAAACTGTTATTTCAGTCTTTTTTTCGAACTTTAATGTTAGTGGTTCAAATGTCAAAAATCCCTTTATTAGGAAAATGGCAAATTTCTTTATTAATGCAAAGGTGACTTGGTTTATCGTTACTGTGACAAACGAAAACACTTTATTTGATGAATCCTTAAAGAAAATTTTAATTAATATCAATCAGGAGAAAAGTTATTGCAAAAATATATGTTGATCCCTAGATACTTTTGATGTGTTTATTTTGATTTTAAACAGGATGTTTCGAATTTATTGTCAATTTTTTTAATTCGCATTTATATATCGATTTTATGCTTATTTTTCTATTCTGATATCTTTATTTTAATTTATTAATGATATAATGATATAACGAATTCAAGGGAATGCTCTCTGTTATAACATACTGTATAGGTTTGACATTAACTGGGTGTGTAATAAATCGTTTGATTTAATCAATTTTTATTGATTTGAAAAGGAAAAATATACGTACGTATTAAGCATAATAGAGAAAACATCAGTATTATAATTCTATTATCTTCCAAGTCTTTATAAACGTACTAGAGGCGACCAAGCGAACTTGTAACACCATGGAACGATCGGTAAACAATATTCTAACATGGCGATCACTTGACATCATGGCAGTATGCCAAACTATAACAACGCGTGGTGGCACTACCCACTACTTGCACTAGTTTCTATAGAATAGCCGTTTACGAACACATGCTCTTGTTAGTGGGCTTGAAACTTATGTTAGGTACTTTAGTTTGAAGCATTATGTTATGAAGTTTAGTGACCATATTTATTTATTTATTTTACAGTTTTAGGAAAACCTCACAGCTAAACATTTTCGCATGTTTAAGCATAACAAAACTAAGGCTAATTAAAAGTTTTCACAGATACAAGAGCGGTTGACAAAAAAGTTTCATAAATAAATGTGTTTCAAACAGCTGTAAATTTAAAGACGCATACACTTATTTAACACCATCTTTATCTATGATTTGCCAAACTTTGGGTTAGAAACATAAGAGGTCTTTTTAAAGTCGTACCGATTACAAAAACATAAGAGGTCTATCTTAAGTCGTACCGATTACAAAAACATAAGGTCTTTATAAAGTCGTGCCGATTACAAAAACATAAGAGGTCTTTCTAAAGTCGTACCGATTACAAAAACATAAGAGATCTTTCTAAAGTCGTACCGATTATAAAAACATAAGAGATCTTTCTAAAGTCGTACCGATTACAAAAACATAAGAGGTCTTTCTAAAGTCGTACCGATTACAAAAACATAAGTGGTTTTTCTAAAGTCGTACTGATTACAAAAACGTAACAGGTCTTTCTAAAGTCGTACCGATTACAAAAACATAAGAGGTCTTTCTAAAGTCGTACCGATTTTAAAAACATAAGAGGTCTTTCTAAAGTCGTGCCGATTATGAAAACAAAATCGGCCGAAAATAAAAATAAAGTTTCTTCAATGGGTACCCTTTAATTTTTAGTTTATTGTAATTTTTATTATTTGATTTTATAGGAGTAATAGAAATTATACTGTAAATAAATTTCAACTGTCTTATTACTTTTCTTGAGATACAGTCCACTGACAGACGGATGGACGAACGGACAGCACAGGCTTAATAACTGGTTTCCATTGGTTCCCCTTTGGGTACGGATCCCTAAACAAACTATTTTAATATTTTAAGCAAGACAAAACATAACAGTTTTACTTTTAGAAACCAGGTCTGTTTTATTAAAAAGATTGCGAAAACCTTGCAAGATTAGTCTACAGAGCTTAAATATTTAGCAGGATTGGTATTAAAATGATTAGTAAAGCCGGTCATAAAGACCAGGTTTTACGGCTCCCAGGTTATCTGCTACAATAGACAGAAGTGCTCGTGAAAAATATATAAAAATCTGAAATTTACTCTTTTTACCTTCCGCCCCATGGCGATATCTTCATTATCCCTCTCCTTGGGAGGTCCGTGGGCCTCTGTCATTATTAGCACTGAACAAATCAGGCAGATAACTGAAAATGCAAAATGAATTGATATTTTAGTATGGTAGAAGTATGAAAGTCGAGACAGATAAGCAAATTAAATATCTTGACTTGGCTCGCGAAGTTGTCGACGTATGGAATGTGGATTCAGCAAGAGGCTCTCGTTAGGCAGCTGGATCATGGGCTTGATCCAGAAAGCGGTACTTCTAGAAACGGCTCGCATTTTTGCCCTGACCGCTGGTAGTTTGGACCCTGTTCCCGATACCAGTGGGCTACTATTTTTTATATTTTTAATTTTTTTTTTTTACTTTAAAATAAATATTTAAAAATGTAAACGGTTAACTAAAAAAAGCTCAATCGGTTGAAGATATCTGCTTCAAAATTGAGTAGCAAGATTCCACCCGAATAAACATACATACATTGTAAGTTAAATAAAAGCTTTTAAAAATAAATTCTATCAGTGAGAACGATTGTATTAATAAACGATGCGAACGGGCTTGACATATGCTACCCAAACTTTATTGCAATTCATGTCATCCCATAAGTCTAGCTGATATAATTTGTGAGGATGGATGGATTTCTTTCCCGCAATAACTCCTAAATGGAAAATTTTACTTTACAGTTATATAGGGTAAAACCAGGATAGTTGCCGCGATTGTAGATAGAAGGTAGAGACTCCAGTTTCGCGGATGAATCATATGTTACTTTATTTACAAATTGACAGACACTATAAAAACCACTGAGTTGATCGTGTTGCATGTGTCTGTGCGATTGCATGGGAAGGCAAGGTGCCATCAAAGTTTTTGGGGGATAGAAGTCCTTCTTCTCAGAGGGGCAACTACCCTAAACGTAATTTATATGGATTAGGCAACTATTCCGTATATGGGAATTTAGAGGTCCGCAAAAATCGCTGATATTCTGGTAATATCAAAGATAACAAACCGACAAAACAACAAACAACACACAAACAACACAAACAACAACACAACTAAACCCTAAACTCCAACCAACCAACCTCTAAACTTTCACAAATTTGAAGATAATAAACCGACGTACCTACCCGTTTTACAAATAAAATAGTTTGCTTTTTGTGTTGAGAGATATAAACTAATTTCAAAAAGTCTTAGACATCAGTAATTATAATAACACTCAGGCTATAATTTATACAGGAAGAAGTCCTAAATGCTCTGAATGTGGATGCTATTTTATGCTAGGAGCAGGATACAGGTTTGGATTAGGTACGTACTAGTATAATTTAAAGCCAGAGCTATAATACTGAACTACAATGTATACTTATTCTTTTTATTTGAGAGAAAGACCAGCTGCTCTACAGCCTGCTAAGAATTGGAAATGTGCCAGTGTATGGTGAGAGATTTACCAACTATTAACAATCTGTACGAAACGTGGTTTCAATTAATTGCACAAAATTTATTATCAAGTTTTGCTTGCGTTTTAGTATTAAAGAAAGTTTGTGGATTTTTTTTCTATACTCTTATGTAAAATGGTTATTAGTCAAGGTTTTTTGTAAAATTATTGAATTTTCGGAAACGCTGACCAGACCCAAAACGCAAAAACGGTCGTCAAGTAATGCGATTGGCATCGTCATTGAATTGATAGCATTCGTCAATTTTTCATATTATTTTGTGATAATTTACATTCCGGACTAGCTCTGAATGCTTTAAAGAATTTATTTAGAAAAAACAAAAACCCGAAACTTTAAAAACCTTTATTTTGCTATTTTTCCTTCTATTGCAATATTACGAAAAAAAAACAAAAAAGAATTTGTTTTTATGTAAAGTGTAAATTAAAATAAAGTTTATTTTAATTTACAACTCAAACCAAAGTTATATATTATAAAAATTAGACGTTTAGTAAAACGACAATATCATAGGAAAGACCTAGTACCGACGTACCGACTGTTAACTTTTAAAAGCAAACGAAGTTCAGAAACGATTCAAACTTACCAAAATCAATTCTGGAAGCCATTTTATACGGTATTAACAAAACGTGTCCAGTCGAAGAGAAGGCTATGAGTGGCATTGTCAGGTGTTTACCTAACTAGACTATAGGCTATTTGCCATTGTCTAAGCGTTTAGCAAAACTTCCGCAAATTCCTAGCAAGTGGCTGCGTTTTGTAAATATACGCCCGTTTGTTCCAATAATGTAGTACCTACTTGTATTATCAGAAGCATATTTAACATATGTTAGTAACCAGTAGGTATGTGTTTCCCTACCAGGGTTGAGGAAGGGTAGCGTGATTTGTTTGAAAGAGTCACCGCGGCCTTGGACTGCAAAGTGCACTAGGAGGAATACGGGTGCCTTTTAGCCAGTAAGAGTCTGACCGCCCCTTCCGTTCCCCCCAGAGCGGCCGAAGTCATTTGATGATTTCCCATCTAGAAAAAAAAAGGGTACCTTATTCCAGGGTAGCGGAATTTGTTCGTAAGAGTTACCTACCACGGCCCTGGAACGCAAAGGGCATTAGGAGGAACACGGATGGAATTCAGTAAGAGTCTCCCTTCCGCTCCACCCAGAACAGAAGAAGTAATTTTATGATTTCCCAACCACGAAAAAGGTATACCGTATTACCTAGTTACTGGATTTTTGAAGGCCAGTTAAGCAGTCACTTCATACAAATTACTGGAACTCAGCTACATCTGGTTAGACTGGAAGCCGACCCCAACATAGTTGGGAACAGGCTAAGCAAATGGTTGAATTCATGCGTGGACCGTGGGCAGCAACAACTCTGCCTAACCCTTTGGGATATGTCATAAAATTCTTTTTGGAGTGGGATTCTGTCAGTAACAGTCGGACACTCCGTAAGTGGGTATGTCTTGAGCTCGCTGTATCAAACGCTGGAAAAGTTATACGTACCTAGTTAAGAGCCTTTACTGCTCACATGATTCCATATCCTTATACTTGGAGGAAATGCACAATAATTAATTAAATTTGACACAAAATACATAAGATTTAATTTAATATATTAAAAAGAAAGAAAGTCGGCAAGAGCGCTATGCGATGGTGTAATGTAATTTTTAGTCTAAATCTAGTGCTCAAATAAACATTAGATTCTGCAATTTGGAAAAATATTATTTTGACCTACTTTCAATTGGCCAATTTTAAGGGATAGGTAACGTTTATGAAGTGGTATTTTTTTTTAATAAGAATCAATCTTGAATTTTTGTTCGCGTTTTTCAGCCGAGTCCATCGCGATTTAAAACCACACTGCAAAATATTTAGGATTTAACAGGAACAGCAAACATTTAGTAGAAAATATTTCGAGCTTGATTTGTGAGGAAAACTTTTCAGCCGGTGCAGCGAAAACTAGTTGGCAAAACTTCTAACCGTTTTCGGAAAACTATTACTTGTAAAGTTTTCAGTAGTTTCAGCTGCTGAAAGTATCCTATTAATAAAGGAAATTACCAACTCTTTTAAAGTATCAAGATACAATCTGAATTTACAGAGTTTCAGATAGCCTTATTTATAAACACTAGTTTATTCCGGCGGCGTCGCTCGCACCAATGTAGATTTTTGCAAAAATAAAGTAGCCTTCCCTCTCCTCCATTCCCTCTCCTAGAGAGGAGGTCTGTGTCCCAGCAGTGGGAACATAAAAAAATCTGATTATGTTATAGATACTTGGGGCGATACAAAAAACACATCCAAAAAACATAACCTGGTACGAACTGTGCTTGTGGCCACTAAACCAGACAAATTATATTTGCACGAACTAAAATTTAATCCATACTACTGTGTCTTCTACGTGTGTGTTGCTCTATCTGTGTACCAAAATTCATTAAAATCGGTTCAGCGTCGAAATAAAAAGAAAACGAACATTCGAATTTATAACAGTAGTTAGGTTGAAACAAATATCTCTGCTATTCTCTCTCTACAAACCCCTTCGTGTCGCAAAAGGCCACCGAGGGATTAGAGAATAAATACGAGGCATTTGGGTCATTCGATCTAATAACAACAAACTGCAATCAACAATCTCTACGATGTACTAGTGTCTGCTAGTGCCTTGGCCTCATTAAAGTCCGGAACGATCCCAGTGGTAATAGTGGAGTAAAAAGTATCATATTTCCTAATTAGTCATGTCAAAATAAATATCCAAGTTTAGTATAATTCGCATAGAGCTAAACATTTGTTCGGATGCTGGGCACTGTTATCAATGGTTTGTGAAAAGTCCCCACTTGCAAAATGATTTATTCAAGATTTGCAAAATTGAATTTTTGTATTTTACAGCCAAACGGGAAGTTTTTAGATAAGAACGGTCTTGAAATTATCCTTGTTTGCCAATCACCATTTCTACGATACTTTTTCAATAGCGATTAAAAAACTTGTGTTCTTCATAATAAGCGTTTCATAGTTGAGTGCGTTCCTTAAAATGGGTTATGTTAGAGCCAATTTGCAATGATTTTGATCCCGAAAATCATATCCACATTGGGTTATTTTCTAGTTGGCGGAAGTTTTACGATATAAATTTGTTCTGCCTCAAAATCAAAATCTGCAAATGATGAGAAATCTACCACTCACTGTAAAGTCAGTTAATACTTTTCGATAGGTCACGAACGAATTAATTCTTTAAAATTTAGGGGTTCGTGACGTCACGTAGCGTCGATAGTTAAAATTGTTCTATCGTAGTGACGTCACACGAGTTTTCAACGCATTTTATCATCTTCCTTTTCTGTTTATGTGAAAAATAAAACAAAAAAGTCCACATTTTTTGGAGATCTATCTGACGGATTAATTAGGGTTAGTAAAATACCCTATTATGAATTTAAGTTTAGTATACTCGTACTTACTTTACGTAATGCTAGATATCTTTTACAATTTATTGTAAGACTTCTCTAAGCATAGTAGCAATGACAGTGAATTTATGTAATAATATAAATTATAACAATTACATAAGATTATTAAATTACATAAGATCAGAGTGTACGTTTTTAGTTCATGGTTAAAACAATATAAAAATAAAAGGTTTTGAGCGCTCGTAATGATTTTAATTAGAGGTAAGTTTTTAGTGGGTTATGTAACTAATTGGTAGGTATATCAGTTGATGGAAAGTTAATACTAACAACACACCTTGCGAAAAAAATCGGCATACATTAAGTGCGCATAACTTGACAGAGATACTTTTTTTTTTGGATGGGAAATCATCAAATGACTGCTCCCGCTCTGGGCGGAGCGGATGGAGTGGTCAGACTTTTACAGGCTAAAACCCACCCGTGTTCCTCCTAGTGCACTTTGCGGTGACTCTTTCGAACAAATTCCGCAACCCTAGCAGGCACTAACCCTATGGGGCCCCGTCTGCGTTGCTGACAGCTCTTTGTGGCGCGCGTGAAACACTACGCGCCGTCGTCGACCCGGGCCAGCAGTGCTATTCTGTAAGAACTCACGTGCGAATTCGATTCATATCTCATTTTCGATTACACTTCGTAACTCACCTGAAGTGAAAAGTATTTGATATTCTGACTGTCAAGTTAAGTTCGCTTCACCTATGTTCTCACTTAGTGGCGCTAGTGTACTTTTCATCAAGTTACAGACTACCAAATACAATTTTCACCGCAGAATCAGAAGTGAGAACCGGAGTGAGTTCTTATAGAATAGCATTGCTGGTTGCTATCGCGTAGGCCCGCGCCTACGGTGACCGGGAATCGCCCTGTGTTTCCCGACGCCCGGGACGTCTCCTTCTGTTGTGGCTTGGCAGAGATACTGAACTGCACATTTTGTTTTTACGATTTCAGTGTAAGCCCCATGATACAACTTGAGTACAGTGACACCTTTTGAGGTTTTGTGTTTATTTGTTGTCGACAGACTTTTGCCCAACAGTTCGTTGAGTACCTACAGCTGTAATATTTGTTGTGTCATATTGTACACTTTTATGAAATGAATATAGGTACTAAACACTTGAAACTCTGCACTTTTACTGGACGAGAGACGGGTCGATGATGCCCTATTTCGCCAACTTTTGCTTGCTGCGAGCGGCCTACTTGCGTTGTAACTAAATAATCGAATGAAAGGTTTGTATTTCGAATAGTAGAAAACGTAAGATTATGGTCTAAAAAGTTCGTTTCGCAACAGTTAAGTTCGCTTCACCTATGTTCTCACTTAGTGGCGCTAGTGTACTTTTCATCAAGTTACAGACTACCAAATACAATTTTCACCGCAGAATCAGAAGTGAGAACCGGAGTGAGTTCTTATAGAATAGCATTGCTGGTTGCTATCGCGTAGGCCCGCGCCTACGGTGACCGGGAATCGCCCTGTGTTTCCCGACGCCCGGGACGTCTCCTTCTGTTGTGGCTTGGCAGAGATACTGAACTGCACATTTTGTTTTTACGATTTCAGTGTAAGCCCCATGATACAACTTGAGTACAGTGACACCTTTTGAGGTTTTGTGTTTATTTGTTGTCGACAGACTTTTGCCCAACAGTTCGTTGAGTACCTACAGCTGTAATATTTGTTGTGTCATATTGTACACTTTTATGAAATGAATATAGGTACTAAACACTTGAAACTCTGCACTTTTACTGGACGAGAGACGGGTCGATGATGCCCTATTTCGCCAACTTTTGCTTGCTGCGAGCGGCCTACTTGCGTTGTAACTAAATAATCGAATGAAAGGTTTGTATTTCGAATAGTAGAAAACGTAAGATTATGGTCTAAAAAGTTCGTTTCGCAACAAATAATGTATTTGTTCCAAAAATGCCATCATAATCTTTTGTGTGCTAATAATAACGAATAAGAAATTGAAAAAAACTGATTCTTTTTAACTACAAAATCGAGGGAGGATATTTACAAAACAGTCAACTTTTTACAATCATACTTTTATTTACAACGAAGTGTATTACAATATAAGCTTAAAAAATATTTGTATGTTGTCTTTGTCAATTATGAGATTCTTTACCGGGCGAGGAGTTACAAAAAATTGAACGACTTTATGTACTAGTACATACTACAAATTACACAACTCAGTATCTGCGTAATATCTGCGCTGTAATACAATACCCCTTGGTAAGACTTATGTCGGATTTACTGGCATCTGACAACCCGTTACGACCTACAAAGATGTTCAAATGACAGCAGGGACCAGCGGTTTAGCGGACTTTTTGAGGCACGATGACAACTCGGTCACCCATCCATGGACCGAAAACGTGTACCATGTGTACTCATGCTTCTACAAATAAATGTTTTGTCTTGTCTTGTCTTGACCTCGATAAACGTAGCTGACCCTCGAAGTTCGACCCATTCATAATCAGCCTTTTAACGTTCCCACTGCTGGGACACAGGCCTCCTCTCTAGGAGAGGGAATGGGCCGTAATCCACCACGCGGGCCCAGTGCGGGTTGGTGAATGTTACTATGTCTTCGAATTTTTGGTTCTAGGACATGCCGGTTTCCTCACGATGTTTTCCTTCACCGTTTTGAGAGCAGTGGTGGCCGAGTGGTAACGGCCCCGACTTACGAATCGTAGGTCGCGGGTTCAAACCCAGCCAGGCGCATTACTTTGTGTAATTCGACCCATTCGGATGTCATTAATTAGCCACGAGTTCCCAACAAGCCAGAACACTGACATCAGTAAAAAAAAAGCCAGCACTACCATGTTGAAGGGCACTGCTAATTCTATAGCACTGGCAGTACTTATTTTATAGTTTGAACATTTCCTTTTTTATTTCAATGTCAATAATTGCGAAAATTTGTGTGACCTAGGTTTCAATTTCGATTAATAATTCCTCGTTAATGTAGATATTTATTACAGGATGTTGTTACATTGTTATAACATACTATACCTACGTATATATGGCGCCACTTATTTACAACTCATTACCGACATGGATAACGGAAATACCTTACAAAAAAAATCTGCACGATTCTAAAAAAAATGGTTGTGTTCTCATAGTTGTTATTCAGTCGGCGAATTTCTCAATAAAAAATATGTTCATCATATCATTTCAGGGATGCATTGCATCTTTACAACCTTTTCGTTTTGGAATATACCTACTACTGTAATATTTTGTGATTATATTGTTATTTTATAAGTCTATAAAACTGACGAATTAGTTTCTATAAGTACTGCAATTGTGTGTAACTAGTTTTTAATGTTACTAAAACACTTTTACTATATATTTGCATGTCATTACTGTGGGGCGGAATTTGTGTATGCACTAAATTTACTTTGTAACATCTGTACCTACCACATTTCATGCAAATAAATGATTATGATTACATAATGAGTAGGCATGCTTCGGAGGTACGTATTTTTAATCGGAGTAAGCAAAACGTGGATGAGGAGTTTGTGGCTAAATAATAACAGCCGTACCGATCGATCTTCAACCAGACCAGTTAACATAGCGAGATTCCTCCGTGCCTCGGAAAGCACGCTAAGCCGTTGGTCCCGGCGCTCATTTGTAGATCTTTGACAGTCGTTACGGATTGTCAGAAGCCACAATATCTGACACCAGTCGTGCCAAGAAATACCGTGTTATCCGGTTCATGAGTTGTGGGGGTCCAGGCAGCCGCTCCATGCAAAATTCTTCTCCTAATTCGTTTTCAACTGAATCTGGTTTGACTGGGAGCCGATCCCAATTTAATTGTGAAAAGGCTGACCAGGTGATGAATATGCAACAACGGTACCTACCTTACTATTTTAAATGCGAAAGTTTGAGTGGATCTTGAAACTCGGTAACGCGGAACGGCTGAATGAATCTGGATGAGGCACAGAGATACGTGTTGTCTAAATGTCTAGAATAGTACTTTTTATATCTGGACTTACTACAAATATTGGTAAAGTTTTTATTTTATTTTGGGAGCTTTTCCCTTTTTTCCCTAATTTTGATTAAAAGTCCAACCTTATTATGGTTTTAACAGTAGGTAATTTCCCTCACAGTTAAGTAAGTACCTAATACTATTTTCGGGTTTTAAAGATTCGATCCTTTACAAAATGATACCAAAGCACTAAGCTAACTATGACCACTTTTTGGGGTTAGTTTAGGGCTGCCAACTATTTTCAGCAAACTACAGTATTTTTCAAAATAAGCTATAAAAAATATAGTTACACTTTTAAAAAATAAAGTATTATTATGGAAAAAATAAAAATAGACAAAGATATAAGTATTTGTTACTTTTTTTTTTTTTTAATAAAAATTGTTGAATGTTTTGACAATGTTTTGTCTGAAATAAAACTATTACATTAACTTTTTATATTATTATACCTGCTTCATCTAGCTTAAAATGACCAGAAATATTTGACGTGTAAAAGTGTTATGTTTAAAACCTACTTACAAAATAAATTTATCATTATCATTCATGTACATATATTTAAGACCTTAACTTCTCAAATCAAAGAATAATTAGTATCTAATTGAAAATACCAAATCCCAAACAAAAATTAAACAGACCCAAAATTCTTTGGATGTTATCAATTTGATATTGACAACTTTGATGTGCTGGCAGCACCTCCAGTATAGAGATCAGTGGGAGCCAAAGACCAAAGATTGTATTTTTATCATATTATATTGATTGTTGTTCGGAATGTTCGGAGTCCAGAATTCGGTAAAGACGCGATAATTAATTAAAAAAAAATTGTTTATTACATTTCGGTCGGTGTTGAAAATATAGTATTTTGTACTATATATTTCTTCAACATTATATAGTACGCTTACCCGAAATATAGTACAATACTATATATTATAGTATGGTTGGCAACCCTAGGTTAGTTTTTCTCCTAAGCCTGACGCATGACTTTCCCCGCCCTTCTAAATGTTTAGGGGTAGACGTCATTCGCAGACGACGGCGACGACGCCAAATTTTGACGTCAGAAAAACAATTCCAAGAAAAAGTCTTACAAATACTATGACCACAGCTATGACTCACCAGGGCCCCAAGCCTGGGGCCGTATTATGACTTCTTAAAACCATCATGTTTTCTGTGTGAGAAAAGGATAGTGCTATTCGTCATGTATAGCTCCGACTCTTTTTCACACCGAAAACATGATGGTTTTAAGAGGTCATAATATGGCCCCTGCTATATTTATAAATTTGTCATTCCAACACGATCCCGTTGTCATTTTGCTAAAGTTCGTAATCTGCTAAATTCATAATGGTCGATCATTGGTGCGTCAATGGTCTCTTAATACTTTTTGATAACCGAGCAATTAAAAGCAATTACAGTGCAATGAAGTTCTATTGGTAGGTCGCTGATCAAAGGAACTGTCAAAATCTTAGCAGATTACTGCATACGTCTGTCATCCATTTGTCATTATGTGTGTGTCATAATGACGCTTTTATATAAGTAGATTACCAAACTTATCAAAATGAACCAAAACTTGTCAAAATAACCGTAATAGCAGACTTGAGGCCCAGGGCCCCAGTCTGCTATTACAATAGTCTCAGAATAGTCTATCATTGATTTCATAATCGTTCATTTCTCTCTTCAACTTAAAATCTAGTAAAGTGAGATATTGTTAGGTTTACGTTAATTCCAAAGCAAGTACTCATTATGGAAATAATTTAAAGTTAGTTATGGGGTAATGAGCGAAAACTAAAAAAAGATTTTACAAAAAAAAAAACAACTTCCAAATAAAAACCACAAAATAAAATGATACAACCGACTTCCAAATAAAAACCATAAAAAGTAAATTATAATAATTTTAATTTTGGAATTGTCGGTATTTTTGGTATTGGTAGAAATGGAACAATCGATTTTAAGGGAATATTGTAAAATAGTAAAAACTTAACATCAGACAAAAAAAAAATCGAGCCCACTTACACGCTTACAGTGCAAAATTGAACAAAACAACCAACACGAACATTATTTTATACTGGCAACATTTTCAACTATTCCCAGTGCATAACTACCTATACATATTTAATCTATCTACGTCGGAAGTGACCCACATGTGTTTCCTGCTTTCTTTTGTGGTCGGAGGCTGCATTAAAATACTTATTGCGTTCTTTTTAAACTCCTGAGTGGAAAGATTTTAGCTGAAAGAGTTTTCTACAGTGCCGCCGGGCGTAGATTAATTAAAATGCAATCTGAGGAATGGTGGCTTTTGTTGTATCCTAATTATAGATTGGATAGAGGAATGTTTTTTTATTTCTATACTAATGTTATAAAGACGAAACTGTATTGTATGTTTATGTACCGAATAACTCCGAAACTACTGGACAGGGAAACAAATGACTTTGCCAAATACTTTTAAAACACGGAAGAAATACGTTTCAATCATTTGATTACATCTTTTTTTGAAAACCGATAAAGAAAATCAAAGATTTTTAACATTGGAATATATTGTAATGAACCTTTTATTTATTTTTGGGAAATCAATTGACTTTATTCGCTCTGGGTTCTGGAGCGTAAGGGAGTGTCAGACTCTTACTGACTAAAACCCATGCATGCTCCTCCTAATATATAGGTAATGCCCTTTGCGTTCCAGGGCCACTGGAATTCTTTGAAACTTCTGCAACCCTGGCAGAATGGTCCTAGCCAACACACTTTAGATAAAATCCAGAACTTTTATTAAAAATAAGAATGTAAGGTACTGGCGCCCGTGTGGGTGTTATGTAGGTACCATTCTAAACAGACCTATATATATTCCTGATTGTTTGAATCTTTCGTTATCTGCGGTCAATCGATAGGATATCTTATACTGGTGGTCAAATCCCTAGTGTACAGCTTCAGAGAAAATGTCTGAATGTGGGAGTGAGTGAAAAGGTACAAATAAGGTTAATGCCATGGATTTAAATATTTCAATAAATAAGTTAATTTAACTGCCCACGGTCTTTTGTAATGTAGGTAGGTATTTCCAAACCCTGAAATTCGTTGTGATGTCTTGGTATTAGACTCAATTGAAAAATCAGACTCCTTTATCCGGTAGACAGCTTCTTTTTTTGACATGACTAGAATCAAGTTTTAGAATATGTATAACTCATTTATTCCGCCAGATATGACGCACAAAAGGAAAAAGTAAACATTACATACGGCATGGTTCTAATACTGAATGCGATTGTCAAAATGCCAAAATATAATTAGATTGATCACATGAAATTGCGACAGCGTTTGTCAAAGATTTTTTACGTATTGTTAATGGCTTTTGCCACGCAAAGTCAAAACGTTTATTTCGCTTAGGCCATTAAACGGCACTTATAAACGTCATCATTTAAAATTAACTTAATTATTAATAAGTAAATACCGTCCATTCGCAAAGGTAGATTCTTATGGAGAAGAATGGACAAGATACGCGACTTATAGACTGTCACTTGTGAACATTAGCAAGTGACAGTCTGTTATCGTTAAAAGCGATCTTTTAACACTTTTGCACATGAGTAGAACAATAATGTCTTCATGTCGAACTCGCATCCGAATCGTCGCTTCATATGTATGTGTTGTGGGCAAACATAAAAAAAATCGACCCTTTGCTGA
The DNA here is from genome assembly GCA_905332915.2 of Hecatera dysodea. NCBI lineage: Eukaryota > Metazoa > Arthropoda > Insecta > Lepidoptera > Noctuidae > Hecatera > Hecatera dysodea. The sequence continues at coordinate 11,264,304 of HG995309.1, read as the reverse complement.
GTTCTGGACACCGAAAGTGATCAAAAGGTAACCTTTAGGTATTATTCCCAGCCAGACTGAATAATTTGGTTATTAAACAACGAATTATAATTGGCATGAAGAATGTGATATGGCTAACTAATGTACCAACTAGTGTAATTTAATGTAAGAAAGGCGTATCAACATCCCTAATTCAATCAGAACACGCCTAATAACTGTAAATCATATTGTAGAGGTGAACGACGGGCTAATGTTCTTGATCGTTTCAAAAGAAAGAGATTTTGTATAATTATTTAGATACCAGTATTTAGAAAACATTTTTTTTTTCATTTTAAAATAAGTGACCAAACACTATAGATTTTTTCTACAATCAAAAATTATTTCACCATTAGAAAGCTACATTCACCTTGAGTAATATAGGCTATATTTTATCCCCGTATTCCCATGGAAACGGGAACTACGCGGGTGAAACCGCGGGGCGCTGCTAGTACATAAATAAAACCTAATGACAATGTCATCCGCAAGTAGTAAGCAGGATAATTGAGATTTCTAATTAAGCAATATTTTACTAAAATAACGTGACAGATTACAATTTATCCTCAGAGTTCAATTATTTTTATTTAAACAAAACGATTAGTCTACTTTCCAAGTAGCGTATTATCGCAAGTTGCTCACTTAAATACCCACACAATTAAAATGAATTACAGCTTCTCGATACAAGTGACCTTTAGGTAAACAGAAATCGATTTAATTTGCGTAGTAGTGAATGTTAAACATTTATAGAGGATGTAATCAATGTAACGAGATGAAGGTAAATGCTGGTAATATTAATGTAAGAAATATCCTGTCTGTACTCGGCATGGGCTACTTACACGGAATGAGCAAACTGATATCTCTGGTTTTGTTTTAGTGTAGTTTGAGGTATTTATATAAAATCCGATAAGGAATTTAAAGTGAAAGAATTAGTTTCGGTATGTTAAATTATCTCTTCAATTTTCTTTGATAATTTCACCATCAAATGTGCTCTATAGTACGAATTTTCAAAGCCATATTGACCTCTGAGTTTGTTTCGGTGTTTCTTCTCAGCGTAATCAAATGGTTAATGGGCAAGTTTTACGTTACTAATTTTTATTTAATACTTAGCTGTTACAAAGTAACAAATAAATTTAAAAAACACACAGTAAAATTGGCCAAATAAAAAAGGACTTCCAAATTCCTCCATATCCATTAAAAAATAGCAAGTATCAAAATCAATCGCGGCTGGCTGTCAATTACTAAGACTATAAGTGGAGTAAGCACCACAATCGACCTACTTGTAGCGGGCCGGAGCTCAAGTAGGCATCATGAGACCCTTGCTTATCGGTGAGATAGCTTTGTATACTGCCAATCAATTCAGGGACGGAAGGACCAGATCCTTTGGCAATATCCAATAGAATGCAATCGAGTTTGTAATTAGAAGGATTTTTAATGAGGTTACCGACTGATTGGTATTAACTAATAAGAACGACTTAGGATTGTGGTCCTTTTTCCTAAGACTGGCTCGTTTCTACATCGTAAATATTTACTCATTTGATTTGAAATGTGTTTTTTTTTAAGAAAATCAACACTTCTTTTTTATTTTATGAATGAATACAAAAAATAATGTACGAGGTAATCTTTGGTAGTAATAATCTGGTTTAAAAATCTTTCGTCAATAGAAAGCCACTCCATTGCCTATATCATTTTATCATTTGGCGGTTTCCGAACGAATAAACAGAACAGGGGAATAAGCAGTTCGGAAGAATTAATGTTTGTGTATGGAAAATAATGTCTGAAAATATCACTGTTTATTATTTTATGTTTCTAGCTTTTGGAGTCCTGGCTGTTGCTGCTTATTCAAACATGGCAAACATTGATTCCTTGGAAAATAATAAGTTTGTTGTGAAACCTATCAGTAGAGCTACTGTAAGTAAATCGGTTAGTACAAAATAGTTGTAAATACTTAATAATGTTACCTAAACATTTGTAAACATTTTACACACTTTACAGGCCGCAAATAATCGAGAAATGGAGAACGAAGACAGTTCGCTGGAAAGTTTTATGGGTTTTATAGAAGAAAAACTAATGCATCAAAATCAAGCTCTAGAACATCTGATAAAAGCGGTTGACAACAGTGGAGACATGATAAAAAAGCTGATTGAAAATCTGAGCAAAGGTCTTGAAAAACCTCAACTACCTACCAAAGCAGAAGTTGAAGAAGCACCCCAGGTTAAACGTAGACACAATAATAATAGAGATAATTATAAAGATAATGCTAAAGATAATCCAGTACTGAGGCTTGGTAAAAATATTCCGAAGTATGGCAAATTGGCTAAAGATTTGATGTTGAGGGATAACAGTAATACTGATCCAACTCCTCTTATTGAAGAAAACACGAACTTTCCTTTGTTACAGGCAAGTGCAGTGTGATATTCTTGTACAGATCAATTTGCAGTAGTTGTATTATAAAGTCATGATTTATAAGCATACAAACATATGTAGGTTTAGTTGCTTCAAAAGATGATCATAATATTCTTACTGAACTATGTCGTACTGCTCACAAATAAACATGATGTGTTCTAAAAAATTTGTGTTTTTTATAAAGAAAATTGAAGGTTGAAACGATAGAAAATTTTGAAGAGATCCATTCTTAATATTTTTTTAATTGTTTGGTACTACAAAATCTTATAGGACAATAAAGACAATGAATATTTTTGTAAGATTTGAATGAAATTTTCTATCTTTTCAGCCCGGATCACGACGATCACTTGGGGATGATCCCGTGCACAATCCAAGCCAGCAAAGTGATGATAATAAAGTAAACCCTTGGTGTCCAATGGCATTGCTCTGCCAGAAGATCGAGGACCCTGTTTGTGGTTTCGATGATGAATTTGGATATGGAAGATTTGAAAACTTCTGCCATATGCTGCGAGTCAATTGTTATTGGAAATACAGTAAGTGTCTTTAGAATTTTATCTGAGATTTTTTGTATGCCGAGTTTTTAAAGCTTTCACTTGTCTAATGGATGAAAATGATCAAATTACTCTTCCCGCTCTGGGTTGAGCTGGAAGTACCTAGTATCTTACTGAAAAAAACTAAAATCCATCGGTTGATTGGCATTGGTGTTTCTATAAATGTGCATGTTTTGAATCTTCATCTGTTCTTGTTTTGTCGTTCTCATTTGCATTCATGTATTTCTTTTTATTTGTAAGTTGCTCCACTCTAGGAATGTCTCCTGTATCGTGGGTGCGTTTACAAACATATACTTAAGTTCACATACAGAAACATCTAGACTCACAAAAACTATCTGTAAGCTGTGCAAATATGTATTTGCTCCATACGGGATACTCCAATCAGTCAATCGCTCAACCATTACGCCAACCGTTTCGCTTTTTTATTTGCATTGTTTATATTTGTTTTTAATCTCTTCTCTGTTTTTGTTTCAGATTTCTCCGTCGTGTATTCTTGTCGTCCAAAATTATGATTCTTTGGTTGAATACAAATTTATTTAGTTTAGTGGAATTATTTTATTAATGTTTATTAACAACAAAAACTAATTTTAAGACATTTTTATTTTTATCGAAAGAGGTTCAATCAAATAAGTAATCAATATGGTGTCGTCACAATAGTGGTACATGTGCGCAGCGTGTTTTCCTTGTCGCCAGGAAATCTGAAACAGTAAAAAAGTAACTATTTATTATTTGGCATAAACTTTCCATTTTTCTGTTTCCTTCTTCTTATTTATTTGTTAAATGTTTACATGTTTAATAAATAAAAATAATTTACATAAAGATAATGTATTTTATTTTTGTACAAGCGGGATAAAAAATAGAAGGAAAGATATCATTGGGCGTCGAAATATTCGTCCACTTCGCTGTCAATGGGAAAAGTGTCCTAAACACTGGCAGCATTGCCACGTAGAATGGCAATTCTAACAAATTGGATGCATTGTCTCTTTAGTGTTTTTGACAAAAGCAAAAGAAAATATTTTAATAAAAAATACCTAATCAATTTGTCGTCCTTTTATGCATTACAGCTACATTTCCAGTGTCACTTTTAGGTTAAAGTTATGAATACTTCTATCAATATGTCTAGGTTTTTTCATTTTGGGACGGCTTTCAGAATGCAGCAATACAAATATTTTACATAAAACGACCCTTTTCGGTCATTGCCACTACTGACCCATACTACCTACCGCTACTTACTTTCAAATAAATAAATTAAATGCGTTTCATTTGATCCGTGTTACCCAGTTAATCGGGTTTGGAGGTCTGCTAGGCAGCTGCTCCACATAAATACTGGTATTCAGCTGAATTTGGTTTGACTGGGAACTGAGACTAATATAGTTGGAAAAAGGCTAGGCAGATGTGATGTTTCATTTGACCCATGTTTCTATTGACCCCAGGCCTGTAGACCTATATTATATTAGAAACCACAAATAATAACGTGCTTTACGAGGCATATGTCAGGCAGATGTTTCAGAAGCATATTTTGCATACTTACGCATACTATATTCGCAGTTGAACTCTAACATATCACATTTATCCAAAAACCATCGTACTTCTCCTGTGGCCCGTTGGAGGCCGCAGCGTCTTCTCTTCGAGTGCCGACAAACGAGCGCCATTAAGCATGGCTGAAAATGTATGTAATAATTGTATCTTAGTATGATGGATGGATGGATGGATGTGTGTCACTCAATCACGCCAGAACTGCTGAACGGATCTGGATGAAATTTGGCACAGGTATAGATTATGGTCTAGAATAACAATAAGCTATTATATATTACGGGAGCACATTAGCTTCGGGATTATTTCCGGCAGAAGCTGGCAGAAACTTGTATGTTATATTATTTTTCTTTTTTTTATGTCTCGTGGCAAATTCTCCCTCATGCCTTTCCAGCATCTCTTAAACTCGAACTATTGTGGTGCGCATTTATCAGTATCAACTCTTGTCTTTATTTTCATTTCTCCGCTATTTGATGATGACCTGCATCAATGTTTGCATGCCAAAATGGTAAATACTTTAATATTATTGCACATAAATAAATAAATACTATAAACTATTCTATTCTATCCGCTACCTATTTCTTCTAAGCAGCTTCGCAACGGATTTTGGCACGGCTTACGCTAATAATTGAAAGAGTCCTAATCGGCTAATGATGATGCATGGGGTTATAATAAGAGAAATTATAATCTCATAAATATTAATAAATCTTCGTAGAATATAAAATATCTTGAGAGATTTTAAACTCTCGATAAGATCTCGGTATTTTCCGGTAAAATATATAAATTTCATCCGTGCAAATTCTTGGGTACGCATTTGTTATTAGTCACAACATAAACTTAGGACATATGTACATGCTTTCACGCCTTTTCTCATGGTGGCATTCTGTGATTTCTACTTATTTACCTCAGTAAATAAGTAGAAACGCCACCTGCTAAGATGGCATACTTTCTTTTGAACCAAATCAAAATGAAATCTTGATCACTTACAATATGTATTGATAAATTTTCCATTTGCTCCACCAGTAATAACACAAGTGCTGCAGAAATAATCAGTTTTTTATATAGACGCATATATTAAAATAATAATCTTTCTTTGTTACTAATAATATAAATTATCTTCCTTGATAAAATGTTTAAGATTAGCGCTTCAGAACGTAGAGCTGGAAAAGAATACGACAGATTACCTACCTGTCTTTTTGTAGGTTTGCTTGCGCGGTATAAGAAAAAAATTGCATAAAACAACTTTACATTGATCCATACTAATATTACGAATGGGAAAGCAACTCTGTCTGTCTATTTGTAACTAACTATTTCACGTCTTTTTTTTCCTGGATTGGTAATTATCAAATGACTTCTCCCGCTCTGGGCGGAGCGGAAGGGAGTGTCAGACTCTTACTGACTAAAACCGACCCGTGATCCTACTTATGCCCTTTACGTTTCAGGGCCGCGGTTACTCTTTCGAACAAATTCCGCAACCCTAACAGGCACTAACCCTATGGGGCCCCGTCTTCGTTGCTGGCAGCTCTTTGAGGCGCGCGTGGAACATGACGCGCCGTCGACTCGGGCCTGGTTGTTTTCGGACGGCGAGCCACCCATAGCTCACCGTCCGCAGGCCCGCGCACCATTTCACTTCTAGAGGGCTGAACAGATTTAGTAATGTATGCCAAGTTTCATACTTGGCACACGGGTAGATCATGTCTTTATCTACTAATTTACGTAGTGTATACGTCTCTCAAGTCTACACGTTTTGCATAGTGCCGTGAGTAATAATTTCTTTAAGGATGTCAAAGTTTATATTTATTTCAGTTCTTTGAATAATGTCTAGTTTCCTTCTTCGTATCTACGAAAGAAGAAGAATAAAGTGCCAGCGTTTTCATGAGCCAAATATGTCGTATACCATGAAAAAAAGAAAAACAAATTAGCGATATATACTTACATAAGTTGGGAAAATACATGTCACGTTATCGCAAAACGAATATTTAACGACTTTGACTTTTCGGGCAAATCCGCTGGCGTAAGCTAGTTTAATATAAGGTTTAAACAATATTTTATGTCTTTTTTACAGTGTGTGTGTTTTTTTTTGATAGCGTAAAATTTAATAGAACAAAGCATTAAAAAACAATACATAAAAATAAATATGTGTAGCTCCATTATATACTTCCTATTGGAAGTTTTGCTTCGACGTAACGCACTTGAAAATGCATTTTATGATGTTTTCAATTGGTGAGTGTATATATCTGACATATTTACTGTCATAATTAAAATGTTCCTTCAGGTTTTTCTCTCATATATGATTAGTTATTTGACTCACAATCACAGCTAATGAAATAAATACATAGTTCAGGAACTGCACCACAATTATTTTTTATAGTAAAGTGGCTACTTTATTTATTACTGGCACTTCGTCCGCGCAGTTTTAGTACAAACAATTTCCACCCCCGTTTTACCCCCTTAGGGATGGAGTTTCGTAAAATCCGTTCTAAGCGGATGTTTTTACCCTATAAGGAACCTACCTGCCAAATTTTATGTTTGTATTTGATTAATCAGTGAAAGATTACAAGTACTCGAGAGTCACATCAGACATTCTCGTAAATTGCATTTGCAAAGATGATGACGTTGTCTTTGCATCGTTTTACAGTCTCTAGTTGGCTGATAACCTCTTGTTTTTGACAAGTTTATTCAAAACTTGGAAAAACAGTTTATTATGGGATCCGAAGTCGCTCTAGGGTGAAAGCGTGAGATGCATGAAGTTAACGAATGATACAAAAGACTTGCCGTCGAATAGAACCGACGGTTATAGCAGTTGGCTTTTTGCAGTAGCTTGTGCCCACGGTTTCGCTTCTATGAAAATGAAAAGGACATAGTAAAAAATGGCCTATGAATCAATACGTTATATAAGTACGGACTTTATGAAACCCTAAGGGGGTAAAACGGGGGTGGAAATTGTTTGTACTAAATCTGCGCTGACGAAGTAGTGGGCGAAGTGCTAGTCTAAATATATATAACTCAAAAGTGACTGACTGACTGACATAGTGATCTATCAACGCACAGCCCAAACCACTGAACGGTTCGGGCTGAAATTTGGCATGCAGGTAGATATTATGACGTAGGCATCCGCTAAGAAAGGAGTTTTGAAAATTCATCCCCTAAGGGGGTGAAAAAGGGGTTAAAATTTTGTATGGAACCCCACGCAAACGAAGTCGCGGGCATAAGCTAGTAAAATATACAATTGGAATGATCGACGCTAGTTCGTAAAATACAACACCTGCATTTATTTTAAACGCAATATTTTTTTACAGTGACGGTTTTATTGATGATTTTCGCTTGGCAAGTTGAAACTTCAAAAGTAAGTTAAAAACAGCTTATTAGAAATTCATCAAACAGATTATTTCATATCTTTCTTACCTACATATGTACATCCAGTTTCCGATGATCGTTGGAGATTGGTACTTTTATGAAATCTTTAGTAGAAACCATTGCCTTCCGGATGGACCTATTTTTTTTTGCAAAAATGTTTACAGATACACTTTTTTTACATATCAGACAGAAAAAAGAAACTAGATGAGACAAATGTTTGCTATTCGCCAACTCAGTCTCTTCTTGCATCTTAAGCAAGAAAATTACCTTTAAATCTCATTTCCGCTTTAGCAAAAATGCTCGTGTTTCTTATTTGTAAATTGTAAGGTGCTAATGGTGGCCGTGACACTGATTCAAAAACTATTGTTAATTAAATATGGATAAGTAGTTTTTTTTTGTACTTGTGAAATGTATTAATCTCTATTTTTAGTAATGCGAAGAGAAATAGTTTAAAATATATTCATAGAAACATGTTATATGTACTTATATATTTTTCAATGGATGCCAAATGGATTATTTTATTAAAAGTGCAGCATGCACTTTTAATCTATGGCGTCGTCCTTATACAAAGCAATCATTGCGCGAACACGCGATCGACGCAGTTATTTTTCGCCCTCTATCGGCGCGACTACGCCATTTGATGCTCCATACAAATGAACGCCATTACAGAGCGCTGCTCTGCTCCACTGTACATAACAATATGTAGCTTCGTTTTGTATTAGGCGAAATCATTTTTATTGCGAGACTCGACCATGCTACGTAAGAGTGAATGACTGGCAAACAAATGAACCAAACAGCTAACGTGGCAAACCTTTCTCACCTTCTAGTAGTGATGGGAGGTTAACTTGGCACATTTTAGGCCTTTGGTAGTTCGCAAAAATGTGTTACTTTTCCATTCTTGTTATACAGCGTGCAGCCTGCAAAACTACCTCCAATGACCTAAGCTGCAATTACTTAGCTTAACTCTCGTTCGCCAATCAGAGTTTGCTTCGAAAATATTACTAAATTAATTCAGTCATGATTTAAGATGTAATTAATAAAGTTGTAAATAATTCCAGATGTGCTACAAAGCGAAGACATGCATCCACGATGCCGTTGAAAAGTGTGCTATTGATCAAAATAAAACTCCGAGGCGGTTCCTCGACTCGTGTGATATTATGGAGTACAACTGTTATTATGATGCGAGTAGGTTTTTGGAAACGCATTTAATTTCCTTTTTTAAATTTTATGCATTAGTAAAAAAGAAAGCAAAATAAAGGCGGACTTAATGCCATAGGCATTTTCTACCAGTCGGGTATATAGGGAACGTGCAGTGCGTAGACTATGCTATCTAGTGTTGCAAATCTGAAACTTGCTCTGAAAGCTGAAAGCTGCCACCCACACTTCATGCACCTTCCGTTTAGGGGAACGTACATAAAATAGACTGTGCCATCTGGCGTTGCAAATTTGAAATTTATACTTGACAAATTTATTTATTATCGTTCTTCACCAAACTTGAAGTAAAATATACTTGACATTGACGCGTCTGTGCTGCCACCTATAGTTTCTGCACGTTTGTGCTTCATTTCAAAACTTGATTTGTCATCGTATTCATCAATATGATCAACTTTTACAGTGGCACCAACCTATAAATCGCAAAATAAAAATCTACCGTTCAGTACATTTTGTAAACTTATGCAAACATAAATGTATTGTGGGGCAGTTGGATTTTTTCCAAGTGTATGAGAGAGAGGTGCTATGCCGGTCGAATATAGCTATCCCTTTTTTGCGTCAAATTCATGATGGCATTAGCTCTTCTTAGTACGACCCTTGATCTGTTGATCCTTTACTAGACCATAGAATTAATAAAAATACCTCATATCTGAAAAAGTTTAAATATTTACTATACATTTCAGCATTTATGAAAAGTCCATCAGTTTTATGTGATGAACTGCCACCGTTGGACAAAGATGAGTTCACATAAATAAATAATAATTTGTTTGTTGAAAACTGTCTTTTATTTAGTAACAATAGAAAATTAAATTCTAAACACATAATCGGCCTACCTCCTTTTCTCAAGTATGTTTTGGTTTGCTTCCCGTATAACCAAATCCAAGACAGCCAATGTATATTTGATCACCACGACTCATTTGCAGAGCAGTGGTGGCCGAGTGGTAATGGCCTCGACTTATGATTTGTAGGTCGCGGGTTCAAACTTTATTTCATCACTACTGCTCTCGAAACGGTGAAAGAAAACATCGTGAGGAAACCGGCATGTCCTAGACTCAAAAATTCGAAGAAATGTGACATTCACCAAACCGCACTGGGCCTACGGCCCATTCCCTCTCCTAGAGAGGAGGCCTGTGTCCCAGCAGTGGGTTACATTAAAATGCTGATTATATACAGCTCGAGTAACACGATTGACCCACGAAACCACGGTACCACTACGATAGTCCAATTGGTTAAAATGGACTTAAAGTTAGTATGGTGAAATATAATAGGGTAGTTGACTAAAAAAATCTAATTAGTCCGTCAGATAGATTTCTAAAAAATATTGGACACGTATTTTTTCTTTTTTCACGTAAACAAAAAATGAAGACGATACAGTGCGTTGAAAACTCGTGTGACGTCACTACTCGCTACAATTTTTACCGAGCCGTGACATCACAAGCCCCCACTCCTGATCTTTGATGCTTTGTATCTTCGTCAGTTTTTATAAATTTGATAAAGGAAAAAATACGTGTCCAATATTTTTCTATAATCTAACTGACGGACTAACCATAATCATATATTTTTTACTCAGGAAACATCCCTATTGTGTTTTTCTAACTGGAAACCCTAGTAGGAGTTTGGACTCGTGCTCGATTGATGGCAATTGTCCCCCGATTCCATAAAACTTATAACTCGCAAAATGAGTAAGAACTATGGGCGTACCACAACTAAATCATTCCGGCAATTCATGTTCTTATCTGCCTAGTCTTTTCCCAACTACATTGGGGTCGACTCCAATTCATGTTCTTATGTAGGTGGTAAATAAAATTTTTGGTGAAGACGGCAAGAATCCCTTAAAGTCGAGAGGCAAGCTGTGTACGTTTTTCTGCTAAAATGATGATGAGGGTATAAGGTTGCTTAACAAAGTACGAGATAAATCATTAACAGCTAAAGGCAGTGTGTCTTGACAGAACAGAGGAACAATTCTCGTATTTTTGAGGAGCGTTTGCAATCGCATTGCTATTGCAAACTGTCAAAAACAGCTCTAATTTCCATACATTTTGACATTGACTGTCGCTGAGACGATATATCGACTTGAACGCGTACTAGAGCGAAATTCCAGAGCCGCTAGACTTTACTTTTTTTTTCAGAGTTACAGACAGCCAAATTTAAGTATCACGATCTTCAGTTGTTATATATAATTTTTTTTTCTGTTAAAAGAAGATGAAGCCGATACCGACGCCCTTCGAGCCCGGACACGCGAAGGTCATCAACGAGCACTGGTGCTGGCGCTCAAAATACTGCCACAATATCGATGGCGATAAGGTTTGCGGTGTTGACATAAGACGAAAACAAAGGAAGATATTCCCAAACCCCTGCACAATGTTCAAACACAACTGTCATCTTAAGCAAGGTGAGAGAGTAGGATAAGATAAGTTGTTACGGAATTAATTTAATCCAATCTGCCTAGCCTTTCTTAACTAGTCTTTTATAAAAAGCAACTGCCTATCTGTTCCGCAAACAAGCAACTGTATACTATGATGTAACTAGAAAAAGGTGGTGTCAGATTTCTGACATATCTCCCAATCTGACATTGATCTGCCGAAGGTCTACAATTTGCTGCCGGAATCAACAACCTAACTTTCTTTCCGAGGCACGGAAGAATCTTGGTATGTTAAGACAGTCACCTATACGCGCGAACTAAGCATAAAAAACCAGCCAAAACACGTTTATTTTTGAATTATCAAGGTGTACCTGTGATTTAGATAAAGCCGCGCTAGCGACAAGAGCAGCAAGTTGTTCTGCAGCAAAACCCACTCACCGATTCTATCTCCAGAGCGGCAGTTGCGCGTTCCTAATTAAAAAAAAACTTTTTACAAAAAATACAACCAATCTAAACAAAAAAAAAAACATATAAATATTAGGTAAATAACTTTAATTTCGGAAGTCGGTTAATTTGGATATCGGTTGTATTTTTGTAAAAAGTTTATTTTTTTTTATTTAACACTTTTTAGTGGTGACACGTGATGGGTACATTTAGCTAAACATACCCATATTCACAGCTTACGTATTATAAACTGGTGTAAACAATAAACAGACCTGCGATTTTGTAATTTCCCGGAATATTTGCAAACGTTAATTGAAGAGTTCCGTTTCTTATCTTCGTTCTTTATCGATCTTCACCAAACTAGAAGGGACTACCACGAAATACTAAGATGTTCTTCCAAACCATCGTATACAATTTGTTTTTTCATTTTACAGAGACATTGAGAGAATTAGAACATCGTCAACATAGTTTAAGACACACGTTATTAGAGATAACTCAAATACTTTGTCAAAGCTCAATCAACTTTATCAACATCAACAACTCAAGCTTTTGAATATAAAAAGAATTATCAAAATCGATATACCCAGTAAAAAATTATGGGGTAATACACAATAAATAAAATAAAAAAATACAGTCGACTTGAAAATCTCCTCCTTTTTTGAAAGTTATTTTTTTTGGTACACAGACTAAAATATAGATAAGTAAATACACTTTCTGCTACACTAGCAAATATTCATTACTTAAATTAATGCTTTGAAATTAATTTACAGATTACACGGCGAGCGTAATGTATGAATGTTCATTAATACCTAGTGTATGGAAACAGATTATTGAAGATTAAAACTTAAATAGGCGTGAATAGTATTTTGTTGTTTTATTAACCATATTCAACTATTTAATTGTTTTTATTTTTTTACACAAAAGTTTTTGCAATGAGTTTTGTACTATTTTCAGTTGTATTTGGTAAAGATAAATTATATGGTTTTGTTTTGTTTTATCAGTTAATTCATTTATGTATTAACATACAGTGTTATAGTGCTGCAAGCGGCATTGTATTACTATCGGTTCGGTAATGGTAAAAATCTCTATAAACGTACCACACTATAAATTGACGCTACTATACAGTATGTTAACTAACAGAGGGCGTTCCCGTTAACTCGCAATAGTATAGCATCCATATATGATAAAAAAATTATTACCATTCAAAAAAAATTTTTTTTTTAATATTAAAATATTCACTAAAAATGTTAAATTGATACGTTAAAGAAACACTCTGTACACGCGTACTTGCCGGTTTGGGCATTGCTACTACGAGTAGGTACTATTCCGCGCTACTATTTTGATTTTAAACAGGATGTTTCGAATTTATTGTTTTTTTTTAATTCGGATTATTTTATGCTTATTTTTCTATTCTGATATTTTAATTTTAATCTATTAATGATATAGATTAACGAATTTTAGGGAACGCCCTCTGTAATTTAACATACTGTATAAAGAGTTACTCTTTAGTTCAGTTTAAAGGAACCCAACACCAATGTAATCACGGAGGTTAGAGTGAACAAGAAAATCGTGCTAACGAAGCACCCGTCATCCCTTTCGAACCTAATCTTTCCGTATGGAGGTTCTCGTTCGTGGACTTATTAGAGATAATTTAACTGAAGGGATCCTGTTGTCACCCACTCAATATTTCTATATATCCACTTCAGTATTAAGTTGGCTTTTCCCATTTTTATTTATTATTATTGAACCAAAATAAACAAAAAAGAAAACAAAATCGATAAATTTCCGCTTGCAGTACTCTACATACTTCCATTAATTAACTGTGTTCGTTTTCAGTATTTCTCTCAACTTTATCTCCAGTGAAAACAGACAAGGTGAGTGAACAATTTGTTTTTTTCTTTATTTTTCTTAGTAAGCTCGAGTTTTATCACAAACTCACCAGATGGACAGCGACGATGAACACGCAAAATTAATCTACTGAGCATTTACCCCATTGTGTTCGGGTCGGCTCCCAAACTAATCAAATTGGATGCAGCTGAATACCAGTATTTTGTAAGTAGCAACTGTCTATAAAATACACCACTGACCACATAATAAATGGTTGTTACCATGCATATAAAAAGGTGGGTACTCCCTTTCTTCTCATAAAATTGTTTGTCCGAAAATCATTATCCATAAGGTCCATAACACGTTTGCCATAAACTGCAGTAACCATAATGTTCAAAACCCCGAAATTTTGTTCAGCATAATTATCTTTAGTTCTAAAAGTATTCTGTCATAATATCGAGTACTATAATAATTGAATCTCCTAATTTTACATGCCCTAAAGTCATATGTCCTAAGTATTGTGTTGAATAATGTGTATTATTCCGAATGTTCATTTATAATAAATATTTTAGTCCTAAAACATTTGCTAAAAAATAGGTTTTAGTGACAGAAACTAATCACTGTACTTAAACCCGACTCCACGCGGTCTTGTCTGCCCTACCCCTAGAGTGTAATTTAAAATCGCGTAGGCGCGGAGGGGCGAGGCGGCCCGCGAGTTGAGGATCAGGTGGTTGTAACACTCGCCGCCGCGGCTGAGTTCAAGCTGCGGTGGAGAGCGTTAAACCTATTCGCGTGGGACCGCCGGAGCCCCGCAGTGCCGGAGCTGTGACAGAAACCATGCCTGCCGCATGTTGCATGCTTGCTTGCATGCTGCGTGCTTGCTTGCATGCTGCGTCCTTGCTTGCATACTGCGTGCTTGTTTGCATGCTGCGTGCTTGTTTGCATGCTGCGTGCTTGCTTGCATGTTGTATGCTTGCTTGCATGCTGCATGCTTGCTTGCATGCTGCATGCTTGCTTGCATGCTGCGTGCTTGCTTGCATGCTGTATGCTTGCTTGCATGCTGCATGCTTGCTTGCTTACAAAAACTACATGTTCACATTCAACTGCTTTATTGAGTACATGTATATTTATTTACGTATAATAAAAAAATATAATGCATTATCAGATATTTTTAATTATAACAAATGAGAGAAGCTCATAGCAATTGCTTTGTTATACGATCTAAGATTATTATTATTATAAATGAACATTATGTAATTTGAATTTAGGACTTATAACTTTTATTGAAAACGGTTTTATATATTTTGTATATTATTGATCGTAATATTTATGACAAACGGATTTAGGAGATATTATATTTAGGGATTTCAATTTTATGGCATGAGATATTAGGTGATATTAAGTTCGGGTAAGTAATCATTCGGACAAATGATGATTAGGAAAGTTATGGCTCTTTAAATTATGGATAAAAAAGTTAGGTGACACAATAGAGAACCAAAAAGGTGTTATGTTTTCGTTACCCTTAAGTAACATTGTGAGACTTTTGAGCTTCTACCTAAAAGGCCGTCAAAGAGCTACAATTAACGGTAATTAATCCATCATTTTCGGATCTATAGACTCATTGGGCTATCGTTACTTTGTTAAAAGAGTGTGCACGTTCTTCTCCATAGAGATCTACGCTTTGGAACGTGCAGATAGCTTCACCTCTTTCGACTTGACAATTCAAAAGTGACTGTAAACGGTTTAATTGAAATAAATGCTTTGAATCTTGAATCTTGACACTTGATGATGACGATTGTATTTGCAGATTCTCGCTAAACACTATTGCGAGGAATGGAGTCGCTGCTATTCAAATAGAAGAGCGTGTGCCGTCGACGTGAACAATTGGATCGTCGCACAATTCAAAAACCGCTGTCTTATCTTTGCCGTAAACTGTGTATCGGAAGGACATTCACGTCAGTATAAATATTTGGTTTACCATAAATAATCTTCTTTTCGACAAAGTTATGGCAGAGAAATTCCGACATAGTTTACTGAGTTAACAAAGCTGACATAAAAAAAGAAAGGTAAGACCGCCCAAACGGTGGGCACGCCACCATTGCGTCGATAAGTCCCCTCTTTGAACCGCAACGGTGTCTTCACTTTCCACCTGACGCAGGAGCTCACCGGACACGGCTGTTACGGGAGGTACCTGTTTCGGATTCAGCGGGAGGACACGTCCGGGTGTCAACACTGTATGGATCGTCCGGACGACACGGTGGAGCATACGGTGGAGGTCTGTCCTGCTTGGGCGGAGCAACGCTGTGTCTACGTCGAGGCGATCAGCGGCGGCGACCTCTCACGTCCGTCCCTAGTTCAATCCATGGTCCGGAGCGAGGAGGCATGGGAAGCGGTCACCTCCATCTTCTAAACAGTAAAATACTAGCGAAGGAGGAGGCAGACCGCGTGCTAGGAGAGGAAAACCTCACGCCCCAGCCGCCGCAACAGAAGAAGCCGCCCCGGGCGTTGGGAAACGCAGGGTGATTCCCGGTCATCGATGGCGAGCTATGGGTGGCTCGCCATCTGATAGCAATCAGGCCCGGATCGACGGCGCATCGTGTTCCAAGCGCGCATCATAGAACTGTCAGCAACGAAGACGGACCCCATAGGGTCAGTGCCTGCTAGGGTCGCGAAATTTGTTCGAAAGAGTCACCGCGGCCCTGGAACGCAAAGGGCACTAGAAAGATCACGAGTGGGTTTTAGTCAGTAAGAATATGACACTCCTTTCCGCTCCGCTCAGAGTGGTAAGTACAATTTACAAGGACCTTTTCTTCATTGGAGTCTCCAATATTTATGGCCGGACGCATTTGGGATGCTCTTAGGTCAGGTAAAGCCAAGGTCTTCACAAATGGGTGCTCACTGCAAGCTGGGTAGCTTAGAGTATAAAATTTAGACTCTCAGCTGGGTAAAATTTAGATGAATGGCGTGAAAGACTCCTCGCCTTGCTAATGCATATGGCTACCATTGTTGTGTTGTAGTTCCTTGAAGAATGCTGGCAAACTACGTTGTTTATACAAGCCTATGCCCGCGCTTTATTTACGAGAACCCACTATCAGACCAGGCCTACTTATCGCAGTGATTCACTTTTATTGCATATCTAGCATACTTAAGGAAACAAACAGACATCCAGGCAAAGTTACTTTCGTCTTTTTAAATAATTTCTCTCACAATCCTCACATGTGAATTTTGTTTCCAGATTTCTTGAAAATGAATTACAAAAAATGTATGAAAACCGCATCAATTTACTATATCGACGAGCGGACTACGGAAGTAATTATTACAACAACTACAGTGGCTAACACAGCCACTGAGGATGATGATAATGCTACAACCACAACCGCTCCAGTGATTACTGTAAAGAAAACCAAACCGCCCAGTACAAGAACACCAATCGATCTCGATAAAATTTGGTTCGAACCGAAAATTCAATCGCTTGAAAATTTAACGACAACCAAAGCGACGCTCCCACCAGTTGTTATTCCTAAAAGCGTCGAGTCACATGAAGAATCATCTTCTGAAGAATATACCGGTGATGTAGAAGAAAAAATCAAGCCAAAACAACCACAACCGCCACTTCCTGAGATATCTGATGATGAAGAACCAACAGGGGTTAATTATATGCCGTTTACTACGGACGGTAATTTGCCACTTGATTCCAACGAAGTCAACAGTACGGAGGATAACTCGACAGATGTAAATCGCTACAACTCTATAAATATTCGTTACGCATTTCATCTCTAGCTTCCTTACGGCAATCATATCCTGGGAGGCGTTACTCTCATTAGTTATTAGACACACTGATGGAGTTATGAAGTTAGAAATAATTAAGAAGATTTCGTTTTAATAGTGAGTGTGCCGTGCTGTGACTCTCAAGTCGTAGAAAGTATGTACTCGTATACATATATCTATAGGCCTTTTAAATTAAAGCCAGGCTGGTAGGCGGGTTGGGCACCACCCGTAGGGAAGGTACGGACTCTTTGGGCGTCGCTTAGGGGGATAGTTATGTACGAACTGGAACGAACAAGGATTATTATTATGAATTGAAAACTACAGGGAATATTCCACTGTGAGCTTTTGTAGATCTATGTTAACTCTTTTAATATATTGTAGCACCAGGGAACCTCGCCCCTAGTATACTTACTATTCCAATGAATAATACACGGTTCAGGATATAACTTTGTACTTATTTAGGCCATCTGCCATATAAGAGCGCTACTACATGACTGTCACATAAAACAAAGCATATTTTCCACATTCATAAATTCAAGATACTCTTTATTCTTTTGCCAGATACTTTCAAAATTCTATCGACAAACTTGTCCGCCAGTGACCTGGAGCCTAAGTCTGCTATTCTTATAAAGTCATTGCAAGACGATTCCATTGTCATTTTGCTCAAAGTTCGTAATCTGCTAAATTCATAATGGTCGATCATTGGTCGGCCAATGGTGATGTAATACTTTTTGATAACCGAGCTATTAAAAGCAATGACTGTACAATGACGTTCTAGTGGTAGGTCACTGATCAAAGGAACTGTCAAAATTTTAGCAGACTACCGCATACGTCTGACATTCATTTGTCATTATGTACGAGATTACCATTCTATGCCATTTCTTTCAATGGAGTGTCACTGGTTGGTCATTGGAAAGTCATAGTGACGCTTTTATATTAATAGATTACCAAACTTGTAAAAATGAACCATTATGAGATCAATGACAGACCATTCTGACACTATTGTAATAGCAGACTCAGGGCCCAGCAGTCAAGGAGGACAGGACATTGAGGACATTGTCACAATATGTATCTTAGACTGGTGGGGTGAAGTAGAATAATTAAAGTAAATAATTTTGTTGATCGTCGAATAGCTAACGCGAGTGAGACTAATATGCATAATAATTTGACGGCACGGTTGGCACAGTGGTTGAGCGATTGGCTGCTGCGCTACGCGTCGTGGGTTCGATTTCCGCATGGATCAAATATTTGTATGGCCTACAGATAGTTGTTCCAGGTCTGGCTGTTTTTGTATGTGAGATTATATGTTTGTAAACGCACCCACGACATAGGAGAAATTTCTAGTGTGGGGCAACGTTTTTTTTAAAGAATAAAAGAACATAGACAAAGAATTTTTTCTCATACAATGTGAAACTAAAAAATTAACAACTCATCAATATGAACAACTGTTACTACGGGACCATACCCGATTCTCGAAAAAATAAAAAATATCTGCTGTTCAATACATTTGGTCCAGTTACCCACTTATAAATGTATGGCGCAGTCAATTTTTTTTTACGGTTTCCTTGTCCCATATTAAAAATTGTTCGCAATGATTAAAAAAACTTTTTTACAAAAAACAAATACAACCGAATTCTAAACAAAAAAAACACACACACACACAAAAAGTATATTATAACTTTAATTTCGGAGCTCCGACTTCCGAAATTAAAGTTATTCTTGTCCCATATTAAAAATTGTTCGCAATGATTAAAAAAACTTTTTTACAAAAAACAAATACAACCGAATTCTAAACAAAAAAAACACACACACACACAAAAAGTATATTATAACTTTAATTTCGGAGCTCCGACTTCCGAAATTAAAGTTATTTTATACTTTTTTTCAAGGCTTTCGCATTTCAAGGCGAAGTATTACAAAATCTGTCACATTACTATTTTTATTGCTCAGGTAAAAATTATCTCCTGCGTGCCTCAGGGTTGTGGAATATTCTGAAAGAGCAATTGGATGAACATGGAGTATGACCCCCCCCCCTCCATGATCGGGACGAGTCATTTGATAATTTCCTATCCATACAGCTAAAGTACATTGTTTTTTCTGAATCCTTCCCTCACCTCACTTTATTTTTGGAATTACTATGGCTGAAAGTTCTGTGTATGGCTTGACTAAAAGTGCATCTAAATGGCATAGGGTAATGGTACTACATTGGACACACTTGAAAGTTACTAATAGTTTTTTTTTTTATGGATGGGAAATCTGATGACTTCTTCCGCTCTGTGTCGAACGGAAGGGAGTGTCAGACTCTTACTAACTAAAACCCACCCATGTTCGTCCTAATTCCCTTTGCGTTTCAGGGCAGCGGTGACTCTTTATAACAATTTCAGCAACCCTAGCAAGTGCTGACATTATGGGACTAAGAGTATCTACCGACTCAGTAAGCGACATCTTTATAAATAAAAATGAATCGCCAAAATGTTTTTAGGCTTCAGAATGATCGCACTTTTGGCAAATTACTTTTTGTTGCGTTTTTTTATTTATTTTTATATTTAAACTTTATGTACAGTAGTGGTACATGGGGGGACTTAATGCAACAAGGCATTCTCTACCAGTCCACCTTTGGGTTAAAAAGAAAACACTGTGGTAGGTGTAGGTACAACAAATAAATAAAATTCAATTTTTTTTTTGTTGCGTAAGAAATTACTACTAATAAAATACATATATGCTAAAATAATAAACTAATAAATATGACGTTTTATAGTAATTTTTAAGTATAAGAGAACTTATAATAATTATGACGAAGACCAAATTAAGAATAACACACTTTTAAGAAGTAGTGTAAGTTTACGGATTTTACGCTTACAGGAAAATTTAAACTTTGACTTCTTAATGTCAATGGGTAGCATATTTCAGAGTGTTTGTTATTGTCAGGACAAGGTTTGCTGAGCAAAAAGGAAAATCAGAAAATGGCGGGTAAAACTGCGTTGCACAGCTAGTATTAAAAAAAAGGCTGAAAGTTTATAATAATCACCTTCGGACTTCAATCATATTTTTTTTCTTTTAATTTGACTAATAATGTACCTAATGAATTTCTCAATTGTCATCTATACTAATAGTATAAAGCTGAAGAGTTTGTTTGTTTGTTTGTTTGAACGCGCTAATCTCAGGAACTACTGGTTCGAATTGAAAAAATATTTTTAGGTTGAATAGACCATTTATCGAGGAAGGCTTTAGGCTATATATCATCACGCTTAAGCCAATAGGAGCGGAGCAGCGATAAATAATGTTTTAAAATCGGGGATTCCACGGGGACGAAGTCGCGGACAGAAGCTAGTTACTAATAAAATTGGAAGTTGAACGTAGGTACAATAATACAATACTATGTAGGTAACTTTAAATACGTATCTGTGAATATTTATGTTCAGATCGAAATTGTACTAACACTTATTGCGAATAAATTGATTTGATTTGAGTATCTTGTTCTTAGAGGGTACATAGATATTCAATTTTTTAAATGAAATTGGAAGTAGCTGATAACTTTAACGATTAGAGATGGCGCTTCGAATCATTCGTTCCTATATTAATTATAGGAACGAATGATTCGAAGCGCCATCTCTAGATTCTTGTTTAAACTAAGTTACAACTAAGTTGTTCAAGGGAAATGTACGGATTGTAGTAGACGGCGTTCTGCGTTGTTTGCCGGTGAAAAGTTGAGTTTGTTCAGGCTATACTGCCGTTATAAGAAAACAGGACGTATTTACACAAAACTAAGTAACTGATTTCTGACATTAAGACAACAACTTAAGTTCGAAAATCGGTTACATCCTTTTGTGTCGATACGTTTTTTTTTTCTTATGACGGCAGTGTACTCAAGTTACATTTTGTCAGCGGTAGCGTAGAGACTACTAGGGTTGCGGAGTTTGTTCGAAAGAGTCACCGCGGCCCTGGAATGCAAAGGGCACTAAAGGAACACAGGTGGGTTTTAGTCAGTAAGAGTATGACACTCCTTTTCGCTCCGTCCCGAGCGGAAGAAGTAATTTGATGATCCATAAAAAAAGAATCTTCGAGACGGCGTAGTATGTCAATTATGTATGGGATAAACAGACATTATCGTAATGTCACATGATCAATCCCTTATATTCTGGCATTTTGACAATCGCCAGCACTAATAGAATATCACTTTGTCTATAGCCTCTGGTGGCAATAACGGAAATAGACATTTTTACGATTCTGACACAAGCAAACGTTTGCGTTAACGTGATCAAATAAGTAGGTATAAAACTCGCACTTGGCCTTCGGAAAAAACTCACTCTGGTTGCAAAATGGCAATTTTTTTTTTCAAGACCGATTTCAAAAGTTATGAGGTAAAACAAAAAAAAAAACAGTCGAATTGAGAACATCTAAGGAAGAGGTTCTCAATTCAACTGTCTTTATTTACCTCGTAACTTTTTACTGGGTGTACCGAAATATATAATAAGTAAAAAATATATAATTATATTCGAAAGCTGCAGCATTTAAATTTGAATCAGATCTGACGACCAGTATTTGAGTTCCCTAATAATGCATATTTCATTGGCTTCGACTACATTGACGAGTCATTTTCACTTGGTGAAGTAAAATGAAAAAAAATCTGTACACTACGGTTTGGAAGAGCATTGTTGTATTTCGAAGTAGACCTTTCCTAGTTTGGTTAAGATCTGATGATGAATAACTTCGGAGATAGGCATCGGAACTCTTCAATAAATGATAGCAAATCTTTCAGGATTGCTGAAATCGCATATTTGTTTATTATTTACACCAGTTTATAATGCTGATAAGACAGCCTGCTGTGAAGGGGTATGTTTAGCTATGGGGCATTAAAAAGTAATATATAAAAAGAAACTTTATTTACAAAAAATATAACATACTTCTAAAAAAAACTTTTACAAGAACTTGGTGTTTTTATTGTTTTTTCGTTTTTTGAATACTGACTTCTGAAATATTTTTTTTTGCGTACTAATGTCATACTCGATCGCGTTCACACTAAGACCACTGACACTATTTTTTTTTAATTCTTAGGATACGTTTATTTCGAAAATGCAAAATTTCTGTAGGCATTAAGTAGTTAATGATAAACGCCTGGCCGACCGGAATTGTGTATTAATATTTTTTTATTCGTTTCACACGTTTTGAATATTAAAATTTAATTAGCGTGTAATTAGCATTATTTTATTTGATCACACTCACTTACTGGTACGTAGTATGAGATATAGTCGTATAAAATGAATTCTATATTACTTTCCATTGTCTTTGGTAAGGTCAAATTAAATAGGATTTTTTTTTTGGATTTTAAATAAATTGTTTATTAAATAATACATTCATTTCCAGCATTGCTTGTAATTCCATACCAAGGGGAAACAACACCTCACCGCCGTAAATTAAGCGCTGATGTGAGTAATATCATTTTACCCTCCCTTTAAATCAAATTAAGCACTGATGTGAGTATTATCATTTTACCCTCCCTTTACATCAAATTCAGCGTTGATTTGAGTAATATCATTTTACCCTCCCTTTACATCAAATTAAGCGCTGATGTGAGTAATATGACTCTACCATCTCTTTACATCAAATTCCATTTTGATTGAACTTATTGTCGCTTATAGAAAACACAACAGCCTGATTTTCATCACCTCGAAACATCAATAACTTTCCATGCATAAAACATACTCACTTCCACTTTCCATGCAATTTGGATCAACTAGAGACACGACTAATTTTCCATACAAATACTTTTTAAAACCAAAACACAAGTGCGCTGGGGTTTTAGAGAAACCGCTGGTACAAAAACAATCGGTCTGTCAGCCGTTGTGGCGTGACAGGTAAACAAATATTCACACTTTAACAATTGTAGGATGATTTTAATTTTATGAAACAATAGTTTTTCTTGAGCGTAAATCGTCGGTGTTCTTTAGTCAGACGAAGATTTGACAGCCGATCGCGAGACACAGTTCTACTGCTTCAAACTCAAGAGTTGCACCCCAGGAGGTCCAAAAGTATGTGGTTTTGACCAATATATCCCTTGGCTGGTCGAGTTTGAAGATTTATGCACCCTGTATAAAACTAACTGCAAGGATGACGGAAGTTAGTACCTTTACCCAATTTTTTATCATTATAAATATTTTATCATTTTTCTACCATCTTTTTATCAGCTAATACATAAATATCACAATGAAATGTATAGAGAAAATCTCTTTTTGTCGAAAATAATTCCACAATATTCTAGTTACTTAGTAGCATTAATACTCATACAATTATGATGGTACCTGTACAAATACAAATTAATGAGTACTTATTGAAACACAATTCACAGCCGTTTCTTACGATAACTAACTAAGATTATAAAGTAACGTAAATTAATTTTAGGTTATTCGTAAAACTAATAATTAACCGAAAGAATAACTTTTTGAAAATAACAGGTTTCCAAACTTTCTTGGCTCCAATTTCTCAGTTCAGAAACCGGCCCAACTTTATGAGAAAAAATATGAAGAATGAACAGATGTTGTATTTGTGGACTGATTGGTTGTTGTTTGATTTATTCGTTTGATTGTTAATTTCAGAGTTCTACCCGGTCGATCAGATCGTGTGCGATACGAGAATTCAATACGACAAGGAACATGGGAACGAAACATTTGAAGTAATACACATTCGTCCCACCGGTGACACTAATCGTCCTGATGTTAGAAACGCTGCGACACGTAAACCAACAAAAGTAAAATTGGTAATGATGCTTAAATAAATAGGTAATTTGATTTAAAAAAAATTGTTTTATTTAATGAGATGATGAAAACGTCAATCCTCTTACTTATAAGAGTCCAAATTCAAGTCACAATATAATTTCAGCACATACCAATGTCACAAGTTTTTCAAAATGTTACCACCACCACTAAAACCTCCTTTAAAGATTAACGGGTCCGTAATTTAACTTCGAGAGTCATGTGTTCGATCAATGGAAAGTCGACTGGGCCTCAAGTCTGCTATTTTTATAAATTTGTCATACCAACACGATCCCATTGTCATTTTGCTAAAAGTTCGTAATTTGCTAAATTCATAAGGGTCGATCATTGGTCGGTCAATGGTCTCGTAATACTTTTTGATAACCGATCTATTAAAAGCAATGACTGCACACGACGTTCTAATGATAAAAGTTTAGCAGATTACCGCATACGTCTGTCATTAATTTGTCATTATGTACGAGATTACCATTCTATGAAATTTCTTTCAATGGAGTGTCAGTGGTTGACCGTTGGAAAGTCATAATGGCGCTTTTATATTATTAGATGACCAAACTTGTCAAAATCGACCATTATGAGATCAATGATAGACCATTCTGACACTATTGTAATAGCAGACTTGAGGCCCTGAACGATTGTTCGAATGGAATTTATTGCGAAACAACCTTTTATCGCTAAATGTTACTTCGACTGAACGATTCATCGAATATTTATCAATCGATAGACTGCTCTTTCACATGGTGATCATCTTAACATATCGAGTTTTCTCCGTGCCTCAGAAAGTACGTTAAGCCGTTGGTCCCGGCTGTCATTTGTTGATCTTTGGCAGTCGTTCCAGATTTTCAGAAGCCACAAAATCTGACACTAGTCTTGTCA
This sequence comes from Hecatera dysodea, assembly GCA_905332915.2. Lineage (NCBI taxonomy): Eukaryota > Metazoa > Arthropoda > Insecta > Lepidoptera > Noctuidae > Hecatera > Hecatera dysodea. The sequence goes on along the minus strand of HG995309.1, from coordinate 11,239,189 downwards.
AGAAGTACCGTGTTACCCAGTTAACGGGTTGTGAAGGTCCGGTAGGCAGCCGCTCCACGTAAAATACTGGTATTCAGCTGAATCTGGGTTGACTAGAAGCCTCCAATATGGTTGGAAAAAGGCTAAGCAGATGACGATGGACTGCTTATTTAGAATGAGTTTTAGTTAATATATGTATATAGTTTAATAATTGAAATAAAATTATACAATTTTTCGTCACATTTTATTTCATATACATATGTATAATTGAGGAAACCCAACACTTATCATATCGTACGCACGGCTACAAATCAAGCTATAATATCCAGTATAAACAAATTATCTCGCTTTGTCTAGGATTTCCTTACGATAGGAGGTCAGTGTAAACTGGAAATTATAGTTTGATGGGTAATTTCTTTCCGAAGATTTAGAAACATGAAATTTTGTGAAAAGGAATATAATATTATAATTGCCAGTGGAATTTCGTGTGGTATACTCGTTCATCTGCGACGGCCTTAATTTAAGCCGCTCAGTATATTTTCAACGAAACTCCATACTACAATCCTACTTCTAATAGTAACCAAACGTAAAGTATATTCTGCTCAGTGATAACTCTGGGTTGGTACTTTTTTATCTATCTAGACCTGTATTATGTAAAAACGACGGTAAAATTAGACACAACCAAATGGATAAGGTTAAATGAGAACTGTGAACGAGCACGCGCGAGCTAAGCGAGCGAAGCGATCGCTCCCAGGACAACGGCCGACGAGTGATTCATCCCGGTCGCAGTTATCTCATAGTTATTTTACGCATGATGCAAGAACACGGTCGATTTGTTTTATATAATATCAAAACGAAAGATTCATACTTTTTCTTATCGAGTTGATGCCCTTGGCTATGGTTATGGTGTACTAGCAAGTTTTAATTACGAGTAATAAACGTATAAAAAAATAAATAATTAGAAAAAAATATTAAATGCCATGTCAGAAAGTAAAATAAAAATAATAACAAGGTGGATAATAATCTTTTCATTGAAGTCGGAGGCCTGTAAAGAACTATTGAATGGAACCGTTCCTGATTATTCATGTAAAGAAAATATTTTATTTATCAACCATGGCTCCCACTTTGTATTTTTTTTAATGTTCACTAGTCAATCAGATACCCGGGATAACTCAACGCTTTTAACTATATCACAAAGATTGATATCGGTTAAGCCGTTTAAAAGTTATGGTGGAATAAGGAAACTCACAAACACATACATACATGATCCTTTGAAACATAACACTCCTTTTTTGAGCAGTCATGTAAAAATACTAGCACTTCATCTACGTTATCGTTCGCGTCCGCATCCGTTAGTAGGTACTCAAGAAACTTCAATCAGGCCTCCGTCACTCCATGTACTTGCGCGCTATAATTACCTACCACCCGGCCGAGCGGTCTCGGGCCGTTTGCGGACCAAACTCAGTACGGTTTTCGCAAGCGAAGCGCACGCAAGTTTTCAATTTTAATTGTTCCATTCGTTTGTACGGGTACCTACGATGCCGTCTAGTGCCTCATGTGTAGTAGATGGGTGCAAATCAAGTAAAAGAAGATATAAACACCTAACATTTTTCCATTTACCTATCAATAAAGACAGGAAAGTGATAAAATATTACTAATTTTGTCGTTTCAAAATTATTTTTAATAGGTATACTAGGCATTAGGTTGCCTTTCAGACACAGATTTACACATTTTTGTTACATAGAAACGTCATAGGTATTTACTTTAAACACTATTTTAACAGCGCTTAAAAAGTTATTTTTATTAGAATAAAAGGGTAATTTCCCATGATATTGCCAAAGAATTTTTTAGCTTTCCCCATGTTATAGTTAATAATAAATTGATAAATGTTAATAATCATTCAATGTATTTATAAGTAGGTGTTTTTTATTCATAATTATACATTTTTGAGGACTATTATATATTCGTTATATATGTGTCTGTCCGTCTGTCTTATCTAGGTACCGATCTCCTTCCTAAGACATGTGCTATTTTATTATTTTTTAGGCGTAAAACATGGGTTGAATTGATTGTCAGGCCCGATTTAGCAAGGCTAGACACCAAGGCAAGAAGTCTTTATATGTGTTGTCTTCATTTTGATAAGTCGGTGATTATTCATAACCACAATTACGACCTGACGCTTTGCCTACAAAACTGCTGCCATCTCCACCAACTACTTCAAGTGCCAGTACTGAATCAGAATCTAAGGAAATATCAACACCTCTATAATTATGTTTTAGATGTATTGCACAGTTAGCATTAATTTATATAAAAAAATATTTTATAGACGATACAATTTTAAACTACTAGTCAGAACATATTCACATTTCTCACTTAAATAGACACAAATAGTCATGTTAATTTAATTTCATCAAAGAGGCAGCCCTGCGATTTATGTGGGATTGCGCGGCGCGAACCAATCACAACTAAAAAAAAAAAAAAAAACTGACAAAGAAAACTGTATGCTTGAGTATTTAGGCACATTTTAGCATGCAGCGGTTGCTCCCCTAAATAATATCAATCAGACCCAGCCTGTCCCTTGCTGCCCCCCCTCAATGACCCCGCTAAGCCGAGGCCCGTGTCCCACAGGGGATGCCCTTAGCGAGCGGCCATTTAGTTTTTAAGTAGTTTTAAGCCCCTTAGAATCTAAGGCAACCACGGGATTGCCCGGTTGAGCAGTAACCAGCCTCAATGTGCTGAACTGCGAGTAGTCCATTCAAAAAAAAAAAAAAAGCAGCGGTTGCTGACGCGACGGAGTAGGCTATTATAGCAGTAGGTATTGGAAATTTTCTACTGAGTGAAGTATCTGTTACGTAGTAACTATTTAGTAATCTGTGCTTCAATGTCCCGGATAGACTTTAACGGGTAGTTTTGAAAATTTCTCGAAACGATTTATAATAAATAGCCAGTTATTTTCGCTGCTGATCCTGTGGTCTCAGGGTCAGTACAACTGTTCTGCCCTTCACCCCGTTGGGGGTCGATACTGAAAAAATCTTTAGAACCACTTGAATCATACCGGCTTCTAATTATTCATATCAATTTCCAAGTAAATTGAAGCAAGCAGTACTGTCTTTCCCTAAAAACTTTATCACCCCTTCAGTAGTTCATTCTGGATAAATAAAAAACACGTACTTTTTTTTAATTGCAAAATACTATGCCTAGTTGCAACTTCGTCAAACTAAGCGTTAAGATTCCTTCATACAGACTTTAACATACCCTTTATTGGATTGGCTAGTTGTGAAATACTTATATAATAGTACCGTTATTTATTATGATCAATATTCGTACCAAGTTTCATGATTATAAACCCAAGGAATAAGATTATTCCATACAAATTAACACCCCCTAAATCGTAGTTTGGGGGTAGTTCTGAAAAACGTATAATAACAACCTTTATAATTCACTTATTTATAATTCACGTTTTCAACTTTATAAACCAAAGAAATACGATTTTTCATATAAAATGTAACCCCCTATTTTCCCCCTTTACGGGTGGAGTTTCTACAAAAAAATAAGATGTTTTAAAAATAAAAAGATTAAATTAATATATAATTGCTTAAGATATTTTTTTCTTGTTTTGTGTACTCCTAATCAAATCAAATCAAATAATTTATTCGCATAGAATGTAGGTATAGTACAATTAAGTTGTTATAAAATTATAGTGAGCCTGGTACATTCTGCCTAAGTTTTGGCATGCAAAATTTAATAAATAATGTAAGTTTCAATTAAAATTAACTATTGAGCAAAAAATAGGTATCAAATAATGTTAATAATATTAAATTGTTGGAATGTCACATACAGGATCAAAATATAAAAAATAAAACAAATAAGATAATCAATTAACGAATAACAGAATTTCTGTATAAAAAAGTATGAATAAGAATATTATTATTACCTTTTTGGTAGCTTTAGTATCAGCTGCTATTTGGCATTAGCTTTCCCTACGGTTTCCGATAGTTTTCTGTGTCTGATTTTTTTTGAAATCTATATTTCAAAAACAGCAATTTTTCTGTTTTCGGTCTCCCGTCTCAAACCCTTTCAAAGGTTTAATAACTCAAAAGTAACTATTACCATAAGTATTGCCTATTGACCATGACGTGTATGCTCAGTGTGTTTGTTACTTTCGATCCGCTGTTACTTTTATACCCGGTGTCCCTTATGTATGTATGTACGTTACAATTTCCGGTCACCTCGTGAATCAAGATTATTTCTTAATTTTTCACGAGAATCTGTTATTACAGTTCTATTACCTTTTTGCTGCATATCATTGCTATCAAAAAATGGCTTGCAATCCGGGTGGGGGCTGGATATGTGCTGAAGACGATGGTATACACGCTAGCTTCCCTGACAAATGTCATATGCACGGCGTTAACTGTAAGATGCAAGGAGGTTTGTATTAAATTTATTTCTTATCCGTTTTCTTTTATCCGTCTGTCCGTAAAACGTTTTTAAATAAACCGGCTCCTACCAGCGGCTTTAGCCACCTGGAAGTCTAAATTTTTTCCGAGAGAATCTTATCTAGTTTAATTCAAACCCGTTCAGTCGTTAAGACGTAAGGAGGTAATAAAACGACACCTAGATTAACTTTACCATTAAACTATTTTAATATGCTGTCTACATGTGAATTCGGATGTATATATAAAAAGTATATCTTTTCATTATATCAGTTACCTCCTCTAATATTAAAACTTTCATTTCAGTGTACTGGCAAATAGGTACCGAATTGTGTCACCCCGCAATAAAGTTTGCGGAGGCGAAGACAGCATACTACGGGCAACCCATTAAAATATATTCAACGATAAGACTACTTTTGCGGCACCAAAATCGAACCAAATCTCCATCAATATCATCAACAGAATCTTCAGTTTTGAGCAGAATCAAAGACGCAATAAGCATTTCTGCGAACTTTTCTATTAAGCATTGAAACTTGGATATCAATTGGCTATTTTATTTCTGATCCCTGTGATACATATTTAATTATATGGATTATATATATCAAATATCGGACGAATACACGATCAACACTAGCCGCCCGCGGCTCTGCCCGCATAATTGTCGAAAATCCCGCCATAAAAAAGAAAAATCTACCACTGTCCCAAATTCCATCAAGATTCGTTCAGCCGTTCTGACGTGATTGAGTAACACACATCCATCCTAACTTTTACATTTGTGATGTAATATTAGTACAGAAGTGTAGATTAGTATAGATTCAAAATAAAACCGGGACCTTCATCATTAAATCTATGGGTACGAACATTTTGTAACATGCTGGCTGACTAGAAACATGTTCATTGCGAACGGTGTAATAAGAGACCTATACAGGGTGAAATTGAATAGATGCGACATATTTAAATATACAATAATACGTGTTGTCAAGAAAATTTAGAACATACCAAATATAAAATTAATGAACTTTTATCACCGCTATGAATGGCAACGTTTAATAACGCGAGTACTCCACAACGATCATTGAGCACTGCGATTAGTTGGACGAGATTTTTTGATACTTTAATTTTTCTTATTTATTTTGCATATTAATTATTTTTCTGGAATACCGATAATTCGTACTTAAATAAAGATATTAACATCGATGGATCATTTTAAAACGCCAACCACGTAACTTTTTTTAACGATTTAGATTGTAGAAAAAACAGTTTATAATTACTATGTTACTGTAACTGAAGCTCCCATTTCATTTTGTCGCATCTATTCAAAGTCATCCTGTATAACTCCATTTTTTGTCGATCCAAAATAAATAAGTAAATCGAGTGTTAAGAAGATACACCCACGGGGTGATTATTTTATGAACTTTTTTAACAGTAACATAGTCTTAATAAAGTGTCTACTACTGTCTTAATGACCTAACACATAATGTAGCAAAATGAAGCAGCTTGTAAGCTTTCAAACGTCTGGAGCAAACAATTATTGGGTTTTTCTATTACGAATTTCACGGCAGCCAACCGCGAAAACTGGCAAAGTTTAGAAGATGATGATGTGTAATCGCGGTACCTAGGAAGGCACGTAAAACTGCTGCACTGCACTGCAATAGGAACATAGAGCGCGATTACCTGTAAGCGCATAATTGAGCACGATTATCTGTAAGCGCATACTTGAGCACTTATATATGGCTATCATTGCAGAGATTGGCAATCTTCATCGGTCAGGGGGACTAATTTATTAATCGTGTCGTTCTGTAAGAAATAATCTTCAGTAACCCTTTCAACTCCAGGATATACACATGGACGATATAAAGAATCTACTTGTTACACTATCTTTAGCGATTTACCTACAAAAAAAACCTAAATGGCAAAAAAATATCTGAGGCTCTAAGATAAAGTGAGTTTAGGATTAATCACGTGACGTTTCGAAAGCTTCCGTAATTTTTTTGGCGTTCTGACAACCGCTTTTGTCTCGCTGTCACTGACAGAATGTCACTTTTCTGGAGCCTCAGGCCTAGAGACTTAGTCACTGTGGGCATATGTTGTTTCTGAGTAAGATCATAAGCTTTCAATTATAAATACATGAGTATATGGACATACACTTCAGATCAATTATACATACATATGTACATAAAACATACAATGAAACTTAAGGAAGCGTAAAATACTCATCACCCCCTCACAAATCCAACAAAACCACACACAACACACATGTCATAAACATCAAGAACACCACACACACACCATTCTCCCTCTCCATTTTTGGATGAAATATCACCCTCTCCCTCACTCTTTCCCTTTTATACAATGTGCTTTTTTCCCCTTCTACCCCTCTTTATCTCAAGAGACGTTTTCAGTTTCTCTGTGACTCCCACACTAAATTTCTGAGGTCATCGGATAACTTACGACTTAAAATGCCAATGCATTCCACAAATTTCTTGGATAAATCCTTTACTGTTCAGGCTGCTCGTTTGTGGAATGCATTGCCAGTGCCAGTAAGACGCGCTCAATCGTTACCTGTATTCAAAAGGCTCGTGAAGGAGCATTACTTGTCGCTGTGATATCGATGTTCGCCATTTATCTATTGCCTATGTATTTGGTATATATGTATCTATTGTTAAGATTATTTATTTATCTGTGTAATTATTTATAGTAATGTTGCACCGATTACAACCCCATTTATGTCCAGGCAATTACTGTCCATTCCTTTGTCCATTCATTTGTGTACAATTAAGTATATAATAAATAAATAAATAAATCACCAAATGATTTCATCCGCTGTATTCCCCCTAATGCCCTTTGCGTTCCAAGGCCGAGGTGAACTTTTCAAACAAATTCCTGTACCCTGGCAGGCTATGGCCCTAGCAGATCTCGTCTTCTATGTTGACATCTCTTTAAGGCGTGGGTGAAACACAACGCGCCATCGACCCGACACCCATTCACCCTATTCTCACCATATTAACTGAAGGTCAAAATACATCCCAAATCACATGTCCTGTATTATTTATTTTTACATAACATAATATAATCAGCCTTTTAACATTCCCCCTGCTGGGACACAGGCCTCCTCTCTAGGAGAAGGAATGGGCTGTACCTAATCCACCACGCGGGCCCAGTGCGGGTTGATGAATGTCACATGTCTTCGAATTTTTGGTTCTAGGACACGCCGGTTTCCTCACGATGTTTTCCTTCACCGTTTTGAGAGCAGTGGTGATGAAATTAATTACACAAAGTAATGCCGCCTGACTGGGTTTGAACCCGCGACCTGCAATTCATAAGTCGGGGCCGTTACCACTCAACCACCGTGACTGCTCCGCTGCTTTTTATTTTTATTATCAATTAACTTAATTACCTATTTTTAAGCATTTTTGCATGGAACAATTTACCATTATACACATATCTAGAGAAGAGCGTTGTTACTCGTAACTGCGCTAAAGTTAATACTTTTGAAGCTATCATCGTTTTGTTTGTTGTACTTAATAAACATTTACTATACACTTCAATAGACAGTGACAATATCCTCAATTTTACCTCAAATTATTATGATTGCAGCATGAAGACATTTTCTCTTCGTACTATTGCTACAAACAGACAACTTGCATTTCGGGAGTAGAAAAAGTGTGCGGTGTCAACCAGGAGCAGGTCGCCGCTGTATTTAAAGATTTGTGTTTCTTATATGACATGAACTGCCGAAAACAAGGACGTTAGTATAAATATTACTTATTTGTAATTATGTAATTTTATGTATTTCATAACCTTAAGCCTCTCCTCCCATGCAGTTGTTTGAAAAGACCCAGGCCAAGCAGAAAATCACATTCTCCCGTTGTTGTAATTTTATTTCTTGTCAGTACCAAAATTACGTACGTACGGTGGAGAAGTACAGTACAGTACCTACATCGTACCTGCATAGGAATTATACACAAGTTTTAAGACATTAAAAAGTTCTGTTACAATTTCTTACTCCAACAAGTTTTATGAAATAAAAAACTTTATGTTTTATTAAATAAAAAGTTAAAATACTTTCATTGATGTTCTGAAAAAAAGGTTTAGATTCAGTTTCAAGTAAACAGATTTGTAGTGCCTCATAAACGTAAGTCAAACCTTACGTTCATGTATCACTGAAATCCCCCTAAACGTGATTTGAGTATCCCCGAATAGCTTAGATAAACAATTATAAATTTAGGTGTTGCTACAATCCCATAGGGTCAGTGCCTGCTAGGGTTGCGGAATTTGTTCGAAAGAGTCACCGCGGCCCTGGAACGCAAAGGGCACAAGAAGGAACACGGGTGGGTTTTAGTCAGTAAGAGTCTGACACTCCCTTCCGCTCCGCCCAGAGCGGGAGAAGTCATTTGATGAATCCCCATCCAAAAAAAAAAAAAGGTGTTGCTACAATCGGATCCTAGATATTTTTCTACAGGACAGGGCTACGTCTGTCGGGACCGCTAATGTATAACCAATCTATCGAAACGTAGATAAAATATATTTTGTTAATTTTCATTCCAGAATACTTGCAAACAGGCATGGCAGTATGCAACGCCAACGCAAGTCTTTTCTTTGGTATGAATGAGACAGATTTAGTGGTAAGCACATGGGCTTCTAAAGCTCGTGATCCAGAAGAATCTTCAGTGGAGCAACAAAATGTTGTAGAAATTAATTATACTCTACATGTGTAGCTGTGTATCATTATATTATATAATGTTGTACCAATTCAATTTTAAATATTTCTTTGTATTATTGAACGGACAATATTCGCATATTATCTGCTCCCAATTTGTGGAAAAAAAAACCATAAAAAACTAACTAACTAAAATATTTTATGTAACTTTGAGTGTAACTTATATGAATAGAATGATAAAATAAAATCATAATTTATTGTGATAATTAAACTGTCGCATTTTGTTTACATAAAACTACATTAAATTAAAAGATCAGTGGTGGTTGAGTGTTAATGGCCCCGACTTATAGGTCACGGATTCAAACCCAGACAGGCGCATGACTTTGTGTATTTAATTCCATCACTACTGCTCTCAAAACGGTGAAGGAAAACATCGTGAAGAAACCGGCAAGTCCTAGAACCAAAAATTCGAAGACATTTGACATTCACCAACCCGCACTGGGCCCGCGTGATGGATTACGGCCCATTCCCTCTCCTAGAGAGGAGGCCTGAGTCCCAGCAGTGGGAAAGTGGCTGATTATGCTATTATTTATGCTTATGGTCTTAAAACTCAAACTTAAAGCTCCTTCATCTGCCTAGCTTTTCCCAAAAAAATTGGTATCGGCTACTAGTCGAACCGGATTCAGCTGAATACCAGTATTTTACGTAGAGCGGCTGCCAACCAGACTTCCACAGCTTATCAAGCGGATAACACAGGACTTCTTGGCAAGACTGGTATCAGTTTTTCTGGCTTCTGACAATCCGTAACGACTGTCAAAGATCTACAAATGACAGCTGGGACCAACAGCTTACCGTTCTTTCAGAGACACGGCGGAATCTCGATAAGTTAAGATGGTCACCCATCCACAGACCAACAATCACGAATCAAGCGTTGTTAACCTCGAAGATCGATCCGTGTATTATTTATTACGTACCTTTAACTTTAAAACGGCTATTAAATATTTAAAAAATATATATAAGTAATTTTGAGATAAATAGTCTCAAAATATTTTCAAACTCGATGGTACTCGTAAATCAAAGACGATTCGCCTTAATTTTATCTTTTATCCGAGAAATATATGCTGTTTTACTGCAAATCTTTATGTTTACTTAATTAATTCTAATTTTATGTTTCATTTTCTTTCACCAACATGGCGAGCTGTTAAAATGCTTATTAAGAACTAAACATACCTACAAAATTTTACTGAAGAAAATTTAAATTGGCGTGTAAATGTATTTTATAGTTTTGCCAACCATACTTAATTATTTTGCAGTATGAAATATACTTACTTGTTGTTATTGCATTCTGTAGTATTTTCAATTGTTTTTGGTAAGGAAAATCCGCAGTATATTTTATTTGTTTATTAATTAGTTAATAAGGTATCTCCTCTCTCCGCCTCATAATATTAATTTTCAGCATTTCTTTCTACTTCACACGAGTCGGAAACAAAAAACGATACAAAAGTAAGTACCTACGGTAATCTGATGTTTCTAATAAGTAAGTAATTTGTTCATTGTTTATCATTTTCCTAAAAAAAACGTACTTGTAATTGGGGGGAGTCATTCGCGCTTGAGCTTAATTAAGACTTTTCCTTAATCTGCCTGCTAGATCTTCAAGAATAAGCAATATTTAGGGCTGTCGTCTGAGACCCCTCCGCTTCAGATATTTGACTGTTGTCACGGATAATTGTATGAAATGATCATACCTAGTCTCACTAAAGGAATCTTGTTACTCAGTTTCTGGGTTGTGGAGATCAAATAAGAAGTTACTCTGTAGCGGCATAAATGCAAGAAAAACAACGAAGTAGAATTTGTATGGCAACAAAATGCAACACAACGCCATCTATCCCGCCACCATGAAACTACTTATGAAATCCTGCATCGCGGTATCAGAGTTTTCCATGCGATTAGAATGTTGTATGTGTGTACAACAGCCCGAATATCAACTATAGGGCAGTTGCCTACCGGACACAAAAACCGTATGGTCGAAGGATCTTCCCGTTTCAATAGAGGTTTGCGGGATTTTATAATCTGTTCCCCTCACCTCTATAGCTTCACGTAAAACACTGGTGTACAGCTACATCAGGTTATATGGCAGCCAACCAAAATACACTTGGGAAAAGATAGACTAGGTATATTGATAACATCTATTATTTCAGTATTTTGACCGTTTTGCGGCATGGCATTGCTATCAAAAAATGACTTGTACAAAGGGCGGTGGCTGGGTGTGTGGAGTTGATCGAACCAAGGGTTTTTTAATGGCTAGCTTCCCCGACAAATGTCATTTGCATGGCGTTAACTGCCGGAAGCAAGGAGGTTCGTTTTATTCTTTACGCTGTCCATAGGTTTAGAACCAAGAACCTGTTTCGCGACGTGCGAATAGCCGCTACTCATTTAATGAATTAATTTAAAAATGGAACAGAGTTTTATTGAAATTAATAGCCAAGTTAGTTTACGGGAAATTGATATCTCATATGGTGAAACAGATCTTTGATGTACCTGTTTTTGTATAGGATTCGTGAATGTGACGTCACTGTAATATTCAACTGATTCTGACTTATCGGTGGTAAGGACGACGAGACAGATATTATGATAAATACGATAATTTACTATTTCTATCATCACCATCATTTCCCCGAATGATGTCCACTGTTAGACATAATGGGTCCCCAGCATCACATTTACCTATCTTTTGCTTCATGCATCTCCCAATATAGAAATTATAAATAAAACTCATATTTCAGTATACAAGCAAATAAGTACAGAAAAATGTAATCCCACAATATTGTTCCTGAAATTGATCGTGAAAGATTATGGACAGCAAAACTTTGTTTATTCAACTTTACCTTATGGATATAAGGACGCAGCGTTAGATGACATTTCAATGGCAGATTTAGCAACGCGACAATTCAAAAAAGAGTATTCGACGGAGAAATTTCCTCAGCATCGTAATCGAACCAAAATAGGAGCAGCTACAATTTTAAAAATCAAAGACGCCCTAGGCTTGTCTGCCAACGTTTCCTTGGACATTTGAACTTGGAATATAATTTAGCCATTTTATTTCTGAACCCTTCTCGTCTTTATCGATGCCTATATCGGCGGTGTACATTTAAAATGTGTGTGTGTGTGTGTAATGTGTGCGTGTTTTTTAAATGTGTGTGTGTGTGTAATGCACTGTTAGATTTTCAACTGTCGGCACAGAACGGAGCGCTGAAAATCCAAAAGTGAACTGTCTATGAAGACATTAAATTTCAACTATCGATAGTACTAAAGAGCTGCAGAATGTACCTTTATTTTTAACCATACCCACGAATGAGTTCGTGCTGCTGAACTTAAGCACTGGGTCATTACTACACTTTAAGGAAAATATTGATATTTACTGTCTCGTCATCACGTTAAGGAAATACAATACCTAGTTAAAACTTTCATTACAGTGTACTGGACAATAGGTACAGATAAATGCCGACCGACGGTAATGTATGAGAAAGTGTACGACTACGGACAACCCAAGTTTGTATATTCAACGCTACCACCATCAGAAGTAAATTATACGGAACCAATAGAAAAGCAACATATACGGCACATCAATAAGAAATATTCTATGGGGAGATTCGTCCAGCGCCGTAATCGAACCAAAATTGGAGCTTCTTTTTTTGCAAAAATTAAGAATGGTTTAGGAATTTCTGCTAACATTTCGTTGGACGATGGATGAACGTTGACTATAAATTGAAGTTATTTTATTTCTGAACCCTAAGCAATTCTAAATAAAAAAAGAAAAATATGAATAAGGTTTCGCATTCATGCTCACAGTGGCTAACTAAGCCTGTTGGGGGCCTGGGCAAAATTAACTCTCTACTAAATGCCCTCCACCCAAATATATTTTTTAAACTAATATTCAGAATAAACTTTGTACACTTATGCAAAAAAGTGTTTGATTAGTTTTTTTTTAATTTGAGTACAGAGAAGCTTGAGAATGGAATTAATGTAGGTAGGGCGTAGAAACAAGCACTTATTTTAAAGAAATTTTCCTCGGAAAGTTTAGGTTAGGTTTCGAGATCGCGAGCGCTGAGAGCACCCTGAATCTGTTCGCCAACCGAGTGATCTTATTGATCCCGTACGAGGCTCAGCGGATACATCTCTACAGTTTAACGCCTTTTAACCAACCGTCCCGTCCCCACGGTTGCGCCTAAAAGGCGTTGCATGTAAAGCGATCCTGGTTGTCGAGATGGCTGAACGAACTATGAGGAAGACATTGCCAGAACTCATGTTAGCTTCACCAAAACCTCAAAATCTACCAGCAATCATATTTAAGAGCGTGTACGCCGTAAGGCATTTCATATAAATTTTCAAGTCACTATTTTGCGAAATGACTGAACCAATTTTAATAAAACTTCACACATATAAGCAAGATACATGGGGACTTGAAAATTTATATGAAATGCCATACGGCGTATACGCTCTTAAATCTATCAGCCACAGCTAAATATGGACGGTTATATTGACAAAAAGGCTGATAGGAATTCGAATGGTTTAAGGAGCTGGTATCACAGTGTATCCTACTGAAAGTTATTATACATAGGGCAAATTAACAACGTTCATACGTAAAAACGAATTTAGAAAAAGGTTTTAAATAACTGATTACGTGGCGCCATCTTTAGATTCTTGCCTAAACTAAGTTACAAATAAGTAAAGTTCAGCTTTGTCCTCAATCCACATTCAGTTAGGCGAACCGAATAGCAAATCGTGCTGTAGGAAACCTGTTTACATTTTAGTTGTGCGCAACACCAGTAGATGTCGCTGTGATGCGCGTATGTACTGTTAAAGCAAATCTTTGTTAAATTCAAGAATTTTAATTTATAAGTATGTAAATAAGTGTTATGAAAGCAAAGGCTCATAAACATACGGAGTATCCACCCTAAGTTAAAAAAAAAATACAACCGACTTCTAAATAAAAAAAAATCCAAATTAAAACGGCTGGTTTTTTGTCATCCCTACGATACAAGTTACGGAATTTTAACAAGAAAGAAAGAAATAATAATATTTATTCAGCACATACATTAAACACGCACGGTATATGGTAAAAAAAAGAAAAATGGGTATGACAAGAACTACTTAAGTGTGTGTCCCACATCATCATCATCATCATCAACAGCCTGTTGCAGTCCACTGCTGGACATAGGCCTCTCCAATTGCACGCCACTTAGATCTATTTTCGGCTTCTCGCATCCAGTTTCTGCCAGCAGTCCTGCGCAAATCGTCACTCTACCGTGCCTGAGGACGTCCTACACTGAGTGTGTCCCACGGTTGCACTAAATAGGTCCATTTCAGTGATATGTCAGACAGACTGATGCTGTCTGACGCTGGTTTTCTAATGAACCTTTCTAAGGACGAGTGGCGGTTCATTTGACATACATAAAATAACATCATCCCTGTATTATTCGATGATTAGGCAGAAGTAGGCATAGGTACCTACCCTTTTTCCAGTCATCAATCTTTTTCCTGACATTTTGGGGTCGGCTTCAAGGCTAGCTAAAGTCTCCATATTATTACTTAGAGCGAGTGTAATTATTGCGTAATACGATACTTTCGACGAACTGTGTCCAATTTTCTGACTTCTGACTACCTGTAAAGACTGTCAAAGATCTACAATGACAGCCGGGTCCAACGGTCTATCTTGCTTTCCGAGGCAAAGAAAGCACTTCGTATGGTAAGTATGGGCCCGTCCTCATTCCTGAACATATCGTGGCAAGCGTTGTTGAATCTGGAGAATCAAAGTCAAAGTCAAAAAGTTTATTTCAATTAGGCCATTAACGGCACTTTTGAACGTCATCAATAAAATGTATCATCAATCAACTCGAACGAATGTTATCACATACTTATTTAACCACGAGCTCCTCATAGAGTTACAGTATAGTAAACCCACACACTAAATATTACAATAAGGAAAATGTTATTCGTAGCGTCATCCTAGATTAACAGTAAAGCAGATTCAATTAACATCTTCAATTAACCGGTAGCGAGTGTACTTACGCTACAATTGAAAATGCACATGAATTTCAAGTTCAATGGACTAACGGGATAATGGTTTTAACAGGAAAAGCGGACACTGGAAACAAGACTAGAATAGGTAAATTTAAAGAATTGAATGAAGTTTGAACCTATGAAGTTATGTACGCAATACGTAGGTTGATAAAGCATTTGTTGAAATTCAAGAATTTGTCGTGGACATCTTTTCTTTACACAATCAGCTCTTACCAAAGTGTTTTCTATAACTTTCGCAATATTTAATTTAATAATAATTTAATTTATTGAGTCGAAAAAAAATACAACTCAGTTTACAGGAACTTTGTGTTCGATAATAACTGCCTTAGTATAATACTGTTTTGCAGTAATTACCGCCCATCTCTAAAAGTTGAGACAAAAGCAAAACTAAAAGACCAAAAAGTAAAACTAACAGAAAATTTAAATTAGAACTGAACAATATTCTCACTGTGTAATTTTATGTGAGATTGTTTGTTTTTATGGAAGGATTGTGTATGTTTTGTGCGTGATATGTGTGTGTATGCCGATTATATATTATCCCCGTATTTCTACGGGAACGAGAAGAACGTGGGTAAAACTGCAGGGCACTGCTAATCGGTAGATCGTACAAAAAAATGAGTACCACAAAAATTCTTTAGGCAATATCCGTGAAGAAGATTTATATTCTGTTCAAAACTGATCTTGACGTTTTTAACAGGAAGTTCACTGAAATAAGCTGTTGGAAAAGCCTTGAAGTAGAAAGGGAATAGACAACATAGGTACAAAATTAAAATGTAAAAGAACGGAAGAAGAAATGACGTATAAACGTCTCATGGGTCACAGAACAGCTGACGATAGTTCGTCCTTCGAGTCCCTCACATTGATACTTAATTATACCGTAATATGCTGAAACTTATGGCTATTACTTATGCACGTTACGGTAATAGGCTTATAGCAGTTCAGTGCTGTCACGAAACTGTAATAATAATGTTATTGCCCTGACACATCATCCTACAGATTTTCACCTTCCATGGTCAACTTGGAAGTCCCAAACTTCCTCAGAGTGCAAGTAGGGGGCTACCTTGATATATCAATGTGACAAACTATACTCAACTTCATAACTTGTGGCCGTATTACGAAGTGCCAATACTATCATGATTCGTGTGAGGGAAAGAGATTGTGCTATTCGTCTTGTATAACTCCGACTCTCTCTGACACAGAAATCATGATGGATTTAAGACGTCATAATAGGTCGCCTGGCTTCTGGAAGTCAGACATATGCGCGTTCAATAACCATGCCGTGAAAGTAGCAATATTAAAGACCATGCAGATCTATATATTACTGTCGTGCCGGCGATACTAAAAAGAATAAAACCTCTGATTTCTGAGTTGAGTATTAAAAAGGAATTCATTGGGAAACAACTCTAAATTCTCAATTCAGAAACCGGCCCTAAGTCATGACTGCACTCGTGCTACTTAAATATATCGATCACCGTTGATTCGTATGTAAGAAGAGCCAAGAACTGTTGAGGAGGCTCTAGAACCTACATCACGACCACACACGTTTAACGATTTAATTGTAAGTTTGAATTATGTATACAGTTCACACATGTAATTAAATGCTGGTCTGCCTACTTATTTATGCTCTATAACAACTGCTTGGCATGTAACCGTAGTAGAGTTGCGGAATCTGTTTTATAGAGTCATCTCGGCCCTAGACGCTAAGAGTATTAGGAGGAACACTAGTACTACTACTACTAAGAACTGCTCCCCTCAAAGAGGAAGATGTCATTTGATGACTTCCCATTCATAAAAAAAAACCTTAGTAAAAACGAACGCAGTATCTAAAAACAATGACAGAGATATACGAGTTATCCTGTAAGGGCCTAAATTTTTTTCCAAATGATTCTCGGAAACCACACTATGAAAAGGAGTGTCACTTTATGTAAAAGTATATGATATCTATTCCTCGTAAATCACTACATAGTATAAAACAAAGTCGCTTCCCGCTGTCCCTATGAAAACTGCGCAACGGATTTTGATGCGGTTTTTTTTTAATACATAGAGTGATTCAAGAGGAAGGTTTATATGTATACTACATGCATAATATATCAGAGATTTAATATCAAAATTGCACCCGTGCGAAGCCGGGGCAGGTCGCTAGTTAGAAATAAAAGTGGTCTACAGGATATCAAAAGAATTAACTATTATAGTAGTATGACCAATCGAACCACAGGGATTAGTGTTCGTACCAAATTCATGTCTTTTGAGGGGGATTTAAACAAGACGCTTATCAATATTCGTTTTTCATAACCAAATCATGGTGGCATTGGAACACCACACACAGTAGGGGGCTGGTCATGTAATAGATGAATTGATAAATGGCCGAGTTTTTCCGATAAATGGTGGACACCACACTCAAGCTCTTATTCAAAATTGTCCATAGACTAGTATGCTCTAGTTATTTCTACATGTACTCACTACAAACTCACACACACTCTATACTAACACTTACACACACTCACCATATATTTTTGTTTTCTCATATACTTGTTTTTCAAGTAAATTAGTTTCTGTTTTCTTAGCCACCACTTGCTTACTGCTTCCTAGAATAATTGTCCTCTATTTAATATAATTATGGCTTTGTTTGTTACGGAGAATCACTGACTCCTAAGTTACAGGCCCACACCTGGTTTGGGAGTCGGAGTACCTACAAACATATTTGTGACCTTGTAATAAGCCTATATGTTAGTAGTTTTATGATGGAAATGCTGTTATTTTTGTGTGAATTTTTTTTATTATTATTATTATATTATAAGCGCACAAAACATTTTGGCAATACTTTTATTATGCGTTCTAATCATGCCCTGATAATGGCTGAGCCTGTGTTTCGTGTACTATTGGACTGTGGACTTTAAGTCAAAGGTAAATAGGTTACTTGTAGAAGTAGTCTAAGACTAAATGAAAATAATGACTCATTCATTGGTTGGTGATCTCTGTTATTGTATTTTTTTTTTCGAACACGCTACTGTTTTAACAGCCAACCAGCACCAACAGGGCTGAACCACGACATCGGAAGATCGACATGTATCCCTAATTCCTCTGCATTACGTCAGCACATGGTATGAAAACCTGACTTGCCTGTAAAAACATAAAGGTATAATCACGAAAAATTGAATCAAAGTCAATTCATTTATTTTTATTGGAATTATAGCTTTATGTACTTACTACACAGTTAACTCCCGGTTTCTGGAAAAAAATACCGATCCATCATTAATTCAAAATAAGTCAAGTCTTGCCATTGGCTGTTGAAAACTCATTCACCCAATCTTAGCGAGATAAAGCGCGTTTGCCAATTTGTCACAATAACTTTTTTAGAAGCCAAAGCCAAAGATGAAATTAATGGATTTAGAATAAATAATAGGTTTCTAAAATTTAAGCAACGTTCGCAGTCGCGACTTTGTAAAGAAAGCCGCAATAGCTATAATTTGTTTACAAGACTGGGATTCGAATGCGTAAAACGTTGCTTAAAAATTAGTAGAGTTGACCCTTTTTTACCTGGATGGGAAAACATCCAAATGACTTCTCCCGCTCTGGGCGGAGCGGAAGGGAGTGTCAGACTCTTACTGACTAAAATCCACCCGTGATCCTTCTTGTGCTCTTTGCATTCCAGGGTCACAATGACTCTTTCGAACAAATTCCAAAATCCTAGCAGGCCCCTTATGAGACCCTAGACCTTATGGGGCCCCGTCTTCTTTGCTGAGCGCTCTTTGAGGCGTGCGTGGAACACGACGCGCCGTCGACCCGGGCCTGGTTGCTATAGGACGACAAGCCACCCATAGCACGCCGTCAATAGGCCCGTGCGTAGAGTCGACCCTCAGGTTCTAGAATTGTTTAAAAAATAGTCACTTCAAAGACTAAGATTTAACATGTATTTACTGCGGTATCTATTTCAGCCATAACAAAATATCACTAAAACCTTATCAGCAAACATTGGCTTCTCCTTCATGCTTATCTAAGTCGTAATCTAAGCTATTATATCGAGGAGCCTTTAAAAACGCCATAAACATCTTTGTAAGACCGGTAGAACACTGGGGTGTTAACTACAGACCAAGGAACGTCAAACTACCAGCAACTAAAGATTGTAATGCGAAAGTTAGGCTGGATGAATAGATGTTTGTTACTGAATCACGTCGGGATAGCTGAACGGATGTAGATGAAATTTGGCTCAGATGTAGATCTGGAGTACCTACTTAATTAATCCTTTCTTTTTATCCCGTGTGTATTATGTTCTTGGGATAATTTCTGATATTCAGGCGTCTGAAGTTGCTAACAGAAAATCATGAAATTATTGTTTAAAATCTAAATACAAATATAGCTGAAAGGCCGAATATATTGAAACCCATAGATCCCACGAACTTATCTTAGTTACCTATAATCTTGCAAATAAATAATATATCATTCATTCACAAGATTCGGTGGTTCTCATAGCTATAGTTTTAGGAGTGATAAAAGAAATGTTGCCGTCTAGCTGCGAGACCGGCAGACGACAACTTTGCTATCGTGAGTAGAACTCGGGTGTACCATGAAGTGTTAAAACGTGAGTCTTCCGAGCGAAAAAGAGGGATAGAGTTATACACCCTATATAGCTCCATCCCTTTTTCTCGCTCGAAAGACTCACGTTTTAATACGTCATGGTACGCCCGCAGGTGAGGCTGGCATAAGCAAAGGAAAAGAGAGGCTATACCTAGCAGTGGGCGAAGTCAGGCTAAGGATGATGATGAAGATGATGACTATACCCAGAATTGTTGCTCAATGAGACACATGGTTTGCCATGGAACTTTAAAAGATGCCGTGTCGAACTTGGCTGTAGTTGCTTGGTTATTATTAAAATCATGTCGCCACTACTTCTCGGGCCGGTCTCGACGGCGCCTTTCATTTTCAGGAGACTCTTGCTCAGCAACCAGTGTCCATGGGCTGATGTGGACCGCTCAATCCCACTTGATCTTGCGACCGTTAAGCCCACGTTTATTATGTCCTTGTTGAACCACAGTGTGGAATTCCTTATTGGATATTTGCTTTTTACACTCAGCGTACTATTCTCGATAGCTCTCTGACAAATCTAGAAGCGAAACTATTGTAACTGTAAGCAATACGACGCTTTGAGAGTGATTTATTTGCTTTAAAGAGTTATTTTGCTTAATAAAATTTGAATGATCTTTTTTATCCAAAATGAATGGAGTTTTTAACATGAGCGTTTTTCTACATTGTACTTCTACACCTTAACTTTGAATATTTTTATTGATTTAAAAAAATGTCCGTGGAGTTTTTTGCATGTGCATTTCCATAGATATCTACGCTGTGGAACGTGCAACTTCATATTTTGACTAACAAACAATGATCATTCAAAAGTGCTTGTACATATATAGTTTAATTGAAATAAATGCTTGAGTTTCGAGTTTTTATTTTTATTATGACCGTCAAGAAGTCTAGAAGCTCTATGGTGTTAGATAAAAATGTATTAAAATGCACTTTACGGCATGGCCGGCGATATGTATGATAAATATTCATGCAAATATAACCATACATCCTGGATTCTGCTTAAAAAGGAAAATATCAACGCGGTTGGATTATGTGACACGTTGAATGGCGTTTTACAGATTAACTGGCACGGGTTTGTGGCGGCACCATTGTGGAATATGTTAGGAAGTGGTGTGGCTGCACTGATGAATGACTGAGTGAATGCGAACTATAGGTAGGAAGGTTCGCTTGGAAAGAATGGCTTTGTAGAAAATTATAGATTATCACGTACCTGAGGATACGTGTTGATTGATCGTGGTCGTTGGTTTTTTTTTTTAAACGAGTAGATGTTTATTTATGGATAGAGTGTGTAAATATGCAAAAAAAGAATGTTTTGTTTTTTTTTTTTTTGTTATCTGAAGGAATTTGAAAATAATGAAATGCGAATCATTCCGGAATAAAATAATGATTCCTAAACTACTTTGGAAAGCAAATAAATTGTGATTGTTTTGTTTAATGAATCATCTTTTTTTTGTATTTTCATTTGTTTTGAATGAAGTCATCGCTGGATGCGAGATGCACAGGACCGGTTGTTCTGGCGACACTTGAAATAGGCCTATGTATGTGCAGCAGTAGATGTCTTTCGGCTGATATGATGATGATGAGTTCATCAACTCTGTGGAAATGAAAAAACTGGCACAAGAGAGCCATTTCTACATACTTTAAGAGCGTATACGCTAAACGGCATTTCATACAAATTTTCAAGTCGTTATTTTCGGTTGTGGAGTTTCATTTAAATCTGTTCAGTCATTTCGCAAAATAGTGACTTGAAAATATGTATGAAATGCCATACTACACGCTCTTAAAGCAAAGTTCGCATTCGCATCTCAATCAAATGCAATCTGTCTACGATTTCGATGCGAAAGCAAACGATGCTTAAAAATCATTAGAAGTGGCCCTTAGTTATCACGAAAAATACACTCAACAATTTTTTCGAAATCTTCCGGCCAAAAACTCAAGCAAAATCATGATAATTATTATAATTAGGACGCAAAAATGCTGCCCCTCACCTCACATAAGTACCAACGATGCATACTGAGTGGATTACCATCAAAGAAGACGATTCCATTATTCGTGTTAATCGAAATGGAGCCGATATATGAAAACAATCGACAGGGTAGCGCACGACTCGACAGCTTTATTGTAGGGATGTGACTGCGTCCTTAAATGTCGATAAGTAATTAGAATTTATCGACTCGGTACATTTGGCTGTCAATTTAGCTTTTTTTGCAAGAGTGTTCTTTTGTACGAATTATTTGGTTAGTTTAATGCGTTGTTAGATGTTTTTTCTTTAATAAGAAACACTATTATATTCTGTACAGTTCCTAACACTCTTTGAGGTTATTTATTTTGTATTTATTTTTAAATGTTGCCACCAGTATTTTATTTTTGACTGACGAAAAATAAAATGGATAAGATAATGTCCATTCGAAGCATATAAACTTTTATTGCCTCTATTTTGGTTTACTTTAGTGCCAACACATGCTGAATTAAATCTTATTTAATTTTAGATATATTGTGATAAAATTGTTATATATAGAATAAATCCCATCCTAATTCAATCGTTTCCAGTGTGACTGAGTCTTAATTTCTCATAAATGTTTGGGTTAACCAGAATTTAAATGTATCTTCTGAAAGTTTTGTGTATTTACGTAAAATGAATTTGACTTAGGGTGAGTTCTATCACACAACTATCGATAAGCCATCGACGTCGCGACTCAACACTATTCATTCGTACGCACGCACGATTTTCATGTCATTTGCCACGTGTTCAGAGCGTATACACGACTTTAGCTTACTCCCTGAATTAGAAATGATTGAAACAATATTATTCATTTTTACCCTTTCCAATTCTAATTGTTCGAGCGCACGCATTTTATAACACGTGCCAAGAAACGCAACTGAATTTAAATCGATTTAAATTTAGTGTTATCGATTAAAATACAAAGGGGTGTGATAACGGTTTGTCGATAATATCGATGTTTTGGTACCGTTAGGGACGTGAAACAATCGATGTTGGTGGCGGCTTACTTTGTGTTAATCTAGTTCGGATGATAAAACGAAAGGAAGGATGAGTTTGATTTGTTGACGATGATAATAAAGGGTTTTCGGCCCTTACCTCCGTTAAACAATGAGTTTTCATATTAATGTAACATCAAATAAACCGACAGTATAACTGTTTACTTTTGTTTCGATAATATCCGGTCGTCGGTTGGTATCTAAATTATCTCGGTTTGAGAAAATATTATATAATTTTTGTTCTAAATTTCTATGAAATCTACGGTACGGTACGGTATTGGTCATTACATTAAATAATCATGATTCAACAAGCCACATATTTCACAATCATCCAAAATACAGCATTCAATATAAAAAATTATAGGTATATGCAAAAATATAAATGTGTAAATACCTATGTTTATTTTTTCGCGAGAAACATCGATAGCTATGTTTCGCAAAACACTACCACTCCCCACAGCTCTGTAAATCCAAGTAGATACTTTGAGCATAAAAGGATAATGTTTTCTACTTCCTGTTATACTTCATCCATATATCTGCGTAACCACTGACAACACGAAACAAAGGCCCATTAAACTTTCATTAAAAACTTAGTAGAATGTTTTGCAAAATTTAAGAGTAGATTAAATGTCAAGATAAAATATAAAGCTTATGATGACGTTACTACTAGAGAGTAATTTTCGTCATAAATGGGATCAGAGTAACAAATCATCACATCATACTGTGAAACTATGTACCTCGTAGAGTTTGTTCGTCACAAAATTGAAAACTTCGTAATGTCTCTTCGCAAGTAAAGGGCCTCAAGTCTGCTATTACAATAGTGTCAGAATGGTCTATCATTGATTTCATAATGGTTGATTTTTACAAGTTTTGTAATCTACTAATATAAAAGCGTCACTATAACTTTCCAGTGGTCAACCACTGACACTACATTGAAAGAAATGGCATAGAATGGTAATCTCGTACATAATTACAAATGAATGATAGACGTATGCGGTAATCTGCTAAAATATTGACAGTTCCTTTGATCAGTGACCTATCATTAGATCGTCGTTGTGCAGTCATTTCTTTTAATAACTCGGTTATCAAAAAGTATTACGAGACCATTGACCGATCAATGATCGACCATTATGAATTTAGCAGATTACGAACTTTTAGCAAAATGACAATTGAATCGTGTTGGAATGGCAAAATAAAAATAGCGACTTGGGGCCCTGGCCCCTGGTGGGAGGTTGACTGGATTCTCAAAATTTTGAAGGAAAGTCTGTGTGGTGAGTTTCTTGCAAAGCCAAAATGGAATGTAAGAAAATATTGTGAAGACATTTCTGGGAAAGCATAAAAGTTTTATCAGTGTAATATCGCATATGAATCGAAAATCATTATAATTCTTATGTAAAGTTGTTTCAGAATAGGGCTTAGGGAATATGTTTAGAATTCCGTACGACCAAAGGAACAACGGTTACGGAACCTTTATTGCATTATTTTATTATTCGCCCGTCGGTCAGGATATCAATTTTTTTTATTTATTTCCGGCAACATTGAAAAGGCTTACCAAGCGGGTCAACCCGCGGGCAAATCCGAGTGTTTCATTGTATATATCGTGGGAACAACAGGTGGACTCGTGGGCTGTAATCTAATCAGATAAGACATAATGTGACAGTTTCACCAAACGACACCAAAATGAAATGCACGCCTGTTTTGCGAAGCCCCTGCAAACTTAACAGTTCACGAATTAGCCTACTTTTTACCAATTAGTAAAAAATCTCCCAAATAATTATTAATTAATGCATATTTCTCCGGATAGTTAAAAACGCCGTTAGATTGTAAAGTATCGCATGAAATTGAAAACTCTTTTTTTTTCAACAAGACGTGAATATCTTTGAAACTACTGCATTTCATTGAGATTTATTGTATCCAAAACGGTCTGTTCCATTTAATTTTAATTTCTCGATGTATCGAGAAATTAAAATCTACGTATAATAAAGATTTACAATAAGTTTGCGGAATTTGCAATCAAATTGGAACCTCGCCCCTAGTACTTCTTCCAATGAATAAAACACTGTTTGGGGTTTAACTTTATACTTATTTAGTGCAACTTCCTCAGAAGAGCGATATTAAATGACAGTCATATAAAACAAAGCATATTGTCTACATTCATACTTCAAAATACTCTTTATTCTTTTGCCAGACACTGCCAAAGTTTTCTTTTCAACGTTGCCCCACACTAGGATTTTCTCCTGTATCGTGGATGCGTTTACAAACCTAAATTCACAAACACAAACAGCTAGACCCGGAACAATTATCTGCACGCCATCCGAATATTTCTTACGTGCGGGAATCGAACCCACGACACACAGCGCAACAGCTTGTTGTCAACTTAAACTTGTTACTACATCAAAGACAATTTTACTACATCAGTTACAACAGTCGGCTTACTACAGCTATACACACACAATACTTGGCATACTATTGTATAAATTCAAGTTCTTAAAACGCAACAGACACCCCTAAATAATACCAATTTGACCCAGCTTGTCCCTTGCTGCCCTCCCTCAATGACCCCGCTAAGCCGAGGCCCGTGTCCCACAAGGGATGCCCTTAGCGAGCGGTCATTTTGTTTGTAAGTAGTTTTAAGCCCTGTCTGGGGAAGAAAAGTCCGGCTAAGCAGTAACCAGCCTTAGAGTGCTGAACTGCGAGTGGTCCAATCTAAAAAAACGCAACAGACAGATGTGTTGCTGGGGAGTTTGTTGCGCCACTTCTTCTTTCCAGCTAAAACACTAGGAAGTGGTGACGGGTGGGCATTTTGGGGGACTGTCTTTATGTAAAATTTGACGTTCAAAAAGTGCTGGCTCTCAGCCTAGTTTGAATAAATGACTTTTATATTTGATCTTGATTTTGAATATACATAAAGTATAAAAAATATTGTAAAACTCTTATTTGAAAAGAGGAACTGTAGAGTTTCTTGTCGATTGGCATCCAGAAACATCTTACAAATGTACAACTAGAGTATGTTATTATATGTTTTTGAACTGTAAAGGCTGGCATTTAAAGTGGACTTAAAGTAGATCCGGTTCCAGCAACAGTTTATGCAAATTCATCACAACATTAACGATTTAAACTTACAATAGTGCTTTAAATTGTATTATATTTAAATTCAATCCATGCAACGCAACGGAGGGCCAACTTATTTGTCCAATTTATGACAAAAAGTTCCAGATATTTTGAATGTAATGAGCAAATTTTCACAAAATTCTGGCGAAAATCTGACGACAATCTGACGACATATGGTGTAGAAACAGGCTATTTATTCTTCACTTTATGATGTAAAATTAAATTCACATGACCCAAAGGATATTCTGAGATTTTTCCCAAAAGTAAAGTTCCTGTCAATGTAAACACTCTTTGTATTGATATTTTTGTTACGTACGAATCATATAAAGTACTCACTGTCGCAAACGATTAGGATACAGTCAATTTCGTTTATATATTAACGTTTTTGGGTGCATACAAATTTGTGGTGGCCTTCAAATAAATGCCAAATAAGTCGAACTTGTTTGCTGTCACTTTAGTATGGTAAGAAAAGTAGCGGACTGGGAAACATTTGTGTGCAATAATATCGTTGCTACCTCAGATCAGACAAAGTTGCTACCTACATGTACCTTGTTTTTTTTCTTTTTCGCTGGGAAAAAATGCGTCACTCATACCTCCCGCTCGGGGGAGCGGTGGGCTATGTGGGACTCCCCGAGCTAAGCCCGGTATACCCACTATAAAGACCCAGCGGTATTCCCGCATCGTCTGAGTGGAGGGGGCCTGGGAGATCGGGGCTGCCTTTACGTCCAGTCCTTCTCCGACGTACTAAGGGAAGGTTCATATCGGACGGAACATGCGTCGCGTATTATCGGTCACGTAACGCCGGAATAGACAAATGTATAGAAAAACACTCGAGCGTTCACACTCAACCGATGATACGTTAGTGCGTCGAATGTGAACGGTCAAATGTTTTTCTATACATTTGTCTGTTCTGGCGTTACGCGACCGATAATACGCGACGCATGTTCCGTCAGATATGAACCTTCCCTAAGATACTGTTAACAGGTATTATTGGTCGCCAATCCAGCATCAAACCGCTAAGCCACGAGAACTTTACCTACCTGCTATAATCTTGTTCAGGGTTGGCCATCGGATTTGGATCAGGGTTGATAAAGAAAAATGTTTATTTAGGATTCACACAAAACAAATAAAAAAAAACATAACCCTACCACACACCTACTTCCACAGCCCTATTACTGATCCCCGTTGATAATAAGCATTGATATATTCTTCGATACTCACCCAAATTATTATTTATTTATTTAATTAAAATAGACCTGTGATCAGCGGCCTACTAAGCCTTATTCTACTGCCATAGTTAAAAAAAAAAACATTTTATTGACAATTATTGTCAATCAAATATTATTATGTAAATTTATGATGATAATCGAATCTTTTGAAATTTTATTGATAGAGTCAATAGTGTAATTTAATTATAATTTATGATGTAAAAATAATGATTGAGAATACATTATTTTTAGATCATAAATTAGAATTTTAATTTAGGTTAGGACACATTTATAAATAAGTTATTTTTTTATTTATTCATTTTAATTGTTTGTACAAATTAAGTAAATATGATTTATTCTGAGCTTTAATTTTCGATAAACACAAACAGGGTCCACAATTTCAATATACGTCAACTTTGGCAACACAATACCCAAACCATAGACCAATACCCAAACACGCAACAACGTAGCAATATTACATGACCGTTGCCAACTGCTCTCCCCCACTACTTCAGTGTTTACGGCCCGTTTAAATAAATTAGCCAGCGCACACATTTCCCACGCGATGTGTGATCGGAAAACTTTACCGAGGTATAATTTATTAATTTGTTTTCTGCTAACGAGTGGGCTAATGCGAACCTGTGGGCCTCTCAAGCACGCAATGTTTTATGCAGTAATGAACCAATGAACATACTTCGTTATTGATCAGTAGTGCTATACAGTAATAATATCACAGTGATAACTTTCGTGAAGTTAGCTCAACGTGAATCCAGTACGATGCTGTAAACATCTGTATGTGCCAAATAATTTTCATTCCTTCTTTCTTTCTTTCTCACACCGTGTAAGCTTAGCGGAATGCATGAGCTGTCAATCCATCCAAACAAGATAGAATGACTGTTCACTTGCTTACTAGTAAGTAGATAAATTAACACTGAGAATTTGTGCCTAACCTTCTTACTTCGCTTTTTTTTTCTAAAATCTACCGGCATTAAGTAGGTAATATCAGCCTTGTCTTTGGCTGTAACTGTTCAGTTGGTATTTCAAAGAGAACTTTTCTTGGGAATTGAGAAAAGGTTGGGTGAAGTGGGAATTAGTTTAGTGTTCAGGATAATTCGATTGGAAGACTTTGCAGTGGGAGAAAATGTAATTTATTTGTTCTTAGAACTGTTGAAGTTAATTTTCAGAGACAAAAACGTTACGAAAAAAGCATATAAATTGAGGATTCTGTAGAATGTTTTGGAGATATTGATTGATGAGATCGAAACGGTTTTGCAAATTCAAAATGTTTATTACGTAGTTTTTCTTGATAAAAGCTAGTCATAGACATATAATGTCCAACAAAAGTATACCCAAATCAGCAAATTTATCTCCTAGTTCCTTAAGATTGCTCATAAACTTGACCATCTTGCAATAACACCATCCTTTACAAAGTGAGACGCATTAAACCATTATTAATTCTATAAATGAACATATTACCTACATCTTGATATTCATGCTATCATAACATACCGTGGTACACAAATAGATGATCAACCTTTACCTAGTACCTCTTTTATAAAAACTTTTTCAGACAAAATAATTAAAAAGTAATGTTTGCAAATCGAATTCTTCAATTCAGTGCAAACTTTTTTCTTCATTATTTTGGTTCAAAGTATCTCCGAGTTTTGTGCCTCGTTGTAATGCAGGTTAGCCTGGGATATAGGATCACGTATATATCCTAGGCATCAATAATTCATCCGAACGCAGTCAGACAGGCTTGAAATAACAATGGATCAAAGTTTTACTCGAGCTTTTTAGGAAAAAGTCATAAGCGGAAAGCAATTTGATTTTAAATTATTATTTTTGAGATTCTTCAAACTCTACGGGTATTATATGATACTGGTATTCAGCTAAATCCGGTTTGACTGGGAGCCAAGCCCAATATACTTGGGAAAAGGTTCTAACCTAATTTATTTGTTTGCGTATGTAAGTGTAGAAGTTGACCTAACAGTCAGCTTCATCCGTAGCCCGACTTCACCCACTGTTAGGTATGTCTTAATCCCAATGTTCTTGGCCCAAGAGCCTCCAGGCTGCCATCTAGGTTTAGTCTGTGATGGGAAAATTACAACCGATCCAATTTTACATACCAGTGATCGAGCGACCAGTATTTTAGACAGCTAAGGTCGAGAGAATTATCTTAGTGAGTTACAGCGTGTAGTTGTATAATAATCAGATACACACAAACATTAAATTGACTAACACAATTTAATTTGGTATTCAACTGCTAAGTGCAGCAATTATGATGACAACAATTGTAAAAACAAAGCCTAAAAAAACAAGCAAAGGAAATCTCCACAATTTTTTCACTTGCACCACACTCTATCAAGCTTAGCTTTTGCTGATTGACAGCTATAGCGCCGCCATCATAACCTGACCTTCTGTACCCCTTATCTCCCTACCAATCAAGACCCCATCGGGATAAGCAGTACTCCTAACAAAGCTCTAACTAATCTGGTTGTTTGTTAAGCGCATTACATCTATTAAGAACTTCAACGCTTGTATCCCTAATGTAATTCGCACGCATTAGACATTTAAATATAATTCAAGTAACTTATGCAAGTACTGAAACGGCTAATGGGTGGCATTAGGAACACTTGCACACTGTCCACATATTTTACCTTTGAGTTTAAATTTTAACCGCGTAGTGCTTGTTAAACATTGTTCCTGGAAGAATGAAATTCTGACATTCTGCTTGTAGGAATACGTCATTGGGGACGGATCACGAATGGCAGGATGGACTACCCAGTACTCTGTGGCATCTAGTCGCACTGGCTATGTGGATATGGTAATCTGGGATGTATGTTGCAGGATTTCTTAGTACAGAGTAGCATGGATAGTTGTAAAAATGTAATTTGACGAAGTCGTGGCACCAGTCCAAGTGTACACTGCGATATCGCGATTGGCTGACGGTCATCATGACGTCAAGTTCTTTGCAAGAGTTCTGTTTAATCTTTGAATTAGTAAAAGCACCAAACTGTCAATGGTTACTAGTTCGTGTTGATCCTGGTTTTGTGTATTTACTGCTGCACCGTATCAAACGGTTCTTCCTTCCGACCCTTCCGACTATTTAAATTGTTGACATAAATCTGTGGATCTTAGTCTTAGCACATTCCGGGATGGAGTCCATCCATTCCGGAATGTGCTAAGACTAAGATTGAAAATTGTGACTTTTAGCATCGTCATTCAATCCTGTATGGAAAAATTGGAATGAATAAATCTGCTAATCAGTATTTAAACTAATTACACGGTCAGTTTTTATTTTTTTAAGGCCCTTATAGTTTACAGGACTATGTAAGGATAGGATATGTGGCGTGCTTAAAATAGTTGTTTTTAACATCCCGCTCAACTGCTGTCACAGCAACATCTTCAAAGTTTTAGTTTGCTGCTTGTTTTTGATATGATAGAACAATTCAAGTTATGCCTAACTTAATTGGTGCCTACTTGCTTCTTCCTTGACTTTGTTTGGCATATCTTTTAGAAACTATTCATGATTTAAGGCGATACCCCGACCAAAACCTTGCGATAGTGCATTTTTCTTCGCTATTCAGAGACTATTAACTCATTAATAATGAGAAATAATCTACATGTAAAAGCACATTATTAATATTCGATGTCTTGTCATCATATTCCACATCTATCTAATTGGTTTTTATGTGGTATAAATAAATTTAAAATCTACATTTAATAAATGACTAAAATTGTTGATTTTATGCATCTGTTGCTAAATGCAACGCTCTAATCATTTGAGGATTACACTAATGGATAGATAATTTAAAAATCTATATCAAACACGTTTTATTTCATTTCAAAAGATCGCTTATCTTTTTTAATCAAAATAATTCCAAAAATTCTGTGAATTCTATGATAAAAGGGCGTGCGCAGGATTCGGGCGGCAAAGAGGGAACGAATGCTCAAGGTTATTTTGGTCAGGGAAACGCCTTAATGGACTACCAAATTAGGAGAACTTTTTACGGGGTATAGTGATTTTACTTTCAAATCCTATTCAAATTTGATTGAGATCTGACATCGAGTATTTGAGTTATCCCTAATAATGCGTGGCTTCGACTACATTGATGATGTGTGTATCAGGGTTTTAGTTCAAATATATGGACATTGAACTCCATCTTCTTTTGTGAATCACCTTAAAGTAGAATTGAAAAACACGTGTAACTTAAGAATTTCTTTATTTAACTTTTTTTCTCTTATTCTTTACTAAAGAAATAAAATAAACTTAGTATTTACATAAATGCCACTATTTTTATCGAGAAATATTTACATTGAAATATAAACTTAACTATTCCTTTGGAATGCAAAAATATTTGGACGGAACCATATTCCAATACTTATGAATTACACTATACATTATCTTAAGAGTAATTAAAAATAAAATACTGTTACATATTCGCCCTCTCTCCTCAAGTTGGTCGAACAACTACAACAAAGTTACAACCATAATTATAGGTAATTTAGCTTACAAGTTGAGCATTGCATAGAATAAAGATGTTTTGAGTAAAAAAATATGATTCTATTGAGTCCGTCAGTAAGATTATCGAAAAATATTGGACACGTATTTTATGCTTTATCAGATCTATAAAAACTGACGAATATGAAAAGCATCAGGAGTGGGGGCTTGTGACCTCACATTGTGGTAAAAATAGCAACGAGTAGTAACGTCACACAAGTATTCAACGCACTGTATCGTCTTCATTTTTTATTTACGTGAAAAAAGAAAAATACGTATCCAATATTTTTTGGAAATCTATCTAACGGACTAATTAGATTTTTTAGTCAACTACCCTAATAACACAAATGGGTGAATTGCGCAAGCAAAAAAAATACACGGCAAACCTGAGAACGGTAGTGCAATGTGCTGGTTTTTTATTTTATATATTTTTTCTCAACAACGTAAGTACTTCTCTACCTTGGCAAAAAAAATCATTGATTTCTACCCTCTAATATACCAAAAAAAAAAATTACAAAGTGTTATTTTATCATCACGGTGGCCTGTCCTGAACCCAATTCCGCTCATAAAATACCTTCCCCTGCCAATAGATTCATAATATGGATTTAAATCAATTCTCTTATCATTAAATTATAATATATTCGATCAAATAAAACTATTTTTGTTTGTTTATCTTCTTTCTCATGGATTTGACAGGCAGTCAACTTTTGTCTGGAAAAAAGTTATCATTTCAGAGGACAGTAAGTTTTAGTAGATTATCCATGTCAACATTGCGTTGTTACGCCCCTCTCACCTTTCCTCACTTCGGATCAGTCCGGCTCAAGCTCTCGGCGCGAACGCAGCGGTCCCAAAGCTTGCGGTTTTTCCGCCAAAAAAGTAAGTTTATCATTTCAGTAACATGGGGACAAAAATAGTTTCATTTCGGTGTCACAGTCCACCGGAATGAAATGTATCTCCGAAATTATAAAACCATAAAGTTTTAGAGATCCTTTATCAAATATAAAGTCATAGTTTTGTAATGTAAGTAAGTGTAGATTAGATTATTCGGGTGTATTTGTTGTGTAATATTTGTGTTTAAGATTAAAGATATATAATATACACATATTTCTATGTAGCTAGTACCTACATGTATATATTGGGTTGGTAGGAAAGTAATGAGCGTTGCAAATAAACAAAACAATTTTAAATTATATTTTTAATTTACAATTACTTGTCTTTATAGTAGGCACCGTTGTTATCTACAACCCATTTTCAGCGATTAGGTAAAGCATGGATACCCTCAGCGTAAAAACTTTGGAGCCGTGAGGCAAAAAAGCTTTCGAGGAAATCTGTTAACTGTGCTCTATCATCAAATTTTTTGTCCTGTATATGATTACTGAGAGAGCGTAACAAATGAAAATCCGTTGGCGCTAGATCGGGAGAGTAAGGTGGATGTGGCAGTAGCTCCCATTCAAAATCCAATAGCTCTGACGAACGACTTTGGCTATGTGCGGCCGAGCGTTGTCGTGAAGGAAGTAGGTATATCTTTGTTTGTTCACGGCGCTTTTTGTTGATTTCTGTACGGAGTCGGTCAAGCTGATGACAGTATATTGTCGAGTCCACGGTGATATTATCGGGTAGTAGCTCCCAGTATAAAATATAAGAGTTGATTTAATTTTAGAAGTTTTACTTATATACCTGTAGAAACACTATTCTCGTTTCGTTACCAATTTAACTAAATTATACCTAGCATTTTTCTCTTAGTGCAACGGGTACACATTATGTATTACTATTAATGGCATAACTTACAAATGCAGCCATCATATTAATCAGAAACTTTAAGCTTTCTTATCGCGCTTCGTTCACTCTTTTGAAAATATATCAAGTAAATTAGTATTAGTTCATAAACAAACAAAAATATTTATTTATGGTTACCAGCATTTACGATAAAGTTTTCCAACATTTTCACACAACAACAACCTGAAAAAAATTACCAAAGGTTATTTAAGTGAAGAAACAATTCATTCATATCATAATAAATATTACAATAATATCATTCTTTGAGGTTATTGTAACCTCAAAGAATGATATATGTAATAGTAATTGTAATATCTATATATTAATGATGATATTAAAATAACTGTCTACTGTCCTGTCTCAGTGTTTATCTAAAATTTGTGGAAATCAAACCTAACAAAGTACGGAACCCTGGTTGCCCGGCACGGTTGTTCTTAGCTGTATCATATCGGTGGATTTATTTCATTCCGGTGCACAGTTTATCATTTCGGTGGTCATTTTTATCATTTCGATAGACACTTTTCATTTCAGTGGACTCTTAAAAATTCATCCTTAAATATTTATGTAAGTTTTGATGAAATTTGATGTCCACTCACGCACAATGTTATAAAATAGGCTAAAGTTTTATTTGTCACCAAAAATATGTAGATAGCATTGAAATTAAAAAATCCCACCGAAATGACATATAAAAATCACTTGTTGAAATTCACCCAAATATTGTCTTAAAGATACGTTGGCCGCCAACTTGAAAAGAAGGCATTATATTTGAGCTAAAATACGAAACAAGAAAATCTTCTTAACAATTTTAAATGCATCGAAATAGGAAGAAGAAATTACTACAGCTAATAGTAGAAAAAGAAGTTACCCTTAATTTATTTCAAGTTCTTTTGGACGGACCCATTTCAATAAAAGAACACTTTTACCTAAAAAACTAGATTTATATTTTGACATTGATGTTATTCCAATTTGACACAGTCAATCAGATAACCAAACATTTTATTTCACATCAACTTCAAACGTAACTTCATATTTTTATAGAAGTAACAAAATCTCTTCAAAAAATTGAAAATTGTAAAACCGATCGAACCATTTAATTCACCATTCAAATTCACTACAGAAAAAAAAAAAAACTGGAAAAAAAGTCGAAAAGTTGATTTTCATTTTCAGTTTTTTTTTTTAATCATGAAATTTTCCTAAAATAGTTTTGTACATATTTTACTTAGCAATCAAATTAATTTTTAATATTAAGTGACCATAGCTCTTTCAGGTGGCATTGGCACCATGTGATTGTAAGTAAACCGTTGGCTGTAGTCAGGGATTTTTAGCGTGGTATCCGACCAGGGTGGGCTGGGGTTCCAACGGTCCATGCCGTCAGTTTCTTCCAGGCTGAGGGGAGGCGGGGCTAGCCGCATACGCTTCGGACACGGGTATTCCATACCTGCGATAAAAGTAATGTGATTTTAGAAAATTGCAATAGAAATCGTTGAATTGACGTCGTGGAATCGAGAAAGTTGAACTTGGAAATTTTAAATGAATGTTCCGTTTCACAAATTATTGATAAGTAGGCCAAATAAAAGATCTAAAACGCTCGTAAATGTGTTAAAAATAAATGAGTCAGTATTTTCAAGGGTAGTTTCTGTTTATAAAAATGTTCTTGTGCTTATTATTTTGTTCAATTTGTATGGAATCTATTGACTGTCTCATTTTCTGACAAATAAATAAGTTTACTATTTATTATTGTACGCCACATTAAACTCAACAAATTTTTCCAAAATTAGTATACAATCGGCGGTCTTTTTGCAACGGACAATAGAGGCAGCTTTCGAACAGACTTAAGTCTGCCATATTTATAAGCTGACAGTGTAGAGGACGAATTTTCTGATGGTATAATTGATTTTTCTTTACGGTAAATATTTATTTACTTTTCGTAAAATTGGCTCTCTTGAAAATAATGCCATTCGTTTTTTTAAGACCAAAGCACTTTTAAACAAAAATATACGTTTCTATTTTTGATGATTTTAATGATCATACTATACGTAAATTCCACACAGTCACCGAAGTAATCCCGTCTAAATTAAAAATAAAATAATAGTTACCTTCTATAGCAGTACTAGTACAAGGCTCTTGTACATGGTAGTTAACTCTAGGATACTGTTCGTAGTACTCCCTCTTCCCGTGGTGGGGATACATGTACATGTTGCTGTTCACTATGATATCTGGTGGGGGGTCGTAGTGGTGGGGAGATCTGGAAATAGAGAGCGTGGTTAGGTTTGGTTCAGTCTCCTCTTTTTATATGTGGAGGTTGCTTATGATCATTGGGGACTGGTCGTAATCGTCCCATAATAATTTTGCTCCGGTTTTAACCGACTTCAAAAACGAGGAGGTTCTCAATTCGGCAGGTATGTTTTTTTATATGTATGTACAGCGATTACGCCGAGATTTCTAATCTGATTTACGTGGTTGTTTTTTATTCGATGAAGAATAGTTGCCTTTTAGTCCCATAAGAATTTAGTTCAGTTTTGTCGAGTAGCTTTTTTATGAGCATTTTTGTTAATTCCAATAAATTATAGCTAATCTGACGGGATAGCTGAAATCGCATGTTTTTTTATTGTTTACACCAATTTATACCGCGTACGCTGTGGTGGTTATTTTTAGCTGGGAGTGAACCACTAAAAAGTGAAAAATTAAAAAACTTTTTACAAAAAAATACAACAGGTGTGTTCAAAAAACAAAAAAGCAACCAAAAACATTGAGTTCCGAAATTAAAGTTATTTTGTACTTTTTGTTTTTTTGTTTTGTTTAGAAGTCGGTTGTATATTTTTGTAAAAAGTTTTTGTTTAAACTAAAACTTATACCCGAATTACGGAGTTGGAAATCTTTGGTTTAGATCTTGTGTGTCATGGTACCACTACACCATTTACATCAGTTTTTTAGACGTTTTATTGAAAGAAAGAACATAAATTTATTTGGCACACACATAGATAAACACAATGTAGATACAAATAAAAGCAAAGTCAATGTCAACTTGCCGATAAATGTTCAGGCGTTTTTCCAAGTAATTCGATTTTAAGTCTTAGTTAATAGAATTTACAGGAACAATTGAGGCGTTTTCGGTATATTATTACTTCCGAAACATAAAAGCATCGAAAATCAACAAGAAAATATTATTATCCATGACCAAAACTACTCTAACCCTAACATAAACACGTTTCTAAGCCGACCTTTGATCCCATTCTGGTAACCCCCAACATTTCGACCTGACCGGATTTAAAGGTTGTCGATAGCTTTGCATACCTAATTAATTAATTTATGTACAAGATTCCTCATTAAAAGTACAAATTGTGTATGCAATTAATAAGTTTATTGTCCCAGCGGGGGTTTAAAAATAACTGAGCAATTTGCAAATGCAAACTAACATTTTATATCTAGGATGAAACTTTGTATTAGGTAGGTATTATATTTCATAGAACATTAAATATGGCTAGGCTATTAAAGTGTTAGTAACAAAGTATTTTATATATTTCATGTTTGTAGTTATGTGTTCTGTGAGTGCATCCGTGGCATCACAGAGCCCTATCAGAATACCAGCGCTGTGGGATTTACTATTTTTTTTAATCGCAGCATTTGCTGCCTTTTTTGGCCTCGCAAAGATTAAAAATAATAATAATTTTTATTTTTTATCCTATTTTTTTTTGTTTTAAATTTGTAAATGAAAATAATATATCTAGTTTTAATTTCCGCGAATATCAGTGTTTTTTTTTTTTGTTTTGTTCGAGCCCTAAATAATTATTTCTTCTTTCTAAAGAAATTAATGAACTAAGTAAATACATTATAAGATTATTAAAAACCAAGTCAAGTGCGAGTCGTATTCATAGTATATACGAAAGGGTTCACTTCCAAAACACTTTTCTTGTAAGAAATTAAAGGGTTCTTTTTTAATTTCATCTAACGGAGGCAATGAAAGATACATTCTATTAGTAGCTAGTCTTAGTAAGCATTTATTAAGGTTCCCGAGATATAGCCTGCTGACAGAAAGACTGGCGGGCAGACAGCGGGGTATCCAACGGAACCCCATTACTAAGCAGTAATAGCGTACCGTTGGATGCCTTACGGATACGGAACCCTACAAAGAAAGAAAACTCATTTATTCCGCCAGAAATGACGCACAAATGAAGTATAATACCAAAATAACCTCTGAAAAAGTAACAGCAGCAATATTTTAATTTAAAAATATGCTCAATGGTCCGCAATTGTAATACCTTTCCTTAAAAATCTTGAGGAATGTCAATATATTTTTTAATTTTTCGTGCTACCATAAAATTCCATAAAAAATAGTTTCAGCAAAATGAAAATTATTCTCATGAAAACGAGTAAATTATTTTGTGCTTGACTAAATATTCGTTGCACAACTTAAAGTTAGTCCACCACATAATGTCCTGACGTATAAATATCTTTAAACGTACAATTACGATCTCTATAATAATTTTCTACATAAACACAAACACGCGTCAAAACTAATACAGAACTACATCAAAATAATAAACTATTACTGACTTGAACCCTTTTCAAACTAAGCCTTTCATATTTGGTTTACATTAACAACTATAACTTTACGTTTACTAAACCTGAAGCTGTTGCAAATTCAACTGTATAGGTGTTTAAATAAGGTGGCTGGGTTTGTCTGGTGATGGTAAATTTGAGTTGGTAAGTTTACAATAAATATGGTAATGAAAGGTGTCAAATTACGCGGACGGACAGACGAGGGACGGGCGGTATGATGATTTTCTTATTTATATGGCTTGGTGTGACATGACGGGAACAAATTGTATGAACTGACCTTCGTTTGTTTGGTCTTTTTTGATTTTGTCCTACTATGTATGTCTTTTCATTAAAGTGTAAATTGTGCATTTAGTCTTTTAAATTAAGTATACACATATTTTTATTACATGTTTTTTATCAGTGGCGTGCAGTGGTTCGAGTTAGGGTAGGCCAGAGAAAATGTCCAAAAAAAAAACACACCACATTATTCAGGGTTGAAATGTCATTTTATTAAAAATCAACCCTGAATAATGTGGTTATTTTTTTTAAATTTAATTGTACATTTTCTCTGGCCTACCCTAACTCGAACCACTGCACGCCACTGGTTTTTATGTACACCATTTTTCTGTTGGCTGTCGGCGACAATGACGATCTCTTTACGTTACAGTGGCACTTTCGAAGCAAAATTTAAATAACCAAGTACCTACACTAGTTCTATTGCATTTCTTAACTTTTATTAATAAAATTTTGTTTTAGCGCAGATCTTTAATATCCCAAACCCCCTCTAACTGAAATTACATCCCTATATCTTTCACAATCAAAATGAAGGTACCTACGTGAAATTCAGTTGCAAAAAAAAACACATTTTTAATCTAAATATATACATATATAACTCAAAAGTGACTGACTGACTGACATAGTGATCTATCAACGCACAGCCCAAACCACTGAACAGATCGGGCTGAAATTTGGCATGCAAATAGATGTTATGACGTAGGCATCCGCTAAGAAAGGATTTTGATTAATTTTACCACCAAGGGGATAAAATAGGGGATGAAAGTTTGTATGTCTATTTTAAACCGATCGGGCTGAGAGTTTCAAAATCGGGGGTAAAGTAACTATTCCACGTGACGAAGTCGCGGGCAGAAGCTAGATCTGCAAATATAAACCAAAAATCCATACCTCTCTTCACTTATCGTAGACTGCGGCGAATGTGTGGAATAATCCACAGGTCCTCGATCCGAGTACACTCGCTCACAGCCGCTGTAATCGTCCACAGCCTTCGGTTGTACATACGAGGACACATGGTAACCAGCATACTCCATCTCTTGGCTCTCCACGTAAGGATACTCCTGGTATTCCTGGTAACACTGATCGCGTCTGAAGAACTTTTGGCAGCGAGGGTCCAGCATACCACAGGGCTGGTTCTGGTAACCATAGTATTGGTATAGCCAGGAGTTGGCTAGCATTATTGTGGCTTCTTCTTCACTGTGGGGAAGAAGGAATTGTGTCATGTTATTGCTTAGATTATTTTAATTTGATTAAATTAAAATAATGTAAGCATTTTTCCTTAATGAGATATACGTCAATTTTCTTGACAGTTTGAAAAACTGGGATAATTTCAACCATTATTAATCATTACGATATGAATATTGTTATACATATAAGGTTTTTCATCAACATTTTATTTTATTCGGAAATAGTTTCATTACAGTAATTATAATTGCACATAGTTGTTGTAAATTACTTTAAGATTGATCAGATACAACTTTTAATTCATTATTTAAAACAGCCAACAGGGCAGTCAATTAGTTTAAAAATGTGATACAAAAAAATACTATGTTCTTACCTTAAAATCTGATTTGTGGCAACAATAAACTGTCGAGGTGTATCCGTTGCATCCTTAACTTGCAACACCATATGTACCCAGAGAAACTGTCCGTTCCGTTGCTGCAACTTCACTAGCAGTATGCAACATTTATCCTGTTCTGATTGCGTTACTGCAACAAAGTTTTTACAATAAGATACATTGCGCCCATATTAGCACAAATGGAAACCTTTGGAGGCACGAGAGTCTGTAAATCCCTTCCGCTCCGTCCAGAGCGGAAGAAGTCATTTTATGATTTCCCAACCATAAAAAAGGCTGCTACTAGATAGGCCTGTGGCCGTATTACGAAGTGCCAATGCTATCATGATTCGTGTGAGGGAAAGAGATAGTGCTATTCGTCTTGTGTAACTCCGTCTCTCTCTGATACAGAAAACATGATGGATTCAAGACGTCATAATAGGGCTGCAGATCCTTCCAGGGTCGTGGAATTTGTTCGAAAGAGTCACCGCGCCCCTGGCACGCAAAGGGCACTAGGAGGAACACGGGTGGGTTTTAGTCAGTAAAAGTCTGTCACACCTTTCCGCATCACTCAGAGTGGAAGAAGTCGTTTTATGGTTTCCCATCCCTAAAAATACTGCTAATAGATAGCATAATCAGCCTTTTAATGTTCCCACTGCTGGGACACAGGCCTCCTCTCTAGGAGAAGGAATGGGCCGTAATCCACCACGCGGGTCCAGTACGGGTTGGTGAATGTCACATGTCTTCGAATTTTTGGTTCTAGGACATGCCGGTGTCCTCGCGATGTTTTCCTTCACCGTTTTGAGAGCAGTGGTGATGAAATTAATTACATAAAGTAATGCGCCTGGCTGGGTTTGATCCCGCAATCTTTTTTTTTTTTTTTTTTTTTCTGGATGGGAAATCATCAAATGACCCCTCCCGCCCTGGGTGGAGCGGTAGGGAGTGTCAGACTTTTACTGACTAAAACTCACCCGTGATCCTTCTTGTGCCCTATGCGTTCCAGGGCCGCGGTAACTCTTTCGAACAAATTCCGCAACCCTAGCAGGCACCGACCCTATGGGGCCCCGTCCTTGGTGCTGACGGCTCCTTGTGACGCGCGTGGAACACAACGCGTCGT
Organism: Hecatera dysodea; assembly: GCA_905332915.2. Lineage (NCBI taxonomy): Eukaryota > Metazoa > Arthropoda > Insecta > Lepidoptera > Noctuidae > Hecatera > Hecatera dysodea. The sequence goes on along the minus strand of HG995309.1, from coordinate 11,198,360 downwards.
CGACTCAACCTGGTATCGGACGGCGAGCCACCCACGCTCACCGTCCCCAGGCATCAGCCACTGCGCGATAGCACAGCGGCCGACTTGTCTCTGGAGGGGGCCGAAATGGGACCATTACTGGCACTCCATCTCAGCTCCCTCCCGAGTGTTGGGAGTCGCAGCACCCGTAGCAGAAGCGGCAGTGGCGGCGACAGAAGCCGCGGCGGCGGCAGAGGCGGCGGTGGCGGCGGACCTCTTGCCCCTGGTCGGGGCGGATGGCACGCAGGCCCTTCCTCCAGCCCAGTGCTCGGCCGGCTTGCCAACAGCCGCACATGCACTGCAGTGCGGCGTGGCCTCGCAAGAGCCGGCCTTATGACCGGGCTGACCACAGCGGAAACAGAGTCCGCTGCGGTCGACCTCCGAGGGGCACATAGCTCCCGTGTGGTTGCCCACATGGCAGCGGTAGCACCTCAGAGGTCTGGGTTCCAGCAGTTTTACCCGCGCAGACACCCATCCCACCAAGAGCCTTCGGCCCTCCGACACAGTTCTGGCCGCCGTCACGGGGCAGCTCACCACAAGGGTTTGCATGCCCGTGTTGTCAGGCCGGAGGGTGCCCGCCTTGACGAGCTCGGCAGAGCACCCCCCAGTCCTGGCGACGGCGGCCACAACTTCCTCCTCCGTCACGGAGTCATCCAGGCCCACTATGCGCATGTCGATGCGCTTAGTCGGCCTGGACACCCGGACCTCGTCCGCGGGTAAGACCGCCCTCAGCCTTTCGGCCAGGGCGTCCGCGAACGGGCCACTCTCCGCTCCGGCGAGCTCGAGCTTCCGGGCACCGGTCAAGGTCCTCCTGACCCCGATGCCCCCGCTGATGCCCAGCTCTTGGAGACTCACCGCCTCCTTCGCCCGCTTCAATACGGCGAGATAAGTCACGCCCCTCTGTTCCGCTTCCGGCTGCAGTGTTAACACCACAGCCGCGGGCTTCGGGGCGCGAAGCCTCGCCGCAATAGCGTTGGCCTTCCGCCGCTGCTTCTTGGCCTTGCTCTTCGCCGCTTTCTTGGCCCGCCGCTTCTCTCCAGCAACCTGCCACTCGGCCTCGGCCGCAGAAGGGTCCGAGGGTGGGGGTGGGGGCGGCTGCGGCGCCACTGGCGCAGCAGCCTTAGCCGCCCCCCCCCCCAGCCTTCCTCCTTCCCCTCTTCGCCGGGGCCGACTTGGTAGTCGCCGGCGTCGCAGGCGCCGGCGCCACAGGCGCTGGCGCGGCTCCTCCCTTGGCCTTCGCCGCCTGGCCGGACGTTGTCGGGCCGGCAGCCACCGCGGCTGCGTAAGAGGCCGCCTTCTGCCGGCCCGGGGCCTTCTGTGTCGCCGCTGCCGCTGCTGGGGGGCGCCGGACCATGTTCTCCAAATCGGCGAACTGCTTCCGGAAGGGAGCCAGCTCCTGCCGCACCAGGCTCCGCACCTGGCTCAGCACTAGGCTCCCCTCCAGCGCCGCCGGACTCAGCCCCCCCTGCGGCTCTTCAGAGGCCGCTCTGGCCATGCCAGCCAGGTCCCTCCGGAGCGACTCATTCTCCGCTATGAGTCGCTCCGTAACGGCCGCGAGGCGGGCGACCTCCGCCCGCAACTCTGTCGCCTCTCCGGACTCGCCGACATTGGCCGCCGCCGCCGCCAAAATGGAGGCCTTGGCCGCGCTAATGGCCTCCCGCTTGGAGGACTGCTTCCTCTTGAAGACCACAGCGCGGATCGCGGCCTCCACGACCTCCGCAAACTGGGCCTTCTTCTCCTCGGCCGTGGGTGGTACCTCCCCCGGGGACTCCGAGTCGTCAGAGTCGAGAGGAGGCGGACGGGTAGAGGGAGCCCTGCGACCGCTCCCTCCAGGGCGACGCCCTTCCTCCACCAACCTCTCAACCCGACGTACCCACCTCCCGGGTAGAGGGAGCCAGCCCCCTCCCTGCCTCCCAGCCCCTGCCCCGCCTTGCGGTGGGGATTTTCCGGGCGGAGGCAAACTCGCCCTCGGAGGACGACTCCCTGTCATCCTCCCGTCTGGGCCGCTTGCGGAAAAGCTTGACGCCCTCCACAGCAGCCCCCCTGCCTCTGTCTCCAGAGCCCGCCGAGCTAACCGTTACTAGGTCAGGGCAAGAGCCGGAATCCGACTCCGCACCTCCCCGGCGCTCAGGTGAACCCTCCGCTACAAAATCGTACGCCATCAGCTCCTTAAAAGAAGCGGATGACGACGATCCGGAGCCTCCTCGGCCCTTGTTGCCACTGGCAACGCTCTGGGGCAGACGCTCTTTCAAGCGTGGCGGATTCCCTAGCGGAACCGCCCTGGGGTAATACTCTTTCCTCTTGTGCTTGTTCCATTCTTGTTCCTTTTTGAGGGTATGGTCCCTTGCTCCTCCGCCCTTTCTCCCTCACAGGGCCTCTCCTCCCACCCGCTCACTGCCTTCACAGCCACGTCTGATAAGCAGACGCGTACCAGAAGGCAGCGAGCGGGATTCCTCGCGTGTGTGTCTCTCTTAGTCTGATCCCTCACTTGCGACCTTCATGCATGGCTTCACGGCATGAGTGGCTCTACCGGGAAAGCTCGCAAGATCATTGAGACGCTCAAGCCCCACCACGACGACAACGTGGAGACACATTCGGTGGGGTGATCCCGCAACCTACAATTTGTGTGTCGGGGCAGTTACCACTCGGCCACCACTGCTCTGCGAATAGATAATTTCTGAAAACTCACGGACCACCCATATTTCACCTAACCAATTGTTTAAATCCATGCTCGTAGTCGCATATACGGTCACTATTCCAACGTGGTGTATTCTAGGTATAATGATTCATTAGGTGTAAAATTATTAATAGGAACTTTTATCAATATAATAGTGTATTGTAGTCTGAGACTAATAATTTAAAGTATGAATTATAATAATTATTATTGATAGTTGATTTCCTTTACCAATCATAGGTGTCAGTAGGTCTTATTGTCTTTTGCAGATTGATTCCGATATTGTAAACAATGATAAATAAATTAGAGGAATGATGTCATGATTTGCATTGAAATATATAATTTAGCGTCGTTTTTCACTCAAGTACGGATCTTTTCGCACCGATAGGGTTGCGGTATTCATTAAAAGGAGTGGCCGAACCTGGAACGCAAAGTGCATTAGGAGGAATACGGATGGGCCAGTCTGACACTCCCTTCCACTCCGCCTAGAGCGGTAAAAGTAATTTGGTGATTTTCCGTCCATAAAAAAGGCACTTGCATTACCGTGTTCCCCAGTTAATGGGTTGTTGAGATATGGTAGGCTGCCGCTCCATGTAAAATACTGGTATTCAGCTGAATCCGTCTTTTTTGGGAGCCGACCCCAATATAGTTAGGAAAAGGCTAGGCAGATGATGAGAAAAAAGGCGCTTGTATGAAGCAAATAATACATGATTTGGACAAAAACTGGAACACTAGCTGAACGTGTCCTCGGTTAAGATATAGCATATTTCTTATTTCCTCCCTTGAATTAATGGATCCTTTGGAATCATTTTCAACCCTCGAGGTCAAAGCCACTAGTAGAAGGAAGCGAAACCATTAAACAATATAAGCTTGAATAACAAACAAGCGCGACACAATATGGCAGAAACCCTCATATAAGTTGTTCTATCACCACATTAATTAACCGTAGATTATTTTCTGAATAATAGTCGTTATATTGTCGCCAAGTCTCGTGATTTCCGTCAGAGGAGCCTTAATGCGTCATATTTTCAGAAAATAAAACTCCTTAGACATTTATAGTAAGACCAATATTTTTCAAACTCATACAAAAATCTACAACGTCGACCTTATACAATTTAAACTATTTATTTATCAATATTAGACAGTCAATGTGTATAAAAAGTTAAAATGTTACGTGATTTCTTATAATTGGCCTGTCAGCACTTGATGTACACTAATTCAATAATTTTATTGGTTTTTGCTCGAGAAATAGGTATTAACGTAATCGTGTGAAATTAATATTTTATAATTAGAAAGTAAATTGATTGATTTAATTTTTTTTAATGGTTTAGATACTTATTCAAAGTAACTTTGTAACGTTCAAAAGTCCCCATTTCATTTCTTATTCAAATAAATGATTTGACTTGAATAACTTCCACTACGGGAATGAGTTACTCTTACCTACTAATTAATATTTGAAAAGAGTAGATACCTACCTGACCATATACTAACTCGAACGAAGGCCATGCTTTTAACGTTTGACAAGAATTAAGTAGATTTATGTGACAAAAAATAAATTTGATTTACATAGACAAAAGTACGACATGTTCGCGATTGAGAACGAGACATTTTGTATAAATGTAAATTTTTGATGAAACGTCATTCTTTGTGAGCGATAAACAGACAGAGTTTAACACTTTGTCTAGAACTCTTATATTATAGCTGTGAGGATATTTACCAGTCGTACATGCAACTTTTTTATGAATAGGAAACCTTCATAGATCCAGAACTCACTAAAAAAAACATAAAAAATAAGTTAGGGGAGTTGAGAAAATCACTTACCTAATCTATGTTTACTTTGAGCTTCTCGCAAACTATCCCAGTGTATAAGTTGATACCACGAAACGTCCGCTAATTCAGACTTTTTCCATCCTAAGTACCATTCACCGCTGAAACAAACAAAGTAATTATCGAATCAAAAAATAGAAAGCAAAGATTGAAACGAAACCATCAATACAAATTGATTAATTTAAAAACTTTTGTAACAGTCATTTCTTAATTAAAATATCTAATTAAACCAGCCGAGTTAATCCACAAAATCTATTACAGATTATTCATTTAGCATCAAAACTGTGCTTTTAAAAATATTTTGCTCGAACTCGGGCGTACAAGGTATCAATTAATCTTAGTCACAAAGGAGATTAAAATGTACCGTTAGTCGATAAATTGGTCTATCTTCCGAAAGATTTTTTTCTCTGTTAACAGTTTTACTTTGTGTAGATACTTTTTGCTCCGTCACTTGTTTTAGCAATACACGAGTATCGACGAATGAGGTTGGCTGTTAGGATATCCAGCAGAGATCGTTTAAGCCCTGGGAGGTCTTTCATCTGTCATGGCTGACTGATATTCAGTGTCATCAGTTTATCTGGCGGTTGTTGATTCGGATATTTTTGTAGTTTTTGCATATTTTACGTGTCAGAAAAAGTCATCTAACGAATGGCTTGCTCAGATGATATAATTTGGAATAACGGTGGTAATTCTAATTGCAGAAGAACTTAAGATGTAATTACAGGTTGTGTGTCTGGTTTCTGGTCCCATTGAATGCGATATCTATGTTTTCTTTTTCCGGCAATAATTATATAATTTGTTTAAGAAGTTCAAAGATGTTTACTGACTCCACCCACTGATGCAGTTATGAGATCCTCAGGATTATAGGTAACAGGGCCAGTGGCGCAAGATGGGAGGTGGTCTTCCGAGCTTTCAGAAGTCTTCGTAATAGTTAAACTAAAAAGATGTGCCCCATCCAGTGGATTCCCGTAACCTTGTAGGAGACCTTTCTATGCTTCGTCACGCCAGAACCATTCAACCCCACCAACTATCTGTTCAGCCAGCTATGTGGCCTGCTCACTAAAGTTAGGTTAGATCTTTCTTGACGTGGCGGGGGGAGGACACCTCACTCTCCCCGCCAGCCTGAGGTGGCCCGCAGAGGCGGGCCGGCACTAGCCGGAGACCGTGGAAGGCGCACTAGTTCCCACGATCCCCGGTGTAAGTGTGGGAAGGAACACTGGGGAGGTTTTTAGTCAGTAAGAGTCTGACAGACCCCTCCGCTCGCCCCAGGGTGGAGGACATCCATGAGGATTTCCTCACGTAAAAAAAAGGTATTGTACATACTTGGCATCAATATGCAGTATCTTCATGTCCATGGCGTGCACGGTGGTGAAGACGTTGGTGGCGCCGTGCACCACGCACTCGCGGGTCTCGGGCATGGCTAGTGGCGTGCACACTGCCAGGAACACTGGCTCGTTGCGGCTACACAGTGGCAGGTACGACACGTAGTGGCCGCGGACGAGAACTACCTGGAATTAGGCTACTGTTATAGATCAATATGCGTAGTTTTTCCCAATTATGTTGGAATCGGCTTCCAGTCTAACGCAACTGTCTGTCTGAACTCCATGTTCTACAGCACAGTTACTGGGTTTCAAGATGGCCCCTTTTAAAGATACGCCAACAACTCACAATATCTACTACATAGTACAAAAGCAAATGGTAGAGTATAAGGTTTGTAGTAGATGGTACTGCTGGACTGCATTTTTTTTTGTTTGGACCACTCGTAGTTCAGCACACTAAGGCTGGTTACTACTTGACTGCAGTACCATCCAGCCTATATACGTATATAATGAGTGAGACTTATAGAAAAACCTGAATTTTTTACTTGCCAATAATCTGGCAAACACTGTTGCAAAAACAAGAGCAATGACATTTGGATTTAAGAACTATTTGGATAAAGTAGCGAACAATTCTTAACTTTTTACAAACTAACACTTACTTCACTGACGTTGATTTTGTGTCTAAGTGTAAATTGACAAAATAAATATATCAAATTACAACATAACAACTTGAGTCGATACTTGTGCCTGTGTTAAAAAAAACTACTTTTGAAGGATATTTATTAAATATAGTTATGTACCGTCTAGATGAAAATGAACCTTTCTGAGACTATCGAAAATATTTTGAAATAGTTACAAATTATTCGTAAAAAATCGCACTTTCAGAATAAGCTTGAAAATTCGTTTAGCCAGAAACAATTCCTCTTTTCAAGTCTCACAATAAAATGTTCAGTAACATAGTAATTAGAAATAAGAAACTTGTGGAAAAGCTTACTTTTTGGTCACCGAACCTCATTTGTCTTCTAGCATTTCTTGACACGTTCATTCTACAGAAGAAATGTCTATTCTTTGGTACATTTTCAGTCTCTCCGTTACCGCCTCTGTTCAGTTCCATCTGGACTGTCTGGTGGTCTTGTCTATCTATTATATCGTATACACTGTCCCCATGTATTAGAAGGTCCTCCTAGAAAATAATTTTCAATAAAAAAATATGTCTAAAATAGGGATGTTTTCTGAGTAAAAAATATATGATTATGTTTAGTCCGTCAGTTAGATTTCCAAAAAATATTGGACACGTATTTTTTCCTTTAACAAATCTATAAAAACTGACAAAGATACAAATCATCAAAGATCAGGAGTGGTGGCTTGTGACGTCACGGCTCGGTAAAAATTGTAGCGAGTAGTGACGTCACACGAGTTTTCAACGTATTGTATCGTCTTCATTTTTTGTTTACGAGAAAAAAGAAAAAATACGTGTTCAATATTTTTTGGAAATCTATCCGACGGACTAATTAGATTTTTTTAGTTAACTACTCTATTAAGATGCAAGTTTGGCAAATCGAATATCAAACATACCATTGAATGTCCTAAGTATTCCGCCGCATTTTCCGATATGTATAACAATTTTCCGTTCTGTGTCATCATCATCATAAAACCGTTCATAGCCTGAAAAAACATTGTAACATTACTATTGTATGTCACGGCAAACAGTCGTAAACTTAGATATAGTAAAAAAAAATAAACTACAAACCTTAGAAAATCCGATATTAGGTGTAGGAGTCGGTTGTTCTTGATACTGATAGGTAAAGTCGTGACTTTTGAACACTAAAACGGAAAGAAAGACGTTATTATGGGTGAAGTAATAGCAACAGTTGATAAGATAGCGAACTAAATGCATTTTAAACGTCTTAATATGCCTTCTCGTGACTAAAGGTGAGTCCACAAAAACTTGGGGAGACGATGCCAGAGATCAAGGATAAAGGAGACGTGATGAGTTTGTCCAAAGATTTGGAGCATGAGAATTTACTGGAGGAAAAGTTACATGGAAATGAAGAGGAACTAGAGGCACGACTTGGGTGAGAAACGGGGGTAGTAACTGTTTATTTATTTACACGCTCACAAACGTACAGAGGCGGGCTTGTTGTGTGTGCTGTTGTATGTGATGTAATGGTGGATGATGCGTTTGTGTGGAGTATTTTTTGTTTATAAACTACAGTTTGTGTGTGGAAGATATGAAAAAAAAAGGAAACAGAGCATTACGGTTGATAGGATAAATGGAAGAAACAAACGTGCGTTAAGGACAGGAAGATACTGAATGTTTGTTTATAAGTAGCAGTATCATTATTATTGTCTGCGTTTTGACTTTGAAATAATAGTATTCAGCTGAATTTGGTTAGACTGGAAGCCGATCTCAATATTGCTGTGAAAGACCTTGGTTTACATAAGCGTTTCGACTTGTCATCGCTTGACATAATTTATTGATTTCTGTAAAGACAAACTAAATGTGTAGACAACAATGTTGAGCTTGAGTATTATCTATGAAGAGTTGTGAATTTCAGCATTTAAAAATTTAAGTATCACTTTGAGTGTTATTTACTTTTTAATAAAAAAAAGGATTTTTATTTATGTAATGACAAAAGCTTAATTTTATTCAAACCGACATTTTATTGGAAACGAACATCTAGGTCTTAAAAGTTGACTGAGAGACTACTTTTTCGATTAACAGTAAAAAGAGACAGAAATTTTAAGTTATAAATAGCTAATGAAAATTAATATGAAACTTTTCCGAAGTCGGGCTACGTTATAATAAATCAATGTTTTTAGGACTAACGGACAAATAGAGTAAATACAAAGATCTTAGCTGGCGAAACAGATGGACATAGAAATAATATTTGTTATTTTTTACGAGTAGTAAATGGACAGCTTAGAGAAAGCAGTTTTTTCTTTGATCGCTTATCTTGAACCACTTCACTAACTAAGATAGCGATAAAAATATTTTTGTCTGTATTATTGTAGTGACTTGTGCTGTTAAATTGTTATCAGATGAAGCTGATGCTGTGATTGAATTTGAAAAAGATTGTCGTGCCTTTTTGAAAAGTTCTAGTAAAATTGAAATATTTGCTCCCAAATAATTTCTAAAGCGTTCAAAAGCTGTATGACTGGATTTTTCGTATCTACAGCTGATTGAAGACATAATCATAACAGTAAATATCGGTGCGATTTTATATGAATTTTAATATACTTAGTGAAAAAAAATTCGTTCATTGAAACCAGGGGTTGGCATCAATAAATTCAAGTAGTTTATCAAATGCCCTATTAAGAATATTAGCATTTTGATTTGAGTATTAATAAAAATGTGTTTTAGGCTGAAAACTTTTGAAAGGGAGCCCATAGACAACAAACTATTAATACAGAAAACAAAAAAAACCCAGTCTATGATTTGTCTGAACCAGAATAGGCGGATCCATCTCTATCAAGATATTACGTAGCCTTGAATCATCTAATAAAAGAAATAAACTTCAGTCGCAGTGCATCAAGTAATGATTGTTTTTTATTTATGTTTAGGTATCTGCGATTCTATTCCAATTGATTCTCAGTATCGACTGATTACTCAAATCAAATGATCCTTATCTGTAATTTGTAAACTATTTTATCAGACTGTGGTGTTAGATACGAGAATCTAATTAAATGTATTTCTACATTAAGAAGAAAAGAAAATACTTGAAGGTGTTTATTTGGGGATTTGTGTATTTATTTTAGACTAACTTTTTATATCTCATTGTAGGTTCCTTGCGCCTGCACGTGTTTTATCAATGTCAGTCGTATCGACTATCTAGGTTTTAATAAATAAAAGTTTTCAACTTCTCACTCGAAAGTACCTCACATGTTAAATTGGTTAGAGAAATGGGCAAGCAATTACTTGCCGTAATGTAATATTTTAGCACAACCCTTTAAATACTTAATGGTTGCACGCATGAGAACCTCTTTCTTCAGTTAAGTAGAGATTAGAGCCTTTGAATTATGTTTATTTTATAAATTCGATGTGTATAGTGCATTTACTGCTTTAAACACTATTTATTCATTACTGATAACTTTTTTCATGAATAAATCAGAATAAATATAGTTTGTGTAAGTCTAAACACAGCCCTTAACAGTGACCCTAACAACAAACAAACTATTCCTGTTAACAACAATCAATATCCTGATTACAATGATAATAAATATTAATAAGTCACAATCACAGCTATTATTCGCATGAATCACATCGTCAAAATGAACGTCATCGATCTAGTTAATCCACTGACCTACAGTTTGTTATATAATGCGATCAGAAATACGCGTGGGCTGGTACAGAACCACAGAGCACCGATGGGGCAAATGTGGCCAGAGCTTGATACAAAACTGTCAAAATATTCCATACAAACTACAGATATAAAGACCTGGATTGAAAGTTCCTATTCTGAGTGTCAAATAAGTGTAAGAAAGAAAAACGAGAGTGTGAACACGGTCTGTTATTGTTTTTTTTTTTTAAATAATAGTGTATTTGACAGGTTTTTTTTCTCATAATTTAGGTAACAGAAAACAGCCAGTTAAAAAAAACGGAGGTATGAGCATTTTAGCGAAATCTATGATAAATAGAGACAGCATTAATTACGTATCACGTCACTCGTATGAAATAGTGATGCACCATTCAGAACACTAGTGGAATCCTGTGGCTAATAGTGTCCATAGCCGCATTTCGTGCTCTATGGTCACAAAATTTTCTAATAATTATGACCACAGAGCCGCAAAAAGCCTCAACGGCCACTACTTCCATACAAACCAAATTTTTCACTGAGTCTCACCGTTTCCTCATTCAAATTGACGACCTGTGATCATTCTATGGTTATGCCATCCGAAATAGAGACCTTGCGCAATGACCAAAATCTTTAGCAATGACGTCACTAGTTACGATATATTAAAAAATACGTCATTGGTCTCTAGTTGTTGTTAAGGCGGTGATTCCAAGCTCTGTACTTAGAACATTCTCTAGTATGACTAAGGTTAAAAGCAGCTGTCTAGTTTGCAGACAACTGACAATGAAATGCTCTTGACAGAGGCCTAGTAATTGTGGTTTTGAATTTTAACTAGCTTGATCTAAATTGTTGCTTATCTGGTATCAAAATCTGAGTTGAATAAGACTCTTAATAGATTTGATCTAGGACCTTCGAATCACTGGCCGCTTTTTCAGCAAGATGTGCTTTAATTTATTTCCATAAACTTATCAGTGATGTCAATCATTAGAGAACACTGAATTCAAAAATGGTTGAAAACAGATCTTGTGGCGGTTAGTTACCTACTCCGTCAAACCTAATAGAATATAATAGAAAACATTTATTCGACACAGACACAACACAACAAAAACGAAGTAAATAAAATGGAACATTAATAAAACATAACAATGATAGAAAAAAAAATTGCTGAGCGTGCCCATACCGAAAGAGTTACTATTTTAGCATTTGCTGGGAATCCGACACTCAGCACTGGTAGTGGTCTGTTATCCTTACTATCCTATGAATAGCTTTATGTATATGGACTATTTTTGACGTGGGAGAATATTATGAGTTTCTTTGATTTACTTATATCAACAAGCGTATGTGATGCGGAGCCGTGAGAAAAATGTCATGACGAAAGTTACCTGACTACTTTTATAATTATCCTCAATCATCTTGAGTATAAATGTAATAAGAATAGTTTTAGATAAAGACACGATGGATAGACTTTGCGAAAAAAATGTATGGCTTGAAAAGAGCTGAAAGGTTAGGTAGATTAATTACTGCTCTGATAGGGAATGTTGGTGTTACGTTTAGATTAAAATACCTCAGCTCGGTATCAATGTCCTCGCATACATACCTTGTTGGAAGTAGTTCATCTTCCTGACGTAGACGCAGACAAGAGCCATGAGCTGCAACTGTGAGAGCCTCTGTCTGGTGGATGGGGGGAGTGGCAGTAAGTCCCGAAGGTTAGAGATCTCTGCGTTGATCAGGTCTCGACGCATCTTGCTAGCGCCTTTCGTTGACTTTGTTGGCTCGAATCTGTGTAAGGGTAAAGGGTGATTAGCATTTTGCATTATTATTTTGACCGTAGTAGTGATGAAGTCATTTCTTTTACATTCATCATTGTCATGTTGCTCGTGGTTAAATTATAACAGCCGCACGGGTCGATCTTCTAGGTTAAGCAAAGCTTGCCGAAGTTGTTCTGTCGATGGGTGACCATCTTAACATAACAAGACTCCTCCGTGCCTCGGAAAGCTCGCTAAGCCGGTCCCGGCTGCCATTTGGAGATCTTTGGCAGTTGTTACGGATTTTAAGAAGCCAGAAAATCTGACACCAGTCTTGCCAAGAAGTATCATGTTCCCCAGTTAATGGGTTGTGGAGGTCTGGTAGGCAGCCGCTTCACGTGAAATACTGGTATTCAGCTGAATCCGGCTTGACTGGGAGCCGACCCCAATATAGTTGGGAAAAGGCTAGGCAGAAGATTGTCATGTCAATAGTCAAAATTTGTGATAACTTAAATGTCAAGTATATCATTACCGCTAAGCAGCTGTAATGTTACAGTTTTATGTGCAAAGATGCTTTATCAAGGGTTCGAATTCGAAATTATTCCGTAAATATGAGATCATACTGATTCTGAGAAAAAATATAAATATTCATACAATAACAGTCTTATCCTTTTACCACCGTATTCATAGAAATTGCAGAGGTGGTCTGATTCACACCTACGCAAATGCAGGAAACAATAAAACGCAACACCTAGCCCAACTTTTCCTCCTATCTACTAAGAAAAAGATTCAAATAGAAAGCATTCCAAGTTCTAGGATGTGAGACAATGCGCGGATGCCCCGTTCCGGACAGGTGTCCGCACTTCTTGTCACAGGCGCATTAACATAGCTCTCGCGGCAAAGTTGTGTAATAATGTGCGCAGGATACTTTGATTAATCGTTTTGACGGATTCGCTTTTTAAATTTTTTGTTCTTTTTTTGTAAACAGTTCGGTTTTTGAAAGGTTTTGTGAGAGGCGCGTGCTCAGGATATTATTGTGATTTGTGGTTTTGATAGAAAACAGTGACAGTCTTTGATTTTTTTTTAAGGTGGTGGTTCCGGTTTTACTGGTATGTAGTAGTGAATCCTTGGTAAAGGTGAGAGTCATTTTATGTTCGAAGAGTTTTCATCATGTGACTTGTGCGACTATTGAAAAAAAAAATAGTCTTAAATAAAAGTTATTTAGCCAACTTCTACCAATACTTTATCATCATCATCATCATCACCATTGGCTCCCTTTTTTCACCCACTACTGAGTACAAGCTCTTCCGTTATTTGATATTCTTCCCTAGTCCAAACCAGGCTCTGTCCGGTCTTATCAGAAATCTTCTGAATTTCATCTTATCATCTTACCGTCTTTCAATCAATCATTCAGTGATTCAATTTTAAACGCAAGCCAACAATAAAATCTACTTATCAACAGAATAACTTGACATAATCATTTTACGGTGCATAATGTTGTGTAATCGACGCTCGCGCAGCATGACTTGATTTATTGCTCGAGCATTTTTTTTAATTTGCACTTTTTCTTTTAATTATCCTGTGCGTTTGTTAGGATATTGTTCGGGAGACTCTTGACATCGATGAAATCGGAAATGAAGTCTTGACTTAAATTTAAACCCTAGCCAAAAATGGTGTGAAAAATCACGAATTCAATATTTCAGGCTGTTGGGGCTTTTTGTACCTGAGGAAAATAAAACAGAATTTCAGTGCACACAAGCACAGTATGCACAAGATTATATGCACTTACACATAATAGGTAAGATCTAATAAGACCTAATAATATGTAATAGTAAGTGCATATTATTATATATTAAAAATATTATGAATTTGTGAAGTTATTATGATTTAAGTGACTTTGTTATTTAGAGGGAGAAACGCAACTTTAAAGTTAAAAAAAACCTTTTTTGACAAATATCTAGTGTAAAATACAAACATACTTTGTAGTACAAAAATCAATGTTGTACATGCATAAATACTTATCCCTGACGGAACCAAACGTGGTTCGACAAACACTTGCCCGTTTTTATTCGTCACGCGTGCGATTTTATGTTTTTCTTTTTCAAGGGCTTAAGGGACTATTACCGTACACACACGGTTCACAAGACGAGCTGTGTCACTGGCGCGTGCGACGGTTTTATTGATTTATTGCTGCGACGAATTTGTATGTACGTTTTTTTATTTGTTTTAATTTGTCTCTTGAAAAATGCTCTTGGAGAAAGGTTGTTATCGTTTATAACTACACAGGTCTGTTTTATTTTTGATTTTGAATACCAGTGATTTTGCAACACGTATAAGTAATTGTCTAAAGCCAATTAAACTCTAAGGACAGTGGAAAAATCACTACTATTTATCAATTAATTGACAACTTTTCTTTATTTCAACTAGATTATAAAGCAAGGAGCAAAGAAAATGTAGCGTTTTTAAAGTAGTAACTTTGTCAAAAATCTTCCATTCAAAGAAGGGCTTAGAAAAATGCCCTGTGAAATCCTCATTGCAATGTATATAATTTGTATTACTCTTTATCGTTACTGGGATCAAAACATTAATTTTCCCAAAATGTCAACTAGTTTGCATATGCCTCTAATGTTTATACTTTCTCAGTTTTACTTCATTCATTGACATAAGAACTAAAAGGACAGTAGATTAAGATACTAAAGTAGAGTGGCGGATCGTATTAAACGCTTTACGTAATCCTCTCACGCGCAGGATGCATTGATATATTGCTTTGCTTACAGAAGCCGTGCTGTTTTATTCATATTTTTTCTTGCAGTTAGAATTATTGGAACCCTTTGAGGATCGAGTACTCGTATGAGAAAGTTATTGCTCTACGATTTTGAGAATTGGAGGTTTTCAATGAATTGGGTTTTACACGATTTTTTTCTCTTATTTTAAGGCAGCTAAAGGAAATGAAAGAGCTAAAAGGAGGAAGAATATTAAATAAGGAAACGAAATTAAAATTACTTTTACAAAATGGATTACTTTTCCTCACACGTGCAAATTAAACTCAGATTGTGAATTTCTTGATCATTTTTACATTTGAATTAAGTAGGTACTTGTTTTACTGTCCAATTTATAATAAAAACAACCTGTACCAACACCGCAAACAACCATTATCAAATTATAATTGAATCAAACAAAATAAATGGCCCACAAAAAAAAATACGTAAGGAAGTGTCTTTCCGTCCGTCCGTGGCATTTTAACATGCGCTAGCGCACCCGACGCACAGCCGAGCGGGATCCTTTCATCTCACCTGGGAGTCCTTTTTATACCTCGTTCCTTTTTCAAACCCCGTGATTAGACTTTTTTTTCAATCGTTAAATATGATTGTGGGAAACGAGTGGCCAGTATTATTAATTTGTTGGTTTTTGATGATCGATTGGCATAATAGCGAATTGTTTTATGATTAATTGATGCGGTTGAGTTCATTTTTGTTAAGTGTATTTGTCATGTTTTTGACGTGGTGTGTATGATGCGTTGGCATTTAAGGTTTCTGGGTAATTCAATTAGTAATGTCAATGTCAGGGGTTTCTTGTTGATGTGAATATGACCTTTTCTTTAAGATGGATCCGGTAGGTATTGCCTAATGTGTGATCCGGAATCTCTATTTGTAGGTATTAAAAAAAAACCGACCGAAATTAATAAAGTCCTTCTGAAAGCCAATTCCGTTTATTTAATTTTACCGAAGCGATCCTACCATGAAACTAAAATTAAAAATAATCTGACTAACATAACAGGAAAACCTTTAAAATTTTGTTTCGTTATTTTAGATTGCAATTAATTCAGTACCGATATGCTGAAAGATTTGTTCAGTAGCTTTTATTTTATGAATTGGGTAAAAATATTCCTATCTAATAATTGAGCTACCCTGAATAGTTTCATAACAAAAATAATTACGGAATTACGATTTAGTGTACTTATTCAAGTACACTAAATCGTTTTAAAATTCTTAACACATAAAGTACATCTTATTAATTTTTTCTTACCCAAAGATGACCTCATCAAAACTTCCGGAGACGAGACCCTATTTTTTAAATATATCAAATCAAGAATGTATCTGTAAAATCGTTTACACGTCTGGCCACAAAAAGCGGCATTCCTTACATACTGTGCCGTGTAACGACGTGAACGCTTCACGCTGAATTCTGTAAGTCGACCGTTTAAATTCTTCCGTAATACATTAGTGGACATCTGGTGTTGTACGACTGTGGATGAAAATGTGCGTGCAAATGGTGTGATAATCTTGGCCGGTAGTGTAATATTTCTCTTGCAAATATTGTGGGTACTGTGAAAAACTTAAAACAAAAATTGCAAGGAATATTTATTTCTAGATTTTTTTTTTAAAAAAACGTTGCCCCACACTAGGATTTAATCCTGTATCGTGGGTGCGTTCACAAACATGAAAACTCACATACACAAGACACCCAGACCCGGAACAATCATCTGTAGGCCATACAAACATTTGTTCCGTGCGGGGATCGAACCCGCGACATGTTGCGCAGCAGCCGAACGCTCAACCACTGCGCCAACCGTGTTGTCAATATTGTGCTCAAGAAAAACGAAATAGTTACTTTTCTATTGTTATTTTTTTTTTATTTATTTATTTATGTTAATACGGTTTGTGGACCAATTACATGAACACATACAGTAAACATATCATAATCATAAAACACAACAAAAAGATAGAACAAAAATATTATCAAGTTGGTAGGCTTATGAGGTATCTAATCAATATGTTTGTTTTTTTTTTACTATAAATATATAAGGAAAATGACAGTTACAGTCAATAGAATGGAAAATAATCATCTCTTCCTTCCAAAAAAACCGACCGACTAAAAAAATTAAAAGCAATTAATGATTACTTTATTTTCACACTTTTCTAAGCTAATATTTTTTTATTTTATTTATAAGACTAGCAGCGCCTCGCGGTTTCTGCCGCGTAGTTTCCGTTCTTGTGGGAATATGGGGATAAAATAGCCTATGTCATCCGGGGATAGTGTAGCTTCCCAACAGTGAAATAATTTTTCAAATCGGTTTAGGAGTTTCGGAACCTATTCAATGCAAACAAACAATCATATCTTTCCTCTTTATAATATTAGTATAGATATCTCTAGATAAAAGATCCGAATATGAAACTTGAGTCTCTGAAAGCTTTACTATTGCTTCATGCTTTAACATACGTTTCATTTAAAATTGTGCAGTTCCTGTGGTGCAAACTACAGCTTGTCAATCATAACGTTCCGTTTTCAAATGCTAAGCTCGACATTAAAAAAATAACATTGTATTCTCAGTCAATACTTTCCTCTTTGTAGAAAACATAGATTTTCCTTACGGTCACTTACACACAGAAATATTTGTGAGCAAAAATGTGATGTTGTTTAGAGCCTGCCTTTTTCCTCTGCGTATCAGTTAAATGAAAAAAATAAACGCGAGTAGCGTCAATACATATTTATTGACAGTCAAAATATAATATTTTACCTATAACTAAAATTTGGAAAACAAATAAGGAACACTTCAGATTGTTTTTAACAAGTTTTCGTTAATTAAAAGCGTGCTCGAGTTCAATTATTTTTGTTTTCCTATTCATTTTTAACACCATTTTATTTATTGTAAGTATGCGCGTGTTTTGAGCGTGAAATTAGAAGGTCAATGTGTGTGGCTCGATGTGTATTATGTAACCTTGTAAAGAACTAAACGGTAGGTATCGTATTATATTCAGTAATTCCCTATTGGATAGGAAAATCTAAAATATTAATTATTGTTCAATATATTTTTTTTTGTTTTTCATCTCTTGCTACATGATTATGGAAGAAGGTATCTAATTTAGTAGTTATGAATAGCATTTAATTATTCTTCGAGGCAAAAATATTACCATACTATTCAGGTAGTATTGTTTTACCTATTCTTGTCATAACTTATTTGTGATGTGTGAAACTTACAAAATAATTAAAATTCCATGAAGTAAATTTATTGTGATGAGTTATTTTTAATCTAGTTATATTTGTTTATAGGAAGACGTTGTTGGAACAAACTTGTTCTGCTAACAAGTCTGTTCTAGAATCTTTGAAAAAGAGAAAGAGTAGCTATTGCCAAGAAGGCAAATTCTCGGTCTATCTTAATAGAAAAAAGAAGAAAACCTCTCCAGAAGAAAATCTTTCCAAAATAACGTTGATTACAAGTTTCAATATCATCTCACTTTAATGTCAAAATCAAAATGTAAAGAAATAAAATAATGGTTTTGATAGATTGTGGACTAAGGAAAAATGCGGGTGTTATCTAAAAATACTCGAATTGCAGTTCAGCAGCTCTGCCTAGCTGCCCAATTTCATAAAATAACAATAGTTGTTGCAATAATAGTTTTTGTTATAAAAATTAGAATATTGACCGCAATGTAGAATTACATTTCGGTCAATATTCTAATTTTTATTTTAGACTCAGTTGCTGAAATTAATATGTATGAAGTCCAATAAGCAAAAAGACGTTCACATTAACAAATAACCAAACCGAATAGGTACTTATATTATCTATAACTAAGAACATCACCTTTTGACTAAAGTCAACACTCAAAAGATTATAAAAACTAATATGATGACACTAATCCGTCTTAGAAGAGCGAGGTTAAAGCAATATTCTCTGTGACCATTCATTCTGTCGGTCGATTTTATTTGGCCTTAAGTTAGCAGTTTTTTTTTAAGTGGACCACTCGCATTTCAGCACACTAAGGCTGGTTACTGCTCAACCGGGCAAAAGTCAGCAGTTGACTTTAAGAGCATATATTATTATATCAGCCTAGCGTCTTCCCAACTGTGTTGGAATCGGTTTTTAGTAAACCCGGATTCAGCTGAATACAACAACTCAGTAATTGGAATAATAGTCGGTCCATACGTTGCAGACTTTTGTCTGTGCAGGCTTTGAAAATGAATATAAAAATCTATCATACTGACATTTGTCTGCATTTTTGTAGTTTTTATAAATATGTATGATAGTCTGTAAGGTATATAATATGTTATGGGTCTTTGTTACCCGAAATAAATGATATATTATTATTATTGCTTGTCTGTGCAACAGTTTGACAACAGACTGCCAAGGATCCACAAATGACAACCGGGACTAACAACTTTACATTATTTCCTTAAAGATGGTAACCCATCCACAAACTGACTTCAGCAAGCATTGCTTATGCTTCAAAATCGACATGCGCGGCAATTATTATTTAGTCACGAGCTCCTTACCGGGACTTCAAGAACACGTTACTATCATAAAGATTGTGTATAAATAGAAAGTGGAATCTAGTAATGAGTAGAAAAATATGAAATCCTTTCAAGCTACTCAAGAATCTGTTTTTCTTTACAGCGAGATTTTTTATAATTTATGTTAGATGGTTAGGTGGAACTAACATATAAACTGTGGTTAGTCAGTAGCCTCAGTTCCTGTTATAACCACGAAGGCTTATACCTACCTGGATATAAAGTCTTTTTGCTTAAAATATCACGTGTCGTTCTGCTTTATGGGCCGACAGGTGAAAATCTTACAATATTATCAGATAAATTAACACTTTTATAGGTTTTTTTTGTGAAATGTACATTTTTTTTTTGTAATTTTTGACAAATAAATTGGAAATAGGTTAGGTAAGATTTAATAAGGTTAATATTTTCTTTTGCTTATTACCTATTTTCATTCTTCATACACACATTTTATTTAAGTTGGTCAGCGCATATTTCGTTTTTTTCCGTTCCCGTAGGAATTGCGGGAAATTCTCCCCTACACTCAAGGGCACTACATGCCAAATGTCAGCTTTCTACAACCAGTAGTGCTGGCTGTGCGTTGTGTCAGCCACTCACAAATTGATGAGAGCTCTTACTATTTTACTTTTATCAATCTAAAAGGTTTTTACATACTACTGAGACACAGGTCTCCTCTCCATGAGAGGGAATGGGCCGTAATCCATCACGCATGGTCGTAACTACAAGTTTTATATCTAAAAAAATATAGTTAAACTGCTGAAATTAGGAAGATGTTTAATCCCTAGTATTCTAAACGCGAAAGTTTATATGTATGGATGTATGGTTTGTTACTCTTTCACACAAAAACCTACTGAATGAACTAGATTATAGTCTAGAATAACATATAGGATACTTTTTATCCCGGGAATATGTTCCCCTGGGATAATTTCAGACATTCACGCGGGCGGAGCTGCGGGCGGCAGCTAGTACTTTTATATTTACGTATTTCATAAATTCATGCACGTGCTGAAACATCACGAAAAACCTAAAATTCGTCATTTACTACTAAAAATATACTTTTGTATGAAAAGGAAGATCACGATCTCATACAACGTAATATTTAGACTTAAATAATATATTACCATACAAGGTTACAAGTCTGTCGCCTTACCTAACTATAGGCCGTACAACCGGCACATAAATTCGTACGTATATGCAAATTAATTCACGCTGTAAACACCTTTAATGTAAAAGGCTTAGTGGTGATAACAGTGTGGAGGTTTTCGGAAGTTATATGAAACAATGGTTGACGATAACTGATTAGCACGTACGTGGCACAAGAAACTTTGCTGAAGAGGAGCACTTTAACAATTTGTTACGGCAACTTTGAAACGTAACGTAACGTTACTATGTATGTTTGTTTTTTTTTTCTATAGTATAAAGTATCATATCAATAAAATAGAATACTTTGTATTAGGTACACCATATAAGTTTCAGAAAAGATTTATGAAGAAAACATTACATAGGGAGAGCGATCTTTTAAAGTCATAAGTTAATCAATGTTGATGTCAAGACTTTTATGAATGTAGTAATTAATATCAATCAGTAAATTACATAAATAGTTATCTACGAGTATATCAACTAACATTTTTACAATTCAATAAATACTAAAATGTAAGTTATAAAACAATTTGAATCGTAACATTGTAAATCTATCATAATTATAATCAGTATCAAAGTTACAATACTGAAAGTTCTGTGAATGGCAATTCTTTAACGTTTCTACATATTATTTGTTTATAAGCTATATGTTTAGGTTTTTACTATTTATTTAAACATATAATGTTATTTAATAATTAAACCAAGATAAATACAGCAAAAGTAAATAAACTGAAAAAAATATATAAATCTTACCTTAAAAACATCTTGATTTTTTGATAATAAAAGTCTCCAAAACAAAACTACTAAACAATTAAACACCTCGAAGCACAATTAATTAATTCATTTTAAATTATAATTTAAAAAAAAAGAAAATAAACACGACCACACAGCTCGAACGTTGAAGTCCTAATGATAACTAAATAAAAACAACCCTTCACACTTTACTTCACAATATTAATGTTAATTGTGGCAATAAAAATAACGATAAAGCGCACGTGTCCGGCATTATTCAACAAGTGTACAATACACACGGATTTTCATAACGCACTAATAAAAAACTATTATAATTTAAAAGGTTAGCGCGTCAATTTATGCGGAAGCTTTTTATTCGAATGAGATTAAGGCTCGATCCTGAAGCTCCGATACTTCCGTGCGCCAGCGCACCGGGAGAACGACTATAAAAAGCAACTAAGCCTCTCTTTCCCGCCAGCCTTATTTTTCTTTTTTACTTTGAAAAAACATGCGCGAGCGCCTTAAAGACTCCCTACGCGTGGAGGGGAGTGCACCAGTTTCAAATTTTCAAGACACAATAGTCTTGTCATTTTGAAAATGAAACTGATGTAATTAAGGAAAAAAAAATTCTTTTGAAGGTTTTATTTTGAGCGCGGTAAAAGGCGAGTGCGAGGGAGACGGCTATAACTTTATCAGGCTTGTTTTCCCAGCATCGTTCGTTGTTTCGCGCGAAAGAAATGGAAAGAGTCGTTCGTTACTTACATCGCTTTAGATTAATGAGTTCGAGAGAGATGTAGGTAATGGCGGGGTAATTACTGTTGTTTCGCGTAAACGAGACGAAACTATAATGATTGGGCACAATGACAGTTATTGATATTGTCGTAATAAGCGTCGATTTGTGGCTGGGAGATTTGCTGTAGTGGTGGGGTGCGCCAGCGCATCTAGATCGCTAATGTTAATTACAGTTTAATGACGACGCTGGGATTCGCTTGTTTTTATGGTGGTATATGGCGTTTTAATTCGCGCGTGTGTGGGTAGTAGTTAGCAAGTACTTGATATATTTAGAAGCTGTGTACTATTTACTGTATACATTCATTAAGCGCTATTTAGTTAGTCTGAAGTTAATTTTATGTTAACGTTTATTAATTAGTTTCAGGTTGTATTTTGTTCGCGGTTTCAATTATTTAGAGTTTAGGAGTTTAGTAAATAAGGATTATAAATAACCTCAACATGATTTGAACTATCAGAAAATAATAATATCTTTATAAATTATAAGTTTTTAGTTTTACTTAAAAAGTTAAGCTCAAGTTTGTGTTTCGTCTTCTTTGTAACTCACCCTTATATTCTAATACATGACCTCTAACTCGACTCCACCTTTTTTTCTGGATGGGAAATCATCAAATGACTTCTCCCGCTCTGGGCGGAACGGAAGGGAGTGTCAGACTCTTACTGACTAAAAGCCACCCGTGATCCTGCTAGTGCCCTTTACGTTCCAGGGCCGCGGTGACTCTTTCGAACAAATTCCACAATCCTAGCAGGCACTGACCCTATGGGGCCCCGTCTTCTTTGCTGACAGCTCTTTGAAGCGCGCGTGGAACACGACGCGCCGTCGTCCCGGGCTTGGTTGCTAGCTGATGGCGAGCCAAACTCGACTCCATCTTGAATCATCATATTGACAGTTATAGTACCTTTGATTACTGTCATTAATCAAAGTTTTTTCGTTGTCATGGCGATGGAGTTGCGTTTGAGTCGCGTAGACCTCCTTCAAACACAACGACAACACGGTTGGCGCAGTGGTTGAGCGTGCGGCTGCTGCGCTACGTGTCGCGGGTTCGATCACCGCACGGAACTAATGTTTATATGGCCTACAGATAATTGTTCCGGGTCTGGGTGTCTTGTGTATGTGAGTATTCATCTTTGTGAACGCATCCTCGATACAGGAGTAAATCCTAGTGTGGGACAACGTATATTTAAAAAAAAACTGACTAGAAATATATTAGGTCATGACACGGAAAAAATAACACGGTACAAAGAAATTAGCAATAAAAATGTGGTTTATCTTTAGGCAAAATTTCACAAGCCATAAAAATCTTTAAATTAATACCTCACTGCCATCAGGCGGTTAAGGTAAAACAAAAGTTTGAAGATGAGTGGTCGCCCGCGGGCGGCGGGTTACGCAGATAACCGTAATCTTAACATCGACAGTTTAATGTGGGAACTCAACAGTTAAAACGTCTGGAGAGTCATTAAATAAGTTGTGAGTAGTTTGAAAGTTTTTAACCATTAATAAAAAAATAAACAGGTTCTTGACTAATTTCATTCTAGCATACCTACAGCATAATTAGCAATTTTAACTTTAATTTTTTTTGTGGATCATTATAATAGCACTTTACAAAAATCCGATTCATTTCTTAGTTTAATTAAAATACTAAATACACCGTTCATTTGAAATGCTCGTATAATATCCGTCTGTCATTGTTACCCAGGACGTCTTCTCAGATGATTTGGATGATTGAATTGTTAACGATTTAATGTCTGCTTCCGTTTTGTAGTAGATAAGACCGAATCTGCCGATTAAGGGAAAGATCGTGGGTCGAGCTTGACTCTCCTTTTTTATGGATGAGAAATCATCAAATTACCTCTCTAAGAGTTTCAGACTCATACTGACTAAAACCCATCTTCAAATGCCCTTCGCGTTCAACGGCTGCGATGACTTTTCCAACAAATTCCGCAATAGCTCGACTCCTACCATATGACTGGCACAGAAACGAACAGAGATTTGTGAAAAGGAGTTTGAGGTCTTTGGCTAGCTCTGATACAAATAAAACTGAGATAAATAAATAGATCCGGGGAGACTTTAAAGTCTACCGGGATCTATTTGTTTATGTCAGTTTTTAGTTAATTTGTGTTAATTAACTTTTGTTTTTCTTTATAATATTTTTTTTTTTGTTAACTTTAGACCATAAGGTCACGACCCCAAAATAATCGAGAAAAGTATTTTGAGGTTCTAACTAATATACATAAATGTTTACAATAGAAGTTGACATTTTGTAGATTTCTTGTTTTGTTTGTTTTCTTGTTTAGATTTCTTGTTTTTTTTAGAAAATTTTAAGCATTTATTATATTTTCCATTAAACTTGAGTTTCAATTTCTGGTTTTACATTTATAATAACAGTTAAGATGTTTTGTATATACAGACATGTTTGCTACGTCAGAGGTGCTATATTTTCTGTTTGATTTAACTTCAAACACTTTATTTAATACATTAGTTTGATGTTCAACTTAAAAGTTATTGAACTAGACTTAACAAGATTCTTAGTTGAGTATTATTTCTAGTTAGAATTTTGGTTTCCTTAATTCTTTTTTTAATATTTTACTTTGTTGCGTAAAACTAAAAAAGTAGCTCCCCGCGATACTACTCGCGTAGTTAGCATAAAATATAGCTTATGTTACTCGCTGGTATTGTAGGTCTCCGTTGGTGAAAATATGGTAAAATCGGTCCGGTAGTGTCGGCTTATTCGGTACAAACAAACAATTAATCTTTCCTCTTTATAATATTACTATAGATTTACTTTTTAATTTATGTTTTGTTTAAAATTACTCCAGATTTCCCCGAGAGGTAAGGCAAAGGTAAACCACATACACATATGTATATAGACTTATATAGATATATTTTACCTTTCTCTCTAGGTGGTCTCTTATGTACTTCGTTCAGGTTACCAGCCTGACCGAAGTACATAGATTGATTTTAGGTGGATGTAGTACCTTTTTTTTTTTTTTTTCTGGATGGGAAATCATCAAATGACCCCTCCCGCCCTGGGTGGAGCGGTAGGGAGTGTCAGACTTTTACTGACTAAAACCCACCCGTGATCCTTCTTGTGCCCTATGCGTTCCAGGGCCGCGGTAACTCTTTCGAACAAATTCCGCAACCCTAGCAGGCACCGACCCTATGGGGCCCCGTCCTCGGTGCTGACGGCTCCTTGAGGCGCGCGTGGAACACAACGCGTCGTCGACTCAACCTGGTATCGGACGGCGAGCCACCCACGCTCACCGTCCCCAGGCATCAGCCACTGCGCGATAGCACAGCGGCCGACTTGTCTCTGGAGGGGGCCGAAATGGGACCATTACTGGCACTCCATCTCAGCACTCTCCGGAGTGTTGGGAGCCGCAGCACCCGCAGCAGAAGCGGCAGTGGCGGCGACAGAAGCCGCGGCGGCGGCAGAGGCGGCGGTGGCGGCGGACCTCTTGCCCCTGATCGGGGCGGATGGCGCGCAGGCCCTTCCCCCAGCCCAGTGCTCGGCCGGCTTGCCAGCAGCCGCACATGCACTGCAGTGCGGCGTGGCCTCGCACGAGCCGGCCTTATGACCGGGCTGACCACAGCGGAAACAGAGTCCGCTGCGGTCGACCTCCGAGGGACACATAGCTCCCGTGTGGTTACCCACATGGCAGCGGTAGCACCTCAGAGGTCTGGGTTCCAGCAGTTTTACCCGCGCAGACACCCATCCCACCAAGAGCCTTCGGCCCTCCGACACAGTTCTGGCCGCCGTCACGGGGCAGCTCACCACAAGGGTTTGCATGCCCGTGTTGTCAGGCCGGAGGGTGCCCGCCTTGACGAGCTCGGCAGAGCACCCCCCAGTCCTGGCGACGGCGGCCACAACTTCCTCCTCCGTCACGGAGTCATCCAGGCCCACTATGCGCATGTCGATGCGCTTAGTCGGCCTGGACACCCGGACCTCGTCCGCGGGTAAGACCGCCCTCAGCTTTTCGGCCAAGGCGTCCGCGAACGGGCCACTCTCCGCTCCGGCGAGCTCGAGCTTGCGGGCACCGGTTAGGGTCCTCCTGACCCCGATGCCCCCGCTGATGCCCAGCTCTTGGAGGCTCACCGCCTCCTTCGCCCGCTTCAGTACGGCGAGATACGTCACGCCCCTCTGTTCCGCTTCCGGCTGCAGTGTGAGCACTACAGCCGCGGATTTCGGAGCGCGAAGCCTCGCCGCAATGGCGTTGGCCTTCCGCCGCTGCCTCCTCGCCTTGTTTTTGGCCGCTTTCGCGGCCCGCCGTTTCTGGCCAGCAACCTGCCACTCGGCCTCGGCCGCAGGAGGGTCCGAGGGTGGGGGCGGGGGTGGCTGCGGCACCACTGGCGCCGCAGCCTTAGCCGCTCCTCCAGCCTTCCTCCTACCCCTCTTCGCCGGGGCCGACTTGGTCGTCGCCGGCGTCGTAGTCGCCGGCGTCACAGGCGCTGTCGCTGGCGCCGGCACGGCTCCGCCCTTGGCCTTCGCCTTCGCCTGGCCAGACGTTCCCGGGCCGGCAGCCACGGCGGCCGCGTACGAAGCCGCCTTCTGCTGGCCCTGGGGCCTCTGTGTCGCCGCTAGTGGGGGACGCCGAATCATGTCCTCCAAAACGGAGAACTGCTTCTGGTAGGGAGCCAGCTCCTGCCGCACCAGGCTCCGCACCTGGCTCAGCACTAGGCTCCCCTCCAGCGTCGCCGGACTCGGCCCCCCCTGCGGCTCCTCCGATGCCGCTCTGGCCATGCCAGCCAGGTCCCTCCGGAGCGACTCATTCTCTGGAATGAGTCGCTCCGTTACGGCCGCGAGGCGGGCGACCTCCGCCCGCAACTCTGTCGCCTCTCCGGACCCGCCGATGTTGGCCGCCGCCGCCGCCATAATGGAGGCTTTGGCCGCCGTAATGGCCTCCCGCTTGGAGGACTGCTTTCGCTTGAAGGCCACAGCGCGGATCGCGGCCTCCACGACCTCCGCAAACTGGGCCTTCTTCTCTTCGACAGTGGGACGTGGCCTCCGAGTCGTCGGAGTCGAGAGCAGGCGGAAGAGTAGAAGGAGCCCTACGACCGCTCCCTCCAGGGCGACGCCCCTCCTCCACCAACCTCCCGGCCCGACTCTCCATCTCCCGGGTAGAGGGAGCCAGCCCCCTCCCCGCCTCACAGCCCCTGCCCCGCCTGGCGGTGGGGATCTTGCGGGCGGAGGCAAACTCGCCCTCAGAGGACGACCCGCTGTCATCCTCCCGTCTGGGCCGCTTGCGGAAGAGCTTGACGCCCTCCACAGCAGCCCCCCCTCCTCTGTCTCCAGAGCCCGCCGAGCTGACCGTTACTAGGTCTAGCGCGGAGCCGGAATCCGACTCCGCACCACCCCGGCGCTCAGGCGAACCCTCCTCTACGCAACCGTACGCCATCAGCTCCTTAAAGGAAGCGGATTCGGATGACGACGATTGGGAGCCTCCTCGGCTCGTGTTGCCACTGGCAAGCGGAAGGCGTTTGGTGCCCACCCCAGAGTACGGAGGGCAGCCCGCCGAAGCGGGGTGGGATTCCCCGACCGCTGAGCAGTCGGGACCCACCTGGGGACTCATTTTGCAAATGCCTTGTTCTTTCATGATTTTCCTTTAAAGGGTGCGGTCCCTGTTAGCTCCGCCCCTTCTCAGGGCACCCTCTTCTCACCTCTCCTCTCTGCCTGCTCGCTGCTCCCACAGTCACGTCTGATGATCAGACGCGTACCAGAGAGCAGCGAGCAAGCGGGTGTGTGTCTCTCTTGGTCTGATCCCTCACTTGCGACCTTCCGGCATGAGTGGCTCTACCGGGAAAGCTCGCAAGATCATTGGGACGCTCAAGCCCCACCACGACGACAACGTGGAGACACATTCGGTGGGGAGGTGGATGTAGTACCTACATGACAGTTTTTTTTAAAGGTTGATGCACACTATGAATTTCTCCTGTATCGTGGGTGCGTTTACAAACATTATAAACAGCCAGTTTAGATATTACTTCTGTTTTGTACCCTTAATTCTGATAGGCATTTACTATCAATTTGTTAGGTAGGTACCGTAGACCGACCTACCAGAAAATTTGCTATAAAGTTCATTGAACTTTTCGTGGGTACTAGAAACTTAAATAATAGGAATGTTTCCTGAGTAAAAAAATATGATTCTAATTAGTCCGTCAGTTAGATTATCGAAAAATATTGGACACGTAGTTTTTGCTTTAGCAAATATATAAAAAATGACGAAGGTAAAAAGCATCAAAGATCAGGATTGGAGGCTCGTGACACGATGACGATAAAGTGCATTGAATACACACGAGTATTCAATGCACTTTATCGTCATTGTTTTTATTTACGTGAAAAAAGAAAAAAAAAAGTGTCCGATATTTTTTGGAAATCTATCTGACAGACTAATTAGATATTGTCGATTTTATTCGATTTTTATTACAAAAAAAAAAAAAAAGATTTATCTGTCTTTATTCCCGTTTTTTACATTCAGAATGGAAGGTGGGTCAATGAACCTCTGAAGAGCTTCCAAAGAACTATTGTAGTTTGCTGTTTTCAGAGGACAAACCCAATTAATTAATACAATCCGAACATGAATCTAATCCAAGATTCCACTATTAAAAAAAAAACTCAGGGTAATATTGTCAAATACACTTAAAACTTTTGTTCAATGACAAATTTCGGCTCTAACTGATATGTTAACAAACAGTTTGACAGAAGGCGGCACATCAAAGGTGAAAAACATCGTGGTTGCTGGTCAGGTGTTGACTTTTAAAAATATTCGGGTGCCACCTGTTCGAGTACCGACTAATTATTATCAATCAAAACAGGTATTAGATATGATTCTAATCAATTGGAAATATAAGATCTGAGTGTGTCAGTGAACCTCCTTGACGGTCTAGTGATCGCACGCACTGCTGCTGAGTATGAGGACCTGGATTTGATTCCCGGGTTGGCCAAGGCTTTAAAGATTTTTTCTTATACGACGTGTAATATAATAATTTTTTCTCTTAAAGCGACATAGCACTTATCATATGAACATCTTTTACTACTTTACAACACCGAAATCGCGAAAAAATATCAGCTGTTCAGTACATTTTGTCGAGTTATCTATACTAGTATTATAAAGAGGTAACGTTTGTGAGGTTGGAGTTTGTGACGTTGTAAGGGGTAATCTCTGGATCTACTGAACTGATTTTCAAAATTATTTCACCAATAAATAGCTACGTTATTCTGGAGTGTCATATGCTATTTTATCCCCGTTTTGCCACGGGAACGGGAACAACGCGGGTAAAGGCGCTGCTAGTTCGCTCATAAACTGGTAAGTGTTTGCGGCAGTCGATTGTTTTTTTCGCGGTTTCAGTGTTGGTCCCATAGTAACAGTAGTTCATTCATATTGATGAGTACAATGACGGCTTAAGAGGTATTACGTTTATTTTTTACACGTTGTAGAATTTCTTAGCAGTAGTCTTGACTATGGATTTGGGCCCTGTTAAAGTAACTTAGAACTTGAGCATAGAGAAATGTGAGTGAACTATACAGGTATAGTTAAGATAATTCTCTGTCTAACTCGTTAAGGATTGGGTGTCAGAGAAAGTCACCAGAAACAACCACAATATCATTTCACTATAATAGTAGTTTCTGTGTTTCGTCTCGAAGGGCCTTCAAAAGAGTTACACCGGTTATCCTGTAGCATCTTACTTAGTTAGTGAGCAGACTATATATATAATTTTACAAAAGAACAGAAAGTTAAATATATTGACCGTCCAATCCAATCCTTTACTACTGGCGATGGCGCTGCAAAGGCAATGTTCTCAATTCAAAGAACTCACCAATTCTTACGCAATAAATACTAGGGTGGCACATTAGTGAGCGTCCGGCGCATTCGGCGGCCGGCAGTCGAGTGACACGGTGTCATTAGCGCGCGCCTCACGCGCAGGCTAAACTGCGCCACGTGCTGCGCCCGCGCCGACAAACGGTGCGCTCACCCTTCTTATGCGTACAGGTTGTTTGTATGTTTGAGGTCGAGTTTTTTTCTGGGAATTTGTAAGGGTGAATATTGACTTTTGTAGCTACTTTAAGTCGAAAAATAAAGTCAAATAAGGTATTTATCTTCAAACTCGTATGTCAAAATTTAAAGTTATAAGTAAATGCTTTCTCAGATTTTTTATCAGGACTTAGAGCAAAAGAATTAGAGCATTCGGGTACCAGAAAAAATACGTATGAATGTGATGCGTGTCGAATACTTCCTTACAATTTCTAAAAAAAAAACAGGAAATTGAAGATTTTCACGGAATTAATCGACTTCATAGACATGACATGGTTATCAATATTATATAGGTATATAATTTTTTAACCACAATTAGTACTTTGTGAAACATGCTGTATCCATATCAGAATGACGACGTATTTAACAATAACAGCAGGGAGGTCTGTGCAAAGAGGCCGGCATGACCACCGAAATCACGTAGCGAGCCACCCTAATGTAAACAATAGACAAAGGACCCGACACTGTTATTAGGAGACGCGATAACTATCATAGTTTGTGGGTACAGTTGGAGAGATATCGGGGTGAAAATTGTGAGAGTTCAGGCTGGGAAGAAAGCCAGGTATGAAGCATGTTATCAGGAAAAACAAAACAAGATAAACTTATACAACTGCGAAGATATGCTTCACATCCATCAGTTCATTGCTTCATATCACGATGATTTCGTGTATGATTTAGACTTATATTCAATTGGCCGTCACTAGGAATTTCTCCTATATCGTGGGTGCGTTTACGTCTGTAAACGCACCCACGATATAGGAGAAATGTGATGTGAATGATGTTCTGGGTCTGGCTGTTTGTGTATTTGAGTTTGTATGTCTATACAAACTCAAATACACAAACAGCCAGACTCGGAACAACTGCTATCCGTAGACCATATAAATATTTGTTCCATGCGGGAATCGAACTCGCGACACGCAACGCAGCAGTAAATCGCTCAACCACTGCGCTAACTCTGTCGCATTATTATTAATTACTATTGTGCTATGCTTTGTTCTGATACACATTGTGTACCTTTTTGTAATGTACATAGATAATTAGGTACATTGTTAAACCTTAACATAACTCATATATTCTCACCTACCCATCACAATGATTAACGTATCTATTAGGTACATCTTAAAAAGAATCATCTTTAAAAATTGTGTCGTTTTCACAAATTAAACTTTTGATACATAGCATTGACCGACTTCTGAAGATCCAAATGATAGCTTTTGTTGATAAAAGCTTTGGTTTTGAAAGAACCTTCGATCATCGTTGAGTGATCCATTCTAACGTTGATCGACAATCGATCGATTGATATTGCACAACATTTTAAACCAATACTTTTAATATCAAAAACATGATACAACTTAGTGCAATATTGAAAGCTATTATTTCTTTCGTTTTGCGTGGTCCACCTGACTGTACCTTTATCCGTTTTACCGAGAATCTCCGCCGTGTCGTAGGGTGGTGCTCTGATTTTGTCTGTCCTTTTTCACTAAAGAGGTCGTTAAGATGCCATCGTTTTTGAGATTAGGCTTTAAAAGAATTGTTCTTATTTCTGTAACAATATTATTGTAGACTTACAGATATGGTACATTTTAATTGGGTGTATGAATTAACAAATTGTTGAAAAGTTATTTTTAATTTTATTATATAAGTACTTAGTTTACTCTTACTGGCAAAAATTGTGTGAAGTGGGCTAGTTTTTGAGTCATAGTTAACCAATGGTTAAAAGTCTCATCTTAATTTTGTACATGTTAAATAAATAAATAACTTTCATTTAAAAACTTTGAGTTAACTAAAAACAAATAATCCGATTAGACGGCTCAAAATTTTCGTATACTTACCTATGAGTATATTTACTTGTATTTTGTAACATGAATTTCTCACAATTTATGTGCACTTTTTAATTTCACTATCAACAAAACTGATCTATTTAATTAATCATCAGAGCTAAGATTACACGGCGTCACTGTGAAAGTGATTATGATTAGAACTTCAAAACCTGATTAACCTTCATTAATATGAGATATGGTATCATTTTAATTAAATTCGTATCAAACCTAGCATTAGAACCCAAAAAGCTTCGTAATAAGTAACCGTTAAGGCGAACTATTTATAATCACTAGTTTATTAAGCTAACTTTATTTCAAACCTATAATTTTGTTATTAAAAATTACAGACACCGATTTTTAAAGTGTTAAGATCACTGAGTTATAATGTTTATTTTTTTCGTAACACGTCTTGCTTTTAACTCTTTTGTAAACGACTAAGGTTTTGCCCCGATTTTGGTTGCGTTAATTTTGTAAATTATAGGGCTGATTTTAGAAGAATAAGATTTAGATTTTCTTAATAGACGCTGTCTTAAACAGTATACTGTTTGATCTAGTGTCGTTTCAGCAGCTGATGTAGCAGGAACAGTGCTTCCTTCTTTTTTTTTTGTTTAAGCAATACTCTATTTTGTTTATCAATCTTATTAGATAGGATCCGTATTAGTTACAAATATTTTCATTTTTATTTAGTATATACCTGTAATGACGGAGCAAAATCTATTGGGTTATTAGTATATTATTTTATAATTAAAACGTCTGAATAATCTCATGACACTACATACACATACAAAATACTATAGCAAAACCGGACAGTTAAAAAAACATAGGATTACGGTACTTCAATAAATAAATTGATTACTGTTTTTATAGACCTTTATAGATACACAGACAAACTCCCTCAATCACCTATGTAGGGGATAATTTTATAATCTTAAAGTCTGGCCGTTAGTTACAAGTAAAATGGACCTCACTTAAGATGCATTTTTAACATTAGGGTTGCCAAACTTGTAATTTATTTGTTGAATCAAAATTGAAAGATTACAAACCTCAGATTAGGATTACCGAGGTTTGATTGAGAGAAATTTTAGGGTATAGATGGTTCACGGAATATTCAAATTTGACTGTTTTGATGATTCATCTAAATGATGATTTCTGTTCGTTTGAATTGCACATTTGCTATTATTAGGGCTTTCGTGTTTAGTTGTTTTTGTTTCTTTTACTTTTAATGGGCTACTTAGTGTTGTATCTTTATGGTTCCTGTTTATATTTGAGTGTTAATTTTAATACTTAATGTAATACTTGGTCCGTTGTCCCATTTTCTGGGAAATTTCTATTTTCTAACATTGCTGCCAGATAAATAACATTCTCGACTACTTATGGTTCATTAGTAGGTATATCCATAGTATTATTTACAACGAGCTTGAACACAACGTGGCCCTTTCTCAAAGGAAGTAATAGTTGACCGAATTTCAATATTATTTTTAGTGTATAACTTAATTTGTGCTATTAAAACAATAAAACTGATCATACAACACTGAACAATAATTTCGGTTTTATATCGGTGATTCCGAATTACAAGACGAATTGTGCAATCCATGCACAAAATGTTGAACTAGATGTAGTAAGAAAACTAGCGAATAATGTATGGAATTGCAATCATAGATTCATACATGGTATGGTATTCAAATTATTTTTGATTTGAAACCTACACTTACTGAACTGATGCTTATGTTGAAATCTATTTTAGAATATAACGACTGATTTAAAGTAAGTGGATACTTTGTCTATGGAATACTTAATTTGTTGAACAATATGATTTTTGTAGTTAGGCAGCTACTATCGAACTGCGTGTCGATTCAAGCAGAAAATGGTTGAATAAATTATTTTTGCAATGGAACTAAATAAATAAATGTGTATAATTTAGAAAACATAAAATATAATTCTAAAATTTAATTTTTCGAATTGAAATACCTACCTACGTTTATTGCTTGTTACAGGTAGAATAAAATATTATAATAGTAGCACTGTAACATACCTATAAGGTGTACTATATCCTATTACGTTATTATTAATTATGATGTATTAATAAAACAGTATAACTTACGAACTACTTAACTTTGACAACACGGTTGGCGCAGTGGTAGAGCGATTTCTGCTGCGCTACGTGTTGTGGGTTCGATTCCCGCACAGAGCAAAATATATTTGTATGGCCTACAGATAGTTCCGGGTGTGGCTGTTTGTGTATGTGAGATTGTATGTTTGTAAACGCATCCACGACACAGGAGAAATACCTAGTGTGGGGCAACGTTTTTTTTTTTTTTTTTAAAAGAAACTCTTATGATAAAATGTATCACATTAAACACCGTGTTCTTCCTTTTTTCTCCTGCTAGATCTATGCTGTGCCAGACCGTGTCCATAATTGTGACTAATATACGAGTAATTAGATATTTTCCTACTTTATGGTACGCAATGAAGAATTAAGCATCGAATTAAATTCAGCATGAAGTAAGCTGTTCCAAATTTATGCAATAGATTGACAGTTTAACCT
This sequence comes from Hecatera dysodea, assembly GCA_905332915.2. NCBI lineage: Eukaryota > Metazoa > Arthropoda > Insecta > Lepidoptera > Noctuidae > Hecatera > Hecatera dysodea. The sequence goes on along the minus strand of HG995309.1, from coordinate 11,164,144 downwards.
AGTGAGATTTTTGGAGAACGGCAGTGCGGCTCTGTAAACATCTTAACTTGAAATCTTATATGAGCTTGAATTGAGTTGTCCTTCCACCTTGTTTGAAACAATTGCCAGCTCAATTCATGTTCACCACACCTAAGTTTACATGGTGAGTCTGTTACAGAACAGCAATCAGGGTAACCAAAGCCTAGTCAAACTATTAAATTGGTAACCCATTGGTCAGCTCGTACCAGCCCTAGCAGCGGTCGCGGGGTCGCTGGGCGTGGCGGCAGATGGCGCGATTGTCGGCCAGTGCGTTCGTCCTGTTTACCTGCCCGTGCTTCGCAAACAAAAGCTGTAGATGCCTTCACACCTTCCGATGTAACCAGCCCATCAGACAAAATAGGGTCCACGGTCTTTTCTTCAACGACCTCTTGGAACCCTGTCCTAGATTTTAAAATTTAACTATCGGTTTTAGGCCTATTCACAATAAAAAAAAAAACAAAACAATATCGCTGATGTGAATAAAAAAGCTGTTCTTCTTAAATCGGACTGGGCATGTCAACTGTGAGCAAAAACAGCATAGAGAATATGTTCTAAGTCTAGTTTGAGAGGGGTGGCGGTAGACCACGAAATTAGGACTGGAAAAAGAAGGGTTCGAGAAAGGTGGAAGGAGTGCATAAAAGTCTTAGCCCAAGATTGGGGCGGCCATCATAAAAAAATAAAAAAGCCTTGCAATTTTACAATTTTCATAATTTAGACTGGAAAATTCCAATGTTTCTTCTTTTTTATTTATATCAGAAAAATAGAGAAAGAAATCATGTTTCCAAAATTCGAAAATGACGACATTCTTACAAGTTAGTTATCTTTTGCAAAAAATCGGATCGTGTGGTGTAAAAAGACTTTTCAGCACCACAGCGATCCCGTTTATGTTTAAAAGCCAACAGAGTGGACCTACAGTTAAAATATGAAGTAAAGTAACGCCACTTTTATAAGCAAGGAAAATAGATGAGGTATCTAAAACTATACTACCTTGTTTATATTTATATTTATTTATGCAATCTCACCTACAACTACCATTACAGATCAGATCTCCAATGCGACAGTGTGGCCTTACATATGAAACCTTAATATACATCCTAAGAAGTTACACAATATCACAAGTTACTCATTGATCCTCTCTTTGGGCGAAATGCTATTGGGATTTTCTATAAGGAATTTTAAATACCTGTCAGATCTCTGTTTGATATAATTGACAGCATTACTTAGTCGTATTCTTCCAAAGATTTGATAATATACCCGTTTTTGCAACGGGTGCTGCTTTATAAATCAGAAAATGTATGCAAGAAACTTATGAAATTATTGGATTGTTATTAATTACGACTACAGTGGCCAATTGGTTTTATCCCTGGGATTTCTCCCAGCCTAATTAAAGGCAAGTCTCGGTGATCGGTGTCGTATATCGGAACGTAGGATCTGGTTACCTTTTGCAGAATTCGTTTGAAAGAGTCACTACGGCCCTGGAACGCAAAAGGCATTAGGAGGAATACGGGTGGGTTTTAGTCAGTAACCGCCTTATTCCAAAACAAGGTTTTTCTTTAAACCAGGTTTAAACCATTGAGCTCGGTTTTGTATTTCGAATCTTGATCATGTCAGAATAAGATTCAAATTACAAACCCTGGCTCAATGGTTTAAACCTGGTTTAAAGAAAAACCTTGTTTTGGAATAAGGCGGTAAGAGTTTAACACTCCATATCGCGCCGCCCAGAGTGGAATAAATCATTTGATGATTTCCAATCCATTAAAAAACGGTTTGGTAACCCATTTTCCCCTATAGATAACTAGGACTTTATGGAATCTATTCCATATGATGTATAAGATTTTATGTTACGTCTTTGTAGATGATGTACAAGTTGCTTTCAGGTTAGGATATAATGACATCTGTACCGCAATACCCCTATTGCTGGCAGCTTTCCGACAAGCCAACAGATTCGATCGCAAATAAATCGAATATAAACAAGACAATACACAACAGTGTTTCTGTTTAAAACTAGTTCTTTATTTTTACATTTAAGAAGTGGATGTATGTAACAAAACATCTCATAATTATTATGTTTACTGCGTGTTTATAATTCTTAATACCTATATAATGTAATGTATGTACTTATTGTATCAAGATTCTATTTTGTTATAATTGGGATTTATTTGAAGAAATTGTAAAGTGTAACTTGTTTATTGTATTATTTTTTCAAAAGGGGCGATATGCGATTAATTTTCCTGACAGAAACGTGAAGCTGTTTTCAGAACGCTCGTATGACATACAAGCTTCGTAAACCCTAGGGATTACTCGTAGAATTTGAGTTTCCAATGCTCGAATGCATCCTATTGCAAATATGGAAGAATCTAGGTAAAAATCGTTCAGAACTATTTACAATACGATGCAAATTCGGTTAAACGAAATCATGCTTAACTAAGAAAGGCAATCAATGCTTTAATCCGACGATAACTTATAATTGGCTTCTACATATCTTTTTAATCTCACACACTCACCTTTACATCCTCCGCATCTTTATCTAGATCACGGAACCATATAATTTCCGTCTGTCCAAGTGTCCTTGACCCGACAATTCCACCTGTTGAAACTTGACCTTAAATCGGTCTAATCGATGGAATCGTTGCGAACGGACCGGCGCCCGCGCAGCCCGGAGAAGAGGTGAGTGGGGGGGGGGGGCAGTGCCCGTGATTTAATACCCCAGTCGCTAATTATGGCTTGTTCAAATTGTAGCTTTCTCACGGCAAGACGGACCGGTTACACTGTAACCTTAACTTTTAAATAGAGTTAAAACTTTTTCACATAAAATATGCTATTACGTTTTTATTGGATTATAATTATAGAAATGATATGAAGGAAGTCATTAATATTAATTGGTTGGGATTATTAAGTTTTCTATGCAATGTGTGTTTTCCTGCAAAATTATGTGAGTTACAGAGTTAGTAAGCTTCATTTAATTTATGATTGTTCAGTTGCCCTAATTTTTGGAACCGTCACTGACTTGTATGATCTAGCAATGTTAATAATTATAAACGATATTATACTTCGTTCAATTAAGCGTTAAAAAGCACACACGTAAAGCATTACAATCATAACAAAACTAGAATGTGGATGTTGCAAAAAATAAGATATCTATTTTAGGGAATAAATAATTTAAAATAGGTTTATCTGTATTTTTATAACAAATCATTTATTGAATTAAATTCCTAATAATAAAAAAACGCAAACCCATTGTTTAACCAGTCGTTAACTCCTGATTATTTTCGTAGCATCGGTTCTAAGATGCGCCGATGCGCCGTACCTTACTGCATTCGCTATACTTATTCTGTCTGCCCCAACCTGTTACCCGGTCAACCTTCGAACAATACCTGTCTCCCTCTTCCACAAGTAACCTCTCATACATCCCTCTCCGTCTAGCGATCTCAGGTCAGGCCGTAGCACATTACAGTAATGATACTTAAACACATATTTAAGTAAAGATTCTTTTTCTGTTAAAAAGTTGTACGTCTGTGTGTACGCTGGTATTTTATAATCTGTGGTGTAATTCTGCGTTTTATTGAGATTGTAGGGCTTTTTAGTATTGTAACAGACTTGATTCAGAAGGAAGACTGATGATGCTGAACTTATTGCCTTAATGTAGGTATGGTGGGATGGATCCCAACAATCCAATATTATTTAGGTGGTAGACTCTGTTCATAAATTTTCAATAAAATTGTTTGATTAGGGTTCAAAATCTCCGTATAGATAACCAATTAATTTCTTCAAATCTATTTAGCCGATTTAATTTCAATTACCGGTCAGAGTTTTTGAGAGTGGGACCTTACAACACGAGCCGTGTCCAGAAGTACTGCTTTCTGAATCTAGTTCTTGATCCAGCTATCTAGTCCGTGGTTGTTAAGCCGTTGGCTGATACGATGACCGGAACAATGATGGTTGAACCTACTTGCTTTTCTTTATCTGCTTTCACGAGGTTAACGTCTTGTGAGCAGTGGCAGACTGATTTTCCTGGTCGGTGACAAGACTGACAAATATCACGCGTGCGTTTACAATAAATCTTCTGTAGGCATCCAACATAGGGAGTATTCTTATGATTTGGTGAATAGTCTTTCCAGCCAGTTCCGCTCTGTCATTCTTATTCGTGATGGGTGTTGGCTCATTAGGACTTTTTTAGCAAAAACTTTATACCCCATTTTACGAAAATTACGCGGACGGAGTATGAAATTTGGCACAGTTAAAATTTATATGGAGAAGGACAGAAGTCTTTTTTTTATTTAAAATAAAAACATACATTTTAAATGACTTATGGTCGAATTCCGGCCACTCGAAGACCTAATATGTACACAATTTAGTATTATTTTATTAATTCACCAGAACAAGTAGCCTTTGCGTTAGATATCTTGAGGATAAATTAGTTTAACTGTGCTGCGTTGGGTAGATTTTCTTCAATGATCGTCACCTAAAGGGCTTCTTTTATGGATAAATACTTTTCTTTGGGTATAAAGGACATCCTTCCATCTCATCGACGTGTACGAAAACTGAAAACGAAACAATCACTTAATAAGTTGTTCTTGGTAACTGAATTTATGCTAAAATTATTTGCTATATTTACATTGGCAGTGAAATTGGACTTAGAAGAATCAATTAACGTAAGGTTCCTTACGTTAATTGATTCTCTTTCGATAATTGTATAAAAAACGATAGGTAGGTACAAGCAGTTTTGGGGGCCCACACACTATTCCCAAAAGATCGCTTTTAGCGATAGAGGCGCCCATTGTGTCACCCTATGTAATGTTTTCATCATCTATATTTTCTGTAACTTATATGTTGTACATAATAAAGAGTATTCTATTCTATTCTATTCTCGACCTCTGCATTTAAATCCTGAGAGCCCAAATAAACTGTGTCGACGAATCCCGGAGAAACGTTTCAATTGTCTTAAATCACGCAAATAAATTAATCAGAAAATAACGGCGGAGTATTTACACTTCCATTTTTACCAAGCATGACATGAAACAGACTAAGACCCAGCAATGACCTTGTAAAAATATAGGTCACGATCGACTGCAGTGGGACCCATATTTTGGCAAAACTGCTATAGCAAGGTTCAAAAAGATGTCTACCTAGTTGAAATTCTAGTGCCTATAGTAGCAGTAAGCAGAAGAGAATGAATGAGTTACTATCGAACGCAAAAGGCCTTTAAGGGTAACACGGATTTCTCCGTGCTGGAGAACATGGTCCGGCGTCCCCCAACAGTGGCGACTCAGAATGCCCCGGACCAGCAGCAGAAGGCGGCTTCGTACGCGGCCGCCGTGGCTGCCAGCCCGGGAACGTCCGGCCAGGCAAAGGCCAAGGCGGGAGCCGCGCCAGCGCTTGTGAAGCCGGCGCCTGCGACGTCGGCGACGACGACCAAGTCGGCCCCGGCGAAGAGGGGTAGGAGGAAGGCTGGAGGGGGAGCGGCTAAGGCTGCTGCGCCAGTGGCGCCGCAGCCGCCCCCACCCCCACCCTCGGACCCTCCTGCGGCCGGGGCCGAGTGGCAGGTTGCTGGACAAAAGCGGCAGGCGAAGAAGGCGGCCAAAAACAAGGCCAAAAAGCAGCGGCGGAAGGCCAATGCCATTGCGGCGAGGCTTCGCGCCCCGAAATCCGCGGCTGTGGTGCTCACACTGCAGCCGGAAGCGGAACAGAGGGGCGTGACGTATCTCGCCGTACTGAAGCGGGCGAAGGAGGCGGTGAGCCTCCAAGAGCTGGGCATCAGCGGGGGCATCGGGGTCAGGAGGACCTTGACCGGTGCCCGGAAGCTCGAGCTCGCCGGAGCGGAGAGTGGCCCGTTCGCGGACGCCCTGGCTGAAAGGCTGAGGGCGGTCTTACCCGCGGACGAGGTCCGGGTGTCCAGGCCGACTAAGCGCATCGACATGCGCATAGTGGGCCTGGATGACTCCGTGACGGAGGAGGAAGTTGTGGCCGCCGTCGCCAGGACTGGGGGGTGCTCTGCCGAGCTCGTCAAGGCGGGCACCCTCCGGCCTGACAGCACGGGCATGCAAACCCTTGTGGTGAGCTGCCCCGTGACGGCGGCCAGAACTGTGTCGGAGGGCCGAAGGCTCTTGGTGGGATGGGTGTCTGCGCGGGTAAAACTGCTGGAACCCAGACCTCTGAGGTGCTACCGCTGCCATGTGGGCAACCACACGGGAGCTATGTGCCCCTCGGAGGTCGACCGCAGCGGACTTTGTTTCCGCTGTGGTCAGCCCGGTCATCGGGCCGGCTCGTGCGAGGCCACGCCGCACTGCAGTGCATGTGCGGCTGCTGGCAAGCCGGCCGAGCACTGGGCTGGGGGAAGGGCCTGCGCGCCATCCGCCCCGACCAGGGGCAAGAGGTCCGCCGCCGCCGCCGCCTCTGCCGCCGCTGCGGCTTCTGTCGCCGCCACTGCCGCTTCTGCTGCGGGTGCTGCGACTCCCAACACTCGGGAGGGTGCTGAGATGGAGTGCCAGTAATGGTCCCATTTCGGCCCCCTCCAGAGACAAGTCGGCCGCTGTGCTATTGCGCAGTGGCTGATGCCTGGGGACGGTGAGCGTGGGTGGCTCGCCGTCCGATACCAGGTTGAGTCGACGACGCGTTGTGTTCCACGCGCGCCGAAGGAGCCGTCAGCACCAACGACGGGACCCCATAGGGTCGGTGCCTGCTAGGGTTGCGGAATTTGTTCGAAAGAGTTACCGCGGCCCTGGAACGCATAGGGCACAAGAAGGATCACGGGTGGGTTTTAGTCAGTAAAAGTCTGACACTCCCTACCGCTCCACCCAGGGCGGGAGGGGTCATTTGATGATTTCCCATCCAGAAAAAAAAAAAAAAAAAAAAAAAGGGTAACACGGATGGAGACAGACAGACACAGAGCGGGAGAAGTCATATGATGATTTCCCATACAGAAAAAAGGGTAACATGGATGCGTAGGCAAGGTAATAGAAGTACGTACTCTGATTGGTATCACAAGCATACTCCAGCAGATCGCACAAGTCCAGGAAGGTTCTCTTCTCGTCTCCCATTTTGCCACAAATAGGTATCGTGTCGTGAACGCATGTCTCTGCCAGCACACAGTGTTGTTCAGCTTTGTTCTGTTGAGTTCCAAAGTTGATTATGAATGACTGATTATTGAGGTTAAGCAAACCTTGTTGAGGTCAAATTCTTCTAGTTTAAAATCAAATTTAGTTTAGATGTAGGCGGGATAAATTAACAACACTGCACGGCACTGCATAGGTTTCCATAGAGCAGCAAGATTATTTGGCCATATGGGTTTAACTGCAACTAACAAAATCTTTGAAAATTTGTAGGATTTATCATTTTTACCCGACTAAGGCGAAGCAAAACAGAGATTCGAATTGATACATTTTGAAAAGTTCTAACATACCAATTTTAAATGAGAATATTTTCTTGTTCATCATACTTTTTAGTTTTCAGTAGTCGGGTTTTGGGCTTTAAAAATACTTTTTTGTTCATTAATATATGTATGTACATGTCTAGGCTAGATAATCTTGCTGTGCTATAAATCTTATCGACATTTTTTGAGACAGGTACTGCACGATACATTAACGTTGTAATATAGAGAAATTACTTTCTGAAAAATCATTGAAGTATCCGTCAAAAACTCTCACGGATTCACGATGGCAATGATAAAGGTAAGTACTAAGTATCAAGGTGGAGGAAGAGAAAACAAAGTTGAAGAAATTACGAAGAAAATTTATTTCGAAGATGAAAAATAAAATTAGATGAAAGACAAAATGCTTTATAATTTATAGATTTGTTTAAGAAAAAAAATTTAACTGCTACAAAACGACATACATTCGTGGATTTTATTTACATTATATAAAACTCTTCCGTTATTACTGAGTGACTGACAGACATCGCAAAGGCGAAAGCACTAGTCGTAGAAAGCTGAAATTTGACATGTATATACATAGGTTCCTTGGGGAGTGTAGAGGAACACTAAGAGGATTCCCCGAAATTTCTACAGAAACGGGAAAGCTTGTTCTATCTAACTAGCTCAGTTTAGGGAAGCCACATGCCAAACTTTAACGTTTTACGACCAGTAGTTTTGGCTGTGCGTTGTCTGTCCGTCACATACACATCAGTAACGGAAGAGTTTTTTATATTTGTCACCTAAAAAATATAAACATACTCTCTAATATTGTAATACATCTTTAATAGATTACAATTTCTCGATATGTCGTGAAAAAAATGTTTTGTATAGAATAAATCCCATCCAAATGCCGAACCGAATATATATTTTTTTTAAATGTTTACAATTTCACGCAATATTTTACAATATTCATTTACAAGCTTTGCAATTTTCCAGTGACAAATATATTGATGATTGATTAATGAGTGTACAAACCGATGGAGTTGATATATAACTGGGAATATGACATCTGACTTGTGATATATGGTTGAGCAGTAAAATTAAACCTGAAAAAAAAAAAGACACGAGGATTTAGTTTGAAATATATCAGAGGGCCAAATCCACAATTTTTTTAGCAATGGCAACATCTCATTATGTCAAGATATGGCAATTAGATAGTGAATACTGAATAGCCACCAGAACGAAACCAAAACATCAGGCCACCACCAAATTATTGTAAATTACGTCTTAAAAATAAAAAAGCAAATCTACCGTCAAATACGTTTGTACAAATACCAAAATGTATGAACCTGGACACGTGACATTTCAGGGGCACATGTCAATCCCAGATGGGGCAGAGTCGTCACGTAATGGGAGTCAGAGGACGGGTGTCGTCGCCAAGGAAGGTCTAAGTGACTGGTGACTTGAAGGCGTTCATGATGGATTGGTCGGGGAGGACAACTCACCGAGAAGAGTGGAAGGCTATGAGGGAGACCTTTGCCCAACAGTGGGACGATATAGGTTGATAAAAAAATACTTCGCGTGACCCAAGGGCTGGCTTTTACTTCGGACAGAGGATTAGCATTGCCATACAATGTGGCAATGCCTCCAGTCTATTGGGTTCACACCCGGTAGATAGCAATGCGGACAATTTTTTTATGCCATTTTGTAGTTAGGAGGATTTTAGTTTATTTTTAGATGAAGTGTGTATAATAGTTAGATTCAATGTTTATTTAGTGGTGGTACATAAAAAAATACGTTAATGATAAAAGAAACAATGTAAATCCCATTCATTTTGACATTCGACAATCGCTATCGCTGATACAATGATACTTTTTCTACAGCCCCAGATATTCTGCAAAACATACTACTAAACAAAAATTAAATTTTTACTTACAAAAAACAAATATTTCAGTTAATTTTACCAACATTCCGGTATCGCAGGAATGGCTGAATGATAACAATCCGCACTGTGATAGTTGTGGGACAATAAACTAGTCAGAGACCAATGTTTGTTAGTTTTAGAACTGCCATGGGCAGAAGTGCAGAACTGTTCGAAAATTTATTCAGACTAGCATAGTTTTACAGTTGCAGAATTTGTTCGAAAGAGTCACCGCAGCTCTGGAACGCAAAGAGCATAGGGAGAACTACGGATGGATTTTATCAAATAAGAGTCTGATACTCCCTTCCGCTCCACCCAGAGCAACCCAGTGATGATATTTTGCCTAAACAAATATTCTAAAAAGGAAAGATTTTTGTGTTTGTACCGAAAAAGCTCCAAAATTATTTAACAAATTTTTCATCAATGGAAATATAAATTATCAGCGAATAACATAGGCTATATTTTATCCCCGTATTCCCACGGGAACGGGAAATACGTGGAGTGCATTATTATTATTTTTATTATTCCACCGCGGAAAGAAAGACATGCAGCAAGAATCTACAAAATGGTTCAAAATTCTAGACCAAAATGTTGACCACCCCTGTTAAATATTGCACAGTTCACATAAGCTTCAATATTATGTGTGTGTGTTGTAATAATTTCCTGTCCTACAGCCATAGTTTAGCTTAACCAACGTAAACAAGAGAGGTTATTGTTCACCTAGATCTTTGTTGTTCGTTCTGCGAAGTGATCGTGCACATAATGTTATTTAGGAGAGTTTTTACTAGTAAGTTTCAATTATTGTAATTTTTTCTTACAGTAAATTTCCATTTAGCTTATTAGGTACTGTACCTACTCTACTACTGTCATATCGACCTTTAAAGTATGTAGATTTATTAAAGTAGCGGCCTCATATAAAGGTGTACATCTGTTTATAATATTAAATGTATTTCGTACAGCATCGAATAAATATTATATTTACAATTTATCTTAAACTTTTTACAAGATTTTTGGCGATTGTTGTGGCCGTTTATGTTAGATTAAAAATAACAAAGAGCCTACAGTCACATCTTATTATTATTACTACTTTTTTGTTAGGTACTAAACTTAATTTTATTTCAGGTTTAATCATTATTATGTTAGCAGCAGAAGTGTGGTCGCACGTTGAAATTGAAGCGGAAGATTACTTTTTTCCTCTAGAACCGGTAATATAATAATTATATCTTTCTTGTAAACTAATTTTTCCTCAGTTATTTTCTAAATGAGCACTATTATGTATCACTTGATAGCATAAAAATATGGCTGAAACATCATTAAAAACATTCAGAAGAATTGAGAACCTTCTCCTTTTTTTGAGTCGGTTTAAAATTAAGATCTTCCGCCACATTTCAGTCTGTCTGAAAGTGAATAAACCTTCATCAATAGACGAAATTATACATCATAAGGAAGGTTTATGTGTATAATAATATTTTTTATAACCCTTGTCCCACACTACGATTTTCTCTTGTATCGTTGATGTATTTATAAACTTATGAACCCAAATACACTAATAGGAGGAGCTCGTGGCTAAATAATATCAGCCGCACGGGTCGATCTTCGAGATTAAGTAAAGCTTGCCGAGGTTGAACTGTGGATTGGAGACCATCTTAACATAACGAGACTTCTCCGTGCCTCGGAAAGCACGTTAAGCCGTTGGTCCCGGCTGTCATTTGGAGATCGTTGGCAGTCGTTACGGATTGTCAGAAGCCAGAAAATTTAACACCAGTCTTGCCCAGTTAATGGGTTGTGGAGGTCTGGTAGGCAGCCGCTCCACGTAAAATACTGGTATTCAGCTGAATCCGGCTTGTCTGGGAGCCGACCCCAATATAGTTGGGAAAAGGCTAGGCAGAAGATGAACTCAAATACACAAACAGCCAGACTATCTGTAGGCCATACAAATATTAGTTCTTGGAGGAACCGAACATATGTACATGCAGCGTATAGCTAGTATGCTCAAAAAAGTAATTAAAACCATACCCAAAGCTTTACCTAGCTCAACTCTTGACACAGTCTATAAATAAATGGTGCTAGGTCAAGACTCCGCGTCGCAATGGGACACAAAGAAATGGGTTTACGTTCGTGTATATTTTTTTCATCCAGCAAGAAAAAATGAGAGAATGATAATTACAGAAATTGATACCAACCCGTACTGGTGAAATCAAATGCTTATCACGCTGCTTTTCGGCAAGACTGGTGTCAGATTTTCAGACTTTATTTAGGTAGGATAATAAAGAACTTAAACAGCGTGAAATAAGAATGTATTCTTCTGTAATAGGTAATAAATTTCTGCAAGATGTCTGAGCAATGCCAGCATGATTTCGTGCCGATATGCGGCCAAGACTCCCTGGGTATCACCAGGATGTTCAGCGATAACTGCGACCTCTATGAATTTAACTGTGATGAGAAGAAACGTAAGTAGACCTTAGTAAAGTCAGTTGTTTTTTGTCCGCATTAACTCAACCCGAAGACAAAATTTGTAATTAATCGTTAAAATGAGTGTTTCGACATATATGGTGTCCCGTTTTAAATGAATATCCTCTTAACGGGTCATTAAATACTATTTTTTTATTTATTTACACTAATTAGCATTGTCTTATCATTATAAAAAAAAAACAGCTGTCCCTTTTACGTGTTCATAACTTATTTGCATGCATAGGTCGTCAAAACGTAGGAAACAGTTGATACTTTTTCGCGATTTCCGGTTTTGTTCCAGATGTATAGTTGTTTATAATAACGAGTACTGTGAACTTTAAAGAGGTTATCCATTAAGAGCGCATACGCCGAACGGCATTTCATATAAATTTTCAAGTCGTTATTTTCCGAAATGACCAAACCGATTTTAATGAAACTTTACACACATAAGCAAGAAACAGGCCTAAAAACTTAGTTGAAAACATTTTCGATAAATGTTACAGTTAACCCATTTTAAAATTTCCATACAAATATAAATTTCCGGTTTTTTTTTAAATAAGACTTTTCGAAAATGTTTTAACTAACTTTTTAGACCTATGTATCCTGCTTGTATGTGTGAAGTTTCATTAAAATCGGTTCAGTCATTTCGCAAAATAGTGACTTGAAAGTTTGTATGAAATGCCATACGGCGTGTACACGCTCTTAATTACGGGACACCCACTACATCACAAAATACGTAAATCATGTTATTTTCGTTATTTGCAGAGTACCGGCACGTGAAACTTGATACATGTAGATACGAAGCGATTGCTGCGCCAATGACGTTTTGAACTAAACTAAATAAAGTGCTATTAACAACAAATAATTTCTTTACTTCATTTGCTCGACATTTAATTTATTGTTATTATTTCCTTCTTTTTCTGTTTTTCTTTCCTTTCAGTATTAATAATTAAAAAGAAAAAATCATTCAACCCAGCTTTAGGAACAATAATTGATTTATTGTTTCTAAAGCTCGGTTGAATGATTTATTCATATTTCAGTTATTCAGTTCAATAATACTTTAGACATTTAACATTTTTGTAAATATTAAAGTTAATACGACTTTTTTTAGGAATCAATATTGTTTTATTTTGTACCTGCTCCTCAACACTTAAAATGGGAGAGTTAACTATGTATATTGGAATTGACTTTCACTCATACTGGATTCACCAGAATACCAGTATTTAATCTGAAGCGGCTGCCCACCATACTTTTTGGCAAGACTTCTGTCCGATTTTCTGGCTCCTGACGTTCCATAACGACTGCCAAATATCTACAATTGACAGCTGGGATAAACGGTTTGGTGTGCTTTCCGAAGTTCGGAGGATTTGCGTTATGTGAAGATGATCACCCATCCACAGCACGACCTCGGTAAGCGTGGCTTAACCTTACAGATCGATCCGAACGACTGGTTTTATTTAGCTTCGCAGCTCCTTCACAGATTTAGTTCTACAAAGTAAGTATTTGAACAAACGGCAGGAGGTGACAGGAGCGGTGGTTTGTTGGCGCACAAACGTAAACAAGGGGAAAAAGACAAACTTGACATGTGAAAAGTCGACGCCTACGTTTCTGCTAAGGTTTAGGATCAGTTCACACTGAGATGCGATGCGACACAACGCTGTAAAGTCCACTTTAAAGATAGCGATACAACATAGAACTATTATAATTTTATTTTTCTATTATATTTTTTTATTATTAACATTTATTGACTAAGTACATAACATGTACATATATTGGGGTATTCATTTACACTGAGAGAATGCCTATTCCCTCACAACTTAGTAACTGGCTAATACGGTATTCCTTGACAAAACCGGTGGACGAGTTTCTAGCTTCTAACTACCCGCATAAACTGTAATGATTTTTAAATTAGACCCGGGACCAACTGCTTAACGTGCCTTCTTAGGCACAGCGTCAAAAATACCCTGTTTTAAAAGCTAACTGACGGATCACGTAAATTATAATTTTTTGCTCCAGGAAAATACACATTCGATAGTGTCGCCTCGTTAGATCTATACCAACAAACAGGTGCGGCGGATGCGCGCACAACACTATGAGAGCAAACTTGCCATGTTTGACGTCACAGCCTACGCCTCTGTTACATATTCCAAGAATGATTGCTACAAACGTCAATGTAACTTATTTAAGTGGACCGAGTTCTAAGTCTAATGGAGACCGACGCACCGCTTGCTGATGTTATGAAAAAACTTAATGAGCAGTCGTACCTAGTACAGAACTTAATGAAAAAAAAAGGAGTCAAACGAACAAAAGCAGTATATAAGGATTGAAGCACGGCGTTTTGCATTTTACCTCCTTTGAAATAAGGTGTGATTAATGTATGAAAATGTGTTTGACTAATTTACAAATGCTTGTTTTGTTGGATAGGTTCAAATTTACATGATACTTGCCTCAAAATCCCACCTCAGACATTAACCCACATGGTTCTCATGATTTCACCAGTACGGGTTTTAAAAAACACTTTGGTCTCTTGAGTTTGTGTCGGGGTTTTTCTTCAGGGTTGTCAGATAGCAAACATTGGTTTCGTCTACTGATCCAGTGTTTTTTTTAAACAGCTTAAAAATAATGACTTTTTACCTGACGGCTTTTTCCTACAAGCTCAACAGTAAGTAGCTTTAGAGCCTGTATTACCTGATGCTGAAACAGAAAACAAACAAGCATCACCTCGATCGTAAGGTCGTGAAGGTGTGGAGACACAACCAAGGTTACGTTACAGCTGCCCTGAGTAAAGTTGGCACGTCTTAACGCCCGAGACAATTGCTAAGTTATAGATTGCTGGTGGACACCGTACTTTATGTTTCCGATGGATGATAGAAAAAAAGTACAGTAAGTATTTTCAAAGAAATATTTGGTGTATGAGATTGCGAAACAAAGCGATTTCAAAATAATAAGTTTATTCATAGCATAGCATTACATAATCAGCCTTTTAGTGTTTCCACTGCTGGGACTCAGGCCTTTAGGAGAGGGAACGGGCCGTAATCCACCACGCGGGCCCAGTACGGGGGGAATGTCACATGTCTTCAAATTTTCATGTTCTAAGACATGCTGGTTTCCTCACGATGTTTTCCTTTACCGTTTTCATTTCAAGTTTATTCGTAAAATCCGAAATTGCCCGCTATAAGTTGACTGGTGGACATATGCCTGTGTCAAGTGTCGCTACATCGACTGTGCAAATTCTTTCGGTCCCAATCAGGTCATCAGGGAAAAAACAGTTCCCATAGCTTCACCATATAGTATCTTCTTCACGTTTTATTCTTACGCACCTTAAACACAGCTCAACCACACTCATAGTAAGACCGCGCATACCAACCTACCTCATGCGTCTTCATAAAGATAGCAACGAAGTGCTCTTGCGCGCGTCCCATTACGCGTCCACAATGCTCAATTAATAACTCGGCAGATATCGGCTTTCTTCGGGTATGTTCGGGATGTCGAAGCCACTCATTGTACACTGCTGATAAAGTTGAAGAGTTAATTGGGTTTGAAGAGTTGCGATTGGAGGAGGGTTTGAGGTACCGCTGAGTGAAAAATAAAGGAAAAATGCGCGTATTTTGACTTCACGAGAATGATTGTATCACCATAAGAGTAATTTAGTTGATGTAGCTGCAATTAAAAAAAAAAAGTTAAAGCAGAAGCTAGTAATAATATATTTCTTATATGATACAAAATAATGGATAGCAATATTTATATATTTTTGTAAGTTATTCCTCAAAATAATATTGACAGCGTTAAATAAACTTGCTTAGAGAGACCACCTGCAAAGCGACGCGTGCGCAGCGAATAACTCATTTATAAAGCGGATGTTTTAAACTGTTCATTAAACTAGTACGTTCGGAATAAAGGAAGAGGATAATCAGTTCGTTGAAATTATTCGGTAACATCAAAGCGAGCGTTATCTTATTTAATTTTATTGTTTTAGGCACGGTTTATCACACGACGTTTAATGCAAATTAAATCAATCAATATACATATATAAAAATTATAAATTATGTTGGGCTCGTCTCGAAAAGCTCGATGCTCAATATAACTGCCGAATGGGTTGATCAACAAAGTTAAGCAATGCTTGCCGAGGTCGGCAGTGGATGGGTAACTAACTTAACGTACCGAGACTCCTCCGTGCCTGGCTGTCATTTGTAGATCTTTTATAGTCTTTAGAAGAGGTATCGTGTTAGCCAGTTGGAGCTGATGAAGAGTGTTTAATATAGGGCAACTGCCCATCTGGCCTCCACAACTCAGTAACTGGGAAACACGATACTGCTAAGCAAGTCTAGCAGTCAGATTATTAATCTGTGAAACGCTTTTAAATAGTGTCAAAGCAAATGACGACCGAGACCAAAGGCTTTTTCCGAGTCAGGGAGGAGTCTTATTATGTAATAGATTGTCCATTTAACATAGACCCTATTGGCAGATATTAGCATGTAGTGAAGGCATAGTCAAAGACCGGTGTGAGATGTCGTGCGGTGTTCCGCAGGGCTCGATTCTGGGGCCGCCCCTGTGAGAAATTGACTACGACTGGATGTTGCGTGGTGACCTTCGTAGCAGTACACACGGACATGCTGTTCCTGGCACAAGCGGGATCACACCAGTGGCAGTCAACGAGAGAATCCGGCAAATGGTGTCGAGGAGTCCAAGGCCGTGTGCTTTCATGGCTCTCGGAACAATTTAAGCCACTGTCGGGATCCCAGATAACGCTATGGGTGGCTTGCGTCCAGTAACAACCGGGCCCGATTCGGCGGCACGTCGCGTTTCACGCGCGCCTCAAAGAAATATCAGCAAAGAAGACGGGGTCCCCATAGGGTCAGTCAAATAACTATTTAATACATATTTTGATTTATACATACAAATTATATACATACACATCTGCCTAATCTTCTGGAGATTACATTGTAACTATGCTCCAGTAGAAATAACTATTTTTGTGAAAGGAAAAGTGAAAAATAAAATATATTCTTTAAAGGTAGATCGGTAATCTTTTGGGTCCAGTCAGAGGTTAATCCTCTTTGGCTCAGCTACTGAAGTAAGGTAAGATATTTTTAATAAAGGACAAGTAAAGCCACAGAAAGATCGACCAAGTGCGGGTCGGATCGGAAAAAATCATGTTTCATGTATATTTAATACTCAATACTGAAGTTGACACATAGCTCTTCTGACAGACAGACGGACAGCAAACGCTTAGTAATAAAGTTTCGTTTGTTACCCCTTTTTTTTCTGGATGGGGATTAATCACCAAATGACTTCTCCCACTCTGGGCGGAGTGGAAGGAAGTGCCAGACTCTTACTGATTAAAACCCACCCGTGATCCTTCTTGTGCCTTTTGCGTTCCAGGGCCGCGGTGACTCTTTCGAACAAATTCCGCAACCCTAGCAGGCACCGATCCTATGGGGCCCCGTCCCCGATGTTGACGGCTCCTTGAAGCGCGCGTGGAACACAACGCGTCGTCGACTCGGCCTGGTTGCTATCGGACGGCGAGCCGCCCACGCTCACCGTCCACAGGCATCAGCCACTGCACAATAGCACAGCGGCTGACTTGTCTCTGGAGGAGGCTGCAATGGGACCATTACTGGCACTCCATTTCAGCCCCTCCCGCCGTTTGTTACCCCTAAGAATACAGAACACTAAATAAGGAACAAAATACGAAATACAATTTTCAAAATAAAGTTCCTAAAGTTTTCCTTGTAATAAACAATCAGAAGGTTATATCGTAATAATCTTGTACCTATTTGTCGCATAAAACTGACCACAAGTACCTACCCAGTCCCTGTTTTAAGATAAGATTAACAAAACTTAATGTTTCTGATAGCCATTCTATTTACTCGTATTGTAGTGACCTTTTCCTAAGGGTTACTCGTAAGGTTAGAACTCAAAGATTTCGCACAAAATACAGAGAAACCGGACTGATTTTCATTTCTAAATTAATCTCAAGAGATTAGGCGGAGATAAGGTTAAAAGGGTTTTGAAATTTTGTTCTACCGGCGTTTGGGATTTATTGATTTCGTATTTGTGATAAAAGTTTAGAGATATCTCGGGTATAAGGTACCACGTAGTGGATACCTATTTCACACTCTGAGGTCTTTAGAAATCCAAATGGAAACGATCTAATCGAAACCAACTGAATATCAGAATTTTATATGGCGCGACTGCCTATCTAACTTTTACAACTCAGTCACTGTTTAACTCCTTAATAGGAGTAGTTCCAGATTTTCAGGCTTCTGAATAGATACCTACTCATAACGGCCGTTAAAGGTCTATTTATAACAGCCGATATCAAAGGGTTTTTCCAAGTCACGGAGGAGACTCGGTGACTGAATTATCGAGCGGAGTGGAGGTCCTGGGGTGGACGGAGGGGTATGTCAGAATGCTACTCACTAAAACCACCTCGTCATCTTCCGACCAGTGTCGGCCCGCCTCTGCGGGTCTCGTCTGGTCAAGCTAGGGGAGTGAGGTTTTTAACTCCCAGGGGGCAGCGGCCTTCCCCAAGTAGCCGTCTCTTGGACATATTTAGGGGGGCCAGAAAAGAGCATTATCTGCCCTCTGCTTTCGCCCGGTGTGCCAACTGCGGGCCGGGAGAGCACGAAATCTCCCTCTACCTTCCCATTGCCTCTTTCTATACCGTGTATAGTGGATACCGCGATAATCTCCTTCTGCGACATGTCATGTCGCAGAAGGAGATTATCGCGGTATCCACTACACTGCACTGCCGATCATGGAACGCACACTTCTGAAGCGAGGTCACAGCATGTCTGCTCCCAAGATGCGCACTCTGCGAGCGTACGCCGTGCCCTCCTGACAATGAACGCAATGATGACATCCAGCGTCTGACTCCCTGCTCAGCAGGAAGTTCCCAAAGCATCCGTGCCCCGAGAAAACCTTCGTTGCCATGGAACCTCCCATAGATTAGGTCCTAACTCAATACTGAAGTTGTATACCGTGTGGCAGTTAATATTTAGCTACAAGTCATTAATGTTCATAGGTAGGTATACTTTTGACTATCATCGAGAAGTATGAACCATTTTAGGCAGAAATTTAGAAAAAACGTGTTAAAATCCACATCAGTTTGTTTCCCAGTAACTTTTGATACAGTTACCAGTTCCGTGTAGCAGTGTGCGTTTGTTAGCACAGATGTCGGCGCGCGCGCCGGTCCCTATTACCATATATGTGATAATGCGGTTTGAGGAATATGCCGAATTTTGACTTAAAGCCGACCACGGGTGACATCGCTTTCCATGTGTTAAATTCACTTTGACAACTACAACCTCCTTCTCTTTTACATAGCATACGACAGAGACAACAATGTTGAGTTACTGACACTGTTGACATAAGAGTTCGACTTGTGATCGAGTTACAGTTCTGTCAATATTTAAATGTCAAAATGGAAAGGTTATGTCAAAAATGAACCATTTTTAAAGTAGCGTTCACGATTATTTAGACAGTTTTAACGAAGAATATTTAGTCCAGTTTTGTAGGAAGATGTAATAAAATTTAAATAAGGTTTGAAAAGGATTTTTAATTAGAATATTATGAAGGTAATTTTCAGACTAAGTACACAGTAGGTACAGTACAATGTTTTGTAATCGACGTCATATATCATGTGTGGTCTAAAATGAAGGCTGCAGAACCTATTCATAAAAACCTTCATGCTTAGATACATTTCACGGTTTTCACTTATAACGGAAGCGATCAAGAGGATTACCTAGAGATGATTTATCCATTAAAAAAAAAACTAATCTTCTGATGAAGAACGGAGATAGGAAACGGAACTCTTCAAGAAATGATAGCAAATCTTCCGGGATTGTTGAAAAAACGCGTATGTCGTATCTCTGTTTATTGTTTACACCAGTTTATGATACGTACGCTGTGATGGGTACCTTTAGCTGTGGGATGACACCACTAGAAAGTGAAAAATAAAAAAAACTTAAAAAAAAAAAATACAACCGACTTTTAAATAAAAATAAAAAAAAAAACAAAAAGTATAAAATTATTTTAATTTCGGAAGGCGGTGTTCAAAAACTGAAAAAACAACCAAACACGCCACTTCATGTGTTGTTTTGTTAAGAAGTCGGTTGTATTTTTTTTCTATAAAAGTTTTCAACTTCCACACCGGCGAAGCCTCTGATGGAAGAGTACCGCATAGCAGTGTTACTTACATAATTTAATAATGCGTTTAAGTTAAAAGTAGACATTTCAAAATCGCTAACCGCCCCCGTTACCACTACCTCCTTTCCCATAGCCCAAACACAGCAGCAAGGCGCTACCTCCTTGTACCAACACCGGTCGGCGTAAACACCGCGGTCGTCTTGTTAACCTAAAACGTTAACAAGGATCGACCAGCACTTAGCCGTACAGTGTTAACTCGGTGGACAAAGCACGGATTTGTTTACAGCGCCTAGTTGCAGGGTTAAGTGCCCTAATTATAGATAGAATGTCGGGTGTACGGGTGTAGGAGTTCTGACCTCAATGTTTCGACCTGTAGCTGTTGCTTGCAAATGTTAATGAGCCTTTTGGGAGTACCTAGTCATTTGTTGAGCCGCGGTTGCGTCGATGCCTTCCCTTAACTCATGTCTAATCTATATCTATACAATATTATAAAGAGGAAAGATTTGTATTTTTGTAAGTAACGAATAAAAAAACTACTGGTCCGATTTAAAAAATTCTTTCACCATTAGAAAGCTGCATTCACCCTGAGTAACATAGATGACATTTTATACCGGTATTCCCACGAGAACGTACCGTACGTAACATAGTGTATTTATCATTTTAAAAGGGATCATTTGAAATTGAATTTTTTGAATCACGGTTACATCGATAAAGTTCGAAAGAAAAAGTGTTCTAACATTTTTTGCGTCAATTAAATTAGTAAGCTACAGAAAATATAGACGAAGAAATCATTACATAGGGTGACACAATGGGCGGCCTTATCGCTAAGGAAAAGAGTGAGAGGAGGAAGTAGAACGTACGAGTTTACTTTTTCATTTTTCTGTTACCATTTCTTTTATTTTATTGTATGTATTGCTCATACAAAACATTGAATAGAATGCTGAATGATTGTCGTCAATTTTTTTTTTCTTTCTGTAAAAAAAAAACAGCAACTAATCAAAACCGGCCAGTTTCCTATCCTATGATAAGCTGGAAGTGTTATTCCCATATAACTTTATTCAATACCCTTGCATTGAATAAAGTTCGATTATAGAATAACTTTTCTGATTTTTCTGAACCTGCTTGGAGATAAGGGATGGAATCTTCAAATGTGAATAATATATCACATTCGTAATGTGCTTAAACAAATCTGCCGCGCTAGCGATATGAGCAGTAAGTATGTTTTGCATAGTTTTGAGTAATTGGCGCGCAAAGTTTTTGTGACAATTTTGTTTTTCCGGACTTCTTTTTTGAAGTTACATTAATTGTGATGGTTGAAACGTCTAGCCCAAAAAAAGCGCTTTTATATTCTTCACTCAATAAAATTGTATATATATTAGAATAGTTTTAAATGACGAAAATCCTTTTATATCTAGTGTCACTTGAAACAACTAGAATATCAATTGCTTAGAATAATAGCAGTAAGTAGTAAGTTACTGCTGTCATTATAAGCAACTCATACTAAGTTTAGGTTATAGCTTAGGAATAAAAACAAAATATTAAGTAAAAAACGTTTATTAATATTTCTTTACCTATGTATTATTATTATAAATAACGAGGTTTCGCTAGTTTTACTATATGAGAATAATACAATTCTAAGAAAATAAACTATTATTCAAATTTAAATCAGTCTTTCTTACTTTGAAAGTTTTATAAAATAATTATAAATTCTTATTTAGATCAATTCTACTCTCATATATTATTACAAAAAACTTTAAAAATATATAAACGTTGGCAAGTTAGCTATATTTCAAAGTAACAAACAACAAAATCAGCCTTTCTACGTTCACAATTAAAGGTAAATTTAACCAAAACCTCTTTCTGTTATCTGGCATTAATTCTAACAGTTTCTTTAATATCTCAGTCTTCGTATATTCTGGAATTCCCCTGGGTGTCAATTTTGAACTAAATTCAGGAAATGTTCTTGATTTCAAGTACTTTAACTGTAAAAAGTCTAAACTTTGTACTTGTTCGTCAGCATGGTTAGTTTTGTATTGCAGTGTGACTGTGAACTCGCCTCGATTTGCAACTAATATCTTAAAGGTACACTCTAGGTTTATAATATTTTTAAGGTGCACTCTAGGTTGTACTTTCTTCATTTTATGTTGCGGAGATAGGTCGATATAATTGAAAAAAATATTATATTATTTATATTATTTTTACAAAGGTTTTTCTTGAGTTCGCTTGCTGCACTGCATTAACGAAATCGTCAAAATCATAAACCTTATTTTTTCTTTGTAAAGCCTGTTCCACCTGATGGTGAAAGCTGTCTGCGGACATAAAAGTATGGCCAGGTTCAAAATACTTCAAGGTGATTGTTTTCGCGTTTATTTCATTACTGTTAATAATATAAATTCAAAATTCAAAAGTCATTTATTCAAACTAGGCTGATAGACAGCACTTTTTGAACGTCAAATTTTACATAAAGACAGTCCCCCAAAACGCCCACCCGTCACACCAGATAACTCAAAATAGCCCAGTTTTTATTTTTTTGCAGAACAATTATCCATCCATAATACGATATGATCACCATCGCGTTTATGTAAAAGAATACATTTAGTGTCGAGATAATATCTTCCTGTTTTCTTCCAGTTATACTCTCGTTCCAGACTGCTGCAAAAGGCACGTTATCTTTTTTAGACCTTCCTAAAGGTACAAAGCTTTCGTTGAAAGCAATGATTCGTGGATAAAATATTGCGGACTTAAATTTTTCCATTCGCGGTATCATTATTACTTTTTGTAAATCTCGGAGTAGTAGATGGAACATGCGTGGTGCGACCACGGGACTGCACAACCTCTTCGCGCGTGATCATTTCACTGTGTAACACCGCGCCCGCGCCTCTCCCTCTAGCACAGCATTTCAGTCCCAAGGTAGTAGGCAAAATAGCTCTTAAATTAAAATAATTCTTGCATTATATCTGCGGCAATGGCATGTCGAATTAAAAAGCTGATACTTTAAGTAAATTGAACTCTCAAATTCAATAATATACTCGGTATTTTTCTTATTTTAGTCACAGTATAAGTTATTATATTGTGACTAAAAAATACTTACAGTGTAAGTGATCAAAACTGAATGTGAAGTAGACCTTGCTTAATATAACCACAAAATAATGAGTTACTGCTGATATTCTAAGCATTTAAAGAATAATAAAAAAATACATTGCATATTATATCCACAGTATATTTAGTTACTGCTGATATTCTAATCAATTAAGGCCTAGTAAAAAACAAAATCTACTTATTATATCCACAGTATATTTAGTTACTGCTGTTTTCCTTAGTGCTTAAGGCAAAATAAAAAACATGCTTTACTTATTATATCGACAGTATTCATAGTTACTGCACATAATTTAAGTAAAGGTAAAACCTAAATGATAGGGCATTACTTGCTAACCCTGGGTAACTATACTTACTGTTGTTATGTTTAGGAAGATTTGTCATTTATTGGACTTACTGCCTTTATCCTTAACGAAATTTACTGGTTCCCGATAAGCTATTAAAACAGGTGTTAGCACATCTGGTAGAGCTCATTGCGCTGATTCGGGATCAATATTTAACTCATTTTGTCAAAAATTTCACTTACTGCTGATATCGCTAGCGCGGCAGAAATATGGATACGTTATTACAAGAGTACATTATAATATTTGTATGAGTCTTACAAATAAGTAGTATAAACATCCTCTGTAATATTACTTTGTATTGGTGCGTGAATATGTAAATTGTAATTTTCAGCACCAAAGTAAAGGTCAGTTATAATTCATAGATTTCTACGTGTGTATTGGTCGTATTCATTAATAAGCTCATGTTACAAAAATATCTACCGTTCGAACTGCTTGCTACTGACCTTTTCAAATATTATTCTTCGAATTTAAATCTTCTACTTTAAATGTTTTATTCAGGTATTTGTAAACTAAAACCAGATATATTTTTCTGATGAAATGACTTGTCCAGATATATTGATTTATTAAAACTTTATGCACTAGTAATAAAACTGTACAAAGGTGAACTTAATGCCATAGGCATTTTCTACCAATCGACCTTAAAATTAACAACGGAATTGAGAAAAAATAATCCAACGAATTAATGTTGTGATATTTCTACCAACTTCTTGCATTAATCTAAGTTAAATATTTAGCATATCAGTACAAATACAGTACGAGTGTAAACTGTGTATGTAAGGTATAGTGTAAGTGTTTATAAGTATGTAAACGTGTATTAAATATACATTCATATGATGATATTTAATTAAACATAGCCAATTTTAACGATAACTGTTAACGGTTACATAATAAACCGGAACTTATTGGGACCTGCAATGCTATTCTGTAAGAACTCACTGCAGTTCTCACTTCTGATTCTGCGGTGAAAACTGTATTTGGTATTCTGTAACTTGATGAAAACTGCACTAGCGCCACTAAGTGAGAACATAGGTGAAGCGAACTTAACTTGACAGTCAGAATATCAAATACTTTTCACTTCAGGTGAGTTACGAAGTGTAATCGAAAATGAAATATGAATCGAATTCGCACGCGAGTTCTTACAGAATAGCACCGCTGTTACCAATAATGTACACATAACATTGGATCCAACTTTAATCCTCTAGAAACGGTACGTTGAAACAACGACTAATTTATTCACGTAGGGTATACTATAAGTGTATATTTAGTTAAATGTAGCCGATTTTAACGATAACTTTTAACAGTTACAAAATAAGCCGAGACTTATTGACACTTTACCTGTTACCAATAATCTATACTAATATTATAAAGCTGAAGAGTTTGTTTGTTTGTTTGAACGCGCTAATCTCAGGAACTACTGGTTCGAATTGAAAAATTCTTTTCGGGTTGAATAGACCATTTATATCGAGGAAGGCTTTAGGCTATATATCATCACGCTTAAGCCAATAGGAGCGGAGCAGCGATAAAGAATGTTTTAAAATCGGGGATTCCACGGGGACGAAGTCGCGGGCAGCAGCTAGTGTACACATAAAATTGGATCCAACTTTAATCCTCTAGAAACTGTACGTTGAAACAACGACTAATTTATTCACGTAGGGTATATATTAGTGTATATTTAGTTACATGTAGCCGATTTTAACGATAACAGTTACAAAATAAACCGAGACTTATTGACACTTTACCTGTTAAAAAAAAAAAAAAAAAAAAAAAAAATTGATTGAGTCAGGCGTTACTTTGCGGAAATCCATTTTAAATTTGAAAATGAAAACAATATATCTAGTTTTAATTTCCGCGAATATTAGTGGGTTGCAGGTATGCACCTCCCTCCCGCCCGCTATATTATGCACATGCGAGATTACTGGGCAAATGCAAGGATTTTAAGCACATGCAGGAAGGCAATGCAAAACCCAACACCATTACCGACACGTGTTTCGCCTCTCCACGAGGCATCCTCAGGGGACGTGTTGACTCGCTGACCGTTGAGTTGCGACTTTACCTGTTACCAATAATGGACACAACGTTAGATCCACCTGAATCCTTTAGAAACTGTACATTGAAATAGCGACTACTTTATACACTATACGAGTTCACAGTTTCAGTTTCAGCAGTTTGGAGGTATGCGGAACAGAGAGTAAAGTCCCGCAAACCTCCGTTGAAAAGGGAGGATCCTCCGGCCAGACGGGTTGTTATGTCTGGTGGGCAGCTGCCCGATAGATGATTTCGGGCTGTCGTATATGTTCTAATCGCGCGGAGAACTTTGATTGCGCGATGCAGGATTAGTTCTTATGTGGCGCCATAGATGTCGCTACATCACTCCCCTCCGGAGATCGGAGATCGATGGTTCTTGATGCGTGCCAGGCCAGTGGTAGGTTGGTTCCAGTGGGTCGGAACCGAATGCCGCATAGTTCTCGGTGAGTCGGAACTGTCTGCGGTGATGCCCCAGTGAGTCGGGGTGGTGCTGTCCCAGTGAGTCGGGATGATGTCCCAGTGAGTCGGGATGATGCTGCAGGCTCCAGTGAGTCGGAGTAGTGCTGCTGGCTCCAGTGAGTCGGAGCGGTGCTGTGCGACGTAGTGGCTTGACTGCTTACGTCGACCAGGAGAGGTTCGTCATGGCTCTTCATGTGACTGGCCGAAGGTTCAGTGTGCTTCACCAAAGTCGCTGATGAGGCTGAGGGTGATGACCAGGTATGACCAAGTAGGCATGCTGGTGGTCAGGATACCCTTTATAGCCGTGGGTGCTGGCTGTATGGCTGCTTGCTGCTCGAAAGCTTGAGAGAAGTGATGATGACGTCACGAAGTAGTAGCTGCACGAAGGCTGCGCTGACGTTCTTTGTCGAGGGTCACCAGTTTGGAGGTATACGGAACAGAGAGTAAAGTCCCGCAAACCTTCGTTAGTAGCGTAGGTTGAATGTCCACCATATAACAGTGGCGCATTACCGTACATCTTGTGGTCCGATTGTCGCAGAGCAAATTAATATTCGATGGGGTCGAAAGGTTTTGGAGTGTCGACCTCGAACCAACAGACGCAGCGTTGGAAGGTCTCCCACATAGTGGACCAGTGAGCTGGTGAAGGCGTTGGAAATGGGGTGAATGTACGTTGCACAAAAATATTCGATGTAGCGCGTACACTTGGAGGAGACCTACATACATATGTTTAGCAGTAGACGTCTTTCGGCTGAAATGATGATGCTGATGAGATTTTTACAGAACTTTCATAAAGGTAGATACAGATTAAGGCTAACGTTTTTCCAATATTTTATTTACTTGTAGGTATAAGACGAAGGGATGATTGCCTTTCCTGTGAAGGTACTCATATGCTGAGATTTGAACGTTTGAGTGTATTCTTGAAACTAGGTCTTGTAAACGAAAAATACCTAATTAATAATTTAGTATAAATATAATAGTGACTGTCTGATATTCATCTCTTCTATGTCTAATAACTAAGCACACGTCTTTCTCTTATGCAAATATAAATTCACAAACAAGCAATATCGCACTGTGCAAGTGTGCAGTCTCACGTCCCACGAATTGACGCTCGTTAATTCTTAAGTCCACGTAATTAAAGATACGGCTGAAATAAATAAATGCATTAGACGAATGACTTACGATGCCTCGCGGAGTCGGTTAATAAAATAAATGAAGAGTCGGCACTGGGGAACCGAGTATGACGCTGGAGTAAAGAAAGTGGTGTAAGTCAGGATTTTGATGTTTTGATAAGAGCCCATAACGTGCGGTAAAACATACATAAATTCACCCTAACGTACAGACAAAGGTCTTTTCTGGCGGAATAAACGAGTTTTCTTTCTTTCTTTCTTTCTTTCATAGCACACCTATGTGATATATGGACTGAGATCCGAGACCCTCCAGATCCTACTTATTTTCTAACAAAATTTCTGGTATTGAGTACGTGTGAATACGCAAATTTGCGGATATCTTTGAAGTATGTGTGTGTGTTGTGTGTGTGTTTGTTTATATGTTTGTATTTTAATGGTGTGCCTAAATAATTAGTGTGACTGTTTTATTACTTGATTAAAATAAATAATGTTAATAATTATGTTACAAAGGAGAGCCAATGGTTACTAGCTGGGCAGTGGCACAAAAGAAGACTAGGGTAGGTATTCAACGAAACAATATTTGGTACCAAAAGGACGTAAATAAACGTAATTTAAAACATCATACTTCTTAATATTTAAGAGAAAGTGGAGTAAATAGAACACCCATTCGGTTGGAACAATAAGCGGTTATTTCCGACTTACACCGCCTGAGTTAGTGCGTGGTGCGCAAGAGTTGGTCCAAAGCAATTGATTAACCGGCGCCCTTTGTGCGCCGTGCCGACGCTCACAACAATTTGCTCGCGGCCCGACCGCCCTAATTTTAATGGGCTTATAAAATTTATACTTAATGTATTTATCATGCGTTGGATTTGAGAGGATAAGGCTGGCGAAGGAAATGTTTTCTAGGGCATTATCGGCGTGGGTACTGAAATGCCAATTTAAAATGTTATATCATTTAAATTGTAAGTGACTGTGCTGTTGGTGTGCTTATTCTATATAAATAAATGAGTACGCCGCTCCTGCCTGATTAACTTTTTTTTGGTTCTTTAGCTACCTAACAACTAAACGTGTTCTAAAAAAAAAATATAAATATAATACAAAAAAAAAAAACATTTCTGTTTATGAAACTGCACATAAGGAAAGTTTTTGTTTTTGCAGGCTATATGGGAAAAAAAAAGATAAATTGTTTCTCAATTTATTAGCATAATTTGTATTAGTATCTAAAATTATCACTGAACTAGGCTAAATAAGCTCAGGTTTTTGGATTACCTTGTATATATTTTCTACCGATGTTGACATTGCTACTGATTTACTACTAATCTCGACATTAAAAAAAAAAACAAATTATTTTCGAAGACAAACATTAGTAAACGATAAATAGATTAGCAGTGAATCCTTTCAAACCATTTTAGCAAACATCTCATATATTTAACAGAAACATTTTGTAAAAACCCAATACTAAATTCTGTGACGTCATTGCAGCCCATTCCACTTGTTTCGTTCGTGGTATTGCTAAGTATACTATTGTTTTATTGTGGGTACACACGCGGTGCGCTTAAACGCATAGTTACGTCTGCACTGTCTTGGTGGCATCCAATATGGACTCGGCCTGGTTAGGAAACCACCTGTCTTGGTGTAGAAGTTTGCAATTATTTTGTTTGTTTAGCTCTTCCGGGCGGAGTGGGATTGTCAGACTCTTACTGACTAAAATCCATTCATGTTTCTCTTAATGCCCTTTGCGTTCCAGCTTTGGGAGCAGTGGTGGCCGAGTGGTAACGACATGACATGTGACATTCACCAACCCGCACTGGGCCCGCGTTGTCGATTACGGCCCATTCCCTCTCCTAGAGAGGAGGCCTGTGTCTCAGCAGTGGGAACGTTAATAGGCTGATTATGCTATTATGCCTTTGCGTTCCAGTGTCGTGGTGACTCTTTCGAACAAATTCCGCAACCCTTAGCGATTCTCAGGGGTAGAATAAAAATTGGCAAATCTGGCTAGACTTTTCTGACCTATATTGAGGTCTGCTTCCCATTCAATTGGATGCAGCTGAGTACCTACAAGTATTTTACATGTAAAGATTATCTATCTGACCTCCAAAACCCAGTAACTGGGTATAATAATCAGTCTTGGCTAGACTGCTGTTACATTTTCTGGCGTCTGATGCCCATAATTACATAAAAGGTCAAACAAGTCCATCGGCTACTTTATGATGCGACATGTTTTTCAAGACACAGCAGAGGAGAGAATGGATGGTTACTAACCCCAGAACAACCTTATCATGAGATACTATGTAGTGGCCACTCACAACTTAATCACCGCGTAGAGGCTTTGTAGATGCCACGTATAATAATAGGTAGCTGCGTTTATGCCGTAAACGGCCGCGTCCTCACTAAAACTAAATCTGTGTCAAGCCGCACCCAATCAAATGAAATCGAACGTCCCTGAAGATGACATTAAAAATATCAATTTTGGAAGTCTGAAAGTGACCCCATACCCACAGCTGAATATTTGAAGAGTTATAGAGCAGAAATATTTGAATGAAACAAAATATTCTCGGAGTTCTGTCAGCAAGCCACACTCACCCAGTTATCAACTTTTCGCTCTAAATATGCTTGCTATAAAACCCTGTCAGCTCGCTTGTTCAAATTTTAGTTAGCTACTAAAAAAACTTTACAAATCGTCTAACTAACCTCATAACTACATTTGCAGGGTAAGTCAGGTCGGGGGGGTCGCACCAGGCGGCGGTCGACCTAATGACACGCGGGGTTGCAGCAGTCGTTGGGAGGATCCGGCAACTGGGTCTCGAGGTGGCCCTACACAAGTCCGAGGCCATGTGTTTTCACGGACCTCGGAACCGGCCACCATCGGGATCCCAGATAACGGTAGGAGGGGTTTGCATCGGCGTCGGGTCGACGATGAGCTACTTGGGTCTCGTCCTCGACAGCCGGTGGAACTTTGCGGAGCACTTCCGCCGTTTGGCTCCCAAACTGGGGCGGGCCGGGGCTGCCCTCAAGCGGCTCTTGCCCAACCTAGGGGGACCAAACGCCTCCTGCCGGAGGCTGTACGCGGGGATCGTGCGGTCCATGGCCCTTTACGGGGCCCCGGTGTGGGCGCTGTCGCTGAGGCGACTGCCAGCGCGCCACCTGGTCTCGGCTCAGAGGGTCATGGCCATCCGGCTGATCCGGGGATACCGCACGGTCTCCGGCGAGGCGGCGAACCTCCTTGCCGGATTGCTGCCGTGGGATCTAGAGGCGAGAGCCCTCGCGCACGTCTATGCGTTGCGCGTGGAGGCGCTACGCCGGGGCGAAACTCTGCTGCCGCGGCAGATTGCTGCGCAGCGGACGGAGCTCCGGCGGGATCTCACGGAGGTATGGAGACAGCGACTGCTGCAACCCAGCGCTGGGCACGCCGCCATTGCGGCGATAAGTCCCCTCTTTGAGGAGTGGTTAGAGAGACGCCACGGCGTCCTCACCTTCCGCCTGACACAGGTGCTCACCGGACACGGCTGTTTCGGGAGGTACCTGTGTCGGATCCAGCGGGAGGACACGTCCGGGTGTCATCACTGTGTGGATCGCCCGGAGGACACGGTGGAGCACACGGTGGAGGTCTGCCCTGCCTGGGCGGAGCACCGCCGTGTCCTCATCGAGGCGATCGGCGGCGGCGACCTCTCGCGTCCGGCCCTGGTTCAAGCCATGGTCGGGAGCGAGGAGGCATGGGAGGCGGCCGCCTCCTTCTGCGAAGCAGTAATGCTAGCGAAGGAGGAGGCGGAGCGCGTGCGAGAGAGGGAAGCCCCTCTATCCAGCCGCCGCAACAGGAGAAGACGCCCCGGGCGTCGGGAAACGCAGGGCGATTCCCGGCCACCGTAGGCGCGGGCCTGCGGATGGCGAGCTATGGGTGGCTCGCCGTCCGATAGCAACCAGGCCCGAGTCGACGGCGCGTCGTGTTCCACGCGCGCCTCAAAGAGCCGTCAGCAAACAAGACGGGGCCCCATAGGGTCAGTGCCTGCTAGGGTTGCGGAATTTGTTCGAAAGAGTCACCGCGGCCCTGGAACGCAAAGGGCACAAGCAGGAACACGGGTGGGTTTTAGTCAGTAAGAGTCTGACACTCCCTTCCGCTCCGCCCAGAGCGGGAGAAGTCATTTGATGATTTCCCATCCAAAAAAAAAAAAAAAAAAAAAAAAAAAAAAAAAAAAAAAAAAGGGTAAGTCAGGTCGACTTTTAACCGGGTCACACTTCTAATTAATAATGTGCTTCAAAAACAATTAAACAACCAACTTTATGCCCATTTATGTGTTGAAATAACACGAGCTATACACGGTAGTTTTGTTAAATAATGTGTTGGTTATTGATAAACGAACTATGTATGTGGCGGTAAGGCTAATTTTTAAAACAATGGTAAAAAGTCACTACTTCTCTCTATATGCTTCTTGTTTAGTACATCTAAAACTACCTACGGCTAGGCCGCCATTGTGTCATCCTATGTAAAGTTTTCTTCATCGATATTTTCTGCAAATTTTATGGTGTGCATATTAAAGAGTATTCTATTCTATGTATGATTTTAGTCTACATTCACGAAAACTCTCAATAATAAGAAAAAAGGCGTTTCGTCAGCCTCCATGTGTATCTCCGCTTACTTATATGTATTTTGATACGGTATCCACTATAAAAAGCAACAAATAGGAATTATTTTGTGAGCAGTAATTGCCCGATAGTGTGCCGCGTGCTAAGCCGCGCGGGCTGGTAAAGTTGACGTAATTTAGTAGGCACAAAACTGACTTTGAAGGCAATATTCTGATTTAGTTTATAAGAAACAGTCCTTAATTTATTCAAGTCAATAACCGTTTAAGGACATGTCACATGCTGGTGTCAGATTTTCTGGTTTCTGACTACCTTGAACGACTGTCAAAGATGTTCTAATGACATCCAGTACCAACGGCTAAACGTACTTTCCAAGCCATGGTACGTAATAGATGGTCACCCATCCATCCGCAGACCTAGGTAAGCGTTGCTTAACCTCGAAGGTCGTCTCATGCAGTAGTTATTATTTAGCCACGAGCTCTTCAGTACCTTACATAGCAAAAAATAAGTGAATGAATGTTAATTAAAAATTAAACGTCTAGTTTCCGTTCGAAGTTTCAGTAATGAAGTGTGAGTAGGTACTAGATGCGGCTTCAAAATCAATTGGATGTTACGAAGGCGGAAAATTAACGTTCGGCGGGCAGCGACGCAGCGCTCAGCAAATTGTATTGTTAGCACTAAATTGTTATGAAAAACCTTGACCTAGAAATCCAACCCGGTCTCACAATATTATCCAGGCATCAGCCGTTTTTTGACCAAGTGTGGACGATACCCTCAACATGTTTAAGTATCGTAAAACTTGGGACAGGGTTTTATGCTAAAAGGGTACATAGTAGCGTTCCCTTATCTAAAATAAACAAAACGCAATCACTACTATGTCTACGAATACAATCTTATATATAAAATTCTCGTGTCACGGTGTTTGTGGTTGAACTCCGCCGAAAGGGCTCGACCGATTTTCGTGAATCTTAGCGTGCGTATCGGCTAGGGTGGCGAATCGAACAACATCTATTTTTCATCCCCCTAAATGTTAAGGGTGGTCCACCCCTATTTATTTTTTTAAGTAAAGTAAAGTAAAATTTTATTTGCATAGATTGTAGGTACATAAAATGAGATGATGATGATGTTGTTGTGATGGTGTTTTATGTGGTAAAACGCCGTTTGCCGGTTCAGCTAGTATATGTACGTATATAATTTATCCTCGTTCGTCTCATGGTCGCAAGCCCGACTGTTATATTTTCATTAATCTTTCACATAATCCATTTTGACTTTAAAGGCACCGAAATATGAAAAAACTCATCTACTATTTCCTGACTACAAAACAATATGTCACGCATTTACAGTCAACCTTGTTTCATAGTAATAAAGCATTAATTTGCAAGTAAGGGACTAATTAATGAGCTTTCATAGAAGTGCACCTTCCTCAACGATTTACGAACATTATATACATATGTACGTTAGATTTAAAAACTTTTTATTATATTACTCTATGGATCATTAGTTCCCTACCAATTAATTTATTTTCCTTCAAAGGGGAATTATATCACTTTAACGAATCTTTCAGTACCAAAATTCACAACACGTCATTCATTTTGTCTCGTAATTGTAAATAAGAAAAATATCTGGCATTTCCAATGCTATCGTTGATACAATGAGCCCCAGACCGATACTACCAAACGATTGAATTCAATACATAAAAGTATGCTGTACCGAGTTTTTAATAGGTTTTTTTTTGTTATGGATAGGAAATCATCTAATGATTGCTTGCCATCACAGTTACTCGCACTTCGCCACATTTGATGATGTGATGGAATGTCAGACTCTTACTGACTAAAATAACTTTATACGAATAAAAAAACCACTGACTTCTAAACAAAAAAAGTTTAAAATAACTTTAATTTCGAAACTCTGTGTTTTTGGTTGTTTCTTCATTTTTTGAGCACATACTGCCGAAATTAAAGTTATTTGATACTTTTTTTGTTTAGAAGAAGTCTGTTGTTTTTATTTTTTATTTTTCACTCTTTAGTGGTACACCTCCTAAACGTACCTAAACGTACCAATCACATTGATGTTAACAATAAACAAACATGCGATTTCAGCTATCCCGACAGATTTGCTATCATTTATTGAAGAGTTCCGTTTCCTATCATCTCTGTTTTTCATCAGATCTTCACCAAACTAGAAAGGGGCCACGTTGAAATACTAAGATGCTCTTCCAAACCATCGTACACAATTTTATTTTTTCATTTTACATCGACAGAGGGAAAGAGAACATCGTCAATGTATACTAAGCCACGCATTATTAGAGATAGCTCAAATACTAGTCGTCAGGATCTCACAAATGGGACCACACGACGAGCACCAGCTTTCGAATATAAAAATAATCATCAAAATCGGTACACCTAGTACAAAGTTATGAGGTAACAAACAAAAAAAAAACAGTCGAATTGAGAACCTTCTCCTTTTTTGGAAGTCGGTTAAAACCCATAAGTGTTCATTCCAATGCCCTTTACGTTTCAGGGCCGCGGTGACTCTTTCGGACAAATTCCGCAACCCCGGCCGGCAGTCTTAACAAATATAGGGTAGAAGTCGCAAGCATTTTCTCAATGATCTGCGCATCAATGTGTCCTGCAAGCTATAACTACCAAGGTAAGGGGTGGTTCATTGATGGGGTGGCGAATGCGACACGTGCACTGGGCCCCGGACCTACCCCACAAGTAGGGGAAATCGATGGGGGGCACACACGCAGTGCCTCGCGCATGCGCGGAAGAAAACTTTGGTGAAGTACTGGTGGTGACAAAAGTTGTTTGGACATTTTGTCCGAACAACTTTTGTCATCTAATTTGAACTTTATCACAAATTAAACTGGAGTTAGTTTTTATGGCGATTGCTGGAGGTTTTTTATTATATCTGTTCAAACACTATCGATAAGTATCTCAACACATTAATGATACAATTGAAACTTCTTGCACTATTGTTTTTGCTAAAGTTATAAGATTTTTGGAGGTATGCGGAACAGAGAGTAAAGTCCCGCAAACCTCCGTTGAAAAGGGAGGATCCTCCGGCCAGACGGGTTGTTATGTCTGGTGGGCAGCTGCCCGATAGATGATTTCGGGCTGTCGTATATGTTCTAATCGCGCGGAGAACTTTGATTGCGCGATGCAGGATTAGTTCTTATGTGGCGCCATAGATGTCGCTACATCACTCCCCTCCGGAGATCGGAGATCGATGGTTCTTGATGCGTGCCAGGCCAGTGGTAGGTTGGTTCCAGTGGGTCGGAACCGAATGCCGCATAGTTCTCGGTGAGTCGGAACTGTCTGCGGTGATGCCCCAGTGAGTCGGGGTGGTGCTGTCCCAGTGAGTCGGGATGATGTCCCAGTGAGTCGGGATGATGCTGCAGGCTCCAGTGAGTCGGAGTAGTGCTGCTGGCTCCAGTGAGTCGGAGCGGTGCTGTGCGACGTAGTGGCTTGACTGCTTACGTCGACCAGGAGAGGTTCGTCATGGCTCTTCATGTGACTGGCCGAAGGTTCAGTGTGCTTCACCAAAGTCGCTGATGAGGCTGAGGGTGATGACCAGGTATGACCAAGTAGGCATGCTGGTGGTCAGGATACCCTTTATAGCCGTGGGTGCTGGCTGTATGGCTGCTTGCTGCTCGAAAGCTTGAGAGAAGTGATGATGACGTCACGAAGTAGTAGCTGCACGAAGGCTGCGCTGACGTTCTTTGTCGAGGGTCACCAGTTTGGAGGTATACGGAACAGAGAGTAAAGTCCCGCAAACCTTCGTTGAAAAGGGAGGATCCTCCGGCCAGACGGGTTGTTATGTCTGGTGGGCAACTGCCCGATAGATGATTTCGGGCTGTCGTATATGTTCTAATCGCGCGGAGAACTTTGATTGCGCGATGCAGGATTAGTTCTTATGTGGCGCCATAGATGTCGCTACAGATTAACTAAAAGCAACAAAATTAAGAAGAAAATATTGTTTCTAAGTAAATCTAATTGCACTATATTTTATATGGAATCCATTCTGTCTTTACCAGTTTATGAGCGTTAAACTATAAGGACTTGGCAAATTCCCTTAGCCTCACTTAATACATCACATTTACCAAACATTTTTTTTCCAAGTCATAAGGGGTGTATGATAGGAATCTTTCCGAGCGATGTTAAAACTGGGCATCCCAATTCCCCAAACTGGACACCTAGCACTCCGTAACGCAGAGTGTAGGTGACAAATTTCTAACACCACGATGGCCCGTAACGGACTTCCTCAAGATGGGACTTTAGGAACACTGGTGCGGACCGAACGGGTCAAAGACATTACCCGCAATTTGACATCAGGAGCATTTTGTGTCTTTTTTTATTATATCGCATTTAA
Organism: Hecatera dysodea; assembly: GCA_905332915.2. NCBI lineage: Eukaryota > Metazoa > Arthropoda > Insecta > Lepidoptera > Noctuidae > Hecatera > Hecatera dysodea. The sequence continues at coordinate 11,128,255 of HG995309.1, read as the reverse complement.
TATCACAAATAACATAACAGGTATCTTGGAGTATATAAGTAACTTTCTTACCAAGAATATCACAAAAACCTCTACTTTTAAGTCATAACTCACATTAGAATTACCCCGGAGAGAAAAGCTAAGCTATCATGCCAAAAAGCTCTCTCAAAAGAGTTTTGTTCGCGACGTTACTGCGGCCGATACCAGTCGCACTTTGCGCCAACACCGCCACTGAAAGCTCGCCTGAACGCTGGAAGCTAGCGCTGAAATAATTGAATTAAACGCGTTATTTTTAATTGATTCATTGAACTGAAGTGTGTGAGAAGACGAGAACATGTAAGTTGTATTTTTTATTGAATTTTTGTTAAGACTAGATTTTCAGCTGTTTTTTTTTCGCGTGCTTCTGCGGTGTTGTTTGTCAAGTTGCGGTTTTTGACGTCATCTATTTTTTTGCTTATAAATTACTTAAAACTGAACGCAGATTTTTAAATCCGCGAACATTTTACTAGAAGCACTAAAAGCCGGTAAATCAATTCAATTCCAATTTTTCAGCATATATTTATTTTTAAACTTTTTCTACATCATTACTTGATATGTAACCCGGTGTACTTACCGATAAATACACAAACTTATCTTACCTACTTATCTATTAATGAAATGCTTAGCGTGTTTGTCGAAGCAACAGTTTTCAAGTTATATCTTAATGTAATAGCGAACAACGGCGTCAATGTACATGCTTTGAAGTAACTAAAAGTAGGTTTAGACATTCAAACCTAATTTAAGGACATTGAATTTAGTGTTAAGAGTGAATGAACTGGAGGAAACTTAAACAGCTTAAAACCGTATTAACGGTAATAAAATGTGTGTTTTGATAAATGTGTGCTCTTTATTATTCGTGAGCACGATATCAAACAGTTTTGAAATAAAATTTGTATTAGTATTAGCAACATAACAAGCTAGCTAGAATACTAACAGAATTATTACCTTGTATTGTGTTTTATAAACTGCCATGGAAACCTTTCTTGTTGGTTTCATTCCAATGAGATTCAGTCACATGAAAACTCTGAGAATAAAAAGTGAAATGTTATTAATGTAAAATCTATTTAAAATTCTTTTGACAAGAAAATTTATCTCCAAAAGTAATAATAAAAAATATAAATCCTGTTTTCCTTCATCCCTGTAAACGAAAGATAAGCGTTGTGTTTTCTTCATAAACTCTTCAGTCATAAAAGTTGCTTAGATTTTGATTAGCCTTAGTACGGGCCCAGTTTCTTCAAGGATACCGATTTGAAATTCATCGTGTGGCACTTTTTACACTCATTGTACTTTTATGTAGTCGGTAAAGTGGGTACTTTTTTCATGTAAGGCATAAATATTTGAAAAATCCTTTTCTAAAATTATTCTGTTGCAAAAAAGATGGTTTCCACATATTTTATACTTAAGTGTCTATGTACTTGAGGAGATTATGGAAATAAATGGGCGTCGTAACGGGTTTATGAGTGCTCAAGAAAATGAGGTCTTCCTGTAAGGTATAACATTATAGATCTTTTGAATTCCTCAAAGGATTGATGATTTATATTCTTTCATAAATTTTTTGAGGACCTCGTTTGAATTCGCAGTTAAGCTACGCTTGCCAAGGGCGGCACGTGGCTGGATGATCCTCCATTACAAACCAACCGAGTTTCCTCCGTGCCTCGGAAAGCATGTTAATCCGTTATTCTGGCTATCATTCAGACATCTATCATAGTAGTTACGAGTCTGCCAAGATATCGTGTTACCGAGTTTCTGGGTTGTGGGTCACATAGCAGTCGCTCCATGAAAAATGGTAATCGGCTGCATGCAGTTAGGCTGGAAAAGCTGAGCTGGAAAAGGCTAGATCGATTGATTGAGTTACTGATTGCTTGTGGCCGTATAACGAAATGTGTGAAGGATGTCATAGTCTTTCTTAAGTAACTGACCTTTTTGCTTAGGGAATGACGTTGGTTTTGTTTTTTGCAAAGCCAGCTATGACTGAATTGTATAGTTGAATCTGTCATGGTATATACTTGAATAGCGCAATCGTTCAAAAATATCTGTAGGAGTCGCGACCGAAGTGGTATGGACTGCTATGCTGTTAAATTAAATACTTTCATAACTTTAAGGGTCTATTTATAAAACGATAAAGCTAAGTTATGCTAAATGATTTATGATATGCTGATGAGTACGAAAGCACCCGGTTCGCTGTGCGCATATGTACTTATGCTGCGCCGCACTTAGTGTGGCGTAATTGGATAGCTAGATCAGTAAAAAGTGTTCGATCGTGATTATTGTATCGAATAGTATCAAAATTCTCTAATTGATCGTTGGTCAGATATTACGATTTGAATTAAGAACAAGAATTAGCTGAACCCCTGTAAAAATATATCAATAGACTTTGTCACGTTCTTAACCCCAAGTACTAAATATACCACATTTACTCGCCATCTTTTATGTAATCTTGATAAATGCTTAAAATGTAGCTCTTTTACGACTCTGAAAGCATTTCTGCACAGTTATTAAACTAATTGCCTCTCATACATGCACTGCATTCAATACAAAATTCCGAACCATTTGTATCAACTCCATTTCCATGATGACGTTGTTGGCACTATGCCATTTTTTCCTATCGATTGATCCGTCACTGAACCAGCTATTTTGTGATACTAACCTCTGCTAACTGCTTCACTCGCGTGAAAATTGCATCTTTTTTAACGTGATTCACACTAGGAATTTCTTCTGTATCGTGTACAAACATAAATTCACATACACAAAGAACCAGACCAGGAAAAACTTTCTGTAGGCCATCCATACAAATATTTGTTCAGTGCAGGAATCGAACCCACGACGCGCAGCCCAGCATTCAATAGCTCATCTACTGCGCCTAAAAAACCTACATACATACTCGTTTGTACTAATCCAAATTACAATGGAATTGAATTAATTTGGCACATAGGTAGGTTATAGTCAGGAATAACACATAGGATACTAATTTTTATCCTGGGATAATATCCGCTATTACACGGACGGAGACGCGACGTCCGTCAAGCTTTTATTACCGAAAGCAATAATGCGTGGGCCAGTCGAATCATATTGTATGAGAACTGCTCCCAAGCCTACAGGACTGGCATCAGCAATGACTTGAGTCCTGTCCTCTGGGTCATAGTAACCTAACGTATCTATTTTTTTAAGATAGTGTTTGAGTTGGTTATAGGCTTCTTGCTGTTTAACTGTCCAGAATTTAGAAATGTCTGCATGTTTATGGAGTTTTTTCCGCAAAACTTCACGGATTGGCTCAGTCAAAGTGGCTAAGTTAGGGATCCACTTTCCTACAAAATTAATCAAACCTAGGAAACTTTGGATCTCTTCGACATTTTTAGGTTCTCGAAAAGACTCAATTGTTTTAATATATTTGTCTAAAGGTCTTATACCTTCTGCAGATAATCGATGCCCAAGGAAGTTGATTTCGGTAGCCTTGAACAAACATTTCTTCTTATTTAAAACCTTCTATCTGCCGGCAGACTGTTGAATGTAGGTATGTGAGTATTCGTTTAACTATTGTCATTCAGTTGAGCTATAAAAAAAGGGAATAAACGCACAAACAGACAGTAACTTTAGCGTTTATAATATAAGTATGAATTAAGTTGTGATACGTCGTTATAGGATCGATAGAAATTCAAGGTTGAACCGTTCTTTGCCAAGTGCGATTTACGGTTACTGTCAGAAATAATGACTTTTCAGCAAGGTTGAATGTTTTCTTCGTTTTTTTTCTTTAGCTGTTAAGGGTAGCTCGGCATTTGTCTTAAAGGCCAACCCAACCTGAAACCCCGAATTTTTGTTGAAAAAAATCGTTTTGCGGTAGAAGTCTGGACTTTTAAAGAGGCAATGACCCCGAAGTCCATTTATTTTTGGAACACCAAGTTATTTATGAACGAAATAATAAGAATAACATTGAAAGAAGAAAAAAGAAAAAGTTTATATTATCACAGAACTGACATGCCTACAAATTATATAAAAATAAACTAAAAACCCTTAACTTCCTTCCTTCCTCAGTAGTAATTAAATTATTACTGAAAGTGAATATAAAGATTAATATTAAAAAAAGACAATCTGGAGACCAGAAACCAGGCAGATGCACGTTGTGCCCGGAGCAACAAGGCTCCTATTCAGCATGATGTACCATGCATGATGCGGACCCTCAAAACGGTGCTGATTTTCAGTAGATGCCTAAAATATGACGCACGACGGCAAGTAGGCAGAAGTTAAATAGGTTTTTTTTCCATCTGCTTTCAATAAAATAAAATAATCAAATAAGTAGGTAAATTGAGGAGCTCTTGGCTAAAGAATAACAGCCGCACAGGTCGATCTTCAAGGTTAAGCAACGCTTGCCAAGGTTGGTCTGTGGATGGGTGACCATCTTAACATACCGAGTTTCCTCTGTGCCTCGGAAACGGCTTAATTTGTAGATATTTGGCAGTCGTTACGGATTGTTAAAAGCCAGAAAATCTGACACCAGTCTTGCCAAGAAGAACCGTGTTCACCAGTTATTGGGTTGTAGAGGTCTGGTAGGCAGCCGCTCCTCGTTTAATACTGGTATTCAGCTGAATCCGGCATGACTGGAAGCCGACCCCAATATAGTTGGGAAAAGGCTAGGCACATGACATGAAGTAGGTAAGTATGTATAATTTTGACCTTTTATACCTTTCAGAGAATGAAAGCCTCTTACACGATAAAGACATTCTCGATATTTTTATAGACGTGATGGAAATACACACTGTTACAAATAATAAATAAGTTATTAGATAAGTTTCATTCTAAGTTGTCGTGACAACCTCATATTAACTTCTTTCTTCAAATATATAAAACTTTTTTTATTTGCTCCAAGAAAACAGTAAAAACTGATTAAACAATTAAGACACGAACGAAGTTGAAGGTACTTTCAACTTGATTCATGTTATCAAGCTTTGACTTATAAAACTTGAAAGATAACTTCAAAGATAAAAACTTTGAACAATCACAAGTTTGAGATTAAATAGTTTTCTGTTTGCAATTTTTATGTCCCATATTTTAATCCATTACTTAAATCTTAAACGTTAAGCAAAGCTTTATCGAGGTCTGTTCGTAGATGGGTGAGCATCTATTACATACCGCGACAGCCTGTACCTGTGCTTCGAAAAGCACATCATTTTTAGGTAATTTGACACTAGGTTTGGTAATCAGTTGGCAGAAAAACTGACATCAGTCAATATTAATATCTGATTTACTGTCCTTTAGGGCCAAGGGATTAGTTTCAAAGGGTTTCGTGTGACTCTGATCGACATATGTATATACATAAATATACATATCTTTTTATCTTGTTTCGGTCGCTCCATGTACAATATTAGTATTTTTCTGTATCCGGTTAAGATCCTATTCCTATAGTAATGTTGATGTGAAAATTTTACAGAATGAATGGACGGCTTTTACTCTTTCGCGCGTACACTATTTAATGGATTTCATCGAAAGAGGGAAGACAAGACAAGAGAGGAGAGGGTTCCTACTATTATGCATTAGAAATGGAAAACCGTGTAAAAGTTAGGAAGTACTGCCATGTTGGAAAATAGAATGGATATATAAAAAACAAAGTTTGTACAACATCAAAAGTCATGAAGAGCTCATGGCTAAAAAATAACAGCCGCACAGGTCGATCTCCAAAGTTAATCAACGCTTGCCAAGGTCGGTCTGTGGATGGGTGACCATCTTAACATACCGAGACTCTTTCGTGCCTCGGATAGTACGTTAAGCAGTTGGTACTGGCTGTCATTTGTAGATCGTTGGCAGTCCTTACGGGTTGATAGAAGTCAGAAAATCTGACGCCAGTCTTTCCAAGAAGTACTGTGTTACCCAGTTAATGGGTTGTGGAGGTTTAGTGGGCACCCGCTCTACGAAAAATACTGGTATTCAGCTGAATCTGGAAGAAACTGGAAGCCGATCCCAATATACCTAGTTGGAACAAAGCTAGGCAGATGATGAACATCAAAACGAACCAAGTAGCAGAAACACAAACAACTCTTAATTAATTTTGTTTTAATTAATTCGTAGCGTGGTTGACAACAAGGGCGAGAGATTAATTACACGATATTATATTCTATTGTAACAAGGTAGCAGTGGCGACAGGAGGTAAGATTTTAGTACCTACCGCAGTGATGCCTCTGGTTCGGGAGGCCACTTTACCAACTTTGAGCCAATTATGGTATTAAAATCTTCACCTTGAGCTGGAGTTTTTAATGTCCGTCTCGGTTTTGCACGTGTAGACAATAGGGATGTTTCCTGAGTTTAAAAAAAATGATGCTAATTAGTACGCCAGTTAGATTATCGAAAAATATTGGACACGTATTATTTGCATTGACAAAATAAAAAGCATCAAAGATCAGGAGTGAGGGGCTTGTGACGTCACGCCGTGGTTCAAATTGCAGCACGCAGTGACGTCACACGAGTATTCAACGCACTATATCGTCTTCGTTTTTTGTTTATGTGAGAAAAGAAAAAATACGTGTCCAACATTTTTCGATAATCTAACTGAGGGACTATATAGATTTTTATAGTCAACTACCCTATTATTAGAATATAGCCTATGTTGCCCAGGGATAATGTAGCAAGTAAGTAATTTAAGGCCCGGCGCCCACTATCGGCATCGGCACGGCTGAGGATTTTAGGTGATAAAAAGCATTGTACTTTAACTTCATGGCAATAAAGTAGACATTTCCATGATATATGATCATAGTAACAAAAATACCGCTTCGGTATGCTTGAGGCTACTTCTACTTTATTGCCATGAAGTTAAAGTACAATGCTTTTTATCACCTAAAATCCTCAGCCGTGCCGATGCCGATAGTGGGCGCCGGGCCTAAGTGTGAGCACCATGTGATTAGTTAGATTTAGTTTTCTATTCAATTACTAAATCAACATTTTCCGCAGTAGCTGTTTACCCTAGTTTTCCACTGCGGAAAATTTACGTAATATAAACCATAGAGTATAAACTCTCGGCAAAGTTAGCTTATATTTGGCAAGTTTTCAAGCCTGTAAATTACCTTGAGATCAGTTACACGAGTCTGTCTGTTAGTGCCTCGTGTAGTTGACGAAGATAAACGAACTTAGCCGAATTAATACGAACGTTCTTTCTTACTTACCTTCCTTTCAACGTAATTTCTTGTTAGGTATAAAATAAACATTATTTACTGACTTGTTTTTTTGCCTCGTGTTCAAGAAATCAATTGAAGAAAAATAGGTAGAGGAAAGAGAAGTGGCAGGCGTCAGTCATGTTTGTGCCAGAATTTTTCTTTTGATTGAAGACTCAGTAATCGTGGTAAACATGGGTTGATATCGTTGGGTATCGTATGTTTTTGAAGAATCAAAAGCTTTGATTTATCTTTACTTACTAATATTATAAAGAGAAAAGATTTGTATTTTTGTATGTAAAGAATCAACTCAAAAACTACTGGACCGATTTAAAAAATTATTTCACCATTAGAAAGCTACATTCACCCTGAGTAACATAGGCTATATTTTATCCCCGTATTCTCACGGAAACGAAAACTACGCGGGTGAAACCGCGGGGCGCTGCTAGTAACTTATAAATGTTAAATTTATATGTCTGTTGGATGGCACATCCATTGGTTTATTAGCGGTTTTCTCAAATTAGCCTAATAAGTAATCCTTGCCTATTTATTAAAAGCGACCGTACTGTCAGAACTTAAGACTCAGTTTTTTTTTTTACGTACTTAAACGAATAGTACTTACTAAAAGTTAACCTTGAACCTTCACCCATTCCAGGGCTGCTGAAGCTGGTCCCGCTCAAACTGGGTTAGCCCCACCGGAGGGGGAGACCGGTCCCGATGGAGAGATCATCGGAGGACCGCGCACCCCGCAGCAGATCGCCGCTCAGAGGCGATTGCAGCAGACTCAAGCCCAGGTCGATGAGGTCAGTAGAGCTACGGTTACCGTCATTTCATATGAATGACGTCCACTGCTGGACATAGACCTCCCCCAAATATCAACCGGTCCTGTGCGTCTCGCATTTATCGCCTCGTCATCGGGCTACCTGACTGGACCTGGCCTAGTCTTCCAACGTTTCGACTCCCGGTACGCGTTTGCCACTTCAAAGCCTTTCGACCCCGTCGACTATCTGTTCTTTGAGTAATGTGAACCGCCCAATGCCACTTTTCAAAATACTGAAGATAAAAATAATAATTATAAATATGATATCAACACAACACTGATCTTTTTAGAGAAATAAAAAAACTTTTTAACAAAAAAATACAACCGACTTTTACACAAAAAATAAAAAAGTGCAAAATAACTTTAATTTCGGAACTCGGTGTTGGTGGTTGCTTTTTCGTTTTTTAACAGACTTCTAAAAAAGGAGGAGGTTCTCAATTCGGATGTTTGTATTTTTTTTTTTTATGTTTGTTCGCGCATAACTCCGTCGCTTGTCAACCGATTTGAAAAATTCTTTTTTTGTTGGAAAGGGTATACTTCCCAAATGGTCCCATGAAAATTTTATCGAAATCGACCAAGCGGTTTTCGAAAAATCTATAAAAAATATCTACATTGTTTACATTGACGACCTCTTAGTTTACTCTGCAAAGGAGCAGTACGTTTTTTTTACACCACTGTGATTGGTTCGTTTAGGTAGGGGGAGGGGAGGGGTTTTAGGTACCACTAAAAAGTGAAAAATAAAAAACTTTTTACAAAAAAATACAACCGACTTTTACACAAAAAATCAAAAAAGTGCAAAATAACTTTAATTTCGGAAGTCGGTGTTCAAAAAACGAAAAAGCAACCACAAACACCGAGTTCCGAAATTAAAGTTATTTTGCACTTTTTTGATTTTTTGTGTAAAAGTCGGTTGTATTTTTTTGTAAAAAGTTTTTTTTTAACACCGACTTCCAAAATTAAAGTTATTTTGCACTTTTTTGATTTTTTGTGTTAAAGTCGGTTGTATTTTTTTGTTAAAAAGTTTTTTATTTTGCACTTTTTAGTGGTACCTACACCCCCCACCTAAACCAATCACATTGGTGTAAAAAAAGTACTGCTCCTTTGCAGAGTAAACTAAGAGGTCGTCAATGTAGACAATGTAGATATTTTTTTTTTAGAATTTTCGAAAACCGCTTGGTTGATTTCGATAAAATTTTCATGGGACCATTTGGGAAGTATACCCTTTCCAATAAAAAAAGAATTTTTCAAATCGGTTCACAAGCGACGGAGTTATGCGCGAACAAACATAAAAAAAAAACATACAAACATCCGAATTGAGAACCTCCTCCTTTTTTAGAAGTCAGTTAAAAAGGGTTTGTGGCCCAGAACGTGTTGATAAGGCTTCTTGTATGAGAAAATGGTTCTGCATCAGAAAATTCATAGGATTCTATTACTGAGTCTGTAAAAATGTCTGAAAACAGCAATAAGCTGCTATATTCTGATGATTATTATGCAAAGGATTTGCATATCAAACATTTCCCCGTTCCTTGAAAAAAACGTCACCTGAAATATTATTTGAGACCCAAAATTATTGCATCACGTTGATTTCTTCATGTTTCTTTCTATCCAGGTGGTGGATATAATGAAGACAAACATGGATAAGGTGCTCGACCGAGATGTGAAGCTATCAGAACTGGACGACAGGGCAGGTACTTATCATCATCTTCCTGCCCTTATCCCATGTTACTTGGGGTCGGTGCAACTCGTTTTTTTTCTTCCATTCTGTCCTGTCAGCCGTCACGCTATCACTAACTCCTTTTTCTTTCATGTCACTCCTCTCACAATCCATCCATCGTTTCTTTGGCCTACCTCTCCCTTTCCATTCATCCAAATTTATTTCATCATCCACATTTATTAGGGCAAGTACTTATAGAGTTCTAAATTTTTATGAGAAAAATACTTCGAGTCTTCGCGTCAAAAGTTTTAGTCGATGAAAATCGTAATCTCAAAAGTGCCTCTTCACAATTTACGAGAACAAAACATGAGCATCATAATATATGAGTGAAATGAGACATATAATTATGAAATATTGTTCAAGTACCACACGGTTCACGTTCACGACCCAGTACATAAAACAAAATTGTGCGGAGAAAACATGGTATTATGATATATTTTATACGGATATTTTCAGATGCGTTGCAGTATGGAGCGTCACAGTTCGAGCAGCAAGCCAAGAGTTTGAAGAACAAGTTTTGGTTACAAAATCTTAAGGTAATCTTGTTTTAAATGTCAACTTTTTAAAAATCAGTTACCAAGTACTCAGATGATTTAGCTGGACTGCCTCCTGGAGCTTCTAATACAAGGTACACCACTTTCCCAACGCCAAACACCAAACCGCGTCCAAACGTGAAAACAGTTTAGTACTGTAGTTTTAAAAAGAAAACGAGGTGTGATGACCTTGACCAATGACTTTGGATTTTGACTGGGACAAAATATGCTTGTACTAAGAATTTTATTATAATAATGTCATTTTATTAAAAAAAAACAACGGCCCACGTTTGCGACGTTGCGACTTTGTTTCGGCTCCATACACGCCTTGCGATAATCGGTGACCCCAGCCAGCCCAACAAAAATATTCTTATTCGTAACTAAGAACACGAAAAAAAAAACACAAAAGCAGCATTTGGAGAAAAGCAAGCTGCAAACCTCAGTGTGATAGAAATCAATATACATCAATATACAGATAAAATTCTTCCGTTACACCAGTAACGGCAGAATTGTATCTGTGTATATTGATTTTCTGAGTCACTCAGAGACAACGAACAGCCGAAACTACCAGTCGTAGAAAGCTGAAATTTGGCATGTAGGTTTCTTGGGGAGTCTAAAGGAGTACTAAGAGATTGTTTCGTGGATTCCTACGGGAATGGGCAAAAGCTTCGACCACATCATCGCTTACCATCAGGTGAAATAATAGTCAAACGAGTGCCAGTCAAGAGTAACAAAAAAAAAAATAACACACACCATGATTAATATTTTATTTTCAAATTCCAGATGATGATAATAATGGGAGTGATCGGAATCGTTATAATAGGCCTACTATTTGGTAAGTATCAGCAAACAACTAACACTATCGATGTTGTCAAGTGAAGCTTAGCCGTGTGACTTGGAATGTTATGTGTGTGAGGGGAGAGATGAAACTTGATTGATGGTAAGATAGAAGTCCCAAAGACTATGGTCTCGTTCGTAGCAATATAAGAAGTAAATGATGCAGGCTTAGTAAAAAACAGAATATAACTGTAAACAAATTACTACTTATGAAAAATTTAGTGATCGTTACGGAAGATAGCTATAGGAATCAAGCGTAATAAAGAAAAGATAGTGGGGCAATTGGGAACGCTAACTCCCGGTTGGTCGAAGTGCCATGTAGTGCAAACTCTGGACAGCTATTAGTCATTCAGAACTTTTTAGCACCAGCTGATGCTCTTAGAAGTTAAGTATTATCATCAATAAGAGCAAGTCAAGCAATCGATAAGATTTTAAAATCTTTTTTTCTTTTAGCAAATAAATATCATGAAGACTGTCTTCGTGAGCGCATTCATCTCTGTACAAGAGACTAAAATGTAGATAGATAATAAATTGAAAATTGATGTTGTAGATAGATCCTAATGCACAGAGTCCTTAATAATCCAAAGAAACAGTCAAGTTTCATTTCACCTCACTAGCAACGTGCAAACACTTGAGATTGGCTAATAAACTGTTAGTTTGCATCTAACCCTTCCTTAACCGTCTAAATGTTATGAATGTGTTAGTACTGAATTTAGCGCAATTGGCTTATTATTTTCTCTTCCAAATACTGTGACTGTCTCCCTAGCTTCTTTGTTATCTTTCTAAATGTTGCCTGTTATAACTACCTACCCATATGTGATCTTCGGACATAAATTCATGGAGCAGAACTTACCAAAATCCCAAAAAGCAGCATGCTACACAGATTTTATAGGAAAGCAACCGTCTCCTCCCTCCAATTGTTAAGTTCAATGACATCAATTTAATTGAGTCAGTTCTATTATGTAACGTGACACTGTCTTTATTCAGTTGATAATGAGCATTAGCATTTGACTTTATATGCCATCGGCATCGATTGAATCGTAAGTCAAAGTTGAGCATGTACATCTGAGTAGTTATTGTCATCTGTTGGATTTACCAGCTAACCTATGACATATTTATATTATCATGATAGCACAGTGCACATGTGATAGTGTCACTAAACACTAATCATCACAATTTGAAACATTTGCACAGGGTGTTCCGTCTGCACAGAATTTTGTGTAAATAAATAAGAACTAGAAAATTAAATAGAAACAAAAATGATTGAATTTGCACCAGATACAAAGTTTTGGGCCTAACGATTTATCTATAGAAAAGAACTAACTAGTTTATGTTCAATTGCACATACCGTCCGAAATGGTGTAAGACAAGGCATGCAGAGTAACATTAACCCATTGACGAAAAATTACGCCAAAAATATGCACCGAAAAACTACCTAGCTCATACAATGTCCCTCAGAGAAGCACGTTTGAAACACGGGTAGTGTAGAGGCTAGTCGCTTCGAGGCATATGTTCTGCTTACGGCTGTTTGCAGGTGATAACATAAAACAAATGTTTGGTTAGTTCGGTACCGAAACACGTCGCCCATTGCGGCTGCAGCACCGGTTGCGGCCACCAATGGCACTGTGGCAGCAATTGCTAACCATTGTGAGTACTAGTCTGTTCTTCTTTTAAACATTTCTTCTTTCTAATCTTTTGCATTTTAGAGCTTTGTAATCGTAGAAGTAGAGTTGTTGGTAAGTTAATCTCACTAGGTGAATCAATGGTGCTGAGTTTGCAATGAGGAAAGAGATCAGGCAAGTATTATGTTGATTAAAGGTGCCTTGGCACCTTGCGTTGATACGGTGTAGATATTTTTCAAGCGTTTACGCCGCTTCAACACGACGTTGTTGAGCTAAATGTCTTTAGTCTCGCCGAGTAAAGACATGTATCATATATATACAGTATCATAAGCCTTAACGATAAATTATATATTAGTCTCCCCAATAAATATCGAACGTCTTGTATATTATATTGTCTTTAATACGCAGCTTGGCATCCCAGTACATTCTACATCTTGGACGCTTCCATACATTACTTTGTACCCATTGTACTAACATAGACCTAAATTCCTCACTTACATTGCGCTTTCACCTCAAACACACAGATATTAAAGTTTTTACAACCTAAATTGATTAAAATTAGAAGTAGCTAGGCAATTTTAAATATTCAAAATCCACTTTGACACTTCAAATATTTCGATTTTACATCTACACTGAGCGTGTATCTTGCGTGAATAGAAGTAGATACTCCATATTGATTTTTAAACTTTGACACATGCATTGTTCCAATCTTTACACCCACATGTTTGGATTTTTTCATTTTTTTTAAACAGCATGTAATTCGACTGATAATACCTACTCACAAAAATACACTTCACACTGAGTGTATTTTACTTCACTACACATAGTTGCGTCTTCAAATCAAAATTAGGTGAAGAGTGTTTTGTGATTTTCGATTATTACGTAAAATAGTTGAAATCATTTTATTTTATTTGCACTTGGTTTGAACGTGGGATATTTTTTTCCTCTGTAAAAGTACTAAACTAACGTGTTGTTTACAGGAAAATATATGTAATTAATTCACTCGTCGCATCCGTTGGGTTCCACTTCAAATGAGAAGCTATTTATAATATAATATTTTATTATTTATCTATTGTAAACGTATAATAAAAATTATAATAATTAGGGCCTAAACTTAAAAGGAACGAAATATTACACAATATACTCGGCTGTTTTAGAATAATACGATTATTCAAAAATGTTAATGTAAATTAGATTATAATTATTCAGTCTTCTAAATAATTATTCGGTTTAAATCCAGTTACGATGCTTAAAATGTAAAAAATAATAATATAACTGTGAATTAAGAAACTGTAATTTATCCGTTTACAAGGTTTAAGATAAAAAATAATTTTAGTAAAAACGAACTATCTTGCTTTTACATACCTATTGGAATACTTATGACTCTAAAATAAAATCATGGCTGTCGATAAATTTATTTGCGTGCCTTGTAGATACTATTTAGAGTCCTGATTCTATGTATGTTATCTATTTGCTCATTTATATCTGTATATGTACTTAAAATATCTATTATTATTATTGTTATAACAATTACCTCTATCGGCCAAAAGCTAATAAAGGACTTATCGAATTCTTCCAAATGTAGTGGAATCTTTCTGATATTGTAAAATAGTTCTATATTTATCTATATTCCTAACACTAATAAAATCAATTGTTTCATTATTGTATAACACCAAATACAACAGCGATGGTAGAAATACGGAATTGAATTAACACTAGTAAGAAAATAATTATAAAATTAAATTAGTTTTGCTTATTTTATAGTTTCACAGATCTTATGAATAGAATTATAGTAAATTAATTAAAATTATTTTAAATGTCCAATAGAATTCATAGCGTCTTATAAGTCAATTATTTGCAATTTACACAAATCATTATATTTTAGCGGCTTAAAAGAGTCAATTAAAAAGAAATTGATTATTTATTAATTCTATACAAATAGAAATTAATTTCTAGGACAGCAATTTTATTCAAAATTATTTACAGCAATATCAATTTATAAATAGTAGGCTGAAGACGTATGACAGCTGTAAGTGCTTACAGTTTTGGAGTGCCATATTTTAATTTCACAACTATGTGCTTTGTTAACGGACTAATTATTTGCAATATTAAAATAAAGAAATATACTAAAATTAGTTAGAGTACATACAAATGGTTAAGGGATATGAGGTTGTATTTTCTCTGGAGGTACAATGTGAAATTGTAAGCAGTTACAAATCAAAGGTGCCACTGACAATATTAGTTCTTTTTTAAAAAAAAAGAGTGTGATAATTAAATGAGAATTTGAATCATATAATTATAATTATTTGACTATTCGGTGTTGTGCTAATCGCTTGTCTTTTCAATGTAGTTAATTATAGTTACTTAACTACAAGACTTAAGAGGGAAGACATGAGACAAAATTCTATTATACACACAGTAGAAGATTATATTCTATCTATTTCATAGTGTATCTCATAGGATATCTTATAGCATTCCTTATAAAATGTATACAAATTCTTCATGATAGGATCTCAATGCCCCAATGGGTTGTGATGCTGATCTTGGTTTATGTCTTAGATTACGAGGAAAAGCATTAAATGTTACGTAATTGTAGTCTACTACATAACCAATGAACAACACCAAATCTTGTTTGCAAAATTAATAATGATTAATACTCATTAACATTTAATATTCCTTGATAGTTGCAATCTGCAACTTTATTTCAGAGTTTAAATATTATTATTCGAGAAATAAAAATTAAAAAACAATTAAAATATATTCATATTTAAAAACAATTATTTATTTTAAATTTGAATGTTGTAGTGTAAGACAGTTAACCTGTTGTTTTCATTTTATTTTAAAGCTTTAAGAATTTTGGCGTGTTACAAAACTATTATTTAAAATCACAGATTATGCCACTATCAATGTTGTAATTATTTTAATACTCTTATGAAAATTACAAATTGAGTATAAAATATGTGATGAATATATACAGTGTATCATATACTTTTATTTATGTTTGACCCTCTTTATTAAACTGGAATTGGAGAAAAAAAATCACTTTCATACTTTTAATAAAACCTGAAAATATTTAGCGCCCAACCTGATGTCATAACTGTCCTAGTGAGTATTTCCTATACAATCCCTACAAGACTCTAAAAACAATATATTGATTAACATAGCCCACAAAGTGAGAAGTTCATTAAATCACGAAGCCATTACGGACGGTGAACCATGTGTTATCTGTGCGAGAAACTTCAATAATTTAATATTTAGAAACGATATCGCCTCGAGACACGAACTTAACGTGTTAATAGCAACGAACAATCTTCGTAAATTGATAAATTTAGCCCCGTCACACTAGGTAAGAGGTTGAAGCCAGCGTTGGTGCTGATGGGTCTTAGTAGAACCACATATTGGCCCTCTCATTTTATCGTGCGGTAAATCTAACAAGGAAATGTTATTTTTTAGGGTTTTTAAAATGTAAAATTATATTTCAGGGGTTTTCAGGCAAATGTACTACATCATTTCAGAAGGCTTTTGATATTACTTTTCCCTGATAGTATTTATGGTACAGATTATTTATTGAAAAAAACTAATTATTGGTTGGCTCTCATTTGACAATTATCTCATCAGATCTTAAGCAATGATGTGGTCGTTTAAAGCAACTGAAAAGTACTGTTTTATTCTAAGACACTGTTTACGGAGCTTGAGATAAATGAACACGACATAGAAAACTGAGAAACATAATAATGATAGTTTATTAAAACCAAATGATTACCCAAACATTGGCCCCAATATATAAACTCACTAAAACGATCAAAATTAATTCACACATCAAACTAATATCATCCCTAAATAATTTACAATAAAGCCTCATTTACTACCATCCTTTTTAATCTGCACTCCATTTCACAAGCCATAGACTAGACCATAGAGAATGATGTGAGAGCTCGCGAGCTTTCTCTTTGATAGTTAGCCGCCATTTTGAGTTACAGTAATGGCCGGTATGACGTGAGTTATGCGCCCGTGTCATATTTGAACTAAACTAATGTTGGTAGTGCCAGTGCCGTTAATATAGGTTAAATCGAAAAGTAAATAACGTAATTTATGAATCGAGAAGATAGGCAATTGAAGGTTTTGATGTAGGATGTCAAAAATTGAAAAAATGGCGCGAAGTTTTACAGTTCATATTTTTTTTTGTGTCGAACAATTAATAGCTGATTATTTTCTCGAAGCTGTCATTTGTTTTGTTTCAGTTTTCAGCTTTGCTAATCTTTCAGTTATTTTAGTAACATAAAAAGTTGAGTACCGGGTTTTACGACTATTGTTAAGCTGCACTTCCTGAAGGCGACTCGAAAGAGGGTAATGGGTTTATGATTCATCAGCCTATATCCATATATTTCTATATCCATGATGTACGATTCTGCCCTCGCTAACTCTCATAATATAATTATGGAGGTACTTTTTTTCTGCATCGGAAATCATCAAATGACTGACGCTCTGGGCGGACCGGATGAAAGTGTCAGACTCTTACTGTCCTTTGCGTTCTAAGACCGCGGTGAATCTCTCTAACAAATTCCGCAACTATTAGCAAGGTACTCTAACCTTTGTTTTACATCACATCAAGCTTAATTAAGCTCTCCTTTGCAACAAACACCATCTCAAGTTTCCCGTACTTTCAATGTGGCTATCATCTTCGAAACCTAAACAGATATTAATAGTGTTGCCCTACATAAGAAGCCTCACACCCAGCCTATTAAGTCTAATAGGTGATTTCATAAATTAAGTAATGCTAGCTACGGAAATCTTGAAGCTGATAAATTGTTAAACAATGATTTATTGCAAATTGTAAACTATTCGATCGTTTTTACTATTTGTTAAAAGGTAGGGCTTTGGCATTTACTTCTTGGTTTAATTTGTTCGCAAATATCTATTTGACTTTGTAACTCCTTGCTTGCTTTGGTCTTTTTAATATATTTTTTTACATAAACACAACTAATATAAATTGTAGGTCAGTTTTTTTTCCGAAGAAACTATAGCATTCGCATGTCACTCACAAACTGTCAAAAAAGTATGGAAATTGAGGCATTTTTGACAGATTGCAACTGAGATACGATAGCGAACTTTGCTGAAAAATTTGTGGAATTGGCACTTATTACGAACTGTCATTAACACCTCGGTACACTAAGGGGCGCCTACGAAATTATCCACAAAAAGCTCGAACTTCAGCAGCAACACTCCTACTTCCAATCCGTTAATAATTTATGTGATTCTGCACAATTTAAAAACGACGGTTCTATTTTGTATAAAATTGATTTATATTATAAACGTTTTAACCATCGTGCATTGTCTAAAACTTTGCGAGTTGCCGTAGCCTGGCGTTACTTGGCGTAATTTCATCATACTCATCCCAAGATCAAAAAATCTTCACTTATGCTTGCAGGGAACGCTTCAATAATCTATCTATACTTATAATAAATCTGTAGAGAGGTCAATTCTGTACAGGGAATATATTTTCAAAATAACTATCAGGGGGTGATTAGTGATCGATACTGGTGCCAAAAATGCAATCAGTAAAATTTTTGTCTGTCTGTCTGTCTGTCTGTCTGTCTGTATGTTCTTTATAGAAACAAAAACTACTCGACCGATTTTAACGAAACTTGGTGCAATTATTCTTCATACTCCTGGGCAGGTTATAGTATACTTTTCATCACGCTACAATCAATAGGAGCAGAGCAGTGAAGTAACTATTCCACGCGGACGAAGTCGCTGGCAGAAGCTAGTAACATAATAAAACCTCATTCCATTAATTATAATAACCTGTAACCAATCTCAGCGAATAAAATATCACCTTACACTATTTATAACGAGAAATAGAAACATCACTATCGATAGCTTTCTCGGATCGATTGCTCCAACAATCACGGGATATTTTCCGTTGAAATTTTAGCTGCATATAAAGTGATGCAAAAATACAGTGCGAACACAATATTTTGTTGAACGGACAGCCCATTAGTTACCCTGTGGGAACTGTCTAGGGAAACAAAGCGTGTTTCGTTACATACAACTGTACTAAACTGCGTTCAATAATTACGTACTATTTGTTCTCGTGTGTGTTTGTTTGTTTGTTCGTAAGTGGGAATAGAAATGAGTTGTGAATATTATAATGTTTTGATATAGCAATCAATTTATTTTTAAGTAATGGGATACTTTTGTGACGATGAGACGTTAGGATTCAATTTTGATAAGTTATGACTTAGCAAACAAAAAGTGAGGAATCGTTGAAACTGAAATATGAGTCAGAGACAGTAAAATGCCTAATTACACAGACTTAGGATAGCTAAAAGTGATAATGCTTAAAATTAACTACGACTGTTAAGGGGTCCAATTTGCCCACTAGAAACAATCCAGCCAAATGCAGTATTTGGGACAGACCCAACCAAATACAGTTCTTTTGTGGAGCTCCTTAGATATGACCCAACTGCATTCTTGACCATCATGTTCTTGCACATTGCAGGTTCTGAACGTGGCAAATGACATAACTAACATACCTAATAGCAACATACAGGCTGTTAATTTAAAAAAAAGATACGTAAGGTTTCGTATCGATTTTTTTGCTTAGAACCTTTTTTGACATTTATTTTTAAAGAAGAAAAACATCTTGAGCTAAACCGAGGATCTTATAACTCCTGAAAATGAGAACCTTTTCGATGGTAAATAAATCATGAGCGTGATTAAATAACTCAAAGTAGTGGTAACAGAATCATAACGCTCGTAGATCTAAAAGAGTTGGCTGCGAGATATTGAATTTAGTGTGAACACTCGGAGCATTATTTAATTGCGTGTCAGCGGCGCGGCGCCTCGCCCCAGCAGAGGTGATACACTGTGCGCCGATTGACGGGGAGCTGGATAAAATTGAATTGGCTTAGCAAATTTTTTATTAACTGAGCAAAATTTAACAAGGATATTCATAACGTTGAGCTGGTAAAAAATCTATCCGTTTAATTTTTATTCAGTAAATAACTTTTCATAAAATCATCAGCATGCTGACAAACTCCCAGCTAAGTCGCTGACGAGTTCCAGACTAACCGAATGCAGTTGAATAAAAGAAGGTCAATTGTCTTACAAAGTTTTTAAATTGTAGTTGCAATGTCATGGTTGCGACAGTCAATGTTGAACATTTGTAAAAATTGCGGGATATTACAGACTGGCCGACCCGCGTAACTTCGTCAGCGCATATAAGAGAAAGAGAAAAATTCCCGCGTTTTCAAAATTTTTCATCGATGATCCATTTAGTGACGTTATATTGCCTCCTCGATAAAATGGCTATTTCAAATTAAAATATTTTTTCAATTCCAACCAGTAGTTCTTAAGATTAGCGCGTTCAACCAAACAAATAAATTCATCAGCTGCTTAATATACGAAAATTGTGTCTGTGTGCTTTACTGTCAATTGACTATCTGACAAAACAATGAGCAACTTACTAAAATGGGCAATATCTAATTTTAACTAGTAGCGCAGATGTTTCTACTCATATTCAAGTTATTAAAATACAAAAAAAAATTTCGAAACATAAAGGTTAATTACTACTGAACATATTACAAATGCGCAGACATGAATTGTGTTCTGCCCTTATAGTTTACGTAACTAACATTTATTTGTTTAAGCTAGGGTGTCAAATAATAGTCCATACTAGTGCAACAGTTACAAATTAGTACTTTTTCTTCAATATTTGCAACAGCGCAGTGTGCAGTGATAGTTCTTGGTAATGGGACTGTCAGGTGTTTGAGCAGCACATATCGCTGTTTATTTTCGCATTCGCTGAAGTGTAACACTGTGTATTTGTTTATTTTTGTCTAACAACCTCGCGACCTGGCTCTCTGTGCGTTTCGATAATATATTGTTATAGATACTGAATTAAAGCTGTAATTTCTGTTTATGCAGACTTGATGAGGATTATGTTTTGCTGTTTGCTCAATGTGGATGGTGAAACTAAAATAATAAAACATCTGTTTATTAAAACAGCATAAAAAATACTATATTATATTAGTAACAGAAATAATAACGACGATTTTAGTGACGTTTCTTTCGTAATTAAAATTATTTAAACATTATGTAGGTACAGTAGTGGCACATTTACTGAATATGCAACAAAGCATTCTCAACCAGCAGTTTTGGGTAGAAAAGGTTACAGTGGACCTCTATGATAAATTGATAAGTGTTATTAAGGTCCACTATATAACCAACCCAGAACATATTTCGTTTTTTTTTAGGTTTTGTTCTGGAATCTTCACACGTCAGTTGTACATAGGTTCCCTATGATTCAAGCTATGCACACTGACTTGTAACCAGTGTAGGCACTACCTAAGCCTACGCCACAACGAGCCCATACCGCCTATAAAACACTATCGTTCAGGTTATTATTTTCACGGTTACTCATCCCAAGTGCCTGTCAGGACGTTCATATTACGTGTGGCCTGTAGGTAATAGCAAATTGCGATTATTATGTTACAGCCTAACGAGGTGCTTGGGACTTTCTCTGTAATCGGCCGGTACACCGACTTCCCGACCGCTTTTGTTCCCCCACTTGATGTAGCCGCACTTAGGCGCTTGGCGAATGTATGATAATGTGTGCAGCGAGTAATGGTTGAGAGTGGTAATTTTAGAGGCCGTTTTGAAGTTAACGGGTAATGAAATTATATTGCGATCTGTGTTAGAAGTTTGAGGGATAAGTTTTATGAACCCCTTTTTTTCTGCACGGGAAATCATCAAATGACTTATCCCGCTCTGGGCGGAGCGGGAGAGAGTGTCAGACTCTTGCTGACTAAAACCCACCTGTGGTCTTTCTTGTGCCCTTTACGTTCCAGGGCTGCGGTGACTCTTTCGAACACATTCCGCAACTTTGAACGCTTTCCGCAACCCCTTGAAATGAGTTAAATGACAAGGGCCCAAATTTGCCCTGGTTTCATCATCCAAGCATAGGCATTTCCATGACCCTTTGGGTGACTTTAATCCTTCTGATGAGGTCATTGGGAGTGTCGCAATCACCACGGTTTCTATCACATCAAATTATTTACTAGATGTGAATAATTGGCGTGATAGTCCAAGATCCCAGAGCCACCAGACGTTACTTATTTTCTCAGAAACAAAAGGATACAGTTTAGCTATAGTAGGTAATGTAGGTATGTATGCATACCTGCTATCTTCAGCATTGCAACTCTATCGAAGTTATTTAATCTAATAAAAACATTTGGGGTAACGATACTGAAACTTACTCACATTTAGAAATAACTTCTAAAATACTAAAATAACTCTCGGTGTTTTGTTTTATTTTCAGGAACATTTACAAAGAAGCCAAGTAAATCAAGCAATATAATATTTTATTTGTAAACGCAGTCTTACTTGCGGATAGTTAACTAAATTGTTTCATATCTAAAAGTCAATTCTACGCCATCAGGGAACCCCTCCAGCAACAAGCGAAGCTAAAGATATGGCATTATTATTATATTGCCTGTATTTACCGATTGATAAGCATGTGTTGGGTAACGCGTGTGATTTAACGCTTATTTTGCTTCAGACTTTGACATTAACTTATGAAACTTAGACGAGCAATGCATTGCAGATTAAACCTTATTGCTTAGCGCAAAATTACCTAAGATATTGAGGGATTGGAAAGCTTGAGCCTAAAAGTGTAATTTGGTAGCTTCACTTGAAACAATTGAAATGAAAATCTTTTGATTAGGTTGTTTGTCCTGTTTTTATACATATGGTTCCCATCTGTATTATTCTCCGGAAGGTTAAGTTGAGATGTTCTACCGTAAACCGGATTTTTGCTAGTTTTATGTTTAACGCCACGGGAATGCGAAATAACTGTAGAGAAATATCCAATAGGTCAACTTTACTACACCTTGAAATTGAAGAGGGAAGTACCATTACTGACTAGGTTTACAGTTCAGCTGCAAAACTTGTACACAAGGCGCATAATTCAGTGTTCATACTCCTGCAAAAGGGTTGACTTTCCCCTTAAAAACTAGGTACAGATGAGACCGTCCAACCAAATAAAATTAAAACAAGCAATACAACAAAAAGTTCCGCTCCACACTGGACCCATAACCTGTGTTTACAATCACAATACAATCACGGTAAGCGTATCAGTGCCGACAAGAGAAACAATTGCTTATTATCGTAATATGACGGACTGCAGTAATGCATTTTATATTGTTT
Organism: Hecatera dysodea; assembly: GCA_905332915.2. NCBI lineage: Eukaryota > Metazoa > Arthropoda > Insecta > Lepidoptera > Noctuidae > Hecatera > Hecatera dysodea. The sequence goes on along the minus strand of HG995309.1, from coordinate 11,105,369 downwards.
ATCGTTCCGTAAGCAGGGGAAATAAATAAATAAAAGGGTATAGGAACGGTGGTAGTGTTTTATTTTGTGGAGATGATTAATGTGTAAGAGAGGTTGTTTGAGCCTAGCTAATTCTAAAAGTTGCCAAAGTTTACTAGAGCTGCTGGCAGGTTTCCAGACTTCTTGTATTCGAGCCCCAGCAGGCACTTCTGTATTCCTAACTAATATTATAATGTGAAAGGGAATTCACACGTAGATTGCCGAACCGATTTTGATGAATTATGGTACAGAGACATACGGGATCCTGGAGACGGTTATAGGCTACTTTAAAATGAGCAAAACTGCAGACAAAAGCTAGTTACTCCATAAAAATTCATTAACCTGCTATATTATATCTTATGGTGTAATCCTCATTGGGAGCAGTGAGAAGTGGGAAAGTTAAAAGCAATAATAGATTAAAGATTTCAGAATTTTAGATCAGCAAATATATGTACCTAGTCGACTTTTGAGTGTGTGTGAGTTTGTTTCGGCTGAAGAATCTGTTCCGAGCACTTTTTCAATAGTCAGTGACGTAAATTAAATTGATAAAAAAAATGTTTATTAGTCTCAAAAGGTTACATCATCAAATGTGAATGAAACAGCCCCAGTAAGTAGTTAAAAATACTTGTGTTAGGGTTGTCTCGCTTCTTCCCATAATTAAGTTAACAATATTGAGACTTAAAAAAAAATAGCTATAAAAAAATGAAATTTTTAATGCTCTTAATTCTTTATTGTACACCAAACCAACTTATTATATGTATCTATCTAGGTATGTATGATATTGGATATTTTAAGTGCATATACAAAGGCGAGCTTAACTCAAAGTTGAGTTTTTTCCCAGCAAACCTTTGAGTGATAGAGAGAGATCAGCATAGAGGGTTAGATCCAGTGCACAAGTTTTACAATACAACATACATATTTTATCATACATACCTAGATAGATACATATAATATTAATATATATATATATATATCTACCTACTAATGTATTATGTCAAAGTGAAAGGAAATGCTCTTTAACTTTCCTCTTGAATACATCAAGAGGGAAGCTGTTGCGTAGGGAATGTGGGAGAGAGTTCCAGAGATACACTGCAGTCACAGAGAAGAAACCACCATAGTGACGTGGCAGTACGGCACGGTTTACCTCTAGGAACGAGGTACTTAAAGCGTTCACAAAGGTATTGAGGATAATTAGGATTCTATTCAGTAACTTAAACTGTACCTACGCAGAATCTTGTTCTAAAAACCAATTGAAAATTCCCTTTCCCAGATCGGTTTCACAAAGCCTGAAGATGCTACCGATGCGCGCACGCACAATACGTGCCGACTACAACGAGATAGAAAACATTCCAATTTCAAATTGTTGTCATTATTGTTCCCATACGTTGCACTGAAGAATTCCATTTTTCAATCGATCTTGCTATTGTTCCCTTGTTTTTTTTTCTGGAGTTAGATTTTATGATTGTGCTATTTCGGATTTAGAACATAATAAAGAGAACAATATATTCATAATTTTACATTTGAGGATATTACTGAAGGATATGCTGTGTCGGCCCCAAGATGGTAGGGCAGGTGATATAATTACGCTATTCTTTTCCATATATTATTTCTTTGCTGTTATTTGTGTGTCTGTGTTAAATAAATGTTTCATATTCCGTAATATCTAAAAGTCGCTCAAATTCAAATGTCGCACACTTGACAAATTGTATCGTAATCAGAGGTGTTTTCGGTACAGTCTGGTGATAGACGGAAAGCGGGTTCTTAGTATTAGGGTACCGTTTTATCCTTTGGGCACGGAACTCTAACAAAAGAATAACCAGTTCTCAAAGAACCTGGAGCTCTACACATTTACTACATGTTAAATATAAATAAAAGCTGATTAATTAAATTAAATGCGATTACTGTAGCGAACAAAATATATGCGGGTGTATCCCGCTATTTCCATGGAAATACAAAATAGAAAAAGTGGGACCAGCGTTTTTTTACAAATTATATTCTATTATTTCTATTGCGACAAAAAAAAAAAACGTAGTTATGTTACTTGAAAAGTTTCCCACTTTTAATGAATAGATTATATTTAAAACACGACTTCTTGGTATTAAGAAAATTAATGGACAACGAATTAATGATCTGCCATTTTTTTATAATAATTCTCCACCACGTACTCTACAGTACAAATCACACAAAGCCATCTCGCGAAACTAACAATTAAATATCCGCATCAATTCATGTATTAATGTATGTATTTGACTTAAAATTAAAACAACACTTCCTCTGAGAATAAAGCCCAGTTTCTATAGTGGGACAATTAGTCTGAATCAGGCCCAGTATTTCTATCAATAGAAATAGTGGGATACACTTACATATGCTTGATTATCCACCGATAAATAGGTACAAACACACGGAAACAATTCCAAGTCCTACCAATTGATATTCAAATTCTGTCTTTAGAAGATAAATTAAAGCGATTCTAATCATTTAATTGCAGTCCTGAGATATCATCATCTTATTGTCTGAGAATCAGAACGGGTAGAACTACCGGGCAAATTGGTCAAAGGCCAAGCTAACTTTGAGGCCATAAATACGGCGGCAAAGATAGAAAATCTAGGCCCTTAAATTACAACATGATAATCGAAATGGGAATAAAATGTTACGAAATATGGATATTGTGTATTGCAATATAGACAAGGCACAACCTTTGTAATACTTTGATAGATTTGAGACTGTCTGGACAGGTCCACTCAAATCTGTGTAGCACTTTCCTCAAAAGGCCACCTCAAACATTAACCTACATGGTTCGTATATGATTTGACCAGTAAGGATTGTATGGACTTTAAAAGAGACTTTGACCTCTGAGTTTGTTTCGGTGTTTCTTCTCAGGGTAGTCGGTTAGGAAACACCGGATGAAGCCGGTGTTTAGCCCAGCTTAAAATGACCAGAAATATTTGACGTGTAAAAGTGGTATGTTTAAACCAATTACAAAATAAATATCATTATCATATAACGCGTTTTTGATTTTGCAACCAGCCAAGCATATACTACCTCAAAATTTCTGCTGAGATTTTTTTAAGGATACGAATCGTATAGTCCTTTCCTAACATTTTTAGAGTCGGGTGACTTTTCACAACCTAGAAACTGAGAAGTCAGAATTGTGGCTCACCCATAAGCTTTGATTGCATTAACTATCAAAGTTTGTAAAGTCAATACTATCTTATCTTCACAAGTTAGTAGGTAAAGTGCGAGCAAATTATTCTTTAAAATCTATACTAATATTATAAAGCTGAAGAGTTTGTTTGTTTGTTTGTTTGTTTGTTTGTTTGTTTGTTTGTTTGAACGCGCTAATCTCAGGAACTACTGGTCCGATTTGAAAAAATCTTTCAGTGTTAGATAGCCCATTTATCGAGGAAGGCTATAGGCTATATTATTAGGCTATAATTTTATGCTATATTAGGCTATAATTATATTTTATCCCCATATTCCCACGGGAACGGGAACTACGCGGGTGAAACCGCGAGGCGCTGCTAGTGTATGATAAAATGCTGAATTTTTTTTATAAAAAAAATATGCCTGCCAGGTCAAAAAGTGAACTAAGGAACCGTCCCCCGATTGCAATGAAAACATTATTATCTATCTTGTTTTCATTTTTTCATTCATTAAATCGGTTCAGTAGTTCCGGAGCTTATTCAGTACAAACAAAAAACAAAACAAAAAATCTTTCCTCTTTATAATATTTGTATAGATTAGTAAATTAATCTTACTTGTTTACTAAACCATTTGAATGTTGCTCAACAAAATTAAAATAATTTTATTTTCTACCTTTAGTTTTCTGGCCACAGCCAAAACCAAATGGAAACAATTACTATGAACACATGGTAGGTGTGAACAGCTACCCCATTGACTTATGACCACTATTGACTAGACAACAGTTACAAAACTTTCATTAGTTGCTTGCATAATGTCATAGCATAAGCATAATCAGCCTTTTAACGTTCCCACTGCTGGGACACAGGCCTCCTCTCTAGGAGAGGAAATGGGGCGTAATCCACCACGCGGGCCCAGTGCGGGTTGGTGAATGTCGCATGTCTTCGAATTTTTGGTTCTAGGACATGCCGGTTTCCTCACGATGTTTTCCTTCACCGTTTTGAGAGCAGTGGTAATGAAATTCATTACACAAAGTAATTGCGCCTGGCTGGGTTTGAACCTGCGACGTACAATTCGTAAGCCGGGGCCGTTACCACTCGGCCACCACTGCTCTCTAATGTCTTGTTTTATAATAATTGCGGCTTATTATTGCCCTGTTCTCAGCATTCTCGTTAAAACATACATGATTAGCGGCTTAAAGGAACAGTGCAGTGATTTCTGCACTGTTTCCTTGTGTACTTGGAAATGGCAGTCGTTAAATTGTGCGAAGTATGGATTGTGAAATGATGGCTCAATAACATTTTTTTTTTTCGTTAATATCAGATTTACTTTTTACTACTTATATGTACATCATAACATCGCTCATTTGCTACAAGTTCAACATATATCTCTCAAAATTGATTTTTTAGTTAATAATATAGTTAAGTTTACAAAATTGGGCTTCATTTACTGTAAAATCGTAATTTGTTTAAACTCTATAGTCAGAGAGAGAGAGAGAGGGAGCAGATATTCTCCGAGAAATTACGGTTATACAGTAAACAGATCGCAATTTTTTAACATATCAGAATTAATAACTAAAACATCATCCATTTTGAGATATGTCGAACTTGAGTACCTATGTCCTAAAAGAGCGTCAGTAAGAGTCTGACACTCCCTTCCACTCCGTCCCTGGACGGAAGAAATCATTTTACGACTACCCATTCAAAAAAACAAAAAAGGGAGTAACAAATAAATCTTATCTTATCTTATCTTACAATGAGCGGTTATTTAAAAACAATCTTTCGATGAATATAATGTGGATGTCGCTGAGAAGGAGCTCTTGATCAGTTTTTATGCTATTTCAATTTGCATTATTAAAGTTGCGATCCGGTGTAAAAAACAATTCCTTAGTCAAGCATTACTTTTTCGCAAAGCCTTTTTTTTTTACTCATTGCCAAAAATTTTGAATGCATATTTTGTGGAGAGGGTCGATATAACTACTTTTTTCATCAACACAAATAAATTATTCAAATTAAGAAGCTCATAAAGCTTATTCATAATAATTGTGAAAAAAAAGTCCAGAAAGCGAATTGCAAAAAGAGTAATTTACAATCCAACCCCAATTTAGTTCAAACAAAAGTAAACCACAAAGCGGCCAGTACAAAATCCATTGACTATTTACTATAATGACTTGACTATTAGGGCTAAGTGCCCCTGTTTTGTGGGGACGACACTTCGCAGGTTAAGTGGGTCCGTACTATAAAATTTTACTACCCATCGACCAGTAACGATTGTTATAACTAAATTGAGAACCGCTGTTTCGAGGATTTAAAAATGTGCTGCTGTATTCTTGTTTTGTTGATTTGTTTCAGGTACTTTTACGTATTGATTTTTAATTAGTTAGAGAACGAAACTGAGAATTGTAGAGCTCGTTATGCTAACTTATATTATAATTAGTAGAAAGTGAGTTTATTTGATATTTTTTTACGCTTCGTCACCTAAACCACTGAACCGGTTTTGATGAGTTTTGGTACAAGATCAAAACCTTTGTTCTGTACCAAGAGTCATCAAAATCAAATCCATGGAGACAGTACTACCGATATTATGGCACCAGCAAAACCGCGCACAAATGTTAGTAAGACTCAAAATATTTTTATTGCATTTAACTGAGTTAAGAGGGCATTGCAGAGGGGAGAGTAGTGGTGGCCGAGTGGTAACGGCCCCGACTTACAAGTTGTAGGTCGCGGGTTAAAACCCAGACAGGCGCATTACTTTGTGTAATTTCATCACCACTGCACTCAAAATCGTGAAGGATAACATCGTGAGGAAACTGGCATGTCCTAGAACCAGAAATTCGAAGACATGTGACATTCACCAACCCGCACTGGGCCCGCGTGGTGGATTACAGTCCATTTTCTCTCATAGAGAGAAGGCCTGAGTCCTAGCAGTGGGAACGTTAAAAGGCCGATTATGCTATTATGCTAAGAAGGCCTAAGAATTTACCTACTTATTGGGCGTTTCTTGAAGTGACTGCATCACCACTTCATTTATAGCCTAGGTCAAACATGATTAGTTGATGAAAACAACATACAGATCATGCTTTATCGTTAACCACCCGTAAAAATAAAGTAGACCACACGCCAAGAAAACCATCCGCTCTTCAAAAATTCGCACACTTTAATCACCATCTAAAAAAATAAATACGTCGCACAATCAACTCCCATTATCATTCTCAACATGCCCCATTTTCCCATAATCACCCTTACACTCGCAGTAAGACTGATTGTCGACTGGAGTGGAGAGGAGAGGAGCGGAGCGGAGCTGTGCCAATAATAATTAATGAAATTACTCAAAATCTGTGCTCCGCTCCATTGGACAGAGACTTGCGTAAATAATAGTTAAACAAATCATTCTAAACTGGAAAGCGGAGCGAGCAACAGACCGGGAAAACCCACCACTCGCTCAAACTACTTGTTGTGTGAACTCATTCTAGCTTCGCACAGTCCACAACTCCGCTCCGAACTACCTCGCTCCGCATCAAACAACTGTACAAACACAGTTCTCAACTCACTACCGCATTACATTTTCGCTCCGCTCCACTACCTCGCTTGACAGGACAGGCGGCCTTAAAATCCTTTACAAAAATAAAAGAAATTCTCCGATATAAGGTAACATGACGCAAGCCTCGTTATTTTATTCGAGCGAGCAACAACTTCATCTAGCTCTGAAGTACGGTGTTAATTAAACAGACTGTTATACAGGTGTCCCTGTCTAGCACGCGGGTAAGGTATGCTCTGTTTCATTATTATAACATGGTACGCTTTGGGGTGATGCGGTTGGCAACATTTTTTTCGGATTTTGTCGATGATGATACATTTTTCAAAGGAGTTGAATATTAAAAATTTTAGCCATGCGTTTTCTAATACTTAATAGTATTGGTTTCTAATCTGGCATATAGTAAACTGACAGTATTTTTTTTAAATTTTACTGACAGGTAATGTTAGCTGGCTTAAGAACAACAGCGGATGTAGTTCCGACGTTTATGAACGCTGGTTTCGTTGGGACTACAAGAGCCAACCACTACAGATAATAAATATGTATTATTTTCAATCCACCTTATATGTACATACCAAAACAGCAGGGAAAAACAAGCTTAGGTTTCGAGAATCACATTCCAACCTCTCTACAATAGTACAGAGGTTTGCTACCACGCCTGTTTACTTGACATTTTCCTTTCAATCCTCGATCTCCAATGACCTACAATACAAAAACCATTCCCTGCAGCTCAATATATCACCAAAACTGACATTACTCCAGAACAAAATATGTTAGCGACCTCTTTTTTTGGATAAGAAATCATCAAACGACTTCTCACGCTTTGGACGGCGCGGGAGGGAGTGTCAGACTCTTTCTGACTAAAACCCACCCAGGTGTCTTCAAATGCTCTTTGCGGTCCAGGGCCGTGGTAACTCGTCCAAACAATTGGGTATTTTACTAGTTATAAATATCACAATTTTATTTTATCCGTCCGTTGAAATTTCGAAAAACATTGGACACATACATATGTATTTTTGTCATTTCGATTTGTAAAAAAAATATCAAGATATATTGCATCGAAGTTCTAGATGGGGGCCTGGTGACGTCACGACGCTGGTAGAAATTATAGTGACTTAGTGACGTCATGTGAGTGACGTGTGTAGTAACGATGTCATGCTTGTTTTCAACACACAGCGTTGAAAACTCGCATGACATCGTCGTCGTATCGTCTTAATTATTTGTTTACGTGAAAAAAGAAAAAAATACGTGTCCAATATTTTTTGGAAATCTATCAGACGGACTAATTATTTTTTTAGTAGAATACTCCATTCCGCAACATGTTGGCGACCTCTGGCGCGCTAGTATGAGTAGCCGCATTTGCACATTTGATAAGATCGTCAAAGTGACATAAAATTGTGGCGGCAGCGTTCAGAATAGCTACCACCGTGTAACGTACGTATTGTATCGTTGAATACAACAAGGGCTTAGGAAATATTTTGTCTAGGCCCAAGTCATAGGAAAGCAAGCGGACTGTATCTATCTTCTTCTAAATATATATAACTTAAAAGTGACTGACTGACTGACTGACATAGTGATCTATCAACGCACAGCCCAAACCACTGAACGGATCGGGCTGAAGGCATTTGGCATGCAGGTAGATGTTATGACGTAGGCATCCGCTAAGAAAGGATTTTGATTAATTCTATCCCCAAAGGGATAAAAGTTTGTATGAAACTTTGTCAGTTTTAAATCGATTGGGCTGAGAGTTTCAAAATCGGGGGTAAAGTAACTATTCCACGCGGACGAAGTCGCGGGCAGAAGCTAGTTAGGTATACGTTTATTCGGTGGTTTTACAATATTAGCAGTAAGTAAAAATCAAAAGTATGTCCGAGTGGTTGTGTCGGATGGTGCACTCCCGCGTCCCGCTCGCCGCAATGTGGTTTGTTGTACAATGTGTAAATAGTAGTAATAAAACGAGAGCAGTATTTGAATCTCACCCGTTCGTATTATTATTATATATCTTCAAATGCCAAAGACTAACTAATATAGCATTCGAAAATTAGAAGCTGTATGAAAATGGATCGACAGTACAAGACATGTTTGTTAATCCTGTACAGTTTTATTTCAATTATTTTACCACATATATTGAGTACACCGCAAACAGTGCTGGCGGCAAATACGGCAATAAGTTTACTAGAGGGCAGTGTTCTTAAGAAAGCAGGGATATATGGGCCCAAATAATGTTATATTAAATGCGGAATTGTTCTATAGTGTTACCGCGACCCTGAAACATAATCGAAGGGTAGAAAAAACACAGGTTGAAGGAACACGGGTGAGTTTCATTCCGAAACAATTTGACACTTGCTCCTTCTGAGAGTCCTAATTTTAAGTAAAAGACGAACGTAAAGTTTGTTTAAATAAAATAGACCATTATTGGTATTTCTACATTGAAAATATAAAGATCTCATAATCTGTACAAGAATGCCACACAATTATTTTAATCTAAAAACACTTTATGTGCGCGCTAGTACCTCCCTAGTTATGGGTCTCGTTAGGTCACGTTTCAAAGACAAAGCATATAGGTTTTATGTCTCAATTTAGAGAGCCACTGACCAAGCCTCGAAGCCTCCATATTTATATGGAATGCCTGGCATTTAGATAGACAACTCTATGCATTTGGAGTGCGGTTTACTTATGTACTGGTAAATTCTGTGTAAACTTTCGAATCTTTTTAGTTTGTAAATTTTCAAGATATTTGTGTTCAGTAAGTAGATTTTATGTTGGGTCGAAAAAGTCTTTTAAATTTTCTAACAATCCTCTAAGATCCTTGTAAGACAGATTCAAGTACTTTCAAATTTGGAACCGATTTTTTTAGGAAAAGATTTCATATACTGAAAATGATTCAAACTGTGTACTAAAGTTGTTCAACTCACAGTTATAAATTACGGCTGCAAGTAGACTATCATAAAACATACTTCGGTTCTGCAATCTTGATAACTTCAAAACAATTGACGCCAATCACCAAAAATGGAGAAAGGGCTTTAATGATTAAGTGTTACGAATTCTCGCACATTTTACAGACCATTCTACTAACCATAGACAGAACCTAAGACAGCGGTCACATCAGAGACAATTTTGTACTAGACCATGAAGTATTTCCTGTGGTCAATCACTACTTTTAAATTTGCTTCGACTTTGTGTATCACGCTGTTTTGTTGCGAAAGCTCATAGAAGTTCTTTTTCTTTTTGCATTTTCGAACTCAAACTCAAAGTAAATATTTGAACTATAAAACAGACAAGTGCATAGTCGAAAAGATTTTGCATTGATTGCGTTCATAAAGCTACATGAAGAAGTACGTGCAAGAATGTCCATGGAAGAGATAGCTAAAGATTTTATAAAAACTATGTCGATGTCTTAAAATCGGGAAAAAACTTTTCAAGACTGATATAGTACTTAGTATTTTTTCATGAATGGGAAATCATCACATGAAACACTCCATTGAAAAAAATGGCATAGTATGGTAATTTCGTACATAATGACAAATGTACCTATGACAGACGTATGCGGTAATCTGCTAAATGACAGTACCTTTGATCAGTGACCTACTATTAGAACGTCATTGCTTTAAATAGCTCGGTTATCAAAAATAATTACGAGACCATTGACCGACCAATGATCGACCATTATGAATTCAGCAGATTACGAACTTTTAGCAAAGTGGCAATGGGACCGTGTTGGAATGACAAAATAATAGCAGACTTGGGCCCAGGTGATCTCTTTTACTTTAATTACCATACAATAAATATATTATTATAATAGTAAATAAGCCGTATGCCACAGACTTAATTCTGCACACAACCTAAGTTTCTATTATCAGCCACAGTTCAGCGTAAAAGGCTTATCTATCATACAATGCCTTTGCACAGTTGCTTAATGCACCGTTACATTTTAGGACCATATTTTAGGGCCTCTGGTGCTAAATAACAATAAGTTATGTGATCCAGATTGTTAAAATTTGATCTCCGATATTATTATATCTAAGGTAATAGAATAATAAGTGTTTAATTTTAATCTGTAATGCAGTATTTAGGATAAATTGTTGCGCGTTGGTATTCGTGACTTGGTTTACTTGCTATTTTATGATATTATTTAAACAAGCTCAAGGGAGGGTTTTTGAAATGCTTTCTTTTAGCTTTTCATGATAAATTAAGTAAGTACGAAATGATTAATTTACAAAGAAAAAGGCCAGAACGATCGATGCTGTGTGCTGATTAAAATGTTTGTCAAAACTGAGTAAATATTTGGCTTCTGACAATCCGTAACGACTGCCAAAGATCTTCAAATGACAGCCGGGACCCAGGACTTGTGCTTTCCGAGGCACGGAGGAGTCTCGTTATGTTAAGTTGGTCACCCATCCGCAGACCAACCTCGACAAGCGTTGCTTAACTTTAAACATCACCCGTGGGGTTGTTATAATTTAGCCACGAGCTCCTGAAGCTGTCTCGAGTTAGACACTGTTAGATATTCCAGGCAAAATAAAAGCCTTCTTTTAAAGAAAGCCACCTATGGATAGTGTTTAAAGCTGAAATTGCGACACAAGTGTCCGATATAAATTTCTACAGAGTTCATACTTGTGTCTATATGTATATAAAACTCGCTGATTCGACACTAATTTTCGTGTCACACCAAATGTCTTCCCATGCTGAAACATAGACACTCGTTGTATAGATTGTGAAAATGGTTTATAGTGTCTATTTTTAGCTTAAGACATGGGCCAAATCCAAGTCAAGTATCCAAAATCAAGTCGCGGTGTGTCAACCTCGCAAATCAATCCAAATTTTCGACAGCAGTAAACAGTACTTCGTAATATCGTCTGTCCTATATCACTCAAACACTATATAATACTCTAATGATTAATAATACCAGGTGTAAGACTTAATTACGAGTAGAACAGGCCTGCCTCTAAAGTTTGTCATTGCAATTTGCACCGCCCCTGTCCGGATTGAACGATATATCTCGCGATATTTCTCGAGATATCTGATAGTGGCGTACAATTATCGTTTAAATTGCAAGTGTGGGAGTGATTACTCTTGACTCTACAGTCTAGTGAGTGAGTATTATGAGGAGATATTAGGACAATGTGTAAGAATTATTATATGAGTGAATGAAGATTGAGCTGCAAACATTTTGGCAATAAAAACCAATCAAAGTGCAGCTAAGAAAAATTGTGGAGAAGACCCTACTCAGAAATCTTTGCACGAGGTAAAATTTTCAACACACTGACTGGTTCTGATTAATATTTTGGCATGTGATACACATCGTTTGACATTTATGTAAGTACGTGGGCATTTGTCATTGCAGCCTCTCGCTTCTATATACCTCGCTATCGGTTCGAGCTCTATTCGGCTTCGGCTATGATCGCAAATTTTTTCTAAAATGTATTATTTCCGATCATCAAAATCGACATATTATTTTAATAATATGCATCTTAAATAACAACTAAACCAGAAAACATTCTGCAAGACAAACGTTACAACAAAAAGAAAATATCACCCTCAATCACAAAAGACATTCAATCTTTGCATTGAACACAGAATTTTAATCGCACACAGGAACATAAAGTTCGATAGTAACCACCTATAAATAATCACCATCTTTGAATAGAGAGTTACTTAGTTAACACTTGAAATACTCGCGGCCTGGTCCATAAGACCGCGGTGTTACTTTTTCAGTTCCACACATAAATAAATGGCTAACTAAGACGTTGGGACACACGATTTTATGGCCCCAGTGTGGCCAGTACTTTATTGTGCACAGATTTACTTGTAGATCTGTGTGAAGTGAAGCGTTTTCGATTTAGCCAAGAAAAAGCGTGAGTTTCATGTTTATAATGACAGGTGTTGAAAGGATCTATTGTGTGAAGTGTGGTTTTAATCGTGAGTTTTACGTGTCAGAGATAAATCTCATTAAAGTTACAGATGTAATGAATTGTACTGTTTTATAGATCAGAAAGAAAGTAAAAGTGTTTATTTGCACTAAAAATGAAGCATATCATACAAAAGCAAACTAAATTAGTTACTTATACAGGTTGAGAAAATATCCGAATAACATTTTTTTGTTGTAAAACCCGTTGTACGTATAAAAACTATAAATATTATCCAAGAACGGTCATAAGCAAAAGCAATAAAAAGAAAACAAACATGATCTCCGATCGCCTACAGTTATTTGAGTGCACATAATATTTGTCTTCATACAAATTATGACATTGCCCGCACAAAGGGTTAAGAAATTAACCAGCCGTTTACGGTCATCCTTTTAACTCAAAAACATTAATTATAACACCTCTTTAACTTTAAATTTATTGTGTTGTTTTGTTCCTCATTACTGGGTTTTAGTATTTTTTTTATGCGAAGTGCTCGGGGTTATATCGGGTGTTTAAGTTTCTTATAATTTATGGCTAAAGGCGTATTTTATGTGGTACCTTTAAAGGCACGTGGGTATTTATGCCGGTACGTTTCAATCTGGGAGATCTTTGCCTGTGGTCGTTTATTTCTTTGCGAACTATTTGCTCGCGTTCGCGGTTTGAATTTCGACGTTTTACTAAAGTCGATTTTGAGATTATGTTTCGTAAATGCGTTATTGGCAGGTGTTTTAGTTTTATGACCTGTAATTATTATAATATAGCTTTTCCCGCCGCTTCGTTCACGAGATCGTTCCTTTTTCCGGGAAAGGTATACTTGTCGATTTCAGGGTTGGACAAGATTTTATTGGGTTTTTCTTTCATCAATTTCTCTATTGGAGTCCAGAGTCAGGACTTGTGGACCGGATTTTCTTTCTTTCTTTTAAGTGAAAATGATGATGTAGCTGTCAAAACATACAAGCAAGATGAAGGGGCCACTTAAGTTAACACGGTGAGAGGTGGCAGAATAGAACAGCTGTGCACTTGCAAAGAAAACGCAGCGATTGATTGGTTTCGGTGATGAGAACAGCCATCATCTTTGAAAGTTGATGTGTTGATGACAGACAGAGCAAGCAGACAATTTGGAAAAAAAAGGCATAACCAACTTATACAGATCAAATCTCTAGAATTAGTCTGTAAAAGTTCTTAAGTTCAAGTACATATGAGGTTTTCTCCAGAACTACTCATTTGATCAAATGTACCGTTGAGTTGCGACACAACTCAACGGTCAGCGAGTCAACACGTCCCCTGAGGATGCCTCGTGGAGAGGCGAAACACGTGTCGGTAATGGTGTTGGGTATTGCTTTGCCTTCCTGCATGTGCATAAAATCCTTGCATTTGCCTTGTAATCTTGCATGTGCATAATATAACGGGCGGGAGGGAGGTGCATACCTGCAACCCACTAATATTCGCGGAAATTAAAACTAGATATATTGTTTTCAATTTCAAATTTAAATGGATTTCCGCAAAGTAACGCCTGACTCAATCAATTTTTTTTTTTTTTTTTTTTTAGTCCTACTAATATTATAAACGCGAAAGTTTGTAAGTAAGGATGGATGGATGGACGTTTGTTACTCTTTTATTACGGAAAAACTTCCGAACAGATTGTAATGAAATTTGGAACAGAGGTAGATAATAGTCTGAAATAATACATAGTATACTTTTTATCCCGGGAGTATGTACCCTTGGATAATTTTCGTCATTCACCTCCGGAGCAACACTGTCACTTTTGCAAAAACGCAATTTTTCAGGAGAAGCATTTAAAGATTTGGAGTTGCTTAAGGCTACAAACTGTAACGGCATTTACTCTCTTACGTACTATCTATAAGGACTACTAGAAGAACTTTAGGTCGCTTTTGTTATATTTTATTCAATTTTTCAAAATATTGCAAAAGTGTCAGTATTGCACCGTAGCGGAGGCACGATGTTTATAAATCTGGTTTCGGAATAAATTTTATTTTTTGATGTGAGAAAGTCTAGTCTAATTCTGAATTACTATTTAAATAATGATATGAATGAATATGACTTCTCCCACTCTGGGCGGAGCGAAAGGGAGTGTCAGACTCTTACTGACAAAAACCCATCCGTGATCCTTCTTGTGCCTTCTTGTCCGTTAAATATCGGACAACACAGTGGCGTATCAAATGAAAGGGTTTGATTTGTGTATTACGAAATTGTTTGCCTTATATATAATATAACTTAACCAAAGATATGATAATATGTTGATTGTGAGTAAATAATTAATTGGTTAAAATCCTTTTGCAGAAAGTACATCGTTTCGGTTATTGAGGAACCATAGTAGAATATATATGTATGTGTCATCAGCATATATATATACTAATTTCTCCATTCGACTTCATCTGTCATCAACTCATCGTCATCAACGTTCATGGATGACGGCTGTTTCATTTTACCACATGTTTTATCTCACCAACACCTAGAATCTATTCACCAACTTATGCAGATGTATTCGCGATAAAATAAACATATTAATAGGTTTTCCCAATACTAATAAAATTGTTTTGCAATTCCACAGTGAAGTATATCGTAATTAATTTTAATTTATGCATAGGCGTCGGTTTTCCTTTTATTCTGAAAAATTGGTTCGGTAGTAAAATTGATTCTTCGAAGTTTGTTAGATCGGTGTGAATCAAGTAAGGGAATTAATATGGCGCCTATAATCATTGTGTATTTCAGTGTAATGTGAAACATACTGTTATTATAATTATATGTGCTTTACGTGAGTAGAAAATCGATACTTATTAATTGTGATTTATGACATATTTGGATAGAATTGCTAATTTTAAGTTACTTGGAAAAATTTACGAATAAAGTCACTCCACAATCTTTTAGTTATCCCGTAATATTAATGTACATATTTAACTTGAAAATGTTTGGCACATATATACCTATGTATATATCACGATAGGATCTTTGTATCCTCATTTAATCATAATTTATTATGATTAAATGATGATAAAAAGGTCCTATCTATTCATTTTGTAGCAAGCCTAGCCCAAAAAAAGAATCTTTTAAGAAAATGAACAATGAAAATATGGGAAAAGCATTTTTTCGTTCCAAGATGAATCAAAACAAGGAAAAGCATGCATGATTGTTCAAGAAAATCTTAAACAAGGAAATAACAACACGACCTGGATTTTCAACCACTGTCATGTTTTTCTGGAAATATGACTTGCATATGTAAATTAAAACAAGATATAACCCAACGTCACGAAGATTATGAGGTAACGAGAATATGAGGTCATAAAAGTTATGCTGTCATCATTATGAGAGCTAGTTTTTTAATGACGTTCAAGACTTAGTAATTCTTATGAGACCGGCCGTGTGCCGTATGGGATTTTCCATCAGTAACTTCTTCTCTGGTGAAGAAGTTACGTATAAGTACGGGGTAAGTTTTAAAAAATCCGGTTAAGTGTGAGTCGAAATAAGGTTTTTGAAAATATTTGTCAAAGCGCTCATTTTTATTTTACTTCCTAAAAACATAGTATATAATCATCAGCCTTTTAATTTTCCCACTGCTGGGATACAGGCCTCCTCTCTAGGAGAGGGAATGGGGCTGTAATCCACTACGCGGGCCCAGTGCGGGTTGATGAATGTCACATGTCTCCGAATATTTGGTTCTAGGACATGCCGGTTTCATCACGATGTTTTCCTTCAACGTTTTGAGAGCAGTGGTGATGAAATTAATTACACAAAGTAATGCGCCTGGCTGGGCTTGAACCCGCGACCTGCAATTCGTAAGTCGGGGCCGTTACCACTCGGCCACCACTGCTCGCACTCGGCCACCACTGCACTCCCTAAAAAGCATAGTATACTTGCTCGGATCGGCTCTATAGATGCTCGTACTGAAGTAATAAATTATTATTTTTATCAAGTTTATAGACTTCATTTGTAAAATACCAATGCGATTTATTAATGTCTGATTAATATTTCCTTGTATGTAAGCTGCATGCTTAACTTGCAAAAGTATACGATCGGTTTATCTCGAGCATCTTTACGAGTGCAAGTGCAGTCGGAATCATAACCATTGGCAGGTTGTTAGAATTGGTATTTGAAAAGGTAGGTTTACATACTAATAAAGGCTTATAGACTGGACTTGACGCCGTTTATGATTGTTATCTAAGAAATCATGGGTATAGCTATTTTCATTTAACACTATAAAAGCGGTCATTGACTTACCTCATCATTTATTTATTGAAATTCGATTACTCTCTGTACTTACAGAATCATCATAGAATCTAAAATTGATTGAGTCAGGCGTTACTTTGCGGAAATCCATTTTAAATTTGAAAATGAAAATAATATATCTAGTTTTAATTTAAACTAGATATGTATATTATTTTCATTTTCAAATTTATTATAGAATCTAATGGCTATAAGTATGATGAGCTTCAGGAGTCGCAGGGCTATTCCTGGCCACTGTAGGTGCGGGTCTGCGGATGACGAGCAATGGGTGGCTCGCCTTCTGTTAACAACGCCCGAATCGATGGCGCGTCGTGTTCTACGCGTGCGTGAAAGAGATGTCAGCATAGAAGACGGGGCCCACCGTCCAGGGCCTGTGCCTGCTAGGTTTGCAGAATTTGTACAAAAGATTCAGCGCGGCCCTGGAACGCAAAGGACAGTAGCAGTAACACGGGTACGTTTTAGTCGGTAAGAATCTGACACTCACTTCCGTTTTGCACAAAGCGGAAGAATTCATTTAATGATTTCGCGCTCATAAAAAAACTGAATACGAATGTAAAATATCGGTTTTGCATCGTTCAGCTTTGATGACAGTAGCTTCGTCTTCGTCGGTGTCAACCCTAGATGGAAGAACAGATTATAGATATCATAAAAAATATTTTCATTGAAACCGGACCAACATGACAAATCTAAACTTTGTAACATAAGAGAGTGTGGTTAATTAAAATTCAGCTTGCAAGATTTATCCTAAGTGAACTAAAAATCATAGCTAGTTAAAATTAAATAAGATCTTGTTTAAAGCCATGAACTCGGAACTTGTTTTAGAATAAAATATTAAGCTTAGTTTATTCTACAAGTTCCTATGTAGAGATAGCACAGAGAGGGCAATGGCCGATATTGCCAATCTAAAACGAATCAACCATAGTTTATAACTTATTGTCATTATGTATAATAGGAAACGGCGCCGGCGCCTGCAAAGGAGGAGACAGAAAAACCATAAAATTCAAAGGGAAATAGCTAATAAATGGCCTATATCAAGAATTAAGTCTTACAAATCGTGCTTTTAATTACTGATATTTCAATACAAAGGGAACCTAATGGTTTTTGTTGTATAAAATGAATGGCATTATAGAAGAACGAATCAAACAATGAACGAACAGGACCTACGGCAATGCGCCGCCGTTACATGGTGGACATTCTACCCACACGCACAAAACGTTTTGGGAACACATTAATTGTGCGTACGGCTAAGGAGTGGAATTCCATTTCGTCTTTATAATATTAGTATAGATGGTACGGAACCCTTCGAGCGAGAGTTCAACTCACACTTTGCAAATTTTTTTGGCTTTTTGGTTTTTTTGTGCTACATAACGCCATCCATTTCACAAACATCCGTGATATTGGCGACAAAAACACAAACGACAATAAATTAGCAATGCTTTAGGCTTCGCTTCGATAAATCATTGCGATACACGTATGCCCCTCAACACCGGACGTTTATGCCTTTTAGACCAAGATTATGGTAAAGATGGATGGTAAGTATGGTTAAACAAAAATGTGAAGAACTAAGTAAGCTCTAGGTTCTAGGATAACTGTAATAACAATATACAATAGCCATTTCTAACTTGAACCAATATTAAAAATATAGTTCCCGTTCCCGTAGGAATATAGGGATAAAATATAGCCTATGTCACCAGGGATAGTGTAGCTTCTCAACAGTGAAAGAATTTTTAAATTCTGTTCAGTGATTTCGGAGCCTATTTAATACAAAAAAAAAATAATCAAATCTTTCCTCTCCATAATCTTATACATAAAATTCTCGTGTCACAATTTTAGTTACCATACTCCTCAGAAATGGCTTGACCGATTTTTATGAAATTTTATATGCATATTCAGTAGGTCTGAGAATCGGCTACTATCTATTTTTGATACCCCTAAGTGATAAGGGTTGTCCACCCCTAACATTTTTTATTTTATTTTATTTGGCAAAACAACGTTTGCTGGGTCTGCTAGTATTAATTTTGCGCACACTGCCCGCCTCTGCAAATGCATTTTCAGTATAAATTTTTAAAAAGCGTCGAGTCGCAAGCGAGGTGCTAGTATATGTATATACATATTTATTAAACATTGATTTATGCAAACTTGTCAACTCAGCAGAAACTAACTTCCCTGAGAAAACATTAACAGACCTATAGTCAGATTTCGCCATAAAACATTTTCCTTATCCAGTATTACTCGAATCCCACATCATGAATACGCATTTATAGCGAGAAAATGTTAATAGAACAAAACAATAGATTCCTGCTGCCGATACGGAACGATTGATATCATAGTGAATAATTACCGATACCAGTTATAAAACTGACAGATAACCATTATTATGAACAAACCGATCGGTGTACCCATGTAGTTGCAACGCAATAATCAGATTATTTCCTGCGACTGTTCTCGTAAGTTTCTTGAATTGAAGACATAATTTACAAACAAAAGTAAAAAAAAAATGGAAAAATTCATTTCATTGCCGTTTCATTCATCACTTGCTCTTATTATTAATCTTTTATTGTGTATTCCTAAAATAACGCAAATTTAAAAATATGCATTAGAACGAGTTTGTATGAAATTTTGAAAAAGATACATTGTTGGATTAACAAATGGCATACTTTTCATTCCGGTAAATGGCTAACCAGAGACTGAAGCAGAAACTCAGATACGGGCTGAAATTGAGAGCTATTAGGACTCATAACATACCACGAGACCAGAATCATAAAGAAGCATTCCAAAACCTTCAAAAGTAAACATTATCATCATAAGGAGTTAGTTTTACTAGTTTTAAATGTTTCCCACGTATAAGTTATTGGTTATTTATTTAAATAAATATTATGTACAAATAACGAAATGTTTCTGTTTATAACAGCATGTCAAACAGACATACATTATCCCATTCGTATTTAAAATACCAATGAGATAGTAGACCACCGATAATCCCCAGTAATTAAGTCAGTTAAGATAAATACATACGTTTATTTCATTGTACTGCACATTTATAATGATGTTAAGGTTTTTGATTGGCCGATACGATGATACCCACGATATATCGAACAAAAACGTGTGCTAACATCGTGAGTTCGATGCTAGGGCCAATTATTATGATTTTTAGGGTTCCAGTTTGAAAAAACGGAACCCTTGCATCATATAATAGTCACAGCGAATTTACTTTGACAACGCCAGTGATATACTACTGAAGTAAAAACGGAGCTGATATTCGTACCTGGTGGATAAATACTATCTTTTCACATCTATACTTAATATTATAAAGCTGAAGAGTTTGTTTGTTTGTTTGTTTGAACGCGCTAATCTCAGGAACTACTGGTTCGAATTGAAAAATTCTTTTTGGGTTGAATAGACCATTTATCGAGGAAGGCTTTAGGCTATATATCATCACGCTTAAGCCAATAGGAGCGGAGCAGCGATAAAGAATGTTTTAAAATCGGGGATTCCACGGGGACGAAGTCGCGGGCAGCAGCTAGTTACTTCCTATTTACTTACACTATCACTATTTACACTTCAACCTATTGCAATAGTAGGTACCCAATTTAGGTAGAAATTTAAATTTAAGATTAAATGTTTTTGATATCATTTGACAGCTAACAAAGTTAACTTTCAAATGTTACGCCACAATCCAATTGAATTTGTAAAAAAATTGATGCGCAAAAAGTTTTCCACATGTTCAAGTTCACATTTATCGAGAGTTTACAAACTCTCAAGATATTTAATAATCTTACTTTGGCTTTGCAATTATTTGGTGACTTCTATACTAATATTATAAAGAGGAAAGATTTGATTGTTTGTTTGTATTGAATAGGCTCCAAAACTACTAAACCGATTTGAAAATTTTTTTCACTGTTGGGAAGCTACACTATCCCCAGGTGACATATGCTATATTTTGCCCCCATATTCCCACGGGAACGGGAACTATGCGGAAGAACCGCGGGGCGCTGCTAGTATATAGGTACATACATATGTATGTACCTTTACGGACGAGTTCAACTCGTACTTAGCAGTTTTTTTATCGTAAATAGGCTGTTGGTTGTATTATTTATGTGTATTATAATTATTAGTTAAGCTATGTCCTGTCATCATTAATATGATCTTAGCAATATAAATGTCATCGCGATTTAACAAATAATTTATTATTATGCGCATAGTAACCATGCCCTTTTTCTTAGGCTCAGTTTAAGGTTATTGTTATATCTTAAGGGTATTGTTGTGCATCCAAACTAACTTAAGTACTCGTTAATTTGAGCATTTGCACGTCTTGCAAGTATTTTTTTTTTAATAAAAATTACAGTGGACTCAATAATATATATAATAGCGTTTGCGACAAAAAGGTTAATTTCAGCAATGTTTGAATGAACCTTGAGTGACGAGGGACGGAGTAAACGGTTTATTTCTTAACATAGAACTTTAATTAGTAATTAATTACATAATTTTAATTAAATAAAAGAGAGCAGTTAAATGAGGATGTGGCGATCATAGTCAACTAGATTCCACTTCCCATTCATATGCCGTAACCTATTCTAGATAAAAAAAGGAAATACCACAAGATTTTCATAGGAAATAAACTATCCTTTGCCAGGAATTCCACTGCAAATGTCTACCTACAAACGTCAAAACTTACCCGCGTATTGAAGTAACCAAAGCTCGTATTAAAAGTAATGCATTACTTTCCTTTGATTCACTTGCTTTATAGTCACCGAGACTGATAGAGAATTTACTTAACTGATTTTATATTTCAGTGTTACTTATATCTGTTACTGTGAATGCAATATTTGGGCGATAGCCATTGGGCGACTTCTGCGGGAAGATTTTTATTTATTTTATTTATTAAAACTTTATGCACTAGTAAAAAAAACTGTACATAGGCGGACTTAATGCCTTAGGCATTTTCTACCAGTCAACAACAACAAGGAAGATCAATATGTTACAACCGATCAACATCGTGTCTTCCACTTAAATATGATACTGGCTCTTTTTCTTGATTACCAATGAATCAACGAACTAGATTCTTATCTTATCACTAGTATATTATGCCAAAGTTTGGATGGATGGATGCATGTTAGTTACTCAAACACGCTGAAACGGCAGAACGGATCAGAATGACATTTGGCACAGAGATAGATTGGAATCAGAGAATATGGAATCTCAATCACATCACTGACTTTTTTATTCTGGGAGGATGTTCTCTCGGGATAATTTACGAAATTCGCGCGGACGAGACCACCGGCGAAAGCTAGTACATTAATGAATAGGTAAATGGAATGCACAGAACAGCCGGCTGAAGAAATAGAAGATGATACCGAGTATTTATAATAATATCTCTATGGATGGCCATTCACGTGTACGTTCAGACCACCAGCACCGGCACGGTAGCCCGGGGTCGCGGGTTCGAGCCCGTGCAGGACGCGCATAAATATTGTTTCGTCTACAACAATCCCGATCATTTTTGTCTTTATTTATTGAAAGCATGCAGCACCATTGTCATGGCCGAACGTGATCTCCTTACAATGTTACTTACGAAAACACAATGTTATAAACTTATTAACTTTATGAGTTTTGAGCTGATTTTTATTAGATAAGTATTGGTATTTGTGGTTTTTATTATTGATTGTTACAAAGTTTGTAAATAGTCATCTGAAGCTTACGTTCTGACATAAGTCATTTTTAGTCTCTGAGTTTCTATACAAAAGAGACTGATATAAAAACGATAACTATAGACAAAAGTCTATTATATTTATGGGTTGACAAGTCATTTCGATAGCGCTTGTCATACCTACCTATTAATTTTGGGTTTCAGTGGTCATTTCATTTTATTTTATTTTCAACACTGCCAGTTGGTAACTTGCCCAAGAAACTGGCAGCATTGCCACAATGAATGGCAATGCTTAGCCTCTGGCTAAAATAAAAGTCAGCTCTTGGGTCACGGAAAGTGTCAACCAGTCGTTTCGAAGTTTCTTTGAAAAGGTTGTGAGTGCAGGGTTCCCACGGCCAAAGGTTAACCCTAAACGGCTCGAATATATAAATAGTTACCCACTAATAAGGTTAATATATTTTATTTGATTTTTTATGCTAGTTTTTAGTAGTTTTGTAACTTTAGTCTATTTTTTCATGTTTGTTTTTATTTTTAATTTGTTAATTTATAACAAAACCGTATTTATTTATTTAGATATTATATACTTAATTGTACACCGTGGTTAACACAAAAAAAGAGAAAACTACAAACTAAAACACATGTACAATGGGCGGCCTTATCGCATTCCTCGATCTCTTCCAGGCAACCTGGAATGGACAGTAATTGCCTGGACATAAATGGGGCTGTAATCGGTGCAACATTACTGTAAATAATTAAATCCTTAATTTAGTTCTTTAATTTAGTCCTTGGTGATAGAATGCTAATTTTTTTACTAGATAAAGAGGCATTATATTACCCTTGATGCCCTTACATTAATAAATAACCACTATTATGGGTTTGTTTGCCAAATTTTTTTCATGTATTACAATAATCGTCACCACACTATGAAATAATGTGTTTTCATAGTGTGGTGACGATTTTTGTTATAATATACGAATAGGATAAAAATGATGACAACGAGACAAAAATCAAAAATTTCCGTAAATTTTTCATACTCCAATTTTTCCCAAGTTTTAAATTCACAGGCGTACAATTGTTTGTGTGGAGGCGAAGCGCGACGTAACTTTGTTACGACGACAGGTTTGGAGTGACGAAGTGACAGGCGGAGGCGGCGTCCTGTGACGAGGCCAATCAATTTGTACCTGCACAATACGCAATACATCGCGCCAAACTAACTGGCTCACACCGAGGCAGGAGGATTCTGGAAAAGATTATACTGAGTTCGTATTAAGAAATTACAAATAAAAATATTTTGTCACTGTTTTGAATAGGGTATTTTACTGTAAAAATCTAATTAGTCCGTCTGATTGATTTACAAAAAATATTGGACACGTATTTTTTCATGTTTCACGTAAACAAAAAATGAAGACGATACAGTACGTGACGTCACGTCGCTGGTAAAAATTGTAGCAACGTAGTGACGTCACGTGAGTTTTCAACGCACTGTATCGTCTTCATTTTTTGTTTACGTGAAAAAAGAAAAAATGCGTGTCCAATATATTTGTAAACCTATCAGACAAATTAGATTTTTACAGTAAAATACCCTATTTTGTATTTTTCTATGATATATGTAACTTTGTTAAGGCTACAAGTACGGAGTGACAGGGGTAGGTGGCGTACTGTGACGTAACTAATCAATTTGTACCTGCACAATACGCAATACATCGCGCTAAATTAACTGGCTCATACCGAGGCAGAAAGATTCTGAAAAAATTCGAGTTGCCTGTTCCCAACTACGTATGTTTACCATTCTAAAGTTGAGTTTTTAGTTGGAATGTCTGCCTATCTGACGAGTATATGTTGTATTAAAAAGTAATTGGTAAAAAAATATTTATTCAAGACTGTTTTCATTTTCATCGAAATCCCAAAGAAAATATTACTAAACTTATATTTAAATACGAGTGAAGCGTAATACGCTACCCCTTACTAAAACCATACATATTTAGGTATCAATAACGTACTTTTAAATTAATTTTCACTTCTTTAACTGTGAATACTCACTGTAATAAAAAAGAGGAAGCTCCGATAAAGTCCGAGATTTGCAACTCGTACAGAATACGCCTCCTCACCGGGTGTCTCATACAAGATGCATAGAGGCGACGCTGCGCAGGAGTCGCTGTGTAGTGCCGCTAATGAACGCAAGCACACTCATTACAGCAGCGTAACGAGACCGCACACATTCGATGCCCGAGTCGTTCAATATTTAGATTGATGGAGTCCATAATGCGGTGACACAACTGTTTGAGGAAATAAATTAGGCATGTGCATATGTTTGCCTGGATAAAGCTACGAAAAGTGTGTGTGTATGTATGATATTTCTGTGAGTTACATAATCTTGGCTAAATTAAGAAAAAGTCTTCAGAAATACGTACTCCTTAATCGTTATTTTTAATAGTGATAGAATTTACATCATATCCTATCCTACTTTCTTGTAACAAAAAAATTCTTGTAAATCTGAAATCATGCTAATGCTACGCATATAATAGTGTGTGTATATTTCTGTGAGTTAACCTTGGCAAAATTAATAAAAACACTTCAGGAATACATACTCCTTAATCGTTATTTTTAATAATGATATAATGTACCTACATCATATTCTATCCTACTTTCTTGTAAATATGAAATCATGCTAATAATACTTAGTGAAAAGTATTTTGTTTTGTGCTATCTTCTTGCTAAAAAAAAAATACTGCTGATCAATCATTTGAAATGATTTGCAAGAAAAATTAAAGCACAAGTAGACTTTGATCAGTGGCCCGACTGTATGGACTGTACTGTGACGGAAGTATACCAGAAGCATAATATTTACTATCCCTTTATCACAACAGAATTATGTTAGCATGGCTTGTTATAGTAGGGGGCGGAAAGTATTCTATGACATAATTATGTATGTCCCACAAAGGACAGAAAAAGCTTTTAATTTAATTGCTAAATGTTCTCTAGTATAATTTTCGACGTTTCACGTGAGATCGAAACCGCAAAAATATATGTGGAAATTAAATTTATTCTAATGCTTGCTATAATACATTGCCTATAATTTTACATAATGTAAAATATTATCTTTGATCATAATGCCGTGACACATAAGCACAGCGCAGGTGGAAACGAATGATGCAAAGTATTTCTCTACACAACATTGACCCGGAGAAAGGAAATTAAAGCATACAAGTACGTTCTATTCTTCAATTTTTTATTAACAGCAAGCAATTTTTCCGATATGTAAAGGGAATTGGAAAAAAAGTGCATGTTATTAATTTATACTTATTTAAAACAGGACAGCAAGTATAAAACAAATAAATAAACTTTGATTAATAGATACAGTTGAACTTTTTGGATTTGAACTGGACTGAAACGAACAAGGACTAAAGGTACATCAATATTATAATAATAGTTATATACTAAAATCACGCAGATAGATTATAAAACATTGTTAATGAAGAACGAAACTCATTAGCGCCTCAAGCAGTTCAGACGAACATTACGTTAAAAATGTTAACATTTTGGTGACCGCTCTCAAATATATAAGTATTTTTTATCTGTGACATTACCTTCAAACCTCAACAAAGCCACGCTTGGCACCATAACGTATGTTAATTTACCTCACAATTCAAAACAAATGACAAACACTACCTCATAATATTCCACCACAGATATACATAACTTACATAAATAAGAGTATATCAGCAGTAAATTAAATTCCAGCGAACACTATTATTATCATATCTCACTAGGCTGTTAGCAAAGAGTTATGGCGGATAAATATTATAATTTGCGATACAACGTACTAGCAGTAAGATTCACTTATGCGCTTACGTCTAAATTTCAATGGTGCTGGTATTCTGTTGGAGGTTTTACTTTAGCGGTTACTTAGAATAGCTGGTTTGGTTGTCCTTTACAGAAATGTACTGATCATTAAACTGACGAACATTTAATGTGTTGATTCCGTATGTGTTAATGAAAACGGAGAGCTCTTATAGGATCACTCGTGTGTGTGTTTGTCCGTGAGTCTGTTACAGTCAATTTACTGTTAATCTATTGTATTTGAATTGTTACAAGCTTTCCTTGATACCTTTTAATTGTATTGAACTTAAAATATGACTTGCAAAGTTATTTGCCTATGACTCAATACTGGGTAAGTGATTCAACTGGAGAAGTTCGACTTCAAAAATGACAGAATTTGATCAGAGTTGCTGGAGTTTGTGTTTCCTGTTAACCTGAGGGTTGAAGTCGAGAGTAAATAGGTTGTCCCTAGGCAAACGTGCTTCACAATCGACCATATCTTCGCTTTGAAACGTTAGCCTACCAATAGTACATAGAAAAAAAGTTCCACCACAGCATAGACGAATTGTTCAGTCTGTTAAGAAACAAAGCAATATGCAAAGCTGATAAAAGATTCGATTCGTAATTCCTTCTTAAATATAAAGGTAATTATTATTTTAAATTACTAAAAAAAAAATTCTAAAAAAAATGGTCTCCCGCCTTGTTCTGCAGAAGGCACAAAGATTGGAAGAAATGTGACATTCACCAACCCGCATTGGGCCCGCGTGGTGGATTACGGCCCATTCCCTCTCCTAGAGAGGAGGCCTGTGCCCCAGCAGTGGGAACATTAAAAGGCTGATTATGTTATGCTTGGTCTGCAGCCTTATCTTGTCAACTATAACTCAAGGAGATTATTTGGCAGCGTGTTACTGCTTTTTGGCTCTATCTTCAACAATATTTTCTCTAGTTTCTTTCCCAAAGGTTCGAAGCATTTAGTTCCCGTATGTTTCCACCAGGACTCGTCTTGTTGATCCGTAGGTGGTTCTTACGTTGCATAATATCAGTAATTTGCTCTTATCAAGTGGTCCCAGGGGAGAAAATCGGGATGTGACCTCTGTCAGCGATAGATGAAATTACTGACCAACGCTTAAAATAAATTATAGTTTTATTGTGTTTATGATACTGCGAATTGAGCGTTAGAATTTTATTAAATAACTAGCTGCTGCCCGCGACTTCGTCCCCGTGGAATCCCCGATTTTAAAACATTCTTTATCGCTGCTCCGCTCCTATTGGCTTAAGCGTGATGATATATAGCCTAAAGCCTTCCTCGATAAATGGTCTATTCAACCCAAAAAGAATTTTTCAATTCGAACCAGTAGTTCCTGAGATTAGCGCGTTCAAACAAACAAACAAACAAACAAACAAACAAACTCTTCAGCTTTATAATATTAGTATAGATTTGTTTCTATTTTTTTTTTATTTGCAGCCTGGTACTTTCTGATTGGCTGTCTAGCGTTCGGAAAGCTACGCGGTATCTTGTCGTCTCACATGCCATAGTGACTCAACTTGAAATTACCAGTGCGACAAACGGAACTGAAACGTTGTCACTCACGATGGGCATCATCAGAAGGTCAAGTCAGCCAAAGGGCAATTAAAAGGGTTATGCTTGGAATTCCCTTAAAAAATAAGAACCAAGAATGAAGTAGTAGGAGATCAAGGTTACGCCGACATAGTCCTAAGACTCATCAAACTTAAGTAGCAGTGGACAGGTTATATTGCTGTCAGAATAGAAGACAATCCTTCTGGATCATCAAATCTTCTGGATGTGAGTAGCACAAGACTGGTTGTTGTGAACACTATTAAGGAAACCCTGAGTACAGCAGTGGACGCCCGTCTTCTTTTTCTCCTCTTATTTTTATTCTTCAAATGTTAATGATTACGAATCTTTTATTGAACTACCAGGAAAACATTTCAGCATTCCTTCAGAAACTGAAACAATAACACACATACTTATTTACCCAAAACAATATCAAAAAGAAACAATTTAAAAAAGAAACGAAATCTCCTAAGATAAAATTCTTGGAGAAGCCTGCATTGTTTCCGAACACACGTCGATACAAAAAACGCTATTGTAATACTGAGGAAACGGAAAGTGGTATCGTCTGCGTAACGCGAGGCTACCCCGCGCGCCGCTATGCGATTCATACGTTTAGGGATGCGCAGGAGTCGGTAGCGGGGTCGGTGTCGAATTGAATAATTGGAAGGTGATACATACATTGAATAATCGGAAAGTGATAGCAGTGGTGGCCGAGTGGTTACCGCCCCGACTTACGCATTGTAGATCGCGGGTTCAAACCCAGCCGGGCACATTACTTTGTGTAATTAATTTCATCACCACTGCTCTGAAAACGGTGAAGGAAAACATCTTAAGGAAACCGGCATGTCCTAGGACCAAAAATTTGATAGTAAATTACATTCACTATCCCGCACTGGGCCCGCGTGGTGGATTACGGCCCATTCCCTCTCCTAGACAGAAGGCCTGTGTCCCAGCAGTGGGAACATTAAAAGGCTGATTATGCTTTATGCTTATAAGGTGATACACACCAGGTGTGTTTGATGGAATCATCATGTTCTTAATTGAAAAATGTGAGTCAACTTCAAAATCTGTCTATGTCATCTACGTGGCAGAGTTAATAATTCAGAGCCTTTTTAAATGTATCGCAGCATATTCCATGCTTTTTTAAGGGAGCAAGACGTGGGTAACAAAAGCAGTGAGAATCGTGAGTCAATTGCGTGTGAACTTATGCTTGACGGAAAAATTCTGCAATATTACACAATCTGTGCACCGTGAACTTGGTTTTCTTGTTATAGAAAAGCTAGCATTCTCTTTATCACTCAAGAAAACTAACCTGATAGAGGAGCATTCATGTAACAAAGGTGTCATTTATTATTATTAGGTTTTCATTTAGTATTTTTTCCTAAAGCCACAAATTAATACGCAACAAGAAAAAAAAAATAACCAGCTAAATCCTATTCTGAATTTTGCACAACCCTATTCCATCTCATATGTTTTATTGTACCCCGTGCAATGTGCGTCGAATACTTGCGTGCGGGATTAAACAATTCAGTGAGCGCGTGCCTTTACTGCCACCGACGAACAATACGTTTTGTGTGAGACTGCCCGATTACTTTACTTGCAGATTGGATTGAAATATAATTTTGTATAAGTATACTAGCTCTTGCGAGCGGTTTCGCCCGCGTGGATGTCAAAAATTATACCAAGGCAACTTACTCCCAGAACAAAATGTATCTTTTGCCCTAATCCTGGATATAGTCTATTCATCTGTCAAGATTAATTCAAATCCGCTAAGCCGGTAAGATGTAGAGAGGTAACAAACATACAGAGTTACTAGCGCATTTATTATATTAGCATAGATAAGTGCACAACGGAATGTTGAAATTGATGGATGTAGCAGATGCTCTTAGAAAAGGATGTTATTTTCATAGACGGCTTGTTTGAAAATAAATGAGAAATGTTACAAGTTGCCGTCAAACGGGGCGAAAAGGAACAAATAGGTATATCGAAACAAAAGTTTGATAAGGTTTTTCACTTTGCTATCATAATATTGGTTTTCTAAGGAAGCAACTTTTTTTTACTTTTATCAATGCAATAAAATTGAAGATCGTAAATGCTGTAAACAAGATTGAAATAACGTAAAAAAAAACGAAATGAAGTAAGAAGTGTATTTTATTTAATTTTGTATGTGAATGTAACAACTTGAGGCACATTTGTCTTATAGGTTTCTTGGCATGTTCGGTAGCATAGAAATACGTAATAGACAGTAAACGATGACATCACAGATCCATCTGCTAGTTTCTACTTTGACTATAGCGAATGCTCATTAATGATGAATCAATTATTGAATTGATATCAACTTTAAATTTCAAGAAAGAACTTAATTACGACATGAACCAGCAAATACAACCAAATCCAGATTCATAGAAATAACCTGAAAGGGGTAATAATACTAAGCAGTAATAATGAGGGGTAAAAAGATCATTTTCAAGATTTGCGTTATTTAGAAATAACGCCAATTTTGTAAAACGGCTAATTTTCCAGCTGATATTATATGTTGTTGTTATATTATGTTTCTACACGACGACGATGCGAAAGCGGTGCACATCTCTGGGGCGCAGGCTCCGGACCACCTCCAACACCATCCTGGGCGTATTTGCGAACAGGTTTGATTGTCAGTACATTAACCATTGTTGTATGGTTAATGTAATGACAAACAAGCAAATGACTCAGAGGCAGGCGTATTATCAACCATTTTTATTTTATTATTTTGTAAATTTTATTTTTTATTGTAACAAAATTAATAAAGTAATGAATGATATGATCCTAAGGGGTTGAAATAAATGATATTTGAATTTGAATTTGAATTATTGAAGGTAGTAAGATTACACCTTGAATAATATCAGCTTGGATATGACGTGATGAACAAAGACGAATTTTCATAATTGTAATCGTTTTGAAGCATTTTGTTTCCTCCACAGGCCGTGTTTTAATAATAGTTTTTTAGATAAATACCTGATGGGGCAGCTGCACTTTTGATCATTTTATTCCCTACATAAAGGTATTCTAAAAATCCTTTTTAGAGTTTTTGTAAAGGTTTATAAAGCATTCTACTCTATCTCAATTGACCATCCTTTTTATAGTTCGAGACCACCACTTTTGTTGGACCTCCAATAACAGTTTTATTTACCCGGCATTGGTAAGTTTTTGTACAGTAGAGAAGGGAAAGGGAGATCTGGTTAATCTGGCCTGCTTTCAACCACGGATTGGACGCATCGTATCAATTTAGTTGAAAACGCGTTGGTATTTTAAGAATGTCGGAAGTGAACCCTTTTACAACAGTTTTGAGTTGATGGAAGTATTTAATAAAGTAATCATCAATTGAACTTCGGTGTTTTAATGTAAATTCGGTTTATTTGGTTTATTCGGGCCAAAGTTTAGAGAATTTAGACTTTTTTTAATAATACGAATAAAAAGTTACAATTTTCCACAGGATATGGGGGGGGATCGGACCGGGGCCAGTGTCCAGGGCGGAAAGTTCATCTACCACCGCTTGTACTAACAACGTTGGTAAATATTGTGTTTAAACTTCTAAAATGGCTAGGATTTTTGATTGATTGAAGCTTTAGGAATAAGTTTTTATTTACACATTATATTACAGCTGCACATTATGACATTTTTGATAGCAACTATCAGCCACGTAGACGCCAAAAAGTTGTTATTTTTCAAATTAGTCTACAGAAAGCCACTTCTGTTTACCTTTTTATGTTCCCCTGACTGAGAACAATTTGACCTAGGTATGTATTTTAATATTTAGTGAGACAACGTGAACTGTAATTGAAAACATTCCGTTTTCAGTCTCCAATGTAGCATTTTGTTTTTTTCACAAGTAGCACTTCGCCCGAGACTTTGTCTACGCAGATCAAGTAGGTACAAACGATTTTTTCCGTTTTTACCCCCTTATTAGATCTAATAATTGTTTCCTAGTGCTCACCTATATCATAAAAAAGGAAACTTGTGTGAAAATTCATGTTCCTAGTCCCAATAG
This sequence comes from Hecatera dysodea, assembly GCA_905332915.2. NCBI lineage: Eukaryota > Metazoa > Arthropoda > Insecta > Lepidoptera > Noctuidae > Hecatera > Hecatera dysodea. Next base: position 11,073,459 of record HG995309.1, on the reverse strand, counting down.
TTCCATACCTTTTTCATACTCACAAAACAAAATAACATCTAACGTATGAAGCAGCATTACCTATCAATGAGAAAAAAAATTGAATTCAAACTTTTTTCTCTCGTGTCTAATTGGTTGAAATCCAGCTGGCATGCCAGGCATCCGATTCACGCCCTTAACTGTTACTATATTCGTATAAACTTCTCATAGATCTTATTGAAAAATTCCGTATATTCTTTATAAAATCTATTCTTATTTATTATATTCTCATATATATATTTTTTTCATTTAAAAGATACATTCCATTTTCAAACCAGGACCAGACAGTAATATACACCATAGGTATCTAATTAGCAACATGATCTGCCAAGAAGAATAATTTGAATTTCAGAATAGTATTTATTCCATTTTCAAAACTGCATCAAAAGTACATACACCAAATCTAATGAAGCAGCATTACCTGTCAATGAGAACAATTTTAATTCAAACTTTTTTCGTTCCATTTTTGTCTCGTGTCTAATTGACTGGAATTCAACTGGCACGCCAGGCGTCCCAAACACGTAACTGTCACAGTCCGCTAGGTGGCAGCAATGTGCTCGTCACGGCGGCCATTTTCATTAATTTCATGGTAACATAATATGGGCGGTTTTTATTATAAACGTCGTTAATTGAGTTAATTTTCAGTTCTGTTGTTTGTTTTTGGAAGTTTTTTGGTGTTGATTAGCTTTGAAAGTGCTTGATTTACGGTCTAAGCACTTATAGTAAGTAGCTCTTATATTAAAAGAGGATGAATACTCCCTTCTAATAACCGATATATTTTCCATCTTTTTATTAATTTAACCCCGACATAAAATTTGTAGTATTAGCTAATTATCTCAGGCCCTTTTTTTTGGATGGGAAATCATCAAATGACCCCTCCCGCCCTGGGTGGAGCGATAGGGAGTGTCAGACTCTTACTGACTAAAACCCACCCGTGTTCCTCTTGTGCCCTTTGCGTTCCAGGGCCGCGGTAACTCTTTCGAACAAATTCAGCAACATTATCTCAGGCCCTCAATTCAGGATTTGAGGCCTGCCCGAGCTGTCACATTCAAATTATAATGAATATTGTAAATTTAATTATAAAAACGAATCATTCACAAAACAATACTTTCATTTTCATAGTGCGGGACCAAACTAGGTGAAAACAATTAGAAATTATAGTCCAATAAAGGTGATTCCGATGAGAAGCCAGTGCACGACAGTGCGACATTGATGCGACCACTTGATATCACAGAAATTAATTTATCTGCAAAGTAAATTAAGAACAATAGGGTAGTTGACTAAAAAAATCTAATTAGTCCGTTAGATAGATTTCCAAAAAATATTGGACACGTATTTTTTCTTTTTTCACGTAGACAAAAAATGAAGACGATACAGAGCGTTGAAAACTCGTGTGACGTCACTACTCGCTACAATTTTTACCGAGCCGTAACGTCACAAGCCCCCACTCCTGATCTTTCGATGCTTTGTATCTTCGTCAGTTTTTATAGATTTGATAAAGGAATAAATACGTGTCCAATATTTTTCTATAATCTAACTGACGGACTAAACATAATCATATATTTTTACTCAGGAAACATCCCTATTATTATAAAACACCTTGTCACGTCACTTAGTATGTCAACAGAAACTTAACGATCACTAACGATCTGTAGAAAATGTCCATTTAGAAGTTTTCACTTATATACCTATAAGTGAAATATATACATGTATATACATATATATATGTATATTCAAATCTCTCTGTACCGTGGATCAACAAATTACACTATCTCTGTTTAATTACTTTCTCTGACTTTTATAACAATTTCTTTAAAGACGCTGTCTATTGTCACATCGCAGCGGTCGATTGAAAATTTATCGAAAATCGACGTGCCTTCCAGTACCTTTGATATTATCTATACTAATATTATAAAGCTGAAGAGTTTGTTTGTTTGTTTGAACGCGCTAATCTTAGGAAGTACTGGTTCGAATTGAAAAATTATTTTTGGGTTGAATAGACCATTTATCGAAGAAGATTTTAGGCTATATATAATCACGCTTAAGCCAATAGGAGCGGAGCAGCGATAAAGAATGTTTTAAAATCGGGGATGCCACGGGGACGAAGTCGCGGGCAGCAGCTAGTTAATTATAAATCGACACTACCTTTACAGTTATATTGTGATATAACTGTAAAGGTAGTGTCGATTTATAATTAGTTAGTTAGTTTAGTTAGTTGGAAGGTGGAAAAATTAGAAGTCTTGTGAGACTTCTAATTTTTCCACCTTCCAACTTACATAACCCAACCTTTTACCATTTAGTTCCTACTCCACTTTTCTCAGTAAACGTCTAGTATCTACTCCGCAGTAAATCTCTGTGTACCACGAGGCTACAAATTACGCTCAATATCGACGGTGATATGGCCGAGGCTGGTATCGGTATCGGTTGCTAGGCAACGGGCGTGAGAATCCCCCGGTCACTGGTACCCGGTGACCTTTGTGGTGGTCAATTGTGTATGGGGTGTTGCTGATTTTGTAAGTTTAGAGAGATCTAACTTGAAGATAAATTGGTTGGGTTGGGGTCGATGTTTAATTCATGGGAGACATGTGAGTGTTTACAATGTTTGTTAACAATGGATTTCTTGTATATCTAAGTTCTTGAATATAGTTGAATCCGCTTATAATGACATCGAAGGGAAGTCAATGATGGGTATGTTTAGCTGGGAGTGAACCACTATAAAGTGAAAAATAAAAAACTTTTTACAAAAAATAAAACCAACTTCTAAACAAAAAAACCAAAAAGTATAAAATAACTTTAATTTCGGAATTCGGTGTTTTTGGTTGTTTTTTGTTGTTGAACACACCGACTTCCGAAATTAAAGTTATTTTATACTTTTTGTTTTTTTTTTTCGGTGAAGAAGGTGAAGAAGAAGTCGGTTTTATTTTTTGTAAAAAGTTTTTTATTTTTCACTTTTTAGTGGTTCACTCCCAGCTAAACATACCCATCACAGCGTACGTGGTATAAATTGGTGTAAACAATAAACAAAAATGCGATTTCAGCTATCACGACAGATTTGCTATCATTTATTGAAATTAACAAAAAAACCACTTGTTCGATTTCGATAAAATTTTCATGGGACCATTTGGGAAGTATACCCTTTCCAACAAAAAAAGAATTTTTCAAATCGGTTCCCAAGCGACGGAGTTATGCGTGAACAAACATTAAAAAAAAATATACAAACATCCGAATTGAGAACCTCCTCCTTTTTTACAAGTCGGTTAAAAATACGTCAAACTAAGCGGACGTCATTGACAGCGTAGTCTTAGGAATTAAACAAATTCTCATCTTTGTTAGGTATTACGTGTAATAAGGAGAAACAAAAAAAAATATGTTGATAGTCGTAGATCAAATCAAAACGAGTCAGAAAACAAATTAGGAATCATGTCCCTCTCTATAGCCAAACATAATTTCTGAAAAATTATATCCCCTGTCCAGACTTTTTTAAAGAATTTAATCTAAAAAGAAAAATGATCTCTGTTTTACTTCATATTAAGCGGTTGGTCAATACAGGCAGCGTCATAATAAGTGGATTTCACTATATTGTATTAGTTTAGAAAATAATAAGGTATATTTTAACTATGAGTGTCTTATGTGAACAGAAACATTAAATGGCCACTTTTTAATATTACATCATTTATAATTATAATTTATAGGAGACAGTTTCTGTTTGTATCCTACTACTAAAATTTATATACGAGTTTATGTAAAGAAAATATATAAAGATCACAAAACAAAATTATGCAACTCTTGTTTTTATTTTGGTATATTTATTGAATACACACGTTTATATTTGTTCTATATTACCCATCAAAAACAATGAAATGCCACTGAGATCCTGTCAATTTCAGAACAAATTTTAAAAAAATGTTATTCATGTAAAGAATCACACTGTATATTTGTACAGCGCACTAAGCCTAAGGTAGGGAGCATTCCAAAGAGTAAGTAAAAGATCAGTAATCTTTTACTAGTGTGAATCCAGGACTTACTAAAACTCACAATATCTTTTTTTTTAACTGTTATTTAACGCGTTTTTTTTTCGTTTAGCTAAAAAATTTAAATAATTGAATAAATCATACTAATTACCAAAAAGTAACGTACGCAGATAGATCTTGTTCGAAAGACTCACCGCGGCTCTAGAACGAGACATTAAGAGGAACAATGATGGGTTTTAGTCAGTAAACATAACATAACATAATCAGCCTTTTAATGTTCCCACTGCTGGGACTCAGGCCCCCCTCTAGGAGAATGGGCCGTAATCCACCACGCGGGCCCAGTGCGGGTTGTTGAATGTGTCATGTCTTCGAATTTTTGGTTCTGGGACATGCCGGTTTCCTCAAGATGTTTTCAGTGTTCAGTGTAAGTTATTATGAGGCTGACACTATTTTCCACTCCGCCTCGAGCGAAAGTCATTTGATGATTTCCCAGTCTTAAAAAAGTGATCGATAAATATCCATTTCAACTGAAAAGAACTTGATATTATGCGGGTAGTTTTGCATGTTCATTTGGAAGTCATTTTTATTTTATTTAAGAACTTGAATGAACTCATGGCCAAAATATAACAGCTGCAGGTCAGTCTGTGTATGGGGTAACCATCATAACATATCAATATTCTTCCGTACCTTTTAAGCCGTTGGTCCCAGCTGTCATTTTAAGGTCTTTGGCAGTCGTTACGGACTGTCAGAAAATGTGACACCAGTCTTACCAAAAAGTCCATGTTTCCCAGTTAATGGGTTGTTTAGGTCAGTGGCCTTAGTGCGAGCTTTTTGACGTTCTTGAACGCGTTAGTGTAAGCGTAAATTTGTATTGAAACTCAATAAGCGCCGTCTGGTGACAATAATGGAAAACCTTGCCACCTTTTGGACCACATGCACATACACCCACACAAACACTAAACAACACATACACTTACACACACATGCATTAACTACTTTCTTCTTGATTATTTTTAGCTTGTTTTATCTCTAATTTTATTTTTCATTTGTCACCTGCAATACGGTCTCAACACTTGTTATCTATACTAATATTATAAAGCTGAAGTTTTATTATAAAGCTGAAGAGTTTGTTTGTTTGTTTGTTTGAACGCGCTAATCTCAGGAACTACTGGTCCGATTTGAAAAAATCTTTCAGTGTTAGATAGCCCATTTATCGAGGAAGGCTATAGGCTATATGTCATCACGCTAAGACCAATAGGAGCGGAGCAGTCATGAAAAATGTGACACAAACGAAGTTGTGCGGACAGCTAGTGTTAGATATGTAAGGGAAGGTAGCCCCAACACAAGTACTTCGGTAACTTACTGGGGCCGCCTCAATTTTATGTTATGAAAGCAATGTCTGAGATAAAATAAAAACATTTTTTTTTTATTCAATATGACAAAAGCAAACATTTACGTTAATGCAACCGAGTACGTAAAAAACCTCGCACTAGTCCCCCTGATAGGTAGCCTACTCTACGTAAAATACGGATATTCAGCTGAATTCGGTTTGACTGGGATCCACCTCATTATAGTTGGGAAAAGGCTAAGCAGATGATGAACTTATGAGACCAGCTGATGCTGATGAACTTGCACGTTCCAAAGCGTAGATCCATAGAGATTTAGGCTTTGGAACGTGCAGATAGCTTCATCTCTTGCGACTGACCGAACTTAACAATTCAAAAGTGCCTGTAAAGGGTTAAATTGAAATAAATGCTAGATAATAAAATAATAATAATAATGATGATGATAGTTTGAGACACACAGATACGAAGGAGGACTTAATGCATAAGAAAGTTTCTACTGGTCAACCAATCCAAACAATCACTGTAGCCAGATCAGCCAAGAATGACTAGATAACATGATAGGTTCACATGAAAAAATAGAAAAAAAAACGATATTTATCTTTAGTAATATTATAAAGCTTTAGAGTTTGTTTGTTTGGTTAAACGCACTAATCTCAGGAACTCCTAGTTCGAATTCAAAAAAATGTTAAGTGTTAGATAGCCCATTTATGTATAACCACGCTACGATGAACAGGAGTGAAGCATCAATGAAAAACTTTGCAAAAACAGGGTTTTTTTTCTCTCTCTTTCGTGATGCAGACGAAGTTGGGCGGGTTAGCTAGTATGTTTATAAAAAGTAGTCGAGGTATTGGGCGACTCTGCTATTTGTGTAAAAAATAAACATCGTTATTATTTTCAAGTAAGAACAACTATTGAGCATAAATAAATATTATTTTCTTTTATCCTCTACAAGTATAATCTAGATGCACGAAATAATTGAAATTAACCTCGTATAAAGTCCTGACTTATAGATCACGTTAACTCTGAATATTAATTTATTGTATCCCTTGTTACCTTATTTTTCTGGATGGCAAATCATCACATGACTTCTTCCGCTCTGGGCGGAGTGGAAGTGAGTGTTCTGACACTCAATCTGACGCACACTCACTCGGGTGGTTTAGTCACTAATAACGGCCGAACCCAATAACCGATCTATCGCATACTGGAGATAGAAAAACAAATGAAACAACAGAAAACCTATATAATATTTCTGTTGTTTCATTTGTTTTTCTATCTCCAGTATTCGATAGATCGGTTATTGGTTTCGGCCGTTAGTCTGCTCTTAGTGACTAACCCACCCGTGTTCCTCCTAGTGCCAATCCGGGCCTATTTGTTACCGGACGGCGAGCTGACCATAGCTCGTCTACCACAGGCCCGCGATTACGGTGGCTTGGATGATCCCTTGTTACTTACTATTCTTACTAAACAAAGTCAGAACGGTATAAACGTATTTTAACTGAGCTACTCAAATAGATTATTATCTACGTTTTTCAACGAAATCTATCTTGAAAGCACTCTATAGTGAGAATTCAGCCACATTATGTCAAAGTGTCATTTATTTTTACAGAAAATCTAGTTCGTGTGAACAAATAATGAACTGATGAATTGGTTCAATAAACAACATTTTTTGCCTCTGAATGTGAAGTTTTTATTAGACTAGAGTATAAATAAACATCGAAGAATACTCAAAGACAATAAATGAAAAATTTAATAAAATTGAACCCAGATATTATTTAGCGCATTTTTTCTAGCTAGAAAATATTCAATAGGTATAACTCTTTTTTCTCATTTTACAACCACTGCCATTTTACCGGAACTCAGGGTCAATGACATATTATTTTAAAGTTGATCTATATTTCACAAAAAACTAAACAATTCGTCCAAAAAACGTGCTTGTTTGCGTCTCTTTCTGTGAATAACTGCAATAGTCATTGCGTGGGAGGGAAAGAGTTGGGTATAGTTTGTCAGTGTGTCGTTATAATGGGTTGGCTTTCGCAGTGATCCGTGTCGACTGTTCGCTTTGAAGCGGAGGCGACAACGCGGCGGAACAACGGAGCAAGTGTCGTCTCGCTCGCACAATATTTTTTTCGATTGAATGTTGACAGTCATAGATGACGCAACGCTTGTAAAATTATCAAGGCTATCTATTATCAGAGTGATAATTGACAGGTGTTCTGAAGTTTTGACATCTGTCAAAGAGATTGCCTCCTGAAACAGAATTTATTTAATTTTTGTCACGATTTTTATGAAAAAAATTCTTGTAAATTTTTTGACTAAAAATTATTGTAAATTTAGACGGCCATATATCTATGTATTTTGAAGTTGTTGGTAATCTCGTTTCAGAAACTACATAATTTGGTGTAAAACTACTTTTGGTGATTTTGTTTGAGCGTTGATGTCTTTTGTTCTTAGAAAGCTTTTAGCGGGCTTTCGGGATTTTGGAAAGACTTCTATATTTCGGCGAAGAAAGAGAAATTAAAACATTCCGTTTGTAACAAACGATTCCAGTCACAAATAATATTTGACATATTCAGCTAAAGTTTTCATAGTCTGTTAAATTTAAATTTTACAACTAAACCTACTCAATAAAATATAAACTTTTACTTTAAAATATAAATATTGCTGCAGGATCTTGTTTGTATTTCTTAATCTAAGTGATAAGTGGTTTCAATAAGCATGAAGACTCATCAAGATTATTGAAACCACATAAAAGATGTACCAGTTCAATCTATTAGTGGTATCATGAATATCATGCTGAATTTCAAAAACCACAAAGTCAATGTTGAAAAAACAAGTGATTATTTTCAAAAGCATCCATAATGTCTACATCTTTGTCTATAACTTACTTAGACTGTTAGACACTTCAAAGTGGATGGATCATAGTGAAAGTGATATCTAAATTGGAGCCTGCAACTAGATAGTTATCATCAACTCATTTGATTGTACTAGCATTTGTCCAAGGTACACATTTCCAAATCGAAAGACCAAACTGGCTTTTACATTAACGCTTTTAAACAAGTATCACTTTCTTCTCCATCATTTCGGTCAATATCTTCGTAATACACAAACGTCAAACGCACAAGCTTAATCAATAAAAATCATACCCCTTAAAGTTATAAATCACCAACAAATCAATCATACGCATTTAACAGAAACACGTGGCCGAAACGTTTCAACGAATTACACAACTAAATACAATACATTTTCATTGACAGAAGTACTTTAACAGCACAAAAAGCTTCGGCTCCAATTCACTACGGACCATAAGACTCGCATTCATAACACGATAGAATAATCCCACTTTAAAAATAAAAAAGAACACTGGCCTGTCAAAATTAAAAACAAAACTTAAGTCGGCTCATCAACATCAGTCAGTGATGATGCGCTTAACCGTTAGGCCGTCAACAGACCGATCTACATATCGAGAGTCCTTTCCGTGAGAAAATCTCTTAGAATCATCGACAGTTCTAATACATCCTATACTCTTTGGAGGCTGCGGGCGAAGGTTTCATAGGTCGAAAAGCGCGCGAACGCAGTGTGGCGCCGATGGTCGTGCGCACAGCACGCTCACACGACCCGCGCGTGCGTACCACGCGACCTGTCAACCGCTGTCAGTTCCGACTTCCAACTCGGAACACGTTACTGGCAAATTTACTTTAAAAATGGAACGGATGACTTACAATTTTTTTATCGACATATTTTTTTCAACTTTTTTAGATACAGTGTTTACTAAAGGGTGAAGTGACATTAATTTTCCAAAGCCACTGTAAGGTTTAGAAATATTTACACAGTGTTTCGAATTCAGTGCTAAACGATCTCTAGGTCCGCTTCATTTTGTTCAGTGGTGCCAAGGGCGCGGATTTTGACTTGTTTGAAGTGTGAACTGAGTAGGTAGTTGTGAACAGTACAGATTGCTGAAAATTGTGTGTTTTCATTAGGTAGTCAATACCTACCTGAAAGATTTTTTTTGCACATTTTTGGAATATATCTTGTTGAATAAGGATTGCTCGAATATTTGATTTTCTTGGTAAGACTACGTTTCGATATTTTTGTTTAATTTTAATTTTTCTTAGGTTGAGCCCGAAAATAATTCATTCATGCCTCGCTTCGCTATTGGTCAGGGCGTGATGTTCCTTCCTCGATAAATGGGTTATCCAACAAATTCGAACCAGTAGTACCTGAGATCACCGCGTTCAACCAAACAAACAAGCTTTTCAAATTTATAATATTGGGCTAGCTTTATAATTAGGCTTCAGTAGACCGCACCAAAAAAATCTCCAATTTCATATGCATCCTTCATTTATACTTTGCTATATATGTAAATTATTATTATCATAGAATATCTATGAAATAGTCTACTATGCCATCGTACTTCACTTGTATTAAGTAGTGATTGATACATACAATCTAGCCAGAACTTCGTTTTCTAGCCAGAATCTTGGTAACAAGTATCATGAAAGACAATGATTCAACAATAATTTATAACAATGAAACTCGAGTATCTGTCATGTTCTTTTAGCACAAACAAAACTGCATAAAGCAAAACCTTTTTTGCCAACTTTTAATCAACTGCTTATGTAGTGTATTGAGCAAAAACTGTTCAAGTGCCTCTAGTGCCTACAGTACTAAAGTCAAAAGCCTAACAATATGAGATCTTTTATGTATGTACACGCGCAAAGTAGATAGAAATTGGTCCATTTTCGCGATATGTCACACAGACTGATGGTTTTTGAGGACCATGATGATGCTGGATAAGGACCATGTAGATCGTTATGTCAGGGGTTCATTTCATGTTAGTCTGGCGGTTTGAGTTCTTTATGCGGCCTACCCAAATGTCCTTACTTTGATATTGTTCGTCAAATCGTTGAGCTCCTTAAAGTTATAAGTTTGAGCTACACGATAACTGACAAATGCTTGCACTGTTTGGACAGGTCCACTCAAATCTGTGTGGTACTTTCCTTAAAAGACCACTTCAGACACCAACCAACATGGTTCTCATATGATTTGACCAGTACAATTGTATGGACTTCAAAAGAGACCTTGACCTCTGAGTTTCTTTCGGTGTTTCTTCTCAGGGTAGTCAGCTAGGAAACACCGGCTTCATCTAGTTTTTAAAACGGCCAAAAAAGATTGACGTGTAAAAGTGTTTTTTACAACCTGCTTACAAAATAAAAAATCATTTATCATTTGTCTGATGCTGGATTTCTAACGAACCTTTCAAAGGACGAAATTTAAGGATTTATCTTGTCCTAACCTCAAATTGCTTACAATAGAGTGTACACTGATGTACTATGAATACTCTTACTTTCAAATGGAGACGCGAAGCTCCGAACCACAATCTATTCAAGAAGTTGACGTATTTGAAGTTAACGACATATTTCGAATTTTTAAAGTCTTACCCAGATATTGTCATTGTTGCTACCAACGACACCATGCTTGAAGATGACATATTATTGTCCAAGTTCAACGTCTGGTGCGTTTCTATCTTCTCAAAATATTTTAAGGTAGTAAAAACTTGCTCCATAATAATTTACTTGTGATCGATATTTGAGCGTACTAATTCATGAAGTAACAATATGCTATATAGTTTCTTTTAAGAGATCGTGACAAATAATAACAGTCACATGGGTCGATCTTCAAGGTTAGGCAACACCTGCCGAGGTCTGTTTGTGGATGGGTGACTATCTTAACATACTATGTCATTGCCACGTGCCTCTAATAGGCCTTTTGCCTCTCTTTATCTTTTCTGGGGGGTACTGCTGAAAGTTAAGACAGAGTTTATTTTTTTGAACTTACAACCCTTATTTATAAAAAAATCTCTGTACTGTCTAGCGTCTGGCAAGCAGATTCTTAATCAAAATTTCCAATAGAGAATTTCAAGTTCGTTAAAAACTAACAAAATGATTAGGTTCAATACTGACTGATGGATTCTTAACACATAATCTCTGTAGAAATTTTTAATGAATAATCTGCCAATTCGTATTTGAGCTAAGCATGTAGCTATTTTTCATTTTATGTATGAATCTTATAGAATTTAAAATCTACTAATAAGTTGCGAAACAGTTAACAGAATCTATACTAATATATAAAGCTGAAGAGTTTGTTTGTGTGTTTGCTTGAACGCGCTAATCTCAGGAACTACTAGTCCGATTTGAAAAATTATTTCAGGGTTAGATAATCCATTTATCAAGGAAGGCTATACACATGTGTATCATTATGCTAAGACCAAGACGAGCGGAGCACCAATGAAGAATGTTTAGTAACGATTCCGCGCGGATGAAGTCGCGGGCAGCTACTTTTATTAATAAAGCCCTTAGCTTGTATACCCTACCCGCTAAAGAATTTTCAGCACTGCCTTATTCTTTGACTGTAATAACGTTCTATTCTACCACGTTGGAGTTTAACATGAGCGGTTAGCTATGTCTTAATATCTCTATTAAAGTATTGCAAACCACTTAACCTTTTCACTGTAATAAGCGTGAAAGGACGTCAACGTTTGATATGCCGCGAGTTCGAATAACTTGACAGCACGCAAAAACAAATGAATAAATCGGATTGTTTTTATTTGAGTCAGTTTTGAGGAACTTATAGTGCAGAGAAGATCGTTCTCAGCCACACAAGTTGATCCTGAAGATTAAGCAACTGTTGCTGAGATCATGCCGTTGATGTGTGACCATCCATTTTAAACAGAAACTCTTCCGTGCCACAAAAAGCGCTTTAAGCCGATAGTTCCGCTGACATTTGTAGATTTTTGACAGTCAGTATGCGTGGTATGAATTCAGATAACCAGACACCAGTCCTGTCAAAGGGTGTCGTATCATCCGGTAGGTAATTGGGCCCTCGAGGTCATATCATAGGAGTCAGTCGCACCCAAATAAAATACTAATATTCAGCTGCGTATTTGGGAAAAGATTAGGCAGGTAGGTAAGCATTGTCTTTCCTGAGATCTTGTTGGGTGTTTGGTTGCTCTCTTATTATTAAGGTGACATCTAACTTTTTCAGGCTGTTAACCTTAACTAGTCCGTTTTGTTACTGCCCAATTTGTCTCTCTTTTTGCTATCCTGCTATATTAGAGTTTTTATAAACCGCAGCAAATGACTGTGCTGGTACTGTAAGTCTAAAAAATAGATATGAAGGTCCGTCTGATACGCCGTGTACCTATAATTTTTCGTCACAAAAAAAAATATCATACCCATACAATCTCATCTGATGGTAAGCGGTAATGTGGTTGACGGTGCACGCTGGAGCATGTTTGCTTAAAAGAAACCTATTCACTCTTTGACTCTTGACTACCAGTTTTTTGCCATCACCAAACACGGGCTCCGGCTGAGAATCCCACTCCTTAGCTGAACGCATTATAAAAGTATTATCAAATCACCAAAGTACAAGAACATCTTGCAACCTTCAGCGTGGTCTTTATGATAGTACTGCATCTGTGACGCCTACTTACGGTCTACACAAAGTTACATCTGATCAGCGATGACAATTTTCAAAAGTTCGAAAATGTCTAGGATTGATATACTTAAACCTTCCTAGCATTTCCTAGCTGCTTTGGGATCGGCTTCCCGTCTAACCAGATTCTTCAGAATATCAGTATTTTGCATGAAGTGACGGCCTATTTGACCTCCTGTAACTTGCTAAGAGATTGATATTAGATTTGTGGCTTTTGGCTATCCGTGAAGACTGTCAAACAAAGATATCTAAAAGTTAGCGATAGGGACGTTCGGCTTTACGTACCTACAGATGTCTCGGTTTGTAGTAAACGGTCACCCATCGTAGGACCGTGTTCGGCAAGCAATGCTTAACATAGAAGATCGAAATGTGCGGTTGTTATGTAGCGTGAAGTTGAGGTTATACCTAGGGATTGATATGCGCTGCACAAAGGTCACGTGGCCAAGTCACATTTCGATTTATCGATGTGTCCTAAATAAAATCACTTTGTCTTGATCCTCATATCTCTATTGGCGTACGTGAGACTTATCATCAGAAGGACCGCTAGCTTAATAATAGAACTTTTTTTCCTAAACCCACAAATAGAAACATTAGGCAATTTCGAAACTCAGCAACAAAGTGTCCAAAAACAACCACAGAACAATTTACTAACAGCATTTAGAACGTTTTTACACCATCATCAAGGATAATGGTGGTCCTACTACCTAATTGACATAAAAACTTATAGGTACTTACAACTCAAAGAGCTACGTATAGGTACAAATAATGCTAGTCTATTCTGTTCGTTTTTTGTGGCTATGTTATTTAATAGGTCAAACAAATGACGCATCCAGTCGGTTTGTAGGTGGTTTTTTTGGTTCGCGTTTGTTGTTGAGCTTATATTTTTGAAGTGTGTGGCGCCATTTTTAAATCTGCCAACAGTATTGGCTGTCATAGTTTTAGTAATGACATCAACTAATTTTAGATTAAGGGTTACAAATATAATAAATAGCTCAACATATATGCATGTTGCCAAGTGGCGTAGACGGGTTTAAATAAGATTATGAGAGAGAAAAACCATTTTTGATAGATTTTTCATTGATGCTCCGCTCCTTGATGTCATATAGCCTATATATAAGCCTTACTCGATAAATGGACTATCCAAACACTAAAAGATTTTTTCAAGAAGTTACTGAGATCAGCGCGTTAAAAAAAAACAAACTATTCAGCTTTATAATACGAGTAGTGTAGGTGCTACTGTATGTAATGAGCATAACAGATACGTGAGGTTTTCAATATTGCAATTCTAAACTTATCTTACTCATCCTATGAAAGTTTGGTAGGATGAATGGATTCATGTTTGTTATTCATTCTCACAAAAACTAATGAACTAATTTGAATTTGGCTCACATATAACTTAGAGCCTGATCTACTACGTGGAATACTACTCTTTAACCCTATTTGAAGTTCATACAGACGAAATCGTGGGCAAAAAGAAGTAAGTCACATTATTTATAATCTGCTTTCGAAATTTTTATAAATCCATGTGCCTAGCCAATTAAGGTAATAATTGGCTAAAGAATTATGTTTCCGCAAAGTCACGGAAGTCAGTCAACACCAATTCAAATATTTTCCATCAAACGCTATAAATCATCCTTAAATAATAATTACAAAAAGTATCATAATCACTAAATGGAATTAAATATCTTTGATATACAGCCTTTTATGATTACAACTTATTTATTTTATTACTAAATCATTAACTTGTTTGCTTAACTATATCCATCATTAGCAACTGATAAAGATATAAAACTTATTGGGGCTACTATTTAAAGTTAAAACAAATATCATTTTGAAACCGGTTCTTACGGCTACGACTGAGTTAGGGCAGCCGTGCAGATCTAAGAGGTCACAAGCGCAGCAGGAGTCCTGCAGCCCTACTATGACGTCTTAAATCCATCATGATTCCTGTGTCAGAGAGAGACGGAGTTACACAAGACGAATAGCACTATCCCTTTCCCTCACACTGAATCATGATAGCATTGGCACTTCGTAGTACGGCCACTGGAGTTGAATCTCATACCATGCAGTGTTTTGGGATTTATATTCGATTATTCATAACCCCTTTTTTCTAGTTGGATTATCATCAAATTCATCAAATGACTTCGCCCGCTCTGGGCGGCGGGTCGTCAGACTCTTACTGACTAAAACCCAGCCGTGATCCTTCTAGTGCCCTTTGCGTTCCAGGGCCGCGGTGACTCTTTCGAACAAATTCTGCCACCACTTTTTGACCCTGTGCCATAACATTTGCAGTTGGCAACACTGCTTCTGCTTCCATTCCGTCTAAGAACCATTATAGTATAACTGAATCTCTTTTCTTTTATATTATACTTCTTACAATTCAATCATATCATGGCTTTTTAAGCGACTTTCAAAAAAGGAAGAGGTTCTCAAGTTGACTGCTTTTTTTTTGTGTGTGTTACATCATAACTTTGTACTAGGTGTCTGTATCTGGGTGGTTATATTCAAAAGCTAGGTCTAAAAAACTGGCGATGTAAAATCAGCGGAATTGAAAAAAAAAACACACAAATTTGTTGCTTTTTTGTTGCTAATTAGTTGCTAAGAAATTAATTTTTTTGCTCCAACCGATCGCAAAAAATCGGCAATAGCGCTAACTTTTCATTAAGATAGCATGGAAATCACTGGATGTGGACTGATCGATCAAGCGAATAGGGGTCAATTTGTTGCTAATTTGTTGCTGAAAGATGCTAAGAAGAAACAAATTTTAAAAATAAAAATTGTTTTTTTTTTTAATTATGCCAAAATAAATAATGTCCACGTCAGCTTAACTCTCGAGTTTTCGGTAAAAAAACTATTGTAAAAATTAGTTGCTGCTCATACTACAGCTAGTATGAGTACAGAGAGACAGCAAGAAAATAAAAACCGAAAGTCAAGACAAGTTGGAGATCGGTTTACAAAAAAACCGGTCAAGCTAGCTTAACTCTAGACTTTTCCGTGGAAAAACTATAGTAAAAATTTGTTGCTGCTCGTGCTGCGGCTTGTTTTAGCATAGAGAGTCAGCAACAAAATAAAAACCGGAAGTCAAGACAAGTTGGAGATCGGTATACAAAAAAACCGGTCAAGCTAGCTTAACTCTAGACTTTTCCGTGGAAAAACTATAGTAAAAATTTGTTGCTGCTCGTGCTGCGGCTGGTTTTAGCATAGAGAGTCAGCAACAAAATAAAAACCGGAAATCAAGACAAGTTGGAGATCGGTATACAAAAAACCCCGTCAAGTTAGCTTAACTCTAGAATTTTCCGTGGAAAAACTATAGTGAAAATGTGTTGCTGCACATATTGCATCTAGTCCGAGTACACAGGATCAGCAACAAAATAAAAACCGGAAGTCAAGAGAAGTTGGAGATCGGTTTTCAAAAAATCTGGCCACGCAAGTTTAACTAACGATTTTTCCGTGGAAAAACTATAGTACAAATTTGTTGCTGCTCATACTGCAGCTTGTTTTAGCAGAGAGAGTCAGCAACAAAATAAAAACTGGAAGTCAAGACAAGTTGGAGATCGGTTTACAAAAAAACCGGCCACGCTAGCTTAACTAACGATTTTTCCGCGGAACATGTCTTGACTTACGGTTTTTATTTTGTTGCTGACTCTCTATGCTAAAACAAGCTGCAGTGTGAGCAGCAACAAATTTGTTACATAGTTTTTCCACGGAAAATTCGTTAGTTAAACTAGTATGGCCAGATTTTTTGTAAACCGATCTCCAACTTCTCTTGACTTCCGGTTTTTATTTTGTTGCTGATCCTGTGTACTCGGACTAGATGCAATATGTGCAGCAACACATTTTCACTATAGTTTTTTCGCAGAAAAATCGTTAGTTAAGCTAGCTTGACCGGTTTTTTTGTAAACCGATCTCCAACTTGTCTTGACTTTCGGTTTTTATTTTGTTGCTGTCTCTCTGTACTCAAACTAGCTGTAGTATGAGCAGCAACTAATTTTTACAATAGTTTTTTTACCGAAAACTCGAGAGTTAAGCTGGCGTGGACATTATTTACTTTGGCATAATAAAAAAAAAAAAACAATTTTTATTTTTAAAATTTGTTTCTTCTTAGCATCTATCAGCAACAAATTAGCAACAAATTGACCCCTATTCGCTTGATCGATCAGTCCACATCCAGTGATTTCCACGCTATCTTAATGAAAAGTTAGCGCTATTGCCGATTTTTTACGATCGGTTGGAGCAAAAAAATTAATTTCTTAGCAACAAAAAAGCAACAAATTTGTGTGTTTTTTTTTTTCAATTCCGCTGATTTTACATCGCCAGTTTTTTAGACCTTCAAAAGCTGGTGCTTGTCATGTAGTCCCATTTAAAGATTGAGATCTGATGTCTAATATTTGAGTTATTCCTAACGTATACGATGGTTTAGAAGAGCATCTTAGTATTTCAAGGTGGTTCCTTTCTAGTTTGGTGATGATCTGATGAAGAACAGATATAAGAAACGGAATTCTTCAATAAATGATAGCAAATCTTTCGGGATTGCTGAAATCGCATGTTTGTTTATACCACATACGCTGTGATGGGTACGTTGGAGGTGTACCCCTAAAAAGTGAAAAATAAAACATTTTACAAAAAAAACAACCGGCTTTTAAACAAATAACTTTAAATTCGAAAGTTGGTGTTAAAAAACGAAGAAACAACAAAAAAAGACCGAGTTCCGAATTAAAGTTATTTTATACTTTTTGTGTTTTTTATTTAGAAGTCGATTGTTATTTTTGTAAAAAGTTTTTTTTTCATGACTTTTAGTTTATTAATAAATCTGTAAGTCATCATCTATGACTTTTAGTTTATTAATAAATCTGTAAGTCATATTTCACACACATTCTATTCCAACACTCACCCTAAATCGTGGCTGACGAATAATAGAAATTCAAGCGAAGTAGTTTTAAAACCGGTCTTAAAACAAACATGAAGTGTATATAGGTATCTTATCTTTGTTTTGAAAAGTTAAGTGTGCGAAAGATTTGTGGTAAATTAAGTCATTGAAAGCAAATAATATTTAGAGAGCATTAGTGTTTGATTGATTTAAATGTTTATGACTTTTTATTTAAGTTTTAGTGCTTATTTGAAATCAATTTGTGGTTATTGAATGGCTAGACGATTATGAAAGAAATATTAGTCTGATTTGCAACGATGTTTTTTGAAAACTGGTTCGCTTGCTTCACTAATGTCTTCATAACTTTGAATAATTAAAAAATCTTTCTTAGGAGTATGGGTGAGTAGTAGGTATAGACGTGACTATCTAATTTCATTTAGCTTCTTAAATTCTTTCAGCACAGTTTCAGGATACGCCTGCATTTTTTGGATACGTTATAGCAGTGTCTAAAGAGTCCAGATTTATCAAAATACACATACTCTTTTGATTATTTACTGCAATAGTCGATTTTTCCTGAATGAACACAAATCTCAACTTCACTCGCTTTTATATAATACATATTATTTACGCAAAAATAAGGCTTGCAACAGAACTGTCCGCAGAGGCCCATCTATCTCTATATCAAAAATCATCAAAATTGTTTCAGTGATTTATTATAAGTTATAATGATGTAAAAAAGGGATGTATAATGATAGCGTCTCGTTTGACAAATAATACATAAGACAAGAGTAGGAAGGTTATGACTAAAACCATATAGACGACTATAATAGAACATTGGCCTCTCATTACTCAAGATTCTAAAAATAACAATTTTGTTTGGACACCAATTGAAACTTCTTAATCCATTTTGAACTAATTCCCGGTTTTAGGAAATAATAGTATCGTACATATTAACAGCAACGCTGTTGATATTGTTATGAACATTTTCGTCCAAGAAACTCTGCCTAAACGTACCTTAAAGGCGTCAAGTAACCAAACACTAACGGTAACACATCTGAGCATCTGAATACTGTACCTAAGTCATACCGAGCTGGTTGCGGAATTTGTTCGAAAGAGTCACCGCGGCCCTGGAACGTAAAGTTCACGGGTGGGTTTTATTCAGCAAGAGTCTGACACTCCCTTCCGCTCCCGCACCCAGAGCGGGAGAAGTTATTTGATGATTCCCCATCCAGAAAAAAAAAGTCGTACCAAGTTTGAAATTTTTGATCATATGACCTTTTGCACTTCAAAAGCCAAATCCACCTCTTAGAAGATGATGGACTTTTCTACCAATTCGAATCGATACACACCTTATCAATAAAAACTAAAATTATTTAGACCAAAGAAATGTAATTGTGTTTCACGGAACGCGGGTCAGGGGGCGCTGTCGGTTATCTGAGACGTTCCGATGGCTGACTATGACTTTTTTTTTTTTTTAATTGAACCAAAACGTATCAACGAAAATGCAGAGATAATTGGATAGAGATACTGGATGTGGTTAAACGATTTTGGTGTGTTTAACTTTAAACAGAATTTAGGAAGAGAAAACTTGTTTCAACGATATCAAGACGATTTTTAAAGTAAATAAACTAAATAGAGAAAAATAGTTCAATCCGCCTGTCATATTAGGGTCAGCCTCTAGTCTAACCGGATTCTACTGAGTACCAGTATTTTACATAGAGGGACTGCCTCTCAAAATCTGACAACCCAGCAACTGGGTGGAACGATGCCTCTTAGCAAGACTGTTGTGTAAATAAGGAAAGGATTTAAAAATGAAAAATAAACAGATGAAGGTGAATTTCAATACAATATGCTTAAGCATATTGGAATTCACCTTCATCTGCATTCGACTATATAGTAAGCAACAACCATAGTGTGAGGGCAAACAAACTATCACTTCCAGTTCCAATACATAATTGACCAAAGCGGTCTAAATCGGCCATCAATGATCGCCATTTTTTCCGCTACCTACGACACGCAACATAACTGACATTAAGAACCGATTGTTAACCTTGTAATCGAATAGTGCTCCCATTCCTAAACGTCACTTTTCCAAAATGACATATAGCTCGACATTATGAACTTTTTAAGACTAATGTGAGTCATTAACTGTCAAAAAAATATCTCGTGCGTTCCAGAGAATGTGTTCGTAATGCCATTTTTGAAAAAGGAATTTGTTTTTTTTTTTCCGAAGGCAAGTTTCAAATCAGTGAAGGTTTAAATAATAGTCTTGTCGTTTAGGTAGACTGAGTTTATATTATCATAATAGATTGACGTATGTTTTGCTAATGCTCTTACCTATGTTAATTAACTGCTTACGTTGCTAATGTTTGGTTGTTTGCAAAATAATTATGTTTGTTAATTTTGTAATTATAATATTGTTTTAACTTATTCAGAAAAATTCAAACTATGTTGAAGGAGTCAAAAGTTGAAACGTAATTTATTACGGCAAGTAAAATCATCTTTGGATATTCTAGAATTTACGTATATGAAAATGCACCTAAAAGCCAAAAAATACGTACATAAATAAAACATTTATTTCATTTAAAGGTACAAAACATAAACATTCTTAACACCTAAAAAAATTACCCATGGCAGTGGCAACATAATAAAATAAAATAAACTGAAATACTGAAAATGATAGTATGCCACAGGTAAGTAGTTGCCAGAAAAAAATTACAGTTGAAACAACCACGCTGCCGTTAGCTCTTCAAGGTTGCACCAAAAGGAAGTCCAGCTCAGTGTCTGGCAATACTTGACCCTGATATTCTGATGAATCACTGCGGTGTGGCTTACTGAGTTCGAGCTGAAGAAATCATAGTTACGTTTTGCACTAGGAATCGTTCGTAAAAAAAATCCAAAGAAAAAAACACTGAAAAAAAAAAAAACTGAGAAAAATACTGTATTTGCCACCAATTTATTGAAGCGACGATCAGTAAACAAAAATATTTCAACAAAAAAAAATAGAAATGCGTACTCGCGGTATTTTCTGAATAACATAATAAAATATTAAGATGGAAACACAAAGATCTTTTTAAAATAAAAATACCCAAGATGAAGCTCGTCGCGGATGCGAGCAAATATTTAAATTTCAATTCGAACGTCGCATATCAATGGAGAGCCATAAGCCACCGGATTTTTACTTTTTTTATTCAGCCTGCACAGAGACAATAAAGAAAAAGCCATAGGGGGAAAAGAAAAAACAATTCGAAAACAGCATCTAGATTCGAGACACTGGCTGATTCGAGGTTGGAAACAAAAGAACTCGGCTCCTGCCTGACCGAGATCTTGGCGTACGCGGCCGCATCTCGTTTACTTTTTTATTTAACTTTTTTTTGTTACGTTGCATCCATGTGATTTCTTTTCTCTGATGCATCACAATGAGACGGCCTATCGAACGTCAGTAGCTATTTTTGTAATAATTACATACGAGTTGCAATGATAAATATGTGTTCGTTCAATGAAACATAGGGATAACGACCATTAAGTTTCTGTAATAAAAACCCATATTGCACGGTAATAACTGGCTAGAACAAAGTTAAGTGTTGTTAATAATAAAGAAAAAGCAAAATACGTTTCCGTAGGTACAAAGTAGTAAGACAAAAACAAGTAACAACAAAAATGTCCGGTCTCTCCAATAAAAAGAACACAACGATTTGTTACTAGTAAAGTAGTGATCTCGGACTTGTTACTGAGAAAAAGCTACTGCATTTTAAGAACTATATAAAATAGCTTAATTCCTTCCACATTTTCTCAGATCAATTAAAAACCGGGTGCTATTGAGAATAATTTTATTTCACTAGTTGAAAAAATAAATGTTGTAGCTACTTGTTTATTAGTAATTATGAGCAATCGCTATAATTAACTATATTTAATACCAATGAGGTTGTAATCTTGATCAAAGGTTAGATCATCGCCGCATATATATTTATCAGTGCATGGGAAATAATGTGAAGGAACAGGATTCGAAATTCGAATAGGATGTATGCTTACTCATCCTTGCTTCAATGAGTAAGAAACTTCTTTACAATTTAAAAATGTTAAAGGCATGGTTTTTCCTGGTGCCGTTTTTATTTCATTATTTTCTACGTTTAATTGTTTCTTAGTATCATCTTTACCTAATTTAAAATGTTCTTGCTCGAAATTGTGTTGATTTTCCTTATTTGATTTAATCATTCCGGTATTAAATGGTGATTCAACTTCTAAGCATTTTCTTTTCACCCGGCTGTCCCCAAAGGTAGGTATTGTTTTTGTGCATAAATAAAGTATTGTCTTTGAACATTTGAAATAGTTTTTCAAATACTTCTAATTACTTTTTGATAAAAATAATGCTTTATTTTTTTACTTTTAATTCATGTTTTTTTCCTTTACTGTTTCTGTTAAATGCAACATTATATTTGCTTTAATCATCAAATCTTTTGTACCATACACACCTGCATTCTTTCTTCCCCATCACCAAAACCCATACGTTTCACAAATATTTGGACCCAAATTCTTAACACTTACATTAGCAAGTAGGACTGTTTACGGGAGGGTGCCGTGTGGTAAGTAGCGGCCGAATTAACACCACCACTTAGCAGTTACTTACTTACGGGGTTGGACGCAGGTGGTCTTTGTTTGATTTTTTTGTTGTTGTTTTGAACCAAGCTATGTTTTGAGGTATTTACTGGGTATTAATGTTATTGTTGAGCTTATTAAAAGTGGTATATGAAACTGCATACATATGATAAGCACGATAATGCCAGTATGCATAGAACTCACACCCGACTCGACCTGTAGGTTGAGTTCTGGGTACCTGGTAACTGTTAATATTATGCACCACTATCTCCTTTACTGCCTTTGTACCAGGGTACCATAAATCAAGTGCAGATGACAAACTATTAGCTCAATACTCAATACATTCCGCATTTTTTTTTGCAAGTTATATGATTTAAAGGTGGTAGAAGTGTATAAGGTCGGCCATTGCTACAACCATGTAGGAGCACGATCGGTTATAATAGTGTCGATTTTATGCCAACAAGATTCCGTTGTTAGAAAAGGATAGTGTGGTTCATTCTGTATAGCTCCATCTCTCCCGTACAATGATTCATCATGTAATCAATCATGATGGCTTTGCTGAGTTTTGATTCTATGGAACGTGCTATTCTAGTCGTACTAATGCAGAATTACATTATTAATTTCCAATTTTAATTAATATATTTTCTACTTGGTGGAGACCTATGTTCAGCAGTGGAATAATAGACTTGTATCTATCAACTTTAAACAGCAGATAACATCCCAACATAAAAAAAAACTTAATTCTTCTCTATAAATCACCGCAATCTCAACAGCCCACATTATTAGCAGCCCAAAGCTCCGGCTTTGGAACTCGGAACAAAATAGTTCGTCAGGCTTATCAAAGCGGTATTTTGTGGGCCATTCGAGATACGTCGCATCATTCACTGCGCTTCTATGAACGTTGACTTGGAGCTATAAAATGTTTAGATTGGATATGGCAATTCTTTTTTTTTACCTCACTATCATCGTTTGATATCAGGTGAGCCATTATCAGGTGGTCAGCGATGAAGTGGTCGACGATGAAGCAGGCTTCCCTAGTAGCCTATTACTTTTTACTTAAGGACCCCCAGATTATAGCTATGTATGAGAAAAAACAAACCGTGACAGGGAATTCTACTCTGCATACTTCGTATGTTTTGTAAATTCGTGATAAACAACCTTCTATGCTTTCCGTAATCAATCATCATCAGTCACTGTCGATGATCAAGGTATTCATTATTTTGTAGTTCTGTCTTATTCCCAATACTTTTCCCATGGTCCCATACCAGATTTTGCTAGCTATATATAGGGCTGCGTCATCAAGGTCTTTTATAGGGTAGTAAACCTTTTCAATAATTATACAATAGCTTAATAAAACTCAATATTTTGTACAACTGCCTTAATTATATCATTGTTGTATTTTACTCCTTATCCTCAAGATAAAATTGTACATTATCATAATACAATTTATAAGACTTTTAATGTTTATCTACAGCCTTCTTTGACTTTTGACGCGATGCCACATCCAAAATACCGATCATCATAGCTCAAAGTTCTCAACATAACCTAATCGCCAGCCATTACGTTCTACCAGAACTAATTCACTCCGCCTTATCATAATTTGAATCGACATTCTGGATGACTTTTGTATGACAAACCTCTGTTTTCTTGTACGGTTATTAATTTTTGTAGCGTTGGTAGCTGTACTATGAATTTTGGTGTGCTCATTACACGGTGAGGTTGGGGACAGTTCAGTCAACTTGAATTTTGGGTCAAATGTGACATTACTTGAACAGCGAGAATATTCAAAAAGAATTTTCTAATACATTTGACCACCAATATCACTGTTAATAAGAGACTCACTGTTGCATTTCGGTTTATAAATCCCACCCGTCCGAATGGAATAGGGCAATCTGTGATTGTATACATATGTAGGTATATGTTACAGATTAATTATAAAATGCGTAAGATTATAAAATATCTTGAGAGATTGTAAACTCTCGATAAATTCTCAACGGAATGACTTCGAGAGTAAATAAATATAAATACAATACAAAGTACAGATATATAAGGTATATTTTACTTAATAATAGCTTAATGTTTAATTATTAACATATGTATGTTACCTAGTATTTGGCAAATATATAAAAGCGCTCTTCCTCTCTCCTACCTATTTAAATATTGCTGTGCCCGACAGGGTCCATAATTGATACTGCACTTATTTACCTGCCACCTGTATATGCACATTGTGGATTGCAATAAACACTTGAAACTTGAGAGATTATTATAGACTACCAAATTTTGATGCGTAAAAAAGTGTTCCAAATGTTCAGTTAACGATTTACCGAAAGTTTACAATCTCTTCAGATATTTTATAAGCTCACGAAGTTTGCCATTTTTCGGTGACATATATATATATATAGCTACAACCTTTTTTAAATCAAGAGTAAGTGAGTTTGAATGCGTGATCATCAGGTTGATTCAGGAAAATAAAAAAAAACCAAACAAGCTGTCTATTTCAAAGCATTTTGTAACATTTCTACGGATTTTTGAATCGTGTCCACAGTCTAGGAAATTAAATACTTAAAATTTAAAACTATGAAATTATTATTGTGAGTGATTATGCTTTTAATACATATGAAAAGAATAAAAGCGATATGATGTCGAAAATATTTTGACATGTTCATGGTTAAACCAAAATTAAAAGCATTAACACATTTCGATTAAACAATTTACAAAAACTGTTTAATAACTAAGGAGTCGGTCAAGCAGAAACATGATGCTAATTGCTAGTTCGAAAGCTAAGATATCTATGTACAAAACGTTATATACCATAGTATCCAAAGAAGTACAAATATGTGTAACAAAGGTGCAAATATCCATAAGAAGGCAGGCTAGTATTCGAATCTAAAATATGTACATACTGAAGGAGGTGAACCCGTGGCAAGTACATAAAATAAAATTAGTGAGAGCAGTACATTTAAAACTACAATTGAAACAAAGGCTGCGAAACAATAGTGGGGTCAGCCGAAGACATTCCGGTCGAAAGTTTGTGAACCTGAAACTAAACCCTAAAAATACACTAGAAAGTATTTTAAGTACTTTCCTGCTTAGTGTTGCCTGTTTAGAGAAATTAGTTTAACCATAGACATGCCGAAATCTATGTAGATTCTGTACCACCGAATAATTTTCTCACCAAAGACTTTGGTGCGAAAATTGTAAAACAAAATATAGAGATACTACGTAACGAAACAAAACTATAAAATGTAGGATATGAAGTTTCTGGTTAGCAATTGACACCTGAATGATTCTTAAAAAAATCTCTGTAGTAGTGTTTTAAGATAAAATAAACAGCAGTTAATGCAAAATCATGATCTATTACAGATTGGTGGTTGGGAATTATAGGTTGGTCTAGTTGCCTTATATCATTTAAAAACACAGCAAATGAGTGAAACTCTTTACCTTCGTTTATGTTTTTGAACACATTCAACCCTAATCTCTTCAAAGTTAGAGTGAACAGGCTTCTTCTGGGTGAGCTCATTCCATTGTCGACTTTTTCCCTGTCACCTCTGGCCTAGAATACAGTCAAGAGCAATTACAAATGAAAAAAAAAATAAAAAAAAACAATTGCCTTTTGTACTATATCCATACTAAATAAAGTCAATGATGTCATAGTTACTTCTTCATATAGGTAGACTATTAAGCCTTACAACAATCCCATTTCAACAAACAAGGAGCCTAATAACTTTCTCCTGAACAATTAATTCCCAACATTGTCTGGCGTTATCAAAGTCATCTTGTACCCGGTCAGGTCATCTACGCATTTAGTTTAAATCTTATGCCCAATAACCTATTGTTGGGCCCAATATAACCACATACAAAAGTCACGGCTGGCTTCCATATTGGCATATTGCAGACCCTACATGGTAAGGACCTAATGACCTACGACATTTCAACCAGTAACTCCGTCCCTCTTCGTCTTTGCAAGAGCGAACGGGAGAGACGATCACCATAATAGAATATCAGTGTTTGTTTTATTCGATTTGTAAGTGGCTAGGATACTGAATCTGCAGTTTCTCATATTGTTTCTTTGGTAGTGTGTGTGGTTTTTTTTTTCTTGTTTTTCGGTGAATGATAAACTTTCCCATGGGATGCGGGTTGCATTAATGTATTTCTTGAAGATGCGTTTTTGTCACTGCGGGACTATGTTGTGAGTCACTTGAAGAAGTTTTGATGGAACGTTGTGAAATTGATTTGTGCTTATTCGTTTTGAAAAAACCATTTACTAATGTATTTTCAGTTTCGGTAGCCGGTCTTGTATGTTGGCTGTTAACTAATATTTAATTACAAAATAAGTAAAATCTTTGTCTAATTTTATTAAATACTCGTTTCTAATTTTAGAATCACCAAAAAATACGTCGCATTACAAAATACAAATTGAGAGTTTACAAAGTACATAAAAAGGGTCATTTATCAAAATCTACATAACGATCCATTTAACCCATACCAATTACATTGCTTTTACCAATAATAACACGAAAAATTACACACTAAAATATGTCCAATCACTGGTCGAAAGTGGACGTAATCACTTTAATATACGTCCTTAGTAGACATCGGGCCAAAATTATTGGTGCTTTGAAAACTGTAATTTGTTTACGTTAAAAAATGTGCGTAAAAGGTATGCATTAAAAAGATAACGTTAGTATAATTGCAGATCATGACAAGTACGGTATTTTGTGAGCAATATCGGTATGATCTTATTTCTTGGTTGAATTGGGTTGCGTCACTAATGAGCTATGGAATGCCAAGAGCGAGTCGAACTTACCTATTGTTACAATTATGTATGCTGTTATTATATGGAAAAGATTCAAGAATCTTGCTTTTTGATAGTTAAATTTTATGTTTGTTTTGTCGATATGTCTGTTTGTCTGTCTTTAATTCAAAATACAAAACGACAAAAAAAAATTTACTATACACTACTATTTACATTTACATTTTTCAATAATGATAGATTCAATACATATATAACCAAGAACATCTGTTGAAATATTAAGCTCAAATATCAATTTCAAAAAGCCATACCTTGGCAACATTAATAAATCAATCATGTATTGACACAAGCCAATGTGGGTTTAACCTCTGCTCTTTTACCAACCTAACCCTCAATGTATAGTACAAAACCACATTACGCAAACGACATGACATTTAAAACATAATCAATCATTAACAGAAATAAAAACTACATAATAATGTAAAAACGATAAAAGACACTGTAACCATTGCCCACTTCACACCGATTCGTCGAAGCGAAAAAGGTAATAAGTTCTTAGTGTTTTATGATCGGTTTGGCATGCCATATAAGTCTGGCTTTGTCAATAATTAGCGCTCCTCCCATGCCCATTCTTGCCAGTTTTCTGGCACCTACCAATGATTGGCGTAAGTCGGCGTTGGAACGCTAATGAGAAATGTTTAGCGCGCCTTTTTTGTTTTATTATGCTCCATGTGAGTTTCCTTATTAGGAGTCGTCAACTGTTTGTTGGTTATCTTTCTTATGGCAGCTAGTTTTTGGTGAGCAGGTGTGTTTGTGATGTAGTTTGTACATATTTAGAAGCAGCAAGCCTTAAAGCTCATTTTAGTAGTTAAGAGAATTAGACATGTACAAACTTTTATCCCCTTAGTTGGCTAACGAAACAATTTAGCTTATTAAATATTAATGAAATAAGAAGTCCCGATTTTTTTTTTGTACATTAAAACATGTTAATTAAGTAATCGATAAAGTACATAGTAATACCTTATTTTACACTGTCATGTCAGAAAACGTAATACCTACGTCACACGGCCATTGAACGTACAGTTTCAGGTTTCATACCATCCTAATTTTCTGATACCGACTTGCTTGCGTAGATTTTACGCATATAACGTCATACGAACTCTACATTAAACTTGTGTAATATTTACATTTTTCATAAACAATGTTTTTTTTTTTGCCAGGTGGCAAAAGTTAAAAATCTTTATAAATACGATTCAAGAGTCCTGTCCCTCACAGTACGCAGTCAGTGATTAGAGCAGGGGATCGTCTTTTTGGTCACAAGTGTAAATATTTTATTCAGTATTTTTTTCGAACACTTAACATTTTAAGATTTTTTCCAATAATTATCAAGTTGACCTATTTCAATCTACTACTAGAAATAGTCTTACCTGAAGTTCTATTACCACCAAATTTTCCGCCTCACACATTTAGTTTGATCAGCCACCGTTTGAAAGTCTTTGGTCCGTCTAGCTGAATGATTACTATATAATGCCCCGCAGACGCTATCATCGTTCCTTAGGAGTATGATGCCGCCATTGATAATATAAACCTTGAACATTCTATGATCACTAAACATGATGTTGACATCTGCAAGACTCTATCTTCGTTACTAAATGGAAACCCGATGAATCTGGATATTTTTATGATTACAAATCCATATTTTCACGACATCAATGGCTGTCTATTTGTTATTATGGACCTATGTTCACAGTACGAGCAAGAAAGAACATGTGTCACCATTTTCTTCGTGTAAAATAAAATAGTGTATTGTTTTTGTTTTTATATAAATATGTATGATAGTCTGTAAGGTATATATGTTATGGGTCTTTGTTACCCGAAATAAAAGTTATATTATTATTCCCTTTATTCATATTCTATACATATCGTTTACATTTTTAAATATTTCTATTAAAGTAAAAAAAAAACATTTAAAAATATAAAAAATAGTAGCCCACCGGTATCGGGAACAGGGTCCAAGGTACCGGCGGTCAGGGCTCCAGAGAGAGGAACCTCCTGACAATGCGAGCCGTGTCCAGAAGTACCGCTTTCTGAATCAAGCCCTTGATCCAGCCGCCTAACGTGAGCCTCCTAAGGTGTTGGTCGAGGCTCTTGGCTATTAAGCCATTGACGGAAACGACTATCGGTACAATGATTGCTGAATCCACATCCCACATGTCGACAACCTCGCGAGCCAAGATATTTAATTTGCTTATCTTTCTCGGCTTTCACGAGGTTCTCGTCATGTGGAACAGTTATGTCTACAATCATTGCACGCCTCACGATTCGGTCCACCACCACTATATCAGGCTTATTGGCAACAATAGTCCTGTCAGTGATGATGGACCGATCCCAGTACAATGTGATATTGCCATTATCGAGAACTGGGTCGGGCACATACCTGTAGTACGGCACCTCCGATTCCACAAGTGAGTATTTTAGAGCAAGTTGCTGGTGGATAATCCTGGCCACGAGGTTGTGCCTATGCAAATACTCTCCGTTAGCTAGACTAGAACAACCAGAGACAATGTGGCGAATTGATTCTCCCGGACGGTGACATGCCCGACATATGTCAACCGTGCCGTCCTTCACAATAAATCTCCGGTAGTTCCTAGTCATGATAACTTCGTCCATAATTGCACAGACAAAACCTTCGGTTTCTCCAAAGAGATCACCGAAGCGTAGCCAGGCTACGGACGCTAATTGATCTACGTCGGGCCCATGTAGGGCCCGGAAAAAGCGTCCGTGTAGTTCCTTACTCTGCCATACTGCCCTGCGGTCGTTAGTGTCAAGCACTGCAGGTTTGCGCCAGTTCTCATTTGCCAAGGAGAGCGGGGTAAGACCCTTGTCCACCGCCACTACATCTCGATGCATACCCACGTCGACAGCTAGGAAATATTCCCTGAGACTGCATATCTCGCGATTGTGGAGAGTCTTAGCATTTAAAAAACCTCGACCACCACACTTTCGCGGGATATACAGTCTCATTACCGACGATCGTGGGTGATGCATTCGATATGCAGTGAGCAGTGTACGGACCCGTCTATCCAGGGCGTCAAGTTCCGTTTGAGTCCATTTGAGTACGCCGAAAGAGTACATCAATACCGGCATGACCCAACCGTTGAAGGCACGCACCTTATTTCCGCCCGATAGAAGGCTATTGAGTACCTTCTTCAGGCGGCCAAAGAAGCGCTCCCTCAACGATTGCTTCATGTCGGTAACATTGATACCTAACGCTTCCGACATACCCAAATACTTGTAAGTTTCAGTTGAAGAGAGGGATCTCAGGTTTATGGAATCCGAGAGTTGAGTTCCCACGGATTCCATAATCTCTCCACGCTTTACATGCATGACCGCACATTTGTCTACACCAAACTCCATCCTGATGGCGTTACTGAAGGTTTCAGTTACCTTCAGTAGCTCCATCAGTTGCAGATTAGTGGGGGCAAAGAGTTTCAGATCATCCATGTAAAGGAGGTGAGATATAACCTGACCCCCTCTCCTCAACCGATAACCTAGCCCTGAATTCTCTAGCAGTGTGCTTAGAGGATTCAAGGCTAGGCAAAACCAAAGCGGACTCAAACTATCGCCCTGAAATATACCTCGCTCGATCCTTACCGGTTCGCTATTCCGCTGGATATTTCGACATCCTGGATAGCGAAGGACTGTCCTCCATTGCCCCATACATGACATCAGGAAGGTGCGCAGTGTTGTGTCAATTTTATACAATTCTAGCACCCTCATGAGCCATGAATGAGGCACCGAGTCATAGGCCTTCTTATAATCTATCCAACATGTCGACAGATCCTTTCGGGAACGCCGAACCTGTTGGCTAATGACCATATCAATGAGGAGTAGCTCCTTAGTACCGCGGGACCCATTCCTACATCCATTTTGAGAGGCAGACATGATGTTATTGCTGTTAATATGTTGATTAATTTTATCTCTCAAAATAGATGTAAGAACCTTATAGACCGTCGGTAAACATGTGATCGGTCTATAATTTTTGGGTTCCGCGGTACTACCAGACTTGTGGAGCAGGTGGGTAACTCCTGTCATAAAGAACTCGGGTAGTGAACCGGACTCCAAAGCCGCTTGGTATCGAGATGCCAAACAAGCGTGCGACCCTTTAAACCATTTTATCCAAAAGTTGTGCAGTCCGTCCGGCCCTGGGGATTTCCAGTTAGGTAACGGACGGACTGCACGGGCTACATCTTGGGGGCTGATTATGATAGCCCCCATTTCTGGTAATGGATCGCACGCTCGCTCGACCTCCCGAATCCAATCACCTTCGGTATGACTGACAGGCACCGACCAGATGTTGCGCCAAAACGAACACATGGCGTCATCATCCGGCGGATGCATGTCAGTCACATCTTGGTCCGGTCGCTCCCAAGCCTTATATACCCACCTTTCATTACTTCGGAATGTGCGATTCTGGGTGTATCGCTCAACCCGTCGTTTATACCTACGGATACGGTTTGCCCATGCATACACCTTCTGCTTCAGGAAGTCGATGCGCTCTGTGACACGAGACAGATAGTCTGAGGGACTGATATCAGTCCCTGAAAATGCCCGTCTCACAAAGCGCATCACTCTTGGGCGTGTGTTGCCCTCCCTGAAGCAGATCAGTTTGCCAATTAGCGCTCTGGCCCCACCGATGCGGCGCTCGATTCTGCACTGCCAGGCCGGTACGGCTACTTTCGGTCGTGTAACTCGGTCACTGGGCATTTTGACGTGAGCTACACGACAAGCCGCTACAGCCGCGCAGTACATTATCGAGTGTGCATCAGTGAGGTCTTCACAGTTATCAAAATAGTTTGACAACTGCGAATCCAGAGCAGCCACCAGCGCCCTATTTTTGTTATGCATGGGCAAACGAGGTATGCGTGGTCTAAGCTCGGGTGACACGTAGCGATATTCCCGAATCGCACTTTCCAAAGCACTCCTCAGTTCATCATTGCACTGGGTACTTACATTCGTAACCCTGTCATTATTCTCCTCGTCAGCGTGGCAGGGGATTTGGGTTAACTGTGGTGGTGCCACAGTCTGCGGCGAGGGAACAATGACATGGCTACATATTTCCGTTCGGAGGCGATCAAGCACACTATCATCCAACATACGGTTACGCTGGATGACGCGCACCTGATCCGACAGTCGTTGGGCCGAAACGTTGACAGCTGGCTCAAGTACCTGAAACAGAGAGAGCATCCGACCACGGTACGCGGTCAGGTTAGTTCCCCCCTCTGTAGCCCCATAGTATGAGCGCATGACGTTTTCGTTGATGGTTTGCGTCCATCGCATGCGCTGCACACTTCCACCGGGAGCTGGGACCCTATCAGAGACCGGTGGGCCTCGAGGTCCTAAGCCGTCCGGCGGCCGGCGTCCTCTTCGTCGACGCGCTGGTGGTGGTGACGTCGGCGGCGAGAAGTACTCGTCGCTCGAGCTCGACGCGACTGCCACGGCCGGTGTCGCAGCACTCACGGTGGGGCTGGGTTCCGGCGGCGGCGAGGCGGAGCTGAGCGACGAGCCCGGAGATGGTAGGCGTGCTCGTCGAGCTGCGGCTCTTGTCAACATAGTATTGTTTCCATTTCCAGTGTTTATTTCATGTTATACATACTATTGTTATATGTTGTTGGATTGCTTGTATTTTTTTTTCTTGATTAATGCCATTTTCTATTGTATATATTATGGATGTATAGTAATATTAAATTTATTAAAATCGGACGTGAAAAAATTCTTGTCAGTTAGTTGACAGTCGAGCCACAGATTATATTATATTATTATTATTATTATTATTATTTTCATACCTACGCATTATTTATTTCCATTGATAAAAATCCTCGCGATGTGACTATTCTTCTCGATGTGAAGTAGCATCAGTAGCACGACATTGTTCTTCCCAACTAAAACACTAGAAGAAGTGTATGATCTTGCTAATCTTTTGTAATTTCGACGATCAAAAAGTTTTTATTCTCAAAAAAAATAATGATAGTTATCTAATATATATTTTCGATCCCCAGGTGTGAGGTACCGGTGAGCAGTGGCGAGGTCGTCGTGTCGCCAATGATGACAACGGAGGCGGCGCGCGGGGACGCCGACCAGAGCGTACCTACTTATACGACGCACTTCATAAGCCAACATGTTCACGAGGTATGTTCGAAATAACGCCTTGATTGAGATTGTATGTTTGTAAACGCACTCACGACACAGGAGAAAATCCTAGTGCGGGGCAACGTTTTAAAAAAAAAGACAAGACGATAAAAGACAAAAACTACGCACGAATTTCTGAGTCTCTAGATTCAGAAATCAGTTACTAAAAGCTATTGTCAGAAAGTAAAAAATGGATTATATGAAATGTAAATTTTAGTCTCTGAGGCCAAAATAAACTAGCTGCTAGTTGTTTGGCTCCAAATTGTGCCTGTGACGTGCACAAAAGTATACATGAGGCTTGCATGCCGTAATGACTTGACCAGATCTTTTTACGCTCAAAGGGCATGATTAAGTTGGCCCTATCGCTTGTACAGAAAATAACAGCAGTAAAAATAAAATAACGTCGATATAGCTTTCCAGTTCTGGGGTTTGAAAAAATCTATTTTTCCATCATCACGGTTGAATCATCAGCCAAAAACGCATTTTTACTTAAAATGGCTACCGAAAAATCCTTTGTTTGTAATTGCGAGAAGACTCCTTTAGCTCATGATTATTTCATATTACGTCAGTTTAGAAACATCAAAAATCGTAAAAGAAAACGGTGAAATCCGTGAATTTCTATTTCGACTTTGTCACCCAAAAACATGATCCTGACAACCAAGTTGTGTGACGTGTACTACTAACTCAAAGCACTTGTAGGAAATTGTAAAAAGTCGTGATATCACGATGGTAGATACATCACGCGTGTTTGACCCAATTCGTGATCATCACGCATGACAATGACTAAAGACAGTTAGGAGAGAATAATTTAATTTGCATTCGTTAGTGAAATTCTGAATTTATTGGCACTTTGACACGTCAGATCACGAGGCCAGAGGACCTTGATAAAGTGCTATCCTATCAGCGATAATTTTTGTCAAAAATGTGAAAATTTATAGAACTGGCATGATGGACACTGAAACGACATGACAATGTGGTCGAACCCAAAATGTTGGTCTTCTGTTTTTTTATCCCTCATAAAACGGTCTGTAACCCTTATATATCATATTTTCTTCTTAGAATGTTCAAACAAGTTTACCATTTATTTTACTTTATTTACTATCGCTCTCCACATAATTATCTCTATCAACGTTCATCATTTCCTAATCAAGTTTCACGTCATCTCTCCAACAATCTCTTCAACTGCTTTACTCATAACTTTCCATACTCACTATCAAAACTAACCACTTACAACTCACAAGGTCTTCAACAATTCTAAAAAATCCAATTTTATTACAAAGAAATAGAACTGCCACCTCATCTTCCAAAATTGTGTTAATTTGTATCCAGTCAACGTCATTCCTTCCTTACTCTATTAGATCATTTACTATTGTATCCTCAACCACAATCACTATGCCATCTAATTGCCTGAAAACATTTCATAACACATCGACGTATACTATATAAACATTGCGTATTATATTCCTTACTATATCAACAATTATAGTTACGTTTTCTTTCATAACGTGCGAAAATGACGTTCCTTCAGTTTACACTTTAGCTTTTAGCTTGTGACGTTGTCCGCTAAGTGATTTGATATCACTATGTACCCAATGTTCCAAGAAGTTTACTTGAGTAGTTACTCATGTTCGTTTAGAGCTGTTTTAAATGATTTTTTACTTAGTGCTATCGTTCAACAGTATCATTTTCGCGGAATAATTTTGCGATTTAGAGGGTTTAATTGAATTAAGACTTTTTGCTAGTTTATGACGTAATGGTTTCTAAACAGCGGAAAATGTTTGGCTTATTTTTCACGGTAATAATAATAATAATAATAATAATAATAATGTTTTTATTGACATAAAGAAGTTGATACATATTCTATTGAAGCCCTGACTCCTGAGCTAGGTGGTACCTGTGTTACAGGAGTCAGTGTCTTCACTCGTTTGTGAAACATTAACAATTATGTATGCAACAAAATTAAAATGTATACAATTAGTGCAAACTTGCTCTTGTGTGATAAGTGTTGTTTATATGTGTGAGTGTGATGTTGTGTGGTGGTGTGACGGTGTAATGGTGTGTGTGGTGGTGTGATGGTGATGGTGTGAAGGTGTGTGTTTGATGGTATATTCCTCAGTGTGCTTATGCATTGTATTTTGAATAGTATCAGATATTATGTATGTTGATCTTTTATTATGTTTTCCGTCTGTAAGTAATCCAGAGTTTTGAGCCAACTGTTTATTTTCATCTTAGCTTTCTTTTTAGTTAGTGGGTTGATGTTGAGAATTTTATTTAACTTGTTATATATATAAACAGTTAAGAATAGATGTTGCCGTCTAGCGGATGCGGTATTACATTTAACTGCGCGACATACAGTGCCGATGGTTCTCTTTTGTTTGTTTGCATGATTTACTGGTGTAATTTCATGTTGTTTCAAAGTGAGGTTTTGCAGATATAATTGTCTAACTGTCAGTACCTGACAGCTTTCATAGAGACTTTTTGTAGGGTACCGGTAGGGTTTGAAGGTCATGACTTTTAACACAGATCTTTGGGCTCTTTCGAGGTGTATCATATAGGTTTTACAGGCCCCCCCCCATGCCGTGATACAATAGCTCACGATTGACTGCACTAGCGCTAGATACACTGCCCGAAGTAACTCTAAGTCACATACCTGTCGAAGACTTTTAAACTCCCATATAAGTTTTCTAACCCGGGAGGCAGTTAGTTCAATATGGGGGCGCCAACTAAGTCCCTCATCCAGAATTACACCCAAGTACTTTATAGTGTTTTGTTGTTTAATTGAAACACATGAACATTGAACACTGTTATTGGGGTTATGACAGGAGTGTGCCTTAAGGCTTATTACCTCGGGTTTGGTTTTGGCGAAAGTAAATTGTAGAAAAGCGGTTTTCGAGATATTAAGCGTTAGTAAATTTAATTTTAGCCAGTGCATTATTTTACGTAGCCCTATCTCAGCAGCTTGACGCGCCACATCCCAAGTCTCTCCGTAAAATACTAGAACGGTGTCATCTGCGTAACTGAATATTTTCCCGTTCGTAAGAGACTGCTGGCATAGGTCGTTTACATAGAGCAAGAAGAGGCTTGGGGATAGGCAGCTACCCTGGGGCACACCGTAGTCTATTCTTGCTTCGTTGCTAATAACTTTACCGATCTTAACCTTTTGTGTCCGGTCATTAAGAAAGTCTGTGAATATGCTTAGAGCTCTTCCCCGGATTCCAGCATGCTCTAGCTTGCTCACAAGGGTAGGAATACTTAAACCGCTTCATGTTAATTACTGATGTTAGTTCATCTTAAGTTTACCCTAGCTTGTCAATACTTTGACCTTTACTTTGATGAACAGTTTAGGCTAACTCATGACTTGATTTATTTCCGTCCTTTAATTCATGTATGTACCTATGTTTTATGAGCAATACAACTTTTTTGCATATTTTAGAAATAAACAAAGCAATCCACAATATTTACTAACTGTTCAGACAGATTAATAACTTGATAACGAACGCCCAAAACGTTTAGCATTCACACAACGTTATTTCGTAGTTTCACAAAACTTTAAAATGTTTCCATATTTTTGTGGTCCATTAGTGTATTTTTGTCATTTAGCGACACTACTTTAACGTATGTGATAATTATACACGGTTAATGCTTTATCTTTTTACACGACTGCCCAAAAAACGGAGTGTTATGTTTTCAACGTTTATGTATTCGTATGTATGTTTGTGAGTTTCTTTATTCCACCATAACTTTCAAAAGGCTTAACCGAAATCAATGTATTTCGGTTAAGCCTATATCTCTATCGTGAAAAGCGTTGTGTTACATTTAAAAAAATAAAAAGGAGGAGTCACGGATAATGAATAAAAACGAAAATATTTAGTTTTTCCAAAGATTAGATGTACGTATGCTGCCATAGTCTAAAACTTGCTTAATACATACCAAAAAATAGTGTTATCACTGAAAAATACGAAATAAAAATTAAAAACACGCCTGCCATGACAAAAAATTACCTAAAAAATTAAAAACAGGACAGTGATTTTGTTTTTGAATAGGCACAAAGTACATAGGTACAAGATTTCATGATTTTATGATTGATCATTCTTTGATCAGTTTCTGTTACCAATCTTATTGACTGCTATAATTATCTAGTTTGTTTCTGCCAGTTATTCTACATAAAAACAACACAACCGAACACAACTATTATAAAACAAACATAACACAAGACAACACAACACAACGAATATGAGAATAACTAGCCCTATAGATCACTTTCAAAACGTATCGACGTAAGGACATTCCCTTAATATAATAATCTCGCTCAAGTTACAAGAGTCAACTGAGGCCATTGGGTTACAGCGTGCGTGGGCGCAAGCTAACAACCTGTCACTATCCTCACAGCCTACCATTAGCAAATGCAATGGAATAATAATTTCAAAACGATATTTGTCCTGTACTTAATTACTTTCATGTATTTGTTTGATTTGTATTTATTAATCAGCGTAATTTAGAGGAGCTCGTGGCTATAGAATTACAGCCGCATGGGTAGATCTTTAAGGTTAAGCAGCGGTTGCTAAGATTGTTCTGTGGATGGTCAGGATCTTAACATACCGAGTTTCCCCTGTGCCTCGGAAAGTACGCTAAGCTGTTGATCCCGGCTTTTCGTATCCGATCCGGTCATTTGTACTTAGTTTGGCAGTAATTACGTATGGTCAGAAGCCAGCAAATCTGACTCTAGTCTTGCCAAGAAGTACCATAAAATTGATTGAGTCAGGCGTTACTTTACGGAAATCCATTTTAAATTTGAAAATGAAAATAATATATCTAGTTTTAATTTCCGCGAATATTAGTGGGTTGCAGGTATGCACCTCCCTCCCGCCCGCTTTATTATGCACATGCAAGATTACAAGGCAAATGCAAGGATTTTAAGCACATGCAGGAAGGCAAACAAAACCCAACACCATTACCGACACGTGTTTCGCCTCTCCACGAGGCATCCTCAGGGGACGTGTTGACTCGCTGACCGTTGAGTTGCGACGCAACTCAACGGTCAGCGTAGGTGACGTTTTCAAATTTAAAATGGATTTCCGCAAAGTAACGCCTGACTCAATCAATTTTATTAAAGATTTCTCTAAATTCTTAGGAGGACTAGAAAAAAACAGGATGCGCGAACGAACTTGCGGCGTACTTTGTAAAATCATATTTCAATGAATTATGATACATTGAAATATGATTTTGATAAATTAATGACGCATAGGCAGCTAGCCATTTTCGAAGTTTGGGTTATTGAAGAACCTAAATTTCGATGTGGAATGGCTTGGACTATATGATACGGGAGGACAGTGCGTGACTTAATTTTGACTTAAGTACAGAAACTTAAAAAAATATGTCACTTATGGTGTTGGTTACAAAATTATATGAAAATTGCTAGACTCATGTATAACATAAAACATGCAACATAATGTACACATAATTCTAGCAAATTAATACTATTGTTATCCTCTTTACCGAGTTATAAAAGACAGGAAATATACTGGTAATATAATTTATACTGGTAGCTTAGCGCTTTTACAAAAACGTTAATAACGAAAGAAAGCAAAATAAATCACTTCTTGCCAGCTCTATAAAAAAGCTTTCACATTAAAACCGTAACAATGTTTAAATTATAATACTTAACCTTATTAACTTAAAGTTAAGTATCTAGTGAGAAACACTCAACCTTCAAACAGTTCACTAAAGCGGTCCCTTGGTCCACGTGCCGTACATAAGTCGAATTGTCTTGCTATGTTTTTTGTTCGGTACTGATCACTCAAACAGAGTAATGCACGTAAGTCTATTACAGAATTACGGAGCAGTGTACACTGCGTGCCACTGAATGGTGGACAACATTTTGTAAACTGTTTTTTTCGTGTTTGGGCAGATCTTCACTGACTTGTTTATTATTATACTTATAGTCTGGCATTTGACTACTGTCTAGAAGTGACCTATTTACTCCTGGCATAAATACCTCTAGGCTGTAGCTACCAGGTAACACAGACTCCAAAAGTGAGCTCAACACCTTGGCTGTACACACGGTTTTTATTATTACCAATTTTACAGGACAAATCACGAGCCGTATTACGAGCCTGAGCTAGGAATTCCTGTGTTTCAGGCGAGAAGATCTAAAATAATTTAAAATTAACAAATCTTCAAAAGGATTCTATAGTACAATACAAATGTGTAAAAAATCTGTGATATAGACAATAGGGTAGTTAACTAAAAAAATCTAATTAGTCCGTCGGATAGATTTCCAAAAAATATTGGATACGTATTTTTTCTTTTTTCACGTAAACAAAAAATGAAGACGATACAGTGCGTTGAAGACTCGTGTGACGTCACTACTCGCTACAATTTTTACCGAGCCGTAACGTCACATGCCTCCACTCCTGATCTTTGATGCTTTGTGTCTTCGTCAGTTTTTATAGATTTGATAAAGGAAAAAATACGTGTCCAATATTTTTCTATAATCTAACTGACGGACTAAACATAATCATATAATATTTTTTACTCAGGAAACATCCCTATATAAAACTTAACTTCTAGATTCATAACTAAACTAGGTCAAAATTGTATAAATTGTACAGTTTCTTAAATAATAAGGTACTTAAACTAGCTCAAGAATTTTATAAATACAAAATCACTTTAACACAATCAGTACATTCTCTGTATCTATCTATAATAGGACATTTTTTTGAAGAGTTTCCTTAAGAATTCTCTTACAGTTAACTTTATTCAGGCTATAAATATTTGCGCTTGCATTCAATCTATTGTAGAGGAAAGGACCAAGAAACACACGGTGAAAATATTAAGCATATAATTATTATTTTTGGTATTCAATTTTCAATTAACTGGAAGATTTTAAAAAGCGCTTGACCTGTTCTGTGTAAGCCATTGAATCTACAAAGTGTCAAAATTAGAGTTTTAAATGTTATTGATTAATATGTAGTACGAATACTTCAATGGATTTTAAGATTTCCGCAGCAGGTAAGGCAAGTGTTAGGCAATTTTAGAAATTCACAGCGCAAAAAAATTAAAAAGATTACCAAATAAACGGTACATTAAAACTGCTGCACATTTAGATTTTGTTTCCAGAGCAATGCCCAAATCAAACGCCGGTGTACAACAACCAGGCTTGTTCGTCTAATGTTAACTACTTATATTAGGCCGGCAGATGACTTGCTCTTATTGCTCTGCGTCAAGGCAACCAAGTATCTTCACTAAAGCATTAGAATATTATATCGGGCGACAGCTATTACAGAAAGTTGGATAAAATTGTTTTTATAGTTTCCTTTTTTTTTCCTTGCATTGTCCTCACATACAGAAGCGACCAAGGATGTAACCAAGGTTATGTAATACAGAACATGATTTAAAAGAGTGTCCGTGGAGTTTCTTGCACGTTCTTCTCCATAGAGATCTACGCTTTGGAACGTGCAGATGGCTTCGCCTCTTTCGACTTGACAATTCAAAAGTGCCTATAAAGTGTTTAATTGAAATAAATGCTTTGAACTTTGAAAAAAGTTGATGGACATTTAAGTGATTTATTATGTGATGTTTTTTTTTCTTTTTTTTTGGTGTTTATCACCAGTTCTCGTAGTTTTAATTTCTTCGAGTTTTAATTGACTTATACTGAAATACATATTTCCTTCTACTATTTCCACCTTCCCATCCGTGCTTAGAAAGGTAAATCGTTTTCATTATCATAAAGACGTTATTATATACGTACGATAGTGAGCTTAATCGGCCAATTTATTCCTGAGTAGCTTTTTCCCCACGACTGTTTTTTTGTCACCAATCCCGCTGGTTTTTCTTTTTTTGATGTTATAAAAATTACGCTATCGAAGTCAGCCTAGGAAGAGGTGGTGCAATAACCTAGGCACTTACTGTAATAGTTGATTCGTGGTGGCTAGGGAAAAGAATACCGAGGGTGGATATATAGATATATAGACAGGATGAACAAAAAATAAATCAATGTCGTCGATCTATGTATACAAACAACATTATAATGTTGACTACCAGTGAAAGTTCTTCTTTAAACAACAAACCATAGATTGCACCTTAGATACTTATAAAATTAAGCTAATAAATTTAGACAATTTCCCACCGTCGCCAATTCCAAGCTCTAACCCATCAACAAAGACTTTTTGCCTTGGCGTTAACCACTTCAAAAATCAAATTATAACAACTCAAACAACTTATTATCGATGCCATCATTATTCCCCGATCCCGTTACCCGTATCACTGAACCATTAATCATACACTTCGTGTACAAATAAGTGTACAATCACATGTCACACGGTCCATTTAATCCGGGCACGTGGACAGATGTCGATGTACCAGTTGATAGCCGACGTAAGCCGATCAGCGCGTGCAGGTTTGTTCGGCCGCAAGTGTACGCGCGGGGAAAAATGTTTTGTGTTAATAATTTTGTTTGGTTTACTGGCTGTTCGTTTGTTAATTTGAAATTGATTTCCTTATACATATAATTGAACGATATAGACATGTGCATCTGACAATAATTGTTATTTAATTATTATTGTTTAATTAAAAAATGTCATTTAATTAAATCATTACACAAAGAATTTATTATTTTTGCGTCTAAGTGATGCAACTTCACAACTTCACACAATCGCATATTGCTTGTGCATATGATTGTATTATAAGGCCCTGTTATTCAACAAACGAACCCAAATTCAGCAAAATTAAAATCATAAATTCACAAAATACAAAACCAAAAGGAGCAACGTCACCCCAAAAAAACAAGCTTATTATAACCAAGAAAAAACTGAGCACTCGTCTGTACATTACACAACAGGCCAACATCTCTAACCCGACACATCTTTGACATTTAGTTGACAGTCCGATACGACAGAACTGAGTGTTTTGACACAATCGTATGTTAATGAACAGCTTCGATCTAATTAAACCATTGTGTTACAACTAAACTCATTACGCCGTATAATGAAACGGTACATCAGTTTTAATTAGTTGTATAGAGATTTAGAGATGAATCCATTAATTTGGCCGCATGTGTATCGGGTTTTGTAACTGCAAATAGAATTTTACTTAATTAATGATTGATTTAAGGTTGAAATTAAGTGTTTCTATAGTTTGTGGAGAATTGGAACTAGCAGTAAACTTGTATGAATCTTTTATATTGCCTATCTGACCTAATATTGAAGACTATTGGTTCATACATTATTGTAAAAAGGTGTGATTATCAAATTAAAAAAAAAAGTGTAACCACATCAATGGTAACACTTTAGGGCAAAATAAATGACCGATAACTCAAGACAAGGTGTCAAAAAGTTTAAATGTTTATGTTTGACAACGTGACATTTTGAGTAGTACTTGTCATTCCATATATTCTAAACTTTTTGACAATCTTTATTGCCGGACATGACTTTATCTAAAACCTCGGAGGGGCAATTTTTGTACTGTTAAGGACCGTTCGCATTCGCTCCTCATTCGCAATATTTCAATAATATCTCTTATTTACTCACATTTTGACCTGTTTTTGACATGGAATGTCGCTGTGGGTATATGGTGCCAAGGCTCCAAATTATTTGAACGCTTTTTAACAGATTTAAAAAAGGAGGAGGTTCTCAATTCGGTTCTAGTTTTATTTGATTTCCTTTTGTTACCTCACAACTCAGTCATTTATTAAACGATCATTTTTTTTTTTTTTTGAATGGATAACCTTTACGATTGATCTCATATAAATTTCAACCAAATCAGTGTAGTAGTCAAAATATGTCATCCAAGTAAATGAAATAGCATATTGTGCTTTTCTGTTACTTTCCAGAGGTGTTTACGCATTACGATAAATTATTAAGTTCAAAAAGCGTAAAATAAAAACTTATTTTTAGAAAAAAAAAACCTATTAATAAATAAAAAGTATTAAAAAAACATAAAATTTCGAAAGTCAGTGTAAAAAAAAAACTAAGGAAACACGACTTCTGAAAGTTATTTTTAAGTACAAGAATCAGCCTTCACGTCAGATCAAATAATATATACTTAAATTATCCTGCAGAAATAAAACATGTTCCAACGAAGTTTATGGTGGCCTGGTCAAAACCTTGGCTTGAATTCTGCAGACCGATTCATGTAATTTTCATTCAGCTAAACAAATGCATGCAAAGGGTTTCATTATAAAGCTATAATGTCGTGGTTCAATATTATTATGCAGTATATTTGAAATATTCTGTACGCGAGCGTCTAGTAGGCAGGTCGGTACCGACATTATTTACATAAGCAATAAATATAGTTTGCAAAACATATTTATTTTGAGTTTCGTTTTTCTCATGAAAGGCCTTAGAAAGTGGTCACATGATTCGTAACTAATATGCACTCACACAAAACTATAAAGTTGTGGCAGGAACGGACCGGTAAGCCACGCAAAAACAAAACAAAAATATTGTTTATATTATACTAGCGACCGCCCCGGCTTCACACGGGTGCAATGTAGATACTAATGTTTCCTCTACTATAATATGCATGAATTATACATATAAACCTTCCTCTATAAACAAAACCGCATCAAAATCCGTTGGGTACTTTTAAAGATTTTTAAGCATACATAGGGATATAGGGACAGAGAAAGCGACTTTGTTTTATACTATGTAGTAGGTTTTTTTATTTGTTGTTAAGATTAAATATAATGTAGAGTAGGTATACATACAAGAGTATACATACCATAGTATGCTACCTGCTATGATCATTTTTTTCTAGGTGGAAAATCATCAAATGTCTTTTCCCGCTATGGGTGAAGTAGAAGGGAGTGTCAGAATCCACTGAGTAAAACCCACCAGTGTTCCTCCAAGTGCCCTTTACGTTCCAGGGCCGC
This sequence comes from Hecatera dysodea, assembly GCA_905332915.2. Classification (NCBI taxonomy): domain Eukaryota; kingdom Metazoa; phylum Arthropoda; class Insecta; order Lepidoptera; family Noctuidae; genus Hecatera; species Hecatera dysodea. The sequence goes on along the minus strand of HG995309.1, from coordinate 11,029,358 downwards.
CTGACTCTTTCGAATAAATTGGGCAACCCTAGCAGACACTGACCCTATGGGGCACGTCTTCTTTGTTGATATCTCTTTGAGGCGCGCGTGGAACCCGACGCGTCGTCGACCCGGTCCAGGTTGCTATCAGACGGCGAGCCACCCATAGCTCGCCATCCGCAGGCCCGCGCCTACGGTGGCCGGAAGTCGCCCCCCAACCCCAGGGCGTCTTCTTCTGACCTGCTATGAGCCTTACATTCTTCTTTTACTTAGTCTGAATGTGAAAATCATATTCATGCATATTTCTACAGCTCTTTTTTGATGGCTGGGAAATCATCAAATAACTTCTTCCTCTCTGGGCGGCGCAAAAAGGAGCACTCACACGTTTTTTTCTATTGCCGCGGTGACTCTTTCGAACAAATTCTGCAATGCTTCTACAGCCTACATGATGAGCTAATAAGATGCAAATATTAATAAATCTCAATAAAAATAAATCCTTTTCATACATCACTTGTTAGGCAGAATAGTAGTCATGTTAGTATTCTAATTAACATATTCATGTAATAAATTATGAATTCATTCGTCTAATACTACATTAATTGCACAGAACATCGGTGTTCCATCTAACCACAATACCACAACATGAAACTTATTATTCACGATTTGATATCATAGATATACAGTAATTAACATTTATTTTTTAATTGCAATACACCTAGTTTATGAAAAAGAATGGCTAAAACCAGCTGGTTTTGTTTAGTTTTGGCTGCAAAACCAGAAGCGCTAGATAGACGAAGTGCCATTCTGTTAGCTGAAATACCAAATACAAGAGATTACGTTATATATCGACTGCCAGGATATCACCTTTCTTAAAGATTTTTAAGAAAGGTGATATTCCAGGTTACACGAAAGCCGCAACCAGTTTCCTAAAAAACGACAATTAAGAAAAATTACCATACAAACAACAAAATAGCTACTAACAAAATAAGGGAATCTTCTTTAACCCAGAAACGAAAGTCCAAACATCAAAAATCAAATGATTCAAAGAAAATATACGTAACTTAATCGGAGCTAAAGTTCAACTCTTTTAATAGACACGCAATTTTTGAAACATTAATTAACTGCTAAAACGACAAAAAAAAACCAAAAAGGCCCACCCTGAACTGTAAAACATGCGTAAAAATATGATTGCACCACCCACCTATAACTGGCCACTTTGTATTAATCCACCATTCGAAACTTTCACGAATTTTTTAATTGCCCAATACTAAAGCACTATTTGAAAACCGAACGTTCGAATCACTTCGAACGTGGATGTATCTCGACTGACAGCCGTAGAAAATACACAATTAACAGGGTATGCGTATAACCTTAATGGATTTATGTACTTATTGATGGATCAATCAAAAGTCCACTCACGCCTTCTCCGGGGCTTAATTGATAGATACGGTTAGCTAAGAGGGGCTTGCGGATTGAGAGGATACACTTTGTTTTGCCGACCGTTTTTGTTTCGTATGTGGAGTTAGTGGCTTTTAGATAAGATGGGTTTTTGCTAAGCGAGATGATACAGTTTTTAATGTGGATTAATTAACGAAATTAATGTAACTAGTTGCTGTTTTTTGAGGATGGATTTTTAATAGAATATTTTAAAATTCGGAAACCCAATGTCCATTACCATAAGTAAGAAGAGATATATTTACTTTAAAATAAGTAATGTTGTAACATAAGTCGCACAAGATTCAATATTTTTACATCAAATCGTTTTTTGCAGACCATCCACATTTACAGCGATAATATGCATCCCCATTAAAGTGTTTATTTGCATAAATGTGGCACCTAATCACATGACGCCTCACCAGTAATTAAATACTGGGCGGCATTCGTATACACCGTTACCATACGCAAAACAACTGAGTTTTCTTTATTGGGCACTGCTATGCTTAATTTTTTTGTACACTATACGTCTAGTGGACGTCTGGGGACCACGTTTATAGCAGCGTTATGACATGGTCCTCAATATTGCAGGCATAAGGGCACTTGAAGCACTCCAAAAAATGAATACGAGCCATTAAAAGTCACATATTGTCAGTTTCATTTTAAAAATAGTACTATCAAGATATTGTTTTGTTACGTTTTTTATCCTACCATCCGACACATCATCATCATCAAGGCGATGTTCATTAAAATAATATTCAATAAGCGACCACCGCTCGATACGCGATCTTTGCTTCACTTTTATTCGACAAAACCGGAAGGTGGACCTATCGACACAATAATGCGATCGGTTTTACCTAATAAATGAACGACGACGGCTAATTCATTGGTATAAATATGTAATCTCTTCTTAGTTTACACTACAAAATAAATTTTACCAAAATTACAAAATCAAATCCCAGAAACAATAAAACTACAAATCCAAAATCCAACTCATATTCGCACACAACACGAAGCAGATAAGCGAGCAATATAAAAGCCAAGTCAAGATAGTGTTACGGTGCGGTGTGATAGCCGTCTAAGTACCCATTCGTTCCCACGAAGGCAAATGGCTATAAATTATAAGGATCCAATAACAGTGACTATTAAATCAGATTCCGTATGCGGAACTGATTCATATTTTAATAATATCTGCACTTTGCACTCGGGGGCTGAGAGTTTAAATCAGAGCATTAAATGTGGACAGATATGTAATTTAAATGAAAACACCGTTTTAATTAAATGGTACTGTGTCAAAAGCCTGTCTCGATGTTTCCTGAAGCTCTCTGACAAACTGCCATTTATCAGAGAAATCGATTTTCGAAATTCGAAATAGATCACGTGACATTTCGGACAGCGTCTATCAATCCGATAAATTTTTGACAATTTCCACTTGAATGTCACTTGTGTAAATGACACTGTCATTAGAGCCTCTGATTTTTCCGTATTTATTAATTTATTTTTAAAAAAAAGTAAACACCATAAACCGTATTATTTTGAAATTCGAAGTGCGGTAAGTGTGAATGCGATTCAAATTGAAGTTTACAGAATAAGTTATTGTCTAGCTACTAAAAATAGTTGATATCTTCGACAGTAAATCTTTGGATCTTGATAAAAATTGAAAAAAAAAAATACCATAGTATTGGTAGATACAGGATTGCGTTTTGAGAAAACTCCGGTTCCATAGACTTATATTTATTAATTTTCTGAACGAAATTCAAACCTTTACACGTTTAAAGAAATGCTATTCCAAGCATTTGGTGTTAATACACCGCTACGTGTCGCGGGTTCGATTCCCGCACGGAACAAATTTTTGTATGGCCTACAGATACTTGTTCCGGGTCTAGGTGTCTTGTATATGTGAGTTTACATGTTTGTGAACGATACAGGAGTAAATCCTAGTGTGGGGCAACGATTTAAAAAAAAAAAAACAAAGTCAAAGCATTCAAAATGTATGTCAAAACATACCTACACCCACTCAAAATATTTCACTTAGACTAATACCAAGCTACTTTCATTTCCTACTAGACTATAATATTACCTCTCGATTACCGACTGGTCTAACCTTTGGTCTGATCTAGATTCGAGTTACATTGATCGTGTAAAAAACACGAGGAGTAACACTAATGTCTTGTCAGTCATTATGATACGTGTGAGTTGTTACTAGCTTTTAAAGTTAGGAGGACTATGAAAGTTCGTTTCGTAAGATATTTTGTCTTGGTTTTAGATACGTCGTTTAATTTTTACATCTCTACAGTTGTTTTTGTTCTGTATCTGATTATACACGGTAAAGATAATTTTTCAAAACAAAAATATATTTCCTTTTTCAAAAAAAGACCGGCCGCAGTTACACAAAAAAGTCAAACAAAAATTCATAAAGTCTGATGCAGTTGATGGCTTAAATCAATGATTGAACTAAAATAAATGCCATAAACTGCACTTTCAACAACAACAACAATTTCACTTTGGAAGTTTTCAGTATTTTTTGGGTCGAGCTTTTTTGAAAAAGTCCACTTTTTATTTGTTTACTGTATAAGAGAAAAGAACAGTACCCTTAAATATGGCCACGCACTTTTAGAACACCCTGTATATTATATCTGGTTGTCCTGAACACAAGCTTTTCAAAATTTTGGAGAATAAATCAAATGTTTTTTTTTTAAACATTGCCCCTCTCTATGAATTTCTCCTGTACCGTGGGTGCATTTACAAACATATACAATCTCATATTCACACACAACCGATTCGATCGATACAATCGATATTTTTTATTTACTCTAGCCATTTGTCTATGGTCTAAATATAACATTTTTATCGTCGAAAGTGACTAGCCTGGTTCCCTGTTTTTCAATTCGGACGTTTGAAGTACAAATCTTGTTCGCGACGATGCGTCTTAGCTACATAGTATAGATAGTTATAGGTAGCTATAGTTGATACATAGTTTGTTATTGAAATAAAACACATTCGTTACAGTCGTTTGCTCTCAAGAGGCAGTATATAAGCCCTTGGAGCCTTTATTTCTTCCAAGTAAATAGAATATAGTTAGGTAGGGTATCCTATCCCTTACACATAACAGTAAACACATGGTAACCCTGGTAATCGAAGGTATATAAAGGTAATCAAGGTATATAAAGGTGATCGGTGGTATATAAGGTAATCGAGGTATATACACACACAGACAGACATACATAGGTAAATAGAAAGGGCTTGGTAAATTGAGACCTGAAATATTAGGTCAAAGGTAGTCGCATAGCTAAAAGCGACACTGACCAATCACAGAGCAGGAGGGTGCTGGTACGTGATTGGTCAACAGTTTTTGATAAATAGCCCTGATGAAGGTATGCACAAAAATAAAACACTTTGCATCTACCCTCTTCCTTTCCCGAAAATACAAGTCTAGATTCTAGACTTGTAAATGTCTGAAATAGAACCGCCTTGAAAAGTCCTTTCAGGGGATATATAGATGTCTATAGTGTATGCAGGCATAAAGCCGTAATTTAGGTTTAAATAAAACTGTTTATTTTTATCCCCTTGAAATATATACGCTTATAGAGTTGCAACCCCTTGAGTGACAGGGTTGAAACATATGTAGTTTTGTAGAGGGTTTATTTATTTATTTATTTATTTAATACTTTACGCACAAATGTACAGAGGCGGACTTAATGCCTTAGGCATTTTCTACCAGTTGTTGTTGTTGTCGTATCTACAGAGATACATATAGCTGTATAGCCCTCCTAGCATAGTTTTACGGTAAATTCACCCCAAGTAGGTAATAGCTTCGCGCCTACTATAGTTTTGTATAGTTTTCGGCATCCCACCCCTACATGGAGGGGGATGAAGGGGTGAATTCGTCTCCGCTGTATGGAGCCTACCGAGGGCTATCCATAAAGGTACGACAACCCCTACTCACATAGACCTAAGCCTAGATATAGCCTAAAATCTAGAATTATCATAGTGAAAAATCTTGTTAATAAACTTCATCACACACGGTGATTTTTTGGGTGTCGATACGGTATAGTTGCGCCGTACAATAGAAACATAGAAACTTTAAGAAATTTGTAGTCATTTGCAAGATAGTTTGAACTTATACCTAAATGTAGAATCATATAGTCGCGAATTCCACCCTTCAAATCGCTAAGTGAATAGTGAACAAGTTAAATAGTGTTTTATTGTGACTTTATTGGTAAGCCCTCAATATCTACCCCTATATATTGTGTGAATAACAGCAAGTATAGCAAATAGTCAGCTAAGGGTTGCATCCTCATGGCCCGTAGCTTATAGACGGAGCGTCAACGCGTCTGGATCATTTATACCTAGGTGGGTTGTCACCATACAGTCCACTTTTGAAGAATAGGATAACCTACCCTGGCCACCCTACAGTCCAGTCGATCACGTCCGCCCCGTACAAATCTGTTAAAACAATTGAATTTAATTTTGCAGAAGGTCGATCATACATTAGGTAGCACAGCAGCACAGTCAAGGCCAAAATAATTAAAGGATAACTCCCAAGCACATAACATTCTATTTAACAATAAGGAACCCAATTTATAAATAACCTATAACGACCTAACATATATGAGCAATTATTAAGTCGTTGTTTAGAAATAAAGCACTATTAAGTTGCAATAAAACTTCATTAAACAGCAATTGTAATAAATATGGCATAACTACTAGGCTTAGAAGTAGTGTTGTTTAATTGTATTGCTATAAATACCGAGGTTAATCCTCTTGTCAGGAACGATGATGCAAAACTTAGTGAATAACTTAACAAATAGCAAAAAAACAATGAATTTGTGGTATACTAGTCGACTCAACCTTCTATAGAATAATCCTTACAACCTAGTTTCGGTCACGATGGCTATTCACAACGGAGACTTGACAAATACGTAAGATATAGGTATTTCACTGTACAAGAGTATTAGCAACACATTGCACTCTCTTCCCCCTTTATAAATACGTAAGATATAGGTATTTCACTGTACAAGAGTATTAGCAACACATTGCACTCTCTTCCCCCTTTATAAATACGTAAGATATAGGTATTTCACTGTACAAGAGTATTAGCAACACATTGCACTCTCTTCCCCCTTTATAAATACGTAAGATATAGGTATTTCACTGTACAAGAGTATTAGCAACACATTGCACTCTCTTCCCCCTTTATTATAGTCAGATGGGACGGCAATTCAAACCAGCTGGGACAGCACTGCAAACAACTTAACATCTTATTCGAGGTACTGCCTCATCCCCAGTTCTTTTAATAACATTTTAACCTATACCAACAATTTCTAAGTAAATTTTCCAGACCAGGATATATTTCTTTAAAAACGTTGCCCCACACTAGGATTTACTTTCGTATCGTGGGTGCGTTCACAAACATGTAAGCTCACATACGCAAGACATCCAGTCCCGGAACAATTATCTGTAGGCCATACAAACATTTGTTCCGTGCGGGAATCGAACCCGCGACGTAGCGCAGCAGCTGAACGCTCAACCACTGCGCCAACCGTGTCATCATATTGAACCCACCCAGACGCATATAAAACCATGAGATAGGATCAATGGAGTAGTTCACCTTAATATGGTTCACTGCTCAATACTCAATACTTTATTGCATTCCATATGTATTAAATAGATGGTATAATAAGGTAAAATATCAATATGGACCCTGTCGGGCACAGCAACATAAGGAGAGAGGAAGAGGGCTAAGTAGCAATTTAAGAAATTCTAATTACTATTTCCTACTTAAAAATTATTAGAAATGTTTAATTGTATGTAATGTAAATACATATAATGCTGGTGCCTATTTGTACCATTTAATCACAATATACCATTTAGAATTCTGCCATAATACAAGCTCACTCTAGTACTTATCAAAAACCATATTAACTTACGCTCAATTTGACTTAAGAGCGTGTACGCCGTATGGCATTTCATACAAATTTTCAAGTCACTATTTTGCAAAATGACTGAACCGATTTTAATGAAACTTCACACATATAAGCAGAACCCATGTTAAAACATTTTCGAAATGTCTTATTTAAAAAAAAGATAACTGTAAATTTATGTTTGTATGGGAAATTTAAAATGGTACTAATTTAACTGTAACACTATTTATCGAACATGTTTTCAACTAACTTTTTAGACCTATGTATCCTGCTCATGTGTGTAAAGATCCATAAAAATCGGTTTAGTCATTTCGGAAAATAAGGACCTGAAAATTTGTATGAAATGCCGTACGGCATATTATATGCTCTTAAACATGCATTAAAAGCTCACTGCTCATAAGATATCTGCGTTAGTCTATAGCCTACATGCTAAACCCAGAGGTCACATTCAAAAACCGAATCATGTCATACCAACATTAAAACAAAAACGAATTCAAAAATTGCATTCAAACTATTCAAATTATCTAGTTCGCAGACGTATCGCATTAATTAAACAAAGAAACTTTGTTATTGTAAAGCAGACTGCATTATTATAAGAAGACACGATAAGTTCTGAGATGTCTTGTAACCCAATTAAACGTTATGTCTTAATGGACCTTTGATGTCATCGTTTAATAAAAGGTGACAAATTGGTATCCTGGCTATGATGGTTGCGGATATAAAATTTTGCTTGTTTGTTTGGGTTAAGTTGAGAGATGAAGCGGGTTTTCAGTAAACTGTTATTTGAAACAATTAAACTCGGTGCTAATCAGTTAACCAAAATGTCTTAATCTACTTAGATCTAACTGAGTATTTGATGTGACTTCTGTTTTCAAAACGGTTAAGGAAAACATCGTGAGAAACCCGGGAAGGCCAAGAATCACAATATTTAAGAAATTTACCAACCCTTATCGGGCTCGCGTGTTAAATAATATCTATACTTCTATCTATCTATTATAGAGAGGAAAGATTTGTTTGTTTGTTTGTATTGAATAGGTTCCGAAACTACCGATTTGAAAAATTCTGTCACTGTTTGGAAGCTACACTATCCCCGGATGACATAGGCTATATTTTATCCCCATATTCCCACGGGAACGGGAACTATGCGAGTGAAACCGCGGGCCGCTGCAAGTAAATTATACAAGCAAAGAAAAGCCCTGTCCTAGTAGTCGGAACATTATTTAGGTCTGGTTATGTTCATCTGTTATGATTTCAATTTCTGATCTCGCCAATTTCGCTCTATCGTCGCCACTGCTTACCGCTTAATCTTAAGCCGACCATAATTGTACAGCGCAGTACAAAGCTATTAAATAATCGCTCAACACAATAGAGACTTACAATGAGCTGGTAATCAGTAAGTAAAATGATTTAATATACGCGTCGGGCTTCATCCGCATCCAAATATACGAAATGGTTGTCTGACGTCATGATTTTGAAAATTAATGCGATAATTAGACTTTTTTGGTCTTCAAACTTTTTAAGTTATTTTGTTTTCTGTAGACGTTCTAAAATTAAAAGGCGACACAGTCTATATTGGGCATAGACAAAGTAGGATTAAAGTGGAAAAATGAAGAGAAACTTTAACTGGGAAAAGGAACATAATCTTACTAAATCAGCTTGTTTTCATTCTTAACTCCAAGCTCAAAAAATGTGCTAATATCTTCTATTTCAAAATCTCCTTACGACTCAATTTCAGCTTCCCCACCAAATTAACCGAAACCACAGACAGTCAAAACTGCCAAAGTGACATACCTTCTTCGTTCATTCAGTCATATAATGTTCCTTAATGACTTCCCAGTATTAGTTGACCTTGTTTCCTGCTCATCAGTGACTCAAGGTCGACTAAACAAAAGAAGCTAAGCACTATGCGTAGTGTTGATGATTATCATCAGGCTTACGAATCAGTTCATTGACTATATTATTTGAGGCGTCAAGGTGTGGGAAGATTATCGTTGGTTGGTGCGACATTATTTTGATTGTTTAGTTAGTATAATGTATCATTTTAGGAGTTGCGGAATTTGTTCGAAAGGGCACAAGAAGGATCACATGTTGGTTTTTTTCAGTAAGTCTGACACTCGCTTCCGCTCCGCCCGGAGAGGGAGAAGTCATTTGATGATTTCCAATCCAAAAAAAAGTATCGTTTCAGGAAAACTTTATAAGGCAGACTGATGGCAAATCTGAACAGTTTGGTTGTTTTCTTGTGTTGTGTGTAAAAACTAAGTTATTATGTTAACCATAACAAGAACATAGTCGAATAAATCTGCTACCATCATTGTAAGTCGTAATAAAGTCCAAGACTTTTCGGAAAATTTCGGACCAATTATCGTTACTGGTTCCAGGACACTTTTTCTAGAGCTCCTGATCTACAATTTAGTGAAATTAGAAAGGAGGTCATCCACAAAGAACAATGAAATCAAACCGAGTATTGAAGTGATGCCGCTGAACATAATTCACAGTCACATTTGATTAAACTTTAAACAATCAAATCCAAAAACTCATATGCAAAACAATACCGATCAACACACGAAAACAATAATAAATATTAAAACAAAAGATTTATTTCAATAACGCGAAATAGGCGTGAAAAACAATTATAATCGAATAAGCGATGGCTGCTAGGGGGTGCTAAATAACATGCGCCGGCGCAGAGAACTGCGGTTCATTAGCTGACAGATAATTTTAATCTTCGATTAAAGCCCAGCTATCTGTCAGATTGTAACTGAGAATAATGAGCGCAAATACTTTATGGATCAACGTTGATTAGGATGAGATTGAATTTAAATATGTGTGTGGTTGTGTACTGTTGTAAATTTTCATTTGTTTCTGTGATATAAATATTGAATAAAGAAAGAGCTGCTTTATGAAAAAAAAACTTAAAAAGACCAGCTGAATACTCCACCGTACTAAGATTTTATACTGAATAATAGCTTCCTAAGTCCTATTAAAACTCAAACAAAAACATTGATCAAAGTAAGTATACAAAGTGGGCCTTAAAAATAAACTTTTTAATCACACAACCATTTAATCATTAGTTCTAATGGTTAGCAATAACTCTAAGTTCAATTCCCGGATCACATGGCGTCACTAGGTGTTTCCATCTGTAATATATGCGTCTGTGTTTCCGAACGCATTCAACCCTAATCTCTTCAAAGTTAGTAGTGAACAGGCTTCTTCTGGGTAAGCTCATTCCATCGTAGACTTTGTCTCTGTCACCTGTGACCTAGACTAGAGTCAAGAGCAAATCCATTTCACAATTTTAAAAAATATATATTTCAGTGGTAGCCTGTATTCAGGATTTATGTCGAGTTGACGACGATGGTCTCAACTCTCGCCCCATACTATGTATGTGGTTAGCATGGTAGTTCATCGCTGCCCAACCCACAGTTTAAGGAATACAAGCGTGATGTTATGTATTTGCACTTAAGATGGCAGATACATACATGCGTTTTTGTTATTTATGTAAACTAATAGTACAAAAGTGGTACATGGGCGGACTCAATGCAACAAGGCTGTCTCTACCAGTCATTAGATAAATGAAATTGTACAACGGATGTACAACCAATAAATAAAATTACAAATATATTATCTCGTTTCGGAGAGAAAATACAAATCTATACTAATATTATAAAATAAGAGGAAAGACTTTTTTGTTTGTTTGTACTGAATAAGCTCCCAAACTACTGTACCAATTTTAACCATTTTTCCACCAACAACCATAATGGAAAGTTACATTATACGGGACACAATATAGCCTACCTAACTTGTTGATCCAAGTTAGGTAGGTAGGCTATATTGTGTCCCGTATTACCACGGGAACAGAAACTACTCCAGTGAAACTGCGGCGCGCTGCTAGAAATATATAATATAATAATAAAATACAAACATATATGCTAAAATAATATACTAATAAATACAATGTTTTATAATAACCTTTCTTATTAAGTGAACTCATCAATAATTATGCCGAAAACTAAGAATGACAGGCTTTTAAGTAGTGTTTTCGGATTTTACACTTAAAGAAAAAAATCTCACAGCATCTCACCAAACTCATTACCTTCATGCACTCAGTCAAGTGCTCGGTCGTCGACTCCAAACAATAGGTCTCATTAGTACTCCACTCGCACCCGCTAATTAAAACGACACGTCCACACGTGTCCAGTGTCCACCCAGTGCCAGTCGCCTGCTTGACCCTAACTATGTCACTCGTGTTGTTTGCTGAGTCTTTCAACAAACTGGGTTTGTGAATGGAATGGTGTTTAACTGAGTGACTAGAAGAGTTTTCTTTCTTCTTCTTTGTCCATAATAAAGCATCATCAGCCTTTTAACGTTCCCACTGCTGGGACACAGGCCTCCTCTCTAGGAGAGGGAATGGGCCGTAATCCACAACGCGGGCCCAGTGCGGGTTGGTTGTCTTGTCCATGCTTTATGTTGATACTTAGTGTTGATAATTTTCATAACTTTTAACTGAAAGGTTTCTGCTTTAGATAATATTACTTCACCAATTGGTATTATATCGTGGATGACGATTGTTAAAGGTTCCAAATCATCGGGATTGAAAATGTAACAGTTTAGTACCGTACATATTATACTTTTTGACAGTTCTTATGATTGATACTGTTGCATAAAATTTCTAAGTCCTCTGGAGCAGTTTTAAGCGATCTTCACACGCTTAAAGACAAAAGACAATAAATAATATTAGTAAGCTGAGTGGATTTCTCCAATAATAATGAAACACTCTTCAAAAGTGATTAGAAAACGTAAATCCCCTAGAAAACGGACTAATAAACCGACACAACGTTCAAAAAGCACTGATTTCAATGTAACTTAATACGTTAACTTTCCCAGTATAACTGGAGCAAGCACAGCTTAATATGACCTGCCCACATTCTGTACAGGCTTTGTAATAGTTTGTAAGATGTCCACTTATCGTGTCAGGGACCGTGTTGTGTTGCTCTGACGTGAGCGGGCTTACTGCCCATGCACACATACATAGATTATGAAAATGTGCATTTTGTATGATACATCAGTGTTCTTGAGTGTGTAGTATTGGAGAAACGCCTTTATTGTCTTTTGCGTATCGTTTCGACGGCTAATTAATGTATACTGTACTATCAGCGCCCCGCGGTTTCACCCTCGTAGTTTTCGATCCCGTGGGAATACGGGAACAAATGCTGACAATGCATAGCTTTCCATTGCTGAAAAAAATTGTTAAAATCGATCCAGTAGATTCGGAGCTTATTCGGTACAAAACAAAAAGTCTTTCTTCTATAATATTAGTTCAGATGGGCACAGTAAAGGCTCGATACAACGTGCTATTCTATTAGCTATGGCGATATTCGAAAAGCCAAGTGTAATAAAAGATTGATCACTTTATATTTCGGTTGCGTTTGTCAACTGAAGTTTCACATTTGAAGTTTTGATAACGCTGCTACAAACAGAATTTCACGGTTATTGCAACTTTGGTGGACTTCCTCTGGTCATCTAAAGTGCAGGGAAACAAACATTTGGGATACACAAGCAAACGAGGCATATTCTGAACCGCAATGCACAAACACACTGGGTGCTTGATGGAACAATAATCCCCAATTTTATCTATTTATGTTTGCAGCGGCTTAATTGGGACGCGTCTTTTTTGTTACATAGTGGTATAATTTCAAAAATAATGTATTATTTTACGACTTTGACACCGCCATCTCGCATCATTGCAGTTTTTCTTTGCAAACTGAAAGTTCCAGCTAATCTTCATCATAAATATTTACACTAGTTTGGGTAGGGGATACCAACGCTGCGGTTAAACATACAAACTTTGCTAAATCAGACACAGCTCTAATAACTATAAAGAACTGTAAGACATCTTGCTTACAAATCTGAATTCATATCTTAAGAGGAGCTAGATGTACAGAGCCCAGAGCATCATCATTCGATGTAATGTTTGATGATTATCCAGGAATATCTAAAAGGTAACAAATTGGACCATAGATAATACACTCGCACAAACTTAACCTATGCCCTTCAAATGTCACAAACACATGTAATAACGCTAATCCTATGTATGTGTGTGTGGCCAATGATATGACTTGAAATTGCAGTAAGCCCCTAAGGCTTGCAGATTTCTTGGCAAGGACCATTATGACTGGACTAGGTACTGTTCTAAACTTGTTCGAATATTATGTGATCTGACAATTCTGGGGATGAGGAAGGTCTTGACACATAGATTGTGTATCAATGTTGGGGGTATGTTATATCAATGTCATGTCAGATTTATTGGAAAGTATCTACGTGTGTTGTTTGATGATGCAAATGGCAGTTGCATTGAAGATGTGTGTGATCTTTGTGTTATGATTTAGGTTTTATGTTTTTGTTATATCTTTGTTTTATGATTTAGGTTTTTATTGATTTTAGACGAAGTGAGCGCCTTTTTCTTAAGTCAAAAGAAGAAATTAAATAGCAGTCACGTAGGGTTCGGATTGGCAGATGTTCTACTTAAAATTCTGGAATTAGGTAAAATACCCTAAAATTAAGTTTTTAAAGAAAATATAGGTAGGTATGAAAAACAGAAAGTATGAAAAGAACAGTATTCGACATTATTCAAGCAAAACAAATCTACACGACATTTTTTTATATAATGTATGTAATAATTCAAACTATGTTCAAAATCACTACCCAGTCAAACGGATAAAGATTCCAATAAAATTTAAAGTCCATTATCATTCTGCACCAAAACAAATCATTTTATGATGTTTTGTTTCAGATTTGTCACACTTACACTAAACACACACACAAACTCAGCAAAATAAACACACACATTCAATAAATCTATGAAAATAGTACTAGGATAACACAAACATGCAGTAGTAATAAAGCTTTCTATGCACTAACATGGTATTAGAATTTATAGGGCGAACGGATGAGATAGAGGTATGGTCCTTACGAGGTAATGCGAGTGGCGTGTACTGTACCACCGATACGCTGTTGCGGTTTCTATGGACTACCCTTGGTGGTTGGTCCAAGATACAAGAGAAGAGCGATTGCGTTTCCTCAGGCTTTTTATTAACTTACTTCGTTCTTATGTATGCCCGGTTAGAAATTAGTAAAGCATTGTTGAAGCAGTTCCTGACATACAATTAAGTGCATTGTTTACAAGTCAACTTGTCACTTAAATAACTTTTTAAGGAAATGTTTTCAAAGAACTACAGGGAACGAGCAGAAACTATAGGTGGCAGCACAGACGCGTCAATGTTAAGTATATTTTACTTATAAGTTTCAAATTTGCAGCGCTAGATGGCACAGTCTACTTCGTGCACGTTTCCTATTACCGTGACATAAAAGTGAAACAAATGTCGCTTCGTGTAGAATTTACGTCAGATCGTTTTGATGATTGTTCTATATACCTAAGTTTTGATAGATATAGTTAAGAGCCCGCTTCAATGTTACCTATTTATAATTTTATATCCCTTATATTAATGTTTTATATTTATTGATCTCTATTTTAGCCACAAAACTAGGATGAGAAAAAAGCTTAGAAACTTAGTGAAAAAAATTTTTTAGTAAGGTTATAAAATATACAATAAAAAACATGAATATTGAATAGACACAAACAAAAGATCAATCGCCTCACTTGTTACTTGGACCGTACAAAGCCTGATATTGGAAAATTGTCTAAATTATAAGCTGCCTTTGTAACGGCTCGCAGCGTGGGAAAACAGGCTAAGTTTTCACAGGAAATTATACTTACACAATACCAAAAGCTGTTGCGGTCACTTATTATGAAAATTAGCGTGAAAATTTTTAGTAGAAAGTAAATTACTTGGACGTACTTGTGGATACATGGAAAGTCCGCTTGGTTCCCCGTTTACAAGTCTAAGCGGTTGTTCGGACATCGAAATGAATGTACCAAGTTAACATAGAATATTTTGTTACATTTCCATTTGCGATAGAGAGAGTTTTTCCCTTGACTTTATTTGAGATACTGGATAAATACCGTATTTTAAAACGTTCATATTCTGATATTAGAATAAGAACCCGTCGAAAATTCCTCATATTAAAAATGCTAACTTTGACAGTTGGCGCCACATAGATGTCATGTCTGGACCTTACGCCTCAGTGCTGCCACCTGGTGAATAATTCAGAAATTTTTAACTGTCGCTGTGTAGAGATCACCACTATTTTTGACATTTTAAACTACAGGAAATGTCCTTACTTAATATCAAAGAAAAGATGCTAGACAAGAATCACCTCCATACATTTCCTCAACTGTAACTTCAGTGGAAATTCCAACTCACATCTCATTGACCACCCTTATTAAAACGATATCTACATAAATTCCGTTTCAGCCAACTTTATTCCACATCCACCACCAATAACTAAGAACTAACAGCATTCCAATTCGTGTGTTCATATAAATTGGGCCCTTTGTTCAGTGCTCACGGAATTTTCGTTAAAATACGGAAAGTCTTCGTGAGGTGAGGACGGCCTTATACATAAAATAGGTTAGGAGTTAGGGGCCTCTCCAGTTACGGCCGTAATGTATCGCGTTCCCACGATACACATGAGTCGGAGGTGTGTTGCGCTTGCGACTTGCGACTGACAGCCTGAAAAAAGTAATTGAAAACTTTTGCAAAATTAAAAAAAATATAACATATCGCACCTCAATTGCAACACTGTCACTATTGCAAAATTTTGAAAAAGGAACAAAAAAATACAAAAGTTACCTGAAGTACTTTTGCGCTTGATGTAATAATATCACTGATAATAGTACTTATAGTTTCAACGTGAGAGAGTAAATGTCGTTATGGTTTGTAGGGTGCCACAAGCGATTCTATATCTTTAAATGCTTCTCCTGAAAATTTGCGTTTTTGCCAAAGTGACAGTGTTATTTTTTATAGTTAATTAAAAAGGCACAGGTCCAATTATATTAATTAACATAGAATTATAAAAATTAGAATAAAATAAGCATTCAAATAACATACAATACAAAAATTAAATTCGAATTCAAAGATATACAATACGTGGATAAAAATTATTAATAATTATTTGATTAAATGGTCAAATAAATAACATTATAGTGTTGCACCGGGAGTGCGATATATATATATATATGTAATCATTTTTGTGTGCTGTGGTGTATTTAGTGTGTGTCATCGAGTGTTGTGAATTATTTTAAGCTATTTAAGCTATTTTCCCTTGTAAGCCGCGTTGGTAGACTGCTGTTCCGACATCATCTTATTAGTAGGTAGGAAGCTGTTTATTTCCCTTCTCTCTTATTTCATCTTTTTCTTTTTAATAACGAAGTACTCATTTCTAGTTAGTCTGTGTCACTCCATTATAGGGAACGTGCAGAAACTATAGGTGGCAGGCAGCAGACACGCGTCAATGTCAAGTATATTTTACTTATAAGTTTCAAATTTGCAACGCTAGATGGCACAGTCTACTTCATGCACGTTCCCCTAAACGGAGGGTGAAGAAGCATAGGTGGCAGCACTGGTCAAATATTGACAACGTAATAGTTTCAGATTTGCAACACTAGACGGAATAGTCTATGCCGTGCACGTTCCCTATTGTCCCAGCTGTAGGCAAGGTCCGCATCACTTCCAGCCGTATCGACTTTGTGCTAGTGAGGACTGATGGATGATAATTTTGTCTAGATATACCTAACATCTTCTGCGTATATTTTAGACAGCTTCTGGCTGTCTCAGGGCTCCACATTTTGGTTATGTCAGTCCAAAGCTAACGTGATTATATAATATAATCACAAAACTAAGTTTCAATCGAAATTTGGTCCGATAGAAATTTCAAGTTATTTTTGTTGCTATTTAATAATTTAATTTATTTAATAAACAGCGGTAAACTAAATTACTGTTTGATAAATAAGTTGTTTTATGAAACAGCAAAAAAAACAAGTTAAAATAACTTGATCGTTCTACCGGACCAAATTCCGTACGTGAGAACAAAATGCAATAAATCCCCAGCCCCAAGCGGCACACATCAAGCACACTGCGCCGGCGCATCGCGTGCTGAACTATATTAGCTAATAAGAGATCCACTCACTCACTCCCCCTCATTGATTTCACTCCTTTATGCCATACACTGAACGCCTCACTCAAATCACAAAAGATTTCTCTTCCTTTTTAAAACGAAATATGCAACCAAACTTTTTGTTTAAATTAATGGAATGCCAACGTTTATGGTAACGTACCAAGTGTAATAATGAAAAGGAGGTTTTGATCTTATTATTGTAAAAAAACGTGACTCTTGAACATTTCAACAACAATATTTAATTTGTTTTGTTGTCATTAAAATCTGAAAATAATAAGTCGGTACGTACGATTGATCTCGGAAAAGATTGTATCCCGACTTTTATAATTTTTGGTGAAAGTTCTTTTCTTAAATTAAAGTTCTTTCAGGTTTTACTTTTATAATAAAAAAAACATTAATGTTCTTTTTTTTGTTTTCAAACGTAAAGTCTTTTCCGTTCCTTACATCAAACAAAAGTTGTCACATTCCATCTCAACAGTAATAGACAGTTTTCAATTTAACGTCATTAATCAATCATTAATATTGTAGAATGATAATATAATAAAATAACTAAGAAAACATTAAATCCAACAGACAATTGCATTTCAAGTACAAACGCTACTATTGCTACCAAATAAGGAAGTATCACACATTTCCTTAATCCATCACTGACAGTAACATTAAAACTTTACAAGCTCGTTCATAATTAAAATACTATGACATCATCAATAAACAGCTTTGCCATTACCGCATTTAAATACATCCAAGTGCGGGATAATTTTAATCAGAATCTTCGAGCTAACAAGTTAAGTGACATATTATGTTTCTGGAAGTTCCTCCTAATAAGACTGGGTGACGTAGAACTAGAAATTCGTCTAGAAGCGACACTTATGATCTTTTACTTTGTATGTGCAATATTATCATATTCCATATATGTTTGATCATGTGCCACTCTCACCCATCTGCTTCCAAATACGTTGCGAAGGTTGTCACTTTCAACAAGATTGAGTTAGCTAGGTTGATACCATAATTTCGTGGTAAATAGATAGAATATAGGTACTGTATTGTACATCAAAAATAGTTCCCTTAGTACACCTTACCACGTTGTAGATATAAGGTTGTCAGCCGCAACCCATATAAATAAATAAATATAAATAAAACTTTATTCTCAAGTAACATGACTCAACTTTGTTAGTAACAATTATTTCTTATCCCTATGTTAGTGTTCTTATTCTAATCACTAAACTCATGTCTTTGGACACACACTAACCCAAAGTTAAAATAGGGTTGCCAATAGGGATGTTCCCTGATTAAAAAATATGATTCTAATTAGTCCGTCAGTTAGATTATAGAAAAATTTTGGACACGTATTTTTTCCTTTATCAAATCTATAAAAACTGACGAAAATAAAAAGCATCAATGATCAGGAGTGGGAGCGTGTGACGTCACTGCCCGGTAAAAATTGTAGCGGCTAGTGACGTTACACGAGTTTTCAACGCACTGTATCGTCTTCATTTTTTGTTTATGTGAAAAAAGAAAAAATACGTCTCCAATATTTTTCGGAAATCTATCTGACGAACTAATCAGATTTTTTTAGTTAACTACCCTATTCCGACAGTGATCGGAAAACGACTAAACAAACCTGACTGTAATGTCTCTACAAAGGCACAATTTGTGCGTAATCGGATTGCCACTTCTTACCATTAATATTCTATGTCAAAGGGCAATGTTTGCATCAGTATATCGGAGTAACAAGGACCATGGAGTATTCAGATGGACAGCTTAAGGTTGCAAGGTTATAGGTTAAACTGTAAGGCTTAGTGGACGGGTGAGGCTAATGCGCTGTAGTGATGATAGCTTGAATTGGCTCCTGTCATGAGGTTTGCGAGTAGAATATTACTAACAATAATTCTTAGGAAGGTGGTTGGTTGAATTTACTACTGTTTCTTTTTAATTATTACTAGCAGAGCCCCGCGGTTTCACCCGCGTAGTTCCCGTTCCCGTGGGAATACGGAGATAAATTATAGCCTATGTTACTCAGGGTGAATGTAGCTTTCTAATGGTGAAAGAATTTTTGAAATCGGTCCAGTAGTTTTTGAGTATATTCGTTACATACAAAAATACAAATCTTTCCTCTTTATAATATTAGTATAGATGTTACAGAACACTTTCTTTGAGTCTATAGAACTGTTATTTTGTACTTTTATTGATATCTATTGTTTTCATAAATGAACCAGTTTCTTTGTTTAATTCTTTGTTCTTTATTTTGAAATATACATAATATATCATATTGAATACTACAAAATAAGAAAATATCTTGGCGGATGATAATTTCAGCACAGATACTCAAATATATATGTTTTTATATAATGTTCCTAGTTTCCTACTATAAACAAAATGTTTGCTCAATTCATTAAATCAAATTCGAATAAAAAAATATTGTGACATTTAAATAATTTCAAAATATTGATTGGCATGTTAAACAATTAGTCGCCGTTTAAGAGGTAATTATCTTCATTTAAATGATTGCTAATTCTACAATTATGAAAATGAATGCGTAATTTTTTATTTCTATGTTAGAAACATAATTTATTAGAAGGTTATGAAATATTTTAGGAATGACATCTTTAATGGAACGATTAAGTTTTATTTGGGCGTGTTTTGATTGGCGTAATTTAGGAAATCATAGTTTGATTGTTTCTCTAAAATTTAAAATGTTCACTACATGCATTTTCAGATTTCCATAAATCTCTATGGAACCCTTATAAGATCCTCCTTTTCGAATCTTCGTCCCCCCTCCAAACCTCGATAGACCAAGCCATAAAAAATAATAAAAATACAAAAACTAGTTCTTTACTTACAGATTACATCTATAAGAACTCTATGGTTTCAAACTTGCATATTGCAAAAGTATGATTTGTTCGGAACCCTTTGCTCGCGAGTACAACTCGTCGGGTTTTTCAAGTTGCCCACGAATGTCTTTGTTTCAGGCCACTTCTCTGCTATCGTACTAGCTTAGTCCATAGAAGTGATCCACTGAACTTGACGAATGAATGACATAACGTTATTAATAACTGGTCGTACAGTAGATTTGTGTAAGACGGCTCTAAATGATTGCTTTTCCCAAGAGTAGTAGTTTTTGCTAAAGATTAAGTGTATGATTGCGTCATAACTATCCAGATTTATGAAATACGATTAGCGCGCAGCGGTTTTACCCGCGTAGTACCCGTTCCAGTGGGAATACGGGGATAAAATATAGCCTATGTTACTCGGGGTGAATGTAGCTATCTAATGGTGAAAGAATTTTTGAAATTGGTCAAGTAGTTTTTGAGTTTATTTGTTACATACAAAAATATTAGTATTAGTATAGAATAGGCTGTATAAATGAAATTAATCTGCCTTACATTTTCCCAACTATGTTCAGATCGGATTCCAGTCTAATCGGAATCAACTGATAACAATTTAGTCGAAGAAAGGTTATAAACCGGTACCGGTAATTATAATAACCAAAAAATGGCTCACGGCACTGATAAATTAATCAGGAATATTCTAGCTCCCACACTGGTTGATTTTGAAGTGCCGTACTTCTCCGAGGCCGTGAATGCATGGAGACTCGCTTGCCCGAATGCAAATCCTCCCGACAACCCATCAAACCAGAGACGGTGGGATGAGCCGCTTTGCAGAGAAGTTCAGAAAAAGCTTATTGCTACTTCTGCTACTCCTGTGGAGCGTGCGCGCCTGCTGGCTGTGGGTGAGTGGGAGTCGGGCCTCTGGCTTCACGCACTACCGTCGTCGAACATAGGCACCTTGTTCGATGATACTACTTTCCGCCTCGCTGCTTCCCTTCGTTTAGGCGCTTCTTGTTGCTCTCCTCATCGCTGTCACTGTGGCGAAGCTGTCAACAGCCTCGGGCACCACGGCCTGTCATGCAGCCGTAGTGCGGGTCGCATAGCACGGCACGCAAACATCAATGACATTATCCGACGTGCTCTTGTTGCCGTCGGCGTTCCTGCCGTATTAGAACCCAATGGCCTGGCACGCGACGATGGCAAGCGACCGGACGGTATGTCTTTATTTCCATGGAAGATGGGTAGGCCTTTAGTGTGGGACGCTACTTGTGTCGATACTCTTGCGCCATCCCATCTTCCTAACTCGTCGTGTTGTGCTGGTGCTACAGCTGCGGCTGCTGAGAACCTCAAACGGCGGAAATATAATAATCTAGTCGGCAATTATATGTTTGAGCCGTTTGGGGTTGAAACTCTCGGACCGTGGGGTCCGAGTGCTCATGCGTTATTTAAAGAACTTGCTAAACGTTTGGTTGACACTTCGCGTGACCCAAGGGCTGGATTTTACTTCGGTCAAAGGATAAGCATTGCCATACAACGTGGCAATGCCGCCAGTCTATTGGGTTCACTTCCAGTCGATAGCGATGCGGACGAGTTTTTTGATGCCATTTTGTAGTTAGGAGAATTTTAGTTTATTTTTAGGTTAAGTGTATATATAACTAATATTATAAAGATTTAAAGTTGTAAATAAAATTTCCCATTATCCAGGAAGTATACCACTAAAAAAAAAAAAAATGGCTTGTGACGTAAACGTGTTAGTTTTTCTTGTTAGGTATGTTTCCTCTTTTCCATGTTAATCAATAATATCATTATAAAACAAAAAACAACACTCAACCAACTCGTAAAACAGCTCGTATCTGTCTGCCCGAACGGCAGTCTGGAACGATTGCTGACTTTCACGTGGGTGAACCTACGGGTGGCAGCCAGTACATAATTATACAGGGTGTAATTTTGTAATGCCACCTGGAGGGAAAGTACTCTTAATACTGCAGATAGAAAATTTTACTCAAAGGAAACATTCCTTTATTTTTGAATAGAAAGCAAACTGCATTCAAAGATTTTCTAAAATTCTTTTCCCACACCCGGGAATCGAACCGGCTAAAATCTGAAAAAATTATACCATGTACTTTTATTGCATCGATCGTTAGGGTCAATTATAAGGATGAAATCTCTCTAACAAACATGATAAATTAAATGAAAGGAAAACCAGGAAATCTGAAGTTACAAAGTCAATGAGTCAAGTTAAAGGAAGTTACAAATTCAATGAGTCAAGTTAAAGCTCTTTACTAACATCCATCTTTTGTAATGCAGACTCCTTTGCGACATACTCGTTGCTGCGTGTATGAGGTAATTTAAACATGGAATGTTAGATTAAAATTTGAAAATTTGATTGTCATAGTTGTTATTGAAAGAGAATGGAGCCCATTTCGAGCAACTAATTAGATAGTTTAACATTTTTTGTAAATAATTAAATCAATTTAAGATTTCCTGGTTTTCCTTTCATTTAATTTATCATGTTTGCTAGAGAGATTTCATCCTTATAATTGACCCTAACGATCGATGCAATAAAAGTACTGGGTATAATTTTTTCAGATTTTAGCCGGTTCTATTCCCGGGTGTGGGAGAAGAGAATTCTCGAAAATCTTTGAATGCAGTTTGCTTTCTATTCAAAAATAAAGGAATGTTTCCTTTGAGTAAAATTTTCTATTTACAATATTAAGAGTACTTTCCCTCCAGGTGGCATTACAAAATTCCACCCTGTATAACACTATAAATGCGACAGTGACTTCATTCGTTTGTTACGCTTTCACGCTAAAAGGGCTTCATGGATTAGGATGAAATTTAGCATATACATGACCTGGAATAGAACAAAGGATACTTCTTAGTCCTGTGCGATAATTTCTAAACTACACACGAGCGAAGCAGTGGGCAAAAACTAGCAGTAGGTAATAATAAAAAAAATAATTATCAAAATCTCGATTTCGATGATTCTTTTTTTATTATTACACCCAGTATAAAGTTATGCGGTTACTAACACACACAAAAAAAATACAGTCGACTTGAGAACCTCCTTCTTTTTTGGAAGTCGATTAAAAACCATAGATACTACACCAGGTGGTATTTTAAAACAGCTATAAATCTGACCTTTGCTATTACCCGTACTATTACTGCGATTACGATTCAAGGTGAAACCGTAACTTTAGGAAATATTCCGCATTTATGTCTAAAACAATAAAAATCGTAAAATTATATATCGATACAAATAAATCGGTAAGAATGACGATTCTACTAGGATATGAATGGGGAACGAATTTTATTAAATTATTAAGTTAAAAGCTTAATTGTTATAAGTTTTATTGCGAACGAATTATGAGGTTTTAAGTGAGGAAAAATTTAGCAGTAGTGTGTTAGCGTATCTTGTTCCTTTTTTTTTTGTTTAAATGCCTGGTTGTAGATTTTTAATTCCAAAAGTGTTATAAAGTAAACGTCAAATATCCTATGGACCAACGTTGATGCATAAAATTAAAGATATACTGCCTTAATCATAACAAGAAGAAGAAAACTTATTCTTGTTTTTGAGTCGGTGGTTAACTCCTTAGATACTTATCTTATCGATATTCTTATATAACTAATCATACGCTTGTTTTTTTATGAATAAGCCTGATATTAGTACTAGCTAAGGGTAGACAGAAATACATAAATAGTCACATCATATCATTATTAAATAAGGGCCAAAATTATTCTTGAAAAAGTACAGTATATTTAAAATACATACTATGTCTTAGTATGTATTTTAACTGTACTGTATAGTATTGTTCTGAACGAAATTAAGATTATATTATGAACTTTTGTTTTATCCAATGGCTGGCTACTTTAATATCCTTTATTAGACAAGAAACAAGGTTGGGCATGTAATGAAGCTTTTGATTTATATACCAGTATTGTAAATGTAATGGCATTAACCCACAAAGCTAGGTACTTACTAAATTAAGTTCAAAAAGGTCAAATCATATAGAAGAGGTCAGGTCACAACGACAACAAATTCAACTACCCATTCAAAGTCCTATAAATTGTATTCAAATGAAAACCTTTTTAAGTAGATATTTTAGCGGCAAGGGATTGATTTATTATCTGAAGTGAAACTTCTCTTATAACAGACACCTTTCAATGCTTATATTTATCTGAGGGCCTAAAACAAACGAATTACATTCATGGACTTCTCATCTAGAAAAGTTTGAAATAAAAGGCAAAACTGAAAATTTTGAAAAAAACCCACGACTGTAGAAACATAATTGAAAAAGAATTAAATAATTAATGAAAACCCCCGACTTACAAAATTAATGTAACCTAAGAATATCCGTCAGGGCTGCCATTCAATGAGCTAGTTTGCAGATAGTGATGACAGCCCCCGTCGGATATTCTTAGGTTACATTAATTTTGTGTTCATTTTAAAAGGTTTTAAAAAAAGTCGATTCCCGTCAAAGCAGATTTTACTGCATCAACCCATGCCGAACATACAGTTTATTTAACTCTAGTCGTATTCATAAAACTTTTTACCATGACGTAGCTAAAATAGATACCTAAGCAGATTCTTTATCCAAAATTTTCTATGTAGAATTCGAATTTTGAATTACTTAAACGGTATTTTAACTTATTTTTTTTAATAAATAAGCCTGTTAAATTTTTCATCCCCAGGTTCGACCAGGGCAAATCAACGAAAGGCGCGAGCAAGCTGAGACGCGACCTCATAAACGCAGAGATTGCCAACCTTCGAGACTTGCTACCCCTCCCCCCCTCCACCAGACAGCGTCTGTCACAGCTACAGCTCATGGCCCTCGTTTGTGTGTATGTGAGAAAGTCCAACTACTTTCAACAAGGTATGTAAAGCTTTACTTAAATCATCTAATTAGTTTCTTGTATTTCTGTTCTTTAAAATTTTGATCAGGTTTACCTGTACAAAAAATATTGGTTCGTTTAGTTGGTAACCCCTGATTCAAATCTATTATCCTGCTACTACGAAATCAGGTTGTTTGATGCTCGGATTGAAAATTTCTAGCAAAAAACTCTACCATAATTAATTTAGCTATAATTCAGTTTTTGTGGAAATCAAATTAACAGCATTTAAATACAATTTTTGCTCATGACCAATTCATTGAAAAGAAAGCCACCCAAAAACAAAGCAGCAGTGTACTAAAAACATGAGCCACTCCCCGTAATGTACTCATGCGCGTCCTTTAATATCTACATTAGGTATATAGGTACAATTAATATACAAAAATGGGGAACTGATAGGTGCATATGATAATAATGTGTTATGGTGCATGAATCCGTGTACTTGCATGTTGAAATCGTTGAATCAAAATGTTAAATGATATATGTAGTGAAAATCAAGTAGGTATAAAAATGGATGGTATTAAAAGGTTATCTTTCTTAATTTATTTTTTACTAGGGACCCGTCCCGGCTTCGCACGGGTGCAATGCTGATACTAAATCTCTACTATATGATGCTTGTATTATACATATAAACTTTCCTCTTAAATAAATCTATCTAATAAAAGAAACCGCATCAAAATCCGTTGCGCAGTTTTAAAGATTTAAGCATACATAGAGACAGACAGCGGAAAACGACTTTGTTTTATACTATGTAGTGAAGAAATCCACGAAAATTAAATTTTTTGTACATTACTTGAAGAAATCCTGCGACAAACAAAACGTCAGTTAAATACAATCTCACCAGAACTAAAACAGAACGCACCCCGAACTGATGTAAGCTGTAACATGACATGCACGGGCATCGCTAACGAAGCGTGCTTAAATTAATCTATACTAATATTATAAAGCTGAAGAGTTTGTTTGTTTGTTTGTTTGTTTGAACGCGCTAATCTCAGGAACTACTGGTTCGAATTGAAAAATTATTTTTGGGTTGAATAGATCATTTATCGAGGAAGGCTTTAGGCTATATATCATCACGCTTAAGCCAATAGGAGCGGAGCAGCGATAAAGAATATTTTAAAATCGGGGATTCCACGGGGACGAAGTCGCGGGCAGCAGCTAGTACGTAACATGAGCGCGCCAATCCCCGTAACGTGCACATGCGCGTGCTTTACTCACTAGCACTACATCAGGTATATATGGGTACTAACAAGTATAAGGATTTCTGATTGGTGTACATGATACGTAGATTTGCAGAAAAAAAAAACATTAATAATAATTGGTAAAGTGCAAATCAAGTAGGAATTAAAATGGTCGCTGACAAGCGGTTAATTAGTGATATCCTCGATCTCGCTATTCTTATTTTGTTAGAAAAGAGTTCATATTGAGGTAAGACCTGGACATTTACTTCATGTAAAAGCTTAAAGAAATCTTGGCGGAAACTGACTCACCACACCACACCACGCGTGACTGTTCTAAGTCTTAATTATACTAGATTCTTTGTTTGAATCAGTTTTCTCCTAAGTATAAGAAAATACTCTGTACTTATCTACCTATCAATGGATACGTAAAGGTTTCTATGAATTTCATAACTTACCTAAATAAAAAAAAGAAATATTTCCTCAACCCGAAGGTTACCAAAAGTGTTATCTATGTATTACGAAACTTACCTTGAATATCTCTATAGGTATTCATTTACACCATGATAGGTAACTATCGCTACGGTAACCGTTTAGAATCTCTCCTTCAAGCTTCATTTACCGCGTTAAGGCAAGGCCGAATTTCAAACACGAAACACACACGCGAAAACATGCAAAAAAAGTACTAAAAATATGCAATTACGTAAGAACACGGAGTTCTCACGATTGAACAGTTACGCGGCTACTGTCGATTTAAAAAACAATAGCGTTTCGGTTTTGATAGGAAAATTAGTCTGAATTAGCGGTCCGGGACTGGCTACCGGTCCAATGGTTATTGGTCCTAATGGTGCCTGCAGGGAATCGAACCCCAGTCGGGCTGTCACGCCCGTAGCGCACGCTAAGGCATGCCGTTCACATGGTTTTGAAGCTATGGAATTTAAGACGGACTGACTGAGGGATTTATTTCTTTTGATGATTTAAATTGTTTTGTTTTTAATAATAACGGAACCTATACCTACTTAGATATAGGTTCCGTTTATTATAATAGCTACGGGATAGCTGTTTTTTGGGTTCCTCACTTCAAAGATTCAAACGGGAACTTACTACTAAAACTCCGCTTTCCGTCCGCCTGTCTGTCTGTTTGGGGTTTAAGGCAATTTTTTTTTTATATGAACGCGAAAGAAGCCGCGGAAAAACGTTTGTTAAAAAATTGATCCTATTTTTTCTGTAGGTATAGCTTTGCCTACATCTATGTCACATACAATTATATTATACCAAAATGTAATGATAAGATGTTTAGAAGACAACGATTGGTTCAACGAAAAACTCGCAACAATTTCAGCATAACCAAACACACTACTGAATATTTCATAGAACATTTAGAATAATCAGCCAAGGAATTCGAGTTGCGTAGGGCCGAAATGACCCTCAATAAATAAGCTTTAACCTTTCGTACAATGAATTCCTATCATGCGTACGTAGCTCACTGTCATGTAGGACGACGTTGCTCACATTTCGCCGAGATTCCCCCGGGTCTGCCGAGTTACCGGACTGCTTGCCGAGATGGGTTTTGAGTACAACCCTATTCTGATCGTCGTTTCTTTACGGGATGTAAATACGTCACTTTTGGTTTAGCTAATAGCAGGCGATGCTACAATGGGTGGATGCTCAAAGAATGCTCAATTTTTAGTACCTAGGCTAAAAGTTAAGTGTCGCTCGAGAATTAGGGGAAAGATAAATAAAGGTGCCTTCAGATTATTAATAACTAGCAGCGCCCGGCGGTTTTACCCGCGTAGTTCCCATTCCCGTGAGAATATGGGGATAAAATATAGCCTATGTTACTCAGGGTGAATGTAGCTTTTTAATGGTGAAAGAATTTTTGAAATCGGTCCAGTAGTTTTTGAGTTTATTCGTTACATACAAAAATACAAGTCTTTCCTCTTTATAATATTAGTATAGATGACCCGATCTCCTTAGTTCCGGTACTGAGGACTTAAAAATCTTAAAAGACTTAAAGATTTTGATAGCTCACTTATGGGTCCCAAAGAAAGACACGACACAACAATGCGACAGCAACGCGACGGGCAATTTTCGGCTAATACGAACGATTCGGCGATACGTTTAGCATAATTTCGCACCTGTCTGCAGATGCTTTAAAAAGGCAATATCACGTATGTGTTTATTAAAGAACTAAGCTGTTATAAAAAAAAACTGGTATTTCAATCTATGTTGAAAAGGTTTTTCATTTCCAAGCCAAGCATAAGTACCTATTGATAGTTAACGAAATATCCAATCCGATCGAGGTGTAATCTAAACAGTAAAAGCTCCGAGATAACTCATAAAGTATAATATCACCCGGGAGACATTTTAATACGTGTTCAACATTTTATTAATACAATTATTCACTCCTGTCTGAACACTTTAAACCATAAATAAACTGTAGTACTTATAACTTAATAAACATCTTCATACTGTTTTTTGTACATAATATATATACAATATGTAGATTAAAAAAAAAAAACAAATACTTCAAGGTCTAATAGTTTTTAAGAACATAAAAATCTATCTTTACAAATAATAGTATTTTTTAATTTATTAACTTCTACGTTTAAGTGCTGTTCATAATATATTTTTTATCGATAAAGAAAACGATTTAGATAAAATGGTATAGCTTAATTTGTCAAAGCTTTAACGTTTACACACTGATCGATTTACGATATCGGTATCGTTTCGAACGTAAGTAAGATTGATTATAATTAATCAATTTCTGGGGCATTTAAATTTGATTTATTACTTATTGCTGTATTTAATTTTAATGATATTTGAACAGCTTTATTAATTTTTATTTATTGCAGAAAAATACCTTCAGTATTTAATGACTACTTTTTGTATGATTTTTTTGTTTCAACTTGAGCTATAAATGTCGATTTTTATTTCGCTAATCGACTCGAGTGACGCAATATCGATAAAGAATAGGGGTCCGGGCCACTCGATAAACGTTCGATTGTCCACGGGTCGTGGGAAACGTATTTTGCATATGATTTCGCTGAGCCCGCTCCTCGTCTAAAACGAAACTCTAAAAAAAAGTCAACCATGATGCTTGACTCCTTCATAGTTTAGACTTTTTGTTTTATTGTCAAGTGTTAGATAGCTAGTTTAAGCCATTGATGGGCTATAAAATAAACTTCTAAAATGCCAGAATTATTTACTTGCGTATTCATCACATTTTTTGTCCATCAATGATTTTATTGAAATATTACAGCTTCGCGAAAAAAGTGCCATAACAATAATTTGGGCATCATTAACTCGTCTTATATTTTCCCACATTCTTAGTAAATATAGCCGCAACAGGACACAGAACATCTTTTCAGAAAATTTCTCACACAACCAGTAGTTCATTTTAGTTATAGTTACATATTTCATCACTAGTACAGTACCCTTTTCCCAACTGCGTTATTACAAATTACGCAGTTGGGAAAAGAGTCGTCATTAGCAAAAAAAATGAATTTAGTCAGCATATTAATAACTAGCTGCTGCCCGCGACTTCGTCCCCGTGGAATCCCCGATTTTAAAACATTCTTTATCGCTGCACCGCTCCTATTGGCTTAAGCGTGATGATATATAGCCTAAAGCCTTCCTCGATTGGTCTATTCAACCCAAAAATATTTTTTCAATTCGAACCAGTAGTTCCTGAGATTAGCGCGTTCAAACAAACAAACAAACAAACTCTTCAGCTTTATAATATTAGTATAGATTTATCGATAAATTTCCCCACGCGCTGCCCCACACTCTCCTCTCCCGACAATACCCCGCACCATATGACTCAAGTAGCAGTGCGTAACACCAATTCAGACAATTACAATTCCCAGTCTTATAGGCCTAAATGCTGGAATTACCGGCTTACGTCCCTCGAATTATCGAGCACGCACTCCAGTGGTATTTTCTCAACAATTTTTGCATACCACCCTGGGAACTATCGATATGTGAGATCGTTTTCTTGGGCCTAATTAACTTGCAGTGCTTGCGGATCGGTTATTTGCGTTTTGTTATGCCGATGTGATGCAAGCAGTCGGCTTATAATTTTAGTGTTTGAAATTGCGTGGATTCTTTTGATGTTTTACTTGTATTGGAGGGTTCTGACTTTTGTGTATTGGTTTTGTTGAGTGCGCTAGAACTCCTGGGACCTTACCTTACCTGACCGTAGATAGGGAGCTTTATAAACAGGAATGATGGATTTTTATCGAAATACGCAGGTGACTTAGCAACAATTGGGTCCAGCACAGGCCTAGGATACTACTTTGGTCACACCACACCAAAACTGTCAATGTCAGAATTTGACGATTTTAGACAAAATAGTTTTGTTAAAATATCTAAGACACAGTGACAATCTTTCAGCCATAGCAGTTCTTAAAATGCCGGAAAGTAAGGAATTGACCTTGACACATTTTTGCTCAGGTCAATCCTCTTTTTTTGGATGAGAAATCATCAAATGACTTCTCCCGCTCTGGGCGGAGCGGGAGGGAGTGTTAGACTCTTACTGACTAAAACCCACCCGACTCCTTCGAACTGAACTGAACTCTCACCTGACAAAACTCATGACATCATTTCGAACAAAATCCATGGAGCCCCGTCTTCTTTGCTGACGGCTCTTTGAGGCGCGCGTGGAACACGACGCGCCGTCGACTCGGGCCTGGTTGCTATCGGACGGCAAGCCACTGTTCGGGTCAATCCTAGACATTTGGACTAGAGTCCAAGGTCAACTCCTAACATTATAAAAACCGATATAACTTTTAATATTGCTACCTTGGACACTTCATTATTCTTAACTTATAACCACCATGTTACAACACTACCTTAAATCTCAATTAAAAAACCTCTTCTAGTGTCTCAAGTGATTCATCACAATAGTTCAGTGCACACAATTGAACCCGTGACCTCACGATGGACAGTTACCGTACTTATTGACTGCCGATCGCTGCACCCTTGGGCTATTGTTGTTTCAACTTGACCTCTGCTTTCCCACATGAAGAAAATCATTATGTCTTAATATTTTACGACGTAATTACTTTTAATTATTGGGTGTCGTTAATTGATGTCCAAGATTTTGATAGGAGGCTTAATGTATTTTTTTTTTATTTGAGCAGAGTAACGCAGTATTTCATCAATGATTTTGGACGAAGAATATTATCTCTCTTACAAAAATTATCGATTTGTTTTGTTTTATTAGATTCAGTATGCAATCTATATATGTATGTATATTCAACTATACAAAGCAAAAAAGCTTGTAAAGAGATGTTCTCTTTACGCGCACTATGAAACCGGTTTAGTTCAATTAAGAAATATGATTGAATTAAGATCCATGGAATATCCTAAAACTTGGTAAAATATTTTTTATTCCAAATGCCTTAAATCATCATCATGTTTTTATTGAATAGGCTTCGAAACTACTGAACCGATTTGAAAAATTCTTTCACTGTTGGGAAGCTACGCTATCACCAGGTGACATAGACTATATTTTATCCCCATATTGCCACAGCTGAAGCAAAATCCGTAGGGCAGTTTAAAAGACAACGCCACCCCAAAAATAGGCACAAACAGTGACTTAATTTTACAATAGATTTTGATACAATAAGTAATAAAATAATACAGTTTATTATGTTATGTTTTCATGTTCGTAGCAGTATTAAAATATCAAATATACCAGCGCTGTACTCCTAGTTTGCTGTCGGAAGCTAAATATAATGGTCTAATGAAGGACCGTCAATGTTTATATCATTGCGTGTTAATGCAGTGTTAAAGTGTTATTAGTAAGGTTACTTTTAATGGGAGTTCAGTTTCCAATGCTCTTGTCGATCAATCATTATTATTTGAGAATTCTAACAGCATTTTTTGTGTATTATTTTTGTGGTAGGTATTAAGGAGTCAAGGAGCATGGCCATGTTAATTCATCTTTTTATAGGAAGTTCGTTTTTAGAGTACCAACAATATAGTAATATCTTCTATGTGATTGGATTGCACCGATCAATATTTTACCTCTCTGGAAACCTGTACTCTTCTAGAGACATAAAATATTGATCAGTGCAAAACCTCAGCACTTTTATAGAAGAATCTATGTTCTGTTGTGTGGAATTACTGCCCGCAACTTTGCCTACGTGGACTTCTTTCTTGTCTTGGTCTCTTCTTCTTGTCTTTGGATTGGAATAAAAAGTAATCTGTCTGTTATCTAGTTCATAAGCTAATGCCAAATTTATTTTGTAGTATCTACTTGAAAAAGTAACATCACCATAATCCACCCCTGCAAATGATTGAAACTTCTGTATTTGTAGGAAGAGACACTGATAGGAAGCGTTATTTTTAAATATTTTTTGAAAATAAGTATAATAATTTGAAGTTACTTTACAAAATATCAAAAAATTGCTCCTAACGGATGGCATACATATTTGAATTGTGTCAACATGATGTTTATTTTCAAAGTACGCTGTAGCCCAAAAGGACCCTGTGAACGGCGCTAAGGCCAGGGCCACACGAATCGACTCGTTCACACAGCAATAATTAGAATAAAAAAAAACATTTTACAAAAAATAAAACCGACTTCTAAACAAAAAAACCAAAAAGTATAAAATAACTTTAATTTCGGAACTCGGTGTTTTTGGTTGCTTTTTTGTTGTTGAACACACCGACTTCCGAAATTAAAGTTATTTTATACTTTTTGGTTTTTTTGTTTAGAAGTCGGTTTTATTTTTTGTAAAATGTTTTTTTATTTTTCACTTTTTAGTGGTACCTACACCCCCTCCCCTCCCCCACCTAAACGAACCAATCACATTGGTGTAAAAAAAACGTACTGCTCCTTTGCGGAGTAAACTAAGAGGTCGTCAATGTAGGCAATGTAGATATTTTTTTTAGATTTTTCGAAAACCGCTTGGTTGATTTCGATAAAATTTTCATGGGACCATTTGGGAAGTATACCCTTTCCAACAAAAAAAGAATTTTTCAAATCGGTTGACAAGCGACGGAGTTATGCGCGAACAAACAATAAAAAAAAAAAAAAAAAAAAAAAAAACATACAAACATCCGAATTGAGAACCTCCTCCTTTTTTAGAAGTCGGTTAAAAATTATGTGCCAGCAATTTGCGATTCGTCTCGATACGACCTTGCCGATGAATTTGTGCAAAATGATCACTTTTGTTCACAAAAATTACATCAATTCATTCATATAATCGAGTAATCATAACTTTTGTGTAGTGATTATCTTTGTGGTCAGTATTGTACAAAAAATATTATAGCGTGCCATAGTGTACACGATCCTTACATGTTGTAGCAGTAGCATTTGCTCGAGGCTATGTAATGATCTTGTTTTTTGTGCCACAAAAAAAAAACAAATCGAATAATTTACAGTACCTGCATAATTAGATCGAATCCAAATTATAATACTAGGATATTTGATGAGTTTATCTATCTATCTGCCTAGCCTTTTCCCAACTATATTGGGGTCGGCTTCCAGTCATACCGGATTCAGCTGAATACCAGTATTTAACGTGGAGCGGCTGCCTACCAGACCTCCACAACCCATTAACTGGGGAACACGGTACTTCTTGGCAAGACTGGTGTCAGATTTTCTGGCTTCTGACAATCCGTAATGGCTGCCAAGGATCTACAAACGACAGCCGGGTCCAACGGCTTAACGTGCTTTCCGAAGCACGGCAATATTTGAGAAGTTTATATTGGCAAAGAAACAAAACCTCTTTGTAAAAAAACCTTAAAGACCTTTTATAAAAAATAAAAACATTTAAAGGTAGACCGATAGTCGGACGGATAGACAGGCAAATATACTACTTATTTAAATTAAGAACGTCATGTGAGTACTTAACATTTATTATGATTACATACTAATCATTGGAAACAAGTGTTGATGATCAAATAGGTAGTATTCGATCAGATAACAGATAACCTCCAACTTTATTGGGCATTAAACACGAGCAAATAAATATTTCACAACATACATCAACTTAATCATAAAAATGTTAGTAAATTAAAAATGGTTCCTTGATCAACGCGTAGATAATTTCATTGCAAATTTTGATTAGTGCTGTGAGAACTTTGATTTATTTATTAAAATTATGATTTGGGTTTAACACGAAAAACTTATGTATGTAATGTTGTTTTATTTTAGCTTCCGTACGGAATTAAGACATAATAACAGACTAACGGTTTTCCTTAAAAAGTTTCTGAATTAGCTATTATATATATGACCTTAATTTTCTAAGTAAAGTTATTTTAACTTGAAAACAGCACCGATGGTAATAAATCGACAGATATGCGACTAGTCAATGTGTCATTATTATGTCTCATAATTAAAAACGCAAAACCAAGTGAGTGGCAAAACCGACATTTAGCGCCCTATTTTCAACATAATCATAATTCTATTATTTGTCTATATAAATTTTATTATTTTTACAGCCCGTCAATATGACAAAGGATAGTTCCTGATAAAATATTTCTAGAATGTAACACTCAAGTTACTCACGAATTTAAAGCTTGGAGTTTACATATGTTAATTACAGCATATATAAACCTTTATATACTTA
The DNA here is from genome assembly GCA_905332915.2 of Hecatera dysodea. Classification (NCBI taxonomy): domain Eukaryota; kingdom Metazoa; phylum Arthropoda; class Insecta; order Lepidoptera; family Noctuidae; genus Hecatera; species Hecatera dysodea. Next base: position 10,994,466 of record HG995309.1, on the reverse strand, counting down.
CAGCCTGCCAATATGTCATAGGATAGATATTTCATCCGCAAAATGAAAGCTTGAAGTTACATTTTGCGCTAACAATGACGCAATACTAAGATAAGCAAGATACATACATACATACATATGTCAATAACGATTCAAAATCCCACAATTAGAATATCACTTTATCTCTTTTTAAAATCTAAGCCCATCCCGTGTAACGTACAAATGTACATTGATAAGTTAATCGTGATATCCGCGCATCACCGCATGCTTACTGTGCGTAGAACAAGGGAGCGGAAAAACCGACACTTAACACCCTATTATCAACATTTCTAATTCCTGCATATAAAGCTTTATATACTCACAACCTGCCAATATGTCGTAGGATAGTTTCTGATGAAATATTATTGAAATGTAACATTATAAAACATCCGCAAACTGAAAGCTTCAATTTATGTACATTTTGCGCTAACAATGACGCAACAAGAAAACAAGCGAGCCACACATACTTATGTCAATACCGCCTCAAAACTCAATAACTTCTTCTAACTCCAACAATTAGAATATCACTTTATCTCTTTTTAAAATCTAAGCCAATCCCGTGTAACGTACAAATGTACATTGCTAAGTTAATCGTGATAGCCGCGCATCACAGTATGATTACTGCGCGCGGACCGAGGGAGCGGCAACACCAACACTTAGCGCCCCATTATCGACATATCGCAATTGTTTGTTCGTTTGTGTTTACAATTGCACTATAATTAGAAATAATTACTGAGTAGGTAGTAAATTGTGGTGGTAGGTAGTTGTTCTAGGTATGGCTAGTGAAGGAACGTTTATGCTTTTGTTTTTTTTTGTTAAGGTGCTTGCTGTTTATATGGACTTAGGTCTCGATATGTTTCTTTAAAAAAATAAAACGGCTTGATTTGCAGGAGACTATACTTCACTTGGTTTGCTGTATCGTCGAAATTATTCTAGTTTTATACGTAGTTAAAATATCATCCGGAGATGTATCTAATACTTATATGCTTGTATCAATTTTCAAGAAGTTTAGCGTATGTGGTTTCGACATTATGAAGTAAGCTTTAGCTGTGAGAATTTCACGAGCTTATGTCGTTGATTTTTGAACAGTGCTTTACAAATTCTGTGCTTTGGCATAGAATTATTCGCCGTAATATTTGAAAAGCAATCTAACAATCAACTGTGTTATTAATGCTTTGGCCCAAAGATTGATCAGCCTATCTAAGTCTAGCTCACACATTGATTCATTTGCATATATATGAACCATTAAATTGTACATCTAAAACTATAAAAACCTAACACAAAACCTGAAAATGACAAAAACAACCTAACATATTAAACAAGTAATTAAACCGCAATATAAACAACATTAACACTTAACGTTATCACAACTTAACACTACATATATACATAACAACATCTAGTACATAAGCAGTGCGAACGTTAATCCAATTAGTGTCTGCCGTGCTATGTCACATTACCATATCATTTGAATTTTAAAACAGGCAGAAAATTACATGGAACCAGTTATGGAAGCAGGTGTATGGATTCTTTAATAGATTTAGGTGTTACCTAAATATAATTAGTGGTTTTGTTGGGATGAATTAGTGCTTGGCTGAAGTCTTTTAAGAACAGTTTTAATAGGTGAGCTGGGTGATTTTTGGTTATAGATTTACTTGATCTGTATATCACGAATTAACAGAGAGGAGAGTGTATAAAAGACTTTTAGAGGAGGCCTTAATCCAAGAATGTATGAACCGTTAGTTGTTGTTAGTTTTAAGTACTTTAATTACATGTGACTTAGTTGGGTAAATAAATACATTTTTAGTTAGAGATTTGGTAAATGCAATACTTTTAGATTTTTCTTTGAAATTTCAGTAACGGTGTACAAACCCACAATATTATAATTTTAGCTTTTCGTTTTCGCCGATACACTTTATACAGGGTGTTCTAGAAATCTGTGGTCGTATGTAGGTCTATGGTTGGGTAGCTTAAAAATATTAAGGAAACAATAGCAAAATATATAGTATATTTTTTAGGTAGTTTTCGCCTTAATTTCTCACTGAAACTTCCTGAAAAATCATAAACTTTTACTAACAGTTTGTTACACTTCGCGGCATTAACTTTAATTGAATCACAGATTTAATGTCACCAACTGTAACAAACTGCTTGAGAAATCATATTCTTGGAACTTTTAAGTCATTTTACTGGTCGGATTAAAAAGAAAAATAAAAGGTTTTTCTGCTGCACTTTTCTTTAATGTAAATCAGCTACCCAACATTACCCTTAAAAATGACCACGCACTTCTGGTACACCCTGTATATGTTGTTGTTTGATGCGAATAACTTGTTTCAAAAGAGTTGAAATCCTGTAAAAAACAAACATTTATTGAGTTCTGTGATCTTTTCAATTACAAAAATACAACCGACTTCTACACAAAAAAAAGGTTTTGGTTGCTTATTCGTTTTTTGAACACCGACATCCGAAATTAAAGTTATTTTGTACTTTTTGTTTTTTTTTTTTGTGTAGAAGTCGGTTGTATTTTAAAACTAGAACGGGACCACTTGGAAATACTAAAATGGTATTCTAAACCACTGTATAAAATTTTATTTTTTCATTTACATCGACAAGAGTAAATGAGAACATCATCAGTGTAGTCGAAGCGACGCATTATTGGGGGATAGCTCAAATACTCGTCGTCAGATTTCAATAAAATTAAATGGGACCAACTGAAAAGCACCAGCTTACGAATACAAAAAGAATCATCAAAATCGGGACACCCAGTACAAAGTGAAGTAACACACACAAAAAAATTAAAAAAATACAGCCAACTTGTGAACCTCCTCCTTTTTTGGAAGTCGGTTATAAAGCTTCTAAATACAATACGTACATACCTATGCGTAGTAATCGATTGACTGATTAACCCTACAAGGTCCATTGTGGCCAATAAACACACGTAATTCACATTACACGGTATAGCGTGGCGCAGGAGTGTTTCTGGTTTTACTCGCAGCCTGCAATAGTGAGATGCAAGGAGTTTGCCGATATGTTTTTTTTATTTTTGTTTTTCATGAAACTACTGATTTATCTTATTATAAGATCAACTCTGAAATTTGGTTTGGTGACAGTAAAAGCTGTGAATACTTTAAGCGATTTATGGTGAATTATATTTAGTATGACGACTTACCAATCATGAACCTTTTCTTACTGGATGGGAAATCATCAAATGACTTCTTCCGCTCTGGACGGAGCGGAAGGGAGTATCAGACTCTGATTGACTAAAACCGCCCACGTTCCCATTGCGTTCCAGGGCCGCGGTAGCTCTTTCGAACAAAATCCGCAACTACCAAGCGTGACCCTGATGATACAAAAACTGGAAGATTACGTTTTCATGCCCATTTTCTGACCTTACTAAGAAAACTCCTAAAAAATACCCGGCAATTAATTTTAACAAACGACTGAAATTTTGTTCACTTATTTGCGACTTTGAATTCGTTTGTAATTTTGCGAAGAGCTTTTTCGAAAATTACTTTATTTTATGATACAACCTAATTTTATCTTACTAAATAATAAAATCCACTTTTCATATGTATCAATAACTATAGTTCATAAACAAGTATAGAATTTATTCTATCATTGTACTCATTTAATAGGTAACATACGTACGCTATATTGCTAATGCTAAGGTGATGATTCACAATACAATACTGCCCCGGGCAATTTATTTCAAGAGCTATATATTTATTGCCTACCGTATCTGTTAAATCTTTCATATTAATTTATTTCAATATTGTTATTTATTAGTTTGAAATTAAAAGATATAGTTCAGGATTTTTTCTAAATGATTTTTTAAATTTCGCGAAATGTTATTGAAAACATTGAGTTTGAATAAATTTGGGACCATCAAAATGGAATACATTTTTTTTAATTATTTGTTTTTTATTTCATATAAATAATGAAGTCAGAACCATCTTCATCTCAAATAATTTAAAATGATAGTATTTTCTTTTGGAACATAATTTACGTCTACTTTTATTGCGCAAACCTCATAATCAACTTGACAAGTCCATTACAAAACAAAGATCATCTCGATGATCAATCATTTCATCAACACACAATTTCACCTCCACTAAAAAGGCCTAACCTCAAGCCGGTTTTGACAGGCAACGCCAGGCGGCGAGCCATACTTGTGGGTCAAGGTTCTTGGCAATCTGGGTCCTATTCATACCATACGCCCTGAGATTTATGGCAACATTTATTCACTATTATTACGTACCAACCTTACAATTGAATATTATTTTAATAAATGTTGTTACTTATTTCTTATGCTGTATTGAAACCTTGAATTGATAATGGGAATCGCTGATATGTAATTTTGTTTGAGAGTGTAGGGATATAAAGTGTGGATATGAAACTGGCTTAAATAACCTTACTTGGACATTATGTACATTTAATTGTATGAGTATTATTTATTCTTATAGCGCGCTGTCAGTGTAAGACAGTCTTGTAATATTCTATGGATCTTATAAAAGCAGATTTCGTTGTTTTGTGCATCAATTGGAAGTCCATAATTGAGGATGGTCATAAGCTATGATATATGTATGTGTATGGAAAAGTTTCTAGTCGCATATATAACAAGTAGCGCCCCGGGGGAATACAGGGATAAAGTATATATCACCCGGGGATAGTGTAGCTTCCTAACACTGAAAGAATTTTTCAAATCGGTTAAGTAGTTTCGGCACCTTTTAAATACAAACAAACAATCAAATCTTTCCTCTTCAATAATAGTATAGATTATTTTCAGAAATAGTCTCAAGTTTCCGTCAATATTAGTAAAGACAAATTACTAACACGCACGATGAAAATGCATAACGTTTTATTCGTCCAAGTTATTCCTCAAAATGCTGACTCATAGTTCACGCACGCGTCAATGATATTGTAATATTTGATCAATAACGCAATTATTTAGTAGGGCCAATTTACACTGCAATAAAAGCCCAAAATTTCGCGTGCATCCATTAACCCAGAAATATAGTCACCATTAAGTGGTCCACTTTACAACTTGACCTCCCCTGAGTGGCCCAAAACTTATACAACCATTTACAATATTCTTAATTAAATTAATTGTCAGTTAACTATTCCAGTAACAATTAACGCCTTGGGTAAGGTCGGAAATAATAATAATATTTTTTTATTCGTATCAATTGATACAATCGATTACAACACGCGTTTAATCGATACAATGGGCGATTCGATTCGATGAAAGACGTTTGACGTGGAGTGTACACGTTGAAAATTAATACCTTTTTGTTTCGAGTTAAAAGTTTATCAATCAAGTATCGAAATGCATTGTTTTGAGAACCGATTCATAAGAGCTGTTCCGTTGTTCGGTAATCTGAATTGGTAGTTGAATAAGGGAGTTATATAAGTTAATTATGGCTTGTGTTTTAATATTGATTTGGGTTGTGTAATTTTTTTAATGGGTTAAAATAATGACTTGATTTCTAGGCAACTTTTCATTCTGACTTTCAATGTTTTTAATTGAAGCTAAAGATTGATAAATGGTTTGCCAACCTAAACTTAACAAAGCACTAATTAGTTGTAATACAATTTACTGTCTTGGCTTCCAAACTAACTGGATGCAGCTTGAATTCTATTATTTTACATAAGAGTTCCTCAGATCTGCCGTTTTTATGTCCCTATTAAATACATATTTTAGCCTGCTTTTTAGTATTTGTTGTTTAGCGGCAACAGAAATACATCATCTGTGATAATTTCAAATGTCTAACTATCACAATTCATGTGATACAGCCTGGTGATAGACGGACAGACAGAGTCTTATTAATAGGGTCCCGTTTTACCTTTTGGGTACGGAACCCTAAAAACGAGCCTTTAGTTTGATATAAAACTTTTTATTTCCAGGCACACAAAGTCTCCGCCAATAATAATAATAATCACTCAATAACATTCCCAAACAATACAGCACTCAAAACAGAATTCTCGTCGATCACTTACATCCATACATGACCTTAGATTCAAGTACCGATCTCGCTTTCAATTGTTTTAATGTTGAAAAAAGAATATTATTTAGCTTCGGAGCAAAAGGTCACAACAACCGGTAGTGGAGATGATTTCATCAGTGTTGTACCTTCACACCGGACTTAGTTTAAACGGAACTTGGTGACCAGGATGAGAGGTGGCGGATCTCTTGCAGTACTCAAGCGCGTGTACGCCGTATGGCATTTCATACAAATGTTCAAGTCACTATTTTATGAAATTACTGAACCGATTTTAATGAAACTCCACACATATAAGCAGGATACATAGGTCTAAAAAGTTAGTTAAAAACATTTTCGAAATTTCTTATTTAAAAAAAGATAACTGGAAATTTATGTTTGTATGGAAAATTTGAAATAGGTCTAATTTAACTGTAACACTATTTATCGAAAATGTTTTCAACTAAGTTTTTAGAACTATGTATCCTGCTTATATGTGTGAAATTTCATTAAAATCGGTTCAGTCATTTCGGAATATAACGACTTGAAAATTTGTTTGAAATGACGTTTGGCGTATACGCTCTTAAACGTTGATATAAATATTACGGTACTCTTACATTCAGTCGAATCGGACTGCCGTTCTATCGGAATATGAGAGTTAAGGAACAGAGAGTACCTGTAGGCACAGCATCCCTGAACGGAAAAAAGGCACTATGGGTAACACGGATGGTTTTAGTCAGCAAGGGTCTGACACTCCCTTCCGCTCCGCCCAGAGCGAAAGAAGTCATTTGATGATTGAAATAAAAACCTGTGTTTATGCATACACTGCACTTGGTTGTACTATTGCCGCAATTTCATTGCGTAGATTAGTAGTCCATTGGATTAGATTGCATTCAAATTGCCAAGCCGTTTAATAACTGTGTTGGGTTTTCCCTATTAACCATATATCTTGTCCTTTTGTGTATGTGTTGTCCTTTTTTGTGTCAGTAAGGCTGATATGGTTCTTAGTTCAGATCCCAGATCGAGCAAAATGATATTGGGTTGTTGGATTAAGTTATTTACAGTAGAAGCTCGGACTTATGGACTTTTCCCTGGTCAACGAAATTGAACGCCCTGATGCACCATAAAATATTATAAAGAGGAAAGATTTGATTGTTTGTTTGTATTGAATAGGCTCCAAAACTACTAAACCGATTTGAAAACTTATTTCACTGTTGGGAAGCTACACTATTCCCGGGTGACATAGGCTATATTTTATCTTCATATTCCCACGGGAACTGGAACAATGCGGGTGAAACCTCGGGACGCTGCTAGTGGTTTAATATAAAGGTTACTTATAATAGCGGAATGCGAGTTTTCATTCATCTCTGACAATCTATGATAATCTGAAAAAAAAATATTGGGATGGAAGCGTAATGTTTTGTAGTATTATTAACATTTACAAAAATATGTTTTATCTACTTTTCCGTCATTTTATTCAAACATATAGAACGCACAAAATATCGTAAAACTCAGATATAAATCAAGTTAACTACATCACTTATACAAATCGCTCATAAGTTGGAAGATGTTGAAGGCATAAAATTGTAGATCTAAGTAATTGCAGTATTGATTGATTGACGCAGCTTGGTCGTGTTTGCTTTTAATTAGGAGATCATAAGTTTATGTCTACCTGTACCAATCTATCATTTACTTAAAGACTTCAATGGATCAACCATTTGATGCTTCATTTATAACGAAATCTACTTTTAACCGTCGTATTAATGATGTTTTAAGTGAAAAATAAATAAATATTTTGGAATATGCAATACTAGCAGCGCCTCGCGGTTTCACCCGCGTAGTTCCCGTTCCCGTGGGAATATGGGGATAAAATATAGCCTATAGCCTTCCTCGGTAAATGGGCTATCTAACACTGAAAGATTTTTTCAAATCGGACCAGTAGTTCCTGAGATTAGCGCGTTCAAACAAACAAACAAACAAACAAACAAACTCTTCAGCTTTATAATATTAGTATAGATAGTATAGATAACACAGTTATATTATAACCTGCCCGCAGTTTTACTCGCATTACAGTTTATTTTTCGGCGTTCGACTTAAATCGAAAACAAACAAGCAATTTTGCAATTATAATATAAGTTAGGATTTCCTTCTAATACAAATACAAGTTTATTCAATTATTCAATGATTAAATATAACGTCTTTATTTTACATTGAATTTCCTGTTGGAAAACACGCAAAATGCGACGTTTTAAATAAGAATTCCAAGAACTAAAATTAAACCCTAAACACATAAAAGCATCAAAATCTTAAAGTTCCCGTTCGCACTTCACAAATCATATTGCAACATTTTGAATAACATTGAATCAAACCGCATTTGTTCAGAATTTTACAATTCTAGTCGTTGATAAGTTCGTCATCTTACAGAATTATAACCTTAGTAAAGATCTTTTAAAACTACACAAAACAATCTCTTGAAACCTAGGTTCAGATGGTATAAAACTTTCTCGTTGACATTAAAACATTTTGTTGCTTTTGAGTGGACAGGCCATTTCAAAAAACAATAAAGAAAACAAATCTGTTCTCATTTTTGAAGTGTCACATTTTTGAAACTGGCAATAAAGTGTCACAGACTGACACTGACATTACGACAATATTGAGATAATAAGGTGAAGAACCTATTTTTATTGTGACTGTACATATTCTACATCTATACATACACGACACGGTCCTGTCATTACTATTGCGATTGTAATATAATTAAAATTGATGACTTAATCATCAAGCGTGCTGTTTCAAACTATTGATGGATAGATTAATGTAAAGAAATATCATATTTCATTCACGTTTACTTCGCAATTTTTATTTGTCCATGTTGACAGCCAATCAAGACGGAATGTGCGTGATTTATTTAGAAATTAAGTACTAGTGATCAAATATTGTATGTTTGAATAATTTGAAGGTAATTTTGATGTTAGTTTAGCTTGTACGCAGGGTTCAATTCAACATTTCAAACGGCAGTCAAAAAATATTTTGGTTCGTACAAAAGACATCAACGCGTCAAACAACAAAATTGATCTTGGTTGATGAAAAAAATTGAAGATGTTGTGATGACCAAAATAACCTTGCAAACAACACCTATACTTAGCTTATAGTAAAATACCAACAGGTGGTTTTATTTCGTAATATCTTAATAAACAGTTAATTTCCCGAAATTACAAGACGATTAATAAAACACATAATTATATGTTTTGGAAAAATATTGTGTGGCATCGAGTTTCTCCACTTCACACCTCCATTTTCGACGATTGCAGCGTATTTAACGTATCTATAGATAATTTTAATAATAGATCCCATATATTAACCGCCGTCGCCGCCCAACTGTTGCTCTATCTAATTTCTAATCTAACTACAACTTAATTAATAGCCACTTGTTGAAATCGATTTCGAGTTTGATTTATAAATCGAATGACCTGTATTTACGCGGCCTATCGATTCGAATATATTATATCGATTAAAAATAACACGTACCTACGTATGTTCTGCTTAATTTTGTTTATTTGATGGAGCATTTATCGGAATGTTTATTTTTATTGAAAAAGCGAAATGTCAAGGGGATCGATTTATTCGTTAACAGATAAAATGGTAGATCAGTGCGTGTGAAGATTAATTATGCTCTCAACGCGATTCGAAGTAATTAATGTTCCTTGACATAGTAACAGCAGGTTTGATTAGTGATCTTAAGATTTTTGAAAAAAAAAAATAACAGCGAGTCAATTTGTTATGTTATTAATTAATTCAATTCTGTAGATTAAGATGTAATTATTGTTATAAACTCAGCTTATCACGTCGTCGTATAAGTATAGCTCTTATTATATTTACCGTAACGTGACATTCGATTCTATTTAAAAGTAATTTGGTAAAGCAATTGTGCATGATGCTATAGAATAAAAAATCTCTTAGATGTTATCAGTTCTGGATATCATTACTTTCACCTGTCACAAAATATTTTCATGAGCTTACGATTTACTGTGCGACAACTTTCGTATATAGTCCTCATACCTTTATTAAACAATAATCAGCGAAACGAAAATCAAAGAAACCATTCCCAATATTTTGATACCTCATTATTTGCATCACAATCTTCCCTCTACCCAGAAACCAAAAACGTTTACGACCATCACAATATAATCCACGCGACTTTAGCTCTTATTATTTTTACCGTAACGTGACATTCGATTCCATTTTATTCTATTTAAAAGTAATTTGGTAAAGCAAGTGTGCATGATGCTATATAATAAAAAATCTCTTCGATGTTACCAGTTCTGGATACTTCACCTGTCACAAAATATTTTCATGAGCTTACGATTTACTGTGCGACAACTTTCGTATATGGTCCTCATACCCTTATTAAACAATAATCACAGTAAAGTCATAGATCCATACAAGAACGATTAGCGCTCATATTCAGTGATGATATATGTACACACATACGTAAATACCTGTAGATGTTTAATTTATTATATATATATATATATATATATATATATATATATATATATATATATATATATATATATATATATATATATATATATATATATATATATATATATACATATATAAAAGCGAAAACCCACTAACTGATTAATCACGAAATCTCAGAAACAATAACACCTACAAACTTAAAATTTGCCAGGTAGGTTCCTTATAGGGTGTAAACATCCGCTAAGAAGTCACCATTATAAGATTTTATGAAACTCCACCCCTAAGGGGGTAAAACTGGGGTGGAAATTGATTGTACTAAATCTGCGCAGACGGAGTCGCGGGCGGAATTATATTATGATTATAGGGGAGGAGCGTTGTATACTACGGCAAGGATTAATCTTCAACGTTAAGCTACCTTTGCCGAGGTTGGTCTGTGGATGGGTGACCATCTTAATGTGCCGAGACTCCTCCGCGCCTCGAAAAGCACGTAAAGCCGCTGGTCTCAGCTGTCATTTGTAGATCTGTAGATCTTTGGCAGTCGTTACGGATTGCCAGAAGCCAGAAAATCTAAAAACACCAATTTTGCCAACTAATACCACGTTACCTATTTACTGGGTTGTGGAAGTCAGATCAGCAGTCGCTTCATGAAAAATACTAGTATACAGCTGAGTCCGGTTCGACTGGAAGCCGACCCCAATATATTTGAAAACAAAGGCTAGGCAGATGTAGATAGTTCACTACCCACACCTACAAGAAACCCCAGTCTACTCTAATTACCAACAATTTCTCCCACAGTTTACGTACCCATCAAACAGTCAAGGAGCCGTCAATTGTGCCTAAAGTAACGGCCCCTTCACACGAGCCTGTTGGCATGACAAGCCAATTTGTTTGACGCGTTTGAAACGTTAATTGCGACTTGGACAGCCGGTGTGAAGGTGACCTTAGGATGTGTTTAGTTTTATGTAATTTTGACAGCTGGTGCTTGGCTCTTGGGTTTGTTGATTGATCTAAGTGTTGTCAACTTTGGGCAGGTTAACATTAATTGCTGTTCAGTTAATTCAGGTGGGTGGCATTCATCTGATTTGATGTAATTTAAAATCTAGAAGAAAAATATCTACTTCGCTTACATTTTTACTTTTATACTTCATCTCCCATTAACTACGACAACAATATTAATTATGAATACTTTATTATATGCCCATTTGAATAATAATTGCACCAAACAAAAAATATCGAAATATGTAGTACTTATTACATTGTAATGGTGAATAACGAATCACTTCAAATACTTTAAAAGAGATGTCTTACAATTTTTCTATACAATAAAGTACGTTATGATGAATGTTATAAAGTCACTTTTTTGTTTGATGACTGGTTAACGCAAAAACGAAGCTGCATGCTTCAGTCAGTTAGATCTTAAAAGATTCGAAAACATATTAACAAGCCACCTTTTAAAGAAAAAACGATATCCAACAAACATCTAAAATCAAACTGAACTACTTTATGTAACACATACAGTTCTCCCAATTAAGTCCACATATTAATTAAGCCACCAGTGTCCACAACTCCAAACCTCCAGTCTGACTAACTACAGACTTACGATGATCGTAGTCGATGCCTTTTCTGGTTGTTCCCGAGTGGAACAACCCGAAAAGGCGTCGACTACGGTAATCCTATCCATTTAAAAAAGTATATATGTTAATTTGTACTGCATTATCAACAACAACATTTACAATCCCAACAATCAGCGTAATTTTCGCATAAAGTTTGTTTGAGAAATTTTTCAACTTCAAAAAACTCCCGCAAAGCAATTTATTTATTTAGCTTTTTCAAAAAAGAATCTTCAAACGATTGTCTTTATTCGCAGCAAGTTTCTAGAATCCCTCATAAATCAGTTTCTAGAATGCCCTTAAACATCTAACTGAACCATTCCAACACAGAATACAGTTATTCTTTAGTCCAGATACTAATTAAGCCACCAGAGTCAACTCCACACCTCCGGACTGACTGACAATAGTCGTACTCGGGAACAACCCGAAAAGGCATCGCACGACTCTGCGCACCGCAACAATTTCCTCTGTAGTAATTGACTGTGGGATTTGCATAAGTGGGGTGGTACGTAGTACTGGTACGAGGATGTGGTACAGTCCCAAGTATTCCGCCTGCCACGTTTGGCAGGGAAAGGGGATCTTGGAAAAGTTTCGTGAGACAGTTTTATAAGGCTCCAGTGGAACGTGTTCTGGAAAAGTTTGCTCGGAAGGCTAACGACGAAGAATAGTCTTGTCCAAATGTGAATGATTACCCTTTTTGTAAATCACAGTTATACGAGGCTAGGAAATTATCGTCTTACTTAACGAGTCACTTTGAACTATGACACCTTCGGTTTGACTAGTAATTATTATGATCCCGTTTTCGAAATCAGTTATTTATAAGTTTTCGTAGGTAATGTATTTTTCTGGAATATTGCCCTAACGAACCTAATTGTTGGCATAGAGCATTATGAGGAGACAATTTTTTAAGTTTTATTTCGTGAAAAACATAGTTTTTTCTTTTTCTGAATCTTCAGTTGGGCATTTAAAATTATTCTACTATCTCTGTCCAGTTAAATATGCATAGTTGATTCATCATGTTTCAAAGACAAGACAAATTCCAAAGAGAATTTCAATCAACTGAAAACCTATCAATGTATTCATTAATTCATATGCTAGCTTATAACTTAGGCTTATTTCATAGCAAGGTTTCTTCCTATACCGCAATTTAAAAGCAATAATTCAGGCTTATTGTTCACAAACAAATTATTATCTTATACTTAGATACTGATGATATAATGTGAAAGTAACAATTTCTCTTTGTCACTGCATACGCCATAACAGCTGAACGGATTTTGATGAAACTGGGCACACAAGTAGAACATCTCCTGTAATAGGACAGAGGATACTCTGATCCCGGGAATATATTCTCTTGGAATAATTGACGCCTTACACGCGAAGTCACCGGCAGAAGCTAACGTGAAATAATTAGGTTAATTAACTGGGCTTAATACTTACTATTTATATGTATGTACTCACAATTTTAAAATAAACAGCCAAACGAAAATCAAAGAAACCATTCCCAATAGTTTGATACCTCATATTTGCACCACAATCTTCCCTCTACCCAGAAAGCAAAAACGTTTACGACCATCACAATATAATCCACGCGACTTTAGCTCTTATTATTTTTTCCGTAACGTGACATTCGATTTTATTTTATTCTATTTAAAAGTAATTTGGTAAAGCAAATATGCATGATGATATAGAATAAAAAATCTCTTCGATGTTGTCAGTTCTGGATATCATTACTTTCACCTGTCAAAAAATATTTTCATGATCTTACGGTTTATTGTGTGACAACTTTCGTATATGGTCCTCATACCGTTCATCATCATCATCAACAGCCTGTTGCAGTCCACTGCTGGACATAGGCCTCCCCAATTACACGCCACTTAGATCTATTTCCGGCTTCTCGCATCCAGTTTCTGCCAGCCGTCCTGCGCAAATCGTCACTCCACCGTTCCTGAGGACGTCCTACACTACGTTTGCCGAGACGCGGTCTCCACTCTAGACCATACCCCCTACCCTTATTAAACAATAATCAGCGAAACGTAAATCAAAAACACCATTCCCAATATTTTGATACCTCATATTTGCACCACAATTTCTTCTACCCAGAAACCAAATACGTTTACGACCATCACAATATAATCCACGCGACTTTATTAAAAAGCCGGATCAGTGACCAGGAGGGCAGTACCTGGGCGACAGAAATAACAGGCCGCGATTGACGCGATACATACCATTAGGAACTAACGAACATCTCAATTTAGTTAGCCACCTGCAAGTTGGCTTTTAAATAAACCCAGTTTAAACTTCGGCGTTAGATGGATTTTATTCAATGGTTAAAGGAATATTTTGTTGGTTTCATATTTTATTATGAACTTACATAGTAAGTTTTATTGTTAACATGTGGATTGTGGAATTATTTGTAAACATCTGCTGCTGTTGACTATTAAAAATTATTGGTACAAAGTAAATAATTTTATAACTCAGAAATCATAATGTAATTAGCAACTTGCAAGTTGACTTTTCAATAAACGAGACCCTCTAGACTTCTTCATAACAAAGCTTTTATTCAGTGATGGTAGTTTTGTTATGTTTGTCTAGCTTTCATATTTTACTATGACGATTCAAAGTTGTTTATTTAATCTAGAAGTGCTGAATTTTGTCACTCAACCACGGGCTAAACTCCAATCGTTTAATTGGATGATCGACTAGCGAGGCTCTCAGTATTTAGCCATGAGCAACATTAAATCGAACCAAAATACACAAAAAAAAACAGTTCTATACAAACGAATGCACTTCACATAAGAATTGATGAGGCGGCGCGCGCGCAGGTCGCCCGGCGCTCGCTAATTAATTACAGTAACGATTATGGCGCGGGGCACGTGCTCAGCCATTATTTATGGACACCATAACGTCCTATTGAATGTGTGGGAATTCTACGAGAAATTATAAGTTCATTTGCGTTAATTTCTTAGGTAACTTAGAACTCTCAGCACTGACTCTCGCTGTTGAGTTTTACATAAGTGTATTTGGCACATAACTTTCTTAGACCGACTAAAGCTGTTTTTTTTTTAAAGAAGAAGATTTCGGTTTATTGAAGATTTCCGTTTCTTATCCCGGTTCTTCATCAGATCTTCACCAAACTAGAAACCGACCACCTCGAAATACTAAGATGCTCATCCAAAAAAGAAAACATGTTCAATGTAATTGACGCCACACATTATTAGGGACTAGCAGCGCGTCGCGGTTTCACCCGCGTAGTTCCCGTTCCCGTGGAATATGGGGATAAAATATAGCCTATAGCCTTCCTCGATAAATGGGCTATCTAACACTGAAAGATTTTTTCAAATCGGACCAGTACTTCCTGAGATTAGCGCGTTCAAACAAACAAACAAACAAACTCTTCAGCTTTATAATATTAGTATAGATAAGTATAGATAACTCAAATACTAGTCGTCAGATCGCACTAAATTTTAAATGGTACCGCACGACAAGCACCAGCTTTCGAAAATAAAAAAATAATCATCAAAATCAATACACCCAATAAAAAGTTATGAGGTAACCACACACAAAAAAAAAATACAGTAGACTTGAGAACCTCCTTCTTTTTTGGAAGTCTGTTAAAAACAATGTCACCTAGTGTTCTTCTATTTTAAACGTTTTATGAGCGATTCGTTCTATGAGCGAATGCGACTGCCGAATTGCAAAATTAGAAGGGATTGATCAGGTGACAATTCGACAGCTTTCTCAATCCCACCACCCTCACCCACACACAGGCTGAACTTTTAAAGTGTGCGTGCAAAACAACGAGGAGTAACTAAAAATACTGAAACGAGATTCGAGCCCGGTTTTGGGGAAAACAAAATCTGTATCATTCAATATTTGAAAAATCGCAATTCCTTGCCAGGAATTAAACTGGTTTATTTAAAGTGTCACTTGTCTAGAGCCTCTGGTTTGGAGACCACGTATAGACAGGCATGTAGTTTAGGACGTCCTCCAGTGCGTGTAGTTTAGTGACGTTCTCCAGCTAAATAAACCGAGGTGGCTGGAACTGCTGACTGAATGCGTGCCGGATGTTGTGGTGCCACAGTTTGGAATACGCTCATGTCCAACTGTGGACTGCAATGGGCAAAGTTGTCTGATTTGACCCCTTTGTTCTTTTGTACCCACAACAGAAAAAACCATAACTACTTCAGACTTGGACTACTTCCAATAAAAAATAATTTCGTTGGGCTAAGGCTGCTTACTCAATTTTGAGATTTTAAAATTTTAGTAAAATTTGCCCTATTTGAAATATTTTGAAAGACTAGCTCAATTTTGATCAAAATAAACCACAACACGTGTGTTTAACAGCCATGATTTTTTAATATCTATGGACGTCTCGTAGATATAAAAAATCATGGCTGTAATTTGTGAGTGAGTTGAGGTGAGTAAAAGTGAGTCATTAATTATAAATTTACTCACTTAAATAACAGTTCTGACAAAACTTATCAACCAAAGTCATTGCTTGTACTTCACCAAGGCACACTCAAATTCCTTCCAAAACCTAACTTAACCCTAGAAAATCCAACAGCCAGCCCACGTCCACAATATTTAATTACCAACACGAAGGCTTTCTGTGTGAACATTAAGTTAATGTAACGAAACAATTTGTGAGACTTCTTCCGAACAAATGTGCTTCATTTGAATCTGTTTGGAAGCCATTTGACTTGGCTCGAGTGCCTGAGGCTAGAAGTTATTATATTGATATTAGGTGAATTTTCTTATTAGTTTATTTTTATTTTTATGGCGTTTCATTAAGTGATGTGCATTAATATTGTTGTTAAAGACGATTTGAATGTGTTTAAGTGATTTGAATATTGGTTGTTCAGTTACATGAAGTGATGTTTTAATTTATTGGTGTTGTTAAGTATTTTGATGTGGTAATATTGTGAGTTGTCTTTTGATGATGTTTGAGTCATTGGTGTTCTTTAAATTTCTATATTTTCTTGTTGAGTGTCTACTAGTTCATTTTAGGAATTGGAATTATGGAAGTGTCCTATTTTAGATTTAGATTTTTAGTAATCTAGCCCAAATTCTGAAAACGAAAATTATGGCAAGATTAAAGCAGCAAATTGTCAAACGCGCATAAGATGCTGTCATACATACTTATCGCATCATTTGAATTTTGTTTAATTTCTGATGCGTTGATAGTTTATTTCTAAAACTCCGTTATAAGTCTTCAATTGCCATTTTCACGAACAACATGCCGTTAGTCAAACACACATCTGTCAAAAACTCAACAAATCTCCAATTAGCCTCAACCTTTAACCCAGTGCTCACTGAGTTATAACTCCAATATACTTAATTTTAGCCCGAGTGCAGTCAAACAATCTGCGGGCAACATTGATGCAGTGCGCCATTCGAGCCGCAATCGCACGCATTAGTGGCACTACGGAGCCATCAGTCTTGTTCTTAGACATTTAGCAAGTGTTTACTTCTATGATTGAGTAAAGAGGAGTTATAGAGCGCTAAAAGTTTTCTTGTTGAGCGCGTCTACCTACAATTTACCCAAATTTTTGGTTGTTCTTCCCTGAAATCATTGAGAAGTGATAACGGTTGGGCCTTTTGATGGTGGATAATTTTATGTTTTTGAACGACAGTTTCTTTCAAAAAGAGCTTGCTTTCAACTGAGCACAAGGAAGTTGGACTGATTTTTTATTTTGTTTATTCTATAGGCCACGTCCAGACTATTATAGATCTTTGTGGTCTAGGAACGTTAAGTTTTTTCTACATCATTTTATTGGGCACGTGGTTGATTGTAGGCTTAAGCGACACCAGAGTAGCTACTATGGTGTCGCTCAAGCAGATGAGGCTGCAGCTAGCGGAGGGCAAGTTGGGGATAACGGTATCTTAAGGTAACTCAATCTGTGAATTGTTGTAAATTATGCTCTTGTCTTGTTTGCTATTACCTAAAAAGATTCGATGGACTCACCCCAAAGATAACAGAAGTAATCAATTCACAGTAAAAGTTATGTTCTAGAAACCATTTCGTTGCAAAGTGATGAAGTTTTGGCTTCCAGTCTCGTTATTTACTTCATGCATAAGCTAAAGATGAGGACGGATTGCATCCAAAGTGGTACGCAGTAACACGAAGAGATAGCCAATTTTGAAAGAACACTAAAACACGTTACTTGTAAAGCTTGTCTCATTCATACACCAAGGTTTACCCTATCATCAGTACACGTGTACTAGATGTGAGGGAATCAGTAATTGATCGAGTATGTTTCAATTACCTGAGTGTTTGTATTTATCAGCCAACCAGACGAAAGTTGAAGATGTATGGCGGCAATACGAGCTGCGCACGCGTTGAAAGTCAATGGGTTTTGTGCAACCGATTTAATTAGTGATGTAATCTGTTTGGTGCAGGTTGTTAACTTCTGGATGTGTTGTTTATGTGAAACCACTTCCTGTGAATGAAGATTTCGTTACAGTTTTTAGAATCAATTAAAAAGACTTTGCAGTTCTACGACAAAATTTGTCAATGTTGTCTCTGCTGATAATTTTGATTGCAAAACCTTTTTTATTATGAAAAAAACTGAACACGAACCCTCATTTTTAATGTGTTCAACAAAAATGGTGGCAGTAACAACGACAGCCCTTATACGCATAAGACTTTCTGATTGAGTACAGTTTACCGTCTAAATTTGCCATAAAAGAAACTCGCTTTAAAATACACCACATACTTCCGATAAACTTCTCTTGAAACAGTCAACAAAAAGCAAACATCTATATACACACCACATTTTATACTCCTCAAAGACAAAATAAATCAGCTCCCCTACCGCCATTATAACCGAATACAGAAATACGTCATAAACAACAATTTTCGCATACATATCGTAGTTCACAGGCACGTAACGGTGTGGAATGCATTATTAAAACGTAATGTATACAAACGTTCGCGGCAGGCTCTGATGTTTATCTAATGGTTCGGGAATTCTGCCCAGCGAATATCTTGTGACGACTCAGATTTACCAATGTTGGTGCTTTGAATTGTATGAGGTTTTCTTCTTTAACAGCTGTTTTAGTAGTCAAAATAGTAAATATATATCATAGTAAATATATAATAGTCTGTCAGTATAGGTTTATGCGACTATATACAGTGTGAAATTTTAATGGTTGTTTTCCCGAAGCGAAATGAGTTTGTATCGGTAATACAATCGATTTATATATATAAAAAATATTAGACTCCATAATTGGCAGATTAACTATTGTGATAAACAAAACTCGAAAGCGACTTGAACCAACAGTAGTGCATCGCGCGATATGTAGGTACGCGGCGGTACGCAAGTGCGTCTCATGTAGGTATCTACCTACTTTATGTCTAGTGCACTACTATTGATTCTCGCTCTTTCGAGTTTATGAACACTTTTTTAATGATTTGAAAATAAAAAACATTTATTTTTTTTAGTTTAACTTTGTGTTTCGATAGTACTACTGATGGGTAATCGTCCTGCCGCGGGAAAACAACCATTAAGATTTCACACTATATATTCAAAACAAGTTGGTGCTTGTCATATGGTTCAAATTGAGTGAAACCTGACGAATAGTTTTTGAGTTATCTCTAGTACTCGTAATGCGTATTTAATTGGTTTCGGTTATATTGATGATGTTCTCATTTTCACTTATCGATCTAAAAAACAAATTACTACGATAGTTTGGAAGAGCATCGTAGTTTTTTTATTTCGAGGTGGTTCCTTTCTATTTTGGTGAAGATTGCAATTTCATATCGAACCAGTGAACTTAAGGTTTATTATTAGGTACTGTTTTTTATGCTTGGTATCTTTCTTTCTTGTTTTGAAATGATACCAAGCATAAAAAAACAGTAACTAAAATACTATAACTCAAATACTATTCGTCAGGTTTCACTCAATTTGAACCATATGACAAGCACCAACTTTCGAATATACAAAAATACATAAAAATCAGCACACCCAGTAGTAATAAGCTATCAGTTAACTAACAAAAAATGTAGTCAGCATGAGAACCTCCTCCATTTTTTGAAGTCGGTTAATAATGATTAACTTCTATCAAACTCTGTAACCACATATCAATCCACACCGCTTTAATTGATATCGACGAACCAATCAATTAAAACAATCGCCAACCGTACGGTGTGAGACAAGCCTCGCCGCAGAACTTATCAATATTCTAATCCATCCTCCACTGAAACCCTTTTGAGATACTTTAGAAAGTGTAAATCCCTTACGCTGAGGCGGGCCCATTAGAGACGAGAATTATTCCACAGATAACTTATCGATATTCGATATAATCGGGTGGTCGCCCGCTTATTGTTTATCGATGCTTCCTGGCCGCCGGACGAGAAAGTATGGATCGATACTATCGATTAATTACGAATACTGTTTGTCTTCTAAGTGCAGTGACAGCGATTTGAATTTGGAAGCTTGTGTCACAACTTTGTGATTGGCTGACGTGCGATCTTTCTTTTAACGGTTAATTATGGCACGGATTATGATGTTTAATGCTTTACAAAATAAAAGTGTCATCGTTGAAAAACTTGAAATTTATTAAGTTTTTGTATGTTGCTAAACGGCTTGCTCCAGTTTTAAACGACATTTAAGCTAGTTAAAATACCACTTTTATAATGTTGTAATTTTTCATGTCGAGAGAAAGGTTTCTCGATAGTTATGCGAGTGATACAGAGCGCTCATCGAGTACAATAGTCGACACCGAGTCTCAATAGAGATGGGTATCAGCCGAATTATCGATTGTCTGTATATTACTCGTACGAGTACGTCGGTGTTAGGGCAGGCTCATAAAGATTCTAAATTCCTAATATATGTAGTTAGGGACAATTCTAATAATTTTCAATCAACTTTCGAATTCATATCACAGTCGGAATCTGTCAAAAATACCTATTTTTTTTTTTCATTCATTACATAGATTGGGACTGGTATATATGCATACTAACGTTGCTTGAAAATTAATTGGATTGACACTCTGCTTAGACATGAATGGCTTTTATAAGGAGATCTTTAGTTCAGAAATCAACACAAGTTACAACTATTACAAAGGCACCAAATCGCCTAACGTACACACTCTATCCAAAGTAGAGGAGAGGAGGAGAGGAAAGTTATTGTGCATTTGAAATAACTGTATATAGTTATTTGAAATGCACGATAACTTTCCTCTTTATTTATTTATTGTACACCATAGTAATTAATAATTTTACAGTGAAGAAAATTTCATGTACAAAGGCGAGCTTTACTCAAAGTTGAGATTTCTCTCAACAAAACTTTGAGTTATAGAGAGAGATCACAACAAAGGGTGGGATCTAGTGCACATTAAAATACTACATATTTTATGATAGGCTCATAAATATATTCATATGTACATAATTGTACACACGTACATAAATATGGATATTACGTCAAAACCGAAAGGAAATGCTCTTTAACTCATTCCAGTACTGTGTGTAAGTACCCTAAACACAAACATTTCGTATTGTATGTGTTGATACAATTTCTTACCGGCAGATTGAACGCAAGCATTATACTCATATTAACTGTTTTATCTGTAATAACGTGCAATTGTACGTATGTAGGTGTGTAACATTTCACTAAACGATTGTACTAGAATTCATATTTGTAATAGCTATATAGATTTCTCTTTATGACTGCATTATAGTATTATGATACCACAGAGTATATTTATGATACCTACTCTGTTTCTACACTATAACTAGCAGCGCGCCGCGGTTTCACTCGCGTGGTTCCGGTTCTCGTGGGAATAAGAAGATAAAATATAGCCTATGTTACTCGCTGATAATGTAGCTGTCCATTGGTGAAAAATTGGTTAAAATCGGTTCTGTTGTTTCGGAGCTTATACGGTACAAACAAACAAAAAAAAATCACTTTAATATTAGTATTGATTTATATTTCAAGATTGTTTTAATTTCCACTACCTGAAGTACGAACTAAGCATTGTCTATTTTTAAGTCGATTATAATGGACCATTTGTGTAAAAATGCCAAAAATGGCCTGTGTTGCAATTAATATTTGATCACTGTCTCGGATTCTAAATTCTGATGTACAGAAGACCAATTCTCGTACAGAAATTAGAGGTATTTTTGATAGTTTGAAACTGCAATACGAATGCGAAGGCTCCTTAGGAATACGAGAATTGTACCTTGTCGGATAGATCATGCAAGTCTTTTTATTCTGCAGTTTTGCTTGGCATAATGTACATATGTACCTACTTACTGGCATGTTGTGATTTTCAACTGTTTGACATTTTGTTTTGTTTTCTTTTTTTTTTTCAATTTTTGTTTGTTTTTGTTCACAGTTTTCAAACGCTTTGACATCAACCATCAACCATCCACCACACTCAACTTCGGATTTTCAAAGGTTAGTATACTCGCAGTAACTTTTTCGTTACCTACAAAATATATTGCTTACTTTCCCCTTGAACTACTTAACTATGACTTAATAAAGTGGCCTTAAAATACTTATGTAATACATAAAATCCAATTTTATTTAGCCAAGACTTTAAACATAGTGTCCACATGGTTGCCAGACACACGGCAGTGTGTCAGCCAAGTTCGCAAAGCATATAACATACTAGCAGCGCCCCGCGGTTTCACCCGCGTTGTTTCCGTTCCCGTGGCAATACGGGGATAAAATATAGCTTATGACACTCCACAATAATGTAGCTTTCTACTGGTGAAATAATTTTGAAAATCGGTTCACTAGATCCAGAGATTACACCTTACAACGTGAGAAACTTTCAAACTCACAAACCTCTTTAAAATATTAGTATAGATTTTAAAAAGGGCAATAGATATTTCAATTGTTATCAATATGTTATTCATTAATGAAGCAGAAATGAAGCCCGTATTAGTAAAAGACCTTTGCAAACGAAAACCTTGAAATGAAAAAGCACTGTACGTCCTTGGAAGGTTCAAACGTTGTTCCTGGTAATATACCACACCGCAGCGCCAGTCAGACACACGCAAAACCGAACCCGCCATAACCCCTAACTTAATTAATTAAAACCACTTCCAAACTCTGTTTCCCACGCCACGTAATTTCACATTTACAAATTCTCAGTTCTTTTCAAAGCAACCGATCCCTTCCATCTCTTACACTCTAATACAGGATTGCCAAGTATGAAAGAGCAAAAAAATACATTTGAATCATTGCGTAAGGCTGTATTAGTGGGGTGTGGTCAGTGGCAACCACTCATTATGTTTAATTCTGGGGGTTTTAATCATAAGTTGGAAGCTATTTTTCATATAAGTTGGTACAAATTCATTATTAAAACCTTTTTATTTGTGTGCACACTCGTAAGTTTTGTAAGGTCAGATGTACTATTAATAATTGTTAACCTACTTACGTAAGCGAAATGTGGGTTCATTTGTCACATATTTCAATATCTATCGATACATACATGATAATTATGGCCTCAACTGACCTCTCTAAATTAGCTAGAACAGCTGGCGTATTTATTTGACAAGTTATGTCATGTCAAAACCGCTCTCTTGTGAGCTTGGGTGAGGTACAGGTGGTTTGTGTAGTTTATATAGTCTTAGCTTTAGCAACTCTTGCTTGGTAGATGAAGGAAAACAAACTATCTACATGCTACCTGACGATTTTCGAACAAAGCCATTTTTTTCTTAATAAGGTATAACTTATCATTTCTACAGAATATCCTGAAAGAAGTTTAATTGTTTTAGAGTTTTTTTTTTTTTTTGTAAAGTAATTCCGAATTCATTTACCAAATACATACCGAGACTCTTCCATGCCCTCGGAAAGCACGTTAAGCTGATAGTGTTGGCTATGATTTGTGTTCGCAGACAGCCAGAATATCGTGATGCCCAGTTACTGGGTCGTGGTGGTGAGATAGACACTCGCCCCATAATATACTGGAATTCAGCTGCCGTTTAGACTGAAATAGATCCCAACATTTCCTATTGTTGTGAAAAGGCCAGGGTTCATTGAATATTGCTCTAAACAACACAAAAGCTAATCATGCCAACTTTGAGTAACAAACTCGCGACATTTACCAAAATGCAGGATATTAATGCAGGGATCGTAAGTCGATTGTTCAAGTTGAGCTCTTTACAGTACTGCGTTGAGCTACACGATAGGAGACAAAATTTTGTCTGCTATGTCGTCGAGTCGAGTCGACCTGAGCAGCAGCTTGAACGCATGCAAAGTCTGTTCAGGTCGACTCACACTTATGGGATTGTCCTGTCATTATCATCATCATATCAGCCGAAAGACGTTAACTGTTGGATATAGACCACCCACCAAGCGTCACCCAACAACCGGTCCTGTGCGTCTCGCATCCATCGGCTACCCGTGACCCTCACCAGGTCATCACTCGCCTTGTAGGAGGTGTCCAACGTTGCGTCTTCCAGTACGCGGTCACCACTCCAGAACTTTTCGGCTCCATTGACCATCTGTTTTGCGAGCAATGTGCCCTGGCCACTGCCACTACAGTCTGGCAATCCATCGGGCTATGGCGGTTACCTTGGTTATCTTGCGGATATCATCATTCCCGATTTGATCACGCCAGGAAACCCCGAGCATTGCCCTATGCATTGGGTGGTCCTTTAGGTGACTTTAAGCCTTGTGATGAGGCCCATTGATAGTAGACTTCAAAATAAACTTTGTCCTCTGAGTTTTTCTTTCGCTGTGTCTTCTCAATATAATGGGCAAGAAAACACCGATGCCATATAGGTTAAATCTATACTAATATTATAAAGCTGAAGAGTTTGTTTGAACGCGCTAATCTCAGGAACTACTGGTTCGAATTGAAAAATTATTTTTGGGTTGAATAGACCATTTATCGAGGAAGGCTTTAGGCTATATATCATCACGCTTAAGCCAATAGGAGCGGAGCAGCGATAAAGAATGTTTTAAAATCGGGGATTCCACGGGGACGAAGTCGCGGGCAGCAGCTAGTTAAAAATAAAATTGATATATAAAAGTGTTATTTTTAACCAACTTCCTAAATAAATTTTATTTATCAAGATTAAATATATGTGATTCAGGTATATCGCAGTTCAAACGGTACCGTGAATTAGAACGGTGAACTCAATATAGTGTGATTTTATATGGATGTGTTTTACATAAATGAGATAAATCTATGAATAGGTCTTAGATAAAGGACTAGGTTAAATGCTAAGAATGTTTAAGTGATCTTTAGAAAGACCATGAGAAAGATCAAGTAGTATAATATAGCTTGCCATATTCGATTTAGGTCATAGAATAATACGAACAAATACCTACAGAAAAAAAACGGAGCTCTAAAAATTAAATCGAATATTTAAACAATGCTTTGTGTGCCCATGTTACAAAAAACATATATTTGATTGTAATGTTGAGAAAAAGGTAGGATAGCAAACGTAAATGTTCTTGGAGTAAAGAAAAATAATTATTAAAACCAGGCAACATCGAATACTATACATCGAATATTACCTCTTTTGTTTTGTTATTTACTTTATTGTAAATGAGAATTTTAACAAACAACAAAAATTCGCAAATCGATTACAATAATTACACATATAACCGTTAAATGACTGTTTTCCGCGAAAATATCGATTATCTCATGAATATTGAACAATGTGCATAATTAAATGTTACACTTAATTATTTTAATGCCAAATAAACTTAACTATAAAGATAAATATCAGAAGTTCAAGATCTTTTATTTTTTGTTAGCATTGAGAAAGATTCAGGCTATGACTTGCTTGCATTATTATTATGCCAATGGCGGATCGAACAATAGAAATAATAGTTAGTACATGGTATTTATAGTCCGATATACATACTTACGAGCATAGATAAAGCCTCTTCTAATTTGAAGATCTGCAACAGTTTGCAATCAGGAAAGTTAAATAAGTGAAATATGAAATATCTACAAGCTTTTCTTTAAAATCCTTGTAGATATTTCATGAAATTACCTCCCTTTAAAACTTAAATGTGTTTATTTTCATTACCATTTTTCATAATGGCGGACCGTAGCAACTGCTACGAGCATGGTAAAATAAGCGATCAATGACACGGTTGGCGCAGTGGTTGACCGGCTGCTACGTGTCACGGGTTCGATCCCCGCACGGTAGATCCGTGGGGGGATATGAGATATTTGTATGGCCTATAGATAACTGTTCCGGGTCGGGTGTCTTGTGTATGTCAGTTTTCATGTTTGTGAACGCACCCACGATACAGGAGTAAATCCTAGAGAGGGGCAAAGTTTAAAAATAAATTGAAGAACTTTAAAGAGTGGTTTTCATAGTTCAATTTACCGTACCATTCAGGTGAAATGGGTACCTATCCCCGGAATAGTACCTTTTAGTGGCCCAGTGCCAGTTGGTAGTTATCACATACCTTTGCATTCTAGAACATACCAGTTTGCTAATGAATCCATCGTTTGTATCATATCCATAGACACTGTAGATATAAAGAGCATTCTATAAATACGAAGGAAAGTATCTCAAAATTGTTTTTCACTTTCTCAGGCACTGAACGGGTTCCTGATGATGATGACACAGAACGGCAAACTACTTTACATATCGGACAACGCGGCGGAATACCTGGGACATTCTATGGTGAGCTATTTTATATTATCATTAATCACTCTTAAGCCCCTTGCCGACACGAGCATTTTTTATTAATGTTTGCATACAGTGTTTTTTTTTCTTTTGTTTTTCGACCTACTTTGAAAAAAGAAGGAGGTTCAAGTCGACTGTATTTTTTTGGGTGTACCTCATAACTTTTTACTGGGTGTACCGATTTTGATGGTTCGTTTTATGTTCGAAAGCTGTTGCTTTTCATGTGGTCTCTAATTTCATCTGACGACTAATATTTAAGTTTTCCTCAATAATACATGGCTTCGACTACTTTGATGACGTTTTTATCCTCACTTGTCGATGTAAAATGAAGAAAAAAAATCTGTATATAATACAATGGTTTGGAAGAGCATCTTAATGTTTCGAGGAAGTCCCTTTCTAGTTTGATGAAGATCTTTTGCTATGTTTAGAAGGCGGTTGTATTTTTTTTTTACATGCACAGTTTGGTTTACGTATCAAATTAACGATCTGGGGGTGCGTTCACAATCGCAAAGTTTCAAAAACATCTACAAATCGACTACATTTTTCTATGAGATGAATTATTCCCGTTTGAGCAACGATTTTAAGAGCTTCAATGCTAATAGCTCCACACATAATGTGAATATCTTGGGTCCAAGCATTGGTTCTCTTAAATCCCAAATGGTAATACATCAGTGAGATGATATCGTGACTTGAAGCTGACCTTTTTTTAAATACGAACCTTCAGCACACAATTATGAAATATAATTCCTTTCTGTGAGTTGGTCTGCAACCGGCTTCCAGCTTCCTGATTAATCAAAATAAAACAGACTGATCAATCAAAATAGGGGGACATAGTAGTGAGTGTTCTTACACATCCATCAGACATATAATTAATTAAATCGACCACCATCACTGTAAGGAACACACAGATTATAACATTGTCATCATCTGCCTAGCCTTTTCCCAACTATATTGGGGTCGGGCTTTCAGTCATACCGGATTCTGCTGAATACCAGTATTTAACGTGGAGTGGCTGCCTACCAGGCCTCCACGACCCATTAACTGGGTAACACGGTACTTTTTGGCATGACTGGAGTCAGATTTCCAGGCTTCTGACAATTCGTAACGACAGCCGAGACCAACAGCTTATCGTGCTTTCCGAGGCACCGAGGAAACTCGGTGTGTTAAGATGGTCACCCATCTGCAAACCAATCTTGGCAAGCGTTGCTTAACCTTGAAGATCGACCCGTGCGGCTGTTATTCTTTATCCACGAGCTCCTCAGCAGATTATAAAGTTGTATTAGTTTTTTTTTTATTAAAATCTAGATACCTACACTAAAAGTGACTACTTAAGGTTATCAATCAAAAATAAAATGCCAAACTCTGACAACTTACATATTTAGCCTAACCTTTAAATATAGGTAGCTTTCAAAGCTTTAATTAGCCATATCTAATCTACTGTCAATTCTTCACATTAACGATTCAGCTAACACTTTTATTGATACTAAAATGCCACAGGTTCAAACTCAGTTTCTTAGTGTCTATGTAGGTTTATTCGTAATAAAATAATTTAATTTCAATCATAATTGTTTTTCCTAAAGGATTCATGAGTTATTAGGTTTCATTGTTTAATAGGAAATGAGATTTTACTGCAGAACATAAGACCAGACCGCACGAGCTATCTAAAACAAAAACTGGTTTCAGAATCATGTAGATTTGGATTTAAGTCATAGTTTGCCATGTTTTCTGGCTATGTAGTTGAAAACTAATACTCTATTTTTAAATATTTAGTACATTAACGGGGCTATTGAACAATGAACACACCCACGATCCGACAAACTTGTCTGAACGACTAACGACTAAACAAAAATAAAATGCAAAATCAATTTACAACCAAAAAGTCGATTACCATTATCCTCTAAGATCTTTCATGACATTTAAAGTCCAGCAAAACCGCTAGATATGGCAATACTTTCAATTTTTGTAACGAAGCACACCGGTGGGTCCGGATACAAATGGTACCGTCTGACCCCAAATAGTTCCTCGTTAGCCTGCGCCGGCGCACATGAATTAATCACTGTGTTTTATTGTTAGCCGCGCCCTATATACAGGTTGATGTGGTTTGATAAGTATGAGATGTTGCAGAATGGTTAATGTGGTTTATAATGACCCTTGTTTTGGTAAGTAGATCGTATGCGAGTGATAACGTTAGTTTTGGTACAGCCATGGTTTTGGTCAAATAAATTCCAATTGTGCCAGGCAGCGAATGGAATATGAAGCTAAAGAAAACGTTATAAGAAAGCTGTATTGTGTAATATATGCCTGCCTAACTTTTGATTTTTCGTCGGTCAAAAATGGCAAACTTTATTCCTAGAATCGTTTTAGATCTAAAAGAAAATAATCAATTAAAATTACAATACAGTTTCAAAACTTTCAAAAGAAATTAGCACGTTTGGCGCAGTGGTTGAGCGTTCGGCTGCAGCGCTGCGTGTCGCGGGTTCAATCCCCGCACGGAACAAATGTTTGCATGGCCTACAGATAGTTCCGGGTCTGGGTGTCTTGTGTATGTGAGTTTTCATGTTTGTGAACGCACCCACGATACAGGAGTAAATCCAAGTGTCCCCACGTCTTTTTCAACGTTTAAAAAAAAGAAGTAAATAAATTAGCATCAACCTGTACCACAACCATTTTGGCGGCTTCTCCGTGTGAAAACTAGCTACCACACGTGTATACCTAATGATGGCCAGTCAATATGTCCAAATTGTGATTAATAGAGTGTCGGCACACTATCAAAACGAATCGTAGCTTATCTAGAGATTCATATTTTTTCGCTCAAATGCATCTGTGGCTCTGTTTTGACCACTCAAAGGGGCTTGTCAGATGTCGTTACGGATTAAATGTCAAAGTAAGATACAGTAAGCGGTATTTGATCGTAAATTAAATGTTACATCGAGTTTAAAGCTGGGTAATTGCTTGCTTGAGTTTGTACATCTCGTTGGCAGCAAGGCTGGGTGCATGGGCCCAGCATGGGAGGATAAGGAGCCCGGAATTGGATCTCCGGGCCGAACAAAAGGTTATCAGGATGTATCGGGGAGATGAAGAAATGTGCCCAATTGATGGTGCATGGACACACTTTCGGTTATTATTTGGGACTTAAACATTGCATAAAAGTAAAGATGTAGTACGGGGTACCCTAGGACCAGTGCCTGACAGGGTTGTAGAATTGTTCGATGAAGTTACCACGATCCTGGAACGTAAAGAGCATTATTTTGACGGAACACGGCGGTTTGCGCACTTAGTCCCGTTGTTGGACTATTTGTCAGTGAGCCATGGCAACCGTCACTCCAACCAGCCCTCACTTCAGAAGCAGATCAGTCCACTCAGTGTGTGCAGGATATCAGTAATCAACAAAAAATTTGGAGTACCTATTGTGACTGACTTTCCCTCTCGCTCCCACAGAGCGGGAAAAGTCATGATTTCCAATCCAAAAAAATAAACACATCAAAAGTATCTAGGGATCAACATATATTTTTGCAATAACTTTTCTCCTGATTGATATTAATTAAAATTTTCTTTAAGGATTCATCAAATAAAGTGTTTTCGTTTGTCACAGTAACGATAAACCAAGTCACCTTTGCATTAATAAAGAAATTTGCCATTTTCCTAATAAAGGGATTTTTGACATTTGAACCACTAACATTAAAGTTCGAAAAAAAGACTGAAATAACAGTTTTCTTTAAAATTTTATTGGGTAACTTAAACAATTAATAATCCGTGTTTCTACCGCGAACACTAACAACACAAGAACATCGGTTTGGCATACTCAAAATGAGTTCATCCAAATCACGCTGTGGAATGGCCGCCCATGTTCGTTGCAACAACAAAAAAAGGTCTTCTTGCGACTGGATACCCTCCATATTCGGCAGAGCTCTTCTCTGTAGCATATCCCATGCATGCTCAATCGGGTTCAAGTCTGGCGACTGAGCAGGCCAGGGCAGGACATTGATGTTAGCTGCGGCGAGAGTCTGTCTTACAACTCTTGCGGTGTGCGGTCGTGCATTATCATGCATTAACTGAAATAAGGGACCGATTTGCACTTGTAGAGGAACGATGACGTCTGATACAATCGTCTCAGCATAAATTTGAGCGTTGAGGTTGCCTCTGATCCAAATCAACTCAGTTCTTCCGCCGATCCAAATACCCGCCCATACTATGATGGTTCCACCACTATAAGGATGGACTTCCTGGCAGGATTTTAATCGCTGTTGGCGTCCAGGGGTTCTCCAGTGTCGTATACGTCTTGTATCCGGTCTCATACCAAAACGAGACTCATCAGAAAAGCACACGAAACGCCATTGTTCTTCTGCCCAATTTCTGTGTTCAAGAGCCCATTGATATCGAATCCTACGATTGTGCATTGCTATAGGTGGTACCCGTAGCGGTCTTCGGGAATGAAGGTTCACTTCATGCAAGCGGTTTCTGACTGTTTGGTCGCTAATTAAGTTCCCTGAAGAGTGATGAAGCCTCACGGCTAACATCATGGCGGTTATTGTTGGAGCTCTTCGAGTTAAGATTTGAATGTATCGGTCTTGTCTCCGTGTGGTGCAGCGATACCGTCCTCCATGGCGCTCAGCCAAGGTAAGCGAAGAGCTCTGCCGAATATGGAGGGTATCCAGTCGCAAGAAGACCTTTTTTTGTTGTTGCAACGAACATGGGCGGCCATTCCACAGCGTGATTTGGATGAACTCATTTTGAGTATGCCAAACCGATGTTCTTGTGTTGTTAGTGTTCGCGGTAGAAACACGGATTATTAATTGTTTAAGTTACCCAATAAAATTTTAAAGAAAACTGTTATTTCAGTCTTTTTTTCGAACTTTAATGTTAGTGGTTCAAATGTCAAAAATCCCTTTATTAGGAAAATGGCAAATTTCTTTATTAATGCAAAGGTGACTTGGTTTATCGTTACTGTGACAAACGAAAACACTTTATTTGATGAATCCTTAAAGAAAATTTTAATTAATATCAATCAGGAGAAAAGTTATTGCAAAAATATATGTTGATCCCTAGATACTTTTGATGTGTTTATATACATAGGTAGGTAGGTACTGAGGTTACAGAGGAGGGACATTACATCAGCGATAATTTGGCGATAGAGATTGTCATAAATTTATGATTGATTAGTACTACTGAAAAGTCACGTGTCATTTTGTCATCACGAATTTTTTTTTTAACCCTTTTTGCAATTGGACTAAAGGCCGTTACCCCGGTTACTCACATGTTTGGACTGTCTCTTGTATCTCGATGTGTCATGTTTTCGGCCAGTAATATCCGGGTAGTAATGATTCAAATTTTGTATTTAGAATCGGTTACCTTTTTGAATTTGTTGATCGTAGACGTTGGCGTCATAGTGACGTATATTGAGGTAGATCTTAGAATTGATAAGAAGCTTACCGAGCTAAATTAGGTATGAATCAATATTTTATCTGCATGTTGTCCTGACGTCATTGCATTACGGATTAATGCATTTTTAACCTTTGTATTGATACTGGTAAATCCGCTAAAGTTGGATTAAGCACTATCAGATATGATTTTCCTCAATTCATTTTATACAATAGATACGCAGGGTTTGATAGAGCTTTTCGTCCTGTACCTAAAATTACCGATGTTTCTATTGATATCATAATGAGATACATTACTATATGAATAGAAACATACTAATATTGTGAAACTGAAGAATTTGTTTGTTTGGTTGAACGCGCTAATCTCAGGAACCACGGTTCGGAAAGAAAAAATATTTTATTGTGATTAGCCCATTTATTGAGGAAGGTTACTGGCTGTATAACATTACGGTACGACCAATAGGAGCGGAACATTCATGAAAAATGTAACGCAGACAAAGTCGAGCGCGCAAGTCATCTAGTCTTTAATTAATTAAGTTCTGAAATTAATGGCGACCAAGTACTGAAAGGCGCATCATTTTTTTTTTAAACGTTGCCCTAACTAGGTTTTACTCCTGTATCGTTTGTGCGTTCACAAACATGAAAACTCATATACACAAGACACCCAGACCCGCAACAATTATCCATACAAACATTTATTCCCTGCGGGGATTGAACCCGCGACACGCAGCGCTGCAGCTTAACGCTCAACCACTGCGCCAACCGTATCGTCAAAACCACCATTACATTGATGATTATGAAAATAATCAGAATTACTTGCAACACACTTCCAAATCCATTTTGCAACCATTTAACCAATGGCGACATTATAAAACAATAAATAACTCAACAGCATGTGAAAGCAGCCGGATATTAAAAATAAGAACTGAATTGCGAAATATTAATTTTACTGTGTCCCGTAATCAATAAAAATATATCATGTTATCACCACGTCCCCCGCGGGTGAAACTAAATACAGTATCAATTATTGTGATACAATTTTGACACTCAATTACTGTATGATCTATGATATCTAGTTTAGAATAAAAGAAATCTATGACCTTGGTTATATTGCAATTACTTTTCATGATCAGTATTTTAAATGACTGCTAGTCAGGCCCTATAAAGGCTTCGATAATCCGCTGCACGGAGATGCCCAGGGCCCCAAGTCTATTATTTATATAAATTTTTCATTCCAACACGATCCCATTGTCATTTTGCTAAAAGTTCGTAATCTACTAAATTCATAATGGTCGATCATTGGTCTATCAATGGTCTCGTAATACTTTTTGATAATCGAGCTATTAAAAGAAATGACTGCACAATGACATTCTAATGATAGGTCACTGATCAAGGGAACTGACAAAATTTTACCAGATTACCGCATACGTCTGTCATTCATTTGTTATTATGTACGAGATTACCATTCTATGCCATTATTTTCAATGGAGTGTAGTTGACCATTGGAAAGTCATAGTGACGCTTTTATATTAGTAGATTACCAAACTTGTCAAATTCAACCATTATGAAATCAATGATAGACCATTCTGACACTATTGTAATAGAAGACTTGAGGCCCTGGAACGGTCAATGTGGCGATACTTGGGTTAGGCCCATGTCCACCATGAAGTGATGATAATAACCGCCTGTCTAGCATGCTTAACTCAGTTACTGGGTGACACGATTCCCATTGCTAAAATAAAAACTGTAATATTTCGAGCCAGTCAGGACTCAAAATTATCTCAAAAGACTCATTAGTACACTTGACCTTTAAGAAAGTTCCATAATTGCGTATCCATTATCGGTCCACAATCAAAGCTAATAAAGACTAAATAGTATCCGGCTTCAGAAATTTCAAGATAATCCTTAGTTCATCTCTTGACTATAACTCATCCATCGACAGAGTTCCCACGCTACACTTCTTATGAGCCAGTAATGTAACTATCGATAAAACTATTATTATCTCAGCTAAACATCAAAATTATACCTTAACTTCTTCAAGATAAGAACCAGTTTGGAACGAAATGGAGCCCACCTCCGCGCAATATTTTATTGTTATTCCGCAATTAAGATTAATGATAAGATTTAGACGCAGTAAGTACTTAATCCAAATATCTAGTTTAGAAAAATCTTAAGCAGTGAGCTTGATTAGAGTGGGGCGGATTCTGTAGCATTTATTTTTTCTTTTTAAATTAATTGCACATACAAGTTAAATTAAATTTTAAAGAAAATTATTCACAGTAACGATCTGTCTAAATCAAGTAAGATGTCTATTTTAATAAATTTCCTTGGACAATTTTACAGTATTTATAGACATTATCCATTCGTGTATATTGAAAATAAGCATTCCAAAACTCTGATGTAAACTAGGTTTAACCGACTTCTTCATATTGAAAACTAAAGTTAAACACACAAATCTAATATTTATACGAGACGTTAATCTTCAGCTTTATTAGAGGCATCACCCCATACCTTACGGAACTCCATAAAACAATGCTGATATCGTAAATACGCCTATAAGATCAGATCGATGCGTAGGAGTGTCCTCTAACAGTACTCGTATTGTTTATAATTTATTATAAAATGTCAAACAAAGCGGTTGTTATCTTTCTACACTTCGATAAGGCTGCGTTTTCACCGGATCTAAAGATGATTTATTAAGATGGCCAATAGATATACTCGATTAAAATAGATATCAAGACTATGTACCAAAATAACCCGTTTCCAGTTATACCTAAATAAACGATATTCCTACTTCTTTTCAGTAGGGTAAAACCCAAATAGTTGCCACATCTCGCAAAACAAAAAGCAAAGTTATTTTATTTGCAAAACAGGTAGAGACTTCGCTTTATTATCTTCAAAGAACAATGCCCACATATTAGAACAACCTTGGCCTACAGTGAACACTGATAAATAGTTTATGGAATTATAGTTTAAGTTATTATGAACACCTTCTAGTACATACCAGTTAAGAAAATAAGTCGCCATTTGGAAATAAAACAGTTTTTATTTTTTCAAAACATCCATTTTTTCACAGTCACAAACTCATTCTACACACTTTCAGCCACTTTCGAATGGAAAGTATATCATTTGAACACAATAATTATTAATTTCAAAGTTATTTACTCATTTTAACCTTATGAATAATAGGAATCTTCTTTAAGTGTAAACTGCTATAGCTCCTTTTATACTTGTTTGACACTTTGACAGGCTGGGAGCAAGCTTGAGTAGGTAGTTTAATGTCAAATCTATCATTTGTCAAAGGCTAATATGGCCATATTTAAAAAGAGATATCGATTAGTTGCATCTGATTTTGGTCTTTATCAATTTAATTTATATCTAACTACGGCAAAGCCAAACAGTGATTTTATCATTATAAAGTATAGTATCTCTGGTCTGAGGTATTTATGAACATTTCATAAAAAAACTAAAATGGCTGCCAGTTTTCTCAGATTAAAAAACTGAAACCTGACTAACGTTTAGTTTTTCCGTAATCGATTAGATTTATTAAATAAAATATGAATTTAAATTAAATTGACCATAAAATGGCAACCCCAAACTTCACGTGAAAATAAAAGTTGCGTAATAATAAGTAAAATGACTTATTTATTTGTTATGATCACGGCGTCTTAGTTTGAAATAAAGCTTTGATGGATAATTCCTATTTAAAATACTTATATTTTTGTGTTATCTTTCTAAACGTGTCTGAGGTGGGCCATATCTGGGCATCCTTCTTTGCACGTACCATATTATTAAGTGTTCAATACTTATTTTGCCTTATTTTTTAATATTTACAAGAAACAAAAGCTTTCGTTATAGATATGCTATCAATTGTCCACAATGACCATTGGGCATCCCTGGTTAAAGCATGGGCAATACCCATGCTTCGACCTTGTTGCACCACAATGAACACACGCCTTAATAATTCCGATAAGTTAGGGTTTATTACCATTATCAGATCATTTCGACTTTAATTGGGTACCAACGAATGGTTTTTATTACTTGTTCCCATAATGTAATGAAGAGATAACCTTTGGTAATGTTTGAGTATTAAATGTCAAATAAAAATTATGTTCCCTTTGTCGAATTTACTAGCAACTTTTATAATTTTGTGTTATTTATTTTCATGGTGGTCAGCTGTAACAAATTGCTAGAATTACCTTGAATATTATAACTTCAACTTTTTTTTCGTAATATATAGTGATCGATGACAAGAAGGGTCAAACTAACATTCTAACAGCGATAAAATTGGAACCAATTGAAATAAAATAAAAATATCAAACTATAAAATGTATTGATATGCTCTACCGAAATGTCGCGAAGTCAGTCCGAAAGGTATTTCCGCTATAAAGAGTTTCTCTAAATTATTTTTCAATCTAACAATTTAACGAAGTGCAAGCAAGATTTATCTAGTTTCTTCAAGCCCCACGGTTAAGCTGATGTTAAAAGCACGTTGTCTTAATGGAATATCTCAGCTGTATTCCCCAATTTCCTGAAAAAAACATTTGACCCGTCTATAATTAAACAAAGTTCAAATGTTTAGTCGTGGAAAACTCTTTAAACTAATCAAAACTAAATTATGCGCAGTTGGCAATTTATCTCCTCTTTAATTGATTGAAAACTCGAGTAAATCTACGATCGAAGATTACCGTTGTGTTAGAAACAAATCTATATTTCTATAAAACCTAATAGAAGATAGATTTTTTGTTTGTTTGTTTGTATCGAAAAAGCTCCGAAACTACTGGACTCATTCTACCCAATCTCTCACCAGTGAAAAGCTACATTATCAGCGAGTAACATAGACTATATTTTATCTCAGTATTCCCACTGGAACGGGAACTACGTGGGTGAAACCGCAGGACGCTGCTAGTTAATAATCTCACTAAACCAATCAAAGCTAGAAAACGTGCGTTTGACAATACGTCACAAAAAATTTCGTTCGAGAATCCAGAAAAGGGTGGTTCCTTTCATACAAAAGACCACACACTAATTTTCGAACCAGCTAATATGTAGCTGGTTCGAAGAGTTTTCATACAAAACAGTTTCTGCAAATTGTACAAAGCTCTTCCATAATTGATATACAGCTTAAGCAACCGTAAGATCGAAGATTACCGTTGTCTTAAGAGACAATATAATTACCTGCGCACAATTATTCGAGCCTGAATTAATGACTTTAATTACATTATTTATGATGTCCGCTCTAGCAGGAATGTAGGTTTTTGTTTTATCCCGTTGCGTTTCTTTAATTGTTTTGTTTGCAGAAATTTCTACAGAAGTGAAGGACACAAACAAAATGATCAATTTTAGGGATTTCATCAAATTGTAGGGAATAGTCGAAAAAAACGGCGGTAAAAGTGGGCTACTCTCATTGCTTTAAATCTATGATGGCTCTTGAAGTTAAGCTTGTATTAACTATGGTGAACAAACCTTTGTGAATAAGTATGTCCAGCTTGATTCAGAAATGCAAAATACAGTATCACACTACGCGGTCTTACTCATCACAAAATTCTATAGAGTTATAAATTGTTGGAGTTTACTATCGTAAGTTTTCACAACTTATGTCTACCACCAAACCCAAGGGGCCAAGGGGCGGTACCCAACGCAATCAAAGACTCCGCACCATTGAAATGAGGTCTTCCCCACAAGATAATGCCATCTCCCCATCATCACTAACCGCACACGTAGACCAGACCTCACCATAAACAATAGAAGAACGCACAATTCAATATGCAAAACAATGTAATAATAATGCTTTAGACAATACTGTGTCGCTAACCACTATATCGATTTATTGATGTTCAATATTAAATACTTGAGCAAGAAAAGTAACCAGAATCCCCTGACCTTCCGCAACAAATCTCCAAACCCCGCTGACTTCTAAAGTCATAAAGAAATCAAGCGGCAGGGAAGGTCTTGTGAAAACGGTTATCCAAGTAAGGAATGGGTTGAACCGCGCCTAAGCCTTAGGCAATCCGGTATTTATCATTGCCATTGTGTATGCGCCCTTTGTAGTTTTGAAGTACTGAAATGACTTCACACTGTGGCCAATGATATGTCGTTAATGTCAATTGCTATCGGAGATTCAAATGTTAGTAAGCAAAGTTCGTCGGCCAATATTTTGAGTGATTTATAAATGACGTTCATGAATTTACTATAAAGATATTTGTTTCTTACGTGTATGGCTGTTTTGTTCTATAATTAGCTTCCTAGATAGTTTAATTACATCCACTGTGTTTTGGAATATAAATCACGTAGATCTTTCGAAATTCAAAAAGTCATTAAAGTGTTTATTCGTCAATTGCATCTGCTATTCACATTATGAGTGGTGTAATTTTAATTAATTTTACTTCAAGATATTCTATCTAACGCTTTAACAATAAATTATTCCTTATACCCATTGATAAGATAACTAGTAACCATACATCTTCTCACAAATGAAGTCAAATCAACATTGACACCGCTTAAAACTGTGTTCGGTGAGAAAGATCGACAATACATATCGATCGATATCGAACGTCCACAATATTTGAATTCGACTATTTGATATTTCGGTACCTACTGCATGTCAATCCCATGCATTTAGGGTTATCACTAGGTACATAGTATAAAACAAAGTCGCTTCCCACTGTCTGCCTGTCCCTATGTACGCTTAGTAGATTTTGATGGGGTTTTTTTAAATTGATAGAGTGATACATGAATACATGCATAATATAGTAGAGAAGCCGGGGAGGGTCGCTAGTTTGGCAATTATTATCGCTTATAGAACGTAATTTTGCCTAGAGCTGAATATAATAAACACCACGTTAGTCAGATATACTGACCAAGAGGAACAATTGAAAAACGAAAAAAAATACGAGCAGTATTGAAGTTGGGCCAAGTCATGCTCATCAGTGAGGTAGGTATAGAAGTCAAGGCCATTCAGAAGTGGCCCAATTAATCTATTATTTCATTAACTACAAACAAAAGAGCCAATCCTAAAACTAATCAAACTAATTTAAATCACATGTGTTTAGTTATTAATTTTGGTACGCTCCCCGACAAGTGTCCGATCAATCGCTGTTAAATGACAACTCGATTTATCAATCGGGACATGTATTCATTTGTATCGCAATTAGACTGTGTGTTTTCGTTTGTGAATCATTAATCTACATATCCGGGGGCTTGTTTGTCTGTCTGTCTTACATTTGTTTGTGGAGAGTATGTTGTAAAAGGGATGGGATAGGTCTTACACATCGATACGACTTTGACCTCTGAGTTTGTTGTGTTTATTCGAAGATTATTCACTTTAAAAATATTACACAGACCAAACAATATACGCGTATCTGTATGTATACGTGTATATTTTTTAAACAAAATAAAAAAAAATAACATCGAGAGGTAAGGTTTACTAATATTTAAATGGTACTTCTTTTTTCTCAATAGATTGAAAACTTAGATTAACTTTTTAAAAAATCATGAAATGAGACTGGCTTGTGAATTTAGACAATGTTTGTACTTCTTTGGTAACAAAGTAAACATCTGCACTAGAAAACAGGCTTTTTTCTTCGGCAAATTAAGTTATAGGTAACTGAAGATGTCATTCATGTTCCTTGTTGAAAAAGGAATCTATACTTATATTACAAAGAGAAAAGATTTGATTGTTTGTTTGTATAAAATAGGCACTGAAACTACTGAACCCATTTGTAAATTTCTTTCACTGTTGGGAAGCTGTTCTACCCCCGGGAGACATAGGCTATATTGTCACCATATTCCCACGGGAACGGGAATTGCGCGGGTGAAATAATAAATGTACTCCTTCTATCTCACGATTCCTTAAAAATCTTCACATTATTACCTAATTCTTTTCTCCCAAATAAACGTACGCAAAAAAAAAGAAACATTTCTTTAGTCGATATGTGCACATCTCTAGCGAAACAGTTAATGACATGCAGTGTAAATATTTTAATAGGTGTGTACGCAATGATTTATTGGACAGAAACTAGACCAGAGCTTTGAAATATATGAATTAAGATAAAATAAATAACACACATCAAGATTAGTCTATTTGTTTTTGTCCATACATGTGCAATTCAATGTTTGCTGATCAAAACATTAAAATGACATACATTTAGAATTTAGTCCGACTGACTTTATCTAAAAACAGATAAAGCCTGTATTTTTAAACGATATTGCAATAATAGGTGTCGAAAACGATTTATAACTTAACAATAGATTGTGGTAATGTATTGATATATTGTTACGATATTTCGCCTTTGGCTTATTTCTTGTAAGGCTTTATGCCAACTGTTGTTAATTTCCGAGATATCAGAGATTTATCGGAATTTATTTTCCTTGCTCGGTTTGTCGCTTACTGGTATGAGTTGAGGTCGCAGTGTCGGTGTTTTGTCTGCTACTAGACAACTGCTTTTCGTAGTAGGCTATACTAAGTGTTTATTGTTACTAGGCAAGGTATTAGAATTGGTAATCGCATTTTGTTAATGTATGTATGATTGGGGGCGGGCTGTAAATCAGCGTTGACCAGCGTTGTGGCTATGCTGCACACTGCTTAACATTTGCTGAGCCCGCTCCTTTTGCCACACTGAAAACTATTCGTTTTATAAGTAATCTAGTTTTTTTGTGTTCATAATAATTATGACTATAGTGTTGGCAATAAATGTTTTTTTACTTTCTTTTTTCATTATATGATATTGGTGCCCTTTTTCTTGGCTTAGGTTTCACAGACGAAACTACCTAGTTATGACAAGAAAGCATTTTACTGTGATAATTTACCGTTTCAAATAGTGACTATCATCATCATCATCATATCAGCCGAAAGACGTCCACTGCTGGATACAAAGCTCCCTCAGGTGTCGCCACAACAACCGGGCCTGTGCATCTCGTATCCCTTGACCCTCACCTGATCATCGGTTCACCTTGTGGGAGGCCTTCCAGCGCTGCCTCATCACTCCAGAACTTTTCGGCCCCATCGACCATCTGTTCTGCAAGCAATGTGCCCTGCCCACTCTTGCTAACTTACTAACGCCAAACTCTTGCGAATATCATCATTCATGATTCAATTACGCAAGGATCCTGAATCCGGAATAATGACTCTATGACTCCTAAAAGATTATAAAGGCATCTGTCAACTTAGTGAAGTTAAACTAGCTAGTAAAGGTTTGTAACCGTAAATATTCAATATACAAACACAATAATAGGCGTAGATTAACAACACTGATTCGCACAAATATATAATAACTGAACATTGAAATCAAACTTCACAAAATCAAGATGGACTCACAAATTTCCAATAACATTAGTTCAAAGAAATCAATTCTAAAAAATCTTACAATCGAGAACTGGTGCAATGATTTGCTGTGTCATGTTGTACTAGATAACGGTATGGCGATCATTGCTATTGAAATCAATTGAAAAACGCGAAATATCGATGATGGGTTTCAAATTGATTCCCTTTAGTCGATGGATTGGAACTTGATTTGAAACCCAACTAATATTATGAAGAGCCAAAACAGTTTGTATGTTTGTAAAACGTAGGTCATATAGAGACGTACAAAAAATCTTGCACAAACCGAAGGTTACCGAGTACAAGCCTATGGTACTAGGCAATCTTTTTATCTTTTTTTAAGGATAAGAAATCATCAAATGATTTCTTCCACTCTGAACGGAGCCTAAAGCCCATCCGTGTTCCTCCTAATACCCTTTGCGTTTCAGGGCCATTGTGACTCTTTCGAACAAATTCCGCAACCCTGAACTTACTACTTAATAATTTTTCACTGAATATGCTAAGCTTTTTAGACTCACTTTTATTCCGCAAAAATTAAGGATTCCTTTTTGAATGGACAAGAGAGCAAAGCCGCGGAACAAGCTAGGTATCGTATAAAATGTTGTCGTTTTTGTCGATGGAGTAAAGCAACAAATAGCTCAGCAGTTATTCTATAATGGCGGGAAAGGTCGGGAGTTTGTGACCTATTCTGTTTTTGTAGGCTTTTTAGTAAAGGTAAAAGCTTATTTGGGTCGCCTTGCCATACTAGCAGGGATAATATTATTATTGTAATAGCTTCTACTTCTAAAGAGCAGCCGCTGTTGATTGAACCTTAAGTAGTATCTTGTAAAGTCTACATCGCGCTATCAAAATTATCAGCATGACTTGAACAGATAAAACACACCTCGATAGTGACCATCGGGCAACAGCCCCATGGTTACTATTTATTTATTTATTAAAGCAAACCAACAGCTTCTGTATGCAGCATTACACAAGATATAATAGTAACAAAAGCATCAGACTTATACAGTCGCCAATAATAGGTCGACCATTCTAAGTGAATAAAAAGACACTTAATTATTATTAGCTATTAAAATCTTGACAAAGAAATTACGTCAAATTTACCCATCAGACACATCACCTGCCTGGTCGAAGGATTCTGCTTTTCCATGGATGTTTTCCAACCTGCAGTGCTATTCTGTAAGAACTCACGTGCGAATACGATTCATATCTCATTTTCGATTACACTTCGTAACTCACCTGAAGTGAAAAGTATTTGGTATTCTGACTGTCAAGTTGAGTTCGCTTCACCTATGTTCTCACTTAGTGGCGCTAGTGTAGTTTTCATCAAGTTACAGAATACCAAATACAGTTTTCACCGCAGAATCAGTAGTGAGAACTGGAGTGAGTTCTTACAGAATAGCATTGCAGTTCCGCAAAACTCTAAGTTTTCGACCTTGTGAGAGGCAGCACTCCACTA
Organism: Hecatera dysodea; assembly: GCA_905332915.2. Classification (NCBI taxonomy): domain Eukaryota; kingdom Metazoa; phylum Arthropoda; class Insecta; order Lepidoptera; family Noctuidae; genus Hecatera; species Hecatera dysodea. The sequence goes on along the minus strand of HG995309.1, from coordinate 10,951,611 downwards.
CTTTACAGCTGTCACATGATAGATGGATGTGCATATCTTATTCTTACACTTTCTAACCACCTAAAATTTAACCATCCGGACTTAGTTAGGAGTCTGTTTTACCTAGTTCCTCGAACAGTTCATGTACGTGAGGTGCGCACTCGACGTCTATTTGCCACTAGCCTCTGTAAATCCAACGCTGGCTCGCGTTCACCACTTCATCGTTTGGTTGAGACATATAACAATGAATTTAATTCAATCGACATTGTTTTTTTGATAAAAATGTATTTAAGAAGCAAATCCAAGTAACCCTATAATAACGTAGGTTTTATAATGTACGCACATAATTTACTTTTTATTTTTTGTTTGGTAAAATATATATAAAGAGGATAGATTTGATTGTTTGTTTGCATTGAATAGGCTCCGAAACTACTGGATCGATTTGAAAAATTCTTTCACTGTTGGGAAGCTACACTATCCCCGGGTGACAAAGGCTCTATTTTATCCCCATAATACCCCGGGAACGGTAACTACGCGGGTGAAACCGGGGCGCTGCTAGTATTTAAATAACCAAATCTTAGTTCCAACACAGTGACCGCTGTATTTGTATTGTACCTGTGTTACTAGCTAGTTTTAAATACTTTTAATTGTAATCTGTGGAGAACGTAGTGTGTAGCATAATTGTTTTAAAATGTAATAAGTATTTAAGACATTATGACTATTTGTTATTGTGCTATTGTTTGTTTTTCCTTAAATAAACGAAATATTAAAAAAAAAATAATGTCATTTCAGGACCAAACACACATATTAACAATCTATCACCCAAAATAAAACCCAGCAAAACTTAAACTAAAAACATAAACTCGCCCTCACTGCAACACGTCCAACACTAAGTGAAAGCAACACTACGTACACTGTACAAATAATTCAAAAGCTACAAATATAAATTCAATGGCCCACCGCGGCGTCGAAGCCGAAGAAGAAGAAGTATTAATGTAGTAAAATAAACAGATTCTGTTTGTAATGAAGTCTCGCGGTCTGTTTATTTATTGTATTCGTTCATTGAGAGGGAAAATGCATTATTTTGTAATACAAAATCGCTTTATTTGGTCGGTACAGTTGCTCTGGCTCGGTATGGGCGGAATTCTGTTGTGCTGTAGCTTTCCATTTGGTACCGCTTAGAAATGCCGATTAGCATTCTTGAAAGTTTTTGGTAAACTATTAAGGTTTACGTCTGAGATAATGGATACCTAAACAGAGACCCCAAATAATTAGGGATAATTCAAAATCAATCAAAAATCAAAAGTCATTTATTCAAACTAGGCTGAGCGACAGCACTTTTAGAACGTAAAATTTTACATACAGTCCCCAAAACCCGTCACCAAGTGTCACCCATCACCAAGAACGGGCAAGAGTAGTGATGTAGTAGTGACAATGAATTAATCGTTTGTTCAATTTAATTTGGGATTAAATATAAATGGGAATCAATTCATCCCTTTTAATGCCATCAAGTATAGTTTTCAATTCAAAATTAAAAATGTAGTAATGAACTGAATAATAACTTAGGAAATAAAATGGTAATATACCTACTTCTAATACAGTTAGCCCTACGAATTAAAAATCAAAACCTAAGCGAAATCATCAAGCGCAAGACCGATATGGTTGACACCAGATAAATGTGGAATACCGGTCATTGACTCATCTACATTTATTGATATAACTTATTCCCAAAACAGAAATAATTACATAAAGCTGTCCTGATCCGATGTCATCTATAGCGACCTATCCTTTACATTTACTAGTAACTAGCAGCGCCCCGCGGTTTCACCCGCGTTGTTCCCGTTCCCGTGGCAATACGGGGATAAAATGTAACCTATGACACTCCACAATAACGTAGCTTTCTATGGAGAAATAATTTTGAAAATCGGTTCAGTAGATTCAGAGATTACCCCTTACAACGTCACAAACTCATAACCTCAGAAACTCACAAACGTTACCTCTTTATAATATTAGTAAAGATGAAAAACGATTCATAGTTTTGGAAAGGGCAGTGACCCTTATTCACACATTTATCTCGTGTTGACCATAGATCGACTTCCTATAAAGAAACCCCAATTACAAACATACAAAATCATAGCCTAACGGAGTACCGTAGAAAAAATAATGACCGATCCATTAATCACTATAAAAATCAAAGCAAGCAAACTTAAAGTGTCAGTTACATAATTCACTTACGATGAAATTTATCGCCAGCCCAGTGAGGTGGTTATTTCTGAGTGAAATCGTGCTGTTGAGGTTTTAGCAAATAATTTACGGTCCCCTGCCCAATAGTTTGGGATTTATTAGGGCCCACGGCTATCATATGGTGTAATCCAGAACAAGGCAAGATTTTACAACACAATTATTTTCTGAGATATTGTATCGGCAACGCCTGTTAGATCTTTAACTTGAGCTGAAGACTCGGGACTTGATTTTGGATGTTATTGTTTTATTTCTGTCCTGATAAAATATCTCATCATATACAAATATAACTTAAAACCATATTGGTACAACCTACTCGTAAGTTTCTACATCTACATTCCTAACAGCATGTATGTACAGTAGGTACATCTTAAATTATTCAAAAGCAAGGCAAAAATCTTGATTTGTAAAAAGACAATATGGTGCTTCTTCTCATGAAAAAAATTGGACAGCATTGTATATAATAGCCGAAAACCCATGCACAGTCTATTCAAATTCCCATAACGCTCTGCGGACCCATAGGTCTGCAATTAGCGGCTCATAACTGACGTATTCGCATACATTACTGTGTTTACGTATGTTCACATTATGTTCATCACCAGAGGGCGCGGTCGCCTCCGGCAATTAGATGCAATGTGTGCGTTTAATTTCATTTCTCCGAGTATTCTGAATAGGAAAAGTTTGTACAATGTTGGTGGTCCACGGGTTGGTTCAGTGAATGTCATGTTAGTGGGTTTTTATTAAGGTCCAACATGTTTAGAAATATTGAACATTCAAATTATGTTTTTGGTTTCCATTTTTTTGTTTACTTTTGTACAAAATTCATGTTTCTGTTTTTTTTTACCATTAATGGGCACGCATTTGATCACTATCCCACCTGATGGTAAGCGACGATGTGGTCGGAGATGAAGCATGCTTGTCTAGAAGTAACCTAGTAGGGTAAAGCTAAGCTAAAGATAAAGTAACCTAGGGTAAAATAAGGGGGGTTCCCTTAACTTAAGGCGGGTTATTTTACCCGCAAGATAACTAAAGAATGCCTAATAATGTTATGTCATAGACAGATTCCTAAATTAGTGGATTCTGACCCAACTTGTCGAGGCTTTAAAATTAGCAAGCAATTGACAATCGACGTACTGGAAGCAAAGCGTTGGAAGGCCTCTGTACGAGATGGATTGGTGACCTGAAAACCGCAGGAATCGCCTGGATGCGAGCTGTACAGGACCGGTCGACACTTAGGGTGAACCTTATGCCCAGCAGTGGATGTATTTCGGCTGAAATAATGATGATGATGCAACAATTAGCTGCAATGAACACTTTCTAAATTCACACAGACTTCAAGGGTTCTAGTTATATGATTTAAAAATATGAATCCTAATGATTTCAAACAACACAGGTTTAACTCTTAAGCCAGTAAACCAATACTCAGACCCTCATAACATTTCTATATGAACTTAAATTAGTAATAAAAACGATATAATCCATCGATATCGCATCTCTGTTAAAAAACATAACTCCCCTTTCGGCACAATTAATAAAAAAGCCAAAAAGTTAAAATGTTCATTGTGAACTAAATAGTCAGTGCAAATCTAAGCTCAATTCCACGACAATCCCATAAAAACGAACACAAAACTGATCTCTTCATAGCCACCCAGTGAACAGCGCGGTTCACATGGACCCCCACGGGCTCTGCGCAGGCGCGTGGGCGGTGGAGCGCGCGCGCACCATTATGTCTTAACGTGGAGGCTTCGCGACAGGTGGGCGGGGCCTAGTGACGCGCCGTGACGTCACACGTCAGGGGTGCACCGGGGCACAAACGTACTAAAGATTTAAGTAGATTTTTTTAAAGCAATTACTCAAAATCATACCAAAGTGGCACATACGAACTCCTAGGTCCTTGCAGAACTCCATAGCGGGCATGTCGTGCCTGTAAACAGAGGCATGGTATTTGTCACTTGCCTTGACAAAATTTAATTTCAATAAATCTGATTCCCCATAATCAAAAATTAATTAAGCAGTGAAAGGTACAGTTATCTCGTGTGCTTTTTTTTGGGAGAAATATACTAACTATGAACATACGAGCTCTAGACATGGGTAAAAATAAAGAACACTTGTTTAGTTGTCTAAGTGTGTTTAGGTAAAAGTATGAGTTGCAAAACAGACATACTTTCAAGAGAATAGCTTTGTCACCAGAATAGGACCTAGTAGTAGGTACTCAAATCAAACCTTTTATAGTTATATCCTGTTGTACATAAGATAAGAGTCTATAAAGTAACCAATCCGACAAATATTTAAGAGTTTCGCCATTAAAGTTATTTTTTCTTCTTTCTTTTTTTTTTCATATCTGCCCTAATAGTATAAAGAGAAAAGATTTGTATGTTTGTAATGAATTAACTCTATTGGATCGATTTCAAAAATTGTTTAAAATGCTACATTACCCCTAACTTAAATAGGCTATATGAAAATAAATAAATGTCCACACTTGAGTAGCCGGGACGGGCCGCTAGTTTGGTAAAAAGTTTAACAATCTAATTCAACAATATAACTATGTTTTCTTGCCAACCCTACAGCAAACGCAACATTGCAATCTAAAGAAAATTCTGTTGTGCTTTACTTTACTCGAGAAATATGATTTAATTAAAGTTATTAAAGTGGCCCTAGGTTAATTGAAATTTGTTTATCCAGAGAACTGAGAGAATTATACAGTGTAGTCTACCATTTCTTTGACCCTATCTAACCTCAGGTCGGTCTCGTCGGATATAGAACTTAGGAAGTTATAAAATTATAATTATTGGTTATAAATTTTGTTCTGGACTAGATAAACCTGTATGTTCATTAATAATAGCTTTATTTAGTGCTGGATAATCCTACAACGGACTGCCTAGTAAAATGGATAAGTAATGCTCTTGCGCGCGCACAATAGTAAATTGTATTAGAATTGTTAAACAGAGGGACAGTCCTCGGATTTTTTAAGGAGGATGCGCATCAGAATCGCAAACAAGTTCAAATGCACCACCAGTTTCCCTACAACTCAGAAATTACTTTTTCTTAATTCTTGATTGTACACCAAAACAACTTATATTGGACATTTTAAGTGCATGTACAAAGGCGAGCTTAACTCAAAGTTGAGTTTTCTCCCAGCAAACCTTTGAGTGATAGAGAGAGATCAGCATAGAGGGTAGGATCCAGTGCACAAGTTTTACAATACAACATATTTTATCATACATACATGAACATACCTATATAAAATATATAAATACATATAATATTAAAATACATATACATATATACGAATATTGCGATGGACTACAGAAACACCGTTGACACTTCAAAAAGACTTTTTCGTTCTCTCTGATAACAATCAGATTTATAAAGGAATCCGCCTACAATAGTTTTGACACACATTTTACTGACTTTTTCCTCTAGATACAGGTTGTGACAACTTAGGCCCCTGGTCACTTTCGTTGTGTACAAAGGAATCGATACTTAATATTATAAAGCTGAAGAGTTTGGTTGCTTAGTTGATTGAACGCACTAATCTCAGGAAATACTGGGTTGAATTGAAAAATTATTTTAGTGTTGGATAGTTCATTTATTTTTACCAGCGCAGCGTTACGACCAATAGGAGCGGTGCATCAATGAAAGGTGTTGCAAAAACGGTTTTATTTTTCTCTTATATGACGCAGACAAAGTTGATGACCACTTCCTTTATGACCCGCGGATCATAATGGACCATACGCCCTAATCAGGAGTGGTCCCAATAGGAGTGACCATACGCCCCAATCATACGACAGGTTCCTTTTACTCTTCCTTGTATAAATAAATTGTCTTCGTAATAATTTGTCTGTTTCAAGGTTTCAATAATTAAAGTCAATTACAGCAGTAGTAACACTAAGACTTAATGTTCATCAAACTCACACCGTTGCAAACAATAGTAAGAAAAGAAAGGCCTCGCGCACACGGAATGCTAATTGCGGCATCACCATCAGATCCGTCGCCGCAAAGTTAAAGCAAACGCTTTTATTTTTAAAGAGGCGTATACTTAGGGAGATTGGCTCGACATTTTCATCAGTGCACAAACCGCAGGCTGTATTATTTTAATCGCATAGCCGCCACCTTACGGCGTTTCCTACGTCTGGAATTATTTTGTGGATGAATGAGTGAACGGTTTGAGTGTTATTGTTTTAATGTCTGGGAGGATAACACAGGATGTGTTACAAAATGAAAGAGTTTTTTGTTATATACTTACCTCCCTAAAACATGGCATGAGAGTTTGAAATGACTGTAAAATATAAAAAAAATATCTAAGTACAAAAAAAAATCACCGACTTCTAAACAAAACAAAACATAAAAAGTATGAAATAACTATAATTTCGGAACTCGGTGTTTTTGATTGTTACTTCGTGTTTTGAACACCTACATACTTCCGAAATATATGTAAGTTATTTCATACATATTGTGTTTTTTTTGTTTTGTTTAGAAATCGGTTGTATTTTATTTTTGTAAAAAGTTTTCTTTTCACTTTTTAGTGTTACACCCCCAGCTTAACGTGCCCATCACAGCGTACGTGGTATAAATTGGTGTAAACAATAAACAGACATGCGAATTCAGCTATCCCGACAGATTTGCTATCATTTATTGAAGAGTTTCCCGTTTCCTATCTCTGTTCTTCATCAGATCTTCAACAACAAACTAAAAACCTTGAAATACTTACATCGAACCGCTCCACCAAACCATCGTACACAATTTTTATTTTTTATTTTATATTGACAAGAGGGAATGAGAACATCACCAATGTAGTGGACGCCACGCATTATTAGGGATAACTCAAATACCTACTCGTCAGATATCAGTCAAATATAATTGGGAGCACATGACAAGCATCAGCTTTCATTTACGAATCATCAAAATCGGTACACCCTGTGAAAAGTTACGAGGTAACACAAACAAACAAAAATACAATGGACTTGAGAAAGTCCTCCTTTTTGGAAGTCGGTTAAAAAATAAAGACACGTTCGTTGGTTACTCAAACAGTTGGACCTTTGCTGAAGGTACTCCTATGCAGCGCTCATGCAATAATGCAAGGCTTAATTGAGTAGTAATAGTGCTACCAAAACGACCTTAAAAAGAAAGCGGAGAAAATTGGGAACAAAGGACTGACCGAAATTACACAAATCTTAAAAACAAAAGTTCGATTAAATGCTAATGTTAAGTTTACCTCTGCTGGTGTTACTTTGTTATACCTATTAGTAGTATAGTAGTGTTATTTTGGGTGCATCGTCCTCACATATAATCATTATTGATTAACGTATACAAAATACTGTAAAACTTATATATGAAAACTAAAACTTATATATGAGAGTAGTGGTGGCCGAGTGAGAGCAGTGGTGGCCGAGTGAGAGCAGTGGTGGCCGAGTGGTAACGGCCCCGACTTACGCATTGTAGGTCGCGGGTTCAAACCCAGGCAGGCGCATTACTTTGTGTAATTAATTCATCACCACTGCTCTCAAAACGGTGAAGGAAAACATCGTGAGGAAACCGGCATGTCCTAGAACCAAAAACTCGCAGACATGTGAAATTCACCAACCCGCACTGGGCCCGCGTGGTGGATTACGGCCCATTCCCTCTCCTAGAGAGGAGGCCTGTGTCCCAGCAATGGGAACGTTAAAAGGCTGATTATGATTATGATTATATATGAAAACATCCTCTCACCCCAAACGCATACACTGTCTCCGTTCCGTCGTGGAAAAAGAAGAACTAAAGAGTTTCTTCCGTGCTTCTCTATAAGAATCTAGTTTATCAAATACAACTAAGGTCACTATAATATTTTATTTTCTAAGTGTTTTGACGTTCATAAGTGCCTTTTAATGGTAAATGAATTGACTTAGACTCTGACTTTGATTTTAAGTTCGACTCCCGGATCGGGCAAATTGACATTGGGTCTTCCATTTGATTTCTCTCAGCAGCAACCTGGGGCCTAAGTCTGCTATTTTTATAAATTTGTCATTCCAACACGATTCCATTGTCATTTTGCTAAAAGTTCGTAATCTGCTAAATTCATAATGGTCGATCACTGGTCGGTCAATGGTCTCGTAATACTTTTTGATAACCGAGCTACTGCACAATGACGTTCTAATGGTAGGTCACTGATCAAAGGAACTGTCAAAATTTTAGCAGAGTACCGCATACGTCTGTAATTCATTTGTCATTATGTACGAGATTACCATTCTATGCCATTTCTTTCAATGGAGTGTCAGTGGTTGACCACTGGAAAGTCATAGTGACGCTATTTTATTAGTAGATTACCAAACTTGTAAAAATGAACCATTATGAGATCAATGTTAGACCATTCTGACACTATTGTAATAGCAGACTCAGGGCCCAGGAGACTGGTATTTTGTACGTTTTAACAGTAATATGTTTGTCTCTCTTACATGGGACTATACCGAACGCCAGATAAATGTGCAATAACGGTCATTGACCCACCTACATTTATTGACAACCTTAATTCTTAAAACAGAAATAATGAATTAATGCTATATTGAATCGACATCCATCGTGATCCTCTATATTTACTAGTAATGGAAAACGATTCATTTTTTTTTGTCCATGTACCTACGAAGAGATATCAAGGAAAGGGCAATGACCTTTATTGCACATGTATCTGGCGTTCTGTATAGCGAAAAATGCGTGTACTATAGGTAGGCACACCTCTACCCAACCTTTCGGAAAATACTGGCGTGATGTTATGTTACTCCTATTCTTCTAACACGTTCCATTTCCCCCACAGGAGGACCTCCTAATCCACGGTGACAGCGTGTACGACGTGATAGACAAACAAGACCAGCAAGCGGTCAGGACGGAGCTGTCGCGCGCGCCTGCCGACGGCGAGGACCGCGTGTTCCTGTGCCGCATGAACGTCGCCAGGAATGCTAGGCGACAGATGCGGTTCGGAGATCAGAAAGTAAGTGGTGTTTGTTGCTTTTATGGAGGAGTTTTGTGTACTGTACGAGAAATATTTAAGCCTGAGTTACGGTAAGTAGGTACCGTGTTTGTTTGGGGATAATATCTGTTTGATATGTAGCTTATGATGCTGTCTCTCTCAAGGAATCCACGTGATGACTACGAGTTATTCCCTATCAGAGAGATAGAGGAATACATATAAAATTAACATTGTCTCATACCGTGTAGTAATTTTAAGTCAAATAATAAATTAACTTATTTGACTTAAAATTACTACACGGTATGAGACAATGTTAATTTTATATTTATTCCTCTATCTCTCTTCAACATTACTTCTAATGTTACTTAAACATTATATACCATCCATTTACCCATACTTAACAAGTAATTATTTTATTAATTTATTGACGGAATGTTAGTTGTTATTCTAGCCCTAGTAACTACTACTTGGTTGTTAGAGAATGTGTTTTTTAAGGGTGAGATATCATCGAATGACAGCTGAAGGGAGTCTCAGACTATTACTGACTAAAGCCCACCCGTGTTTCCCCCAATGCCCTGTGCGTTCCAGGGCCGCGGTGACTCGTTCGAAAAAATCCAGCAACCCTGGCAGGGGATGTGTTACTTGGTGCTTGTGAGGACCCGAGATTGGTTCGTCAGTATGTGATAGTGCAATTTTTGCAGTCACTATTCCTTTGTTTGAAAAAAATTGATAATATCATTACTCATGGGTTCACGTAGCATCGCACGTAAATGATAAATTATTATATTTATTTTGTAAGTAAGTTAAACATAACACTTTTACATGTCCAATATTTCTGGTCGTTTTAAGCTAGATGAGGCCGGTGTTTTCTAGCCGATAACCCTGAGAAGAAAAACCGAAACAAACGTAGAGGTCAAAGTCTCTTTTAAAGTCCATACAATCCATACTGGTCAAATCATATGATAACCATGTAGGGTAATGTCTGAGGTGGCCTTTTGAGGAAAATGAAACACAGATTTCAGTGGACCTGTCCAGACTGTCACTCAGTCATTCTGCCACCTGCAGTCATCTGCAGTGGCCTATATGGAAGAACTGCCGCTACACACACAACCTGGCGAAATGGGGCTTCGTAGACCCATCTGATACCCTATGTGAGTGCGGCGCTCCTGTTCAGAACATGAGCCACACATAGGAGTACCGCAAGTGCCCATGCGCTCGTACTTTGGGGGATTGAATTAATGCCACAGACGCTGCAATTTTTTGAGAGCAGTGGTGGTCGAGTGAGAGCAGTGGTGGCCGAGTGGTAACGGCCCCGACTTGTGGGTCGCGGGTTCTAACCCACACAAGCGCATTATTTTGTGTAATTAATTTCGTCACCACTGCTCTCAAAACCGTGAAGGAAAACAACGTGAGGAAACCGGCTTGTGCTAGAACCAAAAAAATAATTCGAAGATATGTGACATTCACTAACCCGCACTGGGCCCGCGTGGTGGATTACGGCCCATTCCCTCTCCTAGCGAGGAGGTCTGTGTGGCAGTGGGAACATTAAAAGGCTGATTATGCTTTATGATTATACGCTGCAATAGGGGTGTTTCCTGAGTAAAAAATATATGATTATGTTTAGTCCGTCAGTTAGATTATAGAAAAATATTGGACACGTATTTTTTCCTTTATCAAATCTATAAAAACTGACGAAGATACAAAGCATCAAAGATCAGGAGTGGGGGCTTGTGACGTTACGGCTCGCTAAAAATTGTAGCGAGTAGTGACGTCACACGAGTTTTCAACGCTCTGTATCGGCTTCATTTTTTGTTTACGTGAAAAAAGAAAAAATACGTATCCAATATTTTTTGGAAATCTATCTGACGGACTAATTAGATTTTTTTAGTCAACTACCCTATTATCGTAGCCACCTAGTGGGCCAAAAAGATCTAAGGAGTTAACCATCGACTCGAAAAAAAGATCGTCGCTCATCACCAGAAAGTTAATAGACTCGTCGAGTTTATACCCCATGCTGAAATTTAATTTAAGGAATCGTTATTACTCCCGTGAATTTTGAATTTTGACAGCCATGCTTAGCAAAAACCAAATAGAGTGTTGAAATTTTAATTAAGGCACTTATGATCGCTAGTATTATGTGAGAGTTTGTTTCGTATCGTTTATCGTATTAAAATTGTAACGTCAGTCAAGGAGGCGCGAGGTCGGATGTATAAAGCTTAGGTCCCACTGGAAGCGATGAAATCCTTACAGCATTTTTGGCGCAGTTTCTAGTATTTCCTCTAACAGATTTATTGTTTCATGCGAGCAGAACCCGAATTCTGCTGTTTGTTATAAATTCGTCATTCCAACACGATCAAATTGTCATTTTGGTAAAAGTTCGTAATCTGCTTAATTCATAATGGCCGATCATTGGTCGCTCAATGATCTCGTAATAGAATCGTGGTAGAATGACATTTTCGTATTGCCATTATTTTAAAACCCGTTAGTAGAAGTGATTTTCGAAAAACTACTACTATTTTTGAACATTAACTCATGCCAGGTTTCTTTTGTATATTTTTACATTCATTTGTATCAGATAACCATTCTATGCCATTTCTTTCAATGGAGTCTCAGTGGTTGACCATTGGAAAGTCATAGAGACGCTTTTGTATTGATAGATTACCAAACTTGTCAAAAACAACAATTATGAAATCAATGTCACTATTGTAATAGCAAACTTGATACCCTGGTAGATGAACCATAACACCTACATATTGGTATCTCTTATAGAATATGACTTTTTAGGGCCTTAAAACATTCCATTATAGCGACTGTCTATTTTTGTACCAAAATTCATCAAAATTTACAGCTCTAAAAAGTCACTGTTACTCGACAATTACTTAGCGGTTGTTAATAATATACACTAGAGCTTCTTATCACTGTTAATATCTATCTTAGCCAAAGCATTTTCGTTTTCATTCGTTCCAATTATAACTTATTAAAGTGCATATTGATTAACTTACTGTTTTCTACTCAAATATTACTGTTTTCTAGATGACTCATCGTGAGAGTTAATCCAGTCTTAATTTGAGTAACAGAAAAAACAAACATTCCCATCTAAATATACTATTTTGGCGCTGCCAATAAAATAATAGGCACACCACATTAAATAGCCATCTATAAAGTAATTACATCGCCTACACTCAAACCCAACCATAAAATATTATACACGAAATCGATGAGAGCATAATTAACAAGTATACTTTCAAAATGTTTAAGTGAATATAAAATGTACATATAAAGAGGTTATGGACAGACTGACAAATTGATAGGCTTCGATACACTCGCGTTATTACAAGTAATTGAATGCTCACGCGCATGTAAGCCCGACTTTCCACAAGTTCGTGCAAATTGAACTTTATATCTTAGAATTTAGATTACATTTTTTGGTTGGTCTTTTCAGTTGGTAAAATGTAAAGAGGTTATTTAGATATTTGCCGCTATACAAATATTTAAACATTATTTCGAATTAATAACTCAATATTTTACTGTTCTTCATTGGTTTGTAACGCCAAAGTTGATTATCTTCATCATTATTAACTCCTAAACGCCGGAAACCGTACGAAAATATTTTCTAATATATTCATTTTATTCATAAAGATGTCAGAACTGGTATGCACCAGCTAAGTAACTCATTAGCAAAAATCTCTATAGAGATTTTAAATAAATAATCTAAACAGATTCTAAACTTAAAAGCTTAATAGCTCAGAGGTTTTGTTTAAGAATAACAGGAGTTGCCCGTAACAGGTGCATGCGATTTAATAACACGAACAACGCTACAACTTTGCACGGGCGTAAACTAGGCATAAATACATACCTGTACCCTGTATAATATTATATACTTACATATTATATACATGACTAGCAGCTCCCCGCGGTTTCATTCGCGTAGTTCCCATTCCCGTGGGAATACGAGGATAAAATAAATCTTATGCTGCTCGCTGATAAAATAGCTTTCTATTGGTGAATAAATTGTTAAAATCGGTCTTGTAGTTTTGGACCTAATTCGGTACAAACAAAAAAATCTTTGCTCTAAAATGATAATACAGAAAACCATACCAAACCCCGTTGCGTGTTATAGCTACATTGTATAAAATAAATTCGCTTCCCCCTGTGTGTCTGTACCTATGTATGCTCAGATCTTTAAAACTACGCGACGAATTTTTATGCGGTTTTTTAATAGATTGAGTGATCCAAGAGGAAGGTTTATAGGTATAACTAGCAGAGCGGTTTCACCCGCATACGCTTAAATCTGTGGGAATATCGGGATAAAAATTATCCTGTATGTTAATCCTGGTTATAAACCATCTGTGTGCCAAATTTTATCCAAATTCGTTCTGTAGTTTTTGCGTCAAAGAGTAACAAACATCCATCCATACTTACAAACTTTCGTGTTTATAATATTAGTAGGATACATGCATAATATAGTAGAGATTTAGTATCAGCACTGCACCCGTGCGAAGCCGGGGCGGGTCGCTAGTTTAGAATAATTTAGAACATAATATTGTCGCACTGTCGCGTCGCACCTTCACTTCGCTATATGAATATATTATTCAGGGCTGTGAAAGCCAGAGGGCCGATATGTAGGTTGCAGTCAACAGTACACCCACAGCACTCCCTTAATGCAATATTAATTTCCTAATGATAGAGAGAGCCATAACTTCTCATAAAGTCAGGCATAGTATTATTTGTCATGTTAGATATGAACTACGGCCTTCGGGGACTACTCCTGATGCATCTTAATTGTGTGGTTTGGTATTATTTACTTTGAAGACTAGTCAAACATTATGATGTAAGTAGTGGAAGCAGAAAAGGTTGCTTACTCTGAATGCATATAAAACTATTTGCATTTTCAGTTATCAGGAACTAACTGCCTATTGATAAACCATTATCCAATTATTACAGCTTAGGTCCATAAGTGTGGACCTGCTGATGATGAACGATCAGTGGCGTGCAGTGGTTCGAGTTAGGTTAGGCCAGAGAAAATGTCCAAAAAAAACACTACATTATTCAGGGTTGAAATGTGGTGCTTTTTTTTAATAGGTTATAAAAAAAAACTCATTTAATTAAAAATCAACCCTGAATTCATTTGATAAAAAGAGGTCCATAAGTATAGAAGGAGAAAACTACACTACAAAAATACATTGGAATCTGAAATATGGATGGGCTCATCGCTAAAAGAGTTCTTTCATTACATACCACTTCGATGAATTTGTGAAAAAAAGAGCTGGTGCGGTTTGTAATGGGTGGCGATTGTCGTTCAAAATAAGTCAAGAATCAATTAAATGTTGAGCTCAGTTTTGACTGCCTGATTTGAATCTCAGACTGTCTCACTTTTTAACCGACTTCTAAAAAAGGAGGAGGTTCTCAATTCGGATGTTTGTATTTTTTTTTTATGTTTGTTCGCGCATAACTCCGTCGCTTGTGAACCGATTTGAAAAATTCGTTTTTTTATTCTCAAAAACCTTAGTGCTGTTAACTAGAAGCGAAGCCCCGAACTAGATACTAACCAAAATTAATAATTCATCTCATAACCACATCACGATCAGTTTTTATATAAAATTAATTAGAATCATTTATACCTGCTTAAATCCAAGCGGTTAGTAGTCTGCTTTCAAAGTAATTATATTGGGGCCATAAACCGCTCTGATCAGTAGTAATCAGGCTTATCAGATGAGCTATAACGAACGATAGTTTATTAGATCCCAGTTAACACATCAGCACATCGTGAGAAAAGCGCCGAATCTTTTTGAAGAGCTCCAAGTTCCGGTGTAGACGGAAGTCGTGTGTGTGTCTATTTAGTTGTTTTTTATAACTTTCGATTGCCAATTTGTAAGGATTTATGTGTCCTTAGTTTCGCGTTTGGGAAATGAATGTAGATTAATCTCCCAGGGTAGATATAGATGATCGGCGGCGGCGACCTCTCGCGTCCGGCCCTGGTTCGAACCATGGTCCGGAGCGAGGAGGCTTCGGAAGCGGTAGCCTCCTTCTGCGAAGCAGTAAAGCTAGCGAAAGAGGCGGCGGAACGCGTGCGAGAGAGGGAAACCTCACACCCCAGCTGCCGCAACAGAAGAAAAGCCCCGGGCGTCGGGAAACGCAGGGCGATTCCCGGCCACTGTAGGCGCGGGCCTGCGGATGGCGAGCTATGGGTGGCTCGCCGTCCAATAGCAACCAGGCCCGAGTCGACGGCGCGTAGTGTTCCACGCGCGCCGCAAAGAGCCGTCAGCAACGAAGACGGGGCCCCATAGGGTCAGTCCCAGAGCGGGAGAAGTAATTTGATGATTTCAAATCCTTAGCTGTTATTTTTAATAAATGTATCGACCGTGGTGAGTTTCCTGATCTAATGAAATATAGTAAAATAATACCTTTATTTAAATCAGGTAGTACGTCAGACCCTAGTAATTATAGACCTATATCAGTACTACCTACTTTTAGTAAAATTTTTGAGAAAGTTATCCTAAATCAAATGCAAAGATATTTTAACAAACACAAACTGTTACATAATAAACAGTTTGGTTTTACACGGGGTCGTTCAACAGCCGATGCCGGCATTGAACTGTTAGGACATATTTATGATGCATGGGAGGACAAGTGCGATGCTTTGGGCATTTTTTGCGATTTATCCAAGGCATTCGATTGTGTTCTCCATGAGACATTAATCAGGAAGCTGCACTATTACGGAGTCCGGGACGCCTCTCTGGATCTTCTTATTTCTTACCTGAGTGATAGGATTCAAAGAGTTGACGTCAACGGTAAAAGATCTCCTGGATCTGTAGTGAGGATGGGGGTCCCACAGGGCTCGATTTTAGGTCCCTTTTTGTTTCTCATTTATATAAATGATTTGCCGTACCTCGTAAAGGATAAACATGATATAGTGTTGTTTGCAGACGACACGTCGCTTTTATTCAAACTGAAACGTCAGCAGCATAACATAGACGCTGTAAATAGTGCCCTTACGATTATAGTTAAGTGGTTCAATATTAATAATCTTCTACTTAATGAGAAAAAAACGAAATGTATAAAGTTCACGTTACCTCATGTTAGACAGGTGAACACTAGTGTGTTAATAAAGGGGGAAGAGTTAAAACCCGAAGATAGCACACTGTTCTTAGGCATAACTTTGGATGCGAAGCTACAGTGGGGCCCCCATATAGATAAATTGTCCAAAAAACTTAGCTCTGCGGCATATGCCGTCAGAAAAATACGTGGCTTAACAGATTCAGAGACAGCACGTTTAGTATACTTTGGTTATTTTCATAGTGTGATGTCATACGGCATTTTGTTGTGGGGAAATGCCGCTGATATTCAGACAGTATTTGTGTTACAAAAAAGAGCTATCCGTGCGATTTACAAATTAAGTCCTAGACAGTCCCTCAGAGAAAAATTTAAAGAGATTAATATAATGACTGTGCCTTCTCAGTATATTTATGAGAATCTTTTGTATGCACATAAAAATATTAATCTATTTAAAAGATACAGTGATATCCATAACGTGAATACTAGGAACAAACATAATTTTGTCATTCCTAAAACTAGGCTCAAGAAAATAGGTGGTTCATTTAGATGTCAATGTATACGTTTTTATAATAAACTCCCTTCCTATATCCAAGACCTTAGTATTAATAAATTCAAATTGATGGTAAAACGTAAGCTATGCCAGAAAGCTTTTTACACAGTTAAATACTATATTGAAGACCAAAAGGCTTGGGATTGAGCTGCTTCAACGATGTACATGGCCTAATATTACTTTTATCTATTGATACTTTTCTCAATTTTAGATTTGATATTTTATATTCTCCTGTTTGTGCAATTTTGACATGAATGTTTACTTTATGAAGTATTATTTTATTATTGTGACATGAATATTTACTTGTTAAAGTAATATTTTTTTTTTTTTTTTTTTTTTATTTATTATGTTTGACATGTATACTTACTTTGTAAAGTATTATATTTTTACTTAATTTATTTTTGTGAATATGAGGACTATATGGGTATTATTTTCTATTTCTTTCCTTTTTTAAAGTATATATAACGACGACGTCTGGCAGTTTAAGTACTTTTGTGGCCTACCCAAATGTCCCTTCTTTGGTATTGTTCGTCGGGTCGTTGAGCTCCTTATTGTTTCCTAAGTTGAGCTACTCGACTACTGACAAAAGCTTGCACTGAATGGACAGGCCCACTTAAATCTGTGTGGTTCTTTCTTCAAAAGACCATTTCAGACACTGATCTGCATGGTTCTCATATAACATATTGTGAATGTGAGGACTATGTAGATCACCATATTAGGGTTTTATTTCAGTTTGTCTGGCAGTTTGAGTAATTATTGCGGCCTACCCAAATGTCCTTACTTTGGTATTGTTCGTCAAAACGTTGAGCTCCTTGAAGTTCTAAGTTTGAGCTACACGGTATCTGACAAATGCTTGCACTGTCTGGACAGGTCCACTCAAATCTGTGTGGCACTTTCCTCAAAAGGCTACCTCAGACATTAACCTACATGGTTCTCATATGACTTGACCAGTACGGATTGTATGGACTTTAAAAGAGACTTTGACCTCTGAGTTTGTTTCGGTGTTTCTTCTCAGGGTAGTCGGCTAGGAAACACCGGCTTCATCTAGCTTAAAATGACCAGAAATATTTGACGTGTAAAAGTGTTATCTTGGTGAGTCATCTATAGTTCTACCAAACAATGTAGTATATCATAAGGTTATGTCTTTTTTGGTATCTGGACTTCTCGTCAACTTCTTCGAGTCGATGATGCAACACATTTTTCGATCTTAGCAGAATGCCAATTCTACTAATGTCCAACGTTTACATTTGCGTCTCAGTTGCAATCTGTTTCGCATTTTTTTTAACGTTGCCCTCACTTGGGTTTTCTCCTGTACCGTGGGTGCATTTATAAGCATATAAACTCACATACACAAACAGCCAGACCCGGAACAAGTATTTGTAGGCCATACAATAATTTTTTTCCGTGCGGGAATCGAACCTGTAACACGCAGCGCAGCAGCCAATCAAAACCGAGATGACTGAGTTGCGAATGCCAACGTTACTTATACTTACAATCCTCTCTAGCCTGAACTACAGACTACAATACCATTATAAATCAGCAAAACATGATGTCAAAACTCCGTTCTGAGGCCGTTTGTTATTTATTGACTTAACCGTTAAATATCATTTGCAAAATGTTAAAATAAACAAAATTATTAAACTTTACAATCACGTCTGATACTAATTAAAAGTGACAACTCTTTAACATAAACTAAGCAACACCTCGTTCAAAATAGAACAGCAGTACTATTCTGACACAATTTCACCGTGTAAACCATTGGTGGAGTGTGCGTCAAGTGAACCGTCATTAAAAATAATGTTTGTATGGATTAATAGCTCACTTTATACTCACTTCCCTTTTTTTTCTGGATGTGCAACCATCAAGACTTCTCCCGCTCTGGGCGGAGTGGAAGGGAAAAAACACCCGTGTTCCTCCTAGCGCACTTTGAGCTCCAGGGCTGCGGCGGTGATTCTTTCGAACAAATTCCAAAACCGTAGCAGGCACTAACCCTATGGGGCCCCGTCCTCTCTGCTGACTTCTCTTTGAGACGCGCGTGGAACATGACGTGTCTTCGACTCAGGCCTGATTGTCATTGGACAGCTCGCCATGTTCGGTGAGCACCTGCGTCAGGTTGGTGGTAGTCAGGAAGGTGAGCAAGCCGTGGCGTCCATCCAACCACTCCGCAAAGAGGGGACTTATAGCCACAATGGCAGCGTGCCCAATGTTCATTTCACCTTAGAATATACATTGAGATGTTCACAGAATCGCACTGCCGTCAATATGTGCATCGTCACATCGTCACCAGTGTCCACCCATGTCTGTACCCACCTATGTCTCCTAATTGCACAGTTTGCAATCAAATCGAAGACGTGCAACATTTGCTGATGGAGTGTGCTCGAAATGGAAAAGAACGCGAGTTATTCGATGTAGGCATAATCTAATCCATCTTATCTGTGCCATTAATTATGGTCCTTCACGAATAACTCTAATTCATTGATAGGTAAATAAGTAATATTATGAAGTAGTATTGTTCAGTAGAGCCAAGTAATGTAATAGGGTACGATGGGGCTGACATATCTATACTTAATATTATAAAGCTGAAGAGTTTGTTTGTTTGTTTGTTTGTTTGTTTGTTTGTTTGAACGCGCTAATCTCAGGAACTACTGGTTCGAATTGAAAAATTCTTTTTGGGTTGAATAGACCATTTATCGAGGAAGGCTTTAGGCTATATATCATCACGCTTAAGCCAATAGGAGCGGAGCAGCGATAAAGAATGTTTTAAAATCGGGGATTCCACGGGGACGAAGTCGCGGGCAGCAGCTAGTCTTTGATAAAAGTCCCTAAAAAAAACAGATTTAAAAAAAAAAACACCTATGTTCTCGACATGAGATATTAACAAAATAGACCTCTAGTCCCTCTTAGCTACAACTTACCTCCATCGCACCTCATAACTCAATTTACTGCCAATACATTAACTAACTCAGAAATAAGGGTACCGCAATAAATAAAGATTATTCTAATCCCCACGCCCACCAGTTAAGTGGCCAGATACTGTAGAGAAGTAAAACACTTGGAAATAACAAATGAGAACTATCTGAGTGTACGCTGTAGGAAATTAATATGGCGTAGCGCACGTGCGCTTGCGACCATTTGTAATTTTGTAAGTTTGTTTCCAAGTGTTGGCTGTTTGATTTGCGGGTTATTGTGCATTTATCAAGGGAAATATGTGTTTGCATAGTTAATTTGTGAAGTAAGGAGGTGATTATATTTTGGTTGCAAGATCCGCTTTATGCAGAAAACCGATACCTTTCCGAAGCTTATTTCCAGCCTACTGGTTTAAATATCTTGAAAAAAAAATATATTTGCATTTTCGTAGAGGTAATCAATACAAAACTAAGATCTAAATCTATACTAATATTATAAAGCTGAAGAGTTTGTTTGTTTGGTTGTTTGTTTGTTTGTCTGTTTGTTTGTTTGAACGCGCTAATCTCAGGAACTACTGGTCCGATTTGAAAAAATCTTTCAGTGTTAGATAGCCCATTTATCGAGGAAGGCTATAGGCTATATTTTATCCCCATATTCCCACGGGAACGGGAATACGCGGGTGAAACCGCGAGGCGCTGCTAGTTCTCAATAATAACGTAACTTTTATTTGAAGAATAAAAACATGACTGACATATTTTACATACAAAAGATTTGACAGCTGGAATCGCCGTTTTTGTTGCTTAGATAAAAGTTATCTGGCTATTGAAAAATCGGCACTACAACAAAAACAATGCGAATCAATTCAGCTCCTAAAATATTAGCGGAATTATAAAGATTCTTGCAAATTTCAGTTTCTTAATCTCGCAACATTACTAGAGCATCAAATATAGGTATATCTTCTTTTCTCTTACTCTCCGTTTTCATCATTCTTCACAAATACTTTCTTAACAAATACAGTCGGTATTTCTATTACATTAAGACATAACAACAAACTGTAGGTGTTTGATAATAGCTTATCCAGTCGAACTGTCTTTGAGCCCTGTCCCTTGTCCGATCTAGGACTTATTGTAGATTAATCTAGATCTATTTAAATTCTAGAGTAGGTATTTATTTAAATTGGCTCATGTATTGTTGTTACGTTTTCGTATTGAGCAAAAATAGCCAATTACCGGTATTTATCACCTGAGGTGGGCGAGGTATTACTTTCCATAATATTGTTCGGTATTGTTACCAGTAACTAACTAGGTGCATTATAAGAATAATATATACCTACACGAGTGGAAGAATGTTATAGCTTGACGTATCTCTTTTTCACTAAAAAGGAAGAAAATTGAAATCCTCTAATGTCGTTGTGTATAAAATTGTATAAATAAAAAAAAAACAACAGGTTTACTGTCATTAGATCAGCCATTAATAAATTCATCTGGTGTTTTAATCTTTTGTTTCTCAAATCTGCGTATTCAATATATAACTGTATAATTTGAGTGATCTTGATAATATTCATCATCACTCTCTTCAAATCTTCAAATGACGTCTCCCAATCTGGGCGGAGCGGAAGGGAGTGTCATCCCATCCATAATCCTTCTAGTGCCCTTTGCGTTCCAGGGCTGCGTTGATTCTTTCGAACAAATTTCGCAACCCTAGCTGCCACTGACACTATGGGACCCCGTCTTCTTAGCTGACAGCTCTTTGAGGCGTGCGT
Source organism: Hecatera dysodea (assembly GCA_905332915.2). Taxonomy (NCBI): domain Eukaryota; kingdom Metazoa; phylum Arthropoda; class Insecta; order Lepidoptera; family Noctuidae; genus Hecatera; species Hecatera dysodea. The sequence continues at coordinate 10,930,176 of HG995309.1, read as the reverse complement.
GGAACACGACGCGACATTGACCCGGGCTTGGTTGCTATCTGACGACGAGCCACCCATAGCTCGCCGTCCACAGGCCCGCGCCTATGGTGACCGGGAATCGCCCTGCGTTTCCCGACTCCCGGGGCGTTTTCTTCTGTCACTCTCCTTCCCTTATACTTTATTTTTGTCAGCGCGAAATGTCATCGTCTGTCCATTCAGCTAAATATGCTACAATAAAGCAATATGCCAGCTAAACGAAAATTACCAACTATTTAACACAGGTAATTCCTAATTTCCGAAGAAGGTAATCGAGGAACTAAAAGTCACAATAACCAGAAGTTCCGCTAAGTTTGGACACAACCTTACAACACGTATTGACGATAGTGAAGCCTCAAGGATGACTAACATCTGTTCAGTCGAAAAGGTCATCCAATGAATGAAGGATTGTACAAGTAATTCCATACTTGATGAATATCATTAAAATATGCGGCCGCGAAGCTTCAAATTGTATTATTTAAACTCGAAAGGTTATGAGCAAGCCTTCAAGTATTTCCGATAAATGCAGTACCTTTTACCGCTTAGCTAGAAAGGTAAATACATTTCTGAATATAGAGATACGTCGTGTCGTGTTTGTTTATTAGCATAATGGATTTAATTTGGAGTTTCTTGTATATTTATGTTGGGCGAAATGGCATTACTGCTGTCGTTCTGTCATAGAATTGTTTCTAGACAAAAATAAATTGAAAACACTTCTAGACAAGCGCGCTACATCGACAACCACATTATCGCTTCCCATCAGATGAGAACGTGGTTAAAGGAGTGTATCAATCTTATACATTTTGGACAAACATTACCACAGATAGCATATTACTTCAAGTAGCCGATATGCTTACATATCACTTCTTCACCCATTGGCTTGGTTTATAGTTATAACACGGGCTGTATAAGTATAAACTAAACCAATGGGTATTTGTTGCGGAATTTGTTCGAAAGGGTCACCGTGGCCCTCGAACACAAAGGGTCCTAGGAGGAACACGGGTGGGTTTTAGTCAGTAAAAGTCTGACACTCACTTCCGCTCCGCCCAGAGCGGGAGAAGTCAGTTGATAATTTTCCTTCCAGAAAAAAAAAATGCCTACGGGTATTTAAATATGCCGTGAAGAAGTATTACCTAATGATTATAAATTTGCTACATGCAGAGCATCTTTCTATCTGCTAAGACGCAAAACAGTTTTTTTTTTGACATGACCACTCGCAGTTCAGCACATTAAGGCGGGTTACTGCTTAACCGGGCAATCCTGTGGTGGCCTTAGATTCTAAGGCCCCCAGCCAGGGCTTAAAACTACTTAAAAACTAAATGAACGCTCGCTAAGGGCATCCCCTGTGGGACACGGGCCTCGGCTTAGCGGGGTCATGGAGGGGGGGGCAGCAAGGGACAGGCTGGGTCAGATTGATATTATTTAGGGGATTTAACGCTAATGGCTCAGCAGCGCGGGCTGGCTCGCTAGGCAAAAGTCGGGGTGGGTTTTGACGGGGGCGTCGCGATGGACCTCGTCGGCGAGGTCGGTATACGGAACGCGATCTGAATTTATTTTTCCTAAGAGTGCTGGTTTCCCTACTACTCTCTTGGGTCAGGGTGATCGGGTCATCGGGCTCAACAAGGGTATGCCACGGTCGGCGGATCTTGCTGATCTGGGAGGGCGTGTATCGGGTAGCCGAAACGCAAAACAGTATTAAGCCATAAACAGTAATAATCTCACTCGGTCGTTGAAAATAGAGGCTTAAGTGAGGTCCTTACATCAGCACTAGTATAAGTAAAATCTGGATAATATTATCATTCACCAATAACTACAAAGATCGAATTACAACATCGATTAAACAAACATTCAGTCCAAGTTTCCCTAAGAACATTAATTTAGCTGTCGACCAATCGCGACCCGTGCCTTATGTTACATTACACGAATTAATGTTTATTTAGCTAGGCAGCCCGCCTGTAGGCATTATTGCAGGGGTGCTCAAGTTGTCGATCGCGAGAATTTTTCAAGTCGTAATTGCCAAAAAATATAAAATTTAAAACAATTTGTGACTCTTTAATAACGACAGTCGTAGTATTTTTTCACTCCGTCTGATAAGTAAGATAGTTAGTGAATTAGATTAAATAATTTACAAACACTTAAACACGTTTAACAAAGCCATATTAAGGAAAACCAATAAATTTAAATATTGCATATTTTTAAGAGTATATGTAGATGAAAATACAATATTTATTTAGAAAAATGAAGCAAATTATAAGCAAACACATTTGAAACTAGTCATATTCACGTACGTTCAAATATCGTAGTTTATTCTATCTCTTAAAATGTGACAAGTCACGTACCTACTTATGTACGTCCCCCTGATATTATGCCACACCCGAACTCAGTGTGATCTAAGAGCTTGAAGGTTTCTTTCATTCTGACATTCCCAGCGTTAAACCATCATGCCCCATAGATTTTAAATAGGGTATTTTACTGTAAAAATCGGGTCAGAGCCCATTTGTCCCCTAAAATTCGTCCCCCAGCATAAAAGTTGTAGATTCGGCCCCTATATAGGTGCCCATTGGTCTCCTGGTAGGGGACCAGTTAATATTTTAATAAAAAATATTATTTTTAAGGTACCCATTCGTCCCCTCTAATATATATACAATATAAGTTAAAGATTCGGCACCTATTCAGGTGCCTATTGGCCCCCTGAGATAAAATTAGCTATATTTTACATAAGAAACGGTTAACATAGTACACTTGTGAACAGTTTATTAACGGAATTAATTTAATAAATCATAACAGATCATTGAAAAAAGAGCTATGATGAATGATAATCCGTCATGATAATAATATAACCTGTCGATAGGCTTACGATGTAAAATTGTCTCACTACGAATGGCTTGTTAATAAAACGGGTTACAAATAATAGATAAGGTGTTTAAAATTGGTAAGTACTCTCCAGATGTGCGCGGGGTGTGGAATGCCGAAGCGGGCGGGGTAATTATTATGATTTTGCATGTATGTACCTAGTTGGTAAATATACAAAAAAACAAGAAGTGATTATTTACTGCTGATATGTGTTCTATTTTTTTTGCATATATATATGATGGTCAATCAAGGCTGATTTTTGTAAAAGAGTTGTATTTTGTTAGTTTCTAGGACATTGTGATTTTGTATGTGTTAATCTTATTTGAAATAAACATGATATCTACCGAATTACTATATTTTTTATTTTAGCCTTTTCTGCGCGACTGTACCAGGACTACCAAGCTGCAGTATACACATATACATGTACTTATATTAGAAGAATGAATAAAAATAAATATTCTTCAGGGGACGAATGGGCCCCTCAAAAGTTCCAGGGGACGAGTGGGCACAGGGTGCGAATCTTAGGGGACGAATGGGCTCTGACCCTAAAAATCTAATTAGTCCGTCTGATAGATTTCCAAAAAATATTGGTCACGTATTTTTTCTTTTTTCACGTAAACAAAAAATGAAGACGATACAGTGTGTTGAAAACTCACGTGACGTCACGTCCCTGGTAAAAATTGTAGCAACGTAGTGACGTCACGTGAGTTTTCAATGCACTGTATCGTCTTCATTTTTTGTTTACGTGAAAAAAGAAAAAATACGTGTCCAATATTTTTTGGAAATCTATCAGACGGACTAATTAGATTTTTACAGTAAAATACCCTATTGGATTCATATAAGCTATTGCTTTTTCTTTCCTAATAGAAGGTGTACTAGGAAAGCAAAACGATATTTGAAGTCGATCATAAACATAATAAGTCTGAGCACCCCTGTATTAAAATATACCTGTATTTTGTATTATAAGACAGATTATTTAGAAAATAGTATGAAAGTCACGCCTACCGAGCGGCGCAAGTTTGTGTGGCCGTATGGTAATGAAGATGTAGGGAAGGGATCCTCTTTGTTTGTTTCTTGAGCGTTTGTGGTTGGACTAAGTGTGTATAACATGTGTTAAATGTGATTGTATTTATGTCACACTGACATAATAAATAATAATAAAAATGTAAAAATTGTTTTGGCCTGTGTATTTAATAAGTATTTTAATTATTTTTGTTGTCTATCTTATATTTTTCTTTTTTTAGGGTTCCGTAGCCATATGATAAAAAACGGACCCTTATGGATTCGTCATGTCTGTATGTCTGTCCATCCGTATGTCACAGCAGTTTTATTCGGAGACTATTAAAGCAGCTTATACACTTTTAGAGCTATGAGATTTTAACAGTGAACTACGGAACCCTTCACTATGCGTGATCCGAAACGCACCTAGCCATTTTTTTTTTAATTCTACTGATTTTTCTTTCTTTAATTTTTTATTCTAATGCTATTCATATTATTTGACTGGTTTTAATTTAATAATGATAATTTATAATTGTAATAGGGATGTTTCCTGAGTAAAAAATATATGATTATGTTTAGTCCGTCAGTTAGATTATAGAAAAATATTGGACACGTATTTTTTCCTTTATCAAATCTATAAAAACTGACGAAGATACAAAGCATCAAAGATCAGGAGTGGGGGCTTGTGACGTTACGGCTCGGAAAAAATTGTAGTGAGTAGTGACGTCACACGAGTTTTCAACGCTCTGTATCGTCTTCATTTTTTGTTTACGTGAAAAAAGAAAAAATACGTGTCCAATATTTTTTGGAAATCTATCTGATGGACTAATTAGATTTTTTAGTCAACTACCCTATTGTTGACTCTCTGCACGTGTTGGTTGGTTGCTCTTTGCATATCTGTTAGTGCAAAGAGCAACTGAACTAAATAAATAAATTACATTTTACACGTTTGACTGGCGTTATTTCTCAAACACTAATTTATGTTAGTGATATTTTATAAAATTTTAAGATGGTATTGTTTCTCCAGGACTCGTCGAACTTCGTTGACTCAGCACTTTTCTGACGGTCGCCACTTATTGACAATTGGCTCTCTGGAATGCAATTGTTGGGAGTAATGTGGCAGGCTTCGGTGCTGTCTCATAGAGCTTTGGATTATGGTTTTAAAATGAATTTTCACGTTAAAAATCTTGAGCTAAAGAGCGATAATTCATATAGCAGAAAGGGTAACCGTGGGTTTTCTGCCAATTCTTTTCCATAGGTATGTATGAAGTTAAATAACTTACTTTTTAACTTTAAAAACGTAGAGGTTATCAAATAGACTGCATTGTTTTTGTGTACTCAGAACTTTTCACTGGGTGTACCGATTTTAATAATTATTTTTATATTATAATTCTGGTGTTTGGCTATTCGTCCCATTTTAAAATTACTCAGACATTTTCAGCCTGCTCTAACATTTCCTCATCTATTTTCCCGTAAATTCGTTCTCCACGACAACTCAATTTGGAACTAACGACAATCTGGCGAAATGATACGAAATATTATATCCGCAAGTTGTTTGACAGAATTGTAATACCAATTGACTTATTACAAGAAATAAATACTAAAACCGTTTCACGTTTAAAACGGTTTATCTGTTCTCAGCCCCGGGGCTTAGCTAAATTAAGTTACTAAAATAAAATGTTACCATTTTACCTGGCATTTTACGATAACTTACTTTGTTTTGACTCCATAACATAAATCGTAAAGTACAAAATAAAAGACAGTCCTGCAGATATACGAGTACTATGGAAACAAATGCAATTCTAATGATAATGAGGCAATAAATAATAGTAATTTCAAACTGAATGTTTCTTAAGAAATATATCTAATAACTTGTTATTCATTCGTTGACGTACTAGGTTTAAAATGAATAAATAATTGTATTGATTATTATTATAGGTGTGAAATTACTTAGCTTGTACCTACGCGAGCATTGGTGTACGGTCGCGGTTTAATGTTTATCAGTTTTCAAATTAGATTGCTCGTGGCTAAATTATAACAGCCGCATGGGTCGATCTTCTAGGTTAAGCAACGCTTGCTGAGGTTGGTCTGTGGATGGGTGACCATCTTAACATAACGAGACTTCTCCGTGCCTCGGAAAGCACGTTAAGCCGTTGGTCCCGGCTGTCATTTGTAGTTCTTTGGCAGTCGTTACGGATTGTCAGAAGCCAGAAAATCTGACACCAGTCTTGCCAAGAAGCACCGTGTTCCCCAGATATTGGGTTGTGGAGGTCTGGTAGGCAGCCGCTCCACGTAAAATACTGGTAATTCAGCTGAATCCGGTATGACTGGAAGCCGACCCCAATATAGTTGGGAAAAGGCTAGGCAGATGAGTTTTCAAATTAGATTCTTTATCACACTGTGTGCAGTATAACTCAAAATCATATATCAAGGTACTTAGGTAAAACTTAGGCTTACAAGGGACTAAGAGACTCTGACACTCCCTTCCGCTCCGCCCAGAGCAGGAGAAGTCATTTGATGACTTCGCATTGAAAAAAAAAAGGTTCTTATTACTTTTTAAAATTTGTATGAACCACGATGATGTCGCAGAAAGTAGGGCTACTGTAAATAATTATGTGTCGTTTTTTGAAAAGGCAGAATTCCCACAAATTTAATACATCGAGGATAATGGACCTGTTCACACAGCTCGGGCTACTATCGCTTGGTTTAACCTGCACCGTGATATTCTTCTCATTCAATAGCCTGCTGGGTCAGCTGATGACATTGTGAATCTGTGGGGCATAATGACTCAACGCTGAAACTGTCAGAATTAAAGAAACCCTCACGCTCTTAAATCACATTGTGTTCGGGTATGGATGATATTAGGGATCAGACTTACGCGCATGACTTGTCTCATCTATGGAAGATAGACTACGTGCCGTCAAAGCTGCTGGTAAACTACACTAGTTTTTAAAATAATAAATTGTTCATATTCCATGTCATTATTTCTAGTAACAAGTTCGACCTTAGGACTTACTTTTGTCCGTACCCTTTTTTTATCTCGTCTATATGCTAGTTAATATAATGCCAAGTAGGTAACATATTTTCGTTGTCTTTTTAAAAAGGTTTCTTTCAATGATTTTAAATAGTAAGTCACCTCCTTGAGCGACCGATCTCCATGTTAATAAAAGTCTATGCTCTATACCTAGTCAAATCACTTAAATAAATCGACCTTGTGACATAGATGTGTGCAGGCAATTATGAACCTTAAGGTAGTAAACATTTTTTGATTGCGACTGTACTTACGTATGTATTTTCCTCCATGTCTCTCTTATTTTAGTATCAATTCTACATCTTGATCATTCTCGATGTCTTGGCGTTATCGACTAAGCTTAATTAAATCAATTTATTTTTCATTTTCTCAGTTAGATAGTTCGTAGCTACTTTTCTGATCAAAAATTTAGTAATGTTCTTCCAGAAACAAACGTGCATTTCCTACTGCTAGCTACACTTTCTGGCTTTGAATTAATCAAAGGAATTATCCTTTTGCTTCTGTTACAATTAATTTGGTCTTGGCGCACCTTTCTTCTGCATTATCTCCATTTTCCAGCATCTTCGTCCACAGTAACCAAATCATCAATCTACTTGTAATCCACCCATAGTTTCTTTCTCATTTAGACAGGGTTAGTAAACAAAGCAAAGCTTCAGTATTAAACTCAGTGGCGACCGCCAAACTAGTATATTACAGAAAATTAATAAAGATTTGTACTTGTGACATAAAACTCAAAACACCTACGCTGTAACCATTGACCAGGAATCTCATTACTCTCATTACTTTATTAAACACAATCAAATTTAATGCCCAATATAGCTCCTACACATTAACCCTTTATTTCTTAACATAAAATATATAATATACAATTATTACCAATCATTTTATTACTAAATATTCTAACGGTATCCTACGCTAGATCAATCGAACAATACACAGGTCCTATTATAGTAAAACTTATATTTTATTGTGCCGCAAATTCTGTTTATTTCATGGGACTCGTATCTACATAATTACAAAGGCACAGGTCGAATATCCAGTAAGCAAAGCGTGCTTTACTTGCTTTGGAGATGGGTGACCATACACATTACACACCGAGACCTCTGAATGACTCTGAAAACAAACCGTTGGTCCCAACTGGAATCATTAAATTGTTGACTATCATTAGGTACAGGTAGTCAGTATTTTGATAACAATCTTGCCAGAGGGTGTCATGTTGCCCAGATACTGGGATGTGGAGGTCAGACAAGCAGTCAGTCCTTCCGTTTAAAATACTGGTATTGGTACTCCCTTTCTTCACATAAAATTGTTTGTCCGAAAATCATTATCCATAACACGTTTGCTATAAACTGCAGTAACCATAATGTTTAAAACACCGAAATTTTGTTCAGCATAATTATCTTTAGTTCTAAAAGTATTCTGTCATAATATCGAGTACCATAATAATTGAATCTCCTAATTTTACATGCCCTAAAGTTATATGTCCTAAGTATTGTGTTGAATAACGTGTATTATTCCGAATGTTCATTTATAATAAATCATTTGCTAAAAATAGGTTTTAGTGACAGAAACGAATCGCTGTAAATCCGACTCCACGCAGTCTTGTCTGCCCTACCCCTAGAGTGTAATTTAAAATCGCGTAGGCGCGGAGGGGCGAGGTGGCCCGCGAGTTGAGGAGCAGGTGGTTGTAACACTCGCCGCCGCGGCTGAGGCTGGCCGGCGTAGCCGGCCAGCAAGCCGAAGCTGCGGTGGAGAGCGTTAAACCCATCTGCGACGATAAACTCGCGTGGGACCGCCGGAGCCCCGCAGCGCCGGAGCCGTGACAGAAACCATGCCTGCTGCATGTTGCATGCTTGCTTGCATGCTGCGTGCTTGTTTGCATGCTTGCTTGCATGCTGTATGCTTGCTTGCATGCTGCATGCCTGCTTGCATGCATGCTGCATGCTAACTTGCTTGCATGCTGCATGCTAGCTTGCTTGCATGCTGCATGCTAGCTTGCTTGCATGCTGCATGCTAGCTTGCTTGCATGCTGCATGCAGCATGCTTGCATTTTGCATGCTCGCTTAAATGCTGCGTGCTTGTTTGCATGCTGCGTGCTTGCTTGCATGCTGCATGCCTGCTTGCATGCTGCATGCCTGCTTGCATGCTGCATGCTTGCCTGCTTGCATGCTGCATGCTAGCTTGCTTGCATGCTGCATGCTAGCTTGCTTGCATGCTGCATGCTAGCTTGCTTGCATGTTGCATGCTCGCTTAAATGCTGCGTGCTTGTTTGCATGCTGCGTGCTTGCTTGCATGCTGCATGCTTGCTTGCTAACAAAAACCACATGTTCACAATCAACTGCTTTATTGAGTACATGTATAATATATTTATTTACGTTTAATAAAATATTATAGAATAGAATACTCTTTATTATGTACAAAATATAAGTTACAAAAAATATAGATGAAGATTATAATGCATATCAGATATTTTTAATTATAACAAATGAGAGAAGCTCATAGCAATTGCTTTGTTATAAGATCTAAGAATATTATTATTATAAATAAATATTAAGCAACTTGAATTTAGGACTTATAACTTTTATTGAAAACGATTTTATAAATTATGTATATTATTGATTGTAATATTTATGACAAACGGATTTAGGACATATTATATTTAGGGATTTCAATTTTATGGCATCAGATATTAGGTGATATTAAGTTCGGGTAAGTTATCATTCGGACAAATGATGATTAGGACAAAAAAGTTATGGCTCTTTAAATTATGGCTAAAAAAGTTAGGTTACACAATAGAGAACCCTGGTATTCTACTACTATGGCACCAGGTTAGACTTCCAGCCGACCCCGGGAAAGGCTAGGCAGGTTGCAATTCCGTTTATTCCATGCAACCAGCCAATTCAATGTAGTAAAGTTTGCCATTTAGCCAGCCCGATATCCCGAGTTAAATGGTATCAGTTGATGAAGTTAAGAAGGACGCTCGCTAATGAGGCTTATCGTCGCGTGCGATGACACGGGCGATGCCTGCGTGCGCGCATTGCTACACACCGGCTTGTTAGCGACAGGTAGCTGCTTTGATTCAGGGAATTAACGGAGGCTGTGTTCATTGATAGACGATGGATAATTTTGTATGCTAATGTTATTGAGATGGTGAGGACGGAATGGAGGTTGGTTTGATGTTGCAGATGCGTTCAGTAGTTAAGAGGATTTGTAAATAAATGCATAGTATTTTCCTATAAAATAAAAAGAGTAAAATAGTCAAAGACAGAATTGCAACACATCATTAAAACATCGTAAGGAAACCTGGACTAACTGATTACTAGCTTCTGGCAGGGGTTCGTTCGCACGAGAGTCTGAAGTTATTCCAATTCTACTGCTTGGGCTAAAGTATATCCCAGTCCAAGATGTGGTCTATATCAATGCCAAATCATCCAAATACATTCAGCCGTTACAACATATAGCTACTTACGGATCTATAGAATCAACAATTAAGTAAGGCTAGTAGTAGCGAGGACGGGGCCCCATAGGGCCAGTGCCTGCTAGGGTTGCGGAATTTATTCGAAAGAGTTACCGCGGCCCTGAAACGCAAAGGGTACCTACAAGAAGGATCGCGGGTGGGTTAGAGTTAGTCAGTAAGAGTCTAACACTCCCTTCCTCTCCGCCCAGAGCGGGAGAAGTCATTTGATGATTTCTCATCCAAAAAAAAGGCTAATGGTAGATCGATGGATAGTGTGATTACTGCCACCTCTGCAGAGGAGCATGCCCCTGCTGTAGGTCAGCAACAAACATAATATTATGTAGAATACAATAAAATATTCGGAAACAAAAATATCAGAGATTAATTATAAATATTTTTAATTTTTATATTTAGTTACATACAGTATTGTTATTAAACTATTTAACAGATCCTTCGCTAGTTGATTTTTTGAGATCATCTTCAAAACTGATACGAGATCGCTTTCTACTCTCCACATCCAGCTCATAAACAGTTTCCTGGTCACTCTCTACTGAATCCGCACTTATCAGGTCAACCAGCTCCTCTGCACTTTTAGGACTGTTACGTTTAACTCTGGCCCTCCTGAAAGTTAGTTTGAGCATACGACAGAAGGCAGCCAGAGTAACAAACAACATACCGAATAATATCACACTTAATACGGAATCAATTGTTGTCCACTCTTCGCCGTCGAACTTCGTATCACTATCCTTAAAAACTTTAGTTGTAATCTCAGGTTTTGCTTCTTCCAAATGCATGTCGGCTTCCAGGGAGTTGTTCATTTCTTTTGATAGCTGATGAAATACCATCTTTCCTAGCCAATTAGCTAAGTTTGTTTTTCCAAGTTGACGTAATCTCCGTTCTACAATAGCATGTGTTTGACCTTTTCCTTCCCATGTTTGAATACCACTGTTCCATTTAGTCAACAGCTTTATGCATGGTATGTTTCTTGGTACCTGATGCGCTGCTTCAAATAAAGCGGCTGGAAGGCCATGGGTCGTGAAATATAAAGAAGCAAATAGTAGACGACATTCTGCACTGGTCAGATGATCAGCAATATAAACTAATTCCTTTATATTTATATCTATAGTACACTCCTTCATAGATATCTGAAGATATAGCACTAAATATAAATATTTCATGACCGGTAAATATTATTAGTGGCTAAATCCGATAAATATCTAAATCGTTTTCATTTTATCAGTTGCCAATTGTGACGTCTGTCAATTTGTGTTAGACCATTGATTTTATTAAAAAAGGTTCAACAATATCAAAATTGTCTATCGTTACGTATTACAAGAACAGCTGAGGAATTTCAGTTTTGTTTGAAAATTGAAATGAGGGAAGCGGGGCGCTGTACCTCTTATAAATAAAAGATAAGCTAGCGACTTGTATCTATGGCATTTCATACGAACAATCCACTAGACACTGATTTATATACAAGACTTAACACTTGGGATTCTCGCTGTACCGTGAAAAGCCAAATATCAAGTGCGATTATTTCTTTTAAGTACTTGTTTTATAAATGAACAATGTTTACCATGTACATACATACATATGTATGTAGTAATGTTATGACAAATTAGCTTTTGCCCGCATATACGTACACGCATATCTCGTTTTTCCCGTCCCCGTAGTTATTTCGGGAAATCCATCCAATCTCTTAGTGCTCCCTTAAACTCCTCAAGGAATCTAAATGCCAAATTAAGCTTTCCTCCGACCAGTATTTCGGCTGTGCGTTGTCTGTCGGTCACTCAGTAACGAAAGAGTTTTATATCTTTATTGATTTAATAAAATAAGAAACAAAATTGGTGACCCGACCTGAGAAGACGAAACAGGACAGAAAATTCAACTATGTCATCATCAATGTTGTCATCACAATATATAAGCTACTTACTCCATATAATTACAATATTAAGGCAACCAAACTGCAATATACAAAATTACAGCATTTCCCCAGAATTGCTTGTAACTATTGAACTAAATGCGTGTTGCGCAAGCGCAGCTAATGGTCCCGAGCGCACGATACCGACATACAAGTATCGACTTTACACTATCGTACCTGTAATGGACAAAATATTTCATAAACAGATTTAATTCGCTGGCTTTATAGGCATTTAGTAATCATTTAGGAACTTAAGCTAAAATATAGTCATTATAGGAGCTGAAAATGGAAAGATAAATTACAAAATGAAGGGATTAAAGTGTCCATAGATATAAGAATGCCAATTTTTTTTTTCTATGAAAGTGTCTGTTTAATGTTGCAGATTAAAATTAATCCATCGGAAACATTAATCCAATGTCATTCAAACAATATCGAGAAATATGCATTTAAACATTCAGGAAATTTCAAAATCTAGGAAATATTTTTAATAGTTTGTCTTAATTTTTATCGCTTAAATGCTATGAATAATAATTTAATAACTGTTAATTTCATGGCCAGGTTATTATTATTTCATTTTGATAATAGAATAACAGTGTGAAATTTTCACACTCAAGGAAACTGCGTTATAATGCTATTTAATATTTATACAGCAAAAAGACAGTTTGAAAGGCTTGAAATATATAATGTCATCATAGTAGAGCGCGAAGATCTATTACAAAATCGCAACAATAATATCGATTGTAATATCCAACATAACGTTGAATGGGATCATTATTACTTGGAAAGAGACTGCCCATGCTAATTTCCACACTATCGTAGAAAAATAAAATACAACCAACTTTATAAAAAATAACTTTATTTTTGGAAGTTTGTTTATTTTTGATATGATTTCTTAGTTTTTTTTTTTTATTTTGTAGTGGTTTTATTTGGAATTCGATTATGTTTTGTTGCTCACCCCCAACATTCGACATATACCAACGAGTCCTTATATATTTAACTGTTTTTCTCCGAAGTTATTTCTCTGAAATTTAAATGGTGCCATTTCGGTATAAACTTCTTTCGTCAAGTCCGTCTATATAGTACGGGTTATGCCCGAACATACATTAAAATATCTATATATAAATATGGGAATTGATAACCCCTCCATTTCTTACGTCGGTTAAAAAGTTTTTCAGTTCTTTTACCAGCCATTGAGAAGTTGACGACAGTGCAAAGAATGACAAAACAAAACACGTAATCCTCACTCAATTCTTCTTAATGATTCACACTTCATATTTTGTCATAAATTTAGGAACTTGCATTGTTTTAATTTTATTCAAGCCTTTGGATTATATTATTTTCTTATCATAAGGCTCAGCAAAATCAACTTGCCTACTATAAGATCACAAGTTAAAAATTTCTCCATTACGTTCGCCAAGGAGCGAAATCTCAAGAGATCCTATTTCTATTTTGCTGCCAAGACCACACGACAAACAATACAATTTACATAAATTGCATCTAATATTCTTGGAACAATATCTACGAGACAGTCGAACATCATCAGGCATTAAACAATACAGTTGTAATAGTCGACGATTGCAAGAAATGCGCTTAGAAATTATCAGAGATCATTATATATAGATATTGTGATGCAGAATAAGGTTAGTGCGGTGGAACCGATCGGTAGCGTCCGCAGCTGTATGTGGAGCGAGATTTCTTATTTTACTATCATTTGCGTATGTTTTTCAACGAAACCTATCATAATCCAGTGAACGTAAGCCAGATCCAAACTGTTTCACGACGTCACTATATACAAATCTATGCCTTTGAAAACCTCTGCATACGCTAGCTTCTTAGACTTTTTTTTGTAGCGTTTTGTATCACTACGTGAGAAGGCCTATGCCTTCCCCTTATGTTTATCCTCTATGTGTTTATCCAACCAAAGTTGTCAAGGAGTAATGTTTCCTTATTCTGTTGTTTTATTTTAGTCAACACACACATCATTCTCATAAAGGGGTTCAACAATTTTATATGACTCCCTTGCTACTGCCAAAACTGGTCTTTACATGTAAGAACTCTGTGAATTCTTTTTTAATGTACCATAAGCTCTACATATTCACAAACACTTTTTTGTCTGTTTTCTCAACAAAATCTGTATCATCATTATTTCCAATATTCAGTTGATTTGTTTCTCCGTCTGTACCAGGAGAGCATACGTTTTAACTAGTTGCACAAGGTTCTTTTGTCATTGTATAATGATGCTCAGCGTCTGATGTTTTGTGTATCGGAATGTACAGCGATTACTCTTAGTGCATAGATACACTGCTCTCGCAAATATTAACACATAGACCAACATTGTCACAATCTTTAGAAAATACCGGTTTTTAGCCAATATGTAATTCTTGAACAATTTGGTTTTCAATTCAATTTTTGAAAATAAACTGAATTTTCTGCCTGCAGTTTCCACCTTCTTATTTATGATATTTTCCTCTAAAAATCAATCAAATAAAGCAATGGTTGTAATTATTTGCGAAGTGATACAGCATCCTCCTGTAAGTGACCACAATGACATGTTTAATTCAGTTTATTTTCCTCCGGTGTCCCAAGATGCTGTAATTTGAATTGTGATTTTGTGACCCATAAAATAAAGCTCGTCTTCTAATTGGCTCCCAGTAATTGGCACACTATTTCCACGAAAGTCCACCTCGGATTACGTGTCGATACATTACATCGACAGTTTAATTATCACGTAGTCGTGCACAGTTAGTCGATTAGTATGTCAATACATGTCCAGTACATCACTAACAAAATATATTTCACAAGCAACTCTTCCACAACCTTCGGTACCGGCCTTCGTAATTAAAGAAGACGATTCACAATTACCGTAGTTTATAGATGCCTCTAATTATATGTATTTGATGTTTTCTATACGGTGTGTGACGAAAGAAGGCTTATTCGGACGGTCATTATTGGAATTAATATACCTACGTGTCAGTTCACGGGGTTCCGCGTAATGATTGGTACTTGATTTTTAGTGTTCGTGAGAACATGTCCAAATGATATGTCTCTCTGTATGTGAGCTTTTTGCCTAATACGAACACGAGTATCATGACCATTCAAAGAATTTCTTTTGTAATTGATACGAGCGCTAATGTGTATAGAATAGTGCAATTTGTAGGCAATTATTGTTAATAAAAAGTTGTGATATCCGTTTTTTTTGTTGACCTCCGACTTTGATTTGTTTTTGTTATTATTTTGGTATTAAACCGTTCCTTCCTTCTTTCGGTTCTCCTTGATAGATGATCGGAACAGTGCCATTCGCAGACGGGGTGTGGTCAATTACCGGAACATTGATTTTTAGATTATTTACTATAGCTAACTACAATATTTTTCTGATTTTATTTTTAGATGCACTTGCTTTTGCCCGCAGATTCGCTCACGTTAGTATAGATTTTTCTCGGTATCAAAATTCATCAACTACATATTTTATTTATCTTTTTAATCTTGAGGCATGCGTTTGAACACTACCTCACCTGATGGTAACCGATGATGTGGTCGAAGATAAAGAGGGCTTGCCTAAAAGTAACCTATATAACCTTGATTTAAAGATTCCCAGGTTTTAGTTATCAAGAAACACAGACTCTGGCAGGGAATTCCACCCCTTAGCTGTACGCACAATGAATATATAAAACCTTTTTGTACATGTGGGTGCGACGTCCACCATGTAACGGTGGCGCATTGCCGTACATCTTATGGTCCAATGATGGAACGGGCTTAGCGGAATTAAACTATCCAATTCTGTCGCACATATCTCATAATACATCCTTTCGGTTGCATTTTAGGGAAAACCGACAGACTAGCAACTCGGCGTCGATGCTCAAGTCTTTGGCATCATTGCCAATAATCCTCATGGCATCAAGCTGTTAGGAAATCAACCATTTTTTAAATCATTTAACCATTTTTTGCATTTATAATATTACAGTTAGAATAGGATAAGATTACAGTTCATATTTATTTAAATATACTCCAAAATTAGGTTGGACTCATAGGGCTTGCCTAGTAAGTAATGTCTGTTACGATCCTTTCGAGCTAAATTCTGTTTTTAACTATTTCACAATATTAACATTCCAATTAGAGCAATTAGCAAGTTATGCAAATCTTACGTAGTTACAATAAGTGAAACTATCATGCTAGTACATATGATTGGCCAATTAAACTATTGCTCATAACATTACGCCATTAGGTACGCAAAAAGTTGAACTATGAACCGCTTCTGAGCGAATTCAAATTATGGCAGAATTAATTTTCAAAATTATAGAGTCTGTGTGCAGTCAATCAAAATAGAAAGTTGGAGTGCCAACTTGATTTTGGTTAATGATGGAAATATGTTTAAATAGTAATCGCATGAACAATCCGCAATATTGTAGAGATGATATCTAGATTATTGTATACCATATCATTAGAAAGCAATATCACAAGATAGTCTTCTACATGACTCAAACTGGGTGATTAAGGCGTTTCCCTGACCAAATAACCCTGAGCATTCGTTCCCTCTATGCCGCCCGCATCCTGCGCACATATAATTCACACAATTTTTGGAATTATTTTGATTAAAAAAGATAAGCTATCTTTTGAAATGAAATAAAACGTGTAGAATATAGATTTTTAAATTTTCTATCCGTTAGTGTAATCCTCAAATGATTAGAGCGTTGCATTTAGTAACAGATGCATAAAACCAACAATTTTAGTCATTTTTTTAAAGTAGATTTTAAATTTATTTATAACACATAAAAACAAATTAGAACGTGGAATATTTTGATCTGACATCGAACATTAATAATGTGCTTTTACATGTAGATTATTTCTCATAACTAATGAGTTAATAGTCTCTGAATAGCGAAGAAAAACGCACTATCGCAAGGTTTTGGTCGGGGTATCGCCTTAAAAGCTGTTTTACGAAAAAATGGCTAGTTGTAATGAGTTTGGCTATCTATTGGATTTTAGTTTGTCCATACGCGGTCTCCACTGTAACACCTGTCTGCTCCATCAACCGTCTGTCCGTCTACAGACATGGCCGGTCCATTTCCACTTCAACATGCTGATTCTACGTGCAACTACTGCTCTCTCCATTGCACACTGAGCAACCTTGAATTTGTGGACCAGGCCTATGGCGAGTGTCCATGTTTCGGTCCGTGTAAGTTATTACGTGTATGACGCTAGTTATAGACCCTTTTTTTTTGGATGGGAAATCATCAAATGACCCCTCCCGCCCTGGGTGGAGCGGTAGGGAGTGTCAGACTCTTACTGACTAAAACCCACCCGTGCTCCTTCATGTGCCCTTTGCGTTCCAGGGCCGCGGTAACTCTTTCGAACAAATTCCGCAACCTGGTTATAGACCCTAGTTTTAAACAATTGTGGGGGATCGATATAATCAAAAGATATCGCGCAACAACAAATACACAGAAAACCTAACGCAAAAAAGCTTGTCCAACACAAATTTACGGAATTATGCGCGACAAACTCACAAACACACCTGGCAGTACAATCAATGCAAAAACGCTAGAACATTATATCTTACCAACATAATATTCACACCAACCACAGCAGAATAAAGTCGAACGTGGCATGTTATTTAAATTAACCTTCTCATACAGTTTATGTGAAGCAGAAACATTGAGTGTGGCGTCGTTAGGGGTACTGGCAGAGTTGCATTTATTTATGAAATGTAAATTCGTCTGATTGTAATAACAAAACTCGAGCCACTGCTCTCTATATTAAGATGTATTATTTGCATACCGTATGCGAACGTGTGTCCGCGTGTTTGTTACGTTTAAGCTGCGGTTACGGGCTAGCTGAAAAGTTATGACTATTGCGTGTAATACATTAGATTTAGTATCTAATATTATATTTCAATAGCGTCTGAGAAACAGTGATTTTGATCAAAATGTGTATTGGAATTATATGCCCATTTGGTCTTCTAAAAAAATTGCGTTAAAATGTCATTATACAAATTAAACTAGATCACTGCTTTGTTGCAAGGAAACCAAGTTTTTGTTGAAGACAAAGTGCCATGTTTGGTGTACAATAAACAATCAAGAACACACTAGATAGACTGAATTAAAAGAATACTAAAAATACAAGAAACATGTAATTAATCAATTCCAAAAGTGCTTGATCAGTATCGTGACGACAAAACACCAATATTTCATATTTAATTCATTAATATTTAGCAAACGTATGACAAATATACGAATCACGGACTCTAGGAGAGTAATTTATCAAACCGAACAAACAATAGTTTTCACGACAAACCTATATCGATAGAACTTAACATTAGTCGGTACATAGGTACCTATTACAGTTACGGAATTTGTTCAAAAGGAGTCACCGTGGCCCTGGAACGCAAAGGGCACTAGGAACACGGGTGGGTTTTAATCGGTAAGAGTCTGATACTCCCGTCCACTCTGCCCAGAATGGGAGAAGTCATTTGATGATTACCCATCCAGAAAAAAAGTACCTATTACAACATCACTATGTAGGTACCTACCAGTAGTAAAGTACCGAAATGCAATTGTCATAGAACACGCATCGGTCAAACTTTATCAATAGGATATCAAAAGCAATCAATCAACGCTAATTTATAATAAAATACATGAACCGCACACAACAACGATACCGATTTCCAAAGTTAGAGTTGTTGGAAGTTTGAAAAAGTTCTATCGATAAATTTGGTAACGTGCCCGCGGCTTTGCTCTTGTTTATATAGAATTTCGCATAAAAAAGTAGCCAATTTTCTGTACCAAAATTCTTAAAAATCGGTTCAGCGATTTAGACGTGTAATCGAAACAAGCAAAGTCACTTTTTTGCATCTAAGGAATTAGCAGGGATTAAGATTGATATAGCTTTCGAGAAGTTTCATACAAAATATCTATACATTGATTCTTTTTGGACAGGTCCAGTTGGTGCAGTATTTTTATGCAAATGAATAGCCTTTTGAGCCCGTGCAATATTTCGATACGTTTTAAATATAGTTTTGTTGCGTTCCTGATCCTTTTTATGTTGAAATCAAAAAAATAAATGTAGCAAAGAAACATGACATTTCGAACGAAAAATATTACTACGGCGAACGAAAAATATCGATACATTTTCGACAAGCCTATCTATCGTGAAGCGGCGCGTGCGCAAACCGTTATAAAGGATAACTTTTAAAAAAAGAAGGTGTGACGTAACGATTCGTGACTCCACACGGCGGAGCGTGACTCTTGTGACCACTTGCCGACGTTTGCTCTGTGTTTAATCGGTCTTGCCCTCATCTCTATAGATAAACAATAGTTAACGGTTTTTCGGGTTCAACTTTGCATGTTTTTAGCACTTTTTGCCGTTAGGAAGGATGGAAATATCGATTTTGTTTATTTCCGTAGTAAAATCGTGAGTAAGGTTTAATGCTTAAATTATATTTCGCCTTCAGATAGTTTGATTAATTGAATGTAACTAAAAATCAGACAAGAAATATGATTCGTAGATTATTCAGTTTTTGCAGAAAGTTTTTAAAAAATACATTCCGTTGTATTAAATTCTCATGGCTCAAGCAGGTTTTAACAACAATAATTTCATTGATTAGAGACGCAATTCTTGTATTTTTTTGGAGCGTTTGCATACGCATAACACACCTCTAATTTCCCTACATTTTGAAAAGTTTTTGACATTGATTGTCGAAGACATGATATGGTAAATTGAGTTTGATCGGTTTTTAAGTACGTACTATAGAGTTGGCCTTCTGATGTACCCTATGCCTTACTTGTTTCGAAAAACAGGTGCGATTTTATATTCTTATATAACATATATTAAATAAGAATAAAATATTTGTCAAAAAATAAATTGTGCTACCTATATCGATAAAACAGATTTACCAGAGACATAACGCTAATCTCCAACAAAATCATGCCCATAGGAACTATTTTGTTTCAATTTCTTACCGCCCATTCACAATAGACTGTCTAAAACCATAATCAAATAATGAAATACAGTCTTTACAAAGCACAACATTTAAACATCAAAAGATAAAGTCAAATTATGAAATCACAACACTATCGTATTTGACAATTCAATAAACGAATTACTAATGCGGTTGCGGCGAATATCGGAACTAATATACTAATGAAGAAAGTATGACTACTAGTGCCATTGTCAGGGGTAACATAGTTAGGCAGTGTATCGGGTCATGAGAAGTCACGACAAAGCTTTATCTTGGTAGAAAGTGGATCACTGTTGACTTCAAGAGTCGGTATGGTTCTTATGGATTTGGTTCTACGCAACAGATAATAAGTCACGATTGATTGTCCTATACTGTTATGAACTTATATTGTTTTGGGAATTAAGGCGTAAGCGATAGCGATATAACTGACTGGAGTACACAGTTTTACCTGTTTTAAGTCGCAGTATGTTTTTGTTGAATCATAATGCATTAGTAGCTTTTAATAAGCAAAATAAATAGAATTTTCGAGACCCAAATTACTTGAAAAAAACTGAAAAAAAAATAAGATTGATTTTAATCTAAGTTAACACAATCAGTCAACCAGTAGTTTAATCAAGACTTCTATAACACGAGGCCTAACTAAAATTTATATTTAAATTGAAAAGGGACACCGCTAAGTACACTAGTTTTGTTGATAAAGTAATTTGAGAAAAAAATACTTGAAAGATTTCGTAGAAATTCTGGTAGCAAAATGTCTTGAAAAATACATAATTAACTACTAGCATCTGACAGTGACTTCACCCGCGAAGCTTTGCCTTAACCCAGAATAATTATTTATACCTAGTTAAGGTTTCAGAAAATCCATTTAGTCGTTATGGCGTGAAGTGGTAACAGACGGACAAAGGTTGTTTCGGATTTATATACCATAAATATGGATGGGAATTAAAAGCAAAAAAATTGCAAAGACGCGCAACGTACGTATTTGACGTATTGTAAATCTGTTCCCAGTTGAAACTCGCTAACCGTTTATCCCTTACACCATACGACATCATACATTTGTTGGGCGTATCGTCAAACGCCGATAATCTTACATCGCATCCGGCTAATCGAGCGTCATATTTTGTTTTGTGGGCGTCGCGTTGACGTAACCAATCGGTTCTCGAAAACTTTTGGTTATAATCCCTTAAGTATTTGTATGTCAATTTAATTCTTTTTAATTCTAATCTGGGAATGGGATTGAGATCTTGTTTGAAGTGCGAGGAACTGGTTATTAAGTGATGCTTAGGTGACGGACCTCCCGATAGATGAATGATGCAAATGAGCTGTATTTTTATAGTTGCAGTCAAGGCCCACTTATTTTGACATTATGAGTGTGTATCACATTCTATCACAATTAAACACTGCGTTATAGTTAATGAAGCAGAGAGCTTCCATGCTTTGACATGTCAATGCCTTGACACGGTATAATGGTGTGCTGATGTTTGTTAATATAGTTAAAAAACCGGCCAAGTGTGAGTCAGACTCACGCATCGGGTTCCGTGTCATTATCTATAAAAACGGCAATAAAATCACGTTTGCTGTATGGGAGCCCCCCTTTTTCCGGATGGGAAATCATCAATTGACTTCTCCCGCTCTGTCTGGAGTGGAAGGGAGTATTAGACTTTTACTGACTAAAACGCACCCGTGATCCTTCTAGTGCCCTTTGCGGTCCAGGGCCGCGGCGACTCTTTCGAACAAAATCCGCCATATTAGCAGGCACTGAACCTATGGGGCCCCGTCTTCTTTGCTGACAGCTCTTTGAGACACGCGTGGAACACGATGCGCCACTGACCTGGACCTGGTTGCTATCGAACGGTGCCTACGGTAGCCGGAAATTAACTGTTTATCACGGTTCATGAGATACAGGCTGGTGACAGACATACAGTGGAGTCTTAATAATAGGGTCCCGTTTTACCCTTTGGGTACGGAACCCTAACAAAATAGTCATTTCATTCTTCAGAATATTCTGTATCATTTATTTCAATAAAGATTTTTTTTTGTTTTTTTTTTTATATAAAGATTAGCCAAAAAAAAACGTGCATGTATCTTCTTCAATTCACCAATTTATACATCGGTTTTTTATAAAATACAAATAAACTATTCAGCCACCAAGACATTTCCAAGACACTTATGACAGCAGTCATTCAAAACTGCATTCAGAAATAATGTTGTCATACAATACCGTACTCTATTTAAGATCATGATACCATCTGACCTACAGCCGCAGACATCATTTAAATATATCTTGTTAAGTAGATTAAAGTTTTTACGCAACGATACAATGATATTTTGTATCTACTTATTGTTTCCTTACGTATTCATAGTGGGGAAGTGACGATCGTATTTTGTTACTTCAAAGCTGTTAACGAACATTTTGACACGGTTACTTTTGAGAAGCCAGTAATTTTGATGGCGTGCTGATTGGCTGAGGGGCATGGAAAAGATAACGTCTTGGGTCGACCCTAAGTAGCTTGAAATAAGAGAAGAAATATAAAGGTAAATAATCGTGAACGATTCGATTAGGTTAACGCAAAAGTAATAATAAAGTAAAAATAAGTAAAGTATTTGATAAATAAATGATAATGATAAATGATGAATTGGCCAAACATCGTTAAAAAATACTTGAAGCAGAAAAAGCTAATTATAACCCATATAGTTCTCATATTCACAATATTTAATTAAAATAAAATATAATAATGGGAAGGGACAGTCATGATATTAATCTCTTTAAAATTGTCTCTGAGGGAGTGTCTGGGACTTAATTTATAAATTGCATGAATAGCCTTTTTTGTAAGACAAATACTGTCTGAATATCGGCATTTCCCCAGAACAAAATGTCATATGACATCACACTCTGAAAGTAACTAAAATACGGTCACTAAATAAATTTAGCCATGAATTTTCCTAACGGCATATGCTGCAGAACTGAGCTTTTTTGACAGTTTGTCTATATGGGGCCCCACTGAAGCTTCGCATCCAAATTGATGCCTAAGAACACTGTGGTATCGTTGGGTTTCAACTCTTCATCCTTTTTCGATTCAACAGTGTTCATTTTTCGCACATTAGGTAAAGTAAACTTTATGAATTTCGTCTTGTTCTCATTTAGTATTAGATTATTAACATTGAACCAGATTTCATCGGTCATTCATAAAAACTGACACAATCTTTACTTGACCACGTGGTTCTACCTTGGAACTCCACGTTCTATACTTCAAGATTAGTCCTACAAGAAATCCATTCATCTATATTCTTTGACGTTACTCAATATCCAAAACTCACAAGTCCTTTCCAAATCAATTAAAACAAAAATCCATTAATCACAACCACGCATAGCGCATCCAATACACATCCCATCTCGATTCGACTTCACAGAATCGATACTATGAATACGATAGTTCAATACACAACAATAAAATATCGTTCAAGGTTGCTCAAATCCGGATCGAAGATCGCGTCAGTGAGCGGCTGAACTGTGAACTATTGTATGGAACCTATCCATTGTAGTTAAAAGTTTAAAGAATGTCGTAGTACCACGCCCAACAGCTGGTGAACGGGTCACAGTGTGTCAGTGGTAAAAAGCTTTTTAGAGGCCTTGATTTTAAGAGATAGTGATAGTGATATTGTTTTGTATGAATGTGCGTATAGTAGCTTGGATATACACGTTTTGTATTTTAATATCGTCTAAGCGAAGAAATCTCATGAAATACATTAGAGACCAGACTTTTGACATGCAAGGATGCTTCTACTTAGATTTTTGGCCTTACCTGATAGCGACCGCCCACAACCACTCAAGCCGTGCCCTAAGCTTGTGTGTTAAAGCCAGATGTGCATCTGGCTTTTACCCCATAATATGGCTTGTAATTGATTATCAGATAGGGTCCAGTACAATCATATTGATTAACTTTAGAAATTATCCCAAAGGAAAATACTCCCGAAATAAAAAGTATCCTATGTGTTATTCCAGACTAAAATCTACCTCTGTGACTAATTTCATCTAGATCCGTTCAGCCGTTCTGACGTAAAAGGGTAGCAAACAAAGTTTCACTTGTCACAATCACGAAAGTTTGTATCTATGGAAGATACAAACTTTCGTGATTATAATATTAATAAGGATGAAGATGTTAGATGATGATAGTTACCGTCACCATAATGTGAATTCGAATTGAACAACGACCTTGAAATTAAAGTTTTTCTATAAGACGTTTCTGATTCATCATCATCCGAAGCCCGCCTTGGCCCAGCATAGGCCAATCCCCAGATTCTACCCACAATGGCAATAATATCAACTGCCCAACTGGCCACCGAACAAGTGACACTTTTTCTTC
This sequence comes from Hecatera dysodea, assembly GCA_905332915.2. Taxonomy (NCBI): domain Eukaryota; kingdom Metazoa; phylum Arthropoda; class Insecta; order Lepidoptera; family Noctuidae; genus Hecatera; species Hecatera dysodea. The sequence continues at coordinate 10,905,582 of HG995309.1, read as the reverse complement.
CCATTCCTCGTTTCTGTTTTGTTCTGTTTTTCATTTATATTTTTTCTTTTTCTAGGTAATACTAGTCCGCGGTCACTACGTGTCGTATCTGCCACTGTGTAGCCGCAACGAGCCAGTGTTCCTGGCAGTGTGCACGCCACTAGCCATGCCCGAGACCCGCGAGTGCGTGGTGCACGGTGCCACCAACGTCTTCACTACCGTGCACGCCATGGACATGAAGATACTGCATATTGATACCAAGTAAGTAAACTGAAATCAATAGTTGCATTGATCTTAGACGAGAATTTATGCTTCTATTAAGTATTGCGTCATTCTTGAAGCTTCTCCAAAATCCAGGTATAGGTATCCAACTCCAACTACAAATTCATTATTGGGCAGTCTCTCGGGAGCTCGCCTGCAGATCATCATACGTATCAGCATACTGCATCAGCTGCATACAGCACAAGCCCCGTTATTGTAGTGATATTTCGAGGATGTCAATAATCATCAGTGGACGTCTTTCAGCTAGAAAAGCGATTGCAAGATGCAACGGTAGCTTATAATCTCAAAAAACCTACCACAGCATAGCAACGTTTGCTAGTAGTAGACTCAAGAATCTAACTTGAATAATAGAATTGTATACCAAATAACAAACTACAAGGCGATACAGAGACACAACAATATAACAGTCCGACAAAATCAACCACTGTCGTCGAAACACGCGATCTAGATTTACATGAACTACAACAAACAAACACCCTACTGGTTCAAGGCTTTACAAACAATAAACAATACACTATGTGTAACTGTCACAGGACTACTGTCCATCAAAGGCTGAAATGTATGACAACATCTCTATTGAGCTTGCTTCATATTCATGCATGTCGTCAGTTCGTCACCGACATTCAATGGCACGAAATAATAAGACGAGTTGAAATATATGCAATGGTAAAGAGATGAGTCGCACTCGACATTCAAGTACAAATAATCTGACGTTTTTTATGCAGCTGTCGCCTTGCAATGTGGAATTTATACGTAGAGAATAATGTTGTTGAAAGGGTGTTGCGTCTGAATGGTCAATGTCATTGATATAGTCTTCACAAGTGTCTTTTACACTAGCTACAGTATAATTTCATCTTTTATCTTAATTTGTTTCTGTAGTATCTGTTAAATTGGTTTTTGAATGGTTGTATTTTGGACTTTAGAAATATAAGGAGGTTAAAGAATCAAAGTTAATCACAATAATAACAATTGCATTGCTAGTTTAAATTTCTACCAATATCTTACAGGCACCTATGTTTTCTGTTCAATTGTTTCCCACGTTTGAGAATTCTGCCTACTTACCTGACTTATAAGTACCCAACCCAGCCAATAGCAACATAATTAATATCTAATTTATTCAAATGCTCAAGCCATCGGGCCTTTCATTGCACTATATTTCCGTGGCTGGTGTTGAAATGTAAACACGGCTGTCACCTGCTCGGAAGCGGACAGACTTTGCATACAATGACAAAGTTACAAGCTCCCGTGAAACTCTGGATTAGGGCGGAGAACACACTGGTTTATCTTTAAGATCTTGTGTAAGTTTTCAGAAACATTTTAAAGATCATGCAAAATGTCGAAAGCAAATATTAAAGAGGAACTGTTGCCATGTGCAAAATTTGATTCGCAAATAAAAATAAATGCAGCACAACTAGGTATGCTGTCAATACAATACAACACAATAATGATGATGAAAATATCACGCGACAAGAGACATAATAATTGTTGAGTAAGATTTGACACTTGTGTGTACGTCGATATGTGCCGAATACTCTTAGTAAATAAAAAAAACGAAATATTTTGAAGTTATTCACATGCAAACAAAAAAGAATAAACAATGCAACACACAACATCTGTACACCTATCAAAGATACATGTAAGTAATATTATTTATTTACAAGTATTTGCAGTCAACATTTCCAATAAATTAACTTGATTTAAACATAAAATACAAATGGATTTAGCATAAATGACGCCATGCAGTGTATCCCTATTAATTAACAGACAAGTCGATATATTTTGTACGATACATATAAAATCATAGATTATTTTAAAGCAGATACACATGAAGCTGAAAAAAGTGGAGACAACAAATTGATACACAACATTATTATTCGTTAGTTCGGCACTCTATATCTGCGTAAAAGCCGAGATATGGCCTAAAAGATTAACCTTAGTTTAGAAAAAGTTAATTGAATAATATAAGATCCAAGAATGCCAACAAAAACGGCATTACCAGTATAGATAAGAACATAGCCAGTAGACTGCATACTGCGGAAATTCTAGCATGAGAAGGTAGACATTTAATGTGGAAATATAAAATTGAGCTTATTGCCAAAGTAAGACAGAGTGCCAGAAAGTAGTTTCTTTCGCAGATTGCAAAGTACATATAATGTAATATTTCGAAGCACTTTCGTGACTGCTAAAGATTGATCACGGAGATGCTTAAGAAGACAAAGTAAGGTGGATTCCACCAGTCAAAGAAAAGAGTATTTTGTTGAAAAAAATTGTATTCTGGGTCAGCTTGACTATGTCAAGTAGAATGCATTGTTCGATCTTTTATATCCAATTCATAACGATGTATCAGACAACCTGTTTCGTCACCAGTGAAGCCCTACCTTATAATTACCTATGATTTATATGTTAAGCGGATCACGCACGGCCATATGTCACAAAGTCTATAATGTTCTATTGCATCTGGCAGTCGTAAACATTATTGTTCTGTCTTTAGCGACATTATGCGGTTTTCAATAAGCCCTACGTCACATAGATGCAAATATTCAGTTGTTTAGTTATGAGTTGTTGCCGTACGCTTAGCGGGTGAGTTTAATATTGATTATTAATATTATAATGATGTGAAGTTTGTTGGCTTTGTGTCGGACGATAGAGTTATTATTATCTTATTTGTTCTTTGTTGTTATTCAGTTCTGGTTGTCAATTTATCTTTATAAAACTCTAACGTTACTGGTGACTAAGTGACTGATAGACAACGCACAGTCAAAACAACTGATCATAGAGAACTGAAATTTGGCATGTAGGTTTCTTGAAGAGTGCAGGGAGCACTAAGAGAGAATAACTTCAAAATTCCTACGGGAACGGAAAATAACGTGATATGCGTGTACGCGGCCGCGGGAAAAAGATTGAAGTATTATATAAAATAAACAAATACCAGCGTTTTTGTTTTTGTTTTTATAAGTGATGGCCTTTTCATAACTTAGAAGGCTTCCGTATTCAATATCAGAATTGACCGACCTGAACAATTCTTGACAAGCAGTTGTTTCTCTAAATTATGCTTTGGTTGCGACTTGATAAAAATTCCCCCTAGATTCGATGTTCAGGAATAGACTTGTGACAAAGTAATTCTTGATCCGCGGCTGATTGTGAAAAAAAAAAATTAAGGAAATAACATATGTTATCGAAATGTCATGTCGACAATCTCCTAACCATTAATGCATTTAGGCAATTACTACCACTGAAAGTTTCTTTATAGGCTAGTTTGATATGATTAAATCATGCATAACTCGTTGAATCATCTTCAACTTACAGGTTGCCAAAAACTGGATGCGAGAAGTCGAAAATAGATCTAAGTGGCGTGCAATTGGAGAGGCCTATGTCCAGCTGTGGACTGCAGCAGGCTGTTGATGTTGATGATGAAAAAAACCATCCGTCTGCATCCTTACATACAACAATAATACGTTCTAAATTATTTGATTAATTGTCTTTGCATCTTAAGCGGTAGTTGCCTTGGATATTACAATCATAATATTGTACTTTAAGTCCCTATCAAATATCAATAGCTTCTAAGAAATGTACTCTGAAATGATTGAACAGTTAAATTACATGATTATTTATCATTAATTTTATTGGAAATCTACTGCATTTAAAAGGTTAAGAGGTCATTACTTATGCCAGTTTACTTATGGACAGAAATTTTAATATCTGGGTATTTAGTGTGAGGATCGAGGACCTGCCGAATGGTACTATTTGAGAATCAGCTTGGAATGGTATAGATGATGTTCCCTACGAGAGTTCTGCGGTCGGATATTTAGGGTCACTCTTTGAGATTGGTGATTCTACAGTCACCAATCTCGAAGAGAGAGATATTAGCAGTTTGGATATAAAAGAAAGAAAAATAGTTTATTCCAATCAAACAGAAGCACATGACATTAAAATAAATGATACAATATACAAACAAAGGTAATAAAACTGGGGGAAAAAAATAAAAGTTAAAAAATTACATGTTTGGATACAGACCCGTTCATGTGCTTACATGAACGGGTCTGTATCCAAACAACCAACCATGCTCAACCCAGACACCAATTAGCAGACTTCGCTATATACAGTAGGGGCAGAGGTCTAACTTCTTGCAAAACAAATGTTGGGTTGGAAGGTTCTACGGTGCGGGAGACGCAGCATTGTAAGGCCTTCCACAAAGTGGACCCATAACCTGGTGAAGGCCGCGTGAATCCGCTTTTTTTTTTAAAGAAAATCATCAGATTACGTCTTCCGCTCTAGGCGGAGTGGAAGTGAGTGTCAAACTCTTACTGACCCATACATGTCCAACTGTCCTTTGCGTTCCAAGGCCGCGGTGTCTCTTTCGAACAAAATCCGAAAAAGCGTGTATCCAATGCATGTGAGATGCACAGGATCAGTCGTTATGGCGACGCTAAGAGGAAACCTATGTTCAGCAGTGGATTTGTTTCGGCTGAAATGTTGATGATGTGAATGTTGTTGTTGTTGTTGATGTTGATGTTGTTGAGGTGCATACCTGCAACCCACACATATTCGCGGAAATTAAAACTAGATATATATTTTTCATTTTTTAATAAAAAAAAAAAACATACAAACATCCGAATTGAGAACCTCCTCCTTTTTTAGAAGTCGGTTAAAAATGGATTTTCGCAAAGTAACGCCTGACTCAATAATTTTTTTTTTTTTTTGATGATATACAGCAGGGTGATGTTCTAGTATCTGATGTTTAAAGTGGTTTAACATAAAAAAGAAGCACGACACAATGAGTGTAGTACTGATAGAGTGAACTTCAAACAGACAATAAGAACATTTTGACCAAAAACACACGAGAGGCAACCGACACAGTATTCTGTTCTTGAGAGCTATCGCTACAAAACAATCTACTTTTACTTTCGTGAAACATATTAATGCAAATCTAAAACTTATTTATTCCTAATTACACCAGTATCAAAACATTGCATCTAACGCCGTTTTCAAAAATGACAGTCGCAAATTCGTTTTAAGATAAATATAATGAGTTATTAAAACCCCTCTAAAGTATTGCCAATGACCCACATCTTGTGAAGAAAACTCTTAACTCAATAGCTAAAGATAAATGCAAATATTAGTGTTATATCGATTACAATCGCTTTATCAGCTAATCAAATAATTGTTAACTCTTATTGTGTTGCATTAAGGTCGGTATTATTTGAAAAGGAATAATGAAACAGCTGAATTAAAGACAGTGTACAATCCTCTTATAATTTTGAAGAGTTTTGCGGTAGTTAAGTAAACAAATTGTTATGCGTATGAGCTAATCGCTACTGTTGCTTTGAGAGTGCTTAAGGTCAAGTTTAATTAAGCATTGACATGCGCATAGTGGGCCTGGACGACTCCGTGACGGAGGAGGAGGTTGTGGCCGCCGTCGCCAGGACTGGGGGGTGCTCTGCCGAGCTCGTCAAGGCGGGCACCCTCCGGCCTGACAACACGGGCATGCAAACCCTTGTGGTGAGCTGCCCCGTGACGGCGGCCAGAACAGTGTCGGAGGGTCGAAGGCTCTTGGTGGGGTGGGTTTCTGCGCGGGTAAAACTGCTGGAACCCAGACCTCTGAGGTGCTACCGCTGCCATGTGGGCAACCACACGGGAGCTATGTGCCCCTCGGAGGTGGACCGCAGTGGACTTTGTTTCCGCTGTGGTCAGCCCGGTCATCGGGCCGGCTCGTGCGAGGCCACGCCGCACTGCAGTGCATGTGCGGCTGTTGGCAAGCCGGCCGAGCACTGGGCTGGGGGAAGGGCCTGCGCGCCATCCGCCCCGACCAAGGGCAAGAGGTCCGCCGCCGCCGCCGCCTCTGCCGCCGCCGCGGCTTCCGTCGCCGCTTCTGCCGCTTCTGCTGTGGGTGCTGCGACTCCCGGTACTCGGGAGGGGGCTGAGATGGAGTGCCAGTAATGGTCCCATTTCGGCCTCCTCCAGAGACAAGTCGGCCGCTGTGCTATTGCGCAGTGGCTGATGCCTGTGGACGGTGAGCGTGGGTGGCTCGCCGTCCGATACCAGGCTGAGTCGACGACGCGTTGTGCTTCACGCGCGCCTCAAGGAGCCGTCAGCACCAGAGACGGGGCCCCATAGGGTCGGTGCCTGCTAGGGTTGCGGAATTTGTTCGAGAGAGTTGCCGCGGCCCTGGAACGCAAAGGGCACATGGAGGAGCACGGGTGGGTTTTAGTCAGTAAAAGTCTGACACTCCCTACCGCTCCACCCAGGGCGGGAGGGGTCATTTGATGATTTCCCATCCAAAAAAAAAAAAGGTCAAGTTTAATGACCTAAACAAAAACCAATATTGCAGTTTTTTTTACTGTAAAGTTAACATATTGTAAGTAAAGGCGTTTAGGCATGGCTTTCTAAAATAAACCATAAACAAAAAAAAAAACTTCACTTTTGACAATTGGTGACTAATTTACTCTATGACGTGATAACAGAAGGGGGGGTTTTGCGGACTGTCTTTGTGTCTCATTTGAAGAAAAAACTTTTATTCGCTCTTTCTATTTTTAATTTAATTTTTAAATTCAATGACTGCAGTCTATCATAAAACAACGAAAAGCGAATTTAACAAAATAATCTGAAAATTATACTATAGGCACTAATGTTATAGTTAAAACAATTAAAAAACACAATAGACAAATACCCAAAATTACGAAATCAAGAACGATTAAAAGTAAAATTACTATGAACTTGAAAAATAAACACAATCTGTTGGGGTCATCTGATCCATCAATCATTTGGACCTTGAACAACCACAATGGTTCATTGGGTACCGTTCTATAATGTTTGCATAATAGCCAAAAACACTGCTCTGATTTCTAAATAATTATTGTCTATGTTTTTAGACTCTAGTATTTGATTATTTGCCTTGAAACTAAGCTGGTTTTAATAAGATGATTTTTAATTAAACTAATTCCAATTTGATCTTTACGAAACTTCATATTCATTACTTAGTATTGAAATTCATGTTGTTGTTGATTTTTTATGTTAATTAGTGTTACAGATTTTTCGATGTTCAATTACGAATTAATCAAACAAACTGCAAACTGGACCATTAAAAGGACTCTTGAAATCATGCAATGTTGCATACAAATTAGTTTAATTAATTTACTAATCGCAATCTATCGTACGTGGTACATTCTCACACATTTATCTTATGACTACTTGAAATTGCGCAAGAGAAGAGACCGGGTCCATGTTTATAAAATTGATCAAACCGATGGACAACCAACTGAGGACTAAGATACCATTTGTAAAAAACCTAATTCGTCAAATTATGCTGTCTAACTACAAGGTTACAAGGTGGGAGGAGGTACTCAAGGTAGACTGATCACCTAGTAAAGGCCACAGGAATCCGCTGGATGAGCGATGGTGATGCAAAGGATCATAGATGAGACGACTTTCGGGTGAGGCCATGTCTAGAAATGAAACTGTTTCGGCTATAATGATGATGATAATGATGAACTAAAAATATGTAGCTGCTGTATACAGCGATGTCCAATGACCAAACGTCCTCTATAAGACGGAAGAAATATAAATCCCTTTAGGCATTTTGTAATGTGCGCTTATATGTGTGGTTATAGAATGAGGTCTCGACATTATCGAAAAATATTGGACACGTATTTTTTTGTTTTATCATATCTATAAAAATTGACAGAGATAAAAAGCTCGAAAGATCATGAGTCCCCGGGCTTATGACGTCATGGCGTGGTAAAAATTGTAGCGCGAAGTGACGTCACATGAGTTTTCAACGCACTGTACCGTCTTCATTTTTTGTTTACGTGAAAAAAATAAAAATACGTGTCCAAATTTTTTTTTTAAATCTATCTGATGGACTAATTAGATTTTTTTAGTCAACTACCCTATTCTGATCGTGTCTTCTGCTTGTCCAGTAGTGAATGGCATCTGGGCTGGGAGAGAAGTTCACTGCACGGTGTCAGCTGGTACCATCTGCTTCATCCTGACTGCTGCAAGGAGGCGCAGAGCAAGCATCGGTTAAGTGAGTATTCTCTAGTCACCGTTTCTCATTCAACTTTCCCGTCGCAGGTCTGCTGGAAGAAATTTCTCTTGAAATATGCATTACCTTTGTCCTTTTCTATATTTATATATGTATGTATCTATATTACTTTATCTTTTGTTTTGATAACCATCCTGCCGAAGGGTATTTAGTAGCTTCAAGTAAAATTATGGAATCCAGCTGCATCCGGACTTTATCATCTGTTTTGTGTTTACATAAATAAATAATATGTTAAAAAGTGTCCACATACACACCACCATACCACCCACCACGAGATTAAAATATAGCCTGTGACACTCACAAATAATGTGGCTTTCTATTGGTAAAATAATTTTCAAAATCGGTTTAGTATATCCAGAGATTATCCCCTCACAAACTTTACCTTTTTGTAATATTAATACTATAGAAGAATATTACGTATTTGGCGATTACAATCTTACATTTGCAGCTTTATTATTAAAGAATAGTAATTTAAATCTCGTGCGTGTCCGACTCGCTCTTGACAGGTTTTTTACTGCTGAATTTCTTACGTAAATCTTCAACTACCACCGAAATAAAAAAAAATCGGACAAGTGTGAGTCAACCGCCAAAGTTTCCATACAACACGAAATTGCTAGTGTGGTCAACGTTTTATAAAATTTTGAAAATAAAAATAATCACCATAATCGACTAACCCTTTCCCAAATCGCCTGATAAAAGGTCAGTCGGTTGGCTTTAAGTCACACTAAACTAAATCCGGGTGAATATTAAAAATGTTGTTTGGAGCGACACCTGACCTCCACAATCCAATTATTCGTAATTCGTACTGATAGTTTAAGGTTAGGTTAGCTTAGTTTTCAGATAGTTGAATACCTACAATGTAGGTATATATCGGGTTTGGTTTAGCCGGTTTAGCACAGGATTCATATGGTTTAACGCTTACGTGTGTCGTCACTTTGATTGGTATAAAAATTATCGATGGTCGATGTGGCGACGCGCGGCGGTTGAAATAGTCCTATTCCCGCAGTGAACGAAAAATGAAGGATAAAATATACATATATGTATGAACATGTTGATAATCTTACACAAGAGAAACGATTCACAAAAAAAGGAGACAATATTTTGGATGAGGCAAACACGATTATACTAAAGTTTAGTTTATTCGTTCACTGTTACATTAATACTGATTATTGAATACCATTCATTAAAGGAATTTTGGTTCTAGGACATACCGGTTTCCTCACGATGTTTTCCTTCACCGTTTTGAGAGCAGTGGTGATGAAATAAATTACACAAAAGTAATGCGCCTGGCTGGGTTTGAACTCGCGACTTCGTAAGTCGGGGCCGTTACCACTCAGCCACCGCTGCTCTTCACCAAAATTCGAAGACATGTGACATTCACCAACCCGCACTGGGCCCGCGTGGTAGATTACAGCCCATTTCCTCTCCTAGAGAGACGGCCTGTGTCCCAGCAGTGAGAACATTAAAAGGCTGATTATGCTATTAAAGGAATTAAAAAAACAGAAACATTACTCACTTATGAAACTCGGCAACAAAAAAATTGAAATCATTACATCTAGATACAAACAGTACTTCTAAACGTAATTCCATAACACAACTCGTGCGCAGGCCGGACCCGTCAATCTCGCGGTAAACTGCACGCCTTAATAGATCTCTAAACGAGTGCGCATGCGTCCATTGTTTGTGATTAATGACGTAGCATCTCCATGTCCTGGTGAACGAAAAGCGTGGGAACTTTTGATATTTATGATGGCATTAAAAATTGGGCTATATGACAGCGATAGTTTTGCCATGATTTCTTCAAATATTGTAGTCTGTTATCAATAATATCGAAAGAAGTTGACTATAACTACATATATGATCTTAAGTGATGTGATGCGTTTTATGTATGGCTCGATATGACTACGTTTCAGGTTTTGAGTATTTTATAATTTAGTAATTAGGACTAAATAAATGGCAAATAACCTACTGTAGCCTACTGCATGAACGAAGATCTAACCTTGCCTTAAAAACCATTTCGCAGATGAATAGCGGTCTTTAATGCTCTCAAGCAGTTGCGTGGGTCGTTGCTTTCTTAGTTTCTTTTAAGTAGCACAGCTCAAAGACTGCTAAATATTAAGGTGGGTTCAAACAAAATGAATGTCGCGGAAAGATGATAATCGACTATCGAGCACATCTCGCACGATCGCTCGATAACCTACGACAACACAAAAGCGTTTAACGCAAACTTATCTGCGACAACACACGTTGGAGAAAGTCAACGACTTGACGCGACGCGACGTGACGATCGTGTGTGAACCTTCCCTTACGTGAGCGATTATATCGACTAAATCGAGCACTTGACTAAATATTACTAAACGAATCCCAACCCTATGGCCACAACATAGTGTTCCGTTTTCAAAATCCTGCTCAAAACTCGTGACTTCGCGCTTGACGCAAACTTGGTAAATCCAAAATTGGAACACTTTCTGAGGATCCGCGCTAAGATGTTCATAAGTCAAATGTCAGGCAAATAGAAGACGCTATGGCAATAAACTATCGACGAATAATGAAATACATGATGTACGAGTTATTCAGATGCAAATAGTCCATAAAATCATATTCCGAACACGGATATCATCCATCAACAGTTTGAATATTATGGTAATGAAATTGATTATTTATTATTAAAATATGTAGATTTCCACAATCATTAGAATTTGAACTGAAACCGATCAAACGTTCAAAACATCAGTCCACTGAAATACGGAGCTCATAACTTACGTGTCGACCATTTAATCTAAATCTACGCCTATTTCTAGTTAGAATGAGAATTAATTACTACAATTTACATTCATATCATTATGTCATTCGTTAAGGTGCGCGTAGGCAGAGTTCTGAATACAGCTCGCAAATCAAACCCACTTTAGCCAAACATACCGGTATGTTGAAAATAAACATACTGGCAGTATGCCGACCTGCAATCGTAGCTTCGTCAATCTCTTCCTCTAAAACCAACAGTCGAGATTGCACAAATGATCGGCTGGCATTAACCCTCATTACTCTCCTACAAACGTATATTCTTAGTTCGAAATATGAAATAATTCAACTGTCACGTCGACATAAGACGTATATTCGAATGACGGATTCGATTTATGAAGTTTGTGGGATCGGAATCGTACTTGGCAATGCATCGCAGTCGAGTCATCATTCGACATCATTCGAATGATTCGATAATCGGTAATGACAAGGACGGTTCTCTGCTTGTGCGGTGACCTTTGGAAATTATATTGGGTTTGTTTAGCGGTAACTGCTTCGATTGCGTTTTATTATAAGTTTTTGTTATTGATATCTACTACTTATAAATACATACATAGATTCTATCTATTGTTGCTTTGCCAGTATTAATTTTGAGAAAAAGATTTTTATCTAATATCAAAAGTTTAGCAAGAAGCTTTTTTGGTAGATAAGTACTTATTTGATCGCGCTTGCAAACGCGTCTCTTAGTCAGCTTTTATGTTGATTTCATAATTTTAGTAACACTTGCTTTGTCACTCTAAAATATTACTGTTATCATCAAGTACTTTGCAGTATTGTATAATATTATGAAAATCATAAAAGCTTCACCAAGCATATTCGTTGGACGGTCGCTTGTGTGCCGCGGTGCAATTACAGTGGCGGGTTGTGTGCGGGCTTGGCGGCCGGCACACACTTCCTTCACGAATTCTACGTCATCCATGATCCAGAACATGCTGAATTTGTACTTGTAGCGTACGAAACATTTGTGTATAGACAGGTTGGTCCGGATAGCGTTCTATAGATAACATCGCCGTTTAATAACTATCATAGTTATTCGAAAATTTCCAGTCATCATCATATTGATGCTTACGATTTTATTGCTTAGGACTTTGAAAGTTGGTAGCGTGACACTTTCCTTGGAAGAACGTTAAGCAATTGATCTTGCACCAGAACTCTCCTCGGTCGTGTGGAATTGCCATAAGACTTAAGGAACAGAGAGTGCATGTCTTTGCGCACACATTTGTGCACTATAATTATGTCCCGCGCTGATGTCTAGATCTTATGTCCTAGGTTCATCTCTCACTGGCTACCGTTGTTCTATAACATGAACACAAATTTTCCTACACTAACATAATAAATCAAAACAAACAGTGGCTATAGTATAATTGCCGCCGTAATGACCCATGATTTACAGCTTAGTCTCAAATACATCAATTGTTCGCTTAACTGTCTTAAAAGGCCAATTCATATGTTTTATGAGGAATTTAGAATGCTTTACAACAATTAATATCACTTCGTCAAACGTTTATTACGACTGGTTATTACTATGAGTGTATTATGCCTGCTGTACCAGCCAGAGTTTATCTTTCTAACTCTGAGTTAGTTGCCAATCCTACTCCCTCCCATATTAGCAACTGTCAACGGCATTATCCCAAGGGATAATTTTCGACATTCTCGCGAATTGTGCGAAATTCGTCGAAGATAATGTACGGCTTTGGAGTCTCCCCCTCAATCATAATAATATCTAAGAAGTTTATTATTTCCATGTCATAGACCTAAAGTTTAGAATGTTCTTGCGTTAGAGGTCCCGTAGAGGCAAGACAATATTTCCATAGAATACGAGTATACTTCCACTTTGTAAAATAATAACTTCGAAGAAAATTTTAGGACTTTCATTCCTTTAACTGCTACTAAAGAATCAAAACAGTTTTTTTTATCAATATAATTATGTTATAATAAACTTTGTTATGATTTTAAATCAAGCGAGATGCTCATTCAGAATTTTTGTCTACTCCAAAGAGTTCCTTACCTTTTAATTAGTTCGAATCTATGTCCCGTGTTAGCGCCGCTGAGTGTGTGTGTGTCTTAATTTTACGACTAACACTGAATAGGATAGGTTCGTAAAATCTGTTAGATCACTGAAAAATATTGGACAAATTTAATTTAATTCGTTGTTTAAACAATAAACGAAGACGTCAGGTTGCCTAGAAGTGACGTAACAATCCCCCTCTCCTGAATGTTTTGATACATTTTATTTTAGTAATTTTTATTGATTTCAAACAGCGAAACACAAATAGCCAATATTTATTGACAATTTAACTGACGGACTAAATATTTGTTTTTTCAAATAAATGTAGTTGAATATTTTTACGGACCCCTAAAGTATTAATTTAACTAAGATTATCTCGAGCCATATTAAGCGTTTATTGCCATTCTTTGTCACAGCTATAAGAAAATTTATTACTTATTGCAATCAGATACAAACGTCTTGGGTTCAATTAATTGTCATAGAGTAAGCGTAGATACTGTCCCTTGAAATATTTCATTATCATAATATTGCTTTTAATTTATTATTAGTGGACTGTCGATGGTGTAAGAACAATGAAAAATAGCTTGCTCTGGTGTCTGAGTAATTGATAACTTTTAATTTATTCCGGAATTAAATTCTTTATACCTATGTACATAGATAAGTAAAAAGTATTTAGCTTAAAATGTCTCTCCAACCAAGTTCTTGTTTCCATTTTAGTTTAAATTTATTTGTACTACATTACACTGGCACACAATTGTTTTCGCCACAATTTATAAGGATTTTATTCAAAAGTGGGGCGGATGCGGAATAAACCCACAAATGACTAGAGTTGCAGAATGACGATGATACATCGTTCTGTCTCCTGTAGGTAGGTCCCTAGTCCTGTTCCGGAAGTTTTCATATTAAAATGAAGAAAAAACTGTCTCATCAACTAATTTAAAGGCTCGGTTTGAAACCAACACCATTGACTTAAGTACAGTATCTGTTCTTAAGGTTAAACTAAAAAGCTCTGCTTACATATTTAACTACCTACTCAATTATTATAAGTTATTACTACGGTTTCCCCCGCATAATTATGTCCTGTGTAAAACACACTCACCAAATAATTATTACGCGAGGATGCGACAGTCCCAACACGGATCCAGTAGAGGCAGTGCGTGAATTAATTACTTCAATAATAATTGTTAATAAATGGTAATAAACTAATATTAATATGTCTATTATACCGTTAGTCTTGTCTGTTGAATTGCCGGACCTTAGCAGTAAATCACATAGGTAACTGTAAAGGGTGCTCTCGATTTATAAAAGAAAGGAAAAAAAATAAAGATTTTTTTTAAACAGTCGAATTGGAAATTATTAACATTATTGAAGTGGTAATACCAGCATATTTGTCGTTGAACAGACAGGCGATGGTTTCGCAAGGAAAAACAAAAAACGAAGCTCTGGAAGACCTCACACAAGGTGGACCGATGACTTGGTGAAGACCAAGGGAATCCGTTTGATGCGGGATGCACAGGACCGGATCTGGCAACTTTAGGGGGGGGGGGTCTAAACCGAACAGTGGAAGCCTTTCAGCAGCAAAGATCACGTTGGTTTCAAGCTGATTTCATGAGTTCAAGGGCTTAGTATTAGACCAGTACCTCAAAGAATTCAAATCAATAATAATACGTCTATTTAGTTAGTTGTAGTTTAATCTCATTTATTGAAATGTCGGACCCTAGGTAATGAACCATGAGGGGTACTCTCGATTTATAACAGCCGAATTCCAAATCAGTGTAATTGTTTCTGGCTTAAGTAGTAATACTTTCAGTATCTGAAATAATTCAAGAGATAATAAATAAAAACAACTATTAAACTACTACTCCGGTCCAATTAGCTCTTTTAATTGGGGTAAAGTTTCAATAATTTCACAGACACATTCCATTTAAAATGGTGTCGCCACGGACCGTTCCGATTTTTACCTCTATACGAAATAAAGTAACCTTGAATGTCTATTATGGCCGGAATTTGACTTATTATACGTGCCTAGATACTTAGCAATTTAAAAAATATACTAATAAACATAAAAATATTTTTAAGGAGGAAACAATTTTTTCTTCCAACAAAAAATAAATAAATTATTTTATTCATAAACAAATATAACGTAGGCATTTGTTAATTAATTTTAAATTTAGTGTTATTTACATTTTGGAATAACAAGGAATTCAAAAACATCCTATAGTTATAAACTTACAATTAGGACCTACATACATATATCTGTAATTCCTTTGCTTGTTTGACTTAGTAATTTATGTAAAAATAATAAACACTATTAATATTCTTGTTATTATAATAGGGACTCTTATTAAAAGACCTCTCGTATATTTTAGGAGTATCTAGATTTTATATTTGAATTAATGTCCCACGGGTTGATCAATATTCCAATTACTATAATCCAATTTAAAATCGATTTCCCAATTAGTTTCATTTATGGTAATCAAAGCACAAATATTAATATTGTTTGTTTACGATATCTAGAATGAAACTTACAGGGTGATGTTTAAATCATGGGCAATTTTTTTGGTGTCTGCCCCAAAATCCTTAAAATTATGACTGTTTCTCACATTTTGTTGAATTATCTTCTTCCTCTATTAATCCAAGTCAAACGATCTTGGGTTGTCGTTGCATGAAATAAGGTTTTTTAAAGTCCCTTTTAAATGAGGTCCGCCAGGTCAGTGGCAGGCGACCTCTTTCTCTCACTTTTGTTCTGGAAGGTTCAGTGCAGTCTTGACCACATGTTCTTCGCTACTTCTTCTGATCTAACCATACCAGCGAAGGCGATTTTCATTCATTTTACACTACATTGGTGCAATTTTGAAGCTTTCACGTATTTTTCAATATGAGTTTTATTAATTTTATTTTGTCCAAACATAAGGAAACACAAATGTTCAGCACGGCTGATTTTTCTTCCATTTTTCATAGTTAATCCTGTAGAAATTTTTATATTCACATAAAGTTTCCCTGAATTATTGTCAATCAGTTATAAAGTAAACGTAAAGAAGCCTGAAACTTTATTTACGAGTATGTTGCCACTGAGGTTTCATAATCATGGTAGTTATTTCTGCTCTTGAAACTGCAATGAATTATAAATTTAAATAAGCAACCTTTAATTGTAGCAAAAAGGTTAAGCTAATAAAAGTAACTCTATCTTAAATTCATATATTTAAATCGATCGGGGCCAGATTAATAACGATTATTTGTATTACAAAACTATAAAAAGGGCTCGGCGATTAAATACCAATAAATAATCACCGATACTTACAATCGTTTAGTAATAAATAATAATCTCGAATAACTTTATAAGGGAAAGCTGTTCCAACATAATAAAACGCTACAGTAACTATAAACAAATAAAACTAACTAGCGATGATCGCAGCTCATATTAGCATCGTTATGTATCGATAAACATACCAAATTGATTTCGTAAACAACGGTCATACGAATTGAGAATCGATTTATCTCCGAAATGATCGACAAACAAACGAGTATACCATTTATGACAATTCGACGGACGCAAGAATAGGATACCTTTTACGGCGATTCGTATGATCGGCCGGACCATTCCTGGCGCATGTAAATTACTATCATAACATCATTGTCAAAGTCAAACACCTTGTATAAGAAGTCTACATTCAAAGAAATTTCAACTTTATCTACCTGCATTAAGGTTAGGTTTAAAATGCTAATGAAGTTGTCTTGTTACTAAACGGAAGTTTTTAAGATAGTGTTAGCCGCACCTCGATAATCTTTAAATTAACGACGTTCTAATTTTAGGGCTATTCAATTATAAGTATTCACACTGAGATTGTGTTTGTTTATTTGTCGTTTCATTTCTTACAACCTCGTATGAACTGAATGACTCTTCTTGCTGCCGAAAGAGTAGGTAGGAATCTAAACTAGTACCTAGATTAGGGTATCATTCCTCGGAGACACTATTGAGTCCAAGAGGTGTAAATGTCTAGGGAAGTAAAATAACATAAACCACGCCTTTTTTCCCCAAAAGGTTAGGCAGAGGTGCAACTGTGGAAGTTAAAACGACATCTCCCATGTTAAAAGTGGCGAGGATATTGTTTTCTATGGGGCAACTTAACAATCCATTTGAAATTAACGATTTAGGAACTGCCCCACAATATGTAACTGATGCTCTTTTTGCCACTAAACCTAAGGTCACGTATTATTTTACTGGACTTGGTGTGGTCTACTAAAAGTGTACATATAAAAAATGTGTAAAGTAGGTACTGTATTAACAAGAACACACATGATGATAACATACCCACACCCACTTGAACCCTTTGTAACGGTGTATAATATCAAAATAGGAGAAATTCTTTTTTATGTATTGAATCATTACTCTTCCTCTATTACTTCATCATTCCTTTGATATTTTTAACTACGACAAAGAGGGCCTCTTTGGACTTTTCTGTCAGACTCTTACTGACTAAAACCAGCCCAGTGTTCCTCTCACCTACGTCGGGGATCGCGGGAACGTATGCAACTTCCGTAATCCCCGACTGGTGCCACCCCGCCTCTGCGGCCCACCTCGTGTCTGCGGAGGGAGTGTGGTGTTTGACTCCCTCCGCGACGTCAGAGAGGGGCGCACGAGAGCACCACGCGCCACCACCTCGGGTCCGGATGAATGGGGGTGACAGACGTCCCCAAGTCCGCCGCCCCTGGACCCAGTTAGGGTGGCCGGAAGAGGGCAGCGTACGCCCTCTTCCGACGCCCGGTGCGCCTGCTGCGGGCGGGGAGAGAGGTGGAGATCTCCCTTTCCCTTTCCGCAGCCTCCTTGTGCGAGACAACTATTTCGCAGAAGGAGACCACCGCGTCCCAGGACGCGGCTCCTCCCAAACCTTACCTTTTTTTTTTTTTTACGGGGGGAAATCCTCATGGATGTCCTCCGCCCTGGGGCGGGCGGAGGGGTCTGTCAGACTCTTACTGACTAAAACCACCCCGGTGTTCCATCTCTCACCTACGCCGGGGATCGCGGGAACGTAAACCACATCCGTAATCCCCGGCTGGTGCCGGCCCGCCTCTGCGGGCCACCTCGCGTCTACGGAGGGAGTGAGGTGTTAAACACCCTCCGTGACTTCAGAGAGGGGCGCACGGGAACACCTCGCGCCGCCACCTCGGGTCCGGATGAATGGGGGGCGACAGACGTCCCCAAGTCCGCCGCCCCTGGATCCAGTTAGGGGGGCCGGAAGAGGGCAGCATACGCCCTCCTCCGACGCCCGGTGCGCCTGCTGCGGGCGGGGTCAGAGGTCGAGATCTCTCTTTCCCTTTCCGCAGCCTCCTTCTGCGAGATAACTGTTTCGCAGAAGGAGACCACCGCGTCCCAGGACTCCTCGCCGCCGACCATAGATTGGACTACGGCCGGTAGCGAGAGGTCACTGCCCACCACAGAGATGAGGTCACGGCGCGGCTCCTCCCAAGCGGCACACTCTGCCAGCGTATGCCGCGCCGTGTCCTCCAGACAGTCGACGCAGTGGTGACACCGAGCGTCCGGCTCCCTGCCTATGCGACACAGGAACTTCCCGAAGCAGCCATGCCCCGAAAGGACCTGTGTCGCACGAAACGTCAGGGAGCCGTGCCTTCTCCCGAGCCAAAGGTCGAGCACTGGCCGGATGGCCTCGATAGTGACGAGGCCGGCGGAAGGGCG
This sequence comes from Hecatera dysodea, assembly GCA_905332915.2. Lineage (NCBI taxonomy): Eukaryota > Metazoa > Arthropoda > Insecta > Lepidoptera > Noctuidae > Hecatera > Hecatera dysodea. The sequence goes on along the minus strand of HG995309.1, from coordinate 10,886,778 downwards.
TGAAAGCCTGTCCCGCCATTCCGCCACCAGGACCTCGCGCAGCTGCGACCGACGCAGCTCGATGTGTCGCTGCATCAGTCGCTCGCCGCGCGCCCGCGCGTCCTCGCGCCACCGATACAGTGACGCGAGAACCTTCGCCTCCAGGTCCCATGGCGGAGATCCGGCCAGTGCGCAAGCCGCCTCGTAGGAGATCGTGCGATAACCCCTGATGACTCTGACGGCCATCACCCTCTGCGGCCTCCGCAGAACAGTGATAGTGCTGGCCGTCAGGTCAGCCGCCCAGATCGGGGCCCCGTAAAGGGCTATCGATCGCACGATCCCCACGTACAACCGCCTGCAGGCGGTGCTCGGGTCCCCCAGATTGGGAAGCAGCGTTGACAACGCCCCAGCCGCACCCAACAACTTGGGCGCCAGCCGCCGGAAGTGGGGGCCGAAATCCCACCGGCTGTCGAGCACCAATCCTAGATACTTCATAGTGGACTCGACAGCGATACGGACCCCCCCGACCACGATGTGTGATCCCGGCGGCGGTGCCCGCCGGGGGCTCCCAAACCTTACCTAAGCTAACCTCGGCCAAATAATAAAATGGTAAATTCTACGATACGAGCACGACGAATAGGCATGGAAAATAGGGTATAAACCGATGTATCCACTACTCAGATTACTTGGGTTGGTAATAGCATAAATTGTAGCTAGCAGTAGTAACGGTGATATCCGTTAGTAATACCTTTTATTTTTCTGGATAATCATCAAATGACTTCTCCCGCTCTGGGCAGAGCGGAAGGAAATGTCAAACTCTTACTGACTAAAACCCACTCATGATCCTTTTCGAGCCCTTTGGGTTCCAGGGCCGGTTAGTAGTACCCTCTGTTTCCCTTGTCGAAGAATATAGACATGGTATGGAATGCTATGGAAATAATGACATATGTACTCAACAGCTGTTTTCTATACCACCATTAAGGGTTTGGTCTCATAGTAAGTCTTTTATTGTATTAAATAACCTATTGTTTCCTCAACAGTAACACAATCAGAACAAGAGCGGTCCTGCATCGCACTGCTGAGGCTTCAGCGTCGCTCAGGCCAGTTCCTCTGGGTCCACGCTGTTCTGCAGCTCAAGGATAACCTGGAGAACTCGCAGAGACCCGTCATCGTGTGTACTAACCAGGTGTTGAGGTAAGTAGATGTCTTCAAATCATTAACTTATATCTTCTTCTAATACATAACATTCTCGTGTAACAACGTTAGTTACCATACTCCTCCGAAACGGCTTAACCGATTTTAATGAAATTTAATTTGCATATTCAGTAGGTTTGAGTATCGCCTACTAGCTATTTTTCATACCCTTAAATGATAAGGGTGGTCCACCCCTAATTTTTTATTTTATTTTATGTGGCAGAACGACGTTTGCCGTGGCAGCTAGTGAACAATAAGAACAGTGCGCATCACAGTGTTTTGACGTTAGACCTCTCTTCGATATCTATCAATTCTAGAATAAGGACACAATGAATAAATTCAATGATTATGATAGGTACCTACTTTTCTATGAAGCTGAGTAGGAATAGCAATAAAGGTGGTCCAGTAAGATGAAAATAGTGATAATTATGAAATTATGATTTTATAACTACGCTATTTTCTAGCAGTGCATAAAAAATCTTATCGCATTTCATCCTAAGCACAAAATAAAACATCTAGATTTAGATTAGCCAACAAATTCAACTCAAGCACTCAACCACATATTTGAAGTAATAACCCTATTCTCTGTGCCCATAACCTAGGGTACTACACCACTAAATTACCCCTCAACTCACAAACATTCTCCATAATAGCCCGTCTACATAGGATCTCTGATTACCCACTAATACGTCAAAACGAGCGGCATTGCCCGATCAAGGGTGAAATCACTTCATTGGCCGTCCTGCGCAGGCACAATTATTATTGTGTTCACTAACGTCAAATGGATAGATTGTATAGCGATGAAGCAGAATGATCACAATATGACGTAAAACGTATTTTTCTTATTGAAGTACTTAAAAATTAAAAAGGAAAATTATTTAGATGGAAATTTCAAAAAACCATAAATAATAAAAATTAAATCAGCAGTCCCTATACTTACCCAAAGTTATATCAAGGTACCTTTTTGTAACTAGCTGTGCCTGCGGCTTCGTTCGATAGAAGTTGGATTGAAAAAAAAACGCATAAATAAAATGTAAGCACATTTAATAATTTGGATAACCTTACACGGATTAGAATTAAGAATATAATAGAAACAGGGTAATGCAGGGCACTGACTGTACCCATTTCTTTCATTTAAAATACCGACCAAAAATATATATCTCTTTGTCGAATCAAAACGTTAAAAAAAATACAAACATCCGAATTGAGAACCTCCTCCTTTTTTTAGAAGTCGGTTAAAAATCATGATTAATAAAAACAGGCTATCGAACGAATAGTGCTAGTCCTCAAAATACGAAGTAAAAAAGCTGATGAATCGAATTGATTGTTAATTTCTTACTAGAAAATGGCAAACTTACGTAAAATTATAAATATTTTGAGAGAATGGCTTCATGAAATTTAAAACTATCACATTCTGAAGCGTAAAAAAGTATACCTAATGTTCAGTTGTACAATCTCTCAAGATATTTTATAGTGTTATTTCCACTCATAGTACTATTTTTTCCTCGATAGATAGCGACGTGTTCTACTACATCATCCCGTAATAAAATTAATTATTTGTATATAGAGTCAACCAATTACGATGATATAAAAACTAAGTTTTACTCAGAGTTGCGCAAACATCATAAGTATATTATGTTGTCAATATTGGTTTTGTACTTTTTACGTGATGCGTGCAGGACTCAGTCAGCGCGATGGTTAGAACTCTATGTAGTTTCTTACTGAACTTATAAATTCAATATCTTTTGATTTTGTGAGTCGATTTTAATGAAATATTCGTCAAATGAAACTCGGAATAACATTTAATATGCATAAGTATCTAGATTTTAAATCCCATCCGTGGGTCTTGCGTGATGCTTCCACAAACATACAGTCAAACAGACAAACATTTTAAGATATGTTTTCTGTGTTCTGTCTTTTTTTTAGTTATTTTTTTTTTGCAAAAATATTCATGGTAAAAACACTGCATATCTACGATTGTATTATATTAGGTACAGATAAGTCAACTTCTTAATCCAATGGGTGAGGCCACAAAGCAATCATTTTACTTATGATACTTTAATATTTCTGCACGCAATTTATCTGCATTATTTCATTACAAAATTGCAAATAATTATTGGTTTAACCAATCACAAAAGCGCATAACAGTTATTATTTTGAACTATAGTTCAAATTACATTTCTAATTATTAAATATATTACCCAAATGTACGCAAAATACTACCATGATGTGATTATAATATATCAATAAACGTCAAAAGCTCAAGTAAATGCGAGACTTAGAATAAATTCCGTACTAAAGTAACAAACACCATATTGCGCAGTTATATAAAATAAAGCACTTTAAATCACATTTAATGTTCTTGGAGTAACACAAATAATTCTATCGCCGAATCGTAGTTTAAATTATGTGGACAAAGAGTAGTAAGTAAATGGAATGACAACCTTTGCGATAACAACAAATACTTACATATAGTTTACTTAGTCTTCAATCGCCAAAACCAGAAGTTATCCATACATCACTTCGAAGATTGTATTACTGCAATATAAGCAGCCTTATAAAAATATAGACATTTTTATATGGCTGCTTATATTTCAGTAAAAAAGTATAGTAGTATAAGTATAAAGTCACGTGTGGTTCTGAAAGAAAAAAGCGTCTCTAGACCAGTGAGCCTCTGATGATCACATTAATTAGCAACTAAATTAGTTGAATTACCATCCATGTTACCACCCTTGTCACTGTGACCAGAAAATTGCAAACGCTGTAAGATTATAAAATATCGCGTTAAATTGTAAACAATTTTTTCTTAATAAGACATGCATATATTGGAAACTATTGAATTTTGATGGTATTTATTCTAAACAAAACGATCTGCATAATATGTCGAGAAATTATAACCTAATAAAGATTGCTGCCAGCCTTTTAGGTACATTATCAGTAGCCAGCGATATGATTATTTTTTAGTTAGTTAAGAGTTTTTATTTAAGTGTAAATAATAATAATAAAGTTGAATTATAAAGATTTATCTTACAGACACCACTATTAATAAGATCTACAGATTGGAAAAAGCACACCTATGCACTTACCATGATTGCAGTACAAAATATTCAAGTCAGACGAAATGTACATTCCATGTTAATTCTACTCCGTGGTGTGTTGAATGGCCACATTCAAGTCACTATAATAGGTCGTATTTAGGTGGTCGGGAGGATCATAAAAGTAGTAAGAAATCGTCGACAGCCATTCTATGAAGTAGTTACACAAAATGTCTTTTAAGTCACCAGATAGTTGGTAATTTAGATACCAAATTAACTTTTATTAATTAATTTTCAGCAAATTCCGCCATTTATAACAGTCAAATCATTTGTTTTTATTATAGAGCAATTTTTGTCGAATACAAAGACCGTGACGGAGATACTATAAGTATTACATGAAGTTTTCTCGATGTACGATCATGAAGTTAACGAAAAAAATTACGTATTTTGGATTCTGAAAAACCTCAAGTTAGCCTTATTTCTAGAGCCAAAAGCCCAGGATAGAATATCGTAGTGCAAAATACTGAAGAGTCCCGACTCCAAATAATGTGAACAAGTCAGGACAAAGAAAAAGAAAGCTTAAGAAAGCTTTTCCATTTCTTATAATAACACAGTGATAAGACCCACACATCAAATTAAACGTAACCATTTAATCACCAAACAATATCATGTAAACCAATACTAAACGGTATGATATTTATCGTCAAGTTACCGGCGTTCAAGCAACAACCAATTATGTTTACGACTGTGCGGTCCGGACCGGTAATTATGAATTAAACCATAATTGAAGATAATTTTACAAGGTATTTTGTTTGAGTTCGTCTCAACAACATTTTTTAAATTCCAAGATGCAACGTGCAATATTTCCTTTTATAGGATATGCTGAAGTGGCAAATAAATCTGATGCCAGTATGACGAGGTAAAGATATAACCTCTATAAATAAATGCTTCTTTAATGTCAGTTGAGGCTGTTGATGTAGGTGAGTTAATCTCTGTTAATAGGTAACCACTTTATTTCCTATGCCATTTGTTTTATATCATGTCCATAAATTACTCGCGTTACGCTAGTAAAGCAGACTAAACCATCTTCAGAAAACCACAAAACCACCAAGAAAAATATTTGGATACAAATTGAGGAATCGTCTATCTCTTAAAAATGATTGAGTTTATAGACTTGCCCACGACTGCAAAATACCAACACGTAAGAAAAGCTGAAAACAAACGAATAAGATAGTAAAAGCTTCCTGGAACAATAACTCCAAGTGTTTCTGAAAGTCTAAGCTAAAGCTCGCGAGCTAATTGAGCCCAAAGCCACACTATTAACCGGACCGATAATTCTGCAGGCCCACGGTGCGCCGACTTTGAAAAATTACGGTCATAACTTAACGCGGTCACTTACAGACTTCCCTATTGAGATATCAATACTAGATGACGTCGTACGACGTACGCCTCTCGCGTAAACACGGCCCGTACTATTGTTGGGGGAACTCGAATTTGTTACTAAAGATCAGCTAAGAAATAAGACGAAATTCTGGCGGCAAAAGTCTTGTCAAAAAATCCAAAATAGACATTATTACAGAATTTTAAGACCTATACCCATACATTGTTTGAAGGATCACTAATTTGTTGCAAAATTTGAAATGCCGCGAAATTTTGACCCAAATTGGTCGCTTTCTTTGCAAAAAAGACGTTTAATTTGAAATTCCAAAAACCGTTACAGCGTATAAGAAAATGTGGTCGCAACCAAGATGCCAATTAATGTAGATAGATAGGTACATATTAACTTACACAGTCATGTTTTCTAAATAAGAAGACAATCCGTTTTATAGACTGCTCATGAGTCAAGCATAACTTTTCTATGCCTTGTTAATTGACGTTAATAGTCACAATCATAGCCTAGCAATTTTAGAAGGCCAATTATGTTTCATTTTGTTTACTTGTCTTGATTGGAATAGCCTACATTTGGCTTACACTTTTCTAATGATACGCTTCGTAATTATTTTCATTCAGAGCATTCGTTATTCTTTCTATTCTATAGTTTTTATGCTCTCGTGTCCACATTCCAAGCTGTGTTGTGGTAGGCAATGATACAGTTTGGAATTACAGTTATAATAAATTAAATTTAACGATCACACATGCTCAAGCGACACGCTACGAATACCGAGACAACTTTCGCTGAATGTTTTCTGATCTCTCTAATCAGTGACTCAGTTCAGGCGACGCCTTTGATCTCCCATGCTTATTTTCTAAGCTGTATTGAAAATTTATCCGTTTTGTTCTATGCAATCGAGTGTTAAAACTCGATCGAACATCTAGAGTTCGTAGTGAAGCTTCACAGAGAATAAATATTGTAAGGGGGTGATTTATAGAGCCGGGGCGAGCCTCGCAAGCCGATCGGCCGGCCGATGTTACTATCGGGATGGCTTGAAATATGCCTGCAAAGGGCTATTGTTGTGATGTGAGAAACGGTGTTTAACAAGCGCCGGGTTTGATCGATGGACCCGGCGGATACAACCGTCCATATTTTATAGCACAAAAATACACGAAAACTGCTGCTAATTTTGTAAATTTGCTCGAGATGTATGACCGGATTGGTATGAGTGAACTTTTGCATGGAAAGTAATTTTGGAAGATTGAACCTTCCCGAAATTCTTGATTTATGATTAGTGCCATCAATCAGTTCCTACATTTTTGATAAGCGGCCTAAAGAATGCTTTAAAAAGCATACCACAGGTCAAAGAGATTCTGCGACGATGCGAAAGATTTCACTAGAAGCTACTTCCTTATTCAATGGCGCATACCATTAAAGGCGTAATTAAGATAACGTCTGACTTAACACTTTCCTAAACATTAAATTTAACACCATTCACAATCCGGATTAGGCATCTAGATAATAATCGGCGCGAACAAAGTCATTATGGCTCGGCCTACAGTGACAAGACCGATTCATATTAGTCGTGGTAGGCGCTATTTAGATAGTAAATCTAAATTAATTTGAATGGGCGAGTGGGTGACAGTCCAGCTGACCTAAACAATCAGGCACAAAGGGCGGTGGCGCAGTCCTTAGCCACTAAGGTCTTGCAGGGAGTGGTGCATGTCATAAGCAGACATTTAAGCGATAATAACACCTGAAGACCATTTACCGTTAAGAGCACGAATTATGTACGTTAGTACGTAGTTACCTCAAAATGCAAGTTATGAAACTTTAAGAGCTTTGGGTCTTAAGCAATTAGTTAGACGGGTAAACAAATTGGACTTAAGTAGGCTTACTTAGGTCTAACATTAGCAAATTTAGTATACCTACCTAAATAATGGCTATATTAAAAAGCAGTGTTTGAAAATTACTTACTCACGTTTTAAGACGTCATGGTACGCCCGCTGAACTCCAAGTTCATATCGAAATTACGCGAACGCTTTATTTCACAAATTGCACCAAAAGTCGTACGGTGGTGGCAATAAATCCGCTGTGCTCACAAGCTCAGTTGCATTGTTCGCGGGATTGCGTCATTTGTCACGTTTCTGCGCTGATGCTCTTGCGCAACCTACTCATGTTACTTCGTGCTCTCCACTGACAAATACTGTTGCTTTTAATAATGAGCTCGGCTTACGTGAATAACTGATTTAATGGCGTCCCGAGCTTTACTTTTACCAGCCATTTTATTGGTAACGAAAAAATTTCACGGGTATTCATAGTGACTAGAGATTTCTGTAGTGTATTAGTAGCCGCAAAAAATCATGATACTATTCCAGGTTTAATTGGTTCGTTACTTTTAGGCATAAAAACATGCTGCGTAAGGCAAGTGACGCTTTTTTTCTAGAAGACACGTCGCGTCGCGTTGAAATGAATAAAAGGAAATCAATAAAGAACCTTTGTCGTTGTTTAGAAAAAATAATATCGGTTTTGTAACTGTATGAGCAAGTAATTTAACGCTTGTTTATACACACCTATGGCAATGCACAAGTGATACGGTGAACGACAACAAATTGTCAACATGTCGACCGCCTACGTCATGTCGACGAGATTTATGCGTTCAGGCTGCGCGGACGCACAAATTGGCGGGAAACTAAGAACATGGACGGATACGTTGTTTTCCAACATTCCATTAACTCGGTTATGCATAACAAGCACCGGATTATGTAGACAGCATAAAAAGTCTAACTAGAATGCTTGAACCTTGAAAATTATCTTTAAAGGATCTTGGTTAAATAGGATCTACGACATTTTATAGACGTTGTCAGATTTACATTAATATAATTAACTAAATACGTGTTCAAACTTATGATGGTAAGGGGCACGTAGATGCCTAAATTATTTCTGATTTCGACTACACGTACCGTACCTAAAAGGATGACAACAAAAAATAAAAATATAAAAAGGCGCGCTTTTGGTGCTCGTTTAAATTTATTTTGACGTTAGAGTTAAGATAGGTAGGTACTTTCCTACAGCTTATCCCTGACAAACATGTACTAATTCATCGCTACACCATTTCAAATCAAGCGTTTAACCAGTCAATTCCAATATGAAATAACTTTACTCAAATGAGCATAAAATTGATGGCAACTAATGTGCATAACTTACCTACTGTTTCTACGATATCTCCGACACGTTAGCAAGGCTTTTAACATAAATAAAATGTTGGCACAAGCTAGCTATAAATCACTTAAGGTCTTAAGGGTAAAGTTTATTAATGCATAACGCATGTAAACATAGGAATAAAGTTTTATCCCGACGCCATTTTGGTTCTGAAGCCTTCACCACAGTATCTCTTTCCTTACAGTGAATGTAATAGCGATTTGTCGCCGCCCGACACACAAGTATCTACACTTTGATGTACTGTCGTCGTCAACTCTACGGTTGAATTTGCGACTGATTAATAGCATTATATTTTTAAATATTGACAGTTTATTTCGTTAAACTAGGCCAACTATTTATTTAGGTATATTGTTAGGTAAGTCTCCGTTCTATAATGACAACTTTTTCCATGGCTCTATTTGATACGACCAGACAAGGATGAACTGCTTCACGGATTTTGACCAGATAAAGGATGGCTATTCATGGAAAAATGGGAGTCTTGCGTCCCGAAATCCTTTAAGCATGGAAGTTTATGGACACGTAGGTACAGTTACCATCGTTAAACCAATAAATCATACAACAGCACAACCTTCAATCCTCATAATTTCATCCATTCCAATAATTCAAACAGCAAAGGCAAAATAGAATGTTGTCAGACCAATAAACTTGGTCCAGCGATATTTAATGAGGGACATAACAAATTAATTATAAATCTATTTATCGCCATCAATAAGCCAGCCAACATGCATTGAATTATGTTTTAGCAATTCGATCTCACGCTATTATTTCTTTCAAGCATTTTCTACCCACCTGTACCAATGTAGGTCCAGAGCTGAGTCCAACTATGTGACATTTCCCTGCATCCACTATCTTAAAGGTCGCAAACACAAACGCTAAGTGAACTCGCGCGAAAGGTTACATTAAGTACAAATTCAATACTGTGTATTCACCTTGCCTTTCCCGAACAGTCATTACATGTCGTTTGTTTAAATGTTCCTTATTTTGTCGACAATCGGAGATGTGTGATGTAGATAACAGACGTATGGATCATTTGTTAACTAGTAAGGAACATGAGGTTGTTAACTAACTTTATTGGCAATACGTTTATCTTCCAACGGGGCAACGATTGTAGATAAAAACAATTTAATTGTTTAACAAAAGAACGTTGATTTGCTGTGTCAAAGCCTTTCCAAAGTGCAGGATAAAGAATGTTAACTACCCTCAGTAGAAAACGCTTTTATAATGGAAGCGATAAAATTCTCGCCGCTCGAAAATGCGGCGCGTTTATCGGAAAATCTCAGACAGCAAACTCTATTTCAAGTATTTGTGAGAAGGCCGCTGAACAACAGTGACTTGTTAAATACATTGCAAGTCTAATATACTGTCGTTATCTGCGATTAGTGTAATGGGACATAGCCTAAACTACTTCGATACATAATTAATAGGCGGTCGTAACGCATGGCGAAACGAATCCCGCTAAATATAAACATTAAACTTTAGTGCTCCTCTTTACTATTCTAGTAATGGCTAAAGCTTGTAACAATGTCGTAGAGACTAACGCGAATTCTTTCCAGTTATATGCAATCACCATTTAAAAGTTATTTTAATTGTTAGCGTACCTCATAACTTACGATCTATTTCGAGTTCAAGGTTTCTTGCGCTTGAACAGGCAATTCTACTCAGATAAATATTGATGGTAGATGCAAGGGGAATATTTTATTAACCATTAGCAAAATACCTACATATAATAAAACCTACATACAATAATCTTTTATTATCTTTCGGCTTTTGTTAGGGATCATAAAAATTCTAATAACGAAACTAGCCGATATATTTTTTCTATTTTAACATGTTTTTTTTTTCAACAGTGAACAGGAAGCAGCAGTGATGAAAGCGAATCCCTGGCTTTACCACTACTACGCGGTACAGTCCAAGCTGCACTACGGACTCGCTTACGAAGCAGCAACGAGGATGTATGGGCCTCCGCCCCCAGACATACAAGTCTACCCGCCGACGATGCAGTACACGCCGACACCGCCAGTGTGCATCAATGGCAACCAGCCAGTCATGATGAACTCTGGAATACAGCCTCACATACCACACGTCCCGCCACACATAGCACCCATGCACTACGCCTACGAAAGAATAGACAACGGACCCGTCGATTATTCAGTCTCACTGCAGGATAATAGGTAAGATATTCTACTTTCCGATTTGATGGCCAACAATTGTTAATTATGCTAATGGAAATAAACTGTTCATGGCCATAACTCGATTAATTTAAAATTGTCAGTCCATCTAACAACATGGTGTTTCAAGTATCAGGTATAACCTAGAAATGATCTTGCTAATTGCACTATGACCTCATGCTGTCCATCAAATATGTAATTTTAGGAATGCACGTATAATTTAGTTTCATCTTGAAATTGTTTCTTGATTAACTGTGACGATCTTGCGTAGTTAGTCCGTTTGAAATTCCACATGTGTAACTTTAGTTTCCTATTTCAGGTACCACAATATACGTATAGAGGATACGAGGATCCAGCCTAACGCTAAACGGAAAGGAAAGAGTATAGACGACAAATCAAATACGCCAATAACAAATATGTCACCTCGATGCACACCTTCAACTGTAACATCAGGAGGAGATACACTAATAGCAGTTTCAGCAGGGTCCATTGCCAGCAGAAGACCAGGGTCGAAAAACTTTAACATAACAGAAGCAGAAATGGTTGACCAATGGAACCCAAGTCCCACGTGGTCGGAATCAGCGCTACAAAAGGTGCCGGACGTCTGTCACCAAGACCTGAGTCCTTACGTGACGACGACGCCACCTACGCCGTCCGGGACACCTACAGCCTACACCCACAACTACAGTCACACCTTCGTGTTCGACTGGTCACCAGAGCAATATGTTCCTCATACTAACAATAGATGTAACACAATAACCACAGAAAGTTCCTATCAACAGACGTGGAATAGGAGTCAAAGGACAACGTTCGCTAACAGCGCGGAGAACTCGGTAGATGAAAACTCCAATCCTAATAGATTAAGTTTACCAATGAGGGTCAGTAATCCACCGCCAGCGTATAATGCATCTAGGGAAGACGTACTTAGAAGGCAAATTGGTAAGTTACTGCATTTGAATTGAATGAGAATTTTAGTTATCGTATCTACTGTTGGAACCAATATTTCGTATCTTAAGATAGTTGGAATCTGTTTCGGAGTGCAGAGATTGTAGATACATAAATAAAGCAAGATAAATGCGCAGCAGCAATGCGTCTGCACTACCTGCACCAGATAAAACATCAGAATAAAATATACTAACGTTCCCTTTTTCTTATTGTTCTAGATCGACCACACTCAGATTCACCGGATGCCAAAAAGCCTGCGTTATAACTGTAGCTTAATTCCATGTAATTTCTTTGAATAGTTAAATAATAATTTGTTACCCTGTAATAATAAATTTTATTAATTATAGTAAAAGCTCTGGAACTCTCCTGTGATCTTTGTGTTTAATTTTTTTTTGTATAATTTATAGATTAATGATTAATTTGTACATAAATATTCCGTCCTGGATTCTGTACAAAACACTAGAGCGTAATTATTGTTCACATTCAATGTGATTTGTTTGTGTATACGAAATGTATTATTTTTTGTAAATATTTATAGGTAGTAAACTAGTTTGGCAAAATCGATGCCGTCCATTTTCCTAGCCCCTTTTATTCCCAGTGCTATTCATAAATTATGCGCAAACGCAATATTGCTTCTGGTACCGTAACTACGAGGTTGCAAGTCCCTATTGAATAAAACAATAGCTATTCTGGTTTTAGCTCGTCGCCCTAATTTCTGATTCTGCCAGTTAAAAAGTTAATAAAAGCAACCAACGTCTATAGCGAAAGCTAAAGTTTCTAAAGTTAGTTTCATTGGAAATGCTATTTGCTCATCTCTAGTTTTGTTTTCAATGTATTTTGTGTAAGAGTATCCAATTAAACCCTCCTCTATAATATAGTCAATCAAATTCGAACTAATTGATTGTATGGTTTAATTTCAGTCTTAATTTGCTGAACGGTTTTACAATACGGCAAAATACAAATTCCTCTAAGATCGATTTCTATTTCCGTCCAGTGCTGGAACTCATAGAATTAAGAATATTGTACAAAATAGTACGTAAGTGTGTAAAATACGAAGCAGGAACAACTATTTGTAACAGCAGAAGTGCGTAGTATTAATTTATGATCACTATTTTGTTGATTGCGTTTTACGAAGTAAAGATTATTATGACCTTGGACTTTTTGTTTGATTTTTCCTTCTAACATATCAAAGATTAGAAGAAATAAATAAAAATTTGAATTCAATATTTGATTTTATTTTACAATAAGCCATAATAATATACTTAATGACAATTTAAGTTGATCTTATACAGTATATAAATTCAGATTAATCAGGTCTGAGGCGCATATTCCTCATGAGACATAGATCTCTAGCGGTATCTTTTCGCCCATAAGGGGTCGCTAAATCATACAATCGCAGGATCAAACTTATATTGAAACCATCGGGAAGACATTTTATGAGTGTCGGTACAAGCTCACTTGGCATTTTCTGCAAGATTAATGAAGCTCTATCTTGTCCACATTGCACAACATAAACGAGAAACTGTAAAATTAAATCAGTTTGCGGCGTAACGTCGCCATTTTTTCCAGCCAATTGGGAGAAAGACGTGTACAGTGTTTCCAGGGCCGTTAGTAAAGGCTCTTTTAACGTGACTCCAGAAACATTATGCCCTTGTGAATAGTACATACTGTCGGAAGAGTTGTCATTCAACCTCCGTACTTTATTGGATGTACACATTTCTAAGTCCTCAGAATCGTCGTGACGACGCTTTCTGGACGTCTGACCTTTGGTCAAGTTACTGTATTCTAGAGCAGCGTAAATGCAATAAACTGATAATTTAGCCAACACGGCACATTGCGGTTCAACGAGTTCTTCACACAGTTTAGCATTATACAAGTATTGCGGTAAAACATGCAGCAACAACGCTTCAGTGCATTTCTCAATGTCCAGGTGAAACATAGCCAGAACTATGTCGATTGATCTATCAAGATCTTCCTGATAACGGAATTTCAGTGTTTCTTTGACTAAGTTTGTTACAAACCAAATAGGCCCAGTTGTATTCAGAAGACTTTCTACAGTGTGTGTAGCATCAATGTGTAGGTAACCTCTCGATTTGATGTCTTCCCAAACTGCTTGCAATTGTTCCAGAATTGGCTGTTTTGATATTATATTATGTGTCAATGATAAGGCTTTCGATTTTGGTACAGAAGGCGGATGAATATCATACTGCATCTTTCTGATAATTTGACACATCAAGACAGTTCTTTCTTTGAAATTTTCGATTTGCGTCAACTCCACTTCACTAGGAGGTACCAAAAACTGCTGCACCATGTTTATAGGTTTCAAAAATGCGTCTTGATGCACAACATTTATGTAAGAACACAACCAAACAGAGGCACAAACAGCCAATGACGCCATTTTCTGTCTCAAAGAGTCTAACATACACTTAACATCTGCAGCCGAGAGAGAACCTTGTTCCCAAGCAAATAAGATTTCTTTTATCACTCCACTAACATTCATACATAGATCGTGGGGTTTGATGTTTGTGTTTTTGAAATCAAATTCTGGAACACTCAAATGATTGATGAATATTTCCACCAGTTGAGAATCACATTTTTGGAGAATCTGATCTGGAGATTTATGTACTCCTTGATAGACCATACATTCTTTCACCCATTTTTCAAAGAATGAGTCCCCGTTTTCGTCAAGAACGGCATCGGCGCCATAATCTTGTACAATTGAGCACAGAATCAAAAAAGAAATGTCAAAAATATAAACTTTTGACTGTGGAGCTCCCTTCTCATTAGCAGCAAGCAGAGCAAATTCATTGAATTTTATCAATCTAGAGACAAAAAGTTTCAACTTGCCTTCCACAGTGGCAACTGCTAGGATTGTGTCCAATGTTGTCCCACCAACTACAATTTGGCACAGCATAGCATATAAGGACTCCTGGGTTTTATGAAAATCACCACCCATTGTTTTCAAGATACCCGCTAAGGTTGGTTCAGCTCTTGTGATGAATGATGGGACTGATCCTTGAAGCCCGGTTGGCTCCAACTTTTGCAGTTTGACATCCTTATGTTCCCGCTTCTGTTTGAAGTAAGCCAGGTGACTCTCTGACACTACATTCAACTTCACTAAAGGTTCCAACAGAGATATGACACTGTTGCAAGAGTTCTTTGTATCAACAACATCCAGTAGCGGAGTTGACTGCAACAATTTCTCGAATGCCTCAGCAATCTCAATGGAGTATTCACTATCTTTGGCAGTGGTACCACACATATTGTGTAAATAGTGAATGACCTGAGGTATTTTCAAGAAGGTAAAGGCAGCCCACAAAGACTGCTTCGTGGCATCCTTGCTTGAATCATTAAGAGAAATAAAACATGCTCTAATCAGTTCGCAATACAATCTTGATAGTGGGTACCCTTTGATTCTCTGTACCATGAGGAGCTGGTTGGATAACTGTTGCATATTAGCACTTGGGTTTGACAGCACATTGACAGCTATCAGCGCTTGCAAACAATGAGTTACAGGCTCCGCTTTATTGTTCAACGGGGCTATTTTATCAATATCCATATTGCATATCTTCTGTAGAGTCTCATGGATAGTGACTGGAGCCTTAAATTGAGTATTCATCATCATAAATGCCGTGATCTCCTGGCATTTCTTTGTCACTTCACTATACTCATTGGGATCATTCTGTTTGGCTAAATAGAACATAGCAAGTAAGAAATCAGCGTTCATGATAGAATTCAAAAGTGATGTTGATTTTTCCAGCAGTTCTTGACTCTGGACAGGGTTTGGCGATGGGTACTTGCTCAGACTGTAATGGTACACTTGCAGTAGCCATAGGATTATCGACGATACAGCTAACGATAACACTTCCTCTTCCATTTTCCCACGACATGTAATCCCATCGAGAACGCCTTCCAAAAACTCTAGGAGGCTCATTACACAATGAGGTTTATGAAACGCATCAAATTTCGAGATTCTCTGCAACACGGCTGCATATGATACAAGATGAGATGCCAAAGAATGTTTCAAATAAGATATTACTAACTGGTTTGCTCCACAACCAACCATTGCTTGCTGAAGTATGCAGTCTGCTAGGTTATACAGGTCGCCGCTAACACCTCTCGGGAGTATGGTCTTGATATTGATGCCCCATTGAATGTCAGTCCATCGTTCTCTCCAGGCTTTCAGGATAAGAGCCTTCAACGAGCTAGTTTTACTCGTCACTTTGGACGCGTCCATCTTCACCATATTTCTTCAATATCTCACAGAAAACATAAGAATTTGGTTTTAATAATGATTGAGCCGTGATCAGTCCACGTATTATTCACTTATTTATTCATATTTTGGGTAGATTCATTTTAATCATACATTCTCTATTTTGACCGCAACCAAGCAACGTCAAACTGAGTTTGTTTTCTATTTCAACTTTCACAATAATCAAACTTTTCTCACCATTTTTATTTGCTGAGGTAACGTAAGATGTTTAGACCAATCAAAAAGCTGCACAATGTGCATATAGAACTAACTGGTACTGTCATACGTTTAGTTATTGCAAACACATTTTTAAACATGATCGGTAGCTTTTGATTTTTGTTTTGTTTTTACGAAGTAATTGTAAAATATATTTTTTGTTGCAACTTTACTCAAAATAATTTTATTTTCTTCCCGAAAATTTAAAGATTTAAACAGCTGACGTTCATCAGAAAACATTAGCATCGAAACGTAACGTCAAACTAAAATCACCCTCGTGCCGTTGTTTTGTTTACAAACTTTGTAGACTACTATAATAAATTAAGATGAGTTTCAGGAATTATAAAGAAAAAATTGAGGAGGGAGATACAGCAATCCTGTATCTAAGTAATAATTTGTACGCAATAGATGTACGACCTGAAATGAAAAACAAAAAGGGTGAATTGATAGAAAATGTGTATCAAACTCCTTTTGGCGCTCTAAAAGTGAAAACTCTCATTGGAGCTGAATATGGTACCCGGGTAAGTCTTAAAATAACATTAATTTAACATACGACAGTTCTACAGTAACAATATTACGCGTAACCGCAAGAAAAATAAACTTCTAACCTCAATACCATAATAATAACCTGTGACAGTGTATATTTATTGCTCATATTTACAGGCAAAAGTGTTATAGCCATGAGTAAAATACAAGCTAAAAATATGAAATTCAATACCACAGTCACTTAACAGTTACAAACACTTCCCTCTAAGTCTGTTTCTTACTTCTTTTGCATCTTAATTTTAGTCTCTGTTCCAAAAACATAATAGTATTTTAATTTGATGCTGCTGCTGTTAATATAATTTCACCTTACGCTGCTTTAGACTATTCAAATCACTTGTTTACCTAGGTGGAACTATCAAAAGGATGGGGTCATGTGTTACAACCAACCCCAGAGCTGTGGTCATTGACCCTGCCGCATCGCACACAGATTATCTACACTCCTGATATCAGTATGATACTATTACAACTGGATCTGGTACCTGGCTCCATTGTTATAGAAGCTGGTAAGTTGATAGAATCATTGTAAAAATAATTTAACAAAAGGCAGGTATGTACAAGATAATTTAAATTCTAATTTAGTAATAAGGAAAATTATTAAAGTGCTTGCAGCAAAAATAACTGCTTCTCTTCTATACTAATATAACTGAATGATTTTTGTTTTGTTTGTACCAAAGAAGCTCCGAAACGACTGGAGAAATTTTCCCATTTTTTCTCCAATTGGAAGCTAGATTATCAAAGAGTAACATAAGCTATATTTTATCCTCGGATTCCTACAGAAACGGGAACTATGCAGGTGATTATTAATTTGTTCCCACCTGTATGTGAACATTCTGGAATGTAATAATTTAAGCTTTTGTAGTGGCTCTCTGGTACTTATGTAAAAATATACCTTTGGCATGCTACAGAAAAATAACTAAACTGGTATTATTATAATGCAAAAGCAAGTTTTTATTTGTTTGTAATGCTGCCACACTCAAACACAATACTGATTTTAATGCATTTTGGTTCAGAGATAGATAGGATCCTGGAGACGGTTATAGGATTTGTAGGCAAATATCTAAATTAAAGTTAGCGAAGCTGCGGGAAAAAACTTCATAACATATAAAAAGTTTTTTTTTAATTCATCTAAATATATATAACTCAAAAGTGTCTGACTGACTGATATAGTGATCTATCAACACACATCCCATATTACTAAACGGATCGGGCTGAAATTTGGCATGCAGGTAGATGTTATGACATAGGTATCCGCATAAGAGAGGATTTTGATTAATTCTCCCCCCAATGGGATAAAATAGGGGATGAAAGTTTGTATGAAACTTTATCAATTTTAAACCGATCGGGCTGAGAGTTTCAAAATCGAGGGTAAAGTAACTATTCCACGCGGACGAAGTCGCGGGCAGAAGCTAGTTTTCATATAAATAAATAAATTTTCATCTATGTGTTATCACAGAGCATCAGTA
The DNA here is from genome assembly GCA_905332915.2 of Hecatera dysodea. Taxonomy (NCBI): domain Eukaryota; kingdom Metazoa; phylum Arthropoda; class Insecta; order Lepidoptera; family Noctuidae; genus Hecatera; species Hecatera dysodea. Next base: position 10,868,386 of record HG995309.1, on the reverse strand, counting down.
AATCATTGTATACAGGTACTGGCAGTGGTTCCCTGACCCATGCTCTAATTCGAAGAGTGAGACCACATGGACATGTCCACACATTTGACTTCCATGAGCACAGGAGTAAAGTGGCACAGGAGGAGTTCACAGAACATGGATTAGCTGATTTTGTTACTGTAAGTAAATAAGAACTTTAACTATTAGTTAGCTAAAACTAGTTTTGCAAAACTAACTTTTGGAGAAGTAGTAATCAAACTGAGAACTACTAGTGCTTTGTCGATTTGTTGTATTTTAAATGGAGCGACTGCCTATCTGACCTCCCCAACCCAGTAACTAGGTAACGCACTACTCCTTGGTAAGACCGATCAAAACTTTATCACTGACTGACCACTTAAAAGCGAGTCATTCTAATATAAACTTTATGAGAGTACTATTAAAACTGACATTTCTTTGGATTCTTTTACTAAGGCAATCTAAATCAAGTTCTAATGTTGTAGGCAAAACACCGTGATGTCCTGTCTGATGGTTTTGGTGAGGAGCTCAATGGTAAAGCTGATGCAGTGTTCCTTGACCTGCCAAGTCCTTGGATTGGTGTGCCGCATGCTTTAGATGCTATTAAGGACCTAGGTAAGACTATACTTCAATAGATTATAATTTTATCTCTGTCTTAAATATATCGTGCGATAGATTACTGTTAGTATTTGAAAAATTCGTGTTTGAATTTTGCTCAAATGCTAACTAACAGCTCGGCAGATAGCTACGGTAAATCTTACTAAGTAATATTATTAGCGTGAAAGTTTGTAAGTATGGATGGATTGATGTTTGTTACTCTTTCACGTAAAAACTACTGAACGGATTTGGATGAAATTTGGCACACAGATAGTTTATAACCAGGATGATTTTTACCCTGATATTCCCACGGGATTGAAACTTATGCGGGTGAAACCGCGGGGCGCTGCTAGTAAATAATATTTCCACTACGTACACGGCCTTATTTTAGGGATTGATAGGTTATTAGGTTCTACAAAATTGATGCAAAATAATTGGCTACTCAGCACGCTGTATACCAAATAGCTTCTTCGAGTGTACGAAGCCTTTGACATAGCAACGTCTGGCATCGCCGAACGCCGAACCTACCTACACTTCAGTGGCGTAGACGGCCCTGTATCAAGTGTGTTGGGGGCCAAAGGAAGGGTAAAGTTTTTTTGAAAGAAACATAAAATGCTCAAATTGAATTAAAATAATTATAATATTCATTTGAAAATAAGAATGGTTAAAAATTAAAGTCACTTTCTTTTTTTTTTTTAACTAATCTGAACGATATATTCATTCGGTGTATTATGATTTTTAAATTAAATGTTTGGCACAGCAGTTATTCTCAGTTTTTTTATTAATCTATAAAATATTGTGGATAATATTTTAGGAATTTTTGCATACAACCTTTCGGGGCACAGACAGTACGTTAAAAAAATCGCACTAAGCCCTAGTCCTGACTATCACCGTGCGCCTTTACTGGTACAGTACAGTATTGACAAATGACAATGATACTCATGCCTATTCAATCCGCACGTACTCCCTTTTACTTCCAAGCCACAAAACCATTAAGATTCCAGCATCGACAGATCTAGTCCTCCTATTTGTATAGAACGGACACAAGATCAAACAATTTATAAATGGTTGCCATGATAGAACGATAAGAAATCGTTTGTACGCAAGCGGAAAACTGCAGAGATCCTTATAAATCGACAAATAGATAGCAATCTGATTCCACCGTGTCGATTATTCAGATCCCCTTGTAAGTTATTCGAGTCTATTCATTAATCGGGATAGTAGTGAACCAGATAACGTATTCTCAATCGATACATCGATTTGTGTCGATTTGAAAGTAGTTGAACTCCTACCATTGTGTAGGGCTGTCAGTTAAACCATTCAAGAGAATGCAAGTAGGGGTAACGACATGCCCAGAATGTACAACGATACGTATATTATAAAACGACGAGTTTTTTTTTTGTTTGTTTGTATCGAATATGCTCCGAAACTGCTGGACCGATTTTAACCACTTTTTCACCAATAGAAAGCTACATTATCAGCGAGTAAAATAGGCTATATTTTATCCCCGTATTCTCACAGGAACGGGAACTACGCGGGTGAAACACGGCTTAACTGAACTTTATAATATTTGCCTACCTTAAACAAGTCGATCTCGTTCATTTAGCTTATACATATCAAACATCACTTATCTATTGCTAGTTGCAGAAGGTTCAAATTCGTCTACTACTTTCAATGGATCAGCTGACGGCAGGGTGGGTCGGGTACTCGGGTAACAGCTATTATCCATTGTACTTAATACGCACTTATAATCGTCTAACTAGTGTGAACCATTGGTGGTTAATTTGTCTAGCACGTCTCTGTATGTTTGGATTTTTGTTGATCAATCACGCCTCAACGGCTAAACGCCGTGGTTAGACCATGACCTTTATTTTCTTATTTTTTCCGATCTTCACTTTCTGTGGGATGATATTCCCTTTACACAGGAGCAATGCGGCTGGCATAATATTGTTTGTACTAAATAATATCTTATTCACTAACTGTATGGTCTCTTCACCGAGCTTTCAATTGAAAACTATTTTTTGTTATAAACTTAGCAACCAGCCCCCCTAGCCAAGTTACAAACGTTTCGTGTCGAATTCTATTCTCCAATCGGTAACGCCTCGGGTTTAGCAACTGTAGAAAACGATAAGTTGGTAGCCATGTTGTCGCGCCTGAGTCGGCCGCTCGTTCTACAATGTATTTAGAAAAACGACCTATTCTTTAGTCTCTGGCGATTGATCCTACAAACATCAAACAGGTTAAAATTTAAACTCTGTTTAAATGCTTTAAACATTTGCTTTTAACATTTTAACAAAGGATGTAGCGTTGAACATTGTAGAAACGATAACAATTCATTCTATCATTTTGAACGATGTGAACTTGGCTACGAATTTTCTATTCGTTTGCTCTAACCACGTGACTTATCGTTGAGACGATTTCATTCTCATACATTTGAATCGTTTTCGACTAGCGTTAACGATTGTAGATTATCAACTTGGCTAGGGGGGCAGGACGTATGTAAATATTTCTCCATTCCTAACAAACGCAGCCCTAAATTCATTAGTCTAATTGGTACGTAGCGGTTATAACATAAGTAAGCGTTAGATACGCATCGCGAGCGATCCGGGCGACAAACTACACAATAACCGGGCTTATCCTTGAGAATGCTTTTAGCTGTCCATTGTCAACGGTTTAGGAGACACTGCTTGATCAATAGACCAATTTGAGTGACTGGGTTTTTAGTGGGCCTTTTATTTTGGCCAGTTGTGTAATACTAAAAGCATCGGTATTACGAAGTGGTCACACACTAAGTATGTAAGTGTCAGGCTTGTTGTTAACCGAGTAAATAAGTCTATCTAGACAGAGTGTAAACAGGTTTTATATCTATTCCGAATTTCTGATAGTTAACTTGACAGATGACTGATTTCTTCACGGAAAAATGATCTCTTACCGCTCTGATATTTTACCAATATACTTCCCAAATCATAAAAACAAAAAATATCACCCAATACTCAAAGCTAAGTCCAACGCTTCTCTAGCTATCCCTTGCTGTAGGAGGCGCTGCTTGATCAATAAACCAATTTGAGCGGCTGGGTTTTTAGTGGGCCTTTTATTTTGGCCAATTGTGTAAATGTAACAGCTAGATTATTACGAAGTGGTCACACACTAAATAAAGGTCAGAGTGGCTTTGAGTACTCCATTTAGACTAGTTTAAACTGAATGTGTACGCATAGCCTGTGTTCCAGTGCCAGTGCCCTTTGCGTTCCAGGGCCCCGGTGACTCTTTCGAACAAATTCCGCAGTCCTAGTAGGCACTGACCCTATGGGACCCCGTCTACCTTGCTGACAGCTCTTCGAGGCGTAGTACACGCCGCGCCGTCGACCCGGGACTGGTTGCTATCGGACGGCGAACCACCTTGCCGTCCGCAGGCCCACGCCCTTTCCCGTCTTCTTCTGTTGCGGCGGATTTCCCTCTCCCGCACGCGGTCTGCCTCCTCCTTCGCTAGCAATACTACTTCGCAGATGGAGTAGACCGCTTCTCATGCCTCCTCGCTCCGGATCATGGATTGAACCAGGGCCGGACGCGAGAGGTTGCCGCCGCCGATCGCCTCGACGAGGACACGGCGTTGCTTCGCCCAAGCAGGGTAGACCTCCACCGTATACTTCACCGTGTCCTCCGGGAATACGCATAGCCTTGATTTGCTTTCAGTAAAGAAAAACACTAATTCGAATGTCCGATAGTCGAATATTTCTCGTACAGTGTCAGGATGCGGTCTCTGTTTTCGGACCTGGAACCAACTTTTATAGTTGGTTCTTGGTCCAGAAACAGAGACAGCCTCGGCCTTATGATTGTTGGATCCATGAGGATTTCCCCCCATAAAAAAAGGTTCAGGCTATCCAACATAATAACACATTGGACAACGCCGCACTCGATAGGCGACTGTTTTCTTCAAATGTTTAACGATTTTTTGCCAGTTGTGTAATAGTAAAAAACTTAGGCGTTTAATACGTAGTCATACACAAATAAGTGACCACACGTCACTGTGTCGAACCAGATAATCTGTTGCATCTAGAGTGCAGAATTAGTGCATTGCTTTTCAGTGAAATCCAAATTCGGGATAGAGAACTGCAAAAGGCTAACTTTACAGTTAGTCAGTTAGCATAACTACAATTAATCTCAAAACGAATCGTACGTCCAAAAAAGGCTGTTGAATGATTTGCCCTAACAAAACGATTCATATTTGGATAAATAATTTAATCAAGCCTTGATGCTTTTCTTCTAGGTCTTTATGCCACTAAAACAACAACCTACCATAAATATATATGCACCGCATATACTTAAATACCCATACCTATGATTAACTACAGTAATCACATCCAATATACTTAAGTAACTTAATCTTCCTTTCTCTCAAAACGTACGGCCCTTTATTTTCCTAAATTAGTCGGATGAGTCGTTTCGTAGACTTCCTTGCGCTATTATATGCTCAATAATAGCTAATGCTCTTAGGTAATAGGTATATTTCAAACTTGTTACGGACCATGTGGATAGTTATATGTTGCTCGTTCGATATATAAATGAACAATATGTCGGTGATGTAATGATTGGGGTTGAAAAGAGGCCTACGCCTTGAAATTAAGCACTAACGATCCGTCCCGGCTTCGCACGGGTGGTTTATCTATTTTAATGTAGCCTATGTCACTCAGGAGTAGTGTTGCCAGGTCCGATTTGTTGTAAATCGGTACATGAGGTCGAAAAAATCGGGATTTAGGGTTGCAGATCGGGACAGTAAACAAAAATAACTCAAGGGGTTTTAAGTCTATACTAATATTATAAAGCTGAATGGTTGTTTGTTTGTTTGAACGCGTTAATTCTTTTTGGGTTGAATAGACCATTTATCGAGGAAGGCTTTAGGCTATATAACATCACGCTGCGAGTAATAGGAGCGAAGAAAAATGGAAAATGTGGAAAAAACGGGGAAAATTATTCATCGTTGCGTGCGCTGCGAAAACGGTTCAAGATACCAAAAAAATATGTAGGAAAGAATTATTCCTCTTAAAATGATCTAAAAAAATGTCCGCGACAGTCTATCTTTTAAGATTAACTCACTAGAACCGTTTTTATGGTTATCAAATTTGGTCGAAAGGGATGAAAGTTTGTGTTAAACTTTGTCAATTTTAATAAACATCGGGCTGAGAGTTTCAAAATCGGGGTTATAACTATTCCACGCGGACAGAAGCTAGTCTTACATAACAAGTAAACAGTCTTGCTAGACTAGTAGAAATTATAATATAAAATCGTACTTTAAATGAATTTTTGATTAATCGGGACATTTAGCGTCCCGATCAGGTACAAATCGGGACGCGTCCCCAGACCCCTGAAAATCGGGACGTCCCGCGCAAATCGGGACACCTGGCAACACTACTCAGGAGTCAGGAATAATGTAGCATTCTAATGGAGGTTGATCTTTTTTTAAATCGGTCCAGTAGTGTTCATGATTTACGTTTTCGATTCTTTAATAGATTAAAAATTGTTGGGATTGCCCCTTAGATATCCTTAATCTATAAGGGTTTGTTGAAATTGTAACTGCAATAGATTAATTAAAAAGCAAGAGGACTTCTTCAAACAACAATTTCTATATTATGATGTGTCATTTCTATAAACGTATATAGTTCAATCGAAAATTGCAAACGCCGTAAGATTGTTTGTAAAGGCGTGAAAATGTAAAAGTTTGCAATTTTCCATTGACATACACAGTATATACGTTCATCATCAGCTTAAATTGCTACGAAACTTAACTAAAAGAGACATTGTACCCACTAAATATTTCAAGCCCAATCGAAACCTTTCAACATCTCGTCTAAGACCCCGTAACTAACCGACTTTCGGTTCAAATTCTAACTTGTATACGTTTATTTATTACACGTCATTCGCTGTCCAAATATGTCCTATTAATAAATGGTCAGCCGTTTCAAGATGTCTATAACAATAGCTATAACAAATGTATGAGAAATGTAACTATTCTCTTCTAATGCTGGAACAAAGTTTGGCTAAGCCATTGAATTACGAGGTATGTACTGTTGTTCGTTGAAGGAAATCGTCAGAAAGTATAATGCGTTACATACAATGATTAATAATACTATAATATAATACTTACTTTCTTGATGAAATTTAGCAGTGAAGTAAATTATTGTCTGGAATAACACCTGGGCCTCAAGTCTGCTATTACAATAGTGTCAAAATGGTCTAACATTGATTTAATAATGCTTGATTTTTACAAGTTTGGTAATCTACTAATATACAAGAGTCACTATGACTTTCCAATGGTCGACCACTGACACTCCATTGAAAGAAATGGCATAGAATAGTAATCTCGTACATAATGACAAATGAAATATAGACGTTTGCGGTAATCTGCTAAAATTTTGTTAAGTTCCTTAGATCAGTGAACCACCATTAGAACGTCATTGTGCAGTCATTGCTTTTCATAGCTCGGTTATCAAAAAGTATTACGAGACCATTGACCGACCGATGATCGACCATTATGAATTTAGCAGATTACGAACTTTTAGCAAAATGACAATGGCATCGTGTTGGAATGACAAATTTATAAAAATAGCGGACTTGGGGCCCAGGGATCATTTTCGACATTCACGCGGTCAGAGTCGAGGGCGGCAGCTAGTTTATCATAATTATCTACAACGTTTCGGTCATCGGTTTCGTTATCATCTAATGGTTATGGACGATATTTTGCATTAAAAATCTATGCATATTATCATGATTATAAGCTCTATTTTCAACACGAAGAATCTCCAAACATATGTATGTCGTTGTTATCAAAATTCTTAATTTGTTCATCACTTAGCAAGCAAATTAAACTGGCATAAAGACAAAATAATCATAAATAAATCGGTTAAAAATCATAAAAGTTGTTAAAGTTCCAATAGATATGTCAAAGTTGAAATGATTTCGGAACATTTCCTAAGTTTAAAAGTACAAAACAAAAAGAAACTCATGCTCCACAACCAATAAACACAGCACTTCATAAAACTGCAGGAATTCGAGAAATACCTGAGAAATATGTTCAACAAGAACACTTTCACATCAAACTTTTTTTCGCATTAACCCCAAGATACACTTAACCACCTATTTAAGCACTGCAATCTGAACATTGAAACAGTTACAAATGTGTGGCTGCGAAGCATGACTCATATCCGAGCAAGAAATCCTTCCACCATGGTGGTCTTCAAGGGAACGGGCGAAAGTCTAATAAGACAAGCCTTTTGCTCAGCTGTCTGGCCTAGGACGTTATCTGTTGGTGAAAAATAGTGGCCTTTGTGCTATTACAGAAAGCAAAGCGGGCAAGATGGCGGAAAGTGACCTGTGCATTAAAAATGTTGCGCTGTGTGTTTGTGCTCCGAGTCTAAGTGGTTTATAATTGAGTGTGTTTTAATGCTGGCTGTAATATGTAGAGATTATTGTAGGTAAGCTCTTTAACATGAGTGCTTTCTGTTACGTAGTTGCATTGAAACGAACAAACTTAATGTTTTTTTTTTTCGTCACTAATAAATTCAAATTATCTGGAAACTTTTATGTTTTACGCTGCTTCACCCGTAGCGTTGCGTAGCTGTAAGTAAATCTGTTGTCTTTTCGACATTAAGTTCAACGCTCGAAACCTTTTTTTTTGGATGGGAAATCATCAAATGACAACTCCCGCTCTGGGCGGAGCGGAAGTGAGTGTCAGACTCTTACTGACTAAAACACTAAACGCTCGAAGCCCGATGAGTAATTTTTTGGTTTCCTTGATGCTTCAAATAAATAATCTGTCTGTATCTCACTCTAGCTAAAGAATAATAGCCGCATGGGTAGATTTTCAAGGTTAAGCAACGCTTGCCAAAGTTGGTCTGTGGATGGGTGACCATTTTAACGTACCGAGTTTCCTCCGTGCCTCGGAAAGCACGTTAAGCCGTTTATCCCGGTTGTCATTTGTCGATCTTTGGCAATTGTTACACTACGATTGTCAGAAGCCAGTAAATCTGACTCCAGTCTTGCTAAGATGTATCGTGTTACCAGGTTGATGGGTTGTGGAGGTCTGGTAGGCAGCCGCTCCAACTAAAAAAACTTGGTTTTCAGCTAAATCCGGTTTTACTGGAAGCTGTCCCCAATATAGTTGGGAAAAGGCTAGCCAGATGATGATCTCACTCTTCAAGAAAATTTTCAATACTTCCGCGAAATTGTTTTCGTCTTAAGTTTTAAATCAAAGCTAGGTAGTTGGTACAGTAGCCATATCTGCACTAATTAACAAACTAAAACAAACTTTAATCTAATCTTAGTTGCATAGCGTTTGATTAATATGCGTTTGTATCGAATACTAATCGATTCTAAAGGTTTAGGTTGAACCAGGTTCAACCGTGACCTTATTCAGTGTTGATTGAATTATTGTTCGACGTTATCTATAAATATGTTCCGTTGATTCTTATGTTTGTAGTGACTAAGGAATCCACCTGTGCATTGATGATGTCATAGTTTACAAAGTTGGGGTGGTAGAGGTCAATCCGTGATTGTTGATTGCTGAGAACTAGGTATGCTTAAAAGTTTATTCTATTTCTGTGATCCCTGTTAATGAATAAGGTCGTCTCGTCTCACTCATCATCATCTTACCAACACGCCTTTTTCTAATCATGTTAGGATCGGCTTCAAGTCTAAGTCTACATAGCTGAATAGCATTATTTTACGTGAACTGACTTATCCTATACCTGTGTTTGCTGTGGACGTTTATCACAATGTAAGAATTAAAGAGAAAGTACATACAGCATTATCTCGTCTTCTTGTGCACTCCTAACATTCGGATTAACAGAGAGGCTCTATAAAAATCTCTATCGTTACACTTTGGTCTTTTCTGTCTTTGACGTTCACTGTCGACATTGTCGTCTGTTGGCATTGTTTTTTTTTTATTCCTCGGCTGTTCTTTTCTAATTAATTTCATTGCAGGATCCGGGCCACAGTTCAGTTATATCTGGTACTTACAGTTACTCGTCGAGCTTCATTGTCTCGGTGTTTCTCGGGTGGTCGCCACTGTTGAATCTGGATCTCAGGAGTCGCATTAGTTCCTCCTTCTGCGAAGCAGTAATGCTAGCGAAGGAAGAGGCGGAACGCGTGCGGGAGAGGGAAACCTTACGCTCCAGCCGCCGCAACAGAAGAAGACATCCCGGGCGTCGAGACCGCAGGGTGATTCCCGGCCACCGTAGGCGCGGGTCTGCAGATGGCGAGCTATGGGTGGCTCGCCGTCCGATAGCAACCAGGCCCGGGTCGAAGGCGCATCGTGTTCCACGCGCGCCTCAAAGAGCTGTCAGTACAGAAGACCGGGCCCCATAGGGTCAGTGCCTGCTAGAGTTGCGGAATTTGTTCTGAAAGAGTTACCGCGGCCCTGGAACGTAAAGGGCACAAGAAGGATCACGGGTGGGTTTTAGTCGGTAAGAGTCTGACACTCCCTTCCGCTCCACCCAGAGCGGGAGAAGTCATTTGATGATTTTCCAACCAGAAAAAAAAGGAGTCGCATTAGTTGGGAATAGCGTGGCGAGCGTCATCTTCCATTTAATGCTCTTGACCTCGATCCTGCTTAATGTTAAGCGATGGGCGAAGTTTCCATATGAGAGTCGAAGATTAATTCCCCATAGAAGATTAGCTTATTTATGTAAGTAGTAAATGACGAGGAACTCAGATACCTAGTAGTTGGTACCTCCAGATAATTTGTACCTTGACATTACCTAAGAAATTACTAGGAATACAGAAGATGCAACGATAAACACGTTATTTGTATAATTAGAGGTTTCCTAGTTGTTACTGACACTCGTATGTCATGTGACGTCACTCGTGAAGTAGTTACTTGCTTCCGCGTGGTTCGATTGTTGGTAGAAGGATGTAGTGATTGTTGCATTGTTTTTAAAGATAGGCGGATTTAGAACATACTTGTACCCTTAAAGAGATGACGGACAGAAAAGTAAAAAAAGACCAGTAAATATTTTCAAATTCGCACTCTCTCTCACTCTCACTCTCGTCTTTTTGGTACTTAGGTATTGCACATACGTAACCTATGTGTACAGTTAAGGATTAGGTTGAAGTAAGTAAATGATAATTTTATCCAAAACAAGACGAAACAATTGCATCTTCAAAGCTCATGCTAACACCGTAGCTTAGATCAACAGAAGTGATCAATTTGTATCATGAAAATAACCCTCCAAAACCAAAATCATATAGATTTCTCACGCTCTTTGACATATCAATGAATCATCAAATATTCCAAAAACCAGTTTCCATTTATATGTATATTATGCGGCGAACAGGCAGTTAATAAACAGGCGAACAAATCTTATCGTATCACTCGTGATAAATTTATTTGCTGACAAGTTTCATTTGCTAAACCAACTCCACTGATAACGATCAAGGAACGAACAGTGCACACTTCATTCAGTCATTTGCTGATAATACTGACATACCATTTGGAGGCCTACCACGACCAATCAACACGAATTAGTGAAGCTGTCAAACGAAATCAAAATGGCCGTCCTCGACCAATTAGAAAAAAGACAGTTGATACGCGTTTCGCGTTCCAAATTCGAATCGAACGCGTACGCAATTTTATAACTAAGAACCAATAATTTCAATAGAACCTAATTTCGAGTCCCAACTTGTGACCAAATTCATAGTATGCCCCCTGAACCTCAATCAAATTCATATGGCGCGATACAGATCTTATATCCTTGTTACTTTCCTACCAGACGTGTTGTACAAGAAATTACTGTGTGACATAACTTGTCCCCTTAGGCGTTGCTCACACAATGCCTTTTGACAACCTCATAAATTGTAACCGCACTAACAAACTCCAACTCTACGTCTCATGACACAAGATTGAAACTTGAGTGACGGATCATTTTCGAAACGAAGTATTAGATTGGCGCGTGCCTTATAACACCAACTTATACATGCTGTTGGTAAAGTATATTCGGCAATAAATTCGTTTGGTATATAGGTGTTGTTTTATAGCAAAGGTAAGTTTGTAAACAGTTGCGCCACTAAATCAAATTGCAGTCAATTAAGATAAAGCGGCGGGACCGACAGCTCTGGACAATAGACCATATGACTAATACAGCGTTTTGTTTGGCTAACTGAATTACAACTTAGCGGGTTGTAATGAATAGAATTCCTATTCTTATTAGAGGTGTTATGTACTGGATGACGGACCCGGTAGGTGTATAGGTACCTTGAAGGTATATTTTTGTTCAGTCCTAAACTAAAAATAGACTCAAAAGTTATTTTACTTCGGTTTGAATTGTAACTAAGCTCATAGCACAAGACAGCTTTTTTATTCCAACAGCCAGTGATCTGCATTTATATTTAACTAGCAGCGCCCTGCGGTTTCACCCGCGTTGTTCCCGTTCCCGTGGCAAAACGGCAAACTCCACAATAACGTAACTTTCTATTGGTGAAATAATTTTGAAAATCGCTTCAGTACATCCAGAGATTACCCCTTACAACGCCACAAACTCACAACCTCACAAACTCAAAAAAAAATAGTTTATTTTATTTTATTAAACTGACATTCTAGCTAGTAACTTCAAGGTGCAGCAAAGAATAACGTTTTAATTCAATCCTGAAGCCGTAGTTATATTATTGAAAACAGCAGTCAGTCAGTTGTGACTATTTTTCCATTGACTTAGGTCAGATTATGGAATGCCGCTAGTGTATCGCCAAAGGGAACATATTCCCGGGACAAAAAGCCTATATGCTGTTCCAGACTAACCGCTGTGCCAAATTACATCCAGATGCGCTCAGCCGTTCTCGCGTTATTGAGTAACAAAAATCCATCCATCCAATAAATGGATGGATAGACGGACTGTCGATGTTCACATTTATATGTAGTAGTAAGAATTCAGATCATATGACCTCATTATGGTCTTAATGATGAATTTCCTATCTTGTTAATATAAAGACCGCAATAAAGCACAAACATCGGTCGAGATGATAAGGTTACTACACATCATATAAATGCTGGTGCTTTTCAATATAAGTTCCCTAGCTTTGATTTATACTTCAGTCGTCTTTTGAATCGCTATTTATCTAGGTTTATGTCGATTAAAGTTTAAAAAGGATTACTGCGAGCACCTATACATCATTTTCTATTCAATTTTAATATGTTTATGGTCTCTTACATTACGTTGCAATATATATAATAGTATAACGATGATATCCGGAAGAGAAGCAAGGTTATCGACATAGCCCGAAGGATCGCCAAACTGAAGTGGCTGTGGGCACATAGCTCGCAGAACAGATCGTCCATGGGGCGGAAAAGTTCTGAAGTGACGACCGCGTACCTGAAGTCGCAAGGAGGACCGATGACCTGGTGAGGGTCGCAGGTAGCCGATGGATGCGAGACGCACAGGACCGGTTACTGTGGCGACACTTGGGGAGGCCATTGTCTGATATGATAATGATTATCACTAGCTTCTGTCATTGGCTGTGGTCGTGTGAAATTCAGAAATTATGCCTGGGACAAAAAGTACCCTTTGCTCTTCTCAAGCAATATCTATTCCATGCCGACTTGCAGAATTTATTTGAAAGAGTCACCGCAGCCCTGGAACGCAAAAGGCATTCAGAGGAGCATGCATGGATTTTAGTCAGTAAGAGTCTGACACACGCTTCCGCTCCGCCCAGAGCGGGAGAAGTCATTTAATGATTTCCCATCCAAAAAAAAAGGTGCATAATCTTGAAATAAATGTCTTATTCCAGGACATGAACTACCGTGTACCAAGTTTCGTCCAAATCCGTAAAGTCGTGGAGAGGAACTGCCAGACAGACAGAGCCCCTTTCGCATTTATAATATTAGTATAGATTTTAGGTACATAGGTGCAATATAGCCTGCAATAAACTTTATATCTAGTTCGCATTAGGGCAATGTTGTCAGTCCTGCAGAAAACATGCTATAAATAACTTTGTACATAAATTGCTCTATAACTTTACATCGTAGGTGTTTTGTACAGCAGTTGTACAATTTTACGGGGCTCTGTCATTGTATTGGAATTTGTACCATTTATATAATGACTAGGTAAGGTATAATTAAACTAGACCATATGTATCTTGTACATCTTGTAAAGTTCTATTTTTTGTTTCCTACGTTGTCCTGTTCCTGGGCAATAGCCCCTTACTGTTTTTTTTATTCAGTTTTCCACAAAATGTGGCGACATTTTGTCTTTTTTCATCTCCGGAAATTCATTCTCTCAATAAAATAATTTTAAGGTTGATTTCCAATAGACAGAAAACTTTTACGTGAGGAATAAAAATGGCGATTTCACAGCCTTTGTATATAAATCAGTTGTTATGAATCAGTTGTTCAAAATTATCTTGATTTTTCATTGCAACATAGGTATGTTGCAATGTTCAAAATTATCTTGATTTTCTGAAGTCTACAATAAAACTAGACCGCAACTCTTAGAAATACATACATATTACCGCGATTAAAAAGTTAATTTCCTGTTATTATTTTACTTGTTTGGGTGTCATAATTCAGAAGTCATATACCACTTAAGCCTTATTATAATGCTGGCTTATAAAAGCAAATAATGGAACCTAATTTGCACGCTCCGAAAATGGTCCTATCACACCTAATCTTATCTTATTGTTATAATAATACTAAACAATTATTACGCTATTAAAATTAAATGATAATAGTCGCACGGATGCCGTCCGCTGATTGGTCAGTAAATGGGTCCATAAATCTAGCATCTAATATTATATAAATCTAGCATAGTTGAACTAATATATTAAAGAGGTCAAGTTGTTAGTTTGTTCGTTGATATCTTTGTTAACTACTTTCTCGGGAACTACTGCACCCTTTAACACACCTATCAGAAACTAAAATATTTTGAAGACAATTACTAGTCCATTGCAAGTTTGATAAATTCGTCTGCTCGATATCGTAAATAACACAATTAATGTTGTTGAATGAACGAAATGTGTGAACTGCAATTAATTATGTATTACGCTAGACCCCGCTGATCTGAGGCCTTAGTGCTAGATTTTTACCATACTTGGCCGTCTGATTTCCATTGGGTCAGTGCCTGCTAGGGTTGCGGAATTTAGGGACCTAAATGCGGCCCTGGAACGCAAAGGGCACTTGGAGTAACACGGGTGTGTTTTAGTCAATAAGAGTCGGACACTCCCTTCCGCTCCGCCCAGAGGGAAAGACGACATTTAATGATGTCCCGTCCAAAATTGGCCTTCTGATTTAATACATTAAACCATCATTAGAAGACTACACTATCACCGAGTGCCATCTTCCTCCGTTGTTTTCCTTACAACTGAGGGTCGTGATTCCTCTGACGTGGAGTCTTCGAACAGTTTTACGAACACATTTATTATCACAGCGTGAAGTAAATGTAACCGATTATCCGCCATCTGTGGCTATCCTTATCATATAGTGAAGCGCTAAGTGGAGGTTTTTTTTCCTCAGACTGAGTATCATTGGCCACTTTTACCCTAAAAACCGACACCGTTCCCTCGAGATAGGGCTACGCAAGCGAATCCGCAGGAAAAAGCTAATAAAATTAAATAGGTAAATAAAATAAGGTCGGGTTGGCATGCGATGTTGACATGTTAATTCTCGTTCATTTAAATATCATAAAGACAATATACTATATTGTCTGTCAGTCGGCTTGTATGCTATTCTGTTTCATGTACTTGCATTGATTGTAATTATGTTGTTAAATATGATACAGTTTATGGTTACAAACATGGAATGTTAGGAATTGGGCCCAACCCTGTATGTATTGTTTCCAAAAGTTGGTCTTGTAGAGGGCCCTTGTGTGAACGAGCCGATTTGTAGTCTAAATACGGCTATTGATATTTCTACACCGGCGGTAAATTATGTTTTTTTATATATAATCTACATATATTGATGCACTGTTGGGTAAAGATCTTCCCATACATTTCCAATGTTATTTTTGTTTTGTCTTTTCTAAAAAAAATAGTATTATATTTATTTATTTA
Organism: Hecatera dysodea; assembly: GCA_905332915.2. Lineage (NCBI taxonomy): Eukaryota > Metazoa > Arthropoda > Insecta > Lepidoptera > Noctuidae > Hecatera > Hecatera dysodea. Next base: position 10,852,771 of record HG995309.1, on the reverse strand, counting down.
AACTTTGTGTACAATAGTGGTACATAGGCGGACTTAATGCAATCTCTACCAGCATTTGCTAGGCCTACCTCTGTCGATGAACTTCTCTTCTCAAAATAAACACCAAGACTGACACCGACAATAATTTACCATCAATTATAATCATAAATGGATAATAAAACTATTCCATATTTTATTGAAGGAGGAAGTAAGGTACCTTTCATATTCCGTAACTTTTCAATATCTGTTTGATAGAAGATGTCGTATTCATAGTTCAAACATACTACCAAATACCTACTGTCCATCATATTCATACACTCTGATAACTAGTATTTACAACGCACTAAATCAACTTTAATATGAACTTAACATTATTCACACGTAGAATGCTCGCAACACGTCTATACATAGGGCCCATAGCTCTCTGAAACTGGTCTCGAATGTGGATCAAAGCACAATGTCAACAGCTGGGCGAACTTTAAGCTTTACACGTCAGACTGGCTTTAGGTCTAGATAAACGAGGAAAACAGTTAGTTTTAGGTTTGTGTTTAGTTAATATTTTAGTTTATGCTTTGGTTTTCAAATGACTGTAGATTTCGGACATGAAAGAACTAGAAGTGTTTATTTGGGATTGGAAAACCAGAAAAACATGACTAAAACTTACAAATACAAAAGAGACCAGGCATATTTTTTATTTAATTTATTTAACACTTTACGCACACAATTGTACAGAGGCGGACTTAAAGATTCCGTTGTGAGAGAGAGACGGAGCTATACAGATCGAATAGCACTATCCAGTTTTCATAAACACAACGGATTCGTGATGGCAATGTCACGTCATAACGGGCTTGTGCTTGGTCAAAAATGGTCCGCTATCCTATCATTTTAGTATATGCTGGGATAAATTAAAAACATAATATCGCCCGCTGTTATTCCCGATGCGTTGTTTACGTGCATAAGTTTAGCTTAAAAACCGACCAAGTGAAAGTAAACTAAGAACTCGCACAGGAAGGGTTCTGTACCGTAAAGAATGTCAATTCTTGTATGGGTCGCCCTTATATTTTTTTCTGTTGTATTATTGGTGATATATCGGCAAAATAAATACACACGATTTCAACTGACTACCTGTTCCATAAGATACAACCAGCTATCAGCCAGACAGATGGACGAACAGCGGAAGTTAAGTCACCCCCTTTTTTTTTTTGGGTGGGAAATCATTAAATGACCCGCCCTGGGTGGAGCGGTAGGGAGTGTCAGACTCTTACTGACTAAAACCCACCCGTGGTCCTTCTTGTGCCCTTTGCGTTCCAGGGCCGCGGTGAATCTTTCGAACAATTTCCGCAACAAGTTTAGTCACCCCTAAGGCCCTAAAAAATGTAAACACATCATAATATTGCTAGTATTTATACGGCTGTTGTTTTACCTTGTCATCATCATCATTGACCTTTTATATAGAGTATAGACCTCCCCCATTTTGTGTCATGCTTATATCAGTTCTCTGTAGTGTATGTACGTACTAGTTATCATGCAGGTTTTCGTAACTATAAGCATGTGTTATTTATTTAACGGGTAAACTTAAATTCCTAGACTATTCTGGTATGACTCTTATTTCAAATTATTCATTGTAAACCTACAAACAATCAATTACTTGCGAAATGCCTTATCGGCTTTATAGTGTACCCGCGCCCTTATTGCAAGCTAGCTTAACTAACCGTGAAAATACCAATTAAATAGTTACAAATAACAACAATAAATCCCTCAATTCCTCCAAACAATTCATTTCCCAATTTACGTACAAACTACAATTTTAAAGTTGTAAATGACAGCCGTGAAACAAGATAATAGGCTTTAACTTACTTAATTAATTCTTGCTTGGTATTGCCACCACAAATTAAAATTTAATATACATTATATTGATTTATATTCAGTAATGACATTGCGAATAGTTATAATAATATGGTTCGTAATTGGTGTGGGCAATCACCACGCCTGCCGGGCCTTGTATGGGCTAGCCTAAACACTAGGCGCGGTGTCGACGATTTTAAAATTAATCTGCTGGTAATAAAATTGATGGCAACACTATATCATTAGTGTCAAATGACGAAGTTTTTTTGTAAATTGGTTACTAGCCGACACCTAGTTGTACTGCATATGGGTGGTACAAAAAAAATCGTGGACATAATTGAACCAGACTTCAGTTTATAAAATTAACTTTTTTAATTTTTCAATCCGTTGCCTTTTCCCGAAGTATAAATATGACGGGTTGGCATATTTTCCATACAAAAGGTGTCTAAATGACGTATTGATTCATCAAATAAAAGTAACTTTTGACTGATCGGGGCATACCTAATAATAAAACTGTTCAACTATTTACCATCGAAATGCCTGTTCATTTTTCCAGTGTGTGTATTTGAAAACACCGGGAAATTCTACCTTGAAACTGAGAAGTACATGTGTATGTTTTGAGTTTGTATGTACGGATATTTGTTGCTCTTTCACAGATCTTAATGATATCTGGCAGAGGTAGATTATAGTCTACAATAACACATAGGATGGGACTTCGGATTATTTTCGACATTCACGCGGGTGGAGACACGGGCGAGAGCTAGTAACTTATAATAGCAGCTAGGTTTTTTCCGTTTCCTTTGGCAAGGTTTGGCGATGACCAATGTTTTTAGCAGATATGCGACAGCTAAAACAGGGTTATGTTTTACACAAGCGTTCTAACTTGTCCATATTTATCTCAAAACTGACAGCCATCCTAGCCTATAAAGCATAAATTCTAGTAAATAATGTCTTCACTTTCACTGAATACTGTATCATCCCACATAAATCAAGCATTGAATCCATCCTCTGATTGATGCAACACATCATTTGCTAATTAGCTATCGCAATAATGATCTATGGCCAGATTTTGATGGCTATAGTGCACCTGTAAAGTATCGTGTTTATGCCTTCAAGATTAGAAGGCGAATATTTCGAAACTTTATCAATGAAATGTCAAATTACCCATTCATACTTATCGTTTGTGTGTAGGTATGTCTGTTCTTTATTACTGATTTGATTTTAGTTAAAACTGGCATGACAACGGAAAAACACCACAACCCGATTAGCTGAGTAAAGCGACGGTACCTTTTGGCAAGACTGATGTCTGATTTCCTGGTTTTTGACGAGGACTCTGTAAGATCCACAAATGACAGCTGAGACCAAGAGCTTAGCGTGCTTTCCGAAGCACGGAGGAGTCCGGTGATCAATGTTCCTGCAATGTCTGTTCCACTCGTAGTCGTCGCTTAACTTCGTAGCTCGACCCGTGCGGCTCTTATTATCTACTTAGCCACCCGCTCCTCAAAGTGTGACAGTCAATAGAGTATTTAGCATAATCAGTCTTTTAATGTTCCCACTGCTGGGACACAGGCCTACTCTCTAGGAGAGGGAATGGGCCGTAATCCACCACGCGGGCCCAGTGCGGGTTGGTGAATGTCACATGTCTTCGAATTTTTGGTTCTAGGACATGCCGGTTTCCTCACGATGTTTTCCTTCGCCGTTTTGAGAGCAGTGGTGATGAAATTAATTACACATAGTAATGTGTCTGACTGGGTTTGAACCCGCGACCTACAACTCGTAAGTCGGGGCCGTTACCACTCGGCCACTCAGAGTATTTAGCGCGATTGACAATACCTACCAAACCAGATACCCATACCTAAAAGCCCTTTATACGTCTCCAAATGAAGTTAGTAAGTTAGAAGAGAGCTATCTTTAGCATCTTTCTCTTCCAAACTTTTCCTCCCAAACAAGGCAAAGCTCACTAACTAACATTAATAAGTTAAATACGAAATTAAGTCAGACATTAGGCGTGCCTTTCTCTCTAACCCCTTACCTTGACTCGCCGCGCCCTTTTTTTTTTTTTTTTTTTCTGGATGGGAAATCATCAAATGACTTCTCCCGCTCTGGGTGGAGCGGAAGGGAGTGTCAGACTCTTACTGACTAAAACCCACCCGTGCTCCTTCTTGTGTCCTTTGCGTTCCAGGGCCGCGGTAATTCTTTCGAACAAATTCCGCAACCCTAGCAGGCACCGACCCTATGGGGCCCCGTCTCTGGTGCTGACAGCTCCTTGAGGCGTGCGTGAAGCTCACCAACTATCATTAATAAGTTAAATACGAAATTAAGTCAGACATTAGGCGTGCCTTTCTCTCTGACCCCTTACCTTGACTCGCCGCGCCCTGCGGCTTGCATTCCGGTCAGACGTCACAACCGCGCACTATATTTGTTTTCTATAGATTATATTGTTATAATTACTTGGTGCTAGTAAAACACTTCTGATTGAGCCTCTGGCTTGGATTTGGTGTCAAGTTTGGTAAGAGTTATGTAGATATGGTGGCGTGATATGGGATTTTTAACTGTTGGTGTTCGATTTTTAATTTCGTTGTTTCGTTTATGTAACAATTTTGGTGATTGTTTTAAAGTTCCTTTTTAGATTCTACTTTGTTTTCAGGCATTGTAGCACTTTACTTTCCCGTATAGTAGGTACTCGTATGCGGAAAAAGAACCGAACAATGTTTCTTAATAATGAAAGAAACTGTTAACCACAAGAAGAACGGTCATATTTACCAAATCCTATTAATGTTTCAGTTGTTGTTTAATTTAAATATTTGTTTGGCAAAATCATTCAGTAACCCAAATACGATTTTATTATGGCAACATTATTTTATATTTTGAAAGTTCGAACTGTCAAACCACAAAACTCGAATATGGGCATAGATTAATAAATATGGGTCCGATCATAGAACTGGTAGATACTTACATAATGGAAAGAATGCCAACTGAAAGTAATTGTTTAACTAATTACCTGTTTAAGCTAATGGACCTTTCTTTCTTGAACAAACTGTCCCGAGTGCAGACATTAAGGCTCATACTCCAAAACTGTATTATTTTCATTTTTCCTACTCAATACTTTTACACACAATGTCTACATCTCTTTTTACTTGACTCTCCTATCGCAGGTATGCTGGAAGAGATTTCTATAGTAATAAGCATCAGCTTTGTACCTATTTTTCTGTTTCCTTCTTCTTATCTTTTTATTAAATGTGTGTACATAAATTGTTAAGTAAATTAATAAAAAAAACGTTAATTCCAACACAGCTCGCACTCAAACTCTAACATGAGCTCGAAAGCGTCAATGAAAGCTTATCTAATTGACGTTTTCGTTCTCGAAAGATGAGCAAGCAAATGCGTAAACACGCTTGGTCAGCTAAAACTCATCTCTCGAGCACGAAAACTTCAATTTATGACAAGCTCCGATGGAGTTGTTGTTCGAGTTGAGTCGGAGTTAACGTTTTGCAATATTGACCTAAGGGACTTTTTTATTCTGGGTGGAAAATCATCAAATGACTTCTCCCGCTCTGGGCGAGCGGAAGGGAGTGTCAGACTCTTACTGACTAAAACCCACCCGTGATCCTTCTTGTGCCCTTTGCGTTCCAGGGCTGCGGTGACTCTTTCGAACATATTCCGCAACAAAGGACTGATATCTTTGCACTCTGACATATCAACTCCTTTATTGACTCAGTCATCTAGAAGCTCCCCCTACGCAACTTCTACGGGGGGGTCTATCAGCCTGATCTAACAAGTACCCACGCAACCAAGCTCATACAATTCAAATTACCTATCATAATCTATCATTTTGCATACTATTATGAAATGCAATCAATATTTGACGTAGTACTGTACCTACATAACATTTAATTGAAAAAATAACTCACAGTTGATTTAATCATGCTTTAATTAATTAGCTTAGCGTCTAAATGATTGGCAATCGGCAGTTTTCTTGTCATGTTATTAAACGTTTTTAATGAACAATCGAATGACTAGATACCCGGTTCGATATCGTATCGAATCAGATCTAACTGGCCAGCCTGAAAGCGTGATATCTAAATCAAATAAATTAACAACTACAAACAAGCTTCAAGCCGGATACATAATTTAAAAATAATAAATCAGTTTTTAATCAAACTTCATTAGTGGTGTTATTTGTATTTTGTTATAGCGTGTCTGTTGCACGAGGTACAATTTCGAAATTAAACGTGACAATCCATTGCTGCGTTTGTGCGAAACACTTATAAAAGGCCGTTGTACAGAACCGGCAGTGGGATTCGCGATATGAATTTTCATGATTCGATTTCGAACGCACAGCCACGCTTGGGTCACGTTGAAATGATTTAGTTTCAATATTCACAAACGTCGGTGGAAACGCGGCTGTCGACCACCGCTTAATTTATACCGATTGGCCCTTGTTTATTATTACTGCTTATGTAATAAACCCAGTGATTTTGCAAGAGAATTTATTTTAATGCTAAGCTGTGCGTAAGCGTTAATATATGGGTATTTTTCTCGTTAAAACATTACGACCTTTGTCTGTTAAGTTATAGTGGTTGGACTGATTGACTGACCGATTGACTGGCAAGGATACGTCATGTGTCTCGTTAGTTAAATTGCCGGTCAATTATGTGATAAAAACGTAATGCTCTTACCAGGATGTGGACGACAATGTGTATTATTAACTTAATAAAATCTTTATTATTCACAATCGATGAATTATATCTGACCGCTTATTATACTGCTTATACATCAGCTGGTTGTTTTATTAAACTTATTTTATGTGAATAGGTTGACTAAAAAATCGAATTAGTCCGTTAGATAGATTTTCAAAAAATATTGGACACTTATTTTTGCTTTATCAAATCTATTAGAATTGACGAAGATAAAAAGCGTCAAAGATTAGGAGCTTGTGACGTCACGCGTCACCTCGCTAGTAAAATTGTAGCGCGTAGTGGAGTCATATGAGTTTTCAACGCACTGTATTGTCTTCGTTTCTTGTTTACGTGAAAATGGAAAAAATATGTGTCTAATATATTTTAGAAATCTATCTGACGGACGGAGCCATATTTGAAAGTTAAGTGAAAATATGTAAATTTTAGGCAAACATGTTCCATCGTCGCTTACCATCAAGTGAGACTGTAGCCAAGCGCAAAAGCGTTAAACGATAAAGGTTACTTAATTAGGAAAAAAAAAACGCATCATAACTTTAGTTCAAAAGAAGACAAACCTTAAAAAAAGCCTTCAACGCGTGTATAAAAAATCATCTACTTATAAATCCCAGAGATTAACGCATATAACTAAAATTTTATTAAGTGCCACAACTAATGGTTCGCATTAAAATCATTTATGTGTGCAATTAATACGCTAAGCTGGATGTTTCCCTTAGTTTGTTCTAGCCCTTAGGTGGTGAGCCTGCGGTGTTCTATGGCAAATGGGTTAAGACACGCTACACCCATTCTTGTACACTAAGCGTTATTTGTATGAGAACTTTGCTGTATTAAGAACTAGATTCTGCCAACGACTTTGCCCGCGTGAAGGCCGAGGAAACGTAATCGCAGAATCAATCTATCTCTGTACCTAAATCTATCAAAATTGATTCAGCAGTTTAGGCGTTAAAATGTTACAAACAAACGGAAAGAGTTCTCTTGCATTTATAATATTAGTATGGATTCAAGAACCAATGAATAAACCTTTATCTTTCCAGCAAACCAAAATAGTTTCAGAAATTACGACTGCAATTTTATTAAGATTTTACATTAACACAGAATGGGTACTAAATATTTTATTGCTCCACAATTCAAGGAAAAGCTTGTTTATCTAATTCTATTTATTTACAATTTAAACTTGAATTATTATGCAATTTGTCTAGATATGTAATTAATGAACATAAATTACAGCTGTGGGTCATGCGAATAGTTAAACTGTTTAATGAATTATATGAATTCTGACAAAAAAGGTTGCCGTGCCTTTGAATAAATACCACCGTATCTTATGATCTTAAGTTGTGAACACATCAATAAACATTGACTAGATGCATGCCAGCCTCCGCCAGAACGCTCGATCCGATGTCAGTTGGTGCACTCCGTGTAAATGTGTACGCACCCTAATATACTATGGCAATATAGCTCCAAGCTAAATAATAAAACATGCATCTATCCTGTTCGGTACTGCTTTAAGTATTGTTTATCACGAGAGGCATATTAGTAGCCAAATGCCTTCACACATTACTAATTCTACTGTTTACAGGCTAAACTGTTCCTTACACGTTTTGGCTAGATTTTAGATAAACATGTTTACATTTTCTTAGATAACTTCCTACCTAATGTCTCACTCACTTCACTACGTGATGAAACTTGCCTCACGCACTTTCTTGAAACACTCGTAACAACATCATATTATTGGGTCTTCATTACTCCACCGTAAGTGGCTTCTAAGCGGTCCCTAATACCACATTTCGAGCGTCCTACTAATTCATGTTGTACGAAGGAACTTTCAATTACCAACAATGTTGTATTATCCAACCTTCTATCTTATATCAGTATCGTAGTAAATGTCGCCAGCGAAATACTGTTCGTTTGTTGAACTCCTTAATTATCAGCCGATGGGATGTATTGCATCCTTTAAGGCTTAATTACGTACGCTAAAGGTTCCCGCTGAACGCGATTGACGCAGTTTCTATGGCTATCCGCGAATGCGTGCGACTATCGATTAGACTCAGTAATTCGAGCAATAATTCCCTATTGAACTGTTACCTCGGCTAGTTAAATGAGTTTATATCTCTGCCTAGAACGTTCCCACTTGTTTGCGTTTAAGTTTCGTACTTTATAATACAGCTTCAATAAATGGGGTTTTAGAAGCTCTTTATGTTTGAGAATTGTCTGAGAATCGCTATTTATTCCGACGCTGCTCTATATTATAATATAATTATACTTGGACATTTATTCGTTTATAGGTTTTAAGTGGCTATTATGAACTGAACCAAATGCAGATTAAAGCAGACCCGCTTTACCTGACCTGTGAGTTAAACGGTAGCGTTTTAAAATAACATAAGTCGAATTTAAAAGCTTGGGTATGAATATTGGGCTAGACTAAAATTAGCGAGCATAAACTTGTAAAACAATGTCAGTATTTAACGGTTGTGGTTCATCGAAAATGTATGCAAATTGCAAAGTTGTCGAATTAGCATCGTTCTCATACGTTGTGGCATCATCCCCGTAACGGGGACGCGTGTCTAACGTCGCATAATAACACGTCCGCTCGCATCGCCGACCGTTGCGCGACTAATCAATTGGCGTGCCGCGTGATGTCTTCATCAGCCGCCTGGGGGCGTAACGCCCTGCGCTTGCGCACATAACATAGCTTTTGAGCTTTCCGCACCAATATGGTGCTTCTATTGTAATTTCATGCGCTCGATAAAATATTGCATAATATGTGAGATGGTCTGGCTTAAATGTTATTAGAATAGAGTGATAACTGAAAAGATTTTCTAATTTTTAACAATGAAGGGTCAATCTGAATGTTTAAAAGTATTCCTCTCCGTCTCAAGAAGATCCGGACGAAAACGAATGTTTCGAAAATTCTAAACATTTAGATAAAGGTAAAAGAAGATATACTGTAATTTTAAGAGAAGTGTTACGGTTCTCGTTATCAACAAACTAGTTCCTGAAACCAAAACAATAAATAGATTTATAGAAAACAATAGAGAGAATAGACAACCTACAAAAATACCCTTTTTGTTATGGATGGGAAATCATTCAACTGTCTTCTTCCGCTCTGGGCGCAGTGGAAGGGAGTGTCAGACTCTTACTGACTAATTTTGCCTTTGCCCTTTGCGTCCCAGGGCCGCAATAACTCGTTCGAACAAATTCCGCAACCCTGTCATAACAAAATACCCTAACGACAACACAGAAGAATCTCATCTCAGCGTGTTCCCCCAGTTCAACAAAGGCCAGTGACAAATCCCAGCCATTGAACCAGAACCCGAACAAAAACAAGTCTAAGTCCACCTGTGAGTGTTAGGGTTCGCGCGTGGGAACCCTTCCCTAATTACCCAGGTCCAGATAACGAGTCTAATTCGCGAGCTGCGTGCGCCGCGCCTTCTCTCACGCACGCATTGTCTTCAGTAATTGCCAACCCTGTTCAATTTGTTGCTTCTCTGCGCTGTGATTCCTTTAAGTGGCTACACTCAATTGCTAAATAAATCGCATGCGTACTTATGTGGCCAAACCGATACTATTTCTCATACATTGTTAAATGTTAATAGGATGGAATGCTTGCGAACGTGGATATGGGCTAAATAAGCTGATTTATTGGTGGTGTTTGTGCCAGATTAGATATTATTTATAAGATTAACCTTTTCACTGCAGTGGGGTTGTGAAATCGGCGGTACCTATGTAATTTAAACGAAGCATCGTTCTTGTATTGTTGAAATGAGTAAAGTTATTGTTATGCGATTTTTTTCCGTTCCCGTTTATTATGCATTTAGCAGTCTTCAAATCTGTACCCTTGCAGAGTGTCAATTAGGATTGCAGTAGTTTAATTTCTTGGTATTCCCTACACTGTCCGTTTTTGGCGCAATTATTTTAACATGATAATTTTATGGCCCTAGATACCGTGTTCCTCTAGTCTATCGATTAGTGAACCCATAAATTCAACTTCTTTATAGATTATTGTATCCATTTTGTCAAACAGCTATTATTTCAATGTACCAAATCAAGTAAACCAATTAAATCTGGGTGATCGGACAAATACAACCATTACAAGTTTCGCGTATCACTTGACTTAATTGCTGTAGGAGTCGATATTGGAATTTCCTCAGTAAACCAGTATTTAACTAAAACCTATTAATAATCAATTAAAAACACATCTATTCAGCATAAATCATACTAGCCTCTGAAGCAAAACATAGGAAATAAATTAAATAAGCATTTCCAAAATGGGCCACGAATAAATTTAAATATTGGAAAACTGTAACTTAAACCAAACGTACCTACTTGGCGCGTAAACGCAGCTGCCATTATTAATTTGAATCGAGAACATCGGTGAATAAATCGATTCGCGAGGCGAGTAAAGTGAATCGATTCAATTCGTGCCGAGAGTTTTTAATAAGGCATCCATTAAATTGACGAACGTGTGAATGAGTTTTATTGCCTTATCGGTCCGTAAGTGAGGCGGGAGCCATTGGCACGTCCTCTCATGATTTACTACTAGTTCCAGACCAAAGCAGGCGTATAGACGTTAGAAAAGATTTGTAATGTTGTGTTTATTAATATTCATTTCACACTAGTTCGAGAATATTGTGTCGTTGATGTTTTTAGTATGGAAGTATTCGTGTTCTTGCCCGTTTGTGGTAATTTGTTCAGAGACCGTGTCTCCTAATGGTCTATTTAATATTTATTAGTGTTAAGATTTATAGCAACTGACACACTAACCTTGATTTATAGAACTGGTACATGCCCTGTTTCAATTGGAGGTATCTTTTTTTTAGATAATTTATAGATTGTAAACCAAAGCAAAATATTAATTTCACTAAGCTTCATATCAATATCGACCAAACTAACAAAATATAATGCTAATCTCTCAATTAGCTTCTCAATTGTAAGTTTCAAGTTGTGAACTTTTCAGAACTTTAACATTCAAATAGAATTTAACGAGTGCACGTCATAAATTCAAATTCATAATTCAGAAACCTAGTTGTCAGTTCATATTATTGGGCTAAGGCTTCAGAAGATACGATACGAATACTTCCAGATTCAGAGACAAATCAAATACTATGGTTTACTTTTCTAAATTTAATTCGTAGCCCAAATATAGACCCGTACATATTCCTATTTTCACACAAGCCAAGCCTTTAACCTGCCTCAACAAAAAAAAAACAAAACGCAACATTTCTAATTACATCACCCCCGTTTAAGCGCACACGCACATTCTCCATTCATTGCGTATAATCGTATAAGGTAGCGACATGTCGCCGCGACACGCGACACGGGCGCGCGCTGTCGCGTTGTCGCCTTGTCGCTACCGTACACTGCGTAAGCGCACCTTGATATATGGCCGAGTTTTAGTGTGGTTAGAAGCGTATGGTTGGCTGGATAATTTAAGCTGCTTATCAGAACAGTTTACCTGTAAACTTCATATGAGGAAACTAATTAGGAAATATGTTTTTAAAAGTAAACTTTAAACTTCTATGTAATTATGCCATACTCGATGAAGTTTTGAAATATGCTCAGAGAGAAAACAAAAGTTCAATGGAGAAATATGCTTCAGTGTTCTTACTTCTTCTTCGTGTCGCTGATAGGACAGTAACTCAAATTTTGCTAGCCCAAAACTGCCACTTCGATTACCAATTATGACTTTTTCCATACGTTTTAAGGACCAGCAGACAGCATAGTACGAAAAGTACAGTTTGTGACTTATCTGTACATCTACAATCTTTTGTAGTTATTTCTAGGTAGCCCCATTTTGCAAGGGCTTGTTTTTAAGTAAAGGTTAACTAACCTCTTTTGTATGTTTTTGCGGCAACCACATTTAGTATGTAAAAAAACATGAGATTTTTCTATTAATTGCCCCTCTGCTTTAAAACTCCATAAAACCACAGTTTTTCCCCACAAGTCTTCCCAAGGCAACTTTCAAACGATATTGATGAGAGCATACAGATTTCCAGAAATAAATAGCGCAGTATTTATAAGGTTAAAGCAACCAGAGATCCGGCGAACGATTGCAATTCTTGTATCACTTGTAAAATACTTTATTGCTATAGTAGGCGGGACGAGAAGTGACCGCTGAGCACCTTTGGCATTTATGACCAGTATTTTGACCCATTATTTCTAATATGAAATTACTTCCAACCATTGGTATGCGATTTGTCGCAGATATGTTAAACAGGTGTCCTAGATTTTGTGCTGTATCTTAACTTTGACACTTTGTGGACTAAGGATTAATTATTTGTTTGGTAGCTAGAGGTTAATTACACTGTGGATATTTACATACAATGAAATCAGTGACACGAAATCGCTAGCCACGGACATAATAGACAGAGGTATAAACTAATTGTTTAATATTTATATTACCAATTGATTTGACAGGCATTGTGGTTATGACAAGATCCGTAATAACCCTTCGCCGGGTTTCTAGAATGTTCGTAGATCCCTTCTATTTTTCTGCTTAGTTAATTCCGTGTTTAGTTTTTATTGTGTAAGTGCCTGGTATTCTCGGCCGTGTAAACGTTGTTTTGTGAAGAGTGACCGTTTAATAAGTTCTCTTCTTGTTTTTCTTCTTTTCGAGTCGATAATGACCCTTATTGTTGCCCAGTAGGTGACCATTATTATAGCGGCATCAGTGGCATTTATTAAGTCCTCAATGGTGCAGGTGGTGCTCAATATTTTGGACACTGCACTCACATTTGGTGTCAATGGTGTCAGTAAAACCTCATTGTGCCAAATAATATTTGCAGTGGCCTATTAGGGTATGGAACCGATTGAGTGATTTCCATATAGGCCACTGCAGTTCAGCTTTCTTCTGAACATGAACATCTACGACAAAACTATTGTAACGAACACTCTTCTGAAAGTACTAGGGGTGCATGAGTGGGACAGAGTTAGCGTTTGGTTCGTTTTGGTATTTATAGCAGCTAGCAGCGCCTCCCCGTTAGCTTTATCTATATCGCGGCAGTGCGCTATGCGGCTATCGTGCGCCGAGCCATCGCAGATACATACGAACTGAATTTTGGTGCGAATTACGACGTTTATAAATGCTTTTTCAGATTCTGGTTTTGATAGTTTTATTTGATTCATTCTTTAAACGGAGTAGTTCAATGCTTATAGCGCCCAAGAACAGCTTTCCCCAGCCATTTTCCGTGGTAAACTTGGAAATTCTTCGAACTCAGTTTGGCTAAAGTTACTGCAGACAAAATTTACTGAAATGGGAAATGCAATACTTTCCACGTTTGAATGCCTACCTCCATGTATTCCATGCTCGTTCTGCGTGCGTTCCAAACACCTCTAAAAACGATATTTTAAATTAAATAAAATTGCAAGCACTGATCTATGGTCACAAGCAAAGCCATTGAAAGGCCAAATGAGCGGTAGACTTCCAAGTCTTCGTCTTACGTCGGCGATGCAGTAATTGACCGAAAATCTCTTAAGCATGAGTCATTCTCATTGACCCCCAAACCAATCATGCCTCAATCAGTGTCATTAACAGGCTGATTGGTGGTCATTATATTTAACTAGATACTGCGTCATAGCCATAGCATAAAATATATTTTTTTAATCGCAAAATAATTAAAACAGAGCAGTGGAAGCGATTGATAGCTGACGATGCCGTGAAATTAAATTTTCTCGGGCCAATACTTCGTAGTATTGACCGAGAGAATTTAATTGCACCACCACACATTTGGCATCCTTGTTCCACTGTGTCCACATTGCTCATGTTTCAAAAGCAGAGCAGAAATACTTTGAACCTGAAAATAATAATAATTAATGCCCTCCGGAAAATCGGACAGTGTGTGTCGTACTCGCGAGCTAATGATACACTGATTAACAATATTCGGGGCAGATAGCAGTGAGTTACTCGCGGGGGGCGGGGCGAGGGACCGCCGCGATGTTAGATTGCGCTCGCGCCGATTTATGCCAGCCTCTCCGTATTAACTGATATCGCCCACTAAATATGCCATTATTATATGCGAAACAAATAATGCTCTCTCACATTTACGATCCCGATTGCGCTTTTTCTTATTTATTACTGAGAATGGAATTTGAAGGCGGTTAAGATAATAACAATATTTTGTGTTACATCCTTCGGATTGGTGCTGCTGATTATGTTTTCTGTTAAGTCTGAATATCAGTTTATCTGACAGATGTAAACGTTAACTGTAATACTAATCTCAACGCAGAAGACGAATTAGAACAATTAAATATGAATGACAATTTTTGTAAAAAGGCTACAGGCACAAAAGTCGAAAGCATTCGATTTTTGGAAATAGTCCTTCCCCTAAAATCGCCATATCGGCCGGTCCTACACGTCTCGCATCCAGCATATCCGCGGCCTTCTCACAGCTGAGCAAAACGATGACAAAGCAACTTATCTAAACAAGGATACCAAAAAAATTATGGCACAGCTTTCGGACTCCATAAGCAGTATTAACAAACACTAAATCACAAACTTTAAGAATTTCGAGATTGAGTTTCTTCAAGAAAAACAATGTTAGAGAAGCGACCTATGGAATTAATACAGTCAAGATGTTATTGCTCCGATAGCAAATTGGAATTCTATTATAGTCTAGCATGAATTCTGTTACTTATTTTCTTATCCGCCATCTTACAATTGCATAGCACTTAGCATTTCATATTGTAACATTATTGAGTGAAGCGTTCACTGTTTTAGTTTATAATTTCTCTTTAAGCTTTATAGTAGCTTTTGTTGTTGTTCTTTTCGTGTTTCTATTCTCTTAGACGTTCTCCGTTTCTTACGCCATTATCCTGTAGTTTTACATCATCAAAATCTTTGTACTGGACGCTGTGCTGTTAATGTGGCATATAGACATGTTTAGTTTTCAAAAAGTTCGACTTTACATAAGTTTGACAATCACACATTATCTTCGCAAGACAAAAATTAAGATTCTTATTCAATGGTAATGGTATTTTTTTGTTCTTTTTTTCTTTTAACTATCCTTATCAGATTCCAGGAGGATGTGCAGACAAATATTATCACACATTTATCCTGAAAACGATTCGCTAATTATGTCGCATTCACGTAGATTGGCTATCAGCCCTATCACACATGTCCCCACCCTTTGTTAAAAACGGAATAAAGCCAATTTATAAATTCGTCTCCAACACGAACATCATTAATTATGTTGCTGGCTGGGTGGCTGAGAAAAACTTACTCCACTCATTTCGCTATCAATACCATCGTGTATTGTCCCTTTTGCTCCTCCAATTGTTTCATCGTTTTGCCTAACTGCTTCGTGACTTATGTCTTTTTCCGCTGTTTTTCGTTTTAAACCTTACGGTCTTCTAGATACAGTTGAGATTGCGAGGTTCTCTTTGCAAAAATTAACTTTTTCGGAAATGAACCAATACTAGCGTCCCTTTCTATTGTTTTGTTCGCCAGCCTCCCCGGCGTTAATGGTGTTATCTGTACCCTCGAACGCAGGCACCTCTCCGTATATTTCTTTATCTTGTCCACTCTGTTGGCGGTTACCAACATTTTGTTTTTTATTCATTTGCTAATTTCGAAAATGAGAAGGCGTTCGCGATCACATCTTCCAGTGATCGTAGATTTAGGCTTGCGCGCATTAATAAAATTAACGAATGTTTTTTAAATTAATTGAACGCATCGTACTTGGAATTTCACTATCCGCCATCAGATGCCTTCTTGGTATTAGTCGTTAAAATGTAAATTGTATTTGATTATAAATATTTTATTTTACTCACTTAGAAGTTCTGTCGTGGACCCGCGGTTGATGCTCGAGCATGAGACCTATCAAGTGGTGACTCATCAATGAGGAGTAGATGTGCAAAACAACATGGTCTAATCACCATCATTCAACCATAATAATACGACCTGCAAACTATAATTTAGCATACGTGTTTCATTATCATTACCGTTATTACAACTTAACCTCAAAACTAGGCGGCTTTACAATCCTTTACGGCTTTATCTTACAAAGTTAAGAATAAATGAATATCATATCGCAAACAAACATGACAGAACAATCCTCACCACTTCCCATGATTGTTTACATTAAATTACAACATTGGGTTTATAGGTGGTATGTTGATAATAGTACGAGTTGTCGGCGCGCGCGCAGCCGCGGGCGGGGGCGGGGCCGACGCATGCGCGGCCACCCCGGCGACGACGCCCCATGCCGCACGGGTGAAACACCTCGCCTATGTACGAATTGTTTGAAAAATATCTGGAATACAATGTAGTTGAAAAAGTAGTACATGAAACTAGGGGTGTGGGATACTTGGATAGCCGTGAAAATCTCGAAAAACTAGAGGCCTTTGCAATTGCTTGGTGCTGTACGGATCAAGTTAGTTATTCAGTTCTGCTTTAAAGTCTATCATTTGTAGATAATATTGTCCAAACGTAGAATCACATGACATTCTTAAAAGATCTTCGGAAATTAAATTGCAGTTTGTGCTAATTGTTACCACATTTTTTTTTTTGTAAAACTTGACATAAATAGTCTTCCTTTCTTACCAATCATATCTATTCAAATATCATATTTAAAATCATACCCAAAAAAAAAAAAACTTATGCAATTTAGCTGAAGTTTGTACCAACCATTTTAGTTTCGCTTCTTTTGTCCACGTTACATAAAAATGTGCCCACAGCTCACCATTACCCAACAAAGCGACGCACTATCGACGTAGCTTAATTCCAATCGGATCATTGAAAGAACAATACGGTATGCGCACGAGTGGATTGCTAGCCGACCTCATTACGCGCAGGCTACACATGTGATTTCACCGCGGTATCTTTACTAATACATCAATGGCTTGTCCAGTATTGTTAGTGACGCGACGCCCGGCTATTGTGATGTGTTGCTTTGCTTCGTCGAGGGTAGTGATGGGATTGTGTAATCTATAAAGAGAAAATGTCAAGATACCTGTGAAATTTGAGACTGAACTCAATGCACCTTTGGTATAACAACGGTATTACTGCAGTTTTATTTTTTATGTTTGGTAATTGTAAACTTTACTAAGGTGTGATTTAACGTATCTAAATCTTGCGTTGCTAAGTACTTAAAAGGTTTATATTTATAGGGTATGCAGCTGAAATACCGTATTAGTTTTGGTAATAAGACCATATTAATATATATTATATTTCAGAACTAGTTGAAACTGTCGCTGTATATCCTGAACGGTTATATTTAGGCTAAGATACGAAAACTATTTCACGGCACAAGTCAATACGCATTTTAGGATGCAGTCCTCAATTTTACATAAGTGTATTGGTCAGTGTCGTTCTATTTTTCAGATTCTGATACACATTCCTAAACTGCTTCCCCATATTCAACATGACTATCGACATAAGCACATCGCATGGCACATCACTAAACCAGCCAGTGAATGAGAATACTTATGGCACAAAGCCCTTGTTGCGTAACGCATATTGTTGCAGTCTCCCAGAATTAGACTTGTGTCGATACCTTCAGTTCTAGACTTGACATTTAGATTGTTTTCCATCTCCGTCTATAGTATTTACGATGGTACAAATTACTGCTTTCAATGCTCTAGTTTGAGTACAGTGGTTAGAGGTTCTGTTCTGTCTCTTCATTATGCATCAATTTCGTGTTCGTATAGTGTTTTGGTTTGAGGCAGTTATTATTTTAGTCTCGAGCCATTCCTACTTCCCAATACAAATTCTTTATAGTAAACTGTTAACACTCCTCCCAAAGAGTTTGTATTTAGTATAAAAAATGGTACAGGCATAAATACAGATATTTTCTTTTTTTTTATCTTTTGCTGGAGGAATTTTGAGGGCATTGTACCTACCTAATTTGGCTAGGGTGTAAAAAAATTTTTTTTTGGCGTCCGAACGTATAAAAAAACTGATCCTTTCTATAATATGATCATTGGCGTGTCTGTCAGTCTGACAGAGCCAGCAGCAAATAAGCTCTATCAGAATCTAATTGGCCCATTCAGATTAGGTACACATTTGAACTACTATAAGCCAAACACATTTTAGTTCATAATACTTAACAATCACTGTAATCCTTACTAATATTATAAATGTGAAAGCGTGGATGTTTGTTACGCTTTCACGCAAAAACTACTTGACGAATCATCATGAAACTTTGTACACATATTCTGGGAGGTACTAGAAGTAACATAGGATACTTTTTATCCCGGGATTATGTTCCCTTGGGATAATTTCTGACATTCACGCGGGCGAAGATGCGGGCAGCAGCTAGTCACAAATAAATACTTTTTTGTTCATAATAATTAACAATCACTTAAGCAACACACTTCATCAAAATAAATTAATCCTTCACACTTTAAAACCGAATCACACCCACAGATCGTTCCTTCAAAATTATATTTCATAATCATCTAGTTAATCCGCCTTGGAGCAGTAATTAGTTTAGAAACAAAGGGGTCGTTACTAAGCGGCAGTGACACTGCTGCCCGCCTCACCAATTTATCAATTAGGTGACATAGCTATGTCTTGACCCTAAGGGCCTTACATTGTTTTACGAAACACGATTTAAAATATCTTTATCCTAATTCTAGCTCTTAGATTGTTTAAATTAATGTTTAGGTGTAACTGTAAAAGGGTAGTTTGTAGGGTTGCCATTCGCCATTATCTGCGGACCCCACGAACTATTTTATTTCTTTAAAAAAAAAAACTTTGCCTCACACTATTTAATTTCCTCTATGCCGTTGTTACGTTTACGAACATATAAACTCAAATTTCAAACAGTCAGACCCTGAACAACTATCTGTAGGTCATACAAATATTAGTTCCATGTGGGAATGGAGCCCGCGACCCGCAGCGCAGCAGCCAATCACTCAACCACAGCGCCAACCGTGTCGTCAATATATTATACATTATACTGTACGATCTACATATGTATATCAATCATTTGGAACTTTTTGCTATCCCTAAATCAAAACTGAAATGAAGGCTAGACTAAAACGGTATGACTATCCAAGATTTTTTTTTCTATTCTATTCTATTCTATTCCCAGTCAATAGTATTGGGGTTTAAAAATATAGCTATTACTCTGGCTATTTTTCTTTTTTATCATAGGTTTCTTCACATTTTCCCCTACCATATCGTAACTTGCAGAGAGAAACTTGTTGATTGAACTACTCATTCAAAGTATGTATTTCTATCTGGTATCTATTCTCCGTACTATCAACACGTCCTTATCTATTCTACCACATCAACCCAATAAATTGCCCAAACCCGCAAACAATGTTACTAACCCAAAATTGGCTTCCAAAATGGCTGCCCAAATTCTGAATAGTTAAACAATTACTTAACCAACGGCGGTGTACTAAGCAACAGTGACAAGTCCGTCCTCAGCAATCTGTCAATTAGGCGACATTCCTGTGCCCTGACCCAAAGGCTGCGCAAGCGCACCGAGGATGACTAACGGCTATGTTCACTTCACCCTTTACCTTGCTGTACCTTACATAGACTGGTATTAAACTTGCCGTACTTATGGCTGTTTTGTAACGTGTTTAGATTTAGCTATGTTTATTTTTAGTTGTAGTGTTTTTTCTTGTCGTGGAGTCGTTCATATGATGTATTATTTTGTGCAGGTGACTCCAGATAGCTGCTTAAGTATGCTGCTGTTTAAGCCAAAATGAGTCCGTTCTGGTGTTTCTATCTACGCTTATGGGACAACGGCATGAGTGATGCTGTATTTGCGCTTCGTTCTCACAACTTCTTTACTTGATTTAGAATTTCTCACAAAAGGACTATGAAAGTTAATTTAAATAAAGGGCAGCCGGTTCTACAGCAATTATTCGACAATTCTAGGTATCCCAGGTGCCAGGTGCAGTAAAAAGGTTAACGAGCATAAAGTTATTTTCCAATAAATCTCAATACAATCTCTAACATTTCCCACGATAAAACTAAAATCCTGACAGCCCTACCGACGAAATCTTAGAAGACATTAACTTTCAAATGCCCACTAAATACTAATAAGATAAACAGCCTTCATTTATCTACAAACAACTAATCAAATCGTCATCAGTGATTAATTAAGTTTAATTGAACACTCGGAATCATGTAACTAAGATAACTCGATACTCGGGCCTCGCGCTATCGAGTCGAGTCTACTCGAAGCGACTACGTGACTCGCGATGCATTAAGATAGTGTATTACATATTTCACCACCTATACGACCTCAGCTAGGAACCTTTGCAGCGACAGTTTGCAGACTGCGCCACAAAAATGTTGAAAGTAAAAATGTTGCGAAAATTTTTAGCGATTTGGATCTGTGTAGAGCGTGTGAAAGATCTTATTTTATGACAGACGTTTGCCCTTCCTTGGCATTATTTTCGAATGTCTCTTCTGACAAGGTACGTGGCTTTGAATTTCTGCACATAAAATGTATATTTGTATACGTATTCCTTCAATTATGTATTGTACTTTTAAGCTTCAATTAAGATCTGCAATGTAAACTATTGCCATTTTTCCATTACACATACTGTAGCGTAGTGTGTCAAGGCTTAAAGATTATCCTCTATAATAGCTTCATTACGTACCACTAAGCGTCTCTAACTGCATTATATTATTAGAGCGGGTTATACCAGCCAGGCACGCGATACACATTTTAAAAATGGAACAATTTTAAATTCGCCCCCCGCGGTGAATAGCCCGGGCCACTCAGATTGGCAGAGTGAGTGACGTCCGCTGTCCTTATTGGTCGATAAGATTTGACAGATAAGAGTAAGCGGGCCACATAAAAGACGATGTGTCTCTTCCTGAGCATTTTGGACTTGTAAAAATTTCAAAACGGTATCGCGGTAACAAAAAGGGTACATTATCTTGTTCTGGGACCGGTCATCTCGTATCTATCACATGGGAATGAAAACATCTGTCGACATTTTGTTATGTCTGGATCTTTTTTACGTGCGCGCGCGCTTTTTAAAGTGGTAGGACGTCGTGGTTTTGTTTGGATTGTATAATAGCCAGGTCGATCGCCCCTGCTCCGTTTCACTGTGATAAGCCCGAACGGGTCCTGTTGTGGTACGAGGGATCCCTCTGGATATTATAGAGTCCTACTATTGTGATTCGAGCTAACACAATACGGAGATTTCCGATAGACTCAGTCATTGCTATATTTTATCTACGATGCACTATTGAATGTTAACCGTTATGAGGTCATTGGAATATGTTATGTTAGGATGTTTCTGAGCAAAATTTTAGAACTTGCTCCTGAACTCTATGCGTCGGTTTTCGACTTGAGTTTTGAAGTTTGGAACGTACTAGATCTTACTTTAATACCAAATGTTGACAGATTTTCAGCGAAAGTGGAGTATGACGGCGGCCTAAACTTGTACCCAAATACAATATTAAAGTAACTACTCGCAGTTGCAAGCAAAAAAATCGAGTAGTTATTTCTGAACTACCACACCCAGATTGTAACTATTGATCTTAACTACATATTGCCTTACAAAATTATTAGTACCAGGATCCGCTTTGAAAAGAGCATTCTTAAATAGGGGTGTTTCCTGAGTAAAAAATATATGATTATATTTAGTCCGTCAGTTAGATTATAGAAAAATATTGGACACGTATTTTTTCCTTTATCAAATCTATAAAAACTGACGAAGATACAAAGCATCAAAGATCAGGAGTGGGGGCTTGTGACGTTATTACGGCTCGTTAAAAATTGTAGCGAGTAGTGACGTCACACGAGTTTTCAACGCTCTGTATCGGCTTCATTTTTTGTTTAAGTGAAAAAAGAAAAATACGTGTCCAATATTTTTTGGAAATCTATCTGACGGACTAATTAGATTTTTTTAGTCAATTACCCTATTGTAAATATCAATGAAAAAAATCGGCTTTAATATCAACACAGGGTGAAACGGGGATAGATGCCCCAGTAGTTTAGGTGCCACGGTTTTAGTTCCTCTGACATTAACCTACATGGTTCTCATATAATTTGACCAGTACGGATTGTATGGACTTTAAAAGAGACTTTGACCTCTGAGTTTGTTCGGTGTTTTTCTCAAGGTAGTCGGATAGGAAACAACTTTAAGGAGCTCAACGATTTGAAGAACAATACCAAAGTAAGGACATTTGTGTAGGCCACATAAAGAACCCAAACCGCCAGACTAACATGAAATGAACGCCTGACGTAGATTAATGTTACTATTCCAGGTGGAAGGTTCTGCTCGTTTTCTCCATGCATCGAGCAAGTCCAGCGAACATGCTTAGCGCTACAGGAATACGGCTTCCAGGAGATATCCACCATGGAAGTACTGCAGACGGAGATCAAGATCACTAGGAGGACAGTACCCGTGAGAGATCTGTCTTTTCTGAAACAAAAGGTAAGTATCTATGTACTCTGTACTGTAGACCGAACTTAAACTCGTAGATTAATTTTAATTTCTATCCTTTTTGTTGTTATTACTAGGTACAATGTTAACCGGTCTACTTTGTCCTCTAATACTTATAAATAGTGTACCATGAAAAAATAGTAAAAATCAATATATGTTTTGAAAAAAGGAGTTTCGTACCAGTTCTTCGGTAAAGGTTTAGTATCGTTTGGCAGGATTTGGGGGGAGAGGGGGAGGGGTGGGGAGAGGGGGTGACCCTTCCCCCATGGCACCACTCCCGTAAAAAGGCAACGCACCGTTTCCGAGAAAATCGACTTTTAGTAACCTAACCTCAAAACACTTAAAAGTGGCTTAAAAAGCGTGTCGGAGCCCCGCTTCGCGGGGCTCTAGGGTTTAATAAAAAAATTATTATATAAATTAGTATATTAATCTTTCACACTAAACAAAATCTTGAAAGTTTAAGCGAGTTCTGTCTCACTTTATGTCAAAGGCTAAGCGCCAAATAAACTTGACTGCCCTCTCCCGTACAAAAGACATCAACGCCCAGTTTTAGACCATCTAAATTACACCAACTCAAGTAAACCTACCTTTTTAATGTGACCTATCAATAATTGCGACGAAATGGCCAGATACACTGAATCTGACCAGCATTAACAATAAATCATTAAAAAGAAAGAGTACACTGCTGGGACATAGACCTTCTTTCTGTAAAGAAGAATCAGCCATAAAAGCTGACTGATAGAGAATGCTCTGTAGCTTTAAGGTGATCCACACGTATCAGGGCCGTGACTGGGTCATGTCCGGGCTATGGCCCGTCATTTGGTCCCGGATATGTGTAAATCAATCAATAAGCCAGTTGTTGCATAAAGTTTAAATAAATAAATAACTTAATCTCACTAAAACAAACCTCACTTAAAATATTCAACTAAACAAAACATATCTCAGTGCTATCTACGATCAGCTCTTAATTTACTAATGGCCAGATCTGGGCCATTCGACTGACCTAGCCCGACACATTAGTCGACTGACTTACGACTCTTCAACACACGTCGGGGATCGATCAGGACTAACGAGGAGGTAATTGACAGTATCACTTGGGGGCCGTACAGCCCACTGTGTGTACTTGGTACCGGTTTAAGGCCGTTCTAATATTGTGTAGTGATTTTGAGTGTGTTTTGGTGGAGTAAGTTCACTTTGGTACCAGTCAGTTGGTGGTTGGAAAATTCAGGAATACAAGTGATGCGTTTTTTTATTCTACCTTTAGCTGGTGTTGTGTCGTGTCGAGAGTGTAGCGGTATGGCATTTTTTTTTTGTATTGGAAATCATCCAATGACTTTCCGCTCTAGGCGTAGTGGAAAGGAGTGTCAATCTCTTACTGACTAAAACTCTTTCAAACAATTCCACAACCCTGGCAGAGTGGTATAAGGCCGTTCTAATAATTGTGTGTGGTGACTATGGGAATGATTTTGAGTGTGTTTTGGTGGAGTAAGTTGGTTTTGGTTGGAACATTAATAATAGAATACGTTTTGTTATTGTAGCTCAAGCTGAGTTCATATTAGTGTGTTGCTTTTGATGCAGTTGATTGGTAAAACAAAAAAAAAAACTCTTGATTCGACATAGGCCTGAACAGATTC
Organism: Hecatera dysodea; assembly: GCA_905332915.2. NCBI lineage: Eukaryota > Metazoa > Arthropoda > Insecta > Lepidoptera > Noctuidae > Hecatera > Hecatera dysodea. The sequence goes on along the minus strand of HG995309.1, from coordinate 10,828,254 downwards.
GTTTGATTGATAGGCTCTGCGCCACGAGACAACACAACTCAGTAATGTGCATGTAGCTTTAGCTCTAGACAAAAGGACATACTATCATCACAAATGATTGTCAAAAAGTCGAAAATGTACGCTCTATTGAAATATCACGAGGTCAGTTACACTATGACTTGTCAACAATCGTTATATCTAATGAAAAATGTAATTTTGTCTTGGCATCTTACGCTCATCCCGTTGGAAAGGAAAAATATCAAATAGTTTGCACCAAATCTTCTTTTACCGTCTTACCTAACCCCAAAAACATAAATTATTAATACTCATACTAACATTTATTTGAACCCTGCTAAATTAAAAAGTTTTATTAATGAGCGATTCATTAATGGAAAGACCTTGACGGTGCCGCAAAAGTTGCCCTCATTATTTTCAGATTCACAAAACTTTATTACGTAATCAGCCCTTTCAGGTTCCTTAAATGGTAGCACGTCCTAAATTGAATGGGGCGCGGATATGAATGGGGTTAGTGCGAATACAGAGCCGATTCGGCGGATAATTGGACCTACGCGGATCCGTGAAACGCGTAGTGCTGAGTAAATGCGGTCATAAGTCTTAATGGTTGGGCATTGAAGTCAGCGATTTACGTCGCGGTAATAAGTAGGTAGTCTGAAAATTGATAGTCAATGAGGTCCAAAGGTCATCTTCTGGAGTGGCGACCTTCGTACAGCTTGCCATGCTGAAGATGCAGGGTTTCTTCAGCAGGCCTCCCACGACATGGACCGATGACCTGGTAACGGCCCTGGAATTCCGCTGGCTGATGCACAGAACCGGTCGATGCGGTGATCCTCGGGTGACCTATTCCCAGATTCGGACTTCTGGCTGCGTTATCTGGCTCAAGAATAAATCAAATCAAACATTCTCCTATTGTACAATAATTGTGTTGTTTTATGTAAAAACTGATTGGTATGCTATAAAGGTTATAATAGGTCAAATTACAATTTATCAAGTGTATCAATAAAACCAAGAACGACACTAAAATATGTAGTTTTTCAGTTTTCTGTAGTAATTTGAAGTGGTAAGCAAAATTGTGATGTCGTAAACATATACCAAATTCCATGTCCATCGAAACAATTGAATATCTGAAGTTCTTCGTCCTTAATAGGCTCGTAATCTCTAACCATCACACTACCGATGAATCTGGCTGATTTCCGAGCCCCAGATAAATCCCAGACTGACGTAGATTGAGGCTACAGAAAGTTGAAGTGGATGGGGTACTAAACCGCCCATCACAGTGAATAGTGCCCGTGTTTCGAATTAAATGGAAGTAACTTAGGTAAACTCATTGATTGATTGATGTAAATTGATTGCCTCTAAGCAATATATGTGAGAATATTTTACAATTTCCTCGAATCACCTGGTTATATGGGAGTTATTGCTGTCGTATTTACTTAGGAAGTGAACAAGACCTTTGGAGCATTCGTTATTTCTATGTTTAAACACGGGTTATAGGCCAGATTCGGATGAGGACGAATTATAATGTCGTTCTTGTGAGCTATCGTCCCAAAGCTAAGCTATTTTGTTACCGCCTGCAAAAGTTACTATCTACTTTATACTACTTTTGCCTGCGCCTTCGCCTGCATTAATGTAGCCTTTAAGCGTCTCCATCTATATGTGTTCGGGGTAACATAACAAACAAATAAACAAACTCACTGTAACATTTATAATTATAGTGGGAATATAGGGTCGCTAACATTTTTTATCACAACAGATATGTATATTTTTTGACTATTCATAAAATCTCTTGCACAGTCAAACTTAAAAATCTACTGGGTTTGTTAGCCCAAAAAAACTTGACATTTTAGAACACTTACAGAAGAAATCGTCAAATGACTTCTCGAGCCCTAGGCGGAGCGGAAGGGACTGTCAGACTCTTACTGACTAAAACCCACCCGTGATCCTTCTTTCCAAATCATCCAACAAATTCCACAACCAACAGAATCAACTTAACATTCTCCATGCAACACTTCAAGTCAAACGACTCCCTGCCTACAGGATGTCTTCACAACGACGACTTGATCCAACAAACGCTTAGTATTTCATCCCAGGTGTCTCACAATCAGATAGGCTAGCTTCAGCAGCGCGATTGTCTCTTTGTTAGTCATCATGCCTGTCGGCGGGTGTCACCCGCTTGCTGCAGGGTATGCGAGGGGAATTTTGCCATACAATAGATGAATCAAGAAGGCTCACTTCAAACGCTCTATGGACTAGTTCTTCTTAATTTTTGGGGTTCCGTAGCCAAATGGCAAAAAACGGAACCCTTATGGATTCGTCATGTCTGTTTTTCTGTCCGTCCGTATGTCACAGCCGTTTTATTCGGAGACTATTAAATCTACGTAAATGAAAATTGGTAGGTAGGTGCAACCTGTGAACCGTTATTCAATAGTGCTGTGATATTATCGAAAAAGATAATTTTAGGGGTGGCACTCCATACATGTAACTGAGGGATGAAAAAATAAATTCCAACAAATATAATCCTGTGGGGTATCATATCATTGGATAGCTCTTTCAAAATGAAATCAAGGTTTCTGAAAAAGATTTTTATTTAAGGCAATAGTTTTTGAGATATGTGCTTCCAAATTCGTAAAAAATATGTCCCCTCCTCCAACTTTCAAAATATGAAGTTGGAAATTTAAAAAAAAACATGTGTAAATAGAACTTCACAGACACTTCCACCGAAAATTGGTTTGAATATCATAGCTTATATACTTTTAAAGATATGGGATTTTAACAGTGAACTACGGAACTCTTCACTATGCGTGGTCCGACACGCACTTGGCCGGTTTTTTAAATTTATAGGAGTAGTTATCATCATCAACCTATAGAAGCGCACTGCAATTGGACGTAGGCTTTTCGAATCGTACTAGGTCGTCTGATTTTGTCCTCCACGAATAAAATAATTTAAAACTTGTATGTATGCGCTTGGCGCGCATACATACAAGTTTTAAATTATTTATTTAGTATTAGATAACCACAAACTATCAACTAAGTATTTGCACGACTAAAAATTCTCTCAACTAAACAGTCGACCCGCGACTCAGTCTTGTATAAAAAATGACGTAGATTAAGTAAGCTCACACAATTAAACTGTTTAGTCGTAAATCAGGACTCGTTTAGAAACCAATTTAAAAATTGAGCCTGGTGACAACTCAATCAGTGCAATCTCTGTTTGTAACTGTCTAGTGTCTATAGTATATCTTCAATATCAACCACAATTATTTTCGTATTGAACCTTCTGAGTTCTTTACTGATTAAGTTTATTCAACAATCGCACTGCCGCTGATCGTAACCTGAATAGAATATGGCCGTTTGGAATTGAGATACTTGACACCATGTGATTTGACTCTGAAATTGTATCTTGAATATTAGAAATGTTAGTTTCATATTTATAGCTAGCTTCTGCCCGCGACTTCGTCCGCATGGAATAGTTACTAACCCCCCGATTTTGACAAACATTCTTCATTGGTGCTGAAGCACCAATGAAGAATGTTTGTCCCTCCTATTGGTATTTGCGTAATGATATATGTATCCTATAATAGCCTATATATAGCCTTCCTCGATAAATGGGGTATCTAAAACTGTTTTTTTTTTCAAAGCTGCCAATTTTCTGAGATTAGCGATTTCAAGCAAACAAACAAACTCTTCAGCTTTATATATTAGTATAGATAGAACAGGATATCCGTTGATGTACTCTTTATTTGAAATTTGCAGCACTTTCTTAGGAACACCGAGTCAGGTGGAAGTTTCGTTAGAGAGATTTATTCTTTAAACTTGAATACAGTAGTTATGCATAGGAGTACTTAATGCAACAAGGCATTTTCTATTAAAGTGAAAATTGTTCATGTAGAAAATAACAATGCCTTCTGACTAATGACTACTTCCTGGAGTTCTTAAGTAATCTGTCTCTCAATAGTTATTGATTCGACATAATTATCAATTTCATGGAATTTCGTTTCATGACTGAGTGTTCAAATCGCAACGTGTCAAGATATCGAACCAATAGCACAATCAAATAGATATAATCCGGTTCAGAATTCAAAGATAAAATCAAAGTTCATTGTCAAACATAAAATTTTTCAGTGTTGAATCAGAGGGTTGTGTAATTTTGAAACATTTTTTGATTTGCTAATTCAGTTGTAAGTTTATTATTACCAAACTAAGCCTAAGTCCATTAGCACAAGGTCCATAACACGTAGAGCATGAAAATTGCTGTACTAACGCTTTTAAAATAAACTGTATATCAACTTTAAATAATACGTAGGAAAAACTTCTGACGTGACAATCGTGTAAAGGAATATGTCTGTTACGGTACTTGTAATAAAGCTTATAGTGGTGTGTAGTGATGTGCATCGTATCGGCGACATATCGGGCTGCGTTCGGAAACGTCACGCGCGCCGTTTGTCGCGGGCGGTCACGTTTCGCAAACGGTAGCCAAGTGCTGTCGATACGACATGTTTACTATTATCGATTATCGATAAAACGCACTACTGGCCAGCTATAATGCTTCAATTTAACTATTGCCGCTTTTAATGTAGAACAGAGTGACAGAATTATAAATCGTAAAACCTTTTTATGCTTCAACGCCTACTTAGTACCAGAAAATGGAAATTATATCGCTACCCTGCTATCAGATATGCAAAGCACAGTGTCAAAATGACTCAACTAGGAGATAACAAGTTCAGTCACTTGAACACGATACTAGATAAACAGTATAATTCGCACTTTATAATGTCCACGCTAACAGTTTTGTCGCATTAGGATTCAACGAAAGTTTACATGTCACTTCCAAAAAAGAGCTTGAAGTTTATCGATAAAATTCTTGACTCGCGGCGCATGCCTAACAACAAAGGCTCAGCATCCGTGGGAAAATCAGCAGGGCTTTTTAAAATCTAGCTAAAAGCAGCCAGGGTATGCCCATAGTCATATATTAAGACTGCATTACTAGATTACTTGGCTGGATCTTATGGTGTTTTCCTATTTGGGCTAAGCTGATTTACAGCCTCCGTGGTACATTGGTGGCGTAATGACGATGGTCTCGCTGATGCATATCATTTATCTAAAGTTCTCGTGTGTATGAATATGTATGCACCAGCTGTAGTCTTAGATTATTAAATTGTTTATCGTAATCTGCGATAAGTGCACCACTGAAGATCCTTACTTGTGTTACGTGGTAAGATGTCAAGGAATGTTGTGTAGTATACATATAACTATAAACAGTATACCCTTTTAATCATGAGATATTAAATTGAAGATTGTTAGTCACTGCAGCATCTTTGATGGCACGCTTTAAGATCTATTAGAAAATATTCCCTTAAGAAACAACCATAACTATCAACTTAAATCTTGGCACACCTTTTTGTACCAATAGTATAAATGTACTATTTATAAGAACATAAATTCTCCAACAATACCCGGATAAAACCTGTCAAAATAAACTAAAAATTTCATAAATCACCCCGCAACATTTATTTCAATGAGCCGCAATTTCTACAGCTTTTAAATCATTGGCTGCCAGACAGCTGGTCGCCGTAATCCCTTCTGTTTATAAATCCCCTTAAATCTTAAGCAAGGTATCTGATAAAGTCGAAAGTAGCCAATCTCGCACAATTGAGTGGCCAGACATTGATAAATTACCAAACTGGATCTTGTTAGTCGCTGCAGTATTTAGTATTCATAAATTTTCGTAAACGTATGCCGCTAATATATTTTCTATTCTACGAGTAACACACGTGCGTTTAAGTGGGCTTAGTTTGCTTAAATGTCAAGTGATTCAGGCTTTGTAGCCTTCGATTTGATTTAGTTTGGACTTTGTTCTGCTTTTATGTTATTTGTTTTGATTTTCAATAGTTAATCCTGTTCAAAATTTGTGATTGTGTTAGTCTGGTTTGTGTGCAAATTCATCATAGTTCATCTGCTCTTCAGTCAGTGTCTTGATCTTTTTTATAATAATAATAATAATATATCATTTATTTCGGGTAACAAAGACCCATAATATATATACCTTACAGACTATCATACATATTTATAAAAACTACAAAAATACACTATTGTACACGAAGTGCCGGCGTCGTGTTGCGCTGCGTGGTGTCACGTAACCTTCCGCGGAATCGCCGATACACGACACCCTTCGGCCAAAACTCTTCCTTGAGGAAGGTCTCAACATGATGAGTAGGAACTCGCACCACGAACGACTTGAAATTCGTGTTATGGCGCGGCTCCAACTTCTCTACCCTCAAGGTCCAGCTGGTCTTCGCTCGAACATACTCCACGATCTCTTCAATCTTCGTGGTGTGATGTAACCGAGACACATAGAGCTGCGTCGTAGGTATTGCCGGACGCAGCGTATTCGGTCCTACCAGCGCGGTCCCGCACTGGTTCCGACTAGGAGGCCTCTTCCTCTTCTTCCTCTCCACTTTCACGAAGCCATCCTTGTCAGTCGTGCCCGTAGCTGGGCCTAGCTGTTTGGAACCCTTGTTCGTAGGTTCACAGCAGCTCTTCTCATTCCCCTCCCTTGTCTTCGAAACAGGCTTATGCGTGGCGACGATAGCAGCGTAGGCACGTTTAGGGGTCGACGTACCTACACGAGTCGCTACCTTGACCGGCATCGAGTCAGCGACGGCGGCGGCGCATGTTGCAGCGCAAGCAATTTCAGTAGCGGGTGACGCAGTGGCGCTCGCCGACTCAAAACTGCCGATGCTTGCATTTCTCGCACCGCGACGTGTGCTCACGTTAGAGGCATCAGGCGACCTATTTACCATAACAACGCTTTATGTGGTGGAACTCATGTTTACCGACAATGTTCATCTCATTGTGTTCCTCTTCATCGATAGTGATATCTTCACTCTCAGTTTCTATAGCGGCGGTATTGCTTCTTTCAAAGTTCAAAGAGCGTTGACACGATTCAAGATCGCGTGTGCACGTTCAAATGCATGTACATACGTTGAATATTTATAAGATTACAAGATTAATAAGTTTTCCTTTATAATTAAATTAACCTTCGTAATTAGAACAGTAAAACCTAAGCGTACGTACAGATCTACAGAAGTGCTTTCTTTTATGCAAATCTGTTCAATAACTTCACTTAAGATATTTTCAGAATTGTCGACATTGGCAATACTTTCCATAGAAAAAACAATATAAATAGCAGTGCTTTTCTCGCTCACGTTTGGTCACTTCAAGAAAATGAAGTTGTGCCATAACAGCAGACCCGATCAAGCTCTGGGGCTAAACTCTCAGTACATGTTCGCTACTCCACAGAAACCCCTGTTTTATATGACTATTAACTCACAATACTTGCCATGACTGCCATCCTGACGACAACAGTCCTTGTGCTCGCATATTTGCGACCCTAATAAGGCCCACCTGAGCCGTTTATGCCAAACGAGAGCGGGACCTCCGTCGCAAATCAACGAGCTCCTAATAGCGCTGTCACCATTATACGACCATTATAGAACGGGAGGCTTGTTCCGCCGTAGTGTATGAGGGGCGTTATGTGTGCCTAATGTGGCCTTATTCTGTGTGCGAGGCCTTAATCTAGTCTGGATTTTAAAAGGTTTTAGAAAGTGTTGTTTGGGTTGAGTGCGTCTGGTTTGTATTTATTGACTGTTTTGTAGTTTCTATTAAAGTTTCGCAATCACTGTTGGGTGAGATGCGTTTTCTCGATCTGGTTCTAACTAGTCGAAAGCTCGATTAAAAGTTCTGTCTAAAATTCAGGGTCCGTTTACTTTCATATTTAAAAAAAACCAATGACAGCATTGCATACTGCACCAGATTATTCGAAAGCTTGCTTTTGTCTAGATCTTTTTACTTTAACATTTAAAAGATTTAAAACCTCAACCACTAATAAATCACACACTTAAAAACATTACCTAATTACAATCTTAACAAGCGTCTGTCCTAATTTAGATAAAGCATTATTTACCGAAATGATTTATTTGTCCATGCAGCTGTGCACACAAAAGCAAGCCTTCATTCCCACATCACTTACCGATATGACTGATCACAGTTTCGTCTTATTATCTTCAGTCCCATAGATCTTTGTATTGTGTTTTTCTTGTCTTAATAATATTCTTATGTTGCTTTTAAATCTTGATTAAATAATTGGTGTGGACAACCTAATGTCTTGATCTTGGTAATAATTCCAAATCTATTTAAATTATATGCAAATTAGGTGATACCTGAATTTAACATTGTCTGACTAATTCTAAGACTAACTTGTTTATTTGTCCAAATAACTAAACATATTTTGTTAACGCCTACAAGGAAATCTTGCATTAATGCGCACGCTATATTTTCAAGCAATTTCAATAAAACGAGTGTCTTTCAATACGACCACTTAGCTATTTCTTAATAACGCTAACAATGGGTGAATCAGGTTAGGTAGGATAATAAATAACAAAAAAAATTAACCATTTAAACATTTTAGTGATAAAGCTAAGGTAGGTAATATTAAATAAGTCAAAGCAGCAATAGACTTCAGAGATACTAGTTTTTGCTGCATAGAGATGCGATTCGCAGGCCGTACAAATACTAAAAAAGAAAATGCACACAGCGCAAGTTAAAACCCCGTACATAATAACATCTGTTATCTCTTAATTCATGTTGTAAGGACCCTTCACAATTTGAACAGCTCAAATAGTCAATAGACCTCAAGATTGGTGAAGAGATAACGAGTCGAACTGACGGTATCTTAGCGACTGTCAAGTCAAGAGTACGTAGGTATGTACCGCACAATCGAATAGCATCATGTTGTCATTCTTGTGGAGGATAAAAAAAACATTCGAGTTGAATTGTAGGCTTGATTGTGATATTACCTTGACGATGTTTTTGTTTGGAAAGCTGTAAGTTGTGTTTAGAAATTACCTTTTGCACTGCCGACATAACTATAGTACTTGTTCAAAAATCGTGATGTTTTAAACATATAAAGTGCAGTTATTCAAAAATTAATTATAATTTGTCATACTAAAACTAGTTTATGAACACTAAGCTGCAAACTGCAGAGCAGAACCGGACCCGAAAAAAGACGATTCAAGATCAAAGTCAAACTAATCGTCTACATAAACTGTTAAATCAAATTCAGTAATTCCACACAAATCCCACTCTATACCCACTTAAATAAATAATCTTACATTAAACAACGTTCCTAACAATTAATCCATAAAACCATTAAGCACTACTATAAATCGCTTTTAATTTCACGGTCCAATCTAAACCGGGGCTCGGCGCGTGCGACTCGATACGATCTAATCGCGCGATCGGGACGCGACTCATTGTCGCTGTCGCAGCCAGCGCGTGTCCAAACATTGTCCCCTGTGGCACACCGCGATTACGACTTGATTTCGTGAATGTTAATAGAAATTGGTTTGATGAGTGATTTGATTATAATTGTGTGATGTTGATTGATTGAAAGATCTAGAGATTATTACCATGTTGATGTAATCACTGTTTTCTGCATTTCAATACTGTATTGAACTGGGAGCAGGATATGCAAAGCTACATTGTATTGGCATTGATGAATTTCAATAGTTTGGTTGCTAACTACACAACATTACAGTTGACCTAGATCTGATCTTCGCTAAATGTTGACTGATTTTTGTAGGGATGTAACATGGATCGCGAACTTGAGAAACTAAAAAGAAAATACTAAAGTAATTTATACAAATCATAAACCAGGTAATAATGATGTTGTATTATTGACTTTGTAAAAAACAGAAATGTATTTGGCATAACTGAGCTGAATGTTCCAAGAATTATAGACAAAGATAAGTTAAACAGAAATCGAAGATTTTTTTTCATATTTCACATAATTGTTAAATTAAAAGGATGGCGGTGTTTCACACTACCATCACACACATGGTTACATAATTGAGACTAACAATCTATAAATATTTAAAAACAAGCAATATCAATGGAGGGTTAAATAATTACGGATCTACATTGAACATTACAGTAGTCATTATGAAAATCGCGCCCGCATTCAATGTTAAGATATTATCTCGACTAAACGAAATCCAATTAATCGATGATTTACAAGTGCTGGAAAATAATAAACTGCACTAGATATTGAATGATATCATGACTATTTTGATCCTGACTGATCATTATCTATAATCCTGGGTCAGTAGCCATCTATCATACAGGCTATTATTTCTTAAATTCCAAATTCACTGTTTGCAATATCTCTTAATATGTCAACCAATCCTTATGTTACTTCATCCAGCGTATGCATCTTCTTTAACAAGCAACAGTATTGTACAACACTAGCTAAAGATCTACACATGCAAATCAAAGAACAAAGGAGATTTAGGGCAGTGTAACACGATCCTCTCTATATTGTTGGCGCATGTGACGCAACGTATCCGTCGCACGCGCAGTCAAGATGGCGGCGTGATCGAGGGCCGACAGCCGTGGCGAAAGGATGCGCTTGCGCCGTGAAATCGCTCGTTACGGCTCTTGTGTTAAAACTTATACACCACACTACACAACTCCAAATTATTTCATTAAAAACCGAAATTGAACCAACTGTATATCGATCGTGGAATGTTAATTCAGAATTTTAGAATTTCAAATCATTGAATTCACATTCCGATAGTGACGGGGTTAGAGGTGTCTCGTAAAGCAATGGACAGATTCTGTGATAAACATCTATCGTTAGCTAGGTCGTGCTTGTTAGTGAGACGAAAAAACTTTACTGCTCGATATTGATATTTGTAACGGAGCTGAAATTGAATTTAGATTTATCTGCATAAATAGAATTTACAATATAACTAAGTACTGTAATACAAACGACTAAATAAGGTCTACTTCAGAATTCATTGCTGAAAAAGGATATTTCGCAACAGATTTAATAAGTGGTGCTTCGACTGAATTATTAGATCCCCTTTCACACAGCTAAACCCATTCCCAAGAAGATCCAGATCCGCCCTAAAGATTGAGTCTGAAATATGAAACGCTAGTAAGCATTCTTTGACAACAACAGTTACCCAATCGAAACCTACACTAACTCAATCCATTCCCAGAACACAAGTAACCTTTACTTAGTCCTTATCCTGTCTGATAGTATCAAAGAACAAACGCCCTATATAAGAGCATACACTGGCAAATGTTCATAGGACTCCGACACGGCTGTACCGTTACACGCGGCAATCTATAAATCCCAACTTGACAAAATAATAGGCTAGTCGATAGTTCCTCGCTATTAACGCCCAGCAAGATATATTGAATCTACTCTTCTCAATCAGATACCTTAATAGAAGCTGCAGCTTCGTAATAGAAAGTAAACTACCTTAATGTTACTGTAGTGGTCTGTTAAAATCGCTGTCACACAAATCTTTGGACACTTGTAATATAGTGTAATTGCCAGTCGGGATTGAGTTGGATTGTGTTTCCAATAGGAGATAATTACTATGAATATAACGTAGATCAGCAATCAGTCTGCTATTAGAAGTTATAGTGGTAATATCCTTTCATTGTTTTTGATTTAGTTGTTCATGATACAAGTCTGGGTTCAGTTGTGAGTTGATTGATGCTTCAAATGCACGTTGATTTCGTTTCTATCATGTTCTTGTTCAGTTCTCCGGCGAGTTCGTTATACACACATATAACAATCTTACATTATTAGTATCTTTGTTTTTCTGCGTCCATTTCGCAGATTATTCATTCTGAAATTCAATGCACCTGCCATATTCTCTCTTCAACACCCTTGGTTGGGTGGTGCCATATTCTAGTAGGTAGAGAATGCCTCGTCTTTGTATACATATATACATACATATGTGCTTGAAGTATAAATAAATAAATCCATTGCTTTAACCCGCAGCCGCTGAGGAATATAAGGCAACTGTAACAATATCAAATATATTATCAACTGTCGTAACAAATTCTATCCCGCCTGTCGTGTTGATTTTACTACCCACATCATTATTTTACGACAAACAAATCACCACAAATTTTATTCTGGCTAAATAATTAAAAGCATCCCAATGTCTTCGTGTAATTTAAATGTTACGACCTACATATATTGCGTTAAGATTGAATGTAAAACACATGTCCATTGCACGCTCATAACTTGGACATTTACGCCCGACATAACAGTTATTATTTATAGATGAAATATTTATATCTCCATCGTTTATTTCGGTAATATATTCGTTTTCATCATTTACTAGCAATTGACTGCATATCGTTCGGTAATTTATACTCCATATGCAAATAAGTGAACTTTTGGATTTATAAGCTATAAAATTCATTCAAGCTGCGTGAGACCTAAATTATGGGGGTTAGTGTATAAATTAATCGGATGGTTAAGTAGTATAACTACCACGTAACTTGTGCTAAGTGCTAACCCACGCATTCGAATTATATAAATTCATCACAACGGAGTTTTTTGTTTAAAAGCTCAGCTATTCGGAACGACTAACTTACGTATATGTATTTGAAAACTGCAGCTAAGAATTGCGAGTAATCTTCCCAATTTACAAAAACCATTTCTTTCATGTAATCATTAGTCAATCCAATTTATTCTTCTTACCGTATTTGAAACGAGTCCATCATAAAAAACTCTTCTTATCCAGCTCCAGTTTCTAATATACCCAAGATATTTTATGTTGGCGTTATCAGCTTGCTACTGTACATAATTTGACAGTATTTCTTATGAAAATTACATGCGGCAAAGTGTTGCCTCTCTATTTGAGTGTCTCCATAAAAGTGCCTGCACAGTATTTATTGATCGTCCATGTAATACAAACATGTGAGATGTGTTGTGTGTTGTACCAGCTTGTATCTATGTGTGAAATGGACATCTACATCAATGACACGCGACACGGAATCAAACGCTATACCTTGTCCTAAAGCATTGGTCATACTAATACTTTACATTTTTATAATGTCACAGAATCTAACGTTAGATTTGCAGTTATATATCATTGTATTGCTCTTCTGATCTTAAAGTCCATAGTACTGGTGTGTATATTGAAAAACCGTGGGACCTCGCCCCTAGTGTTACTTACTTTTCTAATGAATGAAACACGGATTTGGATTTAACTTCGTACTTATTTACAGCATCTGCCTTATAAAAGCGCTACTATATGACTGCCATATAAAACACAAGCATGTTTTTCACATTCCTAATTCAAAATACTCTTTATTCTTTTGCCAGACAGTTCCAAAGTTAAACAAAAATAAACTTTTCTGCCAGTAACCCGCAGTCAAGCCGCTACCATCGTCACAATATGGCATGACGATTATTAAGTTAACACTTACAATGAACGTATGGAAGCACGCCAAGAGGTGGCGGTGGCTCACGCGATATCAAAATAAACTACACCTGCTACGTAATATAAGGTTATTATTAAACTCGTACCATCAACCTAGCAAGAAAACATCTTCCTGCTGTAGTTAAAAGTCAATAGCAGTATCTTCAAGAAGAACTACAAAATAAAATACAACACCAACTACATCTGTGACATTAACTCCTTCACTGACATTACTGATTATACCGCGGTCACAAATCTGACCGTAATTGTCAAGTCAGGGGGCAGTATAAACCTGCCTTTACTTAGTACACCGCTCGGAAATGTGAATGTCAAGGTACGCTATGTGAGACAAATCTGTGTATTTGAGTGCGGAAATCGATTCTATATGTTCCAACTGCTCGATATTGCATGAATTCTTAGTACTACAAATTGTTATGTTGGAATATTTGTATATTTAGATTTAAAGTCATTTCATTTTGTGTGATGGTTGGATAGCAATAAACCCATATATTTCAAAAGCTTTATTATAGTTTGGTCCTACTGGACAGTCAAATACACAGGTCCTTTCAGCTATCACATTGAATGAAGATTCAGCATTCAAAGAATCATAATTTTCGAAGCAGCCTTTTTTTTAATATTAATCATCAAATGACTCCTCCCACTCTGAGCGGAGCATATGAGAGTGTCAGACTCTTACTGACTAAACCCCACCCGTGCTTCTCCTAGTGCCCTTAGCTTTCCAGAACCGACTCTTTCAAACAAATTCCGAAACTATTGATACAGCATGTGAATACAATTTTGAATTTCTTATACATTTGCATTTTGATAAGCACAAAATGATTTGTATACGCAATAATACCATCAGGCCGGGAAGTATCAGTGACAAGATTATGAGAAACGTTATGAGCCTGTTTCTTAACTCATCTGCTATTGATTACTGAAATGCTACAAGCGAAGGTGATTACATCACCGTCGATCGCAATCACAGTATTGTACAAGAATATTTATGAGATGATCCTTAAGTTATGGTTTTGAACTATTCTTATGGTCCGTTTAGACCAGCTGCTCATGAGGTAAAAAACAGGTCCATAAAAGGTAATTTTGGACTATTCACAGAAGATTCATACATATATTACGATCCTACAAACTTTGGCGTATATGTACTTCAAATGAACCGTTTAAGATGTACTTGAGGCTATGTGCATGTAAATTCAAGGAAGTAATTGGAAAAACAGCAGAAAAAACAAGCATTTTTTTTTTGTGTAAAATTGTACCTACATAAATAGTGAAAAAATTAGAACACAATATTCCATTGTTGCTTGTCTGGCTTATAATAGCTATTTTCATCTTTTTAAATGATTATTTTTAGGTTTTGCATTTGACCACTATCTAATCTGATAGTATGCGTTTACCTTAAAGTACCTATTCCCTCTTGACTTAAAGACCCCCAGGTTGTAGATATAAGGAAACACATACTCCGGAAGGCTTAAATTTTACTGTTTTGAGTCAAAGTAAAAGTCTTAGTTTTGTCAAAGTTGTTTTTACTTTTTTCGTACGTATTTAGAATAGAATAGAATAGAAAACATTTATTCGACACAGACACAACACAACAGCAACAAAATAAAAAGTAAAAAAAATATCAATGATACAGGTTAAAATTGTGCTGAGCGTGCCCATACCGAAAGGGTTACCATCTCAGCATTTGCTGGGCGTCAAACACCCAGCAAATGCTGAGATGTTTTATCCCTGTTTCCCGCAAATGACGATAACGTCAACCCAACGCGCTTTTGGACGATCTATTTCTGTCTCTCTCATATATTCCACATTCATATTTTGGTCTAATCACCCCTTAACACGTAACTATTGTGCAAGTGATTAACGTATAGTGGAAATCGTGCATCATTTGGCACGCTCGTATTTATTTATGCCACCGGTTAGTGAACGTTTGACTCAATTTACTGCTTAATCTGATTCACTGAGGATGATACGTAGTGATGTATCGCTTTGCTTACACAATTTTATGGGTATAAGTTGGCGCAATTTCAATTGTTGCCTGCAGGTTAACAATTTCGAAATTCACTGAAAACTTGCATTTAATTGCAATGGCAAATGATTTAAAATGTTTTCTTTCGCTTGGATACCTATGATTAAACAAGCCTTGATATATGGTAGCGGCCCAAAGCCGCGACCTAGCAAGCCAGTTTAGTGCATTATTGCAACGCACTGAGGCGATCACTACATAATCGACGCACTAAATAATCACATACGCATAAGAACCAATGTCGGATGTCGAAATAAAAGTACATGATGGTGTTCGAACCACAGACCCGCATTAACAATTTGCTTAGCGTTACCCAACTAAATAACTCAATACGGCGCGACAGCGTAGCATCGTTTGACAGCGCACTTGTGGATTTCGGCTCTCTAGCTCTCATTTGCGATGTGAATTTACGAGGTAATGCCGCGGCAGGCGGGATAGAGTCGTCAGTCCCATGTAGTGCAACGCTAGGCTATAAATTAGCGCTCAGAGAGGTGTGTTCCCACGAACGCTAAACCGTATCAAGATGGTGGTGCGCGCAACAACGCCGCTCCAAGCCCGCTCGAAACGGGGACACGGGCGAAATGCTTTATTTTCCCCGCGATTTATTTTCTCTATGTGACATTTTGTTACGTTTTGTTAGCTGTCACTCGCTCACACTTGCAACGTTCATTGTTTCAATTTATGCAACAGCGGTTTCAGTGTTTGTTTGCGGATTATTGAGACATTTCGTTATGCTGTGTTGTAATGTTAACTCAAGATATTAGTCCCATCTTGCGTCTACTGACTTATCAACCCAACCTTTGATAGTATTTTTTTAAAGCTTTTACACTACTTCAAGGATCTGACTCACCCAACAGCCATTGCTGAAAAGCGTTAATTTACTATAGCTCAGTTAACCGTTTTGAATAAAATCGAAACTAAGACAATTAAACTGAACATTCCAACGTCACACGAACAGCATTCACCTTGAGCTCATTGAAATTAATTAATTGAATAAATATGATTAAGCACCACATCCGTAATTGTGATCGATCGTGTGTCCGCCGTCCAAACAATGGTACTCGTGGGTTCGACCGGATAGAAATTACACAGTCGCCATTAATATCCTTGGATCACGATATGAAAGTGGACGGTGATTTGACGAGATGACAAAGCTATGAAGGGGCTGACACCGGGCACCGGTGGGCGTGTGATGTTGTATAATCGGGTGTTGAAAGATTGAGCTACCACTCTTTGGACTTAATAATGTCTTTGTTAATAATCTGTGAACGATTTCTATTGGGCCAGTTCAATCTTTGTAGGCTGAAGCTTCCATACTCAGAAGCTTAAGCATCAAAATCTGACCATTTCCAACCGGAAGGATGGATTCTACTGAGAAAAATATTTAAATAGTTAATAAGTATAACATTTAATTTGATTTCATAGTTAATCGACACAAAAAAGTGATAGTTGCATAAATTCAAATAAGAAAACCATAAAACTGAAATACCAGTTGTAAATGGTGAAACTATTGAACTTGATCACAACAGTCCCAGAAAATCAGAACATGATACGAATTTCCACACAACTAATGGCTAATATATCAAGTATTAGCAGAACTGTATGAGTATCGACTGTCTCATTGTTGTAGCCCATAGTTAAGCCACTTCTCATAGGTAGCGGGTGACCCAAAACTGGCGGGACCGTCAGTTCGTGACCCGGCCTGACCCCGATCTAGTAACCGCTCCGTACCCATTGTCTCTTTGATTCGGGGATGGTGTAATTCATAAACTGTTTCACTTAGACCATTGACATTTAATAATAATGTACAATAACAATAATAAAATACTTAATCTAAAAAAAAATAAGCTTAACATTCTGGTTACGAGTAACACTGGACCCCACACTAGGATACCCTGAATCGTGAGGCCCAGTCTCTTCCATCACAAGGTTTGTATCGGCTGTAGTTTATTCAGTTATAAAGATAAGATTTAAACATAATATCCCAACAGAGACCTAGAACCTATAGATATAAACAAGACAATTTATGTATGTTTTGGGATTCTAATCGTCCATTTTTTCCCGAATCTTCTTTGTGACTCAAACGCGCATGCATAACGTAAAAAAATCAATGTTGAGTATGATGTATTTACTTTTGGGAAACAAATTAGAAATAATTAAAGTTTATCAAACTTTGCCATTTAACATTTCAAATGAAAGGACTGGGACTGGCAAGGATGACAAAAAAATGGCATGAGCAATTTCTTTATCTTTCTTAAGGAGAAGAAATATGAAGAAGGCTGATCCCATCATCTTCAAGTACCTGTCAAAAAGAGAGAATTTTTCAATTGGGCTATCGATATGCATAGCTAAACTAAAGGTTTCCCAAAGGTCGTCTACTGAGCCCTATGCTGCCCGCTTCCAAGTAGACATCCTCAAATGACGTTGTTCATTAGGAAATCTTTAGAATTGCTAAGAATTATTTTTTTCTTGATGATGATTATAATTGTTAAATGTTCATGTTTCTTCATCGTTTGCGTCATAGACACCAAAATGGCTGGCTTTTACTCCATTTCGTATTATTGAGAGGCCCTTAAAGTTTAATGGCTTAATCTAAAACACTTTATTGTAAAGTTAAATAGCAATTAATAAACTATTATAAATGACGTGGGTGTAAGGAATGTAGTTATTTTACAATAAAATAAAACTTTGAGATAATGTTTTTACTACCACTCACTGAGAGCCGTTTTTAAACAAATAAAGCTATTATTATTTGTAGGTAACTGTATTTCAAATGAGCTTTAAAATATTTATTTGTGTTGTAAATTGCTCAATCATATCACCTACTTTCGATTCGAGTAGGTTTCTTTAAAGTTCCTCGAAAGCTTTCATAGTACCAACTTACTGTTTATTGCTGTTGTGTTGTCTCGAACGAATGTTTTCAATTTTATTCTGTACCAACTTTGCTGGTTCTAGAGTAAGTCGTGACAACGTTTGAACTTTACTTGATTGCTCGGTATCCTATTACCGATTCTTTTTTGGTAAAATTATGGGCCTCTGTTGCCCTGATACAAAATTGAATCACATTGGCGACAAAAGATAACCTATGTAAGCCAATCTCTTTGTTTTTTCCAACGACACCGTTCCCGCAAAGTCCACATCCACAGACTGTCTCCAGTCTAACTCAGATTTTTGTATTGGTCCAAGCAGCCCAATTATATGTTCGCCATCTCAATACTGAGGCTCTTATAACTTGCAGTAGTACCGATAGCAACCATCATCCGGATAAGTCTCGTATCAGTAATTGAAATGTGTCGCTCTGACACTACTCATGCATAAGAACATTGCACAAGTATACAAAACACGAAATAAATGTATGCATTTACTTGTACAAGACCATGGCTAATCTGGTCACACCTGATGTTTTTTTTTTGCAAAATAAATGTAAAAGATTTTGTAAGTAAATAGTATGAATTTAATTTTGTCGGAGATAAAGCAGATGTATGGCTTGTTTCATGATGTTAATCAATTAATGATAATGCGTTTCAATAATATTTTGTGGCGGATAAAGTTGCACGGGCTTTGACTTTATAAAATCGTGTACACTTGACATAACTTGTAATGAGGTTCCTTGGAAAAATGTGCGTCTAAATAATAGAACTTTATGGTAACTTTAAGGGTATCGTCATCAACATCAACTCGAAGATACAATAACTTTGCCAAATTGTTCTACTATTTTTAAATGAATTTTCGCATTAATATGTCAGATGCAATCCGTCAAAAACTTAGGCAAAATGAGGTATTTTTATCAGATTGCAAATACGAACGTTGCTTAAAAATTTGTAGAATTGGCCCTAAGATCTTTCAACACAAAATCAATTAAACATTTATTGCAACAAATGAACGCCATTATTCCGAACCATTTGCATTACACGGCTTCAATCACAATCATATAAAACAAGAGATGGTTGCACAACCAGTAAATGATCTCATTTGGGAGCCATTGTCTTGACCCGTACTGGACCAGATTAATGATTGGTGACCGATTCCGTTGAAGGATGAAGATTGGTATCGGAATCGATATTAAGATTACAATGGTTTCTGGCTGTGTTGAGATTTTAAGATTGGTTAAGAATTGTAGTACTCTATGTTGAATGTCTTTGCCTTTTGTTTTAAACTTTTCTCTTTTGTATTTTAAATGAATGTTTAGAGTGGTTTACTATTTGATGAAAATGTTTGTTGTGCATCTCCTTCGTTCTCAATATCCTTTGTATCTTATATATGTTTAAAGTATTTGACAAATTGAAGTAACGTGTATCCAGAAGTTGCTTCACATTCAAAAGAAGAAAATTCATTTACAAAACATATTTTTTCATAACTTGAACTTATCTTTATTTACCAATTAATCTGGGACAGTACCAGATCAATTGGTATCAGTATCTACGTTTAGATGAGAGATTTTTATTTTCGTAGAGATTTGTTTTTAATCATTGCACTCTATTTTGTTGAAATTGTTTATCTTCTTTTTTAGGGTTTTCCCTTTTGGTTTTCTGATAGAATTCAATTGAATGAGGATTAAGGAACTTGACGTTAAATGCTAAGTAATTTCCTCTACTCGACTCAAGCTTAATTCAGCCTCATCAATTTTACAGTTATTGCTTGTTATTTATTAGCATTGTTTTTCTGCTAACAGGGCTACAGCTACTACTAGTCAAGTTGTACAGGAAAGTTTTCCTTAAAAGGATTATTTTATAGATTGCAGTTAGATGAAAATGTTTTGTTTGGCGTCTTCTTCATCTAAATCCGTATAAAATGTTGCTTTAGACATTTTAATAAAAGGACCAAAAACTTTACAGCTTTCAATTCAAAAGAAGACTAAAAAAAAATTTGCCTTCCATTAATAAACTGCATTAATTCATAATAAGAACCTTCAACAATTGGCTGGATTCGACCCCTTTTATATGCAAGCACACAATAAATCACAGAATATAATAAACGTATTCGGAGTAATAAAGACATAACCGCCACGCTTTTCTGTCAAGAAATTGCAGAAAAAGTAATTGTAAAACCGTTCTAGGAAGTCAATTCAAAATAACCTTTCCAAAAAGACACAATTGCTGGCTATTTCGCGCAAAAATAACAAACAATTGAAAAAAAAATTAAAATAGAGAAACGGACGTCGTGATTGCACGCTTATCAAAACAAAAGGATTGGGTCTAATGTAATGGTATTCAGGGGAATCTCATGGCTTTTTGTGGGATTTCTAGGAAAGGGGGAGGTAACTGTTGAGGTTCATTGAAGAGTTGGAGGGGGGGAGGAGGAACCGTGATCGCTGGACCGCGTCGGGTCACGCCACAGCTGCCGACCGACAACCCGGCTTGTTTCCATTGGTTTTGACGAATTGTAGCGTACCATATCTGATATCACTAGATTGGATAACGCTAATTATGACCCTATCAATAAAGATAAGTATAATGAGTATTGTCGTGATACTAAATAGAAAAATAGAGGCCGAAAACATCGAGATACATATTCACGTCACTATAGCGTCACCTAGCGGATTTTTTCGGAACTAAAATTCAATGTTTATGAAAAATATCTTTGCAATCACTTTAAAAAACAAAAATCATTAAAACTAAACTAAAAGATAATGTTTAACTTGATGAAACTGTAATTCATCGTCTCTGGCGTCAAAAATTCATAATAGAATCCAAAGAATTGCCTTTCAGTGATCTCTTATGTCGGACGTCAATGGACAACACCCGACCATCCGACCTCCGACACGGAAGGTAGAAGCGTCACGACCTGACAAAAAATCACCACAATACAAGTTCGTGACCGACACTGTCCCATTCACAACACTGTCTGAGAAAAGCCTACGTGCAACTATTTTCGCAGCCGAAATGCATTCGATGCGCCACGAAGTACGCCTTTATCACTGCCGACAATTAAAATAGTAAAAATCATGGCCCTTAATTGTTCTTTTTTTGCTGTTCTATAAAAAAATACGGTTTTGTTATGCCAAAACCAAGCTTTTCACTTTTGTAGCTTTGCGCTGTTTTTTCGGGTAAAACTATGTTAAATGACGTCATAAAAAATATTTAAGTATGCAGAACAATTTTATGCATCAAAAACTAATAATTAAATATGTTTTGACTTAAAAAAATATCATCAAAGTACACCGGCGCAAAAGTTTACACCCTACCTCGATAGATGGCGTTGGGATCGAGTTAGATCGCGCTATGGTTTCGTTACCGCGATTTGGTTGGGGTCGAGCCGAGAATCTTGTTGAGTTAACTTTGCGCAGAGGCAATATCGTAACCAATGAGGTTAATCCGAGGTGCGATTATTGCTAGTTGAAAACTTTACCAATACCCCGCCGTGTGGACGTGAAATACCGTCCGCGATGGCAATTTTTGAATGGCCGTAATTGGCCTGAGAATTCCCTATAATGTCTCGCTAATCTAGAGCTGAGTAGAAAAATGCTGTTCTTTGGGTCAAATCGTCTGTGTATCATGTAAAGCTTGCTTATTTATGAGTGTTTTCGGATGTTATTTGATGAATCTATACTAATATTATAAAGCTGAAGAGTTTGTTTGTTTGTTTGTTTGAACGCGCTAATCTCAGGAACTACTGGTTCGAATTGAAACATTCTTTTTGGGTCGAATAGACCATTTATCGAGGAAGGCTTTAGGCTATAATTATCATCACGCCAATAGGAGCGGAGCAGCGATAAAGAATGTTTTAAAATCGGGGATTCCTCGGGGACGAAGTCGCGGACAGAAGCTAGTAATAAATATTAGGAATGGAATTACAAAAATGTTCTTTTATAAGACAATACTTAATACGCATATAGTAAGTAAAAGTAAAAAATGTGGTATAAGATGTTACATAGGTACATTTTTGGTGTTAGACACATTCCGCGATACTATGATACCCAGTGTCGCTGAAACGGACAGTCCGGTCTGGCAGCTATCATTTTTAGGATGCTGTTGCCACTACCATGCAAGCGTTGTAGTAAGGAGGCCGCTTTCTTTCGCATGATGGCATGGAAACCATCTGTGCGAGCCTCCGCGAACATTCCTGAAGCGCTACAACGCCACGGTAGTCCCAACAACATCCTAAAAGCATTATTAAATTGAACGCGCAGGACGTTATATGCTCGGCGCGTGTATGATACCCACAGGCCACTCTTAGGAAGCGAGTTATAAATTAATGATGCCATATAATTATAAGCAGCAGCGTGTGAACAACAACAATTCTGGCTACCGATAATTCTAAATATGAATGTTTAACTTTACGTTTGCATGTGTTTTTTTTTTAAACTTGGATAGAGTTTCAAATAGAAATTAAAAAAAAAGCAACATATTTAAATATATTTAAAAAATGTAGCGAGCCTTTTAATCGCTTCTAGTAGAAGCGATTAAAAGGTTCGCTGATTTAAAAAGAGGTCAGCAAGAATAAATTCCACCTCATCACTACATAGTATAAAACAAAGTCTCCCTATGTATGCTTATATCTTTAAATTTTATTTTTAATATTTATTTATTTTGATGCGGTGTTTTTTAGTAGATAGAGTGATTCAAGTGGAAGGTTTTGATAAGTAATTTTAGAGGTTTCTAATGTGATGTCGTAAATAAACACTTTTTTTCAGCATTGCACCCGTGCGAAGCCGGGGAGGGTCGCTAGTATTAAATATTACACGCAAGCATTTCTTTTGGGCTATTGATACTTTTGATAACTCTGCTGTGTATCCCCAAACAACGTTACCATACCGTATTATAGAACATACATAAGCGTGGTATACCAATAATGCAGTATGTTTAGAAGTAGATTTTTTGACCTTCTTTAACACGAATACAAACTTATTTATTTTTTTAACAAATATGAATAGCTGTTTAGTTAAAATACTTGCAGCAAAATTCATCAATGTGTTAACGCTAAACGTACTTAAGAAGGGCATTCAATCATGTTCAAAAGAATGACGATTTAAATTCGTTTTGAGAGCTTTTTTTACTATTGATGGGTATGCGTTTGGCCAATATCTCACCTGATCGTAAGCGATGATGTGGTCGAAGATGAAGCACGCTTGATGCTTTCAGTGCATTGATTCAAACAAACCTTATAGCTAGGAAATTACTAAAATAAAACAATTTAATATGCACTATACAACTCCTCCTACATACCGATTAATTCAAAACTTGCATAAATATAATTTTTGTACATAATCATTAACTCGTAACTTAGACACATGAATGACTTATTAATCAAGCTGGCTGCTTGTAATATCGCGGGTCCTGCATTAGGCATCATTTATCTGCCTGTCTGCGTAAACTGCATACGGCTCTCCGAACATGTTGAAATTGTATCCATTAAAATAATTGTTGTAGCTGTGTAATGATTTTTGTGCAGACTTGCGGTCTCAGATGAAGAATAGGACATAGGTACGATGTGTCTTAGCATAGCGAATGCTCTTATTTCTTTGATTTTTACCTGTCTTCGTTAAACTGGAACCTGTTTTCTGGTATATGATCAGTTGACAAAACCACTGGCACCTACAAAGTATTCATTTAATAACGGTTCCCATATTTGTAAGTATGAGAGTACCAAGTTCTTAATATCCATTTAATTCATTTACTCTGCTGGTAATACTTATATTGTGTTATAGGTGCATCGTGCTATACGAAATACTGTAAAACTTTTATTTGAAAACATTAACTAAGGAGTTCTTAAGACTCCATGAGAATCTACCATTGCGTTCGGATAACTAGAGTTACTTTTCAAACGTTAATCTTGACTCTCAATACCTAGGCCCCAATGAGACCATTGAAAGAAGTTGCTCATTACAACACTTGTCTATATTTAACTAATCACATGCCAAATGTCGTATATTTCGTTTAAATGCAGATCTGTCACAAAAAGAAAAGGGTGCTTTATAACATTGATAACTTTTAGTCATACTTGTAACATAATCTGGGCTTTTAAAACAAATGACCGTCACTAAAAGGATTTAAAATCGATACAAACATTCGGGCGGATTACGTTTCGATCCAGACTTCATACTCATGATTTGACATTCATACCCGGTGAAAGCGCTCGCTTATTTACCAATCGATTCAGACGATAATCGATCTTTTGGTTCGCATAATCGCATTAGCACCACGGGGGGTCCCGCCGTACGCGTGCCATTGCACTTCGTTTAGTGTTAAAATCAACCATAAATACAACCTTTTATTTCGCAATAGATTCCTTATCTGCCATGTTCAGATTTTCAGCTCAAGGCTCAGTTTACTATACCTTAAACTAATTAGCTTTCAACTTCTCATGTACAAAGTGACAGCTTATTTGTTATTCGAACGGAAATATTGGCCAATGTTTTGTCTGCTCACTGCGTTACGAAACATGGAATCAATCAAAGCTGTACTTATCGAAATTAAAGGACGTTGCAGCCACGATCTTGGCGAGATGAATCGCTGAACGTTTAAAATCAGAGTATTTAATATTAATTGCGTATCCTTGCGTGTCCCGGGTACCCATTCCGTCATTTAAGATTCAAATTTGGCTGATAAGACGTAGTTATTAAGTATAAGTGTGGGTATTAAAATGTCGCGTAATTTTAACGTTGTGTTGAGAGTCATTATGGGCAAATGAGTGATTTAGGTGGTTGAGTGGTGTGATAAAATATGCGACGGCTCCGGCGGCCGGTCCGTGGCGTGCGAGGAATGTCAGCCGGGAGCCGACGCGCGTACGGACACGGTGACGATAATCAGATGCAATGGAAGCGTGAAATTACTCGAGACGGACCGCAGGATTATTTTGGATATCGTTTTTGAGATATTGGCGAAGGAAACGAAACAGTAGCGCTTTAAACGTTGTACGCAGTGGAGAATCATAAATTGTTCCATCTTCAAAAACGACTCATAGCGTTGGACAGATCTACGGTCTAAGGAAAGTATAAAGGATGTTAGAATAGCTATGAAGAGGATCATTGACGAATTCTTGAATGTAAAATAGATTTCGTTTCGGCGGATGCGTCGGATTTTACGATGACGAGACTAATAGAAGAAGTAGAAGCATACTTAGAAAGGGGCAATAATCCTTAACTTATCGGACTTTAATTTCCCAAGTGGAGATACAATCCCTAGACTGACGATTCTAAAGACAGCCCATAATTAAACTCTAGCCATGAACTATATCAGCTCATACATATTCAAGATCGCACAAAACGCATACAAATATAAATCTCAGCGTATGATAGCGCGGGCGGTATCAGGCGTGATTCATACGCTCTCATTATTGACAGATGGCAGCGTAATAGCTCGATTGATTTACGATACTGCTCGATTTAATCGTTGCGTAATCGAGTATCGAATATCGATATCGATAGTCTTGGCGCGATTGTATCGTCCTTTTATCGAATAAAGCAGGCGTCTCGCTGTGGGAATATTGAATGATGATGCGCTTGACTTGCGGTTTGTGTGTTTGAATAAGTGAGGATAGATTTGAATATTTCATTCACGTTGAAATATTAAGCTTTCATGTAAAGTTAATAAATACCTTACTTTCTTTTTTTATTCGTCCCTCTTTTAAATCCATCCTAAATTTGTCTCTATGCTTTAAGTGGTAAGGCCGCCCTGTGTGTTATCCTATGTAACGTTTTCTTCTTCTATTTTTTGAGTAACGTGGTATCCATAATTTATTATGGAGTATTCTATTTAATCTGCATAGCATATCCAAGATAGGCTTTGCCAAAATAAAACTATATCTCCCTAATTGGACTTCAGTATCCAGCCAACCCTTAGACTCTAGACAAAATTTACATTCTAACGATTGTCAAAACCGTTGCGCTATCGAAATGTTATTTATGCATTTAATCAATTCCAAACATTTTGGCATTTCGACAATCGCTATCTCCGATTAAATGTTACTTTGTGTGGAACTCCAGCTGCCTCCTTAGCGCTTCGTATTAGCATTTTCATATCTACCCCTAAGGACTCTTCAAATGTCACCAATCCTGTGACAATCTTCTGAAGATACATAATATTCAATTAGTCCACACCTGCTTTTCAAAAAGTTTCCAAAACAAGGCTTGCTTGTCATCCATCTCGTTGTACAATCATACTAATTGTAACAAAGTGTATGGACAAATGCTCGGTACACGTCGGCGTTGGTACGCAGGTGGCGGTCGCGTGTTGACTATCAGCAGGCTACCGACGCTTTTTACCATATCTACGACAAGGGACAAGCCGTATTTGTTACTTGACTATCAAATTCCACACGCACTTCATAATGTGGTAGATAATTTATATGAATTTTAACTTTAATGTGTTGAACATTTTTTATTAATTTATTATCACGCATTTATTCTCTCTCTTCGTTTTAATTGCATCTGGTAGTAAAACAAACACTCTTTTCAAATAAGTATTTGAGAAGATTGTTTATCGATATACTAGATCATCGGTCTGGACTTGACCTCTTCCTCCTCTTCTTATTCTTTGTTGCAAGCAAAACATACAGACACAAAATATTAGAGCAGCTGATCTACAAAGGCGAGCTTAATCAAAAATTGGGGTTTCTTACAGCAAACCACAGTACGATAGCTAGCTTCAATTGTTTTACTTTTACCTATAAACTGTATAATGAACTGTCTTTTCTGGATCTGCTGCCTCTCTCGCTCTACTTTATTCATGCTCATTCCTCTTTTGTAAGTAACTAGCTTCTGTTCTTCTTCTGTTTTATCATATTCCCGTAGGAATTTTGGGAAATTTCCTCTTAGTGTTCGGAGTGTAGGGAAACTACACAACTCACATGAGTAATCGGCGATCAAGACGCAACATGCCTAATTTCAACTTTCTACGACGTTTCGGCTGTGCGTTTTCTGTCAGTCACTCAGTCACAGTGACGAAAGAATCCGATACATAAGTATGTATATTAATGACATCTACCATTGCTTCTATGCCACCTACAATTACATCGTCTCCTACGATCCATCTTATCTCAACTCCTTCAAAAAGAATCTCTTCAGTCTTCCCCACTCGTTCCAATAATTTAACTATAGCGTTTTATTTCTCATCTCTCCGTCCAGGATGAACGTCTAAATCCGTGGGCCGTCCGTTTGTCACCGCGGCGACAGGTAACATGCCCTGCCGATAACACTTCTTGTATATTGTAACCGTTTTGGCAGCTCGGTGACGTTTTATCGATGTTTCTTTTACGGTTGGGTTTATTTGCATATCGTATTTCTGGGTATTTTGTTGCAGTTGATTTTTTGCTTTTGTTTCGTGTGTAAGGTTTGTAGTAAACTGCTTCGGCTGGGTTGCGTCAGGAGAAAACTGAGAAGGGATAACTTTATTGGCTTGTTATAAGTATCTTTCTCGCTTTCCTGTAGGATCATAGCGAGCGTTTCAAACTTGAGTTTGATCATTATTGCATAAGTAAAAATTTGAGAGTAAAAGTAGTAATAAACCCTAAGCTTTATAAGACATTATATAAATTGCGCCGTGCTTCACATTTTAAGTTATTTTAAGCTCTTATTTAAACAATCATTTCGAAGCATCATATTCAAAGATTTTTAATTTTCTTTTTTTTTTGTTCATTTATCTTCGATAACTTCGCAAATATTGTGTCTATTATAGTTCAAACACATCGGCTTAAGGTCTTCGACACGAGAGCCACATTCGGCACGGGCCAACCGGCCAGTAATTATTTTAAGTGTCAATAAATAATAAAGTCGGCCGCGCGCCGTTGAGTGCCCGTCCATCTCTCTTATCTCAATTCTTAATGCGCCTCTTTGCTCGTTATTCTTTTTTCAAAACCTTTTTATTTCCTTTTTCGTTTATGTCATCCAGTGGAGAGGTTAAATTCTGTGTTGACAGCATGAAGGTTTTATGTTTTAATCTGGGCTTTATGGGCGTTTAATCGCTTGTATTAGAAAGAGTACGTCGTCGTTTATTTCTTGTATAAAAGCTTATCTATTTTATGTTCGCTGATGGAGGTAAAACCGAATGTTATTGTATTTTAATATATTTAAATTCAAAGTAAAGTTGGCTGTTGGTTTAACAGTCAAGTAATAAAACGTAAGTAAGATACGGTTGACTAAAATTAACAATGCGATCTAAATAAAGTTGATATAATAAATCAAAATGTAACAAGTGGACATGGTTTTGTTGTGTTTGGGAACACAGCGGTCCATCGATCACGGCGCGTTCGACTCTGGATTTATGTTACGTAATTGCGGTGCGTGCGCGCAACTTATGCGCCCAACGAGCGATGCCTTCGACATTATGTTGTTTTTCAACGGTTAATGTCTTGATATCTTTGTTAATGTGGCAGCGAAGTGCAAGTTTATTACTATTCGCATTGAGTAATTCTTTAACACTTTCAATAAGTTTAATGCAAATGTTACCGTGTGTAAATAGTGAATCAAATGAAGTATCTACCGTAACATTGATGACCGATGCTACAATCAGCTTCATGTTTTGTTAAAAACACACAAGTTTGAGAAGAGGCCAAGGTCAGTAGACGATGTTCAGTTGTGGTTAGAGCCAGCCGAGCTAGGGTTAGATTAGTGTAATCTTCGCCACAACTCTGTCAAGGTTTCCAATTATAAGTTTATACACTTACGTGGTCATTACAGCTATTGAGTCCTAGACTTTTAGCAAATATTTGATCAAATGTTTTTTTTTGTTTGAAAACCATTGATAGTGTTTCTTGCAGCCTTTTCATTGTCCTAAAGGTCGTTTGCATCAAGAGAGCCTCAAGTTTTGTATTGCTTCCCGTATCATCATAATTTCAGTCAAAAGACGTGCCTACACTGTTGTCTATATGTCTTCTAAGTGTCACTTCATCAACCGGTCCTGTACGTCTCGCATCCAGCGGATCCCGGCGGCATTCTCCAGGTCATCGATGCAACGCTGCGTTTTCCGTCACCTCATCTTCTTGCTAGTTATCCGTATAAATTATAACCTGTGTTCTTTCAGCTTCTCTTTACGATATATGATTACCTCTGTCACTAAGTTTTAAAAGGACATCTGTGTCATTACACCGTGTATTTCTGAACAGCTTTGTCGTGTCAGATCTAATTTTGGCTTGAATGAATGACGCCGATCTGTCGGAAACCTGAACACAAGCTTCATGGCACACTGAAGGTCACAACAAAGCAAGACTGCAGCCATCAAGCAAGAGAGAGGTCACTCTGTCATATATTGAGTGCATGCCTGCATATCCGTTTTCTTTCTGTTCTTACTTTAGCCTGATTGAATATCTTCAAATATTCCTATCTAGTCATTTCCTGCGACTCCGGTCTGTCGCACTCTTAAATACAAGCTTCGTAGCACTGACGTCACACTCACACAGCGGTCTAAACAAAGCAAGGGTGCAGCCAGCCAGCAAGTTTAGTAATCTTGCTAATGAGAGGGGACATCTCTGGCGCTGCGCGTCTCTGTGATTAGCGCGCCGCGTGGCGCCACCGCAAGCGCCTTGTCATTTCACCGGTACCTGGATTGGGTAGACGGGCGACTGGGTTTTGCCGTGTTGGCGATTTTCGGTAGAATCTAGGTTAGACTTTTCTCGCGGCTTCGCCCGCGTTGACTGCCTATAGCCATTTCCAGGGTCCCATCTATCTTTGTACCAAAATTCAGCAGAACCGGTTCAACGATTTAAGCGTAGAAGCGTAATACAAAAAATAAAACTTGCGCATTTTTAATATTAGTTCACTCTCCCAACAAGGAGATTGGTATTCAAATAATTAATTTAAATAGGGACCTGACCTATGCAGTGGAATGCATCGTTATCATAAAACCTGCAACAGTCAACAGTCCAAAGTCTCTCCAAGTGCACTTATCTAATAGCATAAAGCTCAGTGTGTTTATACAAACTAATAATGCCAATGGTAGATGAGCTGAAATTAATCGAGTCCTTTGGGCACTCCACTTTCAATTGTACAACTGCCATGAAACGGTAATTGAGTGGCGTCCGAGGACGGGAAGATGTTTCGGTTAACGGTGGCGAGATGCCAAAGCAAGGAGAACATGTGGCTGACATAGGAACCCTCACTGGGTGGGCTTCAGGAACAGAGAGGCCTATGTCCAGCACTGGTCCAAGTCGGGCTGCAAATGATAATGACTCTGATGCCATAAGAGCTTTCTTATACACGCGCTTTTCAATGTCCTAAGTTACTGGCTTTTTTAAGGATGGGTAATCATCAAATGACTTCTTCCGCTCTGCGCGGAGCGGAAGGGAGTGTCAGACTCCAGCTGACTAAAACCCATCCGTGTTCCTCGAAATGCGCTTTGCGTCCCAGGGCCGCGATGGCTCTTTCGAGCAAAATTCACAAACCCAGCAGAAGTAGACAACCTATTAGTAGAAGCCTTGCGATTGCGACTAAGTCGGTCGTCTGCCAAGTCCTGATTACGAAAGGCGTTTTTCGGTGGGCATTGTCGGTGTCGCTAAATCTAAACGCGACTGCGTCTAAATCCGGCTCTCTATAATCCTTTTGTTTTGTATTTTCACTTGATGCTAACTGTTACTTTGCGAATGTTGCGATATTCAATGTTTGTGCTTGTACCTATAGTTCTATTGCAACAAGTTGATGTAGCGCAAGCCAGCGAGAACCCAAATCAGATATGCAAAACACTAAGATAGGCGATTCCAAAGTATGAACTGAGGTAGCTATAAAAGTCTGCTATGGTTGCGGAATTTGTTCGAAAGAGTCACCGCGGCCCTGGAATGCAAAGCGCACTTTTTTTTTTGTTCCTTCGAAAATGCAATATTAGCAACAGAATTTGGAATCCGTATGATTGCTTTTGCGTGTCTTACCAAACAATTTAACTTAATGCATCCACTAAAATATTCAATTCTCAGACCTCGAAATAATCGATACCAATTATTCGTATAAAAATAATATCTTCATTGAGTTTCGTTGTCTACGCCAATTACTGCCATACTTTGATGTTGCACAATGTTTTTGTAATTTATATAATCATTCTCACAAGTTTACGCTATTAGTGTTAAATCTAAATGTCTGTGAATCATCCATATTTGCATGAATCAAGATTATTAGCTCTCATCATTTATGTAATGACCCACAATGAGTCTGTGTCGTGGTTCTATGACCCAAGTATCTTTACCGCATCTAATTTTGTATAAGTAATCTTTCTACATGAAAATGGATTCATCCGCATTAGCCTTGCCTCCTCTTAAAAAAAGGATCAGTTTGTTTACCCACGGAGGTTTTCTTTCCTGTAACTTTCAGATTTTAATATAAATTATTCTAAGCCACTTAAAACAGTACTTGGTTTTGTCGTGGAGATAAAAAAAAACGCTAGCCTACTCTTCCTCCTTTTTTATGTATAGGAAAAATCGATGACTTCTTTCGCTCTGCGTGAAGCGGAAGGGAGTGTCAGGCTCTTACTGACTAAAACCCATCCATGTTCCTTCTAATGCCCTTTGCGTTCCAGGGCCGCGGTGGCTCTTTCGAACAAATTCCGTAACCCGGGCTTCATCGACACACCAACAAACTCACTTTTGAATCTTAGTTATCATCATCATTTCAGCCGAAAGTCGTCCACCGCTGGCATAGGCCACCCCCAAGAGTCTCTCTCACATCAACCGGTCCTCTACGTCTCGTATTTAGTGGATTCTTGCAGCTCAGGAAATTGGTTCACCTCGTGTGAGGCCTTTCGCCACTACACCCATCCCCATCGACTGTCTGCATGAAATGTCATGTCGAGAAATCTTTCAACTCTTTGAACGTCAATAAGTCTGACAACTAAACAAAAAATTAACTTTAACCTCATCCACTTGACACTGCACATCATTTACGCCACTCTTGGAACTATTTACCTTAGTATGCGTGTGTAATCGATTCTCCGAGTAAAATAAATAAATACAGTCAGAGACTAGAGTAGTGATAGCGATGTTTGAAGGACGAGGCGCAGCGAGCCCCGGGCCGTGTCATCGGTAATTATGCCCGCGCCCTGACCCCTTCGTGTACTGTCGAGAACATAGGCTTTATGCTTCTTACAGTTAACAGATTTTTTACGTACTTACATTTTTATAACTAGTATATTTGCGAAACTGACATGGGGTAGACTAAAATTAATTCTGGTGGGATTAATTTAATTCTAAAGAATGAAGAAGAAGAAGATTTAAAAGAAGCTTATCATCAGCATCAGCATGTTCGGGTTCGACATCCACAACCCAGTTCTGGACAACAGGTTACCCACTAGCAAGACTGGTGTCAAATTGACTGGCTTATGACTGTCTGTAAAGACTGCCAACGATCTTCAAATGACAGCTGGTACCAAAGCATAAGCACAATCAGCTTTTTTTCATGTTCCCGCTGCTGGGACACAGACCTCCTCTCTCTGAGAGGAATGGGCCGTAATCCACCACACAATTAATTACACAAAGTAATGCGCCTGGCTGGGTTTTAACCCGCGACCGAAGTCGTAAGCGAGGGCCGTTACCACTCGGCCACCACTGCACTGCTCGGGACCAAAGGCTTAACGTGATTTCCGAGACACGGAGGAGTCTCGGTTTGTAATGGATGGTCACGCATCTTTGGATCGACCTCAGCAAGCATCGCTTAACCTCAAAGATCAACCCGTGCGGCTGTTATTATTTAGCCACAAGCTCCTCCAACTCACACACACGCACGCACATCACATTCCGTTTAGCAGGGCCCTAGGCAACCTTTGACCAGAATGGCCAGTTGAACTGTGACCACGAAACCGATAACAGACAATTTTTTTTCGAAACGCTTCATAAAGCTAACTAAACATTGTGTGATCTAGGGGCCAGTCACTTATTCCAGAGTTCAATGCGCAAGTACGCACTAATTAGCTACTGTAAGTGCATAGCTTATTTTATTGACATTTTTCAGAATACTATGAAGGTACTTTTGGATAACATTGGTTTTACAAGTAAAATTAGATATGTAGAATAGTTCTAGGATGATCTGACAAATGCACTAAGAAAAGACTCGATAATTTTTTAATGGCATCGTATAGATACCTACTATTTTAGTTAATTTTTTTTTTAAACACCCCACACTAGGATTTACTCCTGTATCATGGGTGCGTTCACAAACATGAAAACTCACATACACAAGACACCCAGACCCGGAACAATTATCTGTAGGCCATACAAACATTTGTACCGTGCGGGGATCGAACCCGCGACATGTTGCGCGGCAGCCGAACGCTTAACCACTGCGCCAACTGTGTCGTAAATAATCCATACCGACTACAACAAGAGCTGCTCAACCTCGAAGATCGAATGGTGCGGCTGTTGTATTTAGCCACGAGCTCCTCCAACACATGTATGACAAACTTTACTGTACCTGTACTGTGTGAGAAAAGGATAGTGCTATTCGTCCTGTATAGCTACGTCTCTTTTTCACACCGAAAACATGATGGTTTTAAGAGGTCATAATACGGCCCCAAGCACTTTCCCTGTCGAGTGTACCTTACAATCGAGCACGTAAAATGGCAGCAACTAATAGCGCACGTCACACCCGTCTCCCCACGCTGTTAGCAGATGATGATGAGGTGGCGTCACACTCCCTTTAGCAGCCCTAGTCAACCTTTGACCGGGATAGTTTGGCCAGTTGAACTGCAACCTGAAGGAACCACTCACATTTGTCTTAAAAAGTGTTTACTTTAAGATGAAGAGAATAAGAGTAAAAATTCTCTTAACATTCTTGGTTGGTATTGTTTTATTAACGGCGTAGCAGCTCATTTAGAACTCCTAGCATTGATTAAAATCCACGATTGGATTCCCGCTTGCCGCTGATGGAGTTTGTTCTATGCAAGTAACTGTCGTTATAGAATCAACCCCTGTAAAAATTGTTCTTATTCTCGTACTTGTTTGTGCTTAGTATAAATAAAGACTGTTTTCATAGTCCGCCGTCGCCGGTGGGAACAAATCTTACAGTTGAGCGTAAACTTACCACGTTGACGTTGGGACTTTCAAGGTTCCATAATCGATGATAATATAGGAGTACCTAGGAGGAGATGATAAAATAGATAGGGTATGTATATTATACAGGTCCCTGAACTAATTTTATTCAGAAGGAAGTGTCAGACTCTTACTAACTAAAACCTATCCGTGTTCCTCCTAATGCCCTTTGCGCTCAAGGGCCACGGTGACTCTTTCGAACAAATTCCACAGCACCAGAACTAACACCTAATGAACTCCTTTTTACATGTTCAGACATTGTTACTTATGTAAAAGCACACACCTTTATTGTACGGACCCATCAAGCACGTCTAGTTCCAAACAGCTAGTCATAACATCCATCAAAACTTGCGTATCAGTCATCAGGCTACGGTGACGTCATAAACTTTAAAAAGACACCGCAAATGAGTGATGTGCGTAATTACCTAACCTAACCTAACCTAACCTAACTTATTTTTGTATTTATTAGGCAGTTTGCATGTTTTTTGCGATTTAGTTGTCCTCGGTGGCTTTATATTCTATTTCCCTAATTTAGCCGTTCTGAAAAGCCTCATCTTTCTGTTTTGCTGACGAGATGTATACGAATTACTTATGTATTGCACAATAATTTATTCCTTCAGTCAGCTTGCACCGCAAAACCATGGAATAAGTGCTAATTAATTTAAAACATCGCTGTGTTGCTGTCAATCTTCTCATTTGAAAGAGACCGAGAAAATGTTTTGCGCTGATCTGGAATGCTGAGAGGCGTAACATTTTCGTCGAGATAATGTCCCGACAGATCCAGATAGATGGACACACCATCATGTCAACTTCTTAATAGAATTCGTCTTCTACAGAGCTCAACATCCCCCGTCGAAGAGAAGCCGAGCAGTGAGACAAGCTACGTGGTGGGCACCTGGCCGCAGAGCACCCCCGGTCACACTGGCTACCTCACCGTCGCCACGCAGCCTCCGTATGCTCGCAGTAAGTATTTCACTAAGTATATAGTTATTAACAAATCTAAAAAACAAATCATCTGCCTAGCCTTTTCCCAACCAGTGGCGTGCAGTGGTTCGAGTTAGGTAAGGCCAGAGAAAATGTCCAAATAAATTTTAAAAAATAACCACATTATTCAGGGTTGATTTTTAAAGAAATGAGTTTTTTTGTTTTTTTAAATAGCATATAAAAAAAAAACCATCTATATTGGGGTCGACTTCCAGTCATACCGGATTCAGCTGAATACCAGTATTTAACGTGGAGCGGCTGCCTACCAGACCAGACCTCCACAACCCAATAACTGGGGAACACGGTACTTCTTGGCAAGACTGGTGTCAGATTTTCTGGCTTCTGACAATCCGTAACTACTGCCAAAGATCTACAGATGACAGCCGGGACCAACGGCTTAACGGGCTTTCCAAGGCACGGAGGAGTGCGTTCTCGATATGTTAAGATGGTCACCCATCCACAAACCAACCTTGGCAAGCGTTGCTTAACCTTGAAGATCGACCTGTGTGGCTGTTATTCTTTAACTTCGAGCTCCTCCCTAAATAGGTATTAACAAATCCACGAGCTCCTCTAGGGTGGGTAGGGGGGGTTAGTTATTATTAGAGATTAATAATCTAAACTATAACTAAAACAAATATTGTCAGTATAATGACAACCAGTGTTGCCACTGATAGACATACGGAACCAAAAGGACAATAGAAAGGGCTATGCTCACAGTTTTCGTGCGTCATCGAATCAGCAATTCGTTCCTGATTCGCATATCATATATAATACCACGGTACCGACATAGCGCGAACTTAAGTGATACTGTTACAGGTAAAGCAAACAAAACGAAACCAGAAATCGATGACGACAAGAGTTCTTCAGAAAACGGAGACAAGATGGTTATCGATGAAACGGTATGATAATTGTCGTAATAATTATTATTTATTTTGAATAAATATATTGAGAACGACTTCTTGTTTTTCTTCCCCTTTAGTACATATTTCGTGTTGCTGCTTGCCCTCTATTATTTGTGGAAATGTAGGTGTACTAAAAAGGTCCACCTCGACCTTTCGGGGAACTCAGGCGTGATTTTATGTTATTTATTTTTATTTATTATATACTTTATTGTACACCTTATAATAAGAACAGGAAAAACATTTCTAAAAACAAGTGTGCAATGGTTCGTCTTATCGCACAAGGCAATTTGTCAGTGTATAATCCTTATAAATAATTCTAAATTCTAATAAATTAGTCATAATATAAAATACGTATACAAAATAGAATGTTGTATCATGTTGTTATGTTCAGAATTAGCTAAAATTGTTTGTTTCGACCTCTGGAAGTTCCTATCCGATTACGATAAAACATTCATTAATAAAAAGTACACTATCGCGGATTGCAACATTGCTTTGGGTGTAGTTCAAAATAAGTTTAGTAAATGATGTTCTAGTAGTAGATCATATAGACCAAACTGATAATAACGTGTTTTCACATATAATCCTATTTTAAAAGTCAGAAAGAGAAAATAAACAAGAGATTTTTACTATGTTAATATACTTTATTGAACCAAAAGCTTTTAAAATAGGTACAATGATTGGCAACTTAAGAGCTAAATAAATATAATGTTCTTAAAATAAAATTGCTAGATATAATTGACTTGCGAAATCATAACCTCCTCTTTTTTTAAGTCGGTTAAAAACAACTTATTAACTAAAATTATTCAGCGCAATCATACAATTAGTATAAAAGCCAGTTAGGAACAGTTGAATTAGCACTCAAATACATTTATTTATGTGTAAATGGAAGCATACGAAAGTAATTTTATTTTGTATCTATTAAAATTTGGCATATTGGGTCTTTTCGCCACACATAAAATGAATGGAATGGAAACCGAACTATTTGTTTTATGAATTGAAACAAAACTTTAAAAGCTAGTAGGTATATAAGGATTGTTTCAGAAGTCCGTGGGCAGAGTTCAGGGTTACGACACCCTTTTCTGAAACATCCTGTATACTCGCACTCTAGTTTCCCCATGGGGATAGGCAAAACTATAGAACGTCATTTGCTGATCCTTAAATACTTCAGAAAGTGATGATGCCATATTTAGAAATTTGAAAATGAAAACAATATATCTAGTTTTAATTTCATTCTTACAAGTTTACGCTATTAGTGTTAAATCTAAATGTCTGTGAATCATCCATATTTGCATGAATCAAGATTATTTGCCCTAATCATTTATGTAATGACCCACAATGAGTCTGTGTCGTGGTTCTATGACCTAAGTATCTTTACCACATCTAATTTTGTATAAGTAATCTTTCTACATGAAAATGGATTTAGCCTTGCCTCCTTGATCCTAAAAAAGGATCAGTTTGTTTACCCATGGAGGTTTTCTTTCCTGTAACTATCAGATTTTAGTATAAATTCTTCTAAGCCACTTCAAACCGTACTTGGTTTTGTCGTGGAGATAAAAAAAAACGGTTGCCTACTCTTCCTCCTTTTTTATGTATAGGAAAAAATCGATGACTTCTTTCGCTCTGCGTGGAACGGAAGGGAGTGTCAGACTCTTACTAAAACCCATCCATGTTCCTTCTAATGCCCTTTGCGTTCCAGGGCCGCGGTGGCTCTTTCGAACAAATTCCGTAACCCTGGCGTCACCGATACACAATCTACAAACTCACATTTGAATCTTATGTTATCATCATCATTTCAGCCGAAAGTCGTCCACCGCTGGCATAGGCCACCCCCAAGAGTCTCTCTCACATCAATCGGTCCCGTCGGATCGGTCATTGGTCTCGTATTTAGTGAATTCTTGCAGCTCAGGTCATTGGCTAACCTCGTGTGAGGCCTTTCGCCACTACACCCATCCCCATCGACTGGCTGCATGAAATATCATGTCGAGGAATCTTTCAACTCTTTGAACGTTAATAAGTCTGACAACTAAACAAAAAATTAACCACATCCACTTGACATTGCACATCATTTACGCCACTCTTGGAACTATTTACCTTAGTATGCGTGTGTAATCGATTCTCCGAGTAAAATAAATAAATACAGTCAGAGACTAGAGTAGTGATAGCGATGTTTGAAGGACGAGGCGAAGCGAGCCCCGGGCCGTGTCATCGGTAATTATGCCCGCGCCCTGACCCCTTCGTGTACTGTCGAGAACATAGGCTTTATGCTTCTGACAGTTAACAGATTTTTTACGTGCTTACATTTTTATAACTTATGTATTTGCGAAACTGACATGTGTTAGACTAAAATTAATTCTGGCGGGATTAATTTAATTCTAAAGAAAGAAGAAGAAGAAGATTTTAAAGAAGCTTATCATCATGTTTGGGTTCGACATTCACAACCCAGTTCTGGATAACAGGTTACCCACTGGCAAGACTGGTGTCAAATTGAATGGCTTATGACTGTCTGTAAAGACTGCCAACGATCTTCAAATGATAGCCGGGACCAAAGGCTTAACGTGATTTCCGAGACACGGAGGAGTCTCGGTTTGTAATGGATGGTCACGCATCTTTGGATCGACCTCAGCAAGCATCGCTTAACCTCAAAGATCAACCTATGCGGCTGTTATTATTTAGCCACAAGCTCCTCCAACTCACACACACGCACGCACATCACATTCCGTTTAGCAGGGCCCTAGGCAACCTTTGACCAGAATGGCCAGTGAAACTGTGACCACGAAACCGATAACAGACAAAGTTTTTTCGAAACGCTTCATAAATCTAACTAAACATTGTGTAATCTAGGGGCCAGTCACTTATTCCAGGGTTTAATGCGCAAGTACGCACTAGTTAGCTACTGCAAGTGCATAGCTTATTTTATTGACATTTTTCAGAATACTATGAAGGCACTTTTGGAGATGGGTTTTCCAAGTTAAATTAGATATGTAGAATAGTTCTAGGCCGATCTGACAGATGCACTAAGAAAAGACTCGATAAATTTTTTTCATGGCATCGTATAGATACTATTTTAGTTAAATTTTTTTTAAACACCCCACACTAGGATTTACTCCTGTATTATGGGTGCGTTCACAAACATGTAAACTCACATACACAAGACACCCAGACCCGGAACAACTATCTGTAGGCCATACAAACATTTGTTCCGTGCGGGGATCGAACCCGCGACATGTTGCGCAGCAGCCGAACGCTCAACCACTGCGCCAACCGTGTCGTAAATAATCCATACCGACTACAACAAGCGCTGCTCAACCTCGAAGTTCGAATGGTGCGGCTGTTGTATTTAGCCACGAGCTGCTCCAACACATGTATGACAAACTTTACTGTACCAAGGGCCGTATTATGACATCTTAAAACCATCATGTTTTCTGTCTGAGAAAAGGATAGTGCTATTCGTCCTGTATAGCTACGTCTCTTTTTCACACCGAAAACATGATGGTTTTAAGAGGTCATAATACGGCCCCAAGCACTTTCCTCGTCGAGTGTACCTTACCATCGAGCACGTAAAATGGCAGCAACTAATAGCGCACGTCACACACGTCTCCCCACGCTGTTAGCAGATGATGATGATGAGGTGGCGTCACACTCCGTTTAGCAGCCCTAGTCAACCTTTGACCGGGATAGTCTGGCCAGTTGAACTGCAACCTGAAGGAACCACTCAAATGTCTTAAAAAGTGTTTGCTTTAAGATGTAGAGAATAAGAGTAAAAATTCTCGTAACATTCTTGGTTGGTATCGTTTTATTAACGGCGTAGCAGCTCATTTAGAACTCCTAGCATTGATTAAAATCAACACACGAATTCCCACTTGCCGCTGATGGAGTTTATTCTATGCAAGTAACTGTCGTTATAGAATCTAGCCCTATAAAAATAGTCCTTATTCTCGTACTTGTTTGTGCTTAGTATAAATAAAGACTGTTTTCATAGTCCGCCGTCGCCGGTGGGAACAAATCTGACAGTTGAGCGTAAACTTACCACGTTGACGTTGGGACTTTCAAGGTTCCATAATCGATGATAAGATAGGAGTACCTAGGAGGAGGAGATGTTAAGATAGGGTATGTATATTATACAGGTCCCTGAACTCATTTTTTTCTGAAGTGTCAGACTCTTACTGACTAAAACCTATCCGTGTTCCTCCTAATGCCCTTTGCGCTCAAGGGCCGCGGTGACTCTTTCGAACAAATTCCACAACCCCAGAACTACACCTAGTAAAGACCTTTTTACAATTTTCAGACATTGTTACTTATGTCAAAGCACACACCTTTATTGTACGGACCCATCAAGCACGTCTAGTTCCAAATAGCTATTCATAATATCCATCAACTCTTTACACCAGTCATCAGGCTACGATGAGGTGACGTCATAAACTTTAAAAAGACACTGCAAATGAGTGATGTGCGTAATTACCTACCTAACTTATTTTTGTATTTATTAGGCATTTTGCAATTTTTTTGCGATTTAGTTGTCCTCGGTGGCTTTATATGCTATTTCCCTAATTTAGGCGTTCTGAAAAGCCTCATCTTTTGATTTTGCTGACGAGATGTATACGAATTACTTATGTATTGTACAATAATTTATTCTTTAGGTCCGCTTGCACCGCAAAACCATGGAATACGTGCTAAATTAATTTAAATCATCGCTGTGTTGCTGTCAATCTTCTATTTGAAACAGATCGAGAAAATGTATTGCGCTCTCTGGAATGCTGAAAGGCGTAACATTTTCTTCGAGATAATGTCCCGACAGATCTAGATGACATCATGTCAACGTCTTAATAGAATTCGTCTTCTACAGAGCTCAACATCCCCCGTCGAAGAGAAGCCGAGCAGTGAGACAAGCTACGTGGTGGGCACCTGGCCGCAGAGCACCCCCGGTCACACTGGCTACCTCACCGTCGCCACGCAGCCTCCGTATGCTCGCAGTAAGTATTTCACTAAGTATATAGTTATTAACAAATCAATAAAACAAATCATCTGCCTAGCCTTTTCCCAACTATATTGGGGTCGGCTTCCAGTCATAACGGATTCAGCTGAATACTAGTATTTAACGTGGAGCGGCTGCCTACCAGACCTCCACAACCCAATAACTGGGGAACACGGTACTTCTTGGCAAGACTGGTGTCAAATTTTTTGGCTTCTGACAATCACAGCCTGAAGATCTACAAATGACAGCCGGGACCAACGGCTTAACGTGCTTTCCGAGGCACGGAGGAAACTCGATATGTTAAGATCAAGTCACCCATCCACAAACCAACCTTGGCAAGCGTTGCTTAACCTTGAAGATCGACCTGTGTGGCTGTTATTCTTTAGCCACGAGCTCCTCCCTAAATTGGTATTAACAAATCCACGAGCTCCTCTAGGGTTGGTTAGTTATTATTAGGGATTAATAATCTAAACTATAACTAAAACAAATATTGTCAGTATAATAACAACCAGTGTTGCCACTGATAGACATACAGATCCAAAAGGACAATAGAAAGGGCTATGCTCACAGCTTTCGTGCGTCATCGAATCAGGAACGAAGCTATCCGCAGGAGAACCACGGTAACCGACATAGCGCGAACTTAAGTGATACTGTTACAGGTAAAGCAAACAAAACGAAACCAGAAATCGATGACGACAAGAGTTCTTCAGAAAACGGAGACAAGATGGTTATCGATGAAACTGTATGATAATTGTCCTAATAATTAGTATTTATTTTGAATAAATAAATTGAGAACGACTTCTTGTTTTTCTTCCCCTTTAGTACATATTTCCTGTTGCTTTCCACAAATAATAGAGGGCAAGCCTCTATTATTTGTGGAAATGTAGGTGTACTAAAAAGGTCCACCTCGACCTTTCGGGGAACACAGGCGTGATTTTATGTTATTTATTTTTATTTATTATATACTTTATTGTACACCTTATAATAAGAACAGGAAAAACATTACTATAAACAAGTGTGCAATGGTTAATCTTATCGCACAAGGCAATTTGTCAGTGTACAATCCTTATAAATAATACTAATTAGTCATAATAATATAAAATACAAAAATAAAATATAATGTTCTATTACGTTGTTATGTTCAGAATCTAAACTGATCTTAACTTAAAAAATGTTCACTTAGCTAAAATTGTTTGTTTCGATCTCTGGAAGTTCCGATCCGATTACGATAAAACATTCATTAAAAAGTACACTATCGCGGATTGCAACACTGCTTTGGGTGTAGTTCAAAATAAGTTTAGTAAATGATGTTCTAGTTAAAAGTCAGAAAGAGAAAATAAACAAGAGATTTTTACTATGTTAATATACTTTATTGAACCAAAAGCTTTTAAAATAGGTACAATGATTGGCAACTTAAGAGCTAAATAAATATAATGTTCTTAAAATAAAATTGCTAAATATAATTGACTTGCGAAATCATACCCTCCTCTCTTTTGAAGTCGGTTAAAAACAACTTATTAACTTAAATTATTCAGCGCAATCATACAATTAGTATAAAAGCCAGTTAGGAACAGTTGAATTAGCACTCAAATACATTTATTTATGTGTAAATGGAAGCATACGAAAGTAATTTTATTTAGTATCTATTAAAATTTGGCATATTGGGTCTTTTCGCCACACATAAAATGAATGGAATGGAAACCGAA
This sequence comes from Hecatera dysodea, assembly GCA_905332915.2. Taxonomy (NCBI): domain Eukaryota; kingdom Metazoa; phylum Arthropoda; class Insecta; order Lepidoptera; family Noctuidae; genus Hecatera; species Hecatera dysodea. The sequence goes on along the minus strand of HG995309.1, from coordinate 10,785,421 downwards.
CTATTTGTTTTATGAATTGAAACAAAACTTTAAAAGCTAGTAGGTATATAAGGGTTGTTTCAGAAGTCCGTGGGTAGAATTCAGGGTTACGACACCCTTTTCTGAAACATCCTGTATACTCTCACTCTAGTTTCCCCATGGGGATAGGCAAAACTATAGAATTGATTGAGTCAGGCGTTACTTATATTATTTTCATTTTTAAAACTATAGAACGTCATTTGTTGATCCTTAAATAATTCAGAAAGTATATGATGCCATATTTAGAACAAAATAAGGTTCAAAGTTTTTTCAATTAAAATATAGGTTCAGGAAAACTAAGGTAAAGTAATTCCGTCTCCATTCCAGTCAAATCTGCAATAAATCTTCACATAAAATCGTCATAATTTAAAAGTTTCAAGGAACTATCACAGGACTTTTGATTTCCATATAATTTCATTCGTTAAAAACGTTAATTTTCTATCGAGTATTTCATATCTTTTCTATATTTTCTACGTATATTTTATTTTAATCGTATATTTAATATTATTAATCTATGAATAATTTATCCCCTTATTCAGAAATACATTGGATAGTCTTTTGTTTCAAATTACATCTAAAAGTGAGAATTTCTGGCTTTCTTTTTCGCATTTTTAATCAGCGAATGGTTATCAAATGATTTTGTTGGTATTGTAATTTGAGACCTATGTGTGAGGTCTTAGATATTATTTATGAATAAAGGGGATTAATATATAAGATATAACGAGATCGCTAGGCATCTCACTCTACTCTATATTATTGTTCTAAAATTGATTGTAAGACATACAATAGATTACTTAAACCTACTACATACATAAATATGAAATATTTCTCCATATCAGTTTAGTATTCGCGAGGAAATGCTTTAAAAAACTTAGTTATGGAATGGTTAATATTAAAGTCAGCATATTATCAAATTGTGCATACGTCGTTCGCCACGTCATTACTATTAAAATATGATACATTGGATTTTACATACTTACATGAACCAGAAGTTGGTTGTTTTTAGGTTTTATCAATATAATGTTAAATTCATTCACAGTATATAAAACGACACGCTACATAATGCAGTAACGATTAGTTAAATTAATCTAGAAAAAATATTTTAAAAATTACTGTTTTAATAATATACTCCACACAATCACACAATTTTACCGTATTCATAAATACGATTGCTGGTCAGACTGGTTTAATTAGTTTTCTATCGCGTATTGCGATTTTTTTAAATACACACTTAATGGGCCATCATGTATACTTATCTCAGGCCACGAGTTCAACCAACTTGCAGTCAAGTTCATTACACTGAGGGCCACCAGTAATGTGATCAGCATTGATCGGAGTAGGTCTACTGCGGGCCAATGATATCAAATGTGTAAATTAACATGGTCGTGACACCGGGATTCTACGACTTTAAATATATCGAGAAATTTTATTCAAAACATCGGATTGGTTAAAGCTTGTTAGACATAAAAAGAAAACTACGCTCTATCTAAGTACAGATATTTCCAGTGACAAAAGTATACATACACACGAGTATAATACACCTTTAAAATCATTACCGACCTTAATAATAAGTTTTTTTTTTAATCCCAGTGATTCCCGGGATCTCGAGCATATCCATAATATGTAAATATGTCGCAGGGACCAAAATTAGCTCTGCCTACTCCAATCACTGGTGATCAGTAGCTCGATCTTGCCTGCAAGTGACTTACGGCCGAACCCAATAACCGATCTATCACATACTGGAGATAGAAAAACAAATGAAACAACAGAAAACCTATATAATTTTTCTGTTGTTTCATTTGTTTTTCTATCTCCAGTATATGATAGATCGGTTATTGGGTTCGGCCGTTAGAGACAACCAGAACAGACACTTTTGCACTCATAGAGCGAATTTCGAGCAGCACATCTAAACCCAAGCACTGTCAGCAGCAATAATGACACTGACCGTGCTGCAGTGCTATTCTGTAAGAACTCACGTGCGAATTCGATTCATATCTCATTTTCGATTACACTTCGTTACTCACCTGAAGTGAAAAGTATTTAATTTGATATTCTGATTGTCAAGTTAAGTTCGCTTCACCTATGTTCTCACTTACTGGCGCTAGTGTAGTTTTCATCAAGTTACAGAATACCAAATACAGTTTTCACTGGAGTGAGTTCTTACAGAATAGCATTGCAGATCACGTTCGATTGTGAAAATCACCCCAAGATCAAATATATTATTATTTATCTAGAGATCATCTTGCATCCTTCTTAAAATGAAAATATTCTCTAGACAGTCGCATATTGATTTCGGTCTTTTGAACCTTGTCTGCAGAACAGTTATCAGGATTTGGTCAATATTTAAAACAGAACTTATAGTTACTCCAAGACTACACACTTAAATAATGAGACGTATAATAGACATACACAAGAAATCTTTGCGTATAATAAATAACGCCCGTATTTAAATATCTATTCTAACCACTGGGCATAATGTAAAATACCTAATTTCTCACCCGGTTCACACAATAAGAGGTGGCCCTTTAATATTTATGAGATAGGCCTATCCGGCTTCATTTTAATAGGTACAGACACAAAAGTGAATTCCAAACAATAAATTTTATGTTTAAAGGGTACGATTTTTCAACCGTCAGATACCCTTTCTACCAGAAATAGAAGTCGTTTGTGATCAAAATATTTTAACCCATCATAGTCTAAGTATTCTTCAGATAAAAGGTTTTTATTGAAAAGTCAGCCCTAAGAGAGACTTTTGCTGGTTCTCGCATGTAGTTTTATAAACTTTTGTTTAAATCATAATTACTGACAAACAGTTAAATTATACAAAGGCGACAATAAAATAACAACTTATTCGTAAAATCAATTAACCTCATGCTTAGTTTAAAAATGATTAGGAGATGTATTCTGCAGATGAGACGCATTTATTTTGGTAAACGCCTTGCTTGGAGAAAATAATTGTTTTTTTTTTCTTTTTCTTTATTCAAATTTTATATAGAGACTTATAATTTAGAAGACGCTAATCAGTATTTAAACTAATGAGATGTTTTATTAATAAGCCTGGATCCTTATTGTCCTGTTGACGTGATTCACACATTTTCATCCTTCTTCCACAATCCAGTATAATAGAGTTTACCTAAAATCGCTGAAGTCAGTCTTCAGCTGTATAGTAGGCTTAGCGGGCTTGGCGTCGAACAGAGGGCGCTGCGAGGCGGCGGCGCGGCCGGCGCGCGTGCTCGCTTGGTTCGCCTTCAACGCGTTCTCCAGCTTGTTGCGCAGCTCGGACGACTGCTGCATCATTGTTTTGAATTCCTAAAAAAACAGTACAGTTGATATGAAGTTCGACATCGGAAAACGTACTACTGTGGCCGTACTACGAAGTGCCAATGCTATCATGATTCAGTGTGAGGGAAAGGGATAGTGCTATTCGTCTTCTGTATCTCCCTGACACAGGAATCATGATGGATTTAAGACGTTATAGTAGGGCTGCTGAGCTGAACCTGGCAAGGCACGGTGATCAGTAAGGCGGTAACGGAGTGGCATCGGAGACTGGAAGAATAAGTGTAGGTCGTCGTCAGTAACCTGAGTAGACGAAATTATTGCCATCGTGGATAGAATGAATGAGGCTAGCGCACGTGAGGATTGGCATACAAAAAAATATAAAGGCTTATGCTCTGCATGGAAGTCGGGCTTTGGATGATGATGTTGCTATGGAATTAAACCTCATTTTAGAAAAGAGTATAAGATCTAGATTTCTGATGACAGATTACTTTTGACCCGCAGCTTCACTCTCATTGATATAGATTTTCGCAGAAGTAGTCTGTGACCGTTTCCATGGTCACATCTATCTATGTACCGAAATCACTTTCGCTTTCATAATATTGATAGGTATATAGAAAGCTCCATTTTAATGACGCATATGAATAGTATTTGACTATTGAAAATTCAGTCCAAAAATATATTCAAAATAAAGCCAGCGAATATATTCAAAACTAGGTGACATCTTTTAGATTTTTAGGGGATCTTTTAGGCATAGTCTTTTTAGATGTCAATCCATCTAAATATAAAACGGACAAATATTTTAGATCCGACAAATCATATCTTTAATGCGTACATATATTTTAAAACCCTACATAAGTGTTCTTGTATATTATATAATTTTAGTCTTGGTAGTTTCAGCTGTGACAGATAGACAAGTGATCTTAGGGGTACATTTTTTCAAGCGGACGTGAGGAACCTTTAAAAGCGACACACCTGCGGATGCTTAGGGCCGACCCTGGTGAGCCAGTGCAGCGCGAACTCGTGCAGCGCGCGCACGTGCGGCGCCGCGCGCTGCAGCTCCGCGCCCTCGCGCAGGTACGAGATCACGATGGGCACGAGCAGCCACAGCATCTTGATACCTGGGACGACAAAGAGGAAACAATTAAAAAACCCACTGACATTTTATTTGACACTAGCTGCTGCCCGCGAATTCGTCCCCGTGGAATCCCCGATTTTAAAACATTCTTTATCGCTGCTCCGCTCCTATTGGCTCAAGCGTGATGATATATAGCCTAAAGCCTTCCTCGATAAATGGTCTATTCAACCCAAAAAGACTTTTTCAATTCGAACCAGTAGTTCCTGAGATTAGCGCGTTCAAACAAACAAACAAACTCTTCAGCTTTATAATATTAGTATAGATTACTTGCATTTGAGAGAATAAGACTTGTTTAAAGCTACTTAAAATGTTGAATAACTAGCTAATTCATGGCCTATCTCACAGGAACCCTTAATTTTTCGGGATAAAAATAGCTTTAGGCACTCCGAAACACTGTAGTCAGTGAAAGAATTTTAGGCTTGATCCGATTTTACCTGTTACAAACATAATGATAAACAATTTTACGTCCTTAAAATAAAATAAGTGTACTTAAAATAGTATTTACCTTTAGGTCCTTCCTCTACCATAGCAGCATAAAATAAAAATTAAACAGTGAGTTTATTTTACAGTGCAGTCTACGGAAACTAACTGAACGAAATCCAGCATCGCGGTATCACTTTTCTATGCGTTTTAAATATGTTTAACAGCCAGAATATCCTCTACCGGACAGTTGCCCGTCAACAACAACCGTTTCTTCCTCAATGGAGGTTTGCGGATAAGCTGGTTCGATCAAAATCAGGTAATTTGTGTAAATCTTTTTTTGTGTAAATGAAAATTACCACGTACAACTTCAGCAAATAATACGTAAATGCCGTTGTCTAATGGGATATTGTTATAGGTAACGTCAGTTTCCATGTTACTTATTACGGCTTGATATGACCGGTCTGCGGTACTCCAGTTACACCAACCGAATGAAAGGATCAACTCACGAGCTGAGTCCGGCGCAGCGTTGACGAGCTCGTCGAGCGCCGCGAAGGCCGCGATGGCCGCCCTTGTGTGCGCCATGTCGGCGGGGCGGCGCGCGGCGGCGGCGCGCGCCACCACCCGCGCCGCCAGCCCGCGCGCCCACCACGACACGCACGCCGCCGACGCGCTGCTCGACCACACCGAGCGCAGCACCGAGCAGCACGACGAGAAGATCTGGATACAAAATACACTTCATTCAGAAACTCCAGGGTTCCAGGGTTGTTGCTTGATCACGCCACCATTGTGACGATAAGCCCCCTCTTTGAGGAGTGGTTGGAGAGCCGCCACGGCGTCCTCTGCCTGACGCAGGTACCCACCGGACACGGATGTTTTGCGAGGTACCTGTTTCAAATTCAGCCCGAGTATCAACACTGTTTAGTTCGCCCGGTGGACACGAGGGAGCATACGGTCTTCCTTGCTTGGGCGGAGCAACGCCGTGCCCTTGTCAATACGATCGGTGGCGACCTCTCGCGTCCAACCCTATTTCAATCCATGATCCGGAGCGAGGAGGCATGGGAAGCGGTCAGCCCCTTCTGCGAAGCGGTAATGCTAGCGAAGGAGAAGGCAGAGCGCACGCGAGAGAGGAAAACCTCTCGCCTCAGCCGGAACAGAAGAAGACGCCCCTGGCGTTGGGAGTCGCGAGGCGATTCCCAGCCAACTCCTGCACGTGCCTGCGGACGGCGAGCATAATAGTCGACTAGGGCTTGCCAGGGCAGGGGCATTAGGAGGAACACGGGTGGGTTTTAGTCAGTAACAGTCTGACACTCCCTTCCGCTTCGCCCAGAACGGAAGAAGCCATCGTGCTGGTAAGCGACCAGACGAAAGGACTAGTCAAGGAGAGTCAAGTGGCTGCCATAAAGCTGGAGATGTGATTTGAACACGCAGAATTCTAGTTCACAAAGACGGTCTCCTTTTCTACCTTTGAACGACACATATTCACTGATTTCCCGAACGTTCAACGAAGTTATTAAATGTTCTCGATTCATTTTAACTTTTAATAGACTTATTTATCACGAACTTAGTTTAGTTTATTTACTTTGTTTTGGAGCTGTAACACTACGCTTACGCACGTTTGTTAAGTCGAGAAGCAGACCCAGGCATTTATGTTAACTATCTAATTTCCTTGCTACAAGTTCAGTTAGGTCTAACACTGCATCTTCGGTAGATACTCCATTTTTGAATCCGTACTGATCATTTTCCAATACTTGTGTAAGTATTTTACTAGTTGTTTATTTAATTTCTCCTTTATCTTCGACATAGCTGGTAGCACAGCAATGGGCCTATAGGTATTTACCCCCCCCGCACTTTTTGTCCTCACTCTTATGTATTGGCTGGATTACGGCTTTTTGCATGTGTTAAGGAATATTCCTGTGGCTATTGACCAATTTACTATATGTGTATTAACTGGTACGAGGATGTCGACAAAGTTTTATGAGTTTGACGGGAATACCATCCCAGCCAGTGGCACAGTTCTGTCTCAGGCTTGAGACAATGGAGTGGATAAATATTTTATTTGACATCTGAGAGCCTAGCGCGAGATATTCACGCGCTCGATCGCGAGATCGTAAACTTTTGTTTATGTCAAATCGTATGGAAAAAAGATATGTTTATTGTCAATAGACATATCACGGCACGTTTACATGAGCGCGATGGAGTACTAGCAGTAAGGCCACAATTCATACCTCGTTGTCATTGGTCTCGAGACACTGCCTGAAGTGGTTGATGCAGGGGTAGTGCAGCGGCGGCGCGGGGGCGGCTCTGTTCAGCACCACGGCCATGCCGCGCGCGCCTATCACGGGCTCGATGCGCTGATCTGGCTCGTCTGGAACAGAAATTTAAAAAAAAGTTAAACCTACCTACCCACCTACCTACCTTACTCTACCCCTCCACTTCACTACCACCACTCACCTACCACCACTCACACTCACTTCACTTCTTTACCTACCTTGCTCATGATTGGCTCTGCAGGTAGAAGCTAGATTACGTCCTTCTAACAACAGCCGATCATGGTCCTAAATTTCAATATCGACACGTTCGAATGATACAGGGCCTGTTGTATATATTGGCGAAAGTTCACAACCGTGACAGATACCGGCAATTAAATGTTTACACACGTCAGTCATACCAATGTGACGCCTCCAATTGGTCACTTCAATATATATATATTTAGTTATAAAGAAGTCGTAAGACATCAGCCCCACACGTCAGTCATGTCTAAACCGGCAGTTCGTCTGTCATTTAAATACAAACAGTGACTTGACTTAAATTTATAACGAAAAACGACATATTATTGTTAATTTACATAACAAGATATTTGTGAGACAAGTTTTGCCGACTAGTTTAAAAAGGCCCTATATTTTTTTAGTCATAAAATAAATGTCGTACCACTCTTTACCCTCTCCACTAGTTTGGCGAGCGCGCTCTGCAACAGTTGCGCGTGCTGTTGCTTGGTGTGTTCGTGCACCCTCACCACGCGGCACTCGGCCGCGCGTTGCAGCAACACTACTCCTGCTTCTGCGGCCGCGCCTTCGCCTTTACTTTCGCGGAGGATTTCCGTTGCAAGGTACAGGATTGTTGGTAAAATCGATAATGCGCCTGGAACATATTGAGAGTTTATAAGTAAGATTTTGCAGTGTTTTTCTAGTGAAAGGTTTCTTGCCATAGTATCCATCTCTAGCAATTCGGCAAGGAGGCTCACCGCCTCGCCGGAGACCGTGCGGTATCCCCGAGCCAACCAGATGACCCTCAGGAACGCTTTCAGGTAGCTCGTTGGCAGTCGCTTCAGCGTCAGCGCCCACCTCCGGGGCCCCATAAAGGGCCATGGACCGCACGATCCCCGCATGCAGCACTTGGGCCCCTTAGATTGGGTAAGAGCCGCTTGGAGGCAGCCCCAGCCCGCCCCAGTTTGGGAGTCAAACGTCCAAAATGTTTCGCAAAGTTCCACCGGCTATCAAGGACGAGATCGGCGTCGGGTCGACGATGAAGTACTTTGGTACTTCATCGTCGACCCGACGCCGACGGGAACCCCTCCTACCGTTATCTGGGATCCTGATAGTGGCCGGTTCTGAGAGCCATGACAGCACATGGCCACCTCACCCCCTACAACCTCACAAACACAAACTTTACCTCTTTATAATATTATAGTATACAAGTATAGATATAAAAAGTGCAAATCAACTAACCTTGGGGACTTGTCAGCGACGGCAGCTCAGACATAGCCGACAGACTCTTCACCAACAAAGTATCTCCGTGCACGCCCAAGCCCTTCGGCACGCCAATGACCCCCACAGCACCGCCGTGCTTCTTCGGCGACAAGGCTGGGAGTCTTCGAACGAGTAGGCAAAGGCATGCTTCTAGACAAGCGAAGACCACGGACTTGCCCGGAGGTAGGTCGCCCGTGGGGCCTCCCTCGCCTAGCGTGTGGACTACTTCGAGGACTGATTGGGGTGTGGAGCCGTCTGTGGCTTCGTTTGGTGCTAGTTCTGTGGGAGAAATGAAAAATAAGTATAGTCTAAGAAAAATGTTGATTACGAAACTGCGACTGCGATCATCAACAGCTTCGAGACGTTCTAATATTATCTGTAGCTCATTAGATAGACGCCTGAACTGTCGGGAAATCCGGGTCTACACGGTAAGACAGCAGTTGGGGTATTATTTTTTTGTTTTATTTATAACTGTTGTGGTACAATAAAGAATACAATTAATAAATATACCAGCCCCATATAATACGAATTAAACTTACCCAACGACGGTAATAATCGTGACTGTCAAGCCACTTACATTGTGTATTTGATAAAGTTCTGTGGATCGATATTAATATGTATAATTCCATTTTTTGTGCCCAATTGCTCTGTAGTTATTTGTTAGAGCAGTGGTAGACAAATACATTTTTTAAGACGCTAAAAAATATTTTTTCTAATAGCAATCACCATGATGCACGTCCACAGTCTTATTATTATAGCAATGTAGTTTTTTACTTCTTTTTACATAGCAATCATTACATAACACAAAAGATAAATAATTGAGCAATTTCTCAAATATTGTCCAACTATATCATGAAAACAATTTCCAGTTAATGAACATTTAAAAATGTTGCATAACTCCATACACCCAACTGTGACGAAGCCCGAAAGTATGGTAATGTGTTGATACCTTCGATCAATAATACACTAGATTCCCGATCGTCGCTTCAAAAACGGTCCGAAAAATAAGAGCACAAATAGTTTTGTGGTCTTATTTTGAATTAGTATGGTCCAATCATAGCCAATGTGAGGACGTCAAGATGCCGCATTGCGCGTTCAAAAACTATGTAAATAATCACTGTAACACCAAGATTTTGGAAGGAATATCTTTTTTTTCGATAAGTTTATACTATTAAGTGTTTTTTCATAATACAAAAACCGAATTAGGTAGTAAATATAAATTAAATCGCAAATATTATGATAGTTTGACCAATGTTTGCACCAACGCTCCAACTATTGTAACAAACATCGACTGTTCCGGAACAGGGAATGTATGGAGTAGTATTATTATTTTGTATATTATTTTTATTTGTAGATTTTCTAGCGACCCATTTCGTTGTGCAGAATGGGTATCTATTGTCGCGAAAGAGGAGATGGAATATATAAACTCTATAAAAATTCGACAGTATGTTCGATTCATTTTGATAGACTGGACATAAAACTCAAAAAACTCAAAACGTTTATTTCAATTAGGCCATTAACGGCACTTTTGAACGTCATCAATAAAAATTATCATAAATTAAGTGACTCTAGCGTCCATTCGCAAAGGTAGATTCTTTTGGAGAAGAACGGACAAGAAACTCCATAGTTACTCTTTTCAAATCAATGTTTTACAATATTTGGTAATACAATAAATACTTCATATATGTGAGGACAATGCACCAAGTATACTAGTTATGGAAAAAAGTATTACCAGCAGAGGTAAACTTCTAAATATCTCATGCCCATGGTACTCACATATTTACAAATATTGAAATAATAACATGAAAAAAGTACAAGACACAAAAAAAAATGCATTCATAAATATAATTCACACATTAATAAACTAGTTTGATTTTGTCTACACCCTCGATTGCCCTATGGAGCAGATCAGCATGATTCCAAGCATTCTTATCCTGAATGTAATCTTCTAATTTGTACCTAATATGCTTGTTTACAAAGGGTGGTTTTAATAAAAGTTTTAAATTTTCTTTCATTTAATTCTAATATGTTACAAGGTATTTTGTTGTAACATTTAACACAGTACCCCATAAAAGATGTATGTACTTTAGCTAATCTATAAAATGGTTGGTCTAATTTGTCTTTATTTCTAGTATTAAAATTGTGTCTATCATTAATTTTACTAGCTGGAAACACGCAAAGGCGTAGGTTACTAAAAACTCTTATTTACTTAATCTTTAAATTAATAAATAGTGCGGTTTAAATAAACTGATTTAATACAAATATTTGTTAATACTGATTGTTAACAATGTGCCAACCCGCTTAAAATTAATAGAATAATAATATAATAAAATTAATGTCGTAACAAACTAACTAAATACTGTACTAGCTTACTCCTAGTACTTTTTAAATCAGTCCAAAATATTTTCCACCATACAAACGTACCTTTTCCAAAAAAAAAAAACTGCAACTCTACATCTTTCAATACTTACTGTGTTCTGAGCATTGAAATGTAATACCAAGAACTACATCTAATTCCAAAATAGAATAAAAACGAAATTATGAACAAATTGTTTTGAACGTTATTGCTTTGATTTTAAGTTTTATTTTATATAATAAATATTTTTTACTTATTATAAAAATGACTAGTTATTTTCAATTCATTTTAAATTTATTGCTTTTGACCTTTCTCCGATGATAGAAGGACCTAATTTAAATATTTTGCAATCGTAATTAAACTTTATGTATGAGAAATAAGGTTTACAATAAACTGCAGTTTTTAATGTGATTAAAGTTTTTTCTGTATTTTGTAGTATGAAATATAAATGTTTATGTGTGTGTAAGCGCGACCACTTGAGCGACATATTTTTGTTCCTGATCCTTTATCTAGTGTATTATTGATCGAAGGTTGATACCTTTGATCTTAGCCTGCATGGTCGCATGCAGCTGCTCCCTGGCGCCATCTATGACCAGCTTGAGCACGTCGGCGGCCAGCAGCAACGCCTCGATGCTCTCCTGCGTCAGGCCCGTGCGGTGGATGATCTGGCACAGCTCAATAGCGAGCGATCTGAAATTATATCATTTTAAAACCAAGCATTGTTTAACAACATAAGAGGCCATTCATAAATTACGTCACACGAATTTCATCATTTTTGACCCCCTCCCCCCTCCATCCTTGTCACAGCTGGTCACATTTGTGACCCCTCCCCCCCTGCTGTGACGTCACATATTTTACAATTTTGTTCGTGTTTTATTTCAACACTTACAATACAATACACGATTACAATAGATTTCGAAATGTGACGTCACGAAATTTAGTATCCCTCCCACCCCCTTTAAGTGTGACGTAATTATGGATGAGCCCTAAAGAGAAACGATTTTAGGATTGCACTGTTGCGAGCATTTATAAATACTTCGATTTGAAGCTTTGTAGATATCAAAAACCTTTCCTGGTGGGCCGTCGAAGAAATCGCGCGCATATTTAACCGTTCGGAAGAAACCTCCGATATTTTTTGCACAAAGCTGTGCTAGAATGTAAGGATATTGAGATATAAAAATTGGTACTGAGGCTACTTACAAAAAAGTAAACGGATTATCACATACATAGGTTACATACCTGTCTTTCAATAATCTTGCCCTATTTTCTGGAGCATCGAGAAGTGTCACCAGAGACAACAGCACCGAGATGATATTCTCGTCGGTCATGTCCCGTTGCGCACACAGGGCTTCAGTACAAATACCTAGAAAAATACATGTTCAAAAGGAATTCAAAAGAAGAAGAAAAAATACATATTTAAAAGTTTAGTATCAATATCTTACCGAATAAAAGATGGAATCTCTCATCAACAGGTTCGAAAAACTCAAAGTTTCCGTTTTCTGTCTTCGTGGATCTGTTGTCTAATGCACCTTCGGATTTATCCGCTGGAATAAATAATGGTCAATTTAGGAAATAAAAATCTTCGGAAGGCCACATCGTCGCACATCCATATGATACTAAACACAGGAACATAAATCTTATCCTGTTTTACAAATGGTTTCTTTTGGCTTACCACCAGTCAAGAAATTTGTCGAGATGCTATTTTGTATATGATCACCAGTGGTCGGAATAGGTAGACTGATTTGGGTTCAATAACCTCAAACGTAGATGACAAAAAAAAACGTGGACAAACCTCCGAGATTCTGGAATCTTTTCCGGAATATCAAAATTGTTAAGAACATGTAGAATATAGGATGATGACATATCAACACTCACTATGTCACGTGGCTACGCCCGCGTGCATTTCGAAAAAGTAGAGTTATAGTATTCCCGCACTATTAATAAAATGTTTTATTATCTTTTTAAAAAAGAAATTTATTTCATACGAGTATGTAGTGGTTTAAAAATCCATACAGTCAAAAGTATGTATTAAAATCCCGTAAACAATGAAATGAAATCCCGAAAAAAAGGCTTATCCATATTACGATTTCTATGAAAGTTCGTGGCACAAGTACATAAAATCAATCTACCTATTCCGATCACTGATGATCACTCAGGGAAAATAAACGAATTATTCTTGCTTAAGAAGTCGCTGGGGGAGAACCGCAAGAGATGTGCTGGAGATGGGATTGGTGCAACGAGCAACGGTTAGAGCTGACCAATAACGCTCACATACATATTTATCAGCATGATCATAGCACGTTGATGCGGGCCGACTCACCCGTAGCATTGTCAGTGGACGTGTGCGCGATGTGCGCGTTGAACCGGAGCGAGGCGGCGTACAGCAGCGAGGGCCAGGCGCGCGCGTAGTGCTGGCGCGACGCCTCCGCCGTCTCCGCCGAGTAGAAGGCGCCGCCGCCGTGCGGCAGCTGCGACGCGAACTCTGTCGGGACACCGTACTACCCGCTTACAATACTAGACACGGAAGTATTTGAAAGAGAACAAGGGAAATTGAGATATAGAGCCTCGTGTCCTGTAAGATTAACGCGACTGTGTTGACATAATGTATGTTTAATAAGTATTACAAAGTTGACAATTAAATTATTCTAAAACAACAACTAGGTGAACAGCTTGTAAAGCTAAAAGCTTCGATATCTTGTCACGCTATTGCATACACTGTAAGATTATCCTAACACTAGCAGCGCCTCGCGGTTTCACCCGCGTAGTTCCCGTTCCCGTGGTAATATGGGGATAAAATATAGCCTATAGCCTTCCTCGATAAATGGGCTATCTAACACTGAAAGATTTTTTCAAATCGGACCCGTAGTTCCTGAGATTAGCGCGTTCAAACAAACAAACAAACAAACAAACAAACAAACTCTTCAGCTTTATAATATTAGTATAGATTATTAATAAATTATTCTAGTGCACACACACACCAACCATAACATTACCAAATAAAATTTAGACAGAAAAGGTGTCAAGGAGATTAATTGAGATTTAAATTAACAATATGTATAAAAGTACAATAGAAACAATGTAAAAATCTTACTAATATTATAAACGCGAAATTTGGCACAGATATAGATCATAGTCCGGAATAACACATAGGATACTTTTTATCCCGGGATTATGCGAAGCCGCGGGCAGCAGCTAGTATTGATTAAAAATGTCAAAGTATAAAAAAGATAATAACACTAATATTAAAATTTAACAAGTTTGTGCTTTCCTCTTTTTTTCAACCTATATTGTAAAATATCATCGTTCAATACGAACTTTTTCGAAGAGCAATCGTATGGAAGCAAAATACATAACAGATCGTTAGATGAAATCGAGCGTCAGGCACTAATTGTCCATGGCCTATTTGGCGCCGACGCGAAGCACACGCATTTTAGCTGTTTCAAAACCAAAATCATTGTTACATACAATGATTTTGTTTTTGAAACAGCTAAAATTCATTTATTATTATTTTTGTACCTTAAAGTTTGTGCTCAATAAAACGCGTTGCACTGTAGATCCATGATTTATATTACCAATTTTAGATGAATACCAGTTCAAATTATCAAAAATATAATAATTTGAACAGTAAGAAACTATTTCATGAGATCTTTTAGGAGACTGTGTAACAGGCTGTTATGAAATAACACTTACCAGGAGGCAAACTCAAAAGCGCATGATCTTTGAGCGCTGCGATCCAGTTCTCGCCCAAACTCTCCAACTCAGGTTCCACCAGCTTCAGTAGACTCTCGCCTTTGGACTCGAACTCCCCATACTCCTCGTCTTCAGGCGTCTGGGGTTCAGCATTGTCGATCTGGTTGTTGTTCTGCAGCAACTGGTTGCGCCACTTGGCCAGCTCTGCGCGGTTGTTGAAGGGTTTCGTGTCGAGTTGTTTGACGTAGCTACCGGGCGCGCTGCCGTTGCTTACCATTGCTACTATGTATACCTGTCAGATTAAATTAAACTCTTATTAATTATTGCAGGCACAAATGCTCACAAATACAATAGGACAGCTAATACAAAGACGAGAAGCGAGACTGGATTCTCTAACAGCAACACTCAGTGCGATTTTTTTTAATATTATTAATTGTAGAAACAAGTTATAAAAGCAAAGCCGGTCAAAAATTATTATTATTATAACTAGTCCGAAATGTCCCACTGCTAGGCAAAGGCCTCCCTCCACTCCTTCAAAAATTAAAACCATAAAATCTATTTGCTTCATCAAGTCGTCACTTAATCTAAAATCATTAATTAATCTTGTAACCTCTCTAAAAGAAAAGGATGGAAACAATACTAATTATTTTACCCATCACAATGAACAGCAAACCTAAATAATTAAAACATTTGACTTACCTCAGCCCACGCTTTCAAGATGGACAACTTCTCTAGTGTTGCCATACTTTCATTATAAATTAACGTGGTGTTGCCTTTAGTGTTTAACTTATCCAAACTCGAGACTAGCAGTTGGTGTACCCTGAAATTAAAAATTAAGTATTTTTAATTATTAATCCAGTAAATTCAAAAAATATTCCTGTATATTAAACTGCTCCATTACTGAGTAACTGACAGACAACGCACAACTGAAACTATTGGTCGTAGAAAAATGAAATTTGGCATGTAGGTTCCTTGGGGAGTGTAGGGAACACACAGGATTTCCTGAAATTCCTAAGGGAACGGGAGTTGCCGGCAAAAGCCATTCACATTAAAAAGATTTCAATTGCTTAATACTATCTAGTTAAATACAAGATACTACCATATACAGCTTTATATACTTATTTGATTTATTAATATATATGTACAAGATAAAAAATAATTAAATCTATTAGTTTTGTAAAGGAATATGAAATGGAAACGAAAACTTTTCTGCACACTGTCCTTTGCACAAACGTCATTCGAGCCATTTGTCAAGTTATTAGTATTTCTCAAAAATCCTAAGGGTTCTGAAAATAACGGAATACGCGCGTACGAAGTGGCGGGCAAAAGCTAGTAGTATAAAAAGTCGTTTAGGATTCGAACGAACATTCGAAAAGCTATATTCAAATTAGATAACCGTATTTTCTGTGCTATAGTACTCACCTTCTTAGGTCATTGATATCCCTAGCGACCCCGCAGCCGATCCACGCTGAGCACACATCACAGGCTGCGGCCGTTACGTGAGACGCTGTGTCGCCTGCAAACGCCGGCCGAACTGCCGCACCGACCTGTAAACAATCATTTATATAACAGCAATCATACTGACAAATAGGTTAAATCTTGTTTTAGGCAGCCAAAGCAGAAAATTTAGAGGTATGACTAGGGCCAGTGCCTACCAAGGTTGCGGGTTCGAAAGAGTTACCGCGGCCCTGGAACGTAAAGGGTATTTCGAGGAACTCGGGTGGGTTTTACTAAGTGTCTGACACTCCCTTCTGCTCCGTCCAGAGCGGGAAGAGTGATTTGATGATTTCCCATCCAAGAAAAGCATCTATTGTCTCCAAAATTCAACTTATCGTACCAACCTGTGCTTGATACTGTTCCAAGAGCAAATGGCCAGGAAAGTCGGGCTCCGGCGCCCTCGCGTACTGTTGAATAATCATCTGCAAGGTCTTCAGTCCACACAGTCTAAGGGCATCTGATTCTCCTGTGGCGCCCACGAACGCCATGCGGACGAGGTCTGATAGGTGGAGGGATAGGTAGTCACCTGAAAGAACGAGAGATACTGATGTTCAAAGAATATAATTGCAAGTATTTTTCCCTTCTTCATACATCTTAAAGCCCATAAAGCATAAGCATAATCAGCTTTTTAACGTTTCCACTGCTGGGACACAGCAGTGGAAATCCTTCATAAAAACGATAAAGATTAATCCACACATATCCGGGCCGTGCCCAAGATTATGAACTCGGCTACGTCTTGGACTATGAACTCGTTCACACAGATTCATATCCGTGCCGTGCTCAGGACGTGTCAGCTAACGTTGTGACAGATCACGGCCCGTCAGAGCTCTGATATTTGTATGTGTGGACAACCTTTAGTGATTCATGTATGTGGCGATATTATGTTGGTTAGTATTTAAAGGTGATGTGAACAGATAGTAAGTACATACCGTCTGGATTATTCTGTAGCTTCTCCTTGGCTTTAACGAGGTCGAAGTGTGCGCTGTCGCCCGTCGCCTCGCATGCACCCATTATCTTCTGGATGCACTCCATTGCGAACACCTGAGTGAACATAAAAATCAATAAAGGCGATAGTTTGAAAATTTAGCTTTTAATCTGAAATCATTGTTAAAAAAAATGTTTAGCCAGAGCAAGTGCTGCTTTGCTTTGTTTTTTTGCAAAGATAAATTAATGTATTGCAATAAGGCTAAAGAACTTGTACATTTTTCAGGTCAACAATTACAAAAGTCGGCTCCTAAAACAAACCTTCACCATTTCTTGGTGCAAACACCACCGATCAGTTTATTTCGCTTCTGGTTCAAAACCCAGAAGCGAAATAAGCTGTCATGCAAATACAGCCCATATGTATAAAGAAGACTTCCTGCTACATACCCTGGTCGGCCACCTTGACTGAACAGCAGGATGTGTAGACTGTTCAGATTCAGCGTGGAACTCCGCTTGGTCATCATCTCCTTCAGCGTCGAAGTCTGTCTCTGGATTGTTGCTGTCTTCTGCAAAAATGAAAAAAGATATTAGAATTAACCTATAAAAGCAAAAATAGAAAGTTTTTATAGTTTTTGGAGTCAACCCACCTTGACTACAAAAACTTCTATACCGCTTCCAGCAACTACTGTAAAAAACTAGGACCTACATAAAACGTCAAATTCCATCCTTGTAATTTGAATTTGTTGTTGGTTTATTATCAATCAATCATGCTTGGCGATTTTGCGTCATCTCCAGCGTTAAAACCGTAATCAACGAGTCAGTATGGATTGTCCTTGTTCAGGTACTCGGTGGGCGTCCTCGGGCTCATTTGCCTAATATGTCACTACTTTTAATTTCGTATATTTTACCTAATCGTATGACAGTGCGGTGGGGTCACGCTCGCTGTCCAGGAACATTACCTAATCTGATAGTAAGCACTCTCTTAGCCAACGCCAGCCAGTCCCTCACACTGCGATGTGTAGCGGCGGCTAGCAGGCAGCACGTGAGCGTGTCACGCGCGTACGACAGTGCGGTGGGGTCACGCTCGCTGTCCAGGAACATTACCTAATCTGATAGTAAGCACTCTCTTAGCCAGCGCCAGCCAGTCCCTCACACTGCGATGTGTAGCGGCGGCTAGCAGGCAGCACGTGAGCGTGTCACGCGCGTACGACAGTGCGGTGGGGTCACGCTCGCTGTCCAGGAACATTACCTAATCTGATAGTAAGCACTCTCTTAGCCAGCGCCAGCCAGTCCCTCACACTGCGATGTGTAGCGGCGGCTAGCAGGCAGCACGTGAGCGTGTCACGCGCGTACGACAGTGCGGTGGGGTCACGCTCGCTGTCCAGGAACATTACCTAATCTGATAGTAAGCACTCTCTTAGCCAGCGCCAGCCAGTCCCTCACACTGCGATGTGTAGCGGCGGCTAGCAGGCAGCACGTGAGCGTGTCACGCGCGTACGACAGTGCGGTGGGGTCACGCTCGCTGTCCAGGAACATTACCTAATCTGATAGTAAGCACTCTCTTAGCCAGCGCCAGCCAGTCCCTCACACTGCGATGTGTAGCGGCGGCTAGCAGGCAGCACGTGAGCGTGTCACGCGCGTACGACAGTGCGGTGGGGTCACGCTCGCTGTCCAGGAACATTACCTAATCTGATAGTAAGCACTCTCTTAGCCAGCGCCAGCCAGTCCCTCACACTGCGATGTGTAGCGGCGGCTAGCAGGCAGCACGTGAGCGTGTCACGCGCGTACGACAGTGCGGTGGGGTCACGCTCGCTGTCCAGGAACATTACCTAATCTGATAGTAAGCACTCTCTTAGCCAACGCCAGCCAGTCCCTCACACTGCGATGTGTAGCGGCGGCTAGCAGGCAGCACGTGAGCGTGTCACGCGCGTACGACAGTGCGGTGGGGTCACGCTCGCTGTCCAGGAACGTGAACAGAGCTCCGGGGAGACCCGTCTCGGTGATTACGACACCTGTAGATTAAAAATTATTTAAAGATTAAAATCAAAAGTACCTTTAAATAGTTCACTTGAAATTAAAAAATTGAGTTTGAGATGATGCTTAGCATCCTGTATAGCTACACCGTGCTCTCAAAATAGAATCATCTCGGTTTTAAAACGTCCTTACTCGGAGCCTAACCAACAAACATCTAAATCTAGTTGAAAATTTTCTCATGCTTGTTTCCTTTAATCAATTGATTAATTAGTTGCCCTAGTCTTGCACAGTCGTAATCGAAACTTCCTGGCGTCTCTTCAGTGCGCGACACACACAATGATTTATATTTGAAAGCTTAATCAGTCCAAAAACAAACTATTCACTCTTACAATGATTTATTTATTTATTTACTTTTAGGGAAAACAAACAGTAGTATACTAAAAAAAAATATACAAAACGTCTTAAACATATGACTTAACAAATATACTACCCACTACATTTTCCACAGATTACTACTTAAAACTAACACAAACTGATGAGCAACATTAGTTGTACCCAGGGTATGAAAAAACATTATAAACTACTGTTGATCCTTCATAATTTTGATTATATCAGCTTTAAAGGTATATCTGCTTACAAATAATATATCAATTTTACAAAATAGCTTATTGTATGTGTCGACTAAACGGCGCAGCGGTGAGCGCACACCAGCCTTAGATCTGCAAGATCTGGTAGCGAATAGTTGCCTGGCGCGCACTTCCCGCCCCTGCACTGTTCGAGGAACCAGGTAACATAAACTGTTCACCAAGTCAGGGCAATCAAATTTGTTTCGGCATACACTGTATAGAGTCATTGTCTCAAGGAGCGTGCGCCTTGACTGTAATGTAAGGAGACCATATTTTTTAAGAATAGACTGATAAGACGCTTTTTTTCGAAAACATCTATACTCGAAAGTACTTACGTTGAACTAATTCTATAACTTCACAATACTTTGCATAATAGGGATTCCAGATAGGTACTGCGTATTCTAATTGTGGTCTAACTATGGACTTGTATAAGTGCAAGAAAGTAGAAGGTCGACGGAACTCACTCGATGCTCTCATCACAAAGCCATACATTTTTTTTATAAACTTTTAAATCATCCGCGTATAAGAGAAATTTCGAATTTTGGAAACAAACTTTGATGTCATTAATAAATAGAATAAATAATAGAGGTCCTAAAATTGAACCTTGTGGGACTCCGGATGTGACTTGGATATAGCTAGATTCGAAGCCATTAACCACAACCTTCTGGGTCCTATTAGTAATATAAGAGACAAACCAACGCAAGAGATCCCCTCTGATACCATTGAATGCAATCTTATTGAGCAGCAGTTTATGATCAACATTGTCAAACGCCTTCTGAAAATCAGTATATACTGCGTCCGTCTGTTCCCTATTGTCCATATTTTCAAAAAGTTGTGTCGTAAATATTAAGAGATTACTTATGCAAGATCTATCTTTGACAAAGCCATGCTGCTCCTTTATTAGAACACGACGAATAAATGGGTAAATCTCAACATGAACAAGACGCTCAAAGAGTTTAGAAAATGCCGATAATATTGAGATTGGGCGATACGTCTCCACGTCATTTTTGGAGCCACTTTTGTGTACTGGTACAATATTTGCGCGTTTCCATATGTCAGGAAAGACCCCGCACGTTATACATTTGTTAAATATTATAAATAAGGGATAGCATAACGTACTATGGGTATTTTTTAAAAATATCGCAGGTATACCGTCCGGGCCAGGTCCTTTGGTAGAATCCAGCATTTTTAATTCTTTACAAATTCTATCTAAGGAAAAGTGCAATTTGAACAAATTAAAATCACAAGCATCACTAGTAGATGGAGGTTCCCATGTATCAAGATCCAATGTGGAAGGTTCATACACCGAGTGAAAGAAACTAGAGAATAAATTACATGCTGTAGTAGGATCACTGGTGAAATGTTGTTTGTAATGTATTGTGTTAGGAATTTTATTAGAGGCTTTACGGTTGGAGACATATCTCCAGAAAGCCTTGACATACTTGATTACTCACCACAATAAGGCTTCGCTGGCACATGGTCTTTAGCCAGGAGCGCGTATTTGCAGACTTCAGCGGCTTCCTTCTGCGACAACTGGCGGAGGCAGCAGAGAGCCGCGCGCCGCACTGTTAGCTCCGAACTTGATAGATCTCGCTGAAACACAACAACATGTTTTTACTCTAAAAGAGACGGTTTGAAGCAATAGTGGTGAATAGAGGACTATTGCCCCTTGTAAAGTTTTATCCAGTGTGGACACATAACAACGACGAAAAATCGATCGCGAACAGAATTGTAAAAATATATGCTTACGTAGTTTTATTGTTATTGTACTTACATTGATGTTATCATTCATCGTCATTCTCGTGATATAATCAACGTCTTGAACATAGTCAGAAAAATGACTCGATTTTTTGTCGTCAAAAAATATCCAGTTATGTTTCTGACTGTACCAGTCAATCTCTCTTACCTACCGACTGCTGTCACTGTGGGGGAGGAACTACAATACTACACGATACTCACACAGAGATGCGGCACGAGCGTGTGCAGGTTGATGTGGTCGGGCGCGAACATCTGCAACGTCTGCAGACAGCCCAGCGCCTCCGACCGCGCGCCCGCGCCGCACTCGCCTAGCACACGAACCTACCGACTGCTGTCACTGTGGGGGAGGAACTACAATACTACACGATACTCACACAGAGATGCGGCACGAGCGTGTGCAGGTTGATGTGGTCGGGCGCGAACATCTGCAACGTCTGCAGACAGCCCAGCGCCTCCGACCGCGCGCCCGCGCCGCACTCGCCTAGCGCTGCGCATGCGCACACGAACCGACCTACTGCTGTCACTGCAAGAGGGGAAATAAAGGGATGTAGAAGACAAATATGAATTCAGAAACTTAAGACTGAAGTATTAAGTTTTGGCATAGAAAATTCTCTGTTTATCCATGAAATATGCCGCATAGGTCGACCATGTTCCAGATTCGGACAAAATAGACTTTATATCCCGGCAGTGTCCCTTGGGATAAATTCGGACATTCACGGAGACATAGCCACTAGCAGAAGCCAGTATTTCATTAGTATTCAAGTAACTTGTAATTATGGGTTAAACTCGCCTTCATGCATAAGCTGTTGTCTAATATATTTGTGTTTGACAGAAAGGATACCAGGAGATAGGAAAAGCTAAAAAGGGTGACCGAGCAAAATGTGGAGAGCCATCTTCAACCATAGATGTGGACCCTCATGGATGCGAGAGACGCGGAAAAGAGATGTGTAGAAAGGTTTAGGAGAGGTCAAAGCATGGGAAATCGTCAAATGACACTGACGGATGGGTTTTAATCAGAAAGAGTCTGTTGTAGACTCTTTCTGATTAAAACCCATCCGTTTCTCCTAACGCCTTTTTCGTTCCAGAGCCGCTGTGACTCAAATGAAACAAATAGCAGAGGCCTACGCCGCAGGGGCGACTACTACTACCATAAATCTTTACATAGCATAAAACAAAGTCGCTTCCCGCTGTACGCTTAGATCTTTTAAATAACAACAGATATCTTACAAGCGGATTTTAATGCGGTTCTCATCAATAGATAGAGTGTTCAAAACAAAGGTTTATACGAATTCACAATTCGTTAATTTTGTTGAAGATGTCGGAATAAGACGACGTATGAAATTCCTTACTGCAAGTGCGCTGCGATAAGTATTAAACACATACAATACACAACAGTTTTAGAGACCATTTATCGATACCTACAGAAAAGTCCGCGCTAGCATGTCTACTTTATACGACTGACTTACAATAACTTGCTGATATTCAAAATTGGTTTAAACATTGCTTTTGGGTCGTGTAATAACACGACCCAAAAAAGGAGTGTTATGTTTTCAGGGTTCATGTATGTATGTTTGTAAGTTTATGTATTCCACCATAACTTCTTAACGGCTTAACCGATATCAATGTATGTGGTATCGTTAGAAGCGTTGAATTATCTCGGGTAACATAGACTAATGAAAGTTGTGAAAGTGAAAAGGTTCATAAATAAAAAAAAAAAAACATTTTTTTTGTTTTCATGAAAATTAAAGTACATTCCTATACTATCACCGTCTAAAGCTTGCAAAAAAGGTATGAAATAAAAAACAAATAGTTAAAAAACACGCCTGCCATGACAAAAAGTGAACTAAAAAATTTATAGAAAAAGCGCGGGAAATTTCGGTTTGACCGGGTGTATTTTTTCTCAGCAATTTTTCATAATTAAATTTTAATTAGATAATTGGTTCAGTTGAGGTTTTTATGTAAATATATTTTCTTTCTAGTGTATGTAATATTATATTTGTGTAAATTTTTCCTGATTTTTGGTAAGTTTTTGTAAATATTTGTAGCATAGTTCAAGACTATTCCCGGGTCGTATGAACGACCCGCCTATAGCAGATGAGGGGGATTTAGGCCCTGGCTTAAGTCCCCCTGTAAGTAATTATATTACGGTATCTACTAATTTAGATATGTGTGGTATGGACACTGATGGGTCTGTGGCCACAGCAAGTGGAAGGGAAACTGATGCGTCGACCTCCGGTAAAGTCAGTGCTGCACGTAAGAGACGTTCACATAAACATAGAATAATATGTAAACATTGTCATAAAACAAAACGGAGTAGACAGGGAGTGATTCCTGAGGGAACCTCTTCTCATATTGACTGTACATGTATTTCCACCACAGAAGCTAATTTAAAATCCGATTTTGTAATAAATAGCAAATCATCAATTCCACATTCCCAACCCTCTGAAATTTCTGTTTCCCAAACTTTGCAGTTGGATCCAACTGCAATACCAACTAATCAACCAGTTGGTGTAGGTAGGAAGGAGTATCAAGCCTCTGATACAGGGCCATATATAGTACATGTTCAGCGTATTACCAATACTGAAAACAGTGGCACCATTCTTCACCCTATTGCATTTGGAAATTTCCTCAAAAATAACAAATTTCAGAATATTGTTCCTGGCAGTGTCAAGAGAATTGGTAGGAATAAGTGTGTTGTAGCTTTTACAAACCACATGGCTGCTAATGTATTTATTAATAGTAATTTATTGCCTCTCAACAAATTTAAAGCATTTCTACCCACTTTTAATGTCACTCGTATGGGCTTGGTCCGGGGTATCCCATCTGAATGGAGTGTGGAAGAAGTTAAAGAAAATATATCTACTCCCATAGGTACTGGTGAAATATTGAAAGTTAGGCGCCTAAACTACAAAGTTCAAGTTAATGGGTCATATACATGGAAACCATCTCAAACTGTTGTAATAACATTTGATGGTCAAGCTCTTCCTAAAAGAATTTATGTATGTTATAATGCACTTCCTGTTGAGACTTATGTGTATCCTACCATACAATGTTTCCGCTGTTGCCGTTATGGCCACACTAAAAATCAATGTAGATCTGCTGCCCCTAGATGCTATAAATGTGGACAGAATCACTTAGGTGAAACTTGTTTAGTAGAAGAGGATTCTGCATCTTGTGTCAATTGTTCTGGATTTCATTTTGCTACAGACAAGAATTGCCCTGAGTTCCAGAGACAAAAAAACATTAAACATACTATGGCTCATTCCTGTGTTTCCTATGCGGAAGCAAGCAAAATACACCCAGCCATCTCAAAATCCTATGCTAATGTTCTCACAACTGGTAGATCTCATGATGCTCACACAAATAATAAAAATTCATACTCCAGTTCCCAACCTATACCCTCAACTTCTTCAACATATAAAAAGACAGTCTTTCTTAAACCCCGCAGTCCTCCTAAGTCAGCACAAGGTTATGATAGAGCAGCTCATAACGCCCTTATTAGGGAGTTTCAACCCCCATCTTTGGCAAATGGGTGTGCTTTGTCTAAGGAATCCGATCTGAAACCACAACAGAACGAGAATGAGCAAGTTGTTGATGTTATTATAAACCTTATCAAAATGTTATTATGTAAAAATACATCTTTTGAACCGTACGACGTGGAGCGGATAAGTAGCTTATTAATAAACAAAAACCAAAAAGATGGACACAATAATTCAATGGAACTGCCGATCAGTAGTACCTAAAAAAACGGACCTATTTTACTTATTAAATAAATTTAAGCCAAATATTGTGGCATTATCTGAAACTTGGATTAAAAATAATCAATTATTTGGTATTCCAGGTTATGTTTGTATTCGCAATGACAGAGATGACGGATATGGCGGTGTGGCCATATTGGTTAAAAATAATACCCCATTTTCACGTGTTTCTCTCCTTTCATGTACTGATATTGATATTGTTGGGGTAATTGTTGATAATATTACTTATGTTTCCACTTACATTCCTACTGCTAATAACAATGCTCTACAAGAACTTAGCAATATGTTGTCATCTCTTCGTAGGCCATTTTTAGTAATGGGCGACTTTAACTGTCACCACCAGTGTTGGGGAAGTGGTGAAACAAAAAGAGAGGGGATCCGTTTATTAGAAATTATAGACGATCATAATCTATGTATTATAAATACTGGCGAGCCTACTCGTAGAACTAATGCAGGTGAAAGTGCTAGTGCTGTGGATTTATCTATTTGCTCCCCTGGATTGGCTTCATCTTTATCTTGGTCCCGTTTCACTTCTACCTTTGGAAGTGACCACTTTCCTTTAGTAATTACTTCCTCATTAAAGTTCATTACAACACCGAAAAGGCCCCCTAGATTAAAATATAGACTCGGAAACGCAGACTGGAATAAATTTAAAACGCTTGTTGATGCTAAAGTTGCTGAGCTCCCGCAAATTACTCAGGGCGGAGAAAGTGATTGCTCAAAAGCTTTAGCGATGTGCCTAGTAGAAGTAGCAGACCAAGTTTTCCCTCTTAAAAAAAATCCTTCCGATAAAATTCCTATGCCCCCATGGTGGGATTCTTCGTGTACTGATGCAGTTAGGAAACGAAAGGATGCTGAAAAAAAATATGCTGAGGACATGTCAGATGAAAATCTGGAGGGCCTTAGAGATATTATTAATGATACACGGATTTTTCTCAGAGATAAGAAACTTCAGGGGTGGAGGTCATTCTGTATGTCTTTATCACCCAGCACATGCCCGTCTGAAGTGTGGCGCAGTATTAAAAGATTTAGAAGAGCCTTTAGTGATACTCCTTCCTTCACACAATTACCTCTATCCCTTAGTAACAGTTTTCTTGACAAATTAGCTCCAGCATCAGCTCCAGAGTATGATCAAATTTACCCTAACTCTACTCCGTTAAATATTGATAATCATTCATCTTTAAACGCTCCTTTTTCATTGTTCGAATTGAAAGGGGTATTAACATGCTTAAAAGACTCGGCCCCAGGAGAAGACGGTATTCCGTATTCGTTTTTCTCACACTGTAGTGATAATACATTATCGTATTATCTACAAATAATTAATTCAATTTTGGTTTCTGGAAATATTCCAGAATCATGGCGTTCTCAAGAAATCTTACCGATCCTCAAACCAAATAAAAATTCTAATGATATTTCATCATACCGGCCAATTGCGCTATCTTCGGTTCTTACCAAAATTGCAGAACATCTAGTTAAAAATCGTTTAGAGTGGTATATAGAAAGCAAGCAATTACTAGCAGGCAGTCAGTTCGGGTTCCGTAAAGGAAAAAGCACAACCGACAGTTTAAGTGTATTTACCACTGACCTTCGCATAGCCTTTTCAAAAAATGAGTCGGTTGTTGGCGCTTTTCTAGATATAACAGGCGCGTATGATAATGTACTTATATCTGTCCTTAAACGAAAACTAATTAATTTAAACGTCCCTACCTTGATTATACGATTTATCATAAATTTGTTATCAGGTAGATTTATTTCTCTTTTTTGCGGTGACAAGAAAAAAACGAGGACAGTGTTCAAAGGCCTTCCACAGGGATCAGTATTGTCACCTTTACTATATAATATTTATTCTTATGATCTAGAATTATCTCTACAAAAATCTGCTGATGTTTTGCAATATGCTGATGACCTTTTAATCTATACTACTCACAATAACATCTCAGATGCATGTAATGCTTTGACCGTCTCCTTAAGTCTTTTACAGCAATGGCTACAAATTAATGGGTTAAATCTTTCAATAGAAAAAAGTACTGTAGTAGTTTTTACAAGAAAACGTAATATCCCTTCCCCAACCGTTATTTATAATGGCATAAGCCTTCCTGTGAAGAATCATGTTAAATTTCTAGGATTGATTTTAGATAAAAAGCTTTCCGGCAAACAACATTTTGACTTTGTAGTTGAAAAATGCGAGCGTCAACTGAATGCTATGCGATGTCTTTCTGGAGTATGGTGGGGGGCACATCCTTTTTTTTAGTCTAAAACTATTTTATAATGCATTAATCCGAAGCATACTTGATTACGGAACATTCCTCCTTGAAGATGGTAACAAAAAGGGGCTTAAAAAGTTAGATAGCATACAGTCAAAAGCTCTTCGAATCATTTCTGGAGCCATGAAATCAAGCCCGTTAAATGCCTTACAGGTAGAAGTAGGAGATCCTCCACTCCACCTGAGAAGGCAATATCTATCTGACCGATTCTTATTTAAATCGATGCAGTTTTCTAACCATTTGCTTCATTCAAAATTATTAAAACTTGATAATCTTATTCAAATTTCATCCTATTGGCGGCACAAAGATATTCCGTGTTTAGTTAAAAGTCTCAGGAAGTTTAATTCTTTACCAGCGAGTGTTCATAGGTCACCTACTCTTCCGTTATTTGAGTGCAAAACATTTGAACCCTTACTTGTCTCTCCTGTAGTGCATTATAATTTCGGGATAGAAAAAAGTGATGTAGGAGCTAACATAAAATTTAATGCTGCCGTCGGTGAAGACTGGATAGACTGTCATTATATCTTTACGGACTCATCAAAGACCCGGTCTAGTTGTGTGGGAGTGGGTATATTTCATTCTCAGTATAAAGTTATTCAGATGGTAAAACTTCCTCCTGAAACATCAGTTTTCACTGGAGAATGCTTTGGTCTATTCAAGGCGTTGGAGTACGTTTTAATTGCTAAACTTAAAAATGTTCTCATATTATGTGACTCTAAAAGTGCGTTACAAACTATCGAAAAGTTTACATTTAAAATGAAACCCTTTTACCCCATTGTATTTGACATAAGAGAACAGTTGCACAAATGTATACAGAGAAACTACACGGTACAGTTTGCTTGGATTCCAAGTCACTCCGGAATACAAGGAAACGAAAGAGCTGATCAATTAGCCAAACAAGCGGTACAGAATGGTGACACATACCCGTATAAAAATTTCTGTCATGATCTTGTTAGCCTCCCTAAAGATTATCTTCGACATTCCTGGGAACTGCTTTGGCGTAAGAGCTCTCAAGTAAAGGGCAGGGCTTATGCCTCAATCCAGCCCTCAGTCCCAGTCAAACCATGGTTTTTTAAAATAAAAGGCTCTAAACTAATTACAAGTATGATAATTCGCATGCGGCTTGGCCACGTCTGTACTCCTTTCCACCTTGCTAAGTTGCATATTGTAGATAGTAACCTTTGCGAGTGTGGAGATGATGTTGGTACTTTAGATCACATATTCTTCTCCTGTTCCCGTCATGATCATTCATCCTTTCTCCATTCTCTTGTTTCCCAAAATGTTTCCCTTCCTACTTGTGTTTCTTGTTTAATAATGAAACCCATTGAATATTTTAACTTGATATCTGCATTCTTGTTAAAAAATGATATAAAGATTTAGTTTGTGTATGTTTATTAATATATATTTATATCTGCCTAAAGAATAAAATATTTCCTTTCCTGAACCTTACAAAATTCCTTTTCCTCTCCGATATTTTCCGATAAAAATATTTCCCTACCTTTTATTACCCGAAATTGGCACAAAGATCTAACTAGTGCCAAACTACAAAAAAAAAAAAAAAAAAAAATTATAATATCTTAGGTAATAATAATCTTTTGATTACAGTCGGGGGACGGTTCCATTGAGTTATTTACAGGTCGAACGATAAATGCCTATACTGCTATAAACTCGATTAACCTTAAGTTCGAAACGTAGTCAGAAATTAAGGCTATTCTTATTTTTATATGTGTGTCTATATGATTTCTGTGCAATAAAGAATAATTATAAATAATTTACACACCTTGTAACTCTGGCCCGACCACAGTTATCAAAGCGGACAGCAATCTTCCGATGCTGCGATGTAGATCCTCTTGGAAGGGCGGCGCACTGAACAGCAGCTTCAACGCTAGGTTGAGGGTAGACTCCACGTGACCTCGGAACATTGGGCCGGAGGCGTCGGCTAGGACTGAGAGGGCGTGGAGGGACCACACCTGTGAAGAGGGTATGATTTAATTTTATGACGTATAACGAGTTACATATCATTCGAAAATTTGCGGTTTTTACATTCGAATCTCGTTGGATATAACTCTTTGTCGCAGATCGAACTATTAGTTTCTGAGGCCAGTATACAAACAGTTGTCACAACGTCCCAGTGCATTGGTTACAGTAATTTGTTTGTTTTTTTTGCTCTACTGTAAAGTTAGTCGAAATGGCTTGAACGTTGGTGTTCGAATTACGACTGTAATTATATTTCGCAAGTCCGTTTATATTTGTCCGATTGGATGTTTCGGAATCTGTCAACAATGTCCAATCAGAATGATGGAACTTTACAACAAGGGTATAACGGACTGTCCACTTTATGGATCGATGTCAGTTCTACCACAATTGTGCACAGATGTACAGTCATTGTCAGATGGCAAATGCCACAAAGATGTGCCAAAACCCAAATTTAATGTCCAAGCGACATATGCATTTAGAAAAAAATAAGCAGAATTGTCCCACTGCTGGACAAAGGCCTTCCTCTCCCTTTGCCACCTTTGCACTTACGGGTCAGTGCTTCTGGTAGAAGTCAAGTTTATCTATCTGTAGCGGCGTTAAGGCCGCCACAAGAAAAACCTAACGAAGCGAAATTGTACCGCAACAAAAATAAAAGCAGCGCCATCTATCCCACCAGCAGCGAATTACTGAACGTGATCCTGCATCGCGGTGCCCACCAGACACTACAACTGTCTGGTCAGAGGACCCTACCTTTTCTATGGAGGTTTGCAGGACTTTACACCCTGTTTCACATACCTCTATATATCGACGCTTCATATTGGTCTGTCGCGATCATCATCATCTTCCTGCCCTTATCCCATGTTACTTGGGGTCGGCGCAACATATTTTTTTCTTCCATTCTGTCCTGTCAGCCGTCACGCTATCACTAACTCCTTTTTCTTACATATTACTCCCCACACAATGGTCTGTCGCGCTGTCGCCTAGTATTTAATGGGACACGATAATATTATTTTTGGATGGGTAGAGCGTCTAATGTCCTTTCCCGTTCTGGGCAGCCACGCACCTGTGTTCCCTCAAATTGCCCTTTGCATTCCAGGGTCACGGTCAACCTTTTTTTTCTAACGTTTCAATCTCACAACAAATCTCATCTGACATAAACATCGTATTAGTTTTGAATAAGCATACTTGTAACTCTACAGCAGCCGTGTCTTGTGCGAGGGCCCTCAGCACGGGCAGCGCTGTAGCGCTTGACGTAGCGCCCCTCGCGCGCTGCACCGCGCCTACTGCGGCTGCAGCAGCTGCACGCACAGATCTATTGATACAGAGAACATATCTTCATTGTACATGATAATAGGGATGTTGCCTGAGTAAAAAATATATGATTATGTTTAGTCCGTCAGTTAGATTATAGAAAAATATTGGACACGTATTTTTTCCTTTATCTAATCTATAAAAACTGACGAAGATAAAAAGCATCAAAGATCAGGAGTGGGAGCGTGTGACGTCACGGCCCGCTAAAAATTGTAGCGAGTAGTGACGTCACACGAGTTTTTTACGCACTGGTATCGTCTTCATTTTTTGTTAATGTGAAAAAAGAAAAAATACGTGTCTTATTTTTAGAAATCTATCAGACGGACTAATCAGATTTTTTTAGTCAACTACCCTATTATACATATTTTTTTTTTACAAATACAGGACCATTTTTAGTGAATTGGAAACTTCGCTCTCACGACAAGATAAAGGGGATTGAACTTTTCTGTAAGAAGGACCTCGTCCCGGATCCGCCATCTTGATTTTATTTAAAAAATTCTATAAAAAAAAATACAGCAGACCGGGTTAATAGGTTTAAAGCCCTTTGATGAAGGAAGTTTCTCTGGATAATTCCTATATGACAATGGGAGTCACTTCTCTATAATAGAAGTGACTGTAAATAATAGGCTGGTATTATGATGACGGTCTTATCGGTTATACGTGAGTTTGGTTGTTTTTTACGTTTTGACACCTGAATCACTGAACCGATTTAGATGCATTTTGTTACAGATATAGATGGAATCTTGACGACGGTTATAGAATACATTTTTTGCAAAATAAAACTTGAACGCGAGTTAGTCTACAAAATAACGTGGACGGGCAGAACATCATTAAAACAGTCTGTACTGCTTGCTCCTCAAGATATACATACCTATTAACGGCTGTGCGCGCTAAAGCGATGACTTTCTCAGACAAAGCTTGGCTTTCTCCTTCAGTAATACATCCGCATAGTCGGCCGGCGCACGATGCAGCCGCGGCGCGCACTGTGGCGCTGCTTGCTGATAGACCGTTCTAGAATTATGAAAATATATAGAAAGGATCTTTAGTGAATGAATCATATAAATTGCCTGCTAAGCGCTTTCCCAACTATATTGGGATCGGCTCCCAGTCAAACCGGATTCAGCTGAATACCAGTATTTTACGTGAAGTGACTGCCTACCAGACCTCCACACCCTATTAACTGGGTAACATGATGAATCATACCACTATAAAATTCAATTTCTGTTGTTCAAATGTTGTAAACTAATGCTACAATATAAGAATCAGGCGATTTGAAGCGATCAGTTATGCGGGGTAAACGATGATCGACCATCCGAAGTCAGCGTAATTAACATCATACAGGATTATTTTTTAACAGTGCACAGAAAAAAACTGTGTAAAGCCCCGTTTATTAACCAAATCTTTATCACGGCCAATAAATGTAACGTGTTTTCCACGACATGATTAAGATTTAAAATAAATTTCTACTCACAATAACAATCTCTGTAGCAATATTCTTGACAGCCTCCTGTCCTAGCGAACTCTTGAGTTCAGCTAGCGTCCTCAATGCCAGCAGCAGCGCGGTATAGATGTTCACTTGTATCGCTTCCTGTCGGGCGCCCTTCGACATTTTGATACATTCCGCGAAATGCTCTAGCATTTGTTGTCTGTGGAATAATTGAAAAACTAAAACATCGATACAAAAACTTGAGGAGCAAATAATTATTGTGCAGTAGTTGAGCGATTGGCTGCTACGCCGCGGTTCGGTACAAATATTTGTATGGCGTACAGATAGTTGTTCCGGGTCTGGCTGTTTGTGTATGTGAGATTGTTTTGTAAGCGCACCCACGACATTATTATTAAAAAAAAAATTGGAATATCCAGAAAAAGTTAAGTCAGTCAACAAATTTTGATTTTTCATTGGAACTCTATTAATATTTTTGTTTGCCGTTGTTTATTTTTTTTTTCTAAGTGACTTTGTACGAAAGCAAACTTTATTTTTGTTCCTTCTCTTTAGGTTTATTCCGAAATGGTCCCATTTTCTGTAAATATCTGTTGAAGAAATTCAGAGATATGTAGATTATTCAAAAATGTGTTTTAGTGACCGCCCATATGTCGTTGTTGGAGTGTGATTATGGTACGTGTGAATTATCCTTTAAAGTTATAAACACGTACCGGTGCTTGTTGGCCGCTCGCGAGAATATCTGCGGGAACAGCATGACGGAGGCGTCGATGACGGCCACGCCGAGCGGCTGCGCGCCCGTGACGCCGCGGTACAGGCAGCACGGGTCGTGCTCCAGCGCGCCCGACCCGCTCGCCGACAGCGGGGAGATCAACTTCACCGCCAGGAGTCGCATGCACACACACGATGTAAGCCTCCACGTCACAACATAATGTCCCGCCCCGACTTTTGCCTAACGAGCCAGCCCGCGCCGCTGAGCCATTAGCGTTAAATCCCCCAAATAATAATAACCAGACCCAGCCTGTCCCTTGCTGCCATCCCTCAATGACCCCGTTAAGCCGAGGCCCGTATGCCCTTAGCAAAGCGGTCATTTAGCTTTTAAAGTAGTTGTTAGCCCTGGCTGGGGGCCTTCATTTGAGGCCACCACAGGATTGTCCGGTTGTGCAGTAACCAGCCTTAATGTGCTGAACTGCGAGTGACCAACGTCAAAAAAAAAAAGTGTCATCATAATCTTCAACAACCTAATACAGTCTAATGCTGGACATAAGCCTCTCTCATTGCACGACCCGACCCGATACTCGCTACTCACATCCAGGAGCACATTTCTATGTCCAGCTTATGCGTCATTCACACACAGACAGCAAAATACACCTCCCAGCAACGTATCACAGTGTGCACAACGCCGAGTGAAGTTTGTGCGCGACGGGAGCATAGTGTTACGCTTGTTTGTGCCGAACCAATTGAATTCAATGCTACAATTGACGTGGCCACCAACTAAACCCAAAACATTTTAAAAGGTAATCTTCAAGTAGAGGAGAAGAATAATTTAATTCTAAACAAGTTCCAATCAAATACGATTATAGCTGTTATACATTAACAGCTTATACTAATAGCAAATTACCTGTTCCTCAATTTCAGCATGATCGGTATCATAGATCCAGCCTTCTTCACCCAACAGAATAGTGTCACGCGGATGCATCGCGCTTCGAAGAGTACCTAAAAATGGAACACAAATATTCTTTGTATCTACATTGTGTGTATGCGCCAAATACATTTGCTTTCTTTCTTAATTGAGTTTTTAATATATTATGAACTGATTTACGTGGACGGTATATCAAAATAGCGTTCAAGAGGTTTAGTAGAATTGCCTTTCGTGGCAGATCTGCATAGTTCTCATATAACGTATTGTTAATGGGGGGCATGTAGATCGCCATATTAAGGTCTCATTTCAGTTACTCTGGCAGTTTGAGTTATTTATGCGGCCTACCCAATTGTCCTCACTTTGGTATTGTTCGTCAAATCGTTGAGCTCCTTAAAATTCAAAGTTTGAGCTACACGGTAACTGACAAATGCTTGCACTGCCTGATCCACTCAAATATGTGTGGCACTTTCCTCAAAAGGCCACCTCATACATTAAACTACATGGTTCTCATATGATTTGACCAGTACGGACTTTTAAAGAGACTTTGACCTCCGAGTTTGTTTTGTGCTTCTTCTAAGGGTAGGAAACACTAGCCTCAACTAGCTTGAAATTACTAAAACAAGATTGGACATGTAAAAATTGTATGTTTAACTTACTAACAAAATATAAATTATTTATCATTTATCATTGTATTTTGAGTGTCATCATAATCTCAACTCAAATTACTTAAAGTGTGCACCATACAGCTTAATATCCGAAGATATGTATACTAATAATTTATTTTAAGGCAATTAGGGACACTATGTTAAACTGTAAAGTAACTTTCATTTACCATCTGCCTAGCCTTGTCCCAATTAAATTGGAGTCGGCTTCCAGTCAAACCGAATTCAGCTGAATACCAGTATTTTACGTGGAGCAACTTCTCGTCTGATCTCCACAACCCATCACTGGGGTAACACGTTATTTCTTCGCAAGACTAATTTCTGGCTTCTGAGAATCCGTAGCGACTGCCAAAGATCTACAAATGGAAGCAGGCACCAGAGCCATAAAGTGCTTTTGGAGGCACGGAGGAGTCTCGGTTTTGTATGATCCATAGACCGACCGCGGCAAGCTTTTTTTATTATATGTTTTTGATGATTTAAAATCTTATCGTCTTACCTGTAGCCACGTTAGCACCACTAGGGTCAGCCGAACCGGCAAGCTCAGCAGCCAGCAGCCTCAGAAGCGGCGCCGGCGGCGGCGCGCCGCCTCCCCCCAGCGCGTAACACGCTTGGTACACTCGAAGTCTTAGCAACGCCGCCGGGGCCTTCAAAGCGCCGCCGTACGAGCGGACCACTGTGCTAACGCTGGAAAGAAGATTGACAATTGAAGAGGGTGTCCTGACTGACTGACAGATGGAGAACGCACGGACGATCCCAAGGACTTGATCTGACGGTGACGGGCGGGCCTTTGGGGGATTGTCTTTATGTTAAATTTTACATTAAAAAGAGCTGGCTCTCAGCCTGATTAGAAAAAAAAACAAGACTTTTGACTTTTCAAAGATTCAAAGCATTTATTTCAATTAAACCCTTTACAGGCACTTTTGAATTGTCAAGTCGAAAGAGGTGAAGCTATCTGCACGTTCCAAAGCGTAGATCTCTATGGAGAAGAACGTGCAAGAAACTCCACAGACACTCTTTTAAACTCACTTATCTGGGGATAAGTCATTTATTCAAATTCAAATCAAGCTCTTTTTGAACGTAAAATTACGGTTGGCCTTTATTGTCCTCACATTGGCTTGAGTTAGATTTGCTGAAGCGGAAGTGCTCGAATACGAACGAATTATAGATCGGCGGAACAGGTGTTTCCGCAACCTCCATTGAAAAGGGAAGATCCCCCGACCAGGCAAGTGTTGTCTGGTTGGAGCCTGCCCAATGGTTGATATTTGGGGCGTTGCATATGTTCAAAATCCCACGGAAAACTCTTGACTCCGCAATTCGGTATTTGTTGGAGGTTGATATGATGTCGGTCGTTATTTTCTGGTATATCGCGATATACATGTCGCTACTTTAATTTTGTGAAGGTTTAGATGCCGCTACAGCTCCAGTACATGCTCTTAAGGACTTGACCATTTCAGGTCATGTATATTTTACGCTCAGCGCAATTCTGTACCTACTATTATTTCTGTTACATTATTTGTGTGTATCAGTGCCGAAAAATGTTTATGTAGTGAAAAATGAAAAAAAAAAAAAAACAAAAAACAGTATTCTTTCTGAATATTTAACTCATTTTTGTTTAAAAAATTATGATGTCCTATCCATATCAAAATGTTATACATAGGAATTATTGAAATTCTAAGAAGATCAAAAGGGTGTCAGAATTTTTACATATGAATTATTGCTATATATGTATATAGTACTAGCAGCGCCCCGCGGTTTTGCCCGCTTAGTTCCCGTTCCCGTGGGAATATGGGGATAAAATATAGCCTATGTTACTCAGGGTGAATGAAGCTTTCTGATGATGAAAGAATTTTTGAAATAGGTCCAGTAGTTTTTGAGTTTATTCGTTACATACAAAAATACAAATCTTTCCTCTTTATAATCTTAGTATAGATTATAAGACCTTGTCTAAGATGAAACAACGCGCCCCACTATTCCATTTTACACGGAAGCAAATTCAAAATTATGTAGTAGGGCGCGTCATTTTAAATTGGACAAGCTCTACTTACTTTGTCAAAACAGCAATAGCTCCATCTATCGGTTGCGTCAGGCGTTTAGCGGTGTCCTCGTTGTTGACTAGCGACGGACAGTGTATGAGCAGACTGTGTAATGCTGACAGGGCGCCGGCACGACCTTCCAATGTCACCTGAAGAAGTAAACAGTGCATTCAAATATGGAAGAAACTGAATATTGTGGTTCAGAACGAATCCGGAAGGTCCGAATGGAAAAAAGGACGTAATCAGCATCTTTGAGATGTAGCCAAAAGAGTAGTTGCATTGTTTTTGGTTAAATTAACTGTCTTGAATTTAAATAAGCAAAAATTGAGACAAATTCCGTTATTTAGCTGTGATTGGTTGACTAAGTTTTCAATAGTATAGCGTTTAGTTAGTGACAAACCGATACTTTATTTGTTCAGAAACTAGAGGCTAGTGTTTTACCCTGAAAGTTGCCTGACCAACGATATTTGCCGAAAAAAAAAAGAACATCTCATCAAGAAGGATTATTTTATTCTGAACCTCATTCTGTTTAGTAAATCAACTCTTAAAATATTATGTCAAATAAACTGAACCGGTCGAGGGTATTAAACGTATCTTGCATTATAACTTAAAATGTACTTTTACTAACCTGCCAAGTAAACGCGTCTCCTCTGGACTTCTCAGATTCTAGTTCCTTAGCGGAGCGAGGGAAGCTGTTGCGCCATAGCAGTAACATTCTAGGAAGCAAGCCACGGACCACGGGCACACCTATTGACGAAGAAAATAGCATAACTATGAGTTTTCCAAACAATTTATAAAACAACGATTTTCCCACGACTCCGCTTGCCTTGCCTTTTCCACAGGAACCATAATTTTGGATAAAATTTATAATTCTGGAAGTCTGCAAAAGTGTAGCTTTTATCACAAATATATTTTCCTTAAATCAACCCAGTTTTCCCAGCAATTATTTACATAAGGGGCAATTTGGCAGTAAGGTGAATGTTCAATGTTAAATGTTGCAACGATTTTAGCTTTGGTAAATGTCCCGAAAGAGATATTAACACATTTTCGCAACTTAGTTATTTGTCTTACGTTGACTTAAACTTCAAGTATCAAAGTACCAAGGATGTTCTTTAGCTTACCTAGCGTGCAGATGGCGCCCACGATGAGCCAGCCCGCGTTGGTGCGCGCGGCGGTGAGGCGGCTGCTCTGGCCGGCGGAGCGCAGCAGCTGCTCGGCCGCGTTGAAGGCCACCTTGCCGCGCCCGTGCGGCACGCCCAGCGGCGACTGCCGCACGCCGCCCAGGATGGCCGCCAGAGCTGCTGAGTAACCTGCAACGACGATGGAACACTTTGTGGATATTCAACGTTTTTTGGCCTCATTTACGATCAAATAAGCAAAGCATTTTTGTTTCTCATCCTGCTTCCCAAATTATTAGAGGCTTTGCTACTGTACTTAGTTTGCGGTAAATGGCGACTAGGGAATGATTTAATTGGTTAAATATTGGCGACTAGGGAATGATTTAATTGGTTAAATATGACTTATGATAATAGTAGGTTTGCCAACAGAAAACGTTTTCATTTGTGTATATCATTTTCGTAGTAAGAAGATTGGATTAAGGTCTGTTATTTCGATGAGGATTTAGTAACTGACTTTACAAACAGGCTAGGCGAACATCTACTAGGAAATTATATTCTACTAATAAATACCAGAAATGTGGTGAGGCGTGGGCCTAGCGGCGTCCAGTGCGTCCACACACTTGTCTATGAGCGGCGTGATCTGCGACGGCAACGCCACGCACACGCAGCGGATACACCACGCGGCTGCTAGCCGGGCTGCTACGCAGGGGTGCTCTAGTACCTGGTGAACGAATTCACATGTTAAAAAGGTTTTATTGGTAGAGAATGTAGAAGAAAGAGCTTATCAATGACTGAGCGATTGCTACGGGGCAACTCTACATGCACGTCAAGTTTTCACAACCCACAGATGGCGTCACACAACCCCTTAAATCATAAAATAAATGTTTAGTGCAGAAATAACTCCGTCTCTCTCTGACACAGAAATCATGATGGATTTAAGACGTCATAATAGGTCGCCTGATCACCCAAACGGCAGCGAGGACCATTTTATCTGAGAACTTTTTTTTATAGAATTTATTTTACTAGCAGTTTTATTTTATTTTTTGTTTACTATTTTGATTGTCTTGTGCGAAACATTTTTCTTTGGTTATTAAAAATCTTTGCTATAACCAGTCTGACCTTTTTGGGCGCAATGGTAACGTGTGTAAGATTGAAAATCTTAAAATCCGGCTGTGTAGAGTTCAGCAGTCAATCTTTGGAGATAAATATTTGTTCGTAAAACTTGCCCAAAGCCGGGAGGAATGGAAAAAAGAAAAGAAGGCCTGTGCCCTGCCATGGGTGGGTTTAAAAATCCAAGTAAAAGTACTTATGTGTGTACATCTGCTAATGGCTAAAATTATTTGGAAAATTTTGAAATAGGATACTTTTTATCTCTTGGAATAATTTTCAACTTTTTGAGGGTGAAGCCGCAGGAAAACCTATAATAATATAACTTACAGTACAAATAGCATCGAGCATGTTCAGCGACGTATCAGACACCAGGTTCTGCACCGAGGTACCCAGCTGTAGCGCAAGTTCTCCTGCCTCCATCAGCGCGCAGACGAGTAGGTGCTGGCTGAAGAGGGTTTCCTGGGAAAGAGTGATTCTGTTTAGTGTCTTGACTATGGAAGGTCTATCCAGGGCGAAGGAAGGTTATGTTATAGCTTGTCAAGATATTTTATAAAAAGTGGGCATCTCTTGTCGTCAGTGGGCTAAGAGACTTGTATCTCGGGATCATGGGTCGGTTACCACTCTAAGTGGATGCAGCTGTCAAAGAAATTCAAATGAGATCCGGTACCAATCAATCGAGCGATCTTTGAGAGCAATCGCACGCGCCTGGTCAAATTGATGGGATGAAGCTTTAATTTAGGCTGTTTCTTTTCGTAGCAAGCTCGACTACTTAACATGGTGTTCGACTTAAGTATTATTGTAATTTTGCAATAGACCAGTTAGCTCTCAAATGCTGCTAAACGATGCCTGTCCATTGTCGCGGAGCGCTCACCTCTCGGCTCCGCTCCAGTGAACAGTCAGCCTTAAAATCGTGCCTTATAAATGGCAATGACCTTTGAACATCTCATTTTATCTCCACATACCTGGTTGCAATCCTTAGCGTTCTCGGGGTTGAAGTCGATGCTGTTCATCTGCTTGATAACGATCTGTATGATCTCGCGACACGCTGACGCTTGGGCCTTCTCTCCCAGCATCTTGCCGAGAGTGTTGCGGAGTATGAAGTTGATGCATTTTCTGAGAAGAGATATTACTTATCAAGATTTGTTTCGAGAATCTATATCCTAGTTCGGTATCATACGGATTGCGTAAATTAAAGCGATCTTAGGGATATTCAGTAGTTGACATAATACTTTTTTAAGTTTGAATTCCAAAGAATGAAAGACAAAAGGAATAATTATTACGTCTGAATGCACAGAAAAATCCTTTATTGAAATTGGGATTTTTTTAAAAGGTTGATTGTCGAGGACATTATGAGCGTCCTATTTTGGTTTACAAAAACTTTGAGTGAAACATAAATTAGAATTACGAAAGTAATCATACCTCGAATAAACAGCGTCGACATGTGAGCTAGCAGCTTTGGGATTGGCCACTAAGTCTAAAACGTGGTTGAGGAACGTAGTCATGTTGCGTTCCAACCACACTCCTCCCATATTCTGTACGAATACCACGTACGCCTGAAAAAAGAGCTTAATTATTAACCACATACGCCTGAAAAATTAAGAGATTATAATCAACTGTTTAACATAGCTTGTAAGTTAATAAGCTGTTTGGTTTATCTGTTTAGAGTTCACGATATTGGTGGAAAGAACATAGAAGATTCATCAGCGCATGTTCCTGATCCTGCTAGGGTTGAAGAATTTTTCGAAAGAGTCACCGCGGGCCTCGAACGCGGCGGGAATTAAGAGGATCACGGGTGGGTTTTAGTCAGTAAGTCTGATCCCGTCCGCACCGGAACCGAAGAAGTCATTTGATGATTTCCCATTCATAAAAAAGCTATGTTCCTGATAATAATGTACCGATCTATTGATAAATGAATTATTTCCAGACGAATATCATGCAGATAACAGGTAGTGCATAAAATAATCGCGTCGACACGCCATCATCGGGAATTCGCCCAATTGGATTTAAAATGTCACTTAACTTACCTACAAAAATTGTTCTTATATTGAATTTCAAGATAAGACCCAAACACACTAACTCATAAGGAATATTAAATTTTAAAAAGGCATCAATTGTCTGCAATACTTTTGAGTGAAAGAGCTTTGCAATGGTAATGTTAGTTTATAATCATCATCATCATCTGCCTAGCCTTTTCCCAACTATGTCGGCTCCCAGTCAAGCCGGATTCAGCTGTATACCAGTATTTTACGTGAAGCGGCTACCTACCAGACCTCCACAACCCATTAACTGAGAAACACGACACTTCTTGGCAAGACTGGTGTCAGATTTTCTGGCTTCTGACAATCCGTAACGACTGCCAAAGATCTCCAAATGACAGCCGGGACCAACGTCTTAACATGCTTAGTTTATAATATTGAATAAAATAATCAATTGTTTATTGGACTAAAATTGTTGTACAATCAAACATTTACGAACAACTATTATGCAACAAGATCAAAGACATATTGGAGAATAACAATCGCGTCTTTAGTATTTGAATTCTGGTATTCAAAGAAAGATTTAACTTGTGTTATGGGTACCAGGATTCTCACGCAAGTTTACATCAAGACTTACATCAGAAGCTGACTTTCGTGTCTTTGAAGTTGGACAAGTGATAGTTTGAACAACAGCCCGTTATGTGTGTGAGTGTGGTGAATGAGGAGTTGTGACTTTCGTGTGGTTGTGTTGGATGGTGGACTGAGAAGAAATTATGTGTAGGTCGCGTATTAGAGGAATAATAACTTAAGATTTTCTGTTTCATTTTAGCTCTGCATCTGTTACCACCCATACACCATTCTCTCACATTTCTGTAGCATAAACAGCCTTTTAACGTTCCCACTGCTGGGACACAGGCCTCCTCTCTAGGAGAGGGAATGGGCCGTAATCCACCACGCGGGCCCAGTGCGGGTTGGTGAATGTCACATATCTTCGAATGTTTGGTTCTAGGACATGCCGGTTTCCTCACGATGTTTTCCTTCACCGTTTTGAGAGCAGTGGTGATGATATTAAATACACAAAGTAATGCGCCTGGCTGGGTTTGAACCCGCAACCTACATTTCGTATGTCCGGGCCGCTACCACTCGGCCACCACTGCACATTTCTGTAGAATTGTGGCATAAATGGAGTAGATGGAGTAGTGTTTGTTGGTTTTATTGTATAGGTGACTTCCGATACCATTTATGGAGTATTCTTGATTACAATTTGTTTAATTTCAATAGAAAATCTATGATACTCACGTGTGTAACGCAAACGCGCACTTCCCGGTTGACTCCGGAGCTGGACTTGATGATCTCGCCCTTGAGGAAGGACGTGCCGCCGCGCAGGAAGGCGCCCATCAGCAGGTTCAGAGCCTCGTCCAGTGACACCACGTTCTTTGGCGGGTCTTTCTTTTGTTGGACTGCAAGAATTTGACCAGTACAATAGAGTAGTTGCCTAAAAAAATCTAATTAGTCCGTAAGATAGACCTCCCAAAAATATTGGACACGTATTTTTTATTTTTTCACGTAAACAAAAAAACGAAGACGATATAGTGCGTTGAAAACTCGTGTGACGTCACTCCGTGCGACGATTTTTACCACGCCCTGATGTCACAAGCCCCCGCTCATGATCTTTGAAGCTTTTTATCTTCGTCAATTTTTAGAGATTCCATAAAGCAAAAAATATGGGTCCAATATTTTTCGATAATCTAACTGACGGACTAAATAGGATCATATTTTTATTCCTCAGGAAACAACCCTATTGTATGGACTTCAAAAGAGACCTTGACCTCTGAGTTTGTTTCGGTGTTTCTTCTCAGGGTAGTCAGCTAGGACACCAGCCTCATCTAGTTTTTATAATTACGGCCAAAAAAGATTGACGTGTAAAAGTGTTTTTTACAACCTACTTACAAAATAAAAATCATTTATCAAGAGGGAACTAATTGTTAGGAAAGGGGTGTACTAGTTTTCTTATAGGATTGCACTGATTATTTTTAGGGGTTTAATGATACTTGAGAAGGGACAATTTTCTAGTTTTCAACTTATAAGTCTCAGTTAAGGTTCCAATTAATTTGCCTGGCCTATTCCTAGCTATGTCAGGGTCAACTTGACTGGATTTTGATGGAGCCACTACCAATTTGACTCCACAACCCAGTATCTGAGCAACACGATACCCATTAGCAAGAATTGTGTCCAGATTTCCTGGTTTCTGACTCATAACGACTGTCAATGATTTACAAATGACAGCCGAGACCAACAGCTTAACACACTTTCCGAGGCATGGAGCACAGTTAAGATCACCTATCCACGGACCGACCGCGGCAACCGTTGCTTAACCTTGAAAATTCTCCTTTTATATATTATTTAGCCACAAGCTCCTCTCATCTCCATTTGGCTTAATGTTTCACTTGCGTGGTTCAAATCATAGAGCCTCTTTAACGTGGCTACGGAGTTCTTTTTAGGGTTCCGTACCCAAACGGTAAAACTGGACCCTATTACCACTTCACTATCCGTCCGTCCGTCTGTCACCATGAACTGTATCTCGTGAACAGCATAAAATAAATATTATGGGGCTCCCATACAACAAACATGTTTTTTTTTTGCCGTTATGTAGATAACTAGCGACCCGCCCCGGCTTCGCACGGGTGCAATATTGATACTAAATATCTATATATTTTACATATAAACCTTCCTCTTCAATCACTATAATTAAATATATAAATTGTAAACTTACGTATTGTACACCCTAAGGAAACTTGGCCCAATTTTTTATTCATTTAATTAAGTAATAAAAAAAATCGGCGAAAAAATTCTATAATGGATAGAAAAAAATAATTAAATACCTGATTGAGCTCCAACTTTCAAT
Organism: Hecatera dysodea; assembly: GCA_905332915.2. Taxonomy (NCBI): domain Eukaryota; kingdom Metazoa; phylum Arthropoda; class Insecta; order Lepidoptera; family Noctuidae; genus Hecatera; species Hecatera dysodea. The sequence continues at coordinate 10,741,798 of HG995309.1, read as the reverse complement.
TTTGAATTCAGGTTGGTCACTTCGCCGGCCTGTGTTATAGCTATCAATGCACCAAGCAACTCTGCAATAGCGCACCTGAAAAACGAAGCAGTATGCGTTTAGTGATCACATTGTAAGTGGCAGTAGAAGTAAGACAAAAAAACATTAAATGTTTTTTTTTGGACTAGCAATAATTTTTGTATTTCGCCAATATCTTACCATTTCATGGCTACCCTACTCAGATTAAATTCAACTGCGGTAGAAGTAGCCTATGGGATCTCGTGAACTTGTGCTGCATTGATTGAATAAAAATAACTCCGACAAATAAAAAGGTGGATTTTAAATACGTTAGAGAAAAGTCACAAGATTGCGCAGGTCTCATGCAGGCAGCTGAAATAGTACCAAATCTGCTGGCGGCAGCCGCATCAGCGACCACAATAGCCTATCTCGCAGCCACCTCGGCAGAACATGCTTAAAGTATTCACTGAAACAAGCTCACCTCAAAGAGTAATCACTAGAATGCGCAGCTCTCAAGCAGGCGGCCGCAATAGCATCCAAGTCGGCGGGCGTCAAACGCATGAGCGGCAACAGATGGCGCAGCGTGTGCGCGGCGGCGGCGCGCACGGCCGCGGCTCGCTCCGACACGAGCGCGGCGCGGGCGGCGCGCGACACCTCGCGCACGGCCACTGGCGCTGCCGTGCCCATGCCCACGCAGATCTAGAACAATACTCTACATTTCAGCCTATGTTGTTTTCAAAATAACTTTAAGGCCTCTGCCTCGAATTTTGCGAGCAGCGGGGCGGCGGCGGCGGCGTCGCGAGAGCGGCAGGATCTTATGCGTAAAATCAAATGGACCGGTTCTCGAAAACAGCGGCGTGGGGGCAGGCAACGAGCGGTGCACTCCAGTCAAACCGGCCGCCGCCGCCGCCGCCCCGCTGCCCGCAAAATGTCATTGCTCTCATTTGGAGATCTTTGGCAGTCGTTACGGATTGCCAGGCGCCAGTAAATCTGACTCCAGTCTTGCCAAGAACTACAGTGTTAACCAGTTAATGGGTTATGGAGGTCTGGTAGGTAGGCTCTACGTAAAACTACTGGTATCCAGCTGAATCTGGTTTGACTGTAAGCCGACCCCTATATACGGAGTTGGAAGAAGGCTAGGCAGATGATGATGTTTACAAGATGACTGGGATGACACACGCATAGGGTCCCATGCGGGTGTATAGATGTCACATCATGTCATCAACAGAGTAGTATAAAACAATAAATTAGTAACACCCAGATTTCATAATAAACTTACGACGATTTGGCTGTCATGAGATTTTTACTGATTTTTTTTTCTGGGTATTATACAACACTATGAGTCTTGTTGCTCGAATCAAATGATTAAATTAAATTAAATATTATCTAGGAAACCGGCATGTCCTAGAACCAAAAATTCGAAGACATGTGACATTCCAACCAACCCGCACTGGGCCCGCATGGTGGATTACGGCCCATTCCCTCTCCTAGAGAGGAGGCCTGTGTCCCAGCAGTGGAAACATTAAAAGCCTGATTATATTCGAAAGAAAAAAAACATATTCAGTATCTACTCCTAAGATTTCGTGTAATATGCAATTCAAAGTCGGTTCACAATATTTTTTGCACACCGTTAGTTACCAAATTGATAAACAAAACTTATTTCCATAATGTATTCTAAAACATACCTAACTACGTAAAGTACTAAAAGTATGGAGGCCGTAGATAAAAACTACAACGCATAGACAACTGTTGTGATAAAAAAAAACACTGTTCCACCATCATTATACTGAAACAAAGTCCCCTCAGCGAGTTTATCTGTGTACCTGAACGCGATAAACTCAAAAGCTACCAAACGAATATTCATACGGTTTTACTAATACTTAGAGATTCACGAGGCAATTGGATATTGAAGGCGACGGAAAAATAATAAGCACACTGAGAGCATAAATAACGCTCTAGCTAACCAAATAAAGTCGACCGGGGCGGGTTACGGGTACTTATTTATTATAACTTTCTTCACGCGAGGCTAGTTAGCCTCGTGCGTAAAGTGCGTTGTGCGTAGTTACGCACAACGCACTTTTAAACGCTCGAGGTTTATGTGGTTTCTGTTAAACCTGCGCAGTAGAGAAGCGCGACCTTCGCAAAATTCGTGCCCTTTAGGGTAATATAGCAGATTCAATAAATAGCGTGTTCAGGATTCGTTGGACGCTGAATCCAAATAAATTGTAACGTTCAGTAAACCTATGATATATAAGTACAACAGTAAAAGCATTATAAAGTCAGAAAGCATACCTTTTCAAGAGTATTCATAATCTCGAGTCGTGTTTGCGACTCAGCGTTCTTCAAGGACTTGACTAGGGTTGACACAGTCTCTTCATAAGATCTACCCATCATCCGGCCGAGTTTCTCGTACATACTGCCCAAGCAGCATATGGCAGCCCTGAAAGAAGAACATAAACACGTGTGCTTACAAATACATGTTATGGAATGGCAGTAACAGCCTGTCAGTCACAATGACAGCTTCTTCAGAACGTTAGCCCTGGCTACGATACTGAAGTCAACATATAATATTTTCCTGGGTTGTTCTATTTGGAAATATCAGTCATATCAGTATAGATTTAGGAGGTGTGGTCAGATAATAGCATTATGCTCTCCTAGAGTTCTCCGAAACTGGATTTTTAATAGACTTTAAATTAGGAGGTTCTCAATTCGACTGAATTTTTTGTGTGTGTGTGTTACCCCATAACTTTGTACTGGGTGTCCCATAGAAATATAAAATACAGGAGAAGTGGCAAGGGGGCGTGTCGGCGTCCTCGCGACATGGTCCGGACGACCATGGCTTACGCAAATGGTCGAATCCGCGAACTAGTGCGCTTCCGACCGTGAGCGTGACAAGATATAAGAATGCCGTGTTGTTCAGTGGTTTCTTGTAAAAACCGAATCCTAAACCAAAACTTTGTTAATTATGGAATCACTTAACATATCAAAATACAAGTATTTTACTATATTTGTCTTTAAAATCATGAAAAACAACAAATCGTAAAATATTTCTTGCTTATACTATGTTATTTTTGTTTTTAAATGTCACAGCGACAATAACATATTACAATGAATACACTGCTCCTTAACCACTACCTAAGTTTGTCGCTAAGTGACTGGATAAGCATAAGCAATGTAAAAATTACAAAACGATACTTTAGCAAGCCGATGTATCGCATAGTACGGCCGCTGCTTCTTGCCGCGAGTTAGTGATGTAATTGTGCAGATACACTGTCGACAACAATGTCGATTGTTGAATGAAATATTACAAAAGTGTACCAGACTTTCTTAGATTTCATTAAATTTTAGGTAAATAATCGTTCAAGTGTTTTTGGCTTTGAATTATCGTATTTATGCCTTATCCTCGTGCTACTTCCTTACTTTTTATGGTAATTGTATTTTACTTTCGATAAAGTTTCGAATGCATTATAGTAATCGGCATATTTAAGATAATATATTAGTGACCTTTGCTTAAAATTAGTCAAAATATTCATGCTATTTATTTGTTATACATGGGCAGCATCGTGTGTGTAATAAATGCCAGAATCGATAACTTTCCGATTTAGTCAATCACTAGCGTATATGTAAAATAAATTGCTTTTGCACAGCACACCGTTGTTTTTGTGTGAGTAAGTTGTACGGTGTACGGTAAATACAGGCTATGCTTAGTACGATAAGGTTTATAATTGATTGTGTAGTACAGTCCAATTTAAGCAATGCGGGTGTGTGCGCGACTGCGTATCTATTGCTTTTACAGAACTGCATGCGTAGTAGTTGCCGGGTGGTAGGGCAAAACAGGAGACACAGGTTTCCGATACATTTTCGGCTACAGGGCATATCTCCTTGTTTATTATATCTATGGGGTGTCCCGATTTTGATGATTCTTTTTGTATTCGAAAGCTAGTGCTTGTCATGTGATCCCATTTAAATAGATTGAGATCTGACGACTAGTATTTGAGTTATCCCTAATAATGCGTGGCTTAGGGTACATTGATGATGTTTTCATTCGATCTTGTCGATGTAAAATGAAAAAATAAAATTGTATACGATGGTTTGGAAGAGCCTATTAATATTTCAAGGTGGTCCCTTTTTAGTTTGGTAAAGATCTGATGAAGAACAGAGATGATAGGAAACGGAACTCTTCAATAAATGATAGCAAATCTTTCGGGATTGCTGAAATCACATGTTTGTTTATTGTTTACACCATTTTATACCGTGTACGCTGTGCTGGGTACGTTTTAGGTGGGGGAGGGGTGTACCACTAAAAAGTGAACTAAAAAACTTTTTACAGAAAAAAACAACCCACTGCTAAACAAAAAAAAAAGTATAAAATAACTTTAATTTCGGAAGTCGGTGTAACTCCGACGACCGAGATCCGAAATTAACGTTTTTGTAAAAAGTGTTTTTTTAGATGCAAAGTAGCCTTTGGCACTCAAGAATAATGTTGCATTTTATTAGAGAGAGTTCAAGATATGCGCTTCAGTACTTAGTGATCCTTCCTTCCTTTCACAAACATTTAGTTTTACCTCTTTACAATAGAAGTTAAATCGACTTTTCCTACCCCTTTCGTGAAAACGAATAAACATAGTGTTACATACTCTTTGAAAACAAGCATTATGTTGTGAGGAACTGACATAATGCGATCATAAATATAATCCTTAATAAGCTCATTATGGACATTCTCTACTGGAGTCTTATGTAATGCATTATGTATCCCGTGGGCAGCGCCTAACAAGCTTATATTCTATAAAACATGCGTAAAATTTAATAATACTTTGGTGTTGTGTAGCAACACTCGTTAGTAAAGCTTACTTTTAAAATTTCATTGAAATATCACAAAACATTGGTACATAACTTTAAAAGGTTAAACTTATGTCACAACAATGATATAATTAAGCTTTATTTGACTAATTGCACTCTTTTATAGACATAATAAATATGGTTAAATTCTAAAAATAGCAAGATCTTATTCAGATTTGACTAGTACAGAATGCTAGAAAATCTAATAAGGCACTGCCGCACTGCCAGGCGTGCCGTTAGTTACATGTATTTATAACAAGTTTTTTACCTGCAAGAAATTCGAAAATGATTAAGTACTACCACAATAAAAAGTACAATGCATGGTTTGTCTACCCATGCTCTAAACTTCATCCAAATCTGTTCAGCCGTTGTGGCGTGATTCATTGACAAACATACAGACTATAGCATTTTTAATCTTTCAGTTTTCAATTAAGCCTTGTTGCCTAGATACTTATGCTCTGTGCATTGCAAACATTATGTAAAAAAATTGTCTTGTTATATTACTGACACACTTTTCCTAGCTACTATGTACACTGCTCACTATTCAAACCTATTGAGATTATATAATACTGCTTTGTTCATGTATGTACTAGTACTGACCTTTTGTGATGGCATTTAGAAATGCTTAAACTATGGGACTATTAGGCGAGTCCCATGGGACGAAAAATTGGGTGAGGGGTAACTTTAAGTGGACATATTTTATAGAGGATATTTGTTTATGTTTTAATACTATTTTGCGTGAAAAAATAACCATCTATCTATCAGGGTTTGGTTTTCGCAGTTAGGCCTTAAGATAGTTCATTGTGCATGGGCCATGGGGAGAGTTATTCCAACTAGTAGACGTCCCCCAAGAAGCAAATTAGACCCCTTAGATTGTTCAGAATGTCTGTTAGTGAATTTGGTGAAAATTTGACTAAGAACTTTGGAGATACCTAAACTTCTTAATCAAATTGAGATGGGACCAGTCCACAAAAATACTCGTCCAATCCAAAAAAGAATCATACAAAACAGTTGAGAATTGGCGAAAGCATCGCTGAACAAACATAGAAAAAAAAATCAAGCAAAACATTCGAATTAAAAACTTCCACCTTTTTTAAGGTTAAACATGTGTGTGTGTATGTTTGCAAAAAGTATAATCTATGGAAGTTCTGATCTAATTTGGAAAATTCTAGATTAGAGCTGCTCTTTAGTCTAGTTATTTTATTGTGCCTCGTAGACGTTGTTCAAATACAAACATTCACATTTGTTCGGCAAGCCCAATCGCGACGTCGCGGGCGGTTCACCTACAAAAATGTAGAAGGCGCTTCCTAGTTTTGCCGAAAAATTCATATGCCGATTCGCGCGATAATCACTTCGTATTAGGACGGCACCATAGACTACTTTTAAACCTGGCACATAACACACAAATTGATTAGCATTCGAACAAAAATGAATACTCACAGTCTGGTCGGCAAATAAGAAGGCGAATCATCTTTAACCTTGATGATGTCATTACACTTGTTCACCGTATCAAAGAGTAAGAAGGTGTCTCCAACAGAGAACAGTGTGGCCAGGTTTCTGGCTAGCAACCTCCTTGCTGGTCCACCGAGGTTCTCACGAAGGAGGTTCACTAGCTGAGCCACTAGTTTTTGCTGGCAACTTTTTATGTCAGACTGTCAGACAAAAATAGAAGATTAACATTAACAATTTGTTTACTCTTTTTTTTATTATTCTTGAAACTGAATATCTAAACCTTAAGCTTTAACGGCCGAATCCAATAACCGATCTATCACATACTGGAGATAGAAAAACAAATGAAACAACAGAAAAATGATATAGGTTTTCTGTTGTTTCATTTGTTTTTCTATCTCCAGTATGTGATAGATCGGTTATTGGGTTCGGCCGTAAGTCATCTGTTTATCCACAGCTTCAGGTAGTACATTTCAGTTCACTTCCAGCTCACTTCACCTAAGTTTTGCACAGTAACATCATGAACAGCCACACCCACACACACTCAATCAAACCAGATCATTTGCATGAGCAAATAACAATATGATAGTGAATTTGCACTTAGATAATGATTGATTATTGATTCCTATTTGTTTTAAAATATGAAATATTTTATTTCATCCCCTTAAGGCAAAAAACTTTTATTATTTTACATATGTAAAAGTAATGATGTGAATTGTATTCTCACAGTTACATATTACTGTATTCATTTAACATTACAATTTTACCTTATGTGCAGCCACAAGCACTTTGTCAAGGAACCGGAGCCATTCAAATATAAAATGTGGTTTTTTGTCATCAGGCAGCTGCTGCAGTGCAGACTCATTCAGAGTCAGGGAGTGGGACACCTCCATTTTTCTACAAACATGATAAAAAACATAGGTCTAAAAAAATATTCTTCATATTTTTCCATTAATATATCTTACTCAACAGAACAGTCTGTCAGGGCTTTCAGCTACTTCTTCAATTGAATTATATTTTATTGTATCATTATAAAATATTAACATCTTTATTGATAAAAGAACCCTTAATTAGAATATTGTCCCTTAGCAAAAAACACCGCTCAAGTCATTTTTAATAACTTTTGACAAAAGTAAATCGATTAATGAGATAAAGAGAGAAAAAGTGTAACCTAGGGCGCTGCTGTGACAACCTTTTAAGTTTTGCCTAGGTTTGGTTTATTGCCAAGTATAGTTTATATCAGTTCGATCGGTGACAAAGAGTTCTATTTCCATCACATTATTTGTGAAATAACTGGCAAAAATGACTTGAGCGGAGTTGTTTGCTAAGGAATGATATGAAGTCTTACAAAGTAGGTGCATTTGTTTTAGTTTTAAAAGTTGTCTTCAATAATTTAAACTTTGTGTTATGTTGAGATTGCAAATTCTATTTGTGAGTTTTAAATAGTTAAGTTGTAAGTCTAGCCACAAATATTACTAAGGTAAAACATGTATGGGCCTGCGGATGGTGAGCTATGGGTGGCTTGTCGTCCAATAGCAACCAGGCCCGGGTCGACGGCACGTCGTGTTCTACTGAATATGTCAGTGTAATTATAGAAATACTAAGTCCTGCCTACAACCATATGAAAAGTTTTATACTTTATCCTAATCCATGTTAAGGTGTGTCATGTGCCATATTTAATTCAAATCCATCCTGCTGATAAAGTGTGATGATTAATATCCATCTACACAGCCAGATATAGGTGTAAAATACGCCACCTGGCCATGTGAATTACCAATGTTTTTCAGTATTTGAATTACCTTACTTACAGGTGTTTGATATTATTTACAACTTATAGTATAGTAAGTCCAAAAAAGTAGAAACATTTTAGCAATAGAAAGCAACATCTGATTTTATAGAAGCAATGTTTATACTAAGCAATTTGAAAAAGGTATAATTTTTTAAATTCTCAATAGAGAGGAAAAAGTCAGAACATTATTACTGGAACCCATTCATAAGTGTTCTGTCCAGATTCTCTGGGCTCTTAAATTTTTACTAGATCCCTTGTCAATTGATTGATCTATATTGTACCCAATGTTTACTCATGAGCTACCACAAACACTATAAACCTAGTTTCACAAACTTGCTTTTTTACTGCGTGCGAAAACAATAACGAGCGTACCTCGTTGCGCTCACACAGCGGAGTTTGTTTATTATAGTTAATTATACCCAGCAATGGCGTCAACGCGATGAATCAACCGGAGACTGATAATATTACACAGAAATCAGCACAGGGTCATGTGGCACAGTTCAGGATGAAATATAACACGTCTACTTATGAATAGATCTAATTAAAATGTTACAAACCAATAAACGTAGGTAGGAAGTCGTAGAAAACACAACTTTCACATATTATGCTTAGGAAAATGGTGAAGAAACACACCAACAAATAACTATTTAATAGCTTATAGTTAAAACTTTTAAAAGGGTACAGTGTTTACGACACTAGACTGGTAAAATATTAAATAAAAATACACAAAATCCACTGATCACTCGAACACGGTGGAAAGCAAAGACTACAATTTAATATAGGTGGAAAGTGACAGCAGAAGACAGTAACTGAGTGAATGAATGTCTGAATGAATAAATCAAATGTCACAAACATGATTGAAAGATTAGAGTGCGGACAAAACCCGGTTTTATTATAAAACCGTTAGTGAGCATCAACTTGCTTATCCAAAACTCTTGTGGCTGTTATTATTGAGCCACGAGCTCCTTCAAACCATAATTAGCTTAATTATTATAAAAATACCTTTATATATTGTAACAATACCCTTAGGTTGCGTTTTTTTTTCTCAAATTATTCTCCTCCATAGTCTTTGTCTTTCGCTTCTTTCTTTTGGCTGCTGTTGACCTAAAGGTCTTTGTTACCAGGTCATTAAATTAAAAAAAAAAAAAAAAAATTTGGCTGCTGTCAAACGTCACGTCAAAGTCAATGTGTCGTCGATTGTCCGACGCTTTCGAGAAATAGTTTCAATAAAAAAGTCTCGTTAGCAAAGTATTTAAGATTCTACCCGTATAAGCAAATAATAAACTAACACATGGTTCCGTGAAGTTTTTAACCGTACCAGAAAAAATACAATGAATTTAACCTTACACGTAGCCTACGTGTATTGTAAGAAGCCAGTGCTAAAGCATTAGAACAATATCAATGATTAACATGAGTGCCCAGCAGAGCCCGGCGAACATGCAGTCCGTGGACAGAGAAAAGATATTTACGTGGATCCTGGAGTTGTGCAATCCTGAGACGCGAGAAAATGCGTTACTCGAGCTGAGTAAGAAGCGCGAGAATGTGCCGGACTTAGCGCCCATGTTGTGGCACAGTTTTGGCACGATCGCCGCGCTGCTGCAGGAGATTACCAACATTTACGTAGCCATGATTCCGCCGACACTCACGGCTCACCAGAGCAACCGCGTCTGCAACGCCTTGGCGCTCATGCAATGCGTCGCGTCTCACCCCGAGACCCGTTCGGCCTTCCTACAAGCACATGTACCGCTATTCCTTTATCCTTTCCTCCACACTGTTTCCAAAACACGTCCATTCGAATACCTACGCCTTACTAGCCTTGGAGTTATCGGAGCTTTAGTCAAAACAGATGAACAGGAAGTCATAACTTTTCTGTTGACCACTGAAATAATACCACTATGTCTACGTATCATGGAGAATGGATCTGAACTTTCCAAGACTGTTGCTACATTCATTTTACAGAAGATATTGCTAGATGACAGCGGACTTTGTTATATTTGCCAAACATATGACAGATTCTCTCATGTAGCTATGATATTAGGAAAAATGGTATTATCTCTGGCCAAAGACCCTTCTGCTCGCTTGCTGAAGCATGTTGTGAGATGTTACCTACGCCTGTCGGACAATGCAAGAGCCAGAGAGGCATTGAGACAATGTCTGCCAGACCAATTGAGGGATTCGACATTTGCAGCATGCCTCCAAGAAGATAACTCCACTAAGCACTGGTTGGCTCAACTGATAAAAAATCTAGAAGCTCAGCCACCGCCAGCCAGTCCAGCACCACAGAACATGTGAGCCTTGACTTTCTGACACATGCCCACTATGGACAATAAACAATAAGTAGTGCAGTTTTATATACTAATTAAATAAAATATAGCTAGCATAATTACACATCACTGCTTCATAAAACTGTTGTTGGTCAAGTGTATATTTTATTGCAGAGATGTATGAGAAGAAGCCTCATTATGGGCTGAGACGATGATGAATCCTAATTATTATTATTGGATGCACAAGTGTGGATATTTTGTTCTAAAACAAGCATATTCATTAAGCTTGAATAGACTGACTAGACAATGATCACACACTTGCAGTGCACTTGTAGTTCTCATAAAGTATTATATTAGGTCCTTTATGAAATTCTGGAAATTTCAACAAGGATGTATTGTGTTTGATTCTATAGTATGATAAGCAATACTATAAGTGCTACTTTTTGTTATTGTTTATAGTGGGCCTGTGAGCCTTTTAATAATCCCCAGATCAAATCTGTGTTTATTCATATATTCTACAGATTTGGACTGTTATAATTTTATTTTGACTGACATATCCAATGATATTTTCAAATGATTAAATTCATTAATGTACTGACAAAATTTTGTCTTTTTAAATGTTATAATAAGTATTACACAGTCTCTTACACATTATTGTATTATTTTTTAGGTACAAAACAAGGTAAAATTTGAAGCAATGCACTAATTTTGTATGCAGTCGTAGTGGACTAGGAATAAACCTTTTTATTATTTCAATTCGTTTGTTTTCTTTTAAGCCTACCCCCATTACATGAAGATAAAAGTAGCTCATAACCTAATAAATTTAACACACCAAACATCAAAAGGGTACCCTTCAATCTGTTTAAATCTGAATATAACACCCATGTATAGCAAGTTATTTCGGATGCAAAGTCCCGTCTTTACCATAAGGGCACACACACGTTTGCTAGGTGATGAAAGATTTTCAGCATGATTCACCAAAGAAACTTTGTTTATTTGAACCGTCAAAAGAAAATTTAACTTATCTTAAATGTGGTTGCAACTTTTCCGAACTCTTGGATCTGTCGATCTATAGTTTTAATATACATACTTAGTTTCGACAGCATAAGAGTTCCGATCTGGCTTCGCTCACATGATGAAATATTTTCAAGTTTTTCTGTATAATTAAACAAATTGTTTGACAAACAGAAAATCGACCTATCCGAGAATGGGTGCAAAATATTCCGAAGTCGCTTTGCTCGCACCTTTTTTTTCTCTGTATGGGTAATCATCAAATGACTTCTCCGGCTCTGGGAGGAGCGGAAGGGAGTGTCAGACTTTTACTGACTAAAACTCACCCGTGATCCTTCTTGTGCCCTTTGCGTTCCAGGGCCGCGGTGACTCTTTCGAACAAATTCCGCAACCCTAGCAGGCACTGACCCTATGGGGCCCCCGTCTTCTTTGCTGACGGCTCTTTGAGGCGCGCGTGGAACACGACGCGCCGTCGACTCGGGCCTGGTTGCTATCGGACGGCGAGCCACCCATAGCTCGCCATCCGCAGGCCCGCGCCTACGGTGGCCGGGAATCGCCCTGCGTTTCCCGACGCCAGGGGCATCTTCTTCTTCTTTGATGTGAGGTTTCCCTCTCTCGCACGCGTTCCGCTTCCCATGCCTCCTCGCTCCATGGTTTGAACCAAGGCCGGACGCGAGAGGTCACCGCCGCCAATCGCCTCGACGAGGCCATGGCGGTGCCCCGCCCAAGCAGGGCAGACCTCCACCGTATGCTCCACCGTGTCTTCCGGGCGATCCACACAGTGTTAACACCCGGACGTGTCCTCCCGTTGGATCCGACACAGGTACCTCCCGAAACAGCCGTGTCCCGTGAGCATCTGCGTCAGGCGGAAGATGAGGACGCCGTGGCGTCTGTCCAACCACTCCTCAAAGAGGGGACTTATCGCCACAATGGTGGCGTGCCCAGCTTTGCTCGCACCGGGATCCATAGTTTTCATAATACGTTGCTTCGACAGCATAAGCTAAGGAGTAAAATTTATCGAGCTGGCTTCGCTCGCTCTATCATACTTTATTTTTTTGAAAAATTACCATTACATAACATCATTTTTTGTTGATAATTAAGATACCTATTTACATTATAAATACTCCAATGGGTAGTGCGGTTACGTGGCCATACCTACGGAAATCAGCTACTTGTGCTCCGATACTTTCTTGGCCGGTTTTCAGTTTTCCAAAAAGGCCTAGACTCGAAGTGTACCCAGGGGCCCCTGCATAAGCTAAGACGGCCCTGCAGGTGCAACCACATACAGGCAAGATGTGAATGTGAAAATAGGTTGAATGACAAGTATCCATTAAAATTTGGTACCTACCTCTATAATCTCTCGAAGTCATTCCGAGAAATTGTGGAATAGCAATAGTAATTAAATGAATTTAAAAATTCCAAACTCTAGGACGGAACCCTGCTGGGTGGGGCTCCTATTTCTGCCTATTGGGTTCTAACATGAATGGCATGACGGGAGCTAAGTTCGCTGCCTGGATTCTAGCTCCCGTCCCGTGTCCTATGTTCCGCTACTTGGCTAGGCAAGAAAATCCGATAAATTGAGATCCGTTCTCTGATTGGTCGTCATTGATATGTCGTCAGTTTATTTCGGTGGTTAATCTTACGAACTATCCGGTGACAGATACACAAACAGGAGCCAAGCGGAAAAATACTCTATGTTAGACAATATAAATGACAAGCCTAAATATAATCGGTAAAAGAAGAAAGAGGCGTTGCAGCCCAGTGATTCAATAGGTGAGTGGTTCAATCTTTTTTTTTTTTATAAAACGTTGCCCCACACTGGTATGTACTCCTGTATCGTGATTCGTGGGTGCGTTCACAAACATGTAAACTCACATACACAAGACACCCAGACCCGGAACAATTATCTGTAGGCCATACAAACATTTGTTCCGTGCGGGGATCGAACCCGCGACACGTAGCGCAGCAGCCGAACGCTCAACCTCAAATCTAGAATAAATACACACACACACACACACAGGGTCCATAATGATCTAAAATTATGTTACATATTTTATAGGTACCTACCACCTAAGTTCGTATTGTGGAATGCAAATAAATGTACCTATTGAGTATTGAATAATTTATAACTAACTAGTATGGTGATCTGGAGGACTATCTCTCTCAACACATTCTAATTGCAGTACCTAAAGATACACCACGTCGTTGTGTATTAGAGTTTGTTGGATTTACAGCTGTACGATCGTTAATAGTGAAGGTGACGTTTCGTCAATGTTTAAATTATTTTATCCATCGTCCGTAAGTCGCTTGGTCGCTAGCTTGTTCCATTCCGATGCGGAGATCGAAATCATGAATGAGCGACTATTGTACTGGATGCTCCTGAAAACGAAGGCCCAGCTCTACTACACTATACTAGTATGCATATCTACTACTAAAGTGGAGACGAGATATGTTTTGAAAAAAAAAAAACAAATGAATTATTTAGATTTAACCATCTCTCTGTCCGTCAGCTCTGGTGTAGGTATATGATTAAGAAATCAAAACAGCGATAAGTGAGCTATGCCTTCAAGAAGGCGGTGGCGGCGCGCAGCCGAAACGTCAGAAAATAGATATGTATCAGCCAGCCGCGGATCTAAGGGGGGGCAAACCGGGGCACTCGCCCCGAGCGGCAGTGTCATGGGGGCGCCAAATCCTCGAGACAAGAATTCGAAATATCGAACAAATGAAGCCTCTTTTCCTACAATATCATACATTGGTTTTTATCAAGTAATCGAATCTTAATCTACACCACATTTCCACTTATATTATAAAGAGGAAAGATTTGTATTTTTGTGTGTGTGTGTGTGTTTGTCTATACAGTCTATACTAATAGTATAAAGAGGAAAGATTTGTATTTTTGTATGTAACGAATAAACTCAAAAACTTCTGAACCGATTTCAAATAATCTTTCACCATTAGAAAGCTACATTCACCTTGAGTAACATAGGCTATAATTTATCCCCGTATTGCCACGGGAACGGGAACAACGCGAGTGAAACCGCGGGGCGCTGCTAGTTAGATAATAAAACGTTTAAATCGATTAAAGGATTATTATTTTAACAAATGTTCACAAAAATGCTACTAATTGGCAGTTTTTCTCAAACACTGAAGGGACGGGGCGCCACAATCAAAGTTCGAAAAAATCGTAGATCCGGGGCTGGTATCAGCAGCATTTTGCACCTCTAGCGCCACCACGAACCAAGATAAGCCGCACGCACTAGGCATCTCCGCATATATGGGGTGGTTACACCCTAGGAGTAACTATTTAGTAATCTGTGCCCTAGGTAGCTGCTAAGAAACTCTTCTCTCCGATTTGAACATTTCCATTTTGGTGGAGCCCAGGCCTTACAGTTAGGTAACGTAGTGCCTACGCTAGGCTTAGGCACCTGGAGGGGTGCAGTTGCATCCTCTGGCATTAAATATTGAATGAAAAATCATTCAACACAAAAATTAAGTACCAACATCAAAAAGTCATCAATTTATTCCTAGCATACGTCAGACGAGGTGCTAAACCCCCTTGGAGCTCTCGGCGCTCGCGGCTCACTTAGTTTTATCTTAATATGACGCAGTGAGCAAGCTAAAGAAGCACCAAGGGCACATGAGCAAAGGTGAAATTTTGATGAAGTAGGTAACGTACCGGATCTAAAAGTAGTTTTTTCAAGCTTCTTGATTGTTGGGAAAACAAACTGACAACGACACTTTGATAAATTTTATTGCAACATGTGATAGCAATGGTTTCAGAAGTCAGGCCCATGGACGTGAGCCCGAGTCAGGGCCCATCGTTTGCAAGAATGAATGTTCAGATTACTTGTATCATACGATTCGTTTCTATTTCTTCGACTCCGAGATTTCCTCGAAATCGATGACGATGATGTGGATAAATCCGTTGGATCTTGGTGCATGATGTTGTCTCGCTGATGCTTACGTCGATCATCTATCATATCCTGAAACTGTGTACCACAAGAGACTATGTCACGATCTGGTGAGCAGGCTTTATCCACATACATATGACTCCATTGAATCTGTGTTTGAATTTTCTTATCGCTCGCTTTACAATTAATTTTTCTAGGAGAACATTTGCAACTATCCCGTCTGCGAACGATTGTCATACATTCGTTATCACACTTCAAAGGCTCATCCACGGGAAGTGTGTTGGCTGCTTTAGTTCGTTTTGTACATATATCATTGGACCGAATACTCGATCGAATTGGACCAATGAAATCACGCGAAGTGAAATGTGGTAGGTTACTATGGTTGGATCCCCTTTTCGGTGCCGTAAGAATTCGCGGTCGGTGGTCTGATGCATGACGTCTGCTATATCCAGAACCTGATGTACTCGGCACACCTTTTTTTGAATGCGTCCTAAACACGAATGGACCAAGAGTGGAACTTTGTAAGGCAGGCTCCACAATTTCATTACACAATCTCTGAGCTATAGACATTGGCGGCAGCTATTTGGAATATTTCACTTTACTAATCATTATATTATGATCTTACCAGTACTTTTTAGGTCGTATGTAGGTACATACTTTCACCACATTTTAGTTTTATATATTTAAAGGCCTAAGTATGTGGTTTCTAGGGTTGTAAGGTCTAAACTAGATATTTTGTTTTGATTTCTATGTAACTATGCCATTTTTAGTGCAACCGCACAGCGGGTTGACCATAGAGTATAGTAAGTATAAAAAGGAAGGAAGGGTTGACAGACAGAGCAAATAGTAATAATATATGTGACAGAGTGTAGATTTATAGTCTGTAAATTTATTTTTCTTCTCTACTCATACATTTGATTTTACTTCCGGGTTGTATCTACTTTCGTATCAGCAGGTAAAAAGGCACCTACGTAGGTTTATAATTTATATCTTTATCGCCGTTGTAGTGAGAAATCCACATTTTTCCGTTGTAGTGCAGTAAATTGTCTCAATTGGCGTAAGTTTAAAGTCAATAGTATGCAGTTCCCCTCGGCCTTTGCAAAGAGCAATATCACAAACAGAGCAGGTGACGCAACGCTCGGCACTCGGAAGATCGTTGGCCACAAAGCGTGGAATTAACAAAATAACACAAGCCCTAGCACGAGATTTTGCACCTACGTAGTCGTATCACTGTGCAATGCCATGTGTGCGTACAAAACACAATTAGGCTATTATGTTTTAACGACTGGGTCAGAGGACAGAGGCCTCCTCCTTCTCACTGGAGCGGGAGTGGGCTGTGCTCTCATATTATTATTATAGGTAGGTACTCTTTGGGGCTGTGCCTGTAATCCACCACGTGGGCCTATGCGTGCAGATTGGTTGATGTTATGTTTTTGAATACCTACTTAGCAGTGGCGTGCAGTGGTTCGAGTTAGGGTAGGCCAGAGAAAATGTCCAAATAAATTTTAAAAAATAACCACATTATTCAGGGTTGATTTTTAATGAAATGATTTTTTTTAATTTTTTTTTAATTGCCTATTTAAAAAAAAAAAACAAAAAAAAAGACACCAAATTTCAACCCTGAATAATGTGGTGTGTTTTTTTTTGGACATTATTTTCTGGCCTACCCTAACTCGAACCACTGCACGCCACTGCTACTTAGATCTGGGATACATATTTCCTTCGCCGTTTTGAGATCAGGAAAAGGGCAGCGGTGATTCTTTCGAACAAATCTGCAACCGAGAGTTATGTGCCTGCCCGGCCACTTTCGACTCTTAATTCGGGGACGAAACAACTGGGGTCACTCTGAATGTGTTTGGAAGGAATAATTTGACAATCATAAAACATTTTATCAGTAAAGACATGCGAAAACAATGCACACTTTTTGTTTGTCATGCGTTTTGACGCATAAGAGGTATAGGGAACGTGCACGAAGTAGACTATGCCATCTAGCGTTACAAATTTGAAACTTATAAGTAAAATATACTTGACATTAACGCATCTGTGCTGCCACCTATAGTTTCTGCACGTTCCCTAAATGTTAATGAGGGTTTTCAGGAAAATGTATAGGTACATAGGCGAGAGGTCTTCTTCCTTGAAAAAGTGACTTTGAGTTAAACATGACGTTGATGTCAGTTTAACAAATCGATACTGGAAATTTGAACTTAAGAGACATATCGGCATTTAAAATAATTGTGCCCTATACTAAGGAACTATTCATATAGAACATTTCGGCTTTTTGGTTAAATGTCCCTTACGTTAATTGATACTTCTGGCACAGATAATATAATAATACAGCTTCTGAATGGCTTCTGATATCAAAATGTCAGAAAAAATTACGGTTTGACAGGTGTATGGAACTGGCACCTCAGTGCTGCCACCTGGTGTTCGTCATTTCAGAAAACCCTCATTCCATGGGCAGCACTTGTGAAATGTGCTGCATTCCAGATATACGAAACCGCCATATTTTAAGCTTTTTTGTGACTGCCGTCAAAATGCATTGACTTAAAAAAAATATAGACTGGAAATACCTACAAAAAAAGGGTGCATACCTACAACGCATAAAATGGCTGCCATTGCTAGGGTTGAGTCAATCAAGGTGTTACTACAACGAGTATCGATACTAGTTACGAGTTCCACTAATTTATCAGAATATACCTAATATTATGTACTTAATTAAAATCCGTTGTAAACAGAAATAGATGAGTAGGTTATCTTACCTTCTACTATCTATACAAATAAATGAAATTGAAGTGTTTGTCCGGGGCTAATCTCTGAAATAGCTGTACAAATATTGACGGGATTTTTACTGGCAGATATGTTACAAGGAGTAACTGAGGCTACTTTTATTTTAGAGAAATAAGTAGGGTACCGCGCAAAAAAAAGCAATTAAAATTATTTTTGCTTTTGGTAGCCAGGATGGCTATAGGCTATTTAACATCACCCTAAGACCCTTAGCCTCTAACCATTTTTTCTTTAAGCCTTCATTTTTAGGAAACCTATAAAAATTAAAGTATTTTTAAATCATTTTGGTAAGAGCTGCTAATATGTAACTAAAACAAACATAAAACATTATAAGCTAGGTGCACGGTTCCAATTAGCTGTTTCCTAGTGCCGGCAAGAAACTACATGATTACTCTTTTAGAAATAATTAGCTTTTTCAATGTTTTCTTAAGATTTACGTAAAATATTTTGATTTTGGTGTGAAGTGTGAATCACAGGCCGGACCTAGCTAGGTCACTCGGACCGAAAAAGACGCAGGATTATTTATGTTAACATCACAGAATATACCGATATCGTTCCAGCGGAGGAACTAGTTTCGTATTACCGCAAGTCGGCAACGGTACAACACTATTTCATTATGTAAACAAACGAATGAATAAACAAATATAATAAAAAGGCCTGTTATGTGTAAATGAACCCAAATATCAATACTTTAGCCATAAATTCATGATTGCGTTACAATAGTATCACCGAATGTGTTTTATTGTGTGTATTAATGCATGAAAACCGGCTACTAACCTGTGCAAAGACAATTGAGGTTGATTTTGATTGTTTCTTGCACCACACTTCACAACACAACACACAGGCATGTTGGATTTATGTTTTGCAACATTTACATGCAGTTTTAAAAGTAAAATTTCTCGTAGTTTTCTCGCAAATCTCAATAATATTAGAAGTAAACAACCATTTGACAGCGTAACTACCATGAATTTGTCGCATTAAATGGCTGCAAGCTGCAACGGCACTTAGGCCCGGCGCCCACTATCGGCATCAGCACGGCTGAGGATTTTAGGTGATAAAAAGCATTGTACCTACTTAACTTCATAGCAATAAAGTAGAAGTTAGCCTCAAGCATACCGAAGCGGTATTTTTTTTACTACGATCATATATCATGGAAATTTCTACTTTATTGCCATGAACTTAAAGTACAATGCTTTTTATCACCTAAAATCCTCAGCCGTGCCGATGCCGATAGTGGGCGCCGGGCCTTACCTACAACTGTCTCTACATCACGACAAAATGTTGCCATAATTAGCAACAACTTAAATATAGTTGTCTCTTTTATCAAATAGGATTATCTCACTAGAAAGAATGAGACATAACGATATTTCAAGTTCTGAATCATATTTCACTCATATTTGTATAAGCAAATGTATGTATAGAATAACGCAGCGTCTCCATATTTTTCCCATCTCAATGGTCAAAATGTCAATCATGTCAATGTGACAGGTCTGAGTGATTGACCGTCTGACACTCTGACTATGCGCGAGCAGCGCGAGCTACACGGTTTTGTTTTCGTGTAGACTTGTTGCTATAAAAAATACGAGATTTTATTCTATTGACTCGAAATTAATGAAAACTTGTACTGCATACTGACAAATAAAGATACGATGTGGGTCTTTGGGTACGGATCTTTAGTATGGAAAGTGGATTTTAAATATGAATGCAAGGTTGTAGGTTATATAAAAGGTTACTTGAGGAGATTTTATCAACACAGCATTGATCACCGAGGAGTACCTGGTAAAGTAAGTATCTAAAAAAAGGTAGGGTACATCGTGTATCTTATGATTATAGAGATCGCGCCCTTCATGTAAGAGGGCAGATCAATATGCCTATTTCTACGATCACCACATAGATGCTCTCTTCGCTTCGTCCAGAGTTTTCTCTGTCTACTGGACCTCACGCAAGGTAGGTTAAACTCGAGCCTATCAAAATTTATAAAATAGGTTTCATACTGCACACACACAACATTGTCCTGTTAGAAAGACATCACTATTGAAGTTTCTGGCTATTTATATTTGAAAAGAGTCCCGTTTTGGCATTTCCACTGCTGCAACTTTTAACCCCAGCGGTCACGAGGATAATTATGCTCTCATATAACTATAATATACTATAATATATATAGTATATAATAAATAAATAAATAAATAAATAATCATGATTACGAAGGTGTGTGAACCGTGTGACACATTAAAATCGCAATGGTTATATAAGGTGTTATATTAAATATTATTTGATTTTCTAGGACCAGACTTCCTGGAAAAACCTTAGTCTATGAGTGAATTCCTACCAATGTCATTAAATAGTATTTTTTACAATTTACCCTATTGAATAAAACATCAATATTTTGTCACATATTTGTGACATTGGCATAAAGTGTATATTATGCTTTCATGTGCGTTGCCCTAAAGAGATCAAATAAGCAAACCCCTAATTGAAGAAATAAACATCTATCAATCTTAAAATCACCCTTACACAAACAATTTCTAATTCCAGCCAGGCAGAGTTGTGACACTGATCCAAAGCACTGATCCAAACAGCAAAGTATGGGGCATAGCTTACAAAATAAGGAAAGAAGATGTTGACCAAGTTACCCAGCACCTGGACTTCCGAGAGAAGAATGGATATGTCAAGAGGACTGTCACTTTCCACCCTAAAGAAACCCTGGAGCCATTTAATTTGACCTTATATGTAGCATCAGAGGAGAATGAATCTTATGCGGGTAAGATAAGTCGTTATTTGGTTACGCTGTAATGTGCTTCTTCAGCTATACTAGGGAACATTTAATATGTTTATAAAGCTTGAACTTGACATTACTCAAAAAAAAATACATATATTATGTTCAAAATTGTTGCAAATGTGTTAAGCACTGAGGCGTCAGGTCAAGGCAAACTTCTCAACTTCTTCTATTTTTTTGATGTGACCACTCTCGGTTCTACCACTAAGGTTGTAACTGCTTAACCAGACAACCTTGTGATGGCCTCAAATAAAATAGCCCCCAGCTAGGGCGTCAATGTCATGTTTACGTCACTGTTATGTTTCAAAGACGAGGATCTCTCGCCTGATTGGCGCTAATTACTGGTGACGTGAATTTTCCTGAAATTCATCATATACAAACTTTATTTCTTTACAAAGTTAATTTGTAACAGTGAAGGAAAATTAAAAAAAAACCGGCCATTTGCGTGTCGGGCTCGGGCCACGCATAGTGAAGGTTTACGTAGTTCACTGTTCAAATCTCATAGCTCTTGTTTTCAAACTTTCGTTTGTCAATTTTCGTGGGAAGTGTCTGTGAAGTTCTATTTGCTCAATTTTTTTTAGAATTTTCAACTTAAAAGGGGGGACATTTTTTACGAATTGGGAAGCACATATCTCAAAAACTATTTTTAAATAAAAACCTTTTTTAGAAACCTCTCCTTCATTTTCAAATAGCTATCCAATGATACGCCAAACCATTATTTTTTTTGGAATTAATTTTTTCACTCATCAGTTACCTACATGTATGGAGTGCCCTAAAATTACCTTTTCCATAATATTAAAGCATTATTAAAAAGTGCTTAACAGGTTGCACCTACCAACCAATTTTCATTTATGTAGCTTTAATAGTTTATCATCAATTTTCAGGAGAAGCATCTATAGAAGAAATAGCAAAACAAGTGACAAGCTGCCAAGGGCCCAGTGGCCCCAACAAAGAGTATGTGTACAACCTCGCAGCAGCCATGCGGGAACTCGCACCGGATATAGAAGACGACCACCTCTTCCAATTAGAGGCCGCAGTAAGAAGGCTAGATCAGGATTCCAAAAAGACTTAGTGTGTTTAGATAAATTGCTATGAGCGTAGCATAGGTGCTTAATTTTTGTAAGCATGAGCAAAGCTTACGACTCCCTGTAAAAGCAAAAGGCTTTATAATCATTTAAAAGTTGACTATACAGTATGTTAAATAACAGAGGGAACGCCTTAAATTCGTTAATCTATATCATTA
This sequence comes from Hecatera dysodea, assembly GCA_905332915.2. NCBI lineage: Eukaryota > Metazoa > Arthropoda > Insecta > Lepidoptera > Noctuidae > Hecatera > Hecatera dysodea. Next base: position 10,719,735 of record HG995309.1, on the reverse strand, counting down.
ATAGATTAAAATAAAAATATCAGAGTAGAAAACAAAGCATAAAATAATTCGAATAAAAAAAAAGACAATAAATTCGAAACATCCTGTTTAAAATCAAAATAGCGCGGAATAGTACCTACTCGTAGTAGCAATGCCCAAACCGGCAAGTACGCGTGTACAGAGTGTTTTTTTAACGTATACATTTAAAAAATTTAGTAAATATTTTAATATAAAAAAAAACCATTTTGTTTTTGAATGGTAATATCTTTTTATCATATATGGATGTTATACTATTGCGGGTTAACGGGAACCTCTGTTAGTTAACATACTGTATATACAAATAGCTGAAATATTATTGTTCACTATTAAGACCTTGCTACGCGCAGTTAGTATGTACATGTATTTTAGTAGCTGCATTGTGATTTTAGAATTATTATTAATTTTATTATTGTAAAGATATGTTATATGTATAAGTACCAAAGCCTGTTTACTATATGATTAATGTTAGTACTGGGATGTAAGATGTTCACTCCTATATCTTCCTAATTTTAAATACTAATTAATACATATATGTGACCGGATAATTGCAAAATGCGTAAGATTATAAAACATCTTGAGAGATATCTCGAGACCTCTCGATAAATTTTCAACTGAACATTTGGAATACTTTTTTACGCAACAGAATATGATAGTCAATAATCTCTCGAAGTCATTCCAAGAAATTATGAACCGACATAAACTTACAGCTCCCCCACACGGATAAGTTAGATTTGAATGATATTTTTTTAAACCTTCCAAATAGAAACAGGGCTCCGTCGCCGGTTCGAATGTTGAAATTGTAATACTTAACGTTTCGTTACTTGCTATTCTACAATTTCTCGGAATTACTTCGCGAGATTATAGACTATCAATAATTTGTGCGTAAAAGTGTTTCAAATGTTCAGCTGACAATTTGTCGAGAGTTTACAATCTGTCGAGATATTTTATAATCTTACGGAGTTTGTCATTTTTCGGTGACACATCCTACTAATATTATAAACGTGAAGGTTTATAAGGATGGATGGATGTTTGTTATTGTAACTCTTTCACGCAAAATTTGGCACAGAGATGGCTTATAACCAGGATTAACATATAGGATAATTTTTACCCCGATATTCCCACGGGATCGAAACTTATGCGGGTGAAACCGCGGGGCGCTGCTAGTATATCATAAAATAAATATATAGGTATAGATAAAGCTGTGAAGTCTACACACAGAGCAAGCAAAAATACACCTACACTTGTAGGTGTTCCGCGTGAGTTCAGGGCCCCAAAGTCTGCTATTTTTATAAATTTGTCATTCCAATACGATGCCATTGTCATTTTGCTAAAAGTTCGTAATCTGCTAAATTCATAATGGTCGATCATTGGTCGGTCAATGGTCTCGTAATACGTTTCGAAAACCGAGCTATTAAAAGCTGACTGCACAATGACGTTCTAATAGAAGTCACTGATCAAAGGAAGTGGCAACATTTTAGTAGATTACTGCATTCGTCTGTCATTCAGAGCAGTGGTGGCCGAGTGGTAACGGCCCCGACTTACGAATTGTAGGTCGCGGGTTCAAACCCAGCCAGGCGCATTACTTTGTGATATTAATTTCATCACCACTGCTCTCAAAACGTTGAAGGAAAACATCGTGAGGAAACCGGCATGTCCTAGAACCAAAAATTCGAAGACATGTGACATTCACCAACGCGCACTGGGCCCGCGTGGTGGATTACGGCCCATTCACCTCCTAATGAGGAGGCCTGTGACCCAGCAGTGGGAACATTGAAAGGCTGATTATGCTGTCATTCATTTGTCATTATGTACGAGTTTACCATTCTGTCATTTCTTTCAATGGAGTGTCAGTGGTTGACCATTGGAAAGTCATTGTGACGCTTTTATATAAGTAGATTACCAAACTTGTAAAAATCAACTACCTATTATGTAATCAATGATAGACCATTCGGCACTATTGTAATAGCAGACTTGAGGCCCAGAGCTAATGTGTCGGAATTGTCATTTCTGCAATGATCGGTATTATATATTCTCATATGATTAGAAAGCTGGCTAACACGAAGCTGTAAATTTTCGTGTCTAATGCAGGTTTATAATCTTGAAAGATTTTATCTGTATGCAAAAAAATGTGTCCACAGCATAACTGAAGTTTTACAGAAACTATTTTTCTTACCACAAACAGTAATCGTTATGCAAACAGGCTCCATTGCGTTTTATATGATAGTGCAATTTAGATGTATTTAGTTTTAAAACTATTTATTTTGATTAATTATTTATTGTACCAAATATACATAAATGAATGCAGTACATATTATAGGACTGTATTGATGCACATATATATGTATTTTAAACTTTATATTCAGTAGTGAGTACATAGGGGGACTTAATGCAACAAGGCATTGTCTACCATTTAACCATTGTGTTAAAAAGATTACACTTTGGTAGGTCTGTTATAAATAAATAAATACAAAATGTAAGTTTCAAATTCAAGTTGTTACAATCCAAGATTATAACGACTTATAAAACTTGAAACGCCTATTCCATTAGGCACATTCCTTACTTACTCACTGTCACTATAAGTAATGTATTGCTATCTTGTACTTGCAGGCAGATAAGCAATATTGAAAAATATGAAATGCTAGCTTTGTCCCCAGGCTTTCCTTACTACTTATAACCTATGACACTCATCAATAGTGTAGCTTTCTCGTGCCGTGCTTGCGAATTTTTTTTTAAAGGATTACCGCGGCCCTTAGAACGCAAAGGGCATTAGGGGGTACACGGATGGGTTTCAGTCAGTAACAGATACTCCCTTCCGTTCCGCCCAGAGCAAAAGAAATCATTTGATGATTTCCCGTCCATAAAAAGCCTTCTATGTGTGATTTTTTATGATGATATGATATGATAGAGCAGTGTTGTTTGTGCCACCTTATAGAGTCATATATAAATTAATTGGTTGGTCTTTCTAATTTTTTTGACGTTTTGTATATTGAATAGTTGAACTTCATGCAAATGCCTATATTTTAGGGCAGCTAATAACTCCATTGCGGAAAGCCTGCCAGCTCCTTATATTTTTTAAATGTTAAATATTGCCTGTGCAAAAACTACTGCCATTACAAACATCTATATCCATATGTGATATTACAGTTAGAACACTCAGTAGTCTGCAAAATTTAGAATGGAATCAAGAAAAAAATATTATTTTAGTTATTTCCAAATTCTTCTAACAAGTAGGTACCACCATTTGTTTTTAAGTTCATAACTAGGGCAAAGCCTTGATTCCCTTTTTCATTTTAATTATCAAGATTTTAAACGGATAAGTTGAAACAAACAATTAAAATAATAGTACAATTTCCTTATCAGCCCGGAAAAACACAAAAATAATAAGTAGAACTGCAATTATTTTGTTATATTTTGGTTGTAGTGCAAGGCAAAAATAATTACGAGTTCTCGTTTCCCTGATGCTTATCTAATTTATTTTTGTAATGCTATATATTTGTGTATGTATTTGTATTGCGTATTATTTTCGGTCTGCACGCAATTATCTTGACTTGCAACCATTTTCGACAAAAAGGTGTCATTGAATTCGTCTCAGTCACGCAAATGAAAATACAATGGCACATAACAATGCTAAAATGTCGGTCGAAAATGTATGTTTTTGTGCACAAGCTACATTCCAGATCTGATTTCGTAACTACTGTTAATTGTGTTAAGCAATAAAGTAATAGCAAATGGTCCTAATATCTTGTAGTTTGTTACCAAGACAGTATACATTAATTAATTTAGAAACCAAATACCTACTTACTACTCAACGTTTTTAAAATGTCATTAATTAGTGTTCGACTTTCAATTAGATATGCAACAATGAAATACCTTACTAATTTATTTAGATATTATATTGTAATTTGTAAGAAAAGCACTGTGATATTTATACTAATGTATTTATAGTTATATTATTTATCGGAAATATAATTTCATCAAAGATATTTGTGTTATTTTTTTTAATATTAATAGTATCAATAAAATTCAATGACTAAAAACAATAAATTTATTATGAAAATATTTGGTTCGAAGGCTCACTAGCTTATTATCTCTTGAAAACATATTTATATGGGAATTGTAACACAATTAAATGCAACAAGTTATTAATAGTAGTGATAATGACATCATAGAATTGTACTTATTGATAAACTGAGGCACGGTTACGGAAAATTTACAGGATTTATTAATTAAACAAATAATAATAATAAGTAACAAAATATATAACCTTAATAGCACAACTATTAATATTTCTCTTATATACTAGTTATTCACATAAAACATTATTTGTTACAAAACAGTTTGAATTTGGCAGATAGGGCGTGTCGCATGGCACTTAGTATTATCAGCTAGCGATAACCCAACCAATGCATTACGATAAAAAACAGAGGAAGACTGGCCTTAATTATTTTAGATATAAATAAATCTATCGGTTTATTCCTTTGCGATATAAAGAAATATCTACATATCAAAAGATTACAGAAATGACGTCATGCTTCTTTTAATCTTTGGCTGTCCTGCATTATTTGCAGTATATCAATATCACATCAATGTTACAATATATCGCTACTATTTGTCCTTCTTGCGACCTAGCAACTTGTCTAAGAAACTACGTTTTCGCTTCACCTTTTTCTGTTTTTTATTCGTATTTTCCAGGTTTTCAGCCTCCGTAGTCATCTTCTGTAACAGTGCAGGTATACTTAAATCTACAATTTTGTTGTCTAAAGGTTTTTTGCCAGACTCTTTACTTAATTGCCTTTGAATAGTTGACAGCTCCGGCACTTGGTCTTGCTTCTCGTCTAACTCAGATTGTGACGTTTTTGATTCACTTTCCTTGGTTGCACCAGCTTCCGCTCTTAAGGATTCAGGTCCGTTTTGTATGATCTCTGCTTTAACTTCCACGGGATTGTTCTCGGGTTTTTCCACAGAAGTTTCACTTAGAACAGCCGCTGCCACTTCACCATTTTGTTTCTTCTCAAACACGTCATCGTCACCTTTTTCGTTTTTATCTCCACTATCAATACTGTCGGCGACACTAGAGTTAGATTTAGGAACAGACGCGACCACCCTCGGCTTGGTGGGAGGTAACTGCCAGTCGACTGGCTTCCGTTGGGGTGAATATCTCTTCAGTATCTCCTCAAACAACTTTTGTTGTTCTACTTTATTGGGTGCTTCATGCGTCAAGCTCTGATGCCGCACTCTTTCTGGATCTTGGTTCTCCTTTTCGCCACCGCCCTCTTCATCGGCTGGTCCCAAATCAACTACTACTCGACGCACTGGTGTCGGCGTCAAGTAGGGCTCCGCGAATGGGAACTTGTATAAATTAGGACTTGAAATTTTATATTTTAAAGGCGAAGTATTAGAGTTAGCCGGCATGGAAGCCCGCATTCCGGAGCGGTTGAAGGGGCTGGTACTACCTTGCTCGTGGAGGTTCGAAGTCATGAAGTCGCGCCGCAGCTTGGAGAGGCGGCGCGTCCTCTCGGTCATGGTGTGGCGGTACTCCACATCGTCGCTCTGGTTGAGCTCCGAGGTGAAGTTGTCGGAGTACTTCCTGGGGCGGAAGTCGAAGACGCGCTCGTCGGTGCGCGACTCACGCATGCTGGAGGAGCCTGGCGTGTTGCGCTTGAAGTTGGCGGTGGTCTTGCCGTGGTTGGAGGTGACGATGGGGTCGACTTCGCGGTAGCAAGCCTGCGTGGGCGACGCGGGTGGCAGGAACACGGTGTCGTGCTTGCCGAACACTTCGCGGCGCTGACTGAACTGCTCCTCGCCGATCATTTCCCGCGACTTCACACTCATGGTAGGCGATTTGGCCGCCATTTCCGTTCAATTACAAACCGCAACACTTTGTTATTGATACTATTTTCCTGTAAACACTGTATTTCTATTTTTGTACGACGCACATTATGAGTTCACCGGTAACATCGCGCCTATAACAGTACACGACTATATGTTAAATTGGACAATAAAGGTGGCACGGTCGTCCGTATAAGGCGAGCCGTTCGCGATATGTGTCGAGTGATCAATAGAGTGGATGCGATAAGATACGAGCGTCGTGTAGCGCGCCACTTTAGCTATTTCTTTATCTTTCAGCAGTCGAAACAGTTGAGTAAATATAACCGACTGAACACAATCGTGTACGTAATTAATAGCGTACCGAGTGAAAGCGCGCAAGGCGGCGACCGATCGCCTCCGCCGGCCGCCTCATTATATAATGAATATTAAAACAAATGTCCCAAATCTACAACCACTTTACACTGCATTGTTCATATTTATGGAACACTCATTATATATTTCTGGAATCGCTTCTGTTAATGAATGTCAATATTTACTCGTGTCTTGGCCTTTATCACAAATAATTCACAGTCATTAGATAATTGGTAACAGAATAGAAACCCGATTCTCACAAACAACGAGATTATTGTTGCAACAATATCTTACAACAGATAACACAGATTATTTATTCACAGTTTGAGAACGCTCGGGATTGTGGCAAGTATTGCACTCGTGTAGAGACTAGAATCGAATGCATTTGTATGAGTCTGTATTCACCTACTCATACGAGTTTGGCTGGAAGAACCGTTAGAACGAAAATTGTTCAAGTTGTTAGCGCTTGTGGTGAGAAATATTTGTGTGATACAATGGATTCCGAACACAATTCAAGTCTGTCTCACTTTTTACCGCAACGCGGAGCCGTGTTCGAATACTCTCCATGTTTCTTGATTTTACTGAACGTAAAGTATCACTCATCACTTGGGATTGTTACGGAATCCGTGGAATCACTTTATCTTATCCTTTTAAATAAAAAAAAAAACAAACTTATAATCCGTCCGTGCGTAAGATGTGACACAAGAACAAACATACGTATAAGGATGAATTTATAACACCCTTCAGTTTTGACGGGAGTTAAATATAGCTCTTCTACTAAATATAGCGTTAGATGGAAGAGTTCATAGGACGATATAAGCTACGAGCGAGAGACTCTCCTAAGGTGAAGTATTTACAGATCGGATTGTTGTAGACTTCCGGGAATTCGTTGCATAGATTGTAGGTATGCTTATGAAGTTGTCGAGTCTCATAAAGTCATAACAATCTGTTGCCTCGGCGAAATCTAAATATTTCTCAGCGGGGTATCTAAACAAACACAGATGCATACATTAATAACCCTGATTTATAATTGAATTGTTACTTATGAATCGAAGTTAGATCGTGGACATTGAAATAGACTGATAATAAAATGGACACACGGTAAACATCTACAATACTAGGTATATAACGAGACATAGCATATATAACAATTGAATTAAGTATATTTAAAGACACAACATTTGGTGTGTAATAGGTAGGTAGCTAGTATAAAATCCAATGATAAAACCTACAGGCACGGTAAGTAACAAAAGATAATACACCTCATTCAACACAGATAAATCACCTACCTACAAAGGTTTTATAACAGGTTTGATTTATATTCACACATCCATTTTTGTCATGGGCCTGCTAGAGTAGGAAGGTATGATGAAATCTACCTACCTAATTTGGTGTGGATGTGTCAACCTATGTACGTCTTGAAACTGTTTTCTTGAGATCAACAAAAGAAAAATTATGAAATCGTAAGGTAGTTAGATCGAGAGATGCTTTTAGCAGTCAAAGCAAAATAGGTACCTGCACGTTGTTATGTGAGTGCAAACTTGAGTTTCATAGGTACATTTTCCTCTTGTTGCTGCAGTATACATTACTTACCTACTTCATATTTAATAATGTAGGTACTTACCTACCTACACTGCAATTGTTTTTAAACGTTTACAAAGGGCAAGGTCTGTCGGTTGCTAATTAATATGTCCTAGAGATATATCTGATAAGACTTATTATATGACCTATAAATGCATATCTCTCAATGACTACCTAATTCGCACTTGCTAATCCCTGTATCACGTCAAAATAACGTTATGTTTTGTTATTACATACCTACCTACACAACTCTACTAAAACACCTGTCTGTGCAGTTTGATATTCAGAAACTGGGTGAACAGGTTAACGTTTGACCTTATGGTAATTAAATGACGGCGGCAAACAAGGCTGGGTACACTCATACGGGCTTGTGCCATCAACTACGAACTTTCGCTGAGGCAGACTTAGAAAAAAAAATATTCAAGGGAATGCCACGCATAATAAAATGAACACAACATTGATATAAGAATAGTAGAAAAACAAGGGGACCGGATCCCGCGGATATCCGAAAATACACCCACAAGCTTTGTAAAATTAGAAATCTGATGTTATTTTCTCAAATGATGACGTGCTTAGGAAATAGGTACGGTTAGCACAAACCTGTACATAAAAACAGCATTGTTTTGTACTAATGAGGTGTGTTTAAGTCCTTAAGAACAGTACCTACTTTGTGCTTGAACAAAGATGTTATTAAACACTTATGCTAATGAAGCCCTGAACCAGATTAGAACCGACTAGACGCCTAATTACAGGTATGTACTTGCGGAGTCCATTATTAGATGGCAAAGTCAAACTACAAAGCATGACGAGTAAAAACTTACATAGTAAAGTTTAGAATATAGCCTAGGTATCTGTCACTGAAAAATTGCAAACGCCGTTTGATTGTAAAATATCGCGTAAAATTGTAAAATATTTTTTCTTAATACTTAAGTCACGGATGGATTGGATACATTGGATGTTGAATATGAATGGGATTTATTCTATACAAAACGATTTTTCATAACATATCACTTATAATCTAATAAAGATTTAAGTATGACAAACTTACGGAGTCTGCAATTTTCCGATGAAATATCTAATCTGTAATACTTAATCAAAGTTTGTTATATCAATTCAAAAATATTTGTGAACATTTATCATAATAAATACTTTCTAGGCAAGCGCACTAGTTCCCAAAGATATTAAGTAGGTATGTCTTACTGTTGGTTAACTATTTCTTTATGTCATTATGAGTTTCGCTGTAGATATGAATGCAATGCTTGCAAAAACGTAGAGGTATATGAACTAAGTATAGGCCAAAACGATTATGTATTATTTCAGTGAAACAGAATCGTTGAACCCAACCTTGAAGTGAGTATTTGATGTATGCTAACTGTTGTTGTCGAATAGGCACATTATGTACCAAAATGCGAAGGTCGAAATCTTCACAATGCGGTGATCTCATTCGCTTTTAATTTGCATACAGATTTGGGGTTTGGCCTCTCTTGTGGCCATTATGCTTGGCCAGTGACGCCCACGTCCAGAAATGCTGCTATTCATTAGGTACCTAAGCATATTAGGTACAATGATCTACCTACCTACTGCATCAAGGTCAGTCTCCTTTACAAGATCGATAAGCTTTAAAATTGAATGCTTTAGACAGGTTTATCCAGTGTGGGTGCCAGTATAAACAGTAGCGATTTCACCGTTCTCGATTGAATGACTAATATGGCAAGTCATGCTTAGAATTATTAAAATTTATTTTCGGCTGGGTAGCCGGAAGAAATCGTGTCATCGATCCCTATTGATTTTTTTTTATCATATCCTGTCGTTTGTCCTCAGTACGAATACTTTTGCTGTCAAGTAGCCTAGACACGATTTCTTTTTGTGGCAAAAATAAACCAGCTTTACATTGGAAGAGTTTTGTTGGCACTGACCAGGCCCTTGTGGCAAACCAAAGTTTTGGTGGCTCTGATAAGACCATTATTACAAACCAAAGTTTTGGTGGCACTGACAAGACCATTATTACAAACCAAAGTTTTGGTGGCACTGACAAGACCATTATTACAAACCAAAGTTTTGGTGGCACTGACAAGACCATAGTTACAAACCAAAGTTTTGGTGGCACTGACAAGACCATCATTACAAACCAAAGTTTTGGTGGCACTGACAAGACCATAGTTACAAACCAAAGTTTTGGTGGCACTGACAAGACCATTGTTACAAACCAAAGTTTTGGTGGCACTGACAAGACCATTGTTACAAACCAAAGTTTTGGTGGCACTGACGAGACCTTTGTTGCAAACCAAAGTTTTGGTGGCACTGACGAGACCTTTGTTGCAAACCAAAGTTTTGGTGGCACTGACGAGACCTTTGTTGCAAACCAAAGTTTTGGTGGCACTGACAAGACCATTGTTGCAAAACAAAGCTTTGGTGGCAACGACAAGACCATTGTTGCAAGTACGTTGTCACGTTTGAATGAAGAATAGCAATCTAAAAACCAAATTTTGGGCTTCTTCCACGCTCTAATGCTTCTCAAGATTCCCATTAAGCTTTGTAGGTAATCATTTTGGTGTCTAACTTTTGTGTAACCGTTACCGCAATCAATTTAATTGTTTTTAGTTCCAAGATTAGATGTGAAAGTTACATAATAAAATAATAATGAAGTCCGGATAGTTACGGCCCCTGCCGTGCAAACTCGATTGCGGTTCAGTCGATGGAATATTTCTTTTGTCTTATCCAGTATCGCGTGACTGTCTATAACGCCTGTTATTTCATAATAAGTGGAACATTTAAAATGTTTTTAGGTACTTACCTACATTTTTTTTTTGTACGGGAGGTACGTTGTGTCCTCTCTCCGAGCACTAAGCAGTCTGTGTTGAATTTGTTCGAAAGAGTCACCAGGGCCTTGGCACGCAAAGGGCACTAGGAGGAACACGGGTGGGTTTTAGTATGCAAGAGTCTGACACTCCCTTCTGCTCCGCTTAGAGCAGAAGAAGTTAATTGATGAGTTTCCATTTCCATGCTTAGAAAAACGTCCCATGTCTGACTAATGTGATTTTGTTTGGCGACTAGTATAAAGAAGTGCAGATATTATTTCTATTGACTCTGTTGTACAAATGTATCCCAACTACAGCGCATATGGACGGACCGTTACATCTCTAGTAAAACTAAAGTTAAACTGGTCAAGTTCTTTGCGTTTTCCATATTCAGCTGCTGAGCGGAGATATGGAGTCTCGGGAAAGCTGATTGAGAACATCGATGCGGTCTCAAGCTTTCCCGAGACTCGAAAGGCCTCTGAGTTTTGGTGATGGACGAAAATGACGCATGAAAGGTTCCCAGAATGTATTCAGCATCAACACTAATAATTCGAGTACCTACCTATATTATTTCGCTTTCTACGTGTGGTAGTTTAGGCTCTCTTTTTTCTAGATTTCTGGCAACATGATACTGTTCTTCGGCTCGTAGTCGTAGTCACGATTAGTAGATAACATCACTTTCGGGCGATAAGTAGAGTTGAGTTATACCTAAAATGAGTTTCAGATTATATACAACGATTAGTACAATGTGTTCCTACGTAGTATGGCGTCAAGTTTTTGATAATTATTTCTACCTACTTGAAACTTATTAGACACTTGATTTGATTGCTTGCAGTATATCATGTCATCACTCACATTAAGTATTTATCGTGAAATATTGGTGTTTTTTGTACAATAGCCTTCGATAGTATTAGCACTACAATAGATAACAAATATTGCACAAGGAAGTGTGAGTGATCTCTAACATAAAAAAAAAACAAATGTTCATGAATGAAAACCTCAATACTTATATAATAAAAGAATTGAGTACCTATCTAATCCAATAGCTAGACTAAATACTTACCTACATACGACGATCAAATTCTGTGATAATAATTTTATGCCTAGAACTAACTTAGGGTGATATCGATAATTTGTAGAGATGCTTATTAATTAAGCGATAGCCTATAGACGGGGAAAGTTCGCATACCTACAGTTTAGGAAAAAACATACTTCATTCAACACAGAAGTCATATGACTGACCATTTAAAGAATATTTTATATACACTGAACCTATCACATTACAAGAAATCTATAAGTACCTAATTAAGATACGAATTTATCGTGATGGTGTTTTGATATACAGATGATAAGACTAAATCGTTATGCAATTAGGACATTGATAAATAATTATTGCAAGATAGAGACAATTATTCTAGAATAAGCTGGCTAGGTCACGTTCCTACCTACTCAGTTGTTGCTAACCTAGTGTCTGTCAGCGGCTTTGCTCGCCTCAAAAGTCGAAGATTTTCCAAAGGGAACGTTTGTGCCGGGATAAAAAAATATCGTTTGCCCATTGCACCGTGTCCAATGGCAAAATACATCAAAATTGGTGTCTTAGGCGTTTAAAAGCAAACAGAGTTAGGTACTTTCACACTTATAATATTAAATACGGATTCAGCCCGCGTGAAATTCTTCTCTATACATCTATTATTCCAAAGGGAAACTACCTACTACCAGGATGAAAAGCATTAAATTAAATCTCCAAAAAACATGTCTTAGTATACCTTCGTCCCGAATTTCATCAAAATCTGTTCAGCGATTTAGACGTGACAGCGTAACAGACAGAAAGGTACTTTCACATCCAAAAAATATTGGTATAATATGACAGTCGGTATGGTACGACATTTCGTTCATTCAGGGCGAGGTAGAAATATGCGTCAACTACAGGCACAGATAATATAATACTACAGGTGACGCATATTTTTGATGCAGAGGTGAAAACCTCTTACGTGTACGATATATTTGGAAGTGAGAGGCCATCGTTCAAGGTTACGCATGCAAGCAGCGGGGTCGAAAGGCGTAGGTACCGTTGTTGAAGTCTTATATAAAACTAAGTGTTGGGCAGTTCTCACAGTCTTAACCTTCGAGCATCTAAAAGTTCGTATTCCTTCTCACCGCACCGGTTTCATGTCTAATTCCTATACCATTTCAATCATTAAACTCTGGAATATGCTACCCCTTTACATCTGGAATGCAGAGTCTAAATTTTCCTTCCTTATGTATGTACATAAAGATTATAATAAAACATCATATTTATTAGTTTATTATTTTAGCATTATACTTAGGTATGTATTTGATTAGAATTATATGTATTATTTGTTAGGTATTTTTTTCCTCAAAAATTGTATTTTAAATTTTATTTAAGTACCTATCTATTTGTTGTACACCTATCACAGTGTTCTTTTTAACCCAAAGGTTGACTGGTAGAGAATGCCTTGTTGCATTAAGTTCGCCCATGTACCACTATTGTACATAAAGTTTAAATAAATAAAGTCTAGTTGCAAAAGTCTGGCGGTTACAGCGCCACTAGTAGACTCATTAGCGCTGTAACTCCTACATTGACATTCTCTGACTGACTCTGGTCTGAAAATAAATTATTATTATATGAATAAATAACCGCCGCTCTTACAGGAAAAAAAAACGAAAAATAATACTTTTTTTACCTTATTTCTTTCTGTGTAGGTGTTACTGTCATGTTTGGCTTGGGGTTAGATCGTTCAATTGTTTTTCGATTAGGATTGTTTATTAAACTTCAAGTTAAGTTTTCAAGGACTAATCATGTTTTACATTGAATCATCGAGTACGTCACCATATCTAGACTGATAATATAAAGAGAAAAGATTTGTATTTTGTATGTTTGTAACGAATTAACGCAAAAACTACTGGGCCGATTTCAAACAGTCTTTCACCATTAGTATGCTACATTATCCCTGAGTAATATGGCTATATTAAAATAAATAAATGTCCACCCGTGCGAAGCCGGGATGGGCCACTAGTTAATAATAAAAGCAAGTCAATGGTAGCAGTAGCTAGGCGTAAATCGCAGTCAGCTGCGTAAATTACGTCATAAGCGTTTCGAGCTAAAATAGTGGACCGAGGTGAAGAAATGATTAAACCTTTTTACTCTGTACAACATTTATTTGATCAATATAATTTGATTAATCTATAAATTAAATACGGAAGTTCTTATTGAGGTCTTATACTTCATCATGATTAGTTTGGAATTACAATATCAAATTATATCAAAGCTGTAGCAAAATTAATAAATACATTTAGTTTTTTTTTATACACATTCACGTTCTTTAGTACATATATGTATCTAGGTAATAGATAAATATTACTGCAGTCTTAGATATGCGCAAGAGATAAGATTACTATTTCCAAATGAGTCAAAGACACAAAGTTCATATTTGTTACTATGTTATTTTTAAAGAACATACAACATTGAAAGAATACATTAATAAATAAACATTAAAAAATACATGTATTTTGAGACTTATTTATATTACGCTCGGTATCAACTAGCAATCGTGCAAGTTGGAGTCTTTAATTCAATCAAGTCAGCAGTGCCCGCAGTGACTAAACACTCCAATACTACTCACACAAATCAGCTGTAGTAGAATGGTCATAACATTGTCTAATCATGGTACGATTATAGTACATTATGATATAAGAGAGCTAAGTTGCTCATTATACACGAGGCTGTGGGTTGCACTTAAATCAGCCGAGTGTCTAATGAGCAAGTTGCTCACCGAGTTTCATACACACTTTTTCAACACACTTGCGACGAAAAAAACAAACATGTATTGCATAAATCGTCTTACCACACAGCAAAAAATGCGATACAAACTAAATAAGAAAATTATGGGAAATGAGGCGCAAGTTTTTTTTTTTGCAAATTTAATGTAACTTGGTTGATGACATAGCCATTCAGCCTACTTCAAAAATATAATTGTAATGGAAATATTTAATAACAAATTATCGTGAATTATAAATAATTTTTCTCTTATGCACTAGTGTGAAATATTATGATGCACGTGTGTGTTATAGCTTGGTTTATGGCCCTAAGAACGATGTAATAAGGCTCACTTTACGAGCAAGTTTGTTGAAAATCAAATTGTTTCGGTAGCTCGCAATATACAAACGTACATACATTTAGTTGCTTGCAGGTGGAAAGGTTTTTGCCTGCTAGGGTTGCGGAATTTGTTCGAAAGATTCACCGCGGCCCTGGAACGCAAAGGGCAGGGCAGGAGGGTTGGTTTTAGTCAGTAAGAGTCTGACACACCCTTTTGCTCCGCCCATAGCAAAATAAGTCATATGATGATTTCCCATCCATAAAAAAGGTGGAAAGGATTTATTATAACTCGCAGCAAATTAAAAAACAATTTGCTCAATAAAATTGGGTAGTACTAGAGAAGCATTAGCTAAGAGATTCGCGGAACATCCCTTATCACTGGTAACAATACATGCCATGTGTATCTTTAGACCCAGTTCACATTGTGATGTGACGTCAGATAGTCGTCCTTTTCAATGGCTAGCTTGTATGTGTAGGTTTGTATTCGTATATGGAATTTCAGCACGATTACATTTGCGATATTTTAGTCCGAATCGGTTTTCCCTATTAGCAATTTTCTGTTGTTAAAACCCTCCTACGAATAATATTAATCGTCACAACACTTTAGGAATGGTTGCTTATATTAAAACGATTTCAAGCTTATGATTTCGATAATATTTCTTTCATAGCAAGCTCTATTTTCAGCTGTATGCAAGCAACTCTTTCTTGGAAGATCTGGTTGATGAGATTAACTCTCTTTTGTTCTAACAACGCATTTTCTTTTATCAGTCTTTGTCTTAGTTCTTGTTCTTCTGGTGTGTTATTCTCTTTACTATCTTTAGCAGTTTGCGCACCCTCTGCTTGCTTGTTTTTCAAAGCAACATGACTCCTAAGCTTTACAATTTCGAACTGTTCAGAGTTGATTTTCGCTTGGAGTAATGACTTTAGTTGCAAGTATTCTGCGTTTTCAAGTTCCAATCTTAATACTTTGAGTTCTTTTTCTGTTAGTTTCGGTTTTTCTTTGACCGGTTCTGCGGGAGGAATTTCTTGTTCGGGCGTTTCTTTTTTTGTCTCGACTTTCGGGAATTCGAAATTGTCTTCGAATTCTGCTTCGAATATGGGTTCTGTGCTGGGAGATTCCTTCGGCTCTTGGAATGGTTCGTTCGGTGTCTTCACTTCAGTTGTTTCTTGTGGCGTAAGTTGTAGTTCCGTCATCTGAAGTGGTTGTGATGGCTGGGAAGGCTGCGAGTTTCTTCGTGCGCGTTCTTCCTCAGGTTTGCTCTCTGGTTTTTCGTCTAAAGAGGCGTGTTGTGGTTGTAAGGAGTTTGAGGGTTCCACTGATTTTTGAACGGATCGAAGTTTTCTCTGTGAAAGAAGATTTGAATTGATTTATCAAGATATACTAAAAAAAAAACATTTGTTTGTTGTTTAAGTATATTGTGAAAGAAAAGTTTTAATTTCAAACTTGCTTGACGGACGGTACGAACAAATTGATGATGACATAGAAACAAATAAAATCTATCAAAAATCTTGTTACAAAAACTTTTGAAGATCGTCTTTAGCATTTATCATTCAAGCTTCACTAATTAATTCTGTACGCTAATGCTAAAGAAACTTTCGATTGGAAACAAGTTTGTCTTGTTTATTCGTTACGCAATTAATTTAGGAATCCATGAAGTCAATTTATTTAATGATTATAAATCATCTGATACTTTGTGTATAAGTATGTTAGCAATTTTATAAAATCTTTTTAAACTAGCATCACATGTCTTGATTAATAGGCAAGTTTATTTATATAAAAGTTTTATTATTATGGGCCTGTTGAGTCACACTGCAGGGCAAAGACTTGTTGGGCACGCCACCATTGTGGCGCTAAGTCCCCTCTTTGAGACCTCTTTGGTTAGAGAGACGCCACGGCGTCCTCACCTTCCGCCTGACGCAGGTGCTCACCGGACACGGCTGTTTCGGGTACCTGTGTCGGATCCAGCGGTTTAGCTGATCTTGGGTGACGCATTTTTAGATAAGTTAGGTTTCGTCGTGCCGTATGTTTTTGAAAATAGCCGAGTCTAAGCACGTAAGTCATAGGAAACACCCCTTAAAATGAACACAATGCGATCACGAATGCATTTGTAAAGCGAGGCAGTTATGATAGTAACATAATTAAGCGTCTAGATAATACGAAGGTCACTTTAGGTACTAAAGGATTTTCACCCCTAACGACGAGGGATCTAATATATTCGGTGGCGGATTCCCGTGATCAAACGTAATGACCAAGTTATTTTATTTGTGGAGCTAATAATAGTTAGGTAGGAAACTGCGATAAGAAACTAGTGTGACTAATACGATTGTAAACAAATACAGTCAACCGCACGTATGTGTCAATAATTTGTCAACTGACAGCATCTTCCTCGTAGCAGTTAGAGTGATTTTCTGACTGCAAGTCCTACCACTGCTGGGCAGCTCTCTGTACTTGTGCCATTATTAGTTAGAATATGATTTATAAAACTGGAGGAAAAACAAACCAAATTGTAATAATGTTTTGTTTTGTGCCCCGAGTTGAAATTGGTATTGACGATAGTTGAATATGAATTGGGCGAGTTTTAGTCAGTAAGAGTCTGAAACTCCCTCCAGCTCCGACCAGAGCGGGAGATGTCATTTGATGAGTACACAACCAAAAAAAAAAATGCATATAACCGCGACTAACTAAAGTACTTCTCAGCCTAAGTAGAATTTGCCTCATAATAATAATAGGGACCATTACAGGCGATTGCTTTTGATGGTTTTATATGTTGTTTACTTTTAGGAGCTGAGACTTACGTAGGGTACAGAATACATTGCACAAACTTATAAAAACTACAATTGAGTAAATGAAATAGTGAAACTGTTGGTTGTTAAGGCAGTTAAATAAATAATTGTAGGATAATTGATATTTTTCCTGCAATGCGAATGACTCGAATATCGACTATCTATCAGAATATGGGCACACAGCTACTAAGCTCAGAAATAACAAAGGGGTTACCTATAGTTAACCTACACTTTTTTAAAGTGCCAAGTGATTTTGAACTCTGTGTGTTCCAACTATCACGGTCACTTTGATTTGAGCTGTGCTTTAAATTAATAGCGAAGTTTCCTGAGTAAAAGGAATTATGATTCCATTTAGTCCGTCAGTTACGATTTTATCGAAAAATATTGGATGGGTAATTTTTGCATTAATAAATTGACGAAGACAAAAAGCATAAAAAATCAGGAGTACAGTAGGGGCTTGTGACGTCACATGAGTCTTTCTTTCTTTAACGCACTGTACCGTACCGTCTTCGTTTTCTGTTTACGTGAAAAAAGAAAAAATACGTGCCCAATGTTCGTCGGAAATCTATCTGACGGACTGATTAGATTATTTTAAGTCAACTACCCTATTGCAAATAGTTGCAGGGCCTAGGGCTTATCAGCATAGTTTTTCAAAACCATTCGATTCAATCCCGAAACGAATGGTTGTGGTTTTGTAATGTTCGTGTAAAGAGAATGCTGCAAAATGGTAATTTATACGGTAGTTAATTTAAATAAAAAAACAGGTTTTGTGGTAGACCATCGAATAGACTCACTTTCGTTTAGCGAGGATGTAGCATTCTCCCAGGATGAACCATACACAAAACCAGCATTCGTTCAAAGATGGAATCGAATTGATATGAATAGTTAAGAAGTTATCTAATGAGGTAGCATTAGAAATGAGCCAAACTATGGCCTAGCACAGTGGTACTCAACCTTTTTTTTATACGGGCCACAAACACGTTTTAGTCAAGGTGGCGCGGGCCGCAAGCAAAAATAATTTAGGGGTATAAATAACGTTTATCAAAATTAGCGATGTATATTCTTTAATAATGGAAAAAGATAAGGTAGTTACAATAAAATTTAAAATATTAGGCGAGATAACAATACGACAGAAACTCCTGACATTGTTTTGAAATTAAAGAAATTAAGATACACCGAATAACTTCAATAAGTCAAATTCAAAACAAGTTACAACCAGCAATCCGACACGCATTTACGTAGATGAGGGATACCGCCGTCTCTTTCTGGCAAACGCTCACTGGAACGCACCGCGGCTATCGAGTTAATATTGTGATACTAGGCGCGTGCACTATTTCGCCGATGCGTCGGCGAATGGGCGCGAAATTGAAAATAGTTTACAATTATCTCTAGTGGAGCGCCCAGGGGTTTTAACCTCGGCAAATGGTGAGAGTGTGTGAGTTAACCAAATACAGTTTTGTGCTTAATCCGAGGTTTGTATGATTACGTTCCAGGCGCTCCACTATTCTTAACTGCATGCGGGCCACTGATAAAGGCCCGGCGGGCCACATGCGGCCCGCGGGCCTCAGGTTGAGTATAGCTGGCCTAGCAGCACTCATACCATAAGGAAGCCGGACTTAGTCTTGTCTTCGTCAAAAAGTATGATACTTTTTAAAAAAGACAAGACTAAGTCCGGCTTCCTTTTTTCTGGTCTCAGCCATCACGTCAATAATTAATCCGCAGACATTCCGAACGCCCGATGAAAAGTTCACATTGAACTCGCTCACACGGGTTTTATTGTATGCTATTTTAATTCTGAGGCTTACTGTGTTAACATCAGAATGCTCGCAGTCAACCAGTCTTAACCGGTCAATGGGTGGTGAATATCAAATAGGTACTGTACACTGCCGTGCGAGTTAACTTGACAACTGGCTCGAATGACGTTTGTGCAAAGTACCGTGTGCAGAAAAGTATTCGTTTCCATTTCATGTTCTTTTACTAAAATTATTAAAATTGTCTTTTTTTATTTGTACATGTTTTAAATTATCAATAAATCGAATAAGTATATAAAGCGGTATTATGTATTATGACAGATGATCTTAAGCCGTGTATTTCTTGCTCTATGAGAGCAATCAATCTTGGAGTATATTTTTTTGCATGTCAATACCGTCTCAAGGGTAATTCCTTTAAGTATAAGGAGCAAGAAAGGTGGTTCGCATTCATATCGCAGTCTGTTCAAAAATACTTTGCTGGACTTGAGTTTGATCCTATTAAATACGAGAACTGCAGCCCTACCATGACGTCTCAAATCCATCATGATTCCTGTTTCAGAGAGAGATGGAGTTACACAAGACGAATAGCACTATCCATTTCCCTCACACACATCATGATAGCATTGGCACTCGTAGTACGGCCACTGGTCATAACATGTTACCTTGAGCTGCGTAACAATCCTCTGCGCCTCCCACAGCTGCTGGTCGCGCGCCGGCGTGATGAAGCCCGCGTGCATCTCGGCGTGTATCTGATTCAGTAACGACTCCTGTTTGCGCAGCTCCAAGCTGATCTCTGGGGCCGTTTCTGGGAAGTCCGGAGGGATTGATGCTAGTGGTGGGACATATCTGTAAGTAATCGAAACAGAAATAAGTTTACGATATTAGAATTGTCCCAGTATATATTACTACATATTATGTCATACTAGCGACCCGCCCCGGCTTCGCACGGGTGCAATGTAGATACCTACTAATGTTTCCTCTACTATAATATGCATGTATTATACATATAAACCTTCCTTAAGAATCAGTCTATTAAAAAAAACCGCATCAAAATCCGTTACGTAGTTTTAAAGATCTAAGCATACATAGGGACAGACGGCGGATAGCGACTTTGTTTTATACTATGTAGTGATTTATGACATAAATCTCAATCCATTTTCTTTTTTTAGTCTTGGTTTGGGTCAGGCAGTGACCTTATCTTTTATGTTTCTGTTATTTAAGGTGAATGCTACGGGTTGTTCATGGCCATTTTCCCGTTAGATGGCGCTGAAGTCGACATTTTCAGTTTTATTTAATTTTGAGTGTAATTGGAACAATATTATGTCACAGAAATAACACCGCGCAAATCGGAGATTCCATTTTACCGAAATTAATCAAATTAAAGCCTCAAAACCCATTTGATTCGCCATATTTCATACAAATCTGATTATAGTATCGTTTACACACACATAGACATGAGCGACTACTTTAAAGTCAAAAGCATTTAGCAAAATTAACCACTAGATGGCGTGAAATGAAAAATTATTAGGCTGTACTTACGTCGAAATTAAAATTGTCTGGGGGGTAAGTTTATTCTAACGCCACCCGTTACAATTATATGTATTATGAAATACAAGGAATTATGATTATATAATAAAAGGTGGTATTTCTGGTGTAAACTATTTATTATTTTAGGAATGAAATGAATGTCAAGACTGCAATAGATAGTTTTATTATATTACCTTATACATTATTTAAAAAAAAAACATATGTACCAACTAACAAAAATTACAAGTATTTATAGTGACAATTTATGTCTTGCTTGATACATAACTGTTTACTAAAAACAATCTTTATCAAAATAGGTATTTAGTCCCAATGCAATTTTGAAGTAATTCAAGGTATATATTTACAACAATCACACACTAGTACAAGACAAACGCAAGACATTATAAATCATAACAAGACAACAAATTAGAATGAGAGATTACAACCAAGAAGGTGGAAAATGTTTGATAATATCGAAGCATCCATAATCACATATAACTAACAAATGGTTATACATATCTGCTAAAGTATTGTTGTGATTGTAAAGGAAATAAAAAAAAGCAAGAGTTCTTTTTTGTTTTTCAGAAACCTGAAAAAAAGGGTCAATGTATTGATTACATTACGATGAGCACACCATTTCAGGTTTCTGGTAACCAAAAAATTTGATTTCAAACATTTATAATTATTAGCTGCTTTATAATTTAGAAAGTATAATAGTTAATGTAAATTAAAATTAATTTAATAATTTACAATGTTTTTCTCGATTGAATTCATTTAATTATTGAAATAGTTAATTTAAAAAGAAATAAATAAGTAATTAAAAAAAAAGGATAGTTCAATGTGGGAATTGAACCCTGAGCGTCCGCGTAGGAGTCGGAGGCACTATTGACTAGGCTATTTTGCCGTTAGTGCTAGTGATGAAAATAAACAAGTATATCAGTTACACGTGGAGTTTCAAAGGCTTATTTCTTCGAAACTACTGGCCATTCTGAAATAATCCTTTAGGGTTTGCATACCCTTATGGGAAACTACTACCACACGCAGTCTCGTCCCGAAGTGAATTTCCCACACCGTGCCCTCCCCTTGTAAAACAAAAATCATTTGATGTGTTGTTTTCACTCTTCCTGATGTTCTTGATTTTCTTGTCCGTAAACCGCTGCTACACAGCTGCTACGAAAGGAAATTACTATAATTAGTATATTTTGTGTGTAACTTTTGATGTGGATGTTGAAAAACAATTTCCCACAAGAAAAAATGGAAATTATGAAGTAAATAGACAAGTAATAATTTAGTGTACCTTTCATATCAATACATTTCGAATTTTTTTGAACTCGTCTCAAAATTATTTCTGGCAGAATACAGTATTTAAAAAAGACTAATAGCTTTGGCATCATATTGCTGATAAATTAATTATCTCGATAAACTTCTATAACAGTCAAAGGTTCATTGACTGAAATAAAACATATGAAGTAACATTTATCCATGTTACTGACACGCATTTGTCCTTGAACCTGAAATAGATTTAATATTGTAGTAAGAGTAAATAACATGCTAAAATAAATTATAAAGTGGACATGCAATAGAATTATTAACTTACTTGATAGTAATAATCATGCTTTTTATTCATAACTAGAACATTATTGTCCAATGTTAGAGCAAAGTTTTTCTTTTCTAGTGCAGCTGCCTCTAGGCTTTGGTTTTTCCTCGCCAATGATGGAAAACACTTGATCTCTATTATGGCTCTCTCAATTTCAATTACACCTATAACAAATTTACGTGATTATAACTAGTGTTATAATTTTTTTCCATATTTATCAAATGTATAGGTAAGATCCAATTTATACACATATGATACATGAATATTGATAAAGAAAGAAGCTAAACATCCAAATTCTTCATCAATAAAAAGACCTGAAGGCCTTACAGTTTTATTATACTGTTGCATAAATATGCTTTTTGCCACATTTTCATTTTGCTGTCCATATAACATGTCTTTTGTACAAATATTTTTTTTATATAGAATATCCTTGACAAAATTGTGACATGGTGTTGTACTCTGGCGTTTGCATACCTGTAAAAGTTAAAATATTTTTTTTAAAGATGCTTTGTCTGCATAGGTGTTCTAAAAAACACAGAAATTACACATGCACATTTCTGATTACATTACCTTTTCAAATTGACTAGCAGTCAGACGGTCACTCCTATGAGTAGTATATAAATCATTTTCATGCTGCGCTACAGTAGACATTTCAATGAAAGCTATGTCTTCTGGTGACTTTTGGAATTCAGCTAACCGTTCTTCACACAACATTCTCAATTGTGTTTCATCAATATCAATTGGATCACTTGCTTCAGGTCCATAGTTCTTGTCTGGTTTGGATTTTTCTCTTGGAACAAACAATCGTTTGCGTGTTGACGATTGTTGTCGTATCGCTAACTCGATTTACTGATTCCGTAATCTAACAAAAACGAATGTTAAAATTTTATAATCATTGTAACAAAATGCTATCATTGCAATCACATGATGTATCTATTTTTATTACCGTATCGGGGTACAACAAAGTTTTCTTCCTTTCTTTTTTAAAAGATTACAGTCGAAGTGTTGACTGCAAATTCTGGAACTCAGTTTTGGAACCCAATTAGGCCTATTGGTAGCAGCTATCCACATGTTTCTTATTTCAGGTTTATTTGGAAATCTGCAAGTATAATAAGATACTTTTACTATCTTACATTTTTTAGTATAGTTTATGTATTATATAACAGTATGAGAGTAGCTATGTAGTTGTAGTGTGTTTTACTAATATCGTATAGATCAAAGCCTGAATATACTACCCACATGAAAGGGTACATTCCCCGTTGAAACGTGGCCAATACTGAACTTTTAGATAAGAAAATAAAAATATTGGCCAAATCACAATTTTAGGACATTTTTCTCATTATACAGATTAGTTAGTATATTACTGCAACTATTTGATTATAAATAGAAGAACAAAAAGTGATCGAATCGAATACTTACGAGTGAAAGGATAGGTAATCCGTCAATCTTCATCAAACTATTACTTTTATAGTTTATTACACTGCATCTTACCATTTTGCACTATTGCACAAACTTAATATGTCAAATTGAGCACGAAAAGATACGTATTCTGTTGTTATTTGGACGTAATGGTTAAAAATCAATTAGATGCAAATCGACAACAGTCACAAACGTCAAACTCGTTGTGCACAATGATGTGCGCTCAGCCGACACGCGATAAAGGACAGAAATATTGCTACTCCGTCTCTTTTCTTTGCTAGTGACGATAATATGTTTGTCTTTGTCTTTTGCGAATGCAAAGGAAGACAATATCCAGCAGTTTATAGGAACGAACCATATACATGAAACGCGATTGCAGTAAAGTCAGTAAACTAATGTTTGTTTGTTCGTTGTCCGTCGATAATTATTTGTATTACAAATGTGAAAAAGTAATATGACAGGAAATACAATATATATATATATAGCGACTTAAAAATTAAGTTTACAAATGATACATAATAATATTATTTAGTACTTAGGTACTTATGTACTTATAAAATTTTGTATACCTACTTGATATTATTATAACTTTACAATATCGATCGGTGATTTCTATCTAATGAGAAGATTTTAGTTTGTAATTGTTTGTAATAGCCAGCAAAACTCACGGACGGACTTGCTAACACCACCGAAAGACTACTTTTATTTAATTTTTAAAATAAAATTGCTTGTAAGCAACCTATACTACAATACCTTGCAATAATGATATGAAATTGTAATGAAATACATACAAGAAAATAATATTAGTTCAAATCAATGAAAATGCATACAATTTAAAATATACAAGCAATTCCGCGCGTAAAGCCTATCACCGCACTAGCTAGCTTGGTTTCGAAATGTATTTTTTATTTCAAGTCAATCGTATCATCACATTGCGAAGTTTGGCAACGGACTTTCTTAGAAATTTCGACGTTACATCTAAGGTCAAGGGGTCAAGTAATAAGAACGGCAACCTCGCGCGCCGCGTCTTACGTAGTGATGAATAAAACACCTACTAACAATAATCATAAACTAGGTAATGCTAACAATTTTTTGATAACAACAATTTTTTATGTTTTTGTTTATGATAGTTAGTTTTATGTTATTATAATGTTTTTTTAATGAAATCCATTATTATAAATTGAGTAATGATTTTTCAAATTTATATTACCGGTTGCACGCCATCTAGCGTCAAATTATTATAACATATCGCAATCATGGCGGTACGTTTTGGTATGGTTTTGGTTGTCAAATCGCACTCACACTAGTAAACGAAATGTCAAATTTTGCCCGGTTTTTAAAACTGTTTTTCTCAATATATAGTGCAAATTATTTACCAAAAAGTCTAATGCGCACCTATTTCATTGTAGAAAAGTGATAAAATGATTCGTTTTGAGAAAAAAGTGTCTATGTACGGAGTAGAATGTATGCTGTAAATGTATGAACAGGCCAGCGAAACAATTTTATAAGTTCGTCGTCGAGAACATAGCAGATCGCATCCTTATTTCGTTAAAAACCGCACCATTGGATTTGTGTCAAAACAATAAAAAAACGCCCGTGTGAATGTGGGCTAACAGATATATTGATGTGTGTAAACTGGACTAGCTATGAAGAATCGATTATTATTGATATTATGCTAGTTGCCAAATACTTCATTCATAGAGCAGAGTTCATTCAAAACAGGCAATACATACTTAGTCAACTGGACGTCAGGGAAGAGTTTGTCTGCCTTGGAGATGAGGTAGGTGAGTAGATTCAGCGACATATTGAGCGCGGGACCCATTGCCGTCGCTATCGTTTGAATGTTCGCGTTATTCGCCTGGAAACAGAGGAAAAACTTGTAGTATCTTCAGGGTAGTTATTTCTAATTTTAGTATGGATAATAATGCTGTTGTAGCATAATCAGCCTTTTAACGTTCCCACTGCTGGGACACAGGCTTCCTCTATAGGAGAAGGAATGGGCCGTAATCCACCACGCGGGCCAGTGCGGGTTGGTGAATGTCACATGTCTTCGAATTTTTGGTTCTGGGACATGCCGGTTTCCTCACGATGTTTTCCTTCACCGTTTTGAGAGCAGTGGTGATGAAAAAGTTATTTTAATTTTTTTGGATAATAAATATTGGTATGATCACTTATATGAGCAAAAGTTATGTAATTACACAACGCGAGTCGACCTCGATGTGGGATGGAAATAATGTAACATATAATTTTGTCAGTTTTCTCCAAAGAGCAAAGCAAAAAACGTTTCATTTAGTGCCAAGTACATTTAACTCCATTATTCAACAAGAAACTGTTTATATAATTGTATGTATTTCTATTAACCGAGGAGCTCGTGGCTAAATTATGACAGCCGCACGGGTCGATCTTCTGGGTTAAGCAACGCTTGCCGAGGTTGGTCTGTGGATGGGTGACCATCTTAACATAACGAGACTTGTCCGTGCCTCGGAAAGCACGTTAAGCCAGTTGGTCCCGGCTGTCATTTGGAGATCTTTGGCAGTCGTTACGGATTGTCAGAAGCCAGAAAATCTGACACCAGTCTTGCCAAGAAGTACCGTGTTCCCCAGTTACTGGGTTGTGGAGGTCTGGTAGGCAGCCGCTTCACGTAAAATACTGGTATTCAGCTGAATCCGGCTTGACTGGGAGCCGACCCCAATATAGTTGGGAAAAGGCTAGGCAGATGATGATGTATTTCTATTAACCAGAAACAAATACAGGCCCGGCTATCACCAGTACCTAGGTGTCTAGATTTTTTTGGTATTCCTTTTGAGAAAATCCGATACAATTTTTCTCGGTTCGATTTGCTACCGGACCTCAAACACTCATTGGTCGTAACATGTGGTTGATTAGAACGATTGATAACCTGTTCGTTAGCCACGACGCAGGCAAAGTGCATCATGAGCCAGCCCAGCAGACTGTAGTTAGGCGGCGGCAGCTTGGCTATGAGAGACAGCATGGTTGCTTCGCGCTGCGGCTCGGCGATCGCTGTCGCTTGTTCGAACTGACCGTGGAGCTCTTGGGTTAGTATAGAGTCCGGGAGTTCGCTGGAATATGAGAAAAGTACAGTTTAGAAAATCAGGCATATTAGAGTAACTATGCAAGTATACATCGAAAAGCTCGTGGCTAAATAATTAAGCAACGCTTGCTGAGGTCGCAAACTGGGTGAACAACCATTAAATACCGAGACTAGTCTGTGCCCCGGAAAGCAAGTTAAGCGGTGTAACGAGTATTTGGAACTCGTTACATTTTTTATGATGTTTAGTCGATTTTCAGACGACACTTTGCTAATAGTGAGCTGTCACTTTTGACAGGTATTTTGCGATTCTGCTTGACAGCAGCCCTACCATGACGTCTTAAATCCATCATGATGTGTGTGAGGGAAAGGGATAGTGCTATTTGTCTTGTGTAACTCCGTCTCTCTCTGACACAGGAATCGTGATGGATTTAAGACGTCTAGTAGGGCAGCTGGTCAGTAAATTTTGCTCCATTTCCATTTCTATATTTTATTAATTTCGTACTTATCTCACATATTTTGGCTTAATAATGCCGAAATGTTATTTAAAATAACGAAGGACGACGTGGCGAGAAGGATTACCTTTTAATTTTCGATCTCAATGCTTTGTCAACATCGCTCGCATACGTTTTATTGAAGTTGCGAGTGGCGATAGAGTTAAGCGTATGCGACATACAGAATATTTTTTTAAGTAGTGCATAAAAATTTGAATGTCAGTAACAGAAACATTTTTTAAAAAACTTTTTACAAAAATATACAACCGACTTTTCCACAAAAAATCAAAAAAGTACAAAATAACTTTAATTTCGGAACTCGGTGTTTGTGGTTCCTTTTTCATTTTTTGAACACCGACTTCCGAAATTAAAGTTATTTTGTACTTTTTTGATTTTTTGTGGAGAAGTCGGTTGTATATTTTTGTAAAAAGTTTTTTATTTTTCACTTTTTAGTGGTACCTAAACCCCCTCCCCTCCCCCCACCTAAACGAACCAATTACATTAGTGTAAAAAGACGCACTGCTCCAATGCAGAGTAAACTAAAAGGTCGTCAATGTAGACAATGTAGATATTTTTTTAGATTTTTGTTGACAAAAAAAGAATTTTTCAAATCGGTTGGCAAGCGACGGAATTATGCGCGAACAAACAATTAAAAAAAAAAACATACAAACATCCGAATTGAGAACCTCCTCCTTTTTAGAAGTCGGTTAAAAATAAAATAGCCGCCTTTAAATCAGCAAAATATGGACACTTTCGTACACTGACGGACGGACGACTTTTAATAACTAAAACTTTGTTACTTTTAGTAATTTACTAGATTTTATCTTCATCGTTGAAAATTCCCCCAAATGAGGGTTTCAACTATTTGTTTGGCTCGGAACAACTATGCGAATCCTAAACAAATATTTGTTCGAGCCGAGATTAAACCTAACACTACGTGAACCGTACTTTTGAACCCGTTAACAGACATGCCAGTTGATTCTGGCGATTTGTTGTTAATTTCGACTGAAATCGCCAGAATTAATTGACTTATTGTTTGAAAAGTTCA
This sequence comes from Hecatera dysodea, assembly GCA_905332915.2. Classification (NCBI taxonomy): domain Eukaryota; kingdom Metazoa; phylum Arthropoda; class Insecta; order Lepidoptera; family Noctuidae; genus Hecatera; species Hecatera dysodea. Next base: position 10,691,372 of record HG995309.1, on the reverse strand, counting down.
ATGAGTGATTGATAAGTTTTCAAAGAGCCACTGTAAAACAATTGAATCTCAAATGGGAGCGCCATTTATGTCTTTTGAATTATATAATACGGTGGTAAAAATATTCCCTTTGCCTTAGAATGGAACTTTAACAGAGAATAAATCAAATAAGTATTAGTTTACCTAATAAAAGTTTTAAGCATAGAGCAGGCCACAGCCACATCCCAATGGTACGGGAAGGTAGGTCCTCGATCAGTGAAGAGTTTCTTTAGTTGCTGCAGTTTGATCTTGTCGGGTTCTTGTCGATAGATCTGATTTGACTTTAGACCGTGCGCCTGGAAAAGTAATAAGAACATTCTTGGTAAAGGAGTAATATTCTTAAGGAACCAAAAACCTTAATCGATAAAAGGGAGATAGTGCTTTATCAATATTTGTTTAACTATGTATGTTTTAAAAGCTATGTATGTATCACCGAAAAATTGCAAAAGCCGTAAGATTGTAAAATGTCGCGTGAAATTGTAAACAACGTTGATTTTAATAAGTTACGAATATATTGGAAACTATTGAATTTGCGTGGGATTTATTCTATAGAAAACGATTTTTCATAATTTATCGAGAAATTATAATCTAATAAAGATTTTTTACAATCTCACGGAGTCTGCAATTTGCGGTGACATATCTATACTAAAATATAAAGCCGAAGAGATTGTTTGTTTGTCTGCTTGAACGCACTAATCTCAGGAAGCACAGGACCGATTTGAAAATTATTTGTGTTAGATAGCCCATTTACCAAGGAAGGCTAAAGGTTATATATCATCACGCTAAGAGCAATATGAGCGGAGCACCAATGAACAATTTTGCAAAAACGTTGTTATTTTTTCCCTCTCTCTTATGTTACGCAGACGAAGTTGCGCGGGACAGCTATTGTATTATAAACATTGTTACACATGTCAAGAAGATTATTCCCTCAAGTACAGGAGATGAGAAAATAAAAAGAGCGAACTCGTAGCGATGCATTGTATGACCATGTTTCGACTTTTTGACATACGTAACAATAGGGATGTTTCCTGAATGAAAAAATATGATTATATTTAGTCCGTCAGTTAGATTATTGAAAAATATTGGATACGTATTTTTTGCTTTATCAAATCTATAAAAAACGCAAAAGATAAAAAGCATCAAAGATCAGCAGTGGGAGCTTGTGCCGTCACGTCCCGGTACAAATTGTAGGTAGTAGTGACGTCACACGAGTATTCAACGCACTGTATCGTTTTCGTTTTTTATTTACATGATGAAAAAAGTAGAAATGTCGTGTCCAATATTTTTTGGAAATTTATCTGACGGACTAATTATATTTTTTTAGTTAACTACCATATTGATTTTTTACTCGAAGGTGTATACAACGTGTATACCACACATAACAATTACATGAGATCTTGAGTTGTTAGTACGATTTTGTACCACGATTTGCGCTTCCCACTTCCACAATGCGTGAAAACGAATGAAATAATTATCTATGAAAATTGGTCTTCTGTATCAAGATTAACTGTGGTTTTCTACAATGCATGAGTTTAATCGACTCACGGACCGGAGATCCTGCTAATTTTAACTTCACAGGCTCTTTGTTTGTCCATGTTACTCGACTTTGAATTGAAAAGAATCAAGAAGGAAGTCTGTTGCACTAATGATAGTGGCTGTGGCATATACATAAGAGGTAAAAGTCACACTCTTTAGGGCGTACTGCCAATCTATGTATACGTGCGCCCTATGGGTCGGTTATACAAAAAGCTCGTGCAATGCTCTGCGTGTCCAATATAATAACGCCTTCAGAGTAATGTTGGGGCTACCGCACTTTGGCAGTACGTCGGGGATGTTCGCGGAGTATGGCGTGTCAGATTTTTACGCTATTATGCGCACACGAATAGCATCCCCATAGATATAATAAACAAGGAGATATGCCCTGTAGCCGAAAATGTATCGGAACCTGTGTCTCCTGTTTTGCCCTACCACCCGGCAACTACTACGCATGCAGTTCAGTAAAAGCAATAGATACGCAGTCGCGCACACACCCGCATTTTTGAAATCGGACTGTACTACACAATCAATTATAAACCTTATCCTAATAAACACAGCGTATATTTACAGTACACCGTGCAACTTACTCACACAAAAACAACGGTGGGTATCGTTGTGCTGTGCAAAAGCAATTTATTTTACATATACGCTAGTGATTGACTAAATCGGAAAGTTATCGATTCTGGCATTTATTACACACGCCATGCTGCCCATGTATAACAAATAAATAGCATGAATATGTTGACTAATTTTAAGCAAAGGTCACTAATATATTATCTTAAACATTACTATAATGCATTCGAAACTTTATCGAAAGTAAAATACAATTACCATAAAAAGTAAGGAAGTAGCACGAGGATAAGGCACAAATACGATAATTCAAAGCCAAAAACACTTGAACGATTATTTACCATTTAATGAAATCTAAGAAAGTTTGGTACACTTTTGTAATATTTCATACAACAATCGACATTGTTGTCGACAGTGTATCTGCACAATTACATCACTAACTCGCGGCAAGAAGCAGCGGCCGTACTATGCGATACATCGGCTTGCTAAAGTATCGTTTTTTGATTTTTACATTGCTCATCCAGTCACTTAGCGAAAAACTTAGGTAGTGGTTAAGGAGCAGTGTATTCATTGTAATATGTTATTGTCGCTGTGACATTTGAAAACAAAAATAACATAGTATAAGCAGGAAATATTTTACGATTTGTTGTTTTTCATGATTTTAAAGACAAATATAGTAAAATACTTGAATTTTGATATGGTAAGTGATTCCATAATTAACAAAGTTTTGGTTTAGGCTTCGGTATTTACAAGAAAACACTGAACAACACGGCATTCTTATATCTTATCACGCTCACGGTCGGAAGCGCACTAGTTCGCGGATTCGACCATTGCGTAAGACATGGTCGCCCAGACCATGTCGCGTGGACGCCGACACGCCCCCTTGCCACTTCTCCTGTATTTTATATTTCTATGAGCATCCCTGATGCGGCGAGTGCGCGACAGCTCCAACAGCTTGGTGGTGACTGTGGCCAGCAGGGTAGATAGCCCAATGATGTGGCACTGGATGACGTCACACCGCGCGTCATTCAGTTACATTAAATAAGTTGTTTGACTTTTCATATATTTTGGTATATTTCTGATTGTTTGTATTTATGTGTGTGTATGAAATTTTAAGCTATGAACTCTGGTCTGAAAATAAATTATTATTATTATATACACAAGATTTGTATTGCTCCAAGTGCGCAACCACATAGATAGCCACCATTTAAAGTTCGTATACACATATCAGATGCGCAGTCGTAAAATGCAGTGGACTGTAATGAAAGCACTCAATCGGTTGAGCACCAAAAATGTCGCGCTGCAAATAAAATTTGGCAAAATAGTGTTTGCCTCGCCCACTTGACACCAAATGTGAGTGCGGTGGCCACAATATGGCTCATGTGATGGAGTGCCCCAAATGTCTCCAAACTTACACCATTCAGGAACTTATCAATGACTGATGCCTCTATAAACATGAGGGTGGCCACGTTTGGTGACCTGAGCACAAAATGATTAAGGGTGGTGATCCTTAAACAAAAAGAAGGGGAGACGCTGGCCGTGACGTGGCTAACATGAGGGATATTCTTCCGATATCCATCGACGGCTTGGAAACTTACGTAACTTCATTTTAGGACTTGACTTCTATAAAGTAGTCGATCAGTCAAGTCATATGATAAAGTTTTTTTTTCCTGTAGCAACACTACAGCTGTCAGCTAACAGCTGTTTTATAATAGTCCTTTGAAATTTTAATTTTAAATATTTAATTCCTTTATTTGTAAGGCCTATTTCCAATTACTTTTCAAGTTAATAGAATATTAAAGTGCATTTCATGTTAGATTTGTATAACTTTGTGCAAAAATGTGTTAAAAAGTAGTGTGAATCGGTGACAGGTGAGAGGTTACAGTGAATTGTTGCATTGTCATCTTGATATCAGGTATAATACTTTATGTTTGCATAATAAGGTTGCAAAATCTCGAAACATACAATTAAAATCCAACAAAATCAATTTTGAATCCATCCAAAGGTTGTCTTGAAAAGATCGCTTTTAGCGATAAGGCCGCCCATTGTGTCACCCTATGTAATGTTTTCATCATCTATATTTTCTGTAACTTATATGGTGTACATAATAAAGAGTATCCTATTCTATTTACCAGACCTAAACGGGAGGTACCTAGTTGGCCAAATTATTACTCTTCAATTCTAGGGCTCCAAAATGTCGGGTATTTGGAGTCTGAAAAGTTGAATCAAGCATTTGAAAAGACACTAACTACTTCTATACATCTTTGTCATGGCAAATAGGTAACCATGCTGTATAGAATGTGAAGATGAATTACTCGCGACGGACCATTGAGACTGTCAATCAAAATTAACGTTTGTAGTACTTAACTAGGTCAAACACACAACCTTCGCTCGGGAAATAATGACCCGGTCTTTGTCAGCCTATCCGATTCAGTCGGTCGCTAAATCTTGTGTTTGTCTGCCTGTATGGTTGGTTTTTGTGGTTAACCAACCACAACGGCTAAGATTAAGACTTGCAACGGTCTTTGATAAGTTAATCATATGTTAGCATGGTTTTTACGAACCATAGCTTTATTTCTAAATGCATAACAAATAAATATAACTTTAACACGACTTTTTTACCGAGGGGTTAAGCAGACACTATAGAACGCCACTTGTTACTATCCTTACCTAAGTACATACCTACTTGCGTTTATAAATATTTTAAAATTAAATGGTTATTATTTATTTATTTTTAGTTTGGGTTAAGTCTTAGGAAAACCTTAACACCGTGTTATTGTGATATTTATTTTGACAATATTTATGTATTGTATTTAATATTTAAAGTTTTATTTTCGCTCACCTTCTTCTCTTACACACGGTGTTTACGTATATATGTATATATTACTTGTGTTTTTTTGTTATGTATATTAATAGATAAATAAATAAATAGTCATGCCCAGATCCTTGCGATATAATATGAAGCAAGAGGTCAATACCCTCTATTTTTGTAATCATTTAAAAATGTGATGTGCTATATAAATTGATAAGCATAAACTTTACTGTAATAATGCCTAAATTTATCAACGTTTTCGTGATTGTACTTTTTTTTGGGTGGGAAATCTGAAAAATGGCTTCTTGCGCTCTGGGCGGAGCGGAAGGGTGCGTCAGAGACTCTTACCGACTAAAACCCATCCGTGTTCCTCCTAATGCGTTTGCGTTCCAGGGCTGCGGTAACTCTTTCCAACAAATTAAGGTAAGCAAGGTAAGGCATTGTACCTGCAAGTAATCGATGCTGTCCCGTACAACAAGAGGCAGGCCAGTGTCGTCGTGACACCGTGAACGCTCCACCGACTGCGCTAACGGCACTCCGAATATTGGCAACGCCACTGAAACAGGAAATAATCAAGTTACTTACTCATCTATGAAAAGTAAACGGGTAACTAGACAATGTTCCTTCAAATAAATATTTCGGCAAATAATAAGCTGTGTGAGGATGGGGACTCTTATCAACAACTACACTGGAGCTATACGGAATGAAGTTTTTAGCACTTGATTATACAGCTAACAATAAACAAATAAGTTATTAAAAAAACAACCCTTTCCTACTTCTATTTTTAGATCCAGTGGTTTAAGCTGTGCGTTGTCTGTTAGTAAATGAATTACAGTATTAAGTAGACGACTGTATATTTGTTTCCTCCGAAATTTAAACTTTTTGGGCGTCAAAGTTACAAAAGACAGTCCCACAAACGCCCACTTGTTGGTGTTGCCAGAAAATAACATCTTTTTATCTTTTTACTACAGATATACTATGCGTCGTAATTTTAGGGTGCACTCACTGGCTCGAACAATAGTGCTGTATAAACTACTGCTGATGAGATTTTAATCTCTTATTTAAAAGGTAAAGCAGTAAATCGGTTCGCCCATAAATTGGAAATCCGAATTCTAATGCGTTAACGCACTTAAAGAGCGTGAAATGAAACATGTGTAAGTTTAAACACGGATTTATTTATTGAAATCTTCGCAATTATTATTATTAATTTTTTTTTATTAAACTTTGCCCTACAAACGTTGGCTTTAAAACATGTTTTTCTATAAAAATATCTATAAAACTATTTTCAGCCCGAATTCAACTTGCAAGCTGATAATCATAAAAAAGTGATGATTCTGTAAACCACATGTACAATCACGTGCACAAGTAATAAAACAGATTAAACATGCAAACCAGAACACGTCATGTCACATATCAATCAAAACATTTCCGTTGTACATGTGTCTTTTGTTTACATCCGCTATTGTAACTTTATGGTATTTTTATGAGCTCTTACTATTAAATTGGATCGTATCATTTGCTGATTGTGCTTGACTGTGCGTGGTTATACCTAAATCGATTAGGGAAAGTTTTTCGCTGATCAGCGACAAAAACAAAGATAAAATTGTTACTATCTTCATGAAAATATATAAAGGACTAATCAAATGACTTACCGCCTATAGAAAACCCATTAATAAAAGGGTTCATAATCAAGAAAAATAACAAAGAACACGAGCTGAACGTAAAGTCGTGAGATATTAACTAACAGCATACAAAGAGCGACAATACTCCCAAAGAATTCATGTTTACACGCCGTGTTATCATTTACCTTGAAAAGAATGCTCTATTTAGGCGTCGCAGATAATTTTCGCCTGATTATGGTTTTTTCGATAAACATAAAAGTGCAAAAATCAATTTCACCGTTGATAAAAAGGTGTGTGAAACAAAGATATTATGCAACAAACTAACCACTGGGCTGGAGCGGGAGTGGCCGGGCCATTTATGTTGAACTAACTTCTGTCAGAGGTTTTGCCCGCGTGAATGTGTATATAGTATTAAGTAGCCATTAAGTGCTTCGATGTTACAAAGCTATAGGTACCCTCGAGAACGCTGCGGACAAACTGGTCAGCAGTTTGGCAGAAAATATGTGTATTTTATCTATGTAACTTTTCGTAAATTGAAAAAAAAAAGACTGTACAAAATGTAGCCTAAGTGCTATTTCAGACTCTCTCTGAACTAAAACTAAAATTTATTCAGAACTGTTTAGCTGAGATTGAGTAAAAAACATCCATGCATGCATCCAAACTGTCTCATTTAAAATATTAGCAAGATGTATCAGCGGTAGCATAAAATGACCAAGGACCAAAGGACGGGTGTCATAGCCGAAAGCCTAGGACACGCTGCCGTGACGAATTAAGAAGAGTTTATGATGGATTGATGGCAGAAGGCAACACACCGGGAGGAGTAGAAGGCTATAGAGAAAACTTGCCTAGCAGTGGGACAAGATATGTATGTAGGTTGATAAAATAAAAACTAAAAAGGATTTTACTAATTGAAATTGTATTTTGTTATATTCAAAAGATAAAGACAAGATTGTATGATTTCTGAAGCTTTTCATCGGAATGTTTAGCAGATGGATGTTAAACCTAAACTAAAACATAGACAGCTGTTTTTCCTTTATGTGCGTCATTTTCAATCATATGTTTCTGAAAAACTTTAATTAGGGGACAAAACATTGTAGGTGGAATGTAAGAAAAACTATATCTGACTAGACTAGATTGCCAGAAACTCAAAAGTGGGTAGATGGCTATTTAAAAGCATTAGTAAGGAAAGGACTAGTCTAAAGCCGAAGTGCGAAAATACAAATAATTTTAAAGACACTCCAATTTTTTTCTGTCTATAGAATCTTCGTGGATATACCCTTTGTCTGGGGAAAATAGAACTTCGTCCTTGATAACTCCTATCAACTGAGGTTTTAGTTGATATCTTTGACGATATCACCTATATCTATCTCCTATCAACTAAAACCTCATTGCTCTCGCTGCCTATCGAGTCTGCAGAGCGGAATTAGCACCAAATAAAACCTCTTTAAACTATTCTGTGATATTAGTCCAATCAATATCGTTGATAAATGTGCAACACAATGCAAATGCATGCATAATCACCCTACCAGCCATCTGTTGTATCGTGTGTTGATTGACCTCTGCTAAATTACAAGATAAAAACAAAAGACGAATTTTAATTCTCTCATCGAATACAAGAAACATAGAAGTTATTAGAAACTGTGTTTTTAACGTAACTGATTATAACATCTGATTAGTTCTTATAAGTAGGTATGACTTATTAGTTCAGATTACGACGTGAAAATTTTGTTACCATGACCACTCAAAGGATGTCATGGGCATTTGGGTAATATGTATAAAATGGCGGGTAGGTACATACATGTAAATAATATTTTTTTAGTATTTCTTACCTCCTAAAGTAAAGATCTCTTCAAAGGGAATCCCACAAGTGAATGTAGAAGGAACTTTCGTTAGCTTCTTATCTTTTTTATCTTTATCCTTCTCTTTAACTTTTTCCTTTTCTTTCTCTTTCACCTTCTCCTTTTCCTTATCTTTGGTTTTATCCTTCTTCTCATCTTTAAGTTTCTCCTTAGATTCTAACTTGAATTTCGCTTTTTCTTCTTTTTCCTGTTTTGTAAACAACAAACTATAAATTCCTGGTCATAAATATTGAACACGTGACGAATAAAAAACGTATTGTCAACAAAAGACAGTGATACGTTACTATCAAAGTAGCACAAAAACAAAAATCGTGAAATTGTAAACAACACAGTGTTTACCCTATATTCATGTAATAGGTACTTAATAACCGATGCACATTAACCACTTTACATATATCAACTTTCAATACATGATCATGACCGATTTTGTTTCACAAACCACCAATTTACTAACAATCTACCGATTTAAAACATCTAACTCATTGTCAATGGTCAATTGAATAGAAACTCATTGATAAGAAAAAATAAATAAAAAAAGAACACGTAAATCCGCGCACCTTTGAGAAAACATTGCGTAGGTGATGCATGTCGCGCATTCAAGACCCAACTGAGCAAACCATGACCGACCGTTCTGCCGCCGTATATCCAAGGTCGGAGCTACACCTACTGAACAGTGAAATTATGCAAAATGTATCAACTGCTGAACCGCGAAAATTTAACCTGACATGCAAATGTCACTTGACACGTGGCTTTAACATACAGATACTTTCTACTACTATATTCTTTAGCAAAGCTACTTCGGATAAGACAAAGACAGTTCTAATAAATAAATGCACTGAGACCGGAGTGCAAGGCTACTGTGACAATAGATGCGTCATGACCCTTCTCAGTTTATTTGGGTCCTATGTGAAGGGAATAAGGACTATTTTCGCCGTAACGCTATTGCAAGGTCTAGCTATGTCTCAAAATTTGCCCCTGGTGGTTGTAAGCACATGTACCTAACATGTAGTAGTAGTTGGAAGTTCATAAATATATTAATTAAATCATTACACATAACATTTTTCAAAACGTATATTCTTAAAGTAGGTATTGTCCTTGTTGAATGCATTTAAAAAAATGTTTGGTTCGCCTGTTTGACTTTGGTGGTTTATCTAATCGATAAATCTAAAATTCTCTCGTGCAAATCCGAAGTTTAGGAAATCGTAATAGTTATATTGCAAAACCTTCGTTACTCTAAACAGACACTAAAATCATAGACCTAATCGGCTTTGTTACGTACTATAATGAGTAACTCCTTTATTGTAAGAACTAAGGAGACTACTTCTTATCTTGGTCAATGTTATTTTGTTTTAAGAATTACGGTACGGTAGAAATCAAGAGAACAAACTTTTGCAAGGTGCGGACAACAAAAACGTTCTTACTTCAGGGCAACAACATGCCGTTTTCGAGACAAATACTGAAAATAACGACGGCAATGTCAACTGCTTACTGGCTTTTTTCACCAGAAACAGCGATCGAGCGATTGACCATACTATACATCGGTAGCCCGCAATGGAATGCAACTTGTATGTAAACTGGTTGCAGGTGGAAACATAGCCTCAGCGTTGGTCTTCGGGTCGAGCGACGGCTCTAGGCGCCCGGCGGCAAGAAGCCGCAAAATATCAAGGACGTAACAAAATTTTCTTAAAATAAAATTTAAGGGGCATTATTTCCTCAGAAAATCACTAGACATGCATGACTTCCCAGAATTATTAGTATCGAGACTGTATTTTGAAGGCCTAGAGGCGCCAGATAGTGATCTCGTTTCACCAACTAGCTTCAGGCCACCGCCACCACCTAAAATCTTTGCTAGGGCTCCATGACCTTACTTATAGCTCACCCAATTAATTGATTTTACCAAAAGCACGACATGTTTTAAATAGTAGGCGGTAGGTGTTGTACCTACTCACCTATCTGTTTATTCAATGTTGGTACCTCAAAGAATGGCGACACATTATGTGAGTAAATGAACCATGAATACAACGCCATACAATACAACATCGTGTCCATCGTAATTATATAAACATGATCACATACAACAGCTTGCAAATGAAGCAGGAAGCAAGTATATTTACGAATATATCTGTTTTGATCATACTATCTCGCCTTATTTGCATGTGGGTAGGCGGAAACTACGGTACCCCACATACTAAGATCCATGTTATAATCCAGTTTTATTATTATTTAGTCACTAACTAACTAACTAACACTAAATTTTAGTGCCCATGTCTGTCAAACGATATTTTTCAACACTTTCATTAGGGCAAAATTATAAAATGAAGTTAAAAATTAGTGTGAGAAATGTGCATCTTACTCGATTTTCTTGGGGGTTGACCAGTGGGAGTCAGTTGCCCAATATAATAAATAAATTTTTTCCAGCTTCTTCGTCCTTCCTCCTTCCTTTTTAAAGTGGAAAAAGTAAAAGCTTATGTCCTTCTTAAAGATCTAATCTATCACTGTACCAAATTTCAACAAAATCGGTTTAGTGGTTAAGACGTGATGAGGTAACAGACAGGTTGTAGATTGGTCGCCGCACTTTTCGTCACGAGTGCTAAAGGCGAGCCTCTAGAAGCGGTATGTAGGAGCCAATTTTCGAATTAGTTCGTTGAAAACATAAATTTAATTATTAAAATACTATATCTATTTTAATGTTCGTGTTTCAGTCAGTCATTACGAAAAGACATTAAATACATAATGCAATATTCTGCCGTCATACTCCCATTGCTTAATCCGAGCATACATTTGGGTTACAAATACGTAACGGATGCTAGTACCAAGCATTTGACCTTTTGTGCCACTAATTAGATCAGTTAATGCCCTTCATCTAAATTCCAGATGTTAAGTATCTTTCATCCATTTTCTTATGTCAATGTGATAGAACCGCGTTTTCACGCTTCGACGTGTAAATAAATTCGCTCGACAGATCCCTAGGCTAGAACGCAGGAAGCTGGCACAATTGGGTACAAGCTAGAATGACTGCGTTTATGCGTTGGACCTAACGCATTGCATATTCACCCGATATTTATAAAATGCGTAAGATTATAAAATATCTTGAGAGATTGTAAACTCTCGATAAATTGTCAACTGAAAATTTGGAATACGTTTTTATGCATCAGAATTTGATAGTCAATAAATAATCTCTCGAAGTCATTCCGAGTAATTGTGAACCGACATAAACTGACGACATGTTGGCGACCTATCAGTGTACGATTCAACAATTTATCGTATTTTCTGGCTTAGCCAAGTATAAGCGGACCATAAGGCACATGCAATTAGGATTCCCTGACGCGGATAGTTTAGGTTCGAATGGTATGACCCCTCATACCAGCTAGTGAGCGAGCGAACTTACCTCCCGTCATGCCATTCATGTATTTTTTTTTAAACCCTGCAGTCAGAAGTACTGCGCAGCGTGGCTGCGTCGTTGGTTAGAATGTTGAAATTGTAATACTGAACATTTCGTTACTTGTTACTATTGTAAAATTTCTCGGAATGACTTCGAGAGATTACAGGTGATTACAGGTTTATCGAAAAGTTTACAATCTGTCAGGATATTTTATAATCTTAAAGAGTTTGTGATTTTTCGGCGACATGCGTATACACGTAAACCGTATCAAACGTTACTTCCGCAACAAACAGCATTTCGTATGAGACACTAGTATCTATTGTGCTTAAAGAAAACATGTAAGCCTTTATCCGTGCTTTCTCTTCCAAGGTTTGTTCCATTGAACACGTTACTATTTCCGGATTAAAGCGATAAAGTAAATTGTTGCATAAAAGAAGCTCAAACAAACACACACACATCTACATTATTAAGTGGAGTTTACGCACCTTAAACATACTACGCACCTTATCCTTCTCCCTCAACTTGTCACGTTTCTCTTTCTCTTTCTTCTCTCTCTCCCTCTCTTTCTCTCGTTCTTTTTCTTTCTTTTTTTCTTTCTCTTCCCTCTCCCTTTGCTTTGCTGCATCTTCTAAAACCTTTTCTTTGTCACGTGATTTCTCACGTTTCTCTTTACTTTTTGTAGGAAATTTAAATGATTTTGTTTTCTTGGATTTCGAAGGACTTCTGGCGAAAATTTACTTATTAACTTTGGATCTACTTTATTACTTTTAAGAGACTATTTTTACGAAACAGTAAAATAATATATATTTTTTTATAACCATGGTATAAATGGTAATAAATTATCTTTTTGTGCTGAACCTTATATTGTTCCTCAAGTGGTAGCAAGGTGGTATCTAATTTCATTTAGAAGCATTACAAACAACCAGTGGCCCATATTAGCTATGTATTACAAATCAGGAAGTTATGGGGACATGTCCTTGCCTAATAGTGGGATGATATGGCATAACAGGATAAAAATACATAATATAAAATCAGTAAATAAGAGAATTAAAAAAAAACCTACTTCCCGATGATTCCAATCGTAAAAGTATATATAATCCCATAACCTGCCAAACGGTAGACAGACACTTGAAGAAAGCGAAAAGTGTCATGGTGCCTATGTTTTGATTTTAAGCTTTTTATATAAACCAGTTTATATAACTGTGGTGCCGACACAATTAAAATTCATTAATAATATCACAATTAAATTAATTAATGCAGTTGCGTGATGATACATATCAAAATTCATAAAATAAAGAGCATTATAACTGACTTGGTATCAGTGTCCTCCTCAGGTGAGCTCTCTCCTTCAAGAGCAGCATAGCCTCTATCTTTCTTCTCTTTCTTTTCTTTTCGTCGTCCTAAGAGGTCCTTCTTGCTCGGCTTTTCATGATCACCACCATCGCTAACTAAACAAATAAAAAAAAAATTAAAAAAAAATTCGGCTACACTATTTCCACACTGTAGAAGACCACATGGTTTTGAGTTACAACACAACTCAGTAAGTTTTTGTATAATTATCTTGTTAAAGTCAGTGGCCTAAAAATATTTAAAAATTACAAATAAAACTTTTTATTTGCACAGTTTGTCACAAGTTTTTTTACGGATGAGAAATCTTCTTCCGCTCTGGAAGGGACTCTTACTGACTAAAACCTGTCTGTGTTCCTCCTAATGCCCTTTGCGTTCCAGAGCCATGGCACAGATAATATAATATACAGGCTACGGTGCCTCTTTTAAACAAATTCTGGAGTTCTGGCAGGTCACAGGTATCCACATTAAAATAATTATATTATTACAATTCCTAAGCATATGTGAAACAGGTTGGGGTGGTATGTAAGTAAGGTTGATTTTTCACATACATAAGTAAAGTAATCTCGAAATCAATATTATTAATTGCATTTATTACAATTAGTCAGTACAATTTAGGAACTTTCAAAATTCAAATACTTAGCTACATAATACAGAATAAACTTTCCTTGGAGTATATAAAAACCCGGTAGTAATGTCTTTTTTTACATAAGATTACTCTATTAATTTAAAATCACCATGCATTTTTTTATGAAGCAGTGATTTTATGTTGGAACTTATGAACGATATTGGAAGAAATACATCCTGAAATATAATGCAATTTTCGCCTGACTGTTGTGTGATGGTGGTCTAACTAAGGAGACTCTTTCTACTTGTGTGCGTTCATGGGCACAATCATCAAAACCTTAATTTTTATGTGTTTATCAGTAAAATGGTATGGAATAATAATTGCGATGGAATACATGCACATTCCCAGCACGCATACTTACAGTCACTTTCATTACTTTTCCTGCCACTTTCAGACGCGTATAAGCCTGGAAAGTCTTTTTCTACATCTGGACTTTCAAAATCCATGTTTAAAGTAAGAATAACAGTTATTCTTCGGGTATTGTCATGTATTATTGTAAGCCAAATATCTTTTCGGCAAAACAAGAAACCATTATTGTATTTGTCACTTAAACGTCACAAAGTTACATAGGTACACAGATTACAAATAAATAAACATACTCTTTAGAAATTTTTTTTTTTTTTTTTTTTTTCTTTGGCAACTGAGCCGATGACGACTATTCTGCCAGTGTCATGTGGTGACGGCAGCGCTTTGCGATGAGCCGTCGAACTTTGCACTTTGTGGTAGATCTAAGATGTTAGTAGCTGAAAGGACAAGACAATATTTTGTTAGATGACACAGAATACTTTTTTTTATACATATATATATACTTAAAAAAACGGGGAAGAAGAAAGAAAAAAAAAATATACTACATAGGCTACATTTTAATCTCATTGGCGTTTAAAAATTTGGATAGTAATTGGATAAGTTTAGGAGAGAAATTTGTCAGGAGAGAATGGAAGTTAATAGGAAGAGGGATTTTAATTTTGGGGAGCATTTGGTACAAGTCGAAGGAATGGGAATTTGAAGGACATGAAAAAAAGATATGGTCTAAGGTACCATCATCAAGGCCACATTCGCATAAGGAGCTATCGCGGATACGAATTTTATGTAGAAATACTGGACTACAGCAATGGCCAAGCCTCAGTCTACACAAGGACGAGACAGTTCTCTTTGAAAGTTTGGCACATTTAAAAAACCAAGGTTTCCGCTGGATGTCAGGTTGGATGCTGGCATAATACGCTCCCTTTAGTTTTGAAGTTACCTGCCACTCAGCAGACCACGAGTTGTGCAGCTTCAGTTTGGTATCAGAGCGTAAGTCGTAGCTATGGACCATGTAGTGCTTTCGATCCACAGGGTTGGAAGTAGCAAACTTAGCTAGTGAGTCGGCACACTCGTTGCCGGCTATACCGGTATGGCTGGGTACCCAAACTATTTCTATGTTTAAGCCGTTTTGAAGACAAGTGTACAGTAAATTTCTTATGTCTATAATAATTTTGCTATGAGTTTTAGATTTCAATTGATTTTGAACTATTGCCTGGATGCTACTTAGGGAGTCAGAAAAGATGACCGAGTTATGAATTTTGTGGGATAAAATGAAATTGATGGCTTCAAGAATACCGATACATTCACCGGTAAACACTGAAGCTTCTGGGGGACATTGGAATAGAAGGGCTATTTTCGAGTTTTGGAAGTATGTGGAGACACCGGTGCATCCTGTTGTCGATAGCTTAGACGCGTCCGTATAAAAAAGGTTCCAACCCTCCCAGAATCTCTTAATAGCCCTATCGAAGTCGCCTTTTACGTCCTTACAGGTTTTAGATAAGCCAAGTCCCAGAACGACCTTTGGTCTAAAGTAGATCACCTCATATGCGGAAGAAAAGACCGGAAGAATAGGATATTGACAAACAGGTGAGGAGAGCTGTTTAAGCTCTCTGTACCTATTCATCAGTGGAAAACGTTTATTATTCCAATAGGAAGAGGCATTTAGAGAGAGATAGATTTTCTCCAAAATGGGAAGTAAAGGATGGGATGAGAGGGAAAAGACTTTTGACAAGAAACGATCTGCTAAGTATTGTCTACGAAGGTAAAGAGGAGGCTCTGCACATTCTACCTGGAGGGCATTTATGGGAGAGGATTTCATGGCACCAATCACGATTCTAAGACATTTGGCCTGGATCGCATCTAGTCTCCGTAGGGCTTCTTTGTTACATGGCTCAATTAAGTAGCTACAGTAATCTAGTACGCTTCTGACCAGCGCGTTGTACACCAGTTTTAAGGTATAAGGGTGAGCACCCCACCAAACGCCTGCCAGCGCCTTTAGAACCGAGATCGATCGCTCACATTTTACAACAGTGTTATTAAAATGCTCCACTCCCGATAATTTGGAATCTAGGGTAACCCCCAGGAACCTGGCTTTCTCCTTAATTGGGATAGTTTGGCCATCAATACTAATGTCAACCCGAGGGATAAGACGTCTGCGAGTAAAAATAACTGCGGCACTTTTTGGGGCACTCAGAGATAGCCCATGATCTAACAGCCATTGGTTTAATGAAGTCAAAGACGTGTTCATAGATTGAGCGGCACTCTCAATGGATTTGCTACAGACTAATAACGCAATATCGTCAGCATATTGAAAAATTTTACAATCATAATTTAAACAAGAAGGGAGGTCATAGGTATAAATATTATATAGAGGTGGACTGAGTACAGAACCTTGGGGAAGACCCCTCCAGGCTGACCTTGTTTCGGAGTCCACCCCCAGAACCCTAAGTTTGATTCTACGGTCTAAAAATATACTGGATATGATCTGGCACATCCTAGCCGGGATTCTCAGCTGTTGCATCTTCTGCCTGAGAACTGGGAGGAGGACAGAATCATAGGCGGCTGAGATATCTAAGAAAACGGCTACCACTGACTCATTCCTACTTAGGGCCAGTCGGATCTCTGATGTGAGGGTACCCACACTATCAGCTGTACCCAGACCTTTCCTAAAGCCAAATTGAGTCGTTGGTAGCAGTTGCCTACCCTCCACAAACCATTCCATACGGTTCTTAACTAAATGTTCCAGGAGTTTAATAAGAATGGACGATAAGGCAATCGGTCTGTAGGAACAATGGTCACTAGGGTCTTTGCCTGGTTTCAATATTGGAACTATCACTTGGACTTTCCATTCAGGGGGAACATAACCAGAACAAAAACAATAATTGGCCAAGTCCAAGTAATACTGGTGGGTCTTATCCCCAGCTTTCACTATGAAGGAGTAAGGGAATCCATCCACCCCAGGGGCAGAGTCTCTTACATGAGCGAGGACCGTCTTAAGTTCTGATAAACTAAAAGGACCATCCAGAGGGTCAACTGATGCCAGCTGGTAGTTTGGTGAGATACATTCATCTACATTAGGAACATAAGCCGGGGCCAGCTTAGAAAAAAATTGGTGGCCCAACTCTTCTGACAGTATGTTCCCGGTTGGCGGTTTCAGACTATTCCGGTAGGACCTCAATCTACGCCACACAACTGAAGCTGGAGTGGATGGACTCAACGAGCTACAATACTTCCGCCAACCTTCTCTTTTCTTAGTCTTCAGTAATTTCTTGGACTTAGCCAACACATGCTGATAGTTAATTAAATTCTCCAGGTTCATGTCCAAGTTGAATTTCCTTTCGGCCTCATTCCTGGCTCTGATCATTGCAGAGCAATCCCTATCCCACCATGGCGGAGACGGAATTTTGCCGGATGGCGGTTTTTTGGTTGGGAAACAATCGTCTGCTGTAGCGGATATGATGTTGGAGAATGACGAAGAGCACTCGTGTGCCGTTTCGTCATTAATGGAGGGAAGGGAGGAGACACGTAAATCTAAAATTTTGGAGTAGAGGTCCCAATCTACTGAGTTGAGTTGGTATTTTAAAAGGGGGGGAGAAGTTATATTAGGAGTAGTTTTGGAAGGGATTTCAACCATGATAGGATAGTGATCACTCCCATAGGTCATATCCAAGCGACTCCAATTTAAAAGGCTAGCTATATTGGATGAACAAAAAGTCAGGTCAACACAGCTGTTGCTCTGTCCTGGTACAGCCCGACGTGTGGCACAGCCATCATTAAGGACACATAGATTAAGTTCATCCAATATTTCCACTAAACCTATGCCAAAGTTATCGCAGGTTTCTGACCCCCATCTATAGTGATGGCCATTAAAATCACCCATAACAAGTAATGGGCCCTGTACATTACTCAGCAAACTTTTTATTGTATCAAGATCTTCGATTTGTGGGTGTGCAATATAAAAACTAAAAAAATATATATCCTCGGCCTTCACAGCAACAACATTGATATTGTCACCTACAAAGGGTAGAGGAATTGGGGAGAATGATACTTTGTTATTGATGAACAAAGCACATCCTCCATATCCATCTGATCTGTCATAACGAACATCACTAAAACACGGGATCCTGAAATTGCTTCCAGGACGCAGCCATGTCTCAGCAATGCTACAGATCGACGGTTTGAATTTATTAATTAGATAGAGAAAGTCAGGTTTCCTGGGAGTAATACTCCTGACGTTCCACTGGAGAAAAGTCAGGGGGCGGAACATTGTGAATATAGTTCACTATGGAGGACAATTTGTTGGCAACGTGGTCTGGTAGTGATTGGGCAGGATTCGCTAAAACAGTCATGAGCATATTTGATATAATATTAAGGATGTTTTCTGAGGAAATAGGACTGGGACAAGGACTGGTTGTACTTTCTCGAGGGTAACCACACCCATTTTGGACAGGGGAAAAAGAGTAGTTTTGAGTGAGGGCTTGATGAGCCTGTTTGTCATAACTAGGGGAAAGAGGAGCATGGGATTTAGGTTTGAGAAAGACTGTTTTACGGTATGATTTTTGGGTCTGGGAAGTGGGAGATGGTCTGGGAGGATGAGTTGGACTGGCTAAAGGTTTACTTCTATTCAGGGATATTCTAGACACTTCAGCATATGATTTTGAAACTGGAGGGAGAACCTGGCTTGCTTCCACATAAGAAACTGATTTCTCAGCCATTAGAGCCTTTATGCTCTTCTGCCTACCCAATTCCGGACACGCTTTGTCAGTGGCATAATGGTTCCCAGAACAAGACACACAGAGGGCACAGTCTGTGGGAACTTGGCATCCATCCCCTGGATGGTCTTCAGCACATTTATAGCAGCGGGGTTTTGATCTGCATACTGTACGTGTGTGACCATAACGACAACAATTAAAACATTGGATAGTTGGGTACATGTATCTCTCAACAGGAAGGGCAGAATAAAAACAATACACACGTTTTGGTAAAATTTGGCCATCGAATGTCAGAATGACTGTTTGAGTTGGTTTCCATTCTGTTATGCCTAAAGAGCTCACCTTTCGGTTCATTCGCCTAGCTTTGATCACGGGGCCACATCCAGCGGGGACCTTGATGTTTTCAATGGTTTCATCTTCCGACCATTCCACAGGTACATCCCTGACGAGACCAATACGAGTAACATTGTATTGTGGAACAGATGCGATGAAACCATGTTGGACTAAAATTGGACTTATCAAAAAGCTATTCGCGTCCTGGTGAGACTTAAAATCGACTGAGAGTTTGTTCCTTCCCACACGTTTCAGGCTTCCTAATACGACGTTGCTGAAATTGTTCTTTTGTAAAAACATCCCGAACTTGACAGGGTGAAGAACGGTGCCGGAGGTCTGGCCATCTTTAAGAGACACGTGAACAACATATGGCGGGTTATCCCTCAAGGTGTATGAGTGTCTTCCAATTATGTTCTTGGGTTGCTTAGGGGGATTTATTGGGGAAGTCGGGGGAGAAGCTGCAGGTCTTTTTCTGTGTGCGGGTTCAGAGTCCATTGCAGTTTCTTGCGGTTTGTCATCGGGAAGGGTAATTGTTAAAACCGGAGTAAAATCAAAGGGATCGGGAGGGTCTGGAGGTTTTTTGTTATCCATGATGGATAACGGCTAAAATTCTCGTAATAAATAAAATATATTCTAAAACCAACCTTACAATACAAAACAAACACAAGGAATATTCTCGACTGAAGATCACACACTCAAGATTCACTTAAATCGAAAAAATTCGCAACACAAACACAAGCACGTGATTAACCTTCACCGCTACCAACGAAAGTCTCCTCTTTAGAAATAATAAAACAGTAAAACTTGTCTCAGTTGACATTGTAATTAGAAATTTTATTATTACCTTCTTCTTCTTCTTATTATAAAAACCAGGTACAACTAATTTAGTATAAGAATAATAGTATTTCCTCTATCAAAGCTTTTTTGTTTTTCATTTTTCAGAACTACAATTTTTTATTCAATCCTTGAACATCCGACAAGAAGCTATGAAATTATGAATCTATTATGTTCAGGGGGCATGATGGGAGTTGAGAACTGCTGGTTCCCGGGTTTTTATAGGCTTAGCTTTTGCATCACTTAGGTAATACCGGTAATACGTATAAAAACCGTAACACTGAACTTGTATCCTCCTCTCAACTGAATGTCAACCAAGACCAACGTGTCAAATGTCAAGCAAGTGTCAGATTGTCGTGAAGATGGAGTAGATGTGATGTTTTGATTCAGATATAAATTGGAGAACCTAAATAAAACCACGGCCCCCCATTTTCCTGATGTCCGGTATTGGAGTTGTTTTAACTTGAATACATCAATTATAGTGAGAAGCATAAAAACACCAACAGAGTTGCTGGTATTCTAATGAAGAAATTCTATTTATTTTTAGGTTTAAAATATTTTTTATAAATGTCATGGTTCGCGGACCTCGCCGGGAAGGCGGAGAACCTCCTTAACAACTTGGATGAACAAACTGGCGAGGCTTTACGACACCATAACGTTACGAGAAAAAGGTTTGAGAGTCATGGAACTGACTATAATGTCAGCCATGCCAGCACTGAGACCGCTTGGTTGCCCAAGAGAAAACCTCTGTCAAGTCCGAAAAAAGCTATGCCTATCCCAGATACGAAGAGGGCTTTTTCACCGACCCGGAAGACTTCACCTACAATGTTGCGAAATCACCAACCGCGAGCACAGGTTAAAGACAATCAAGATTCTTCTAGACACAGTTCGCTTAGGAAGTCTCCAACAAAGAAATCTAGTCCAACAAGACAATACAATCTGGAACATTGTCCTAAAACTTTAGTTCGCGATATTAAGGTGAAGAATAAGGATATAGACAGCAGTTTCTATGTAGATCAATACACACACTCATTGAAACTAAGAAGTAAGTAGAAATTTATGTCAACCTATTATTTACTACTGTCATTAATAAAGTCAGTTATCTCTTCATAATACAAACAGGTGAGAGCTTCAAGTCTCATTCCTCAAACATGTTGTGATTAAAATGTATATGACAATGCATATAAAAATATTATCATTTAAAAAAACATGCTTTAATAGCAAACAAACTAAAAAGTAGAAAATATTTTTTAAGTATAAGAGAGTTTGTGTTAATACAATGTAAAATCCATCAATCAATTTGAAATAATTAATTTTGAATAAGATTAATATAAATAATAAGATATTAACAAAAATTCAAATAAAGCTAAAAAGCATGGAATTGACTGACTGGGATTAGAATGGAAGGATTAATTGCCTAAGAGAACTCCCTTAATCCCAGTCACCAATTTATGACGGAAAAGAGAAAATCTAAGGAAACATGCACATTGCCTCATCATAATAAATTCTTACTAAGATTCTAAATAATCTTTGAACACAGCATATAGTTTAAATGTCTATGCTTTAATCAATATGAATACTTAGTAAATTCTTACAACACATTATTTACTATATATTCAACCAAACATACATACTTTTTCCATTTAATTTATTTCCATGCATTATTCTACAGGGCATAGCCTCCCATCAGACTTAGAACTGCTTAGCACTGAAGAATTTACATACAAGATGCAAAACATGGAGGTAGAGAATGCAATGCTGAAGAATGAGCTCAACGTCATGAATCGAGAGGTTGCGGAGCTGCTAGAGAGGCTACGCAAGACGGAGGATGGTAATGATGTAGATAGTGCAGGTAGATATCCTTTTCGTAGTTTTTATTGCATGTGATGTGACTCATGTCTTCTGCAATACTAATGAGGTTTGGTGATACTTTATTTTTAATTAGGTACTTATGGTATTGGCCTGATTTGTTTATGCGCATTTACTCTTTACAATAAGCTTGCAAGTATTTATTCAAAGAAACTAGTTAAACGATTTTGAATATACCAGTGACCATACTACGAAGTGCCAATGCTATCATGATTCAGTGTGAGGGAAAGGGATAGTGCTATTCGTCTTGTGTAACTCCGTCTCTCTCTCTAACACAGGAATCATGAAGGATTTAAGACGTCATGGTAGGGCTGCTGATATTTCATACAGTGACAGCACTTATATAAGTTTACAATTGAAAACAAAAAAAAAGTTCAGTCTCTTGTACTAAACTGTTTGGATAAAGTTCTTAACTAACTTTAGAAAGACTAGATATTATGCATGCCAAAATTATTCAAATTGTTTTGTTCATTACAATACATTTGTTAATTATTTTATCGCATAAAGGCATATGTCTATATTCCAGCATTTGCATCTAATAAATAATTATAAATAAATCAGCTTAAATTTTGTTCAATTAACATTTAATTTTATACAACAGTAAACATAGGAACAATCCTAGTTTAATGTTTTCTTAGTAATTATTTTTATTAGAATTTCCTGTTGGATAGATTTATCTAAAAGGCTGATGCCAATCTATCACTATAGTGATAAGGTTATTATTGTAATTAATAATGATATCATGCCTTTCTAATTAAGTTGCGTAAGCATACGATGATGATGCATAATGATATAAGTAGATACATAAATATTTTTGTGAAACAAACGACTTTGACTTTGAGTTTCACAAACCACAAATATTATGAAAAGATATTCTAATGAAATCTATTCTTGTCAAAACTCAATAAATCCTTCTTCCTTATTTGCGAGAGGAATCTTCAGGAAGGTTTTAAAAGTACCCTAAAAAATTGCTGGCTCTAAAATGTTATTCATCTGTAACAGATTTTTTGAATGATTTGTCTATTTATTTTGTAATTAAAAAAAATTTTAGTTAATAAATGAGTATAGTTTAAGATACAAACTTTGCATGCCATAAGGCAGGATCTATAAGGAACCAAAATTATAATGTAACACCTAATTGTATTAATTACCTACATTTATGCAAATAAATAAATCTTCTATTCTATTGTTATTATAGAAGTAGCAGAAATCCGTATGAAACAAAACACTTCGGAAATTCTGAATCGCCATCTTACACTGGAGAAACAGTCGCTGACATCGCAAGTGGAATTGCTCTCAATGAAGATTCAGCAACAGAAGAATGCTGAGGTGGCCAAGTATAAGGAGATAAACCAAAGATTAGAAGCCGAAACCTCCATGATGAGGAGTAGGAATTTGGATTTGGAAGAGAAGTAATTACTGTTTGTTCAATATTATTGAAGTAATACTGATTTGACTGATCCTTCTATAAATATTCAACATTTCACAATAGTAGGTCCTTTTTTTTTTGGATGGGAAATCATCAAATGACTTCTCCCGCTCTGGGCGGAGCGGGAGGGAGTGTCAGACTCTTACTGACTAAAACCCACCTGTGTTCCTGCTTGTGCCCTTTGCGTTCCAGGGCCGCGGTGACTCTTTCGAACAAATTCCGCAACCCTAGCAGGCACTGACCCTATGGGGCCCCGTCTTCTTTGCTGACGGCTCTTTGAGGCGCGCGTGTCAATAGTAGGTCCTTACGCACGCTTTGAAACAAATAGAGTAACTTCTTTAATTATTTATGGTATACTAAAACAACTTATATTATACTAGCTTCTGTCCGTGGCTTCGTCCGCGTGGGATAGTTAGTAACCCCCCGATTCTTTGTGATATTGATTCGTTGGTGGGAGAAGTGGTGGGAGGCGCCGAACGTGACTGCTCAGAGGTGGCATGCGCGTGAGTTGCGCGCGGTACTGGACAGTACGGCGCGCAGCGACATTGCAACATTACTCTATTTTTCTAAAATAAGCCTAAGTTACTCCTTGTTATATCAGCTATCTGCCAATAAAAGGCCGTCAAAATCGGTCCAGCCATTTCAGAGATTAGCCGGAACAGACGGACAGACAAAAAATATATATTTTTTTTTGTATGTACCGTATATATTAATATATGCACGAGTAAAAAGCGGTTATTTCAATATTAGGTACAAACAGATGGTCCAATTTTATTTATATGTATAGATTACACATTAACAAAGTATAAAATACATGTACAATAGCTGTTGTCATAGAGAAGCCACCATAGCGACTGTAAGTGTGACGCTGAGTACGGAGGAGAAGATACGTGGTAGTATGGCACGGTTTACCTCTCGGGACGAGGTACTCAAAGAATACTCACGAAGGTATTGAAGAGAATTAGGATTGTGCAGGATAGTATAGAGAAGCTTAGGTGGGCTGTTCTTCAAACAAATGTGGCGTGTTTTAATATTTGATTTTATCATGGGTTTCAAGCCTACTTTGGAACGTAGCAGGGTTTTAATTTTGATCATCTTATTAAATTTGTTTATTTGTATAATGATAAAAATAACAAAAAGTAATATACGAACAGGAAACACCTATGCATAGTAGAGAACTGTGAAATATTTTTGCTCTCTTGTTGATAGAAGGTTAGCCGCGGCTGAGGCGCGACGTAGGTATAATAAAAAAAGGGGAAAAGTCGTCCACTTTAATCCAACATATATGTATGTTTAATAAACCTCTATTATACCGAACGCCAGATAAATGTGCAATAAAGGTCATTGCCCTTTCCTTGATATCTCTTCGTAGGTACATGGACAAAAAAAAATGAATCGTCTTCCATTACTAGTAAATATAAAGGATCACGATGGATGTCGATTCAATATAGCATTAATTCATTATTTCTGTTTTAAGAATTAAGGTTGTCAATAAATGTAGGTGGGTCAATGACCGTTATTGCACATTTATCTGGCGTTCGGTATACTTACAGATGTAAAAAACGTCCACTTTAATCCAACATATATGTATGTTTTATTAAACCTCTATTACTTTCAGATGTAAGAAACTACAGGAAAGCACAAAAGAAAGAGCAGCTTTACAAACTAAACTAGAAAACGACTTGAGACACGCACAATCCACGGTCAATGACCTACAAGCGAATTTACAGAAAACCACAGACGAATGTAGGAGGTTAGAGAAAGACTGGGAAGCTTACAAACTGAGAGTGAAGAATATGCTGCAGGCGAAAGATATTGAGATTAAGAATTTACAGGATGGGATTCATATCAATGAAGATACAAAGGCTTTGATGGAGCAAATGGAGAGTTTGAAGTGAGTACTGAGGTTAATTTTTTTTAAAGAAGAAATATTAGTAGTTTACGAAAAAAAACTTTTTTTTTGTACTTTTACAGTAAGTACTGGCCTAAAGGGCCCTTTAGGTGAGTGTACTTTGTAGAGTTTTGTTTGTATTGTATACCAAAATGTCATATTGATTTAACTAGTGAAAGTAGCTTAGCAAGTCTCACTCTTTTTTTGCTTCATCGTCAGATCTTTTATTAACCTACTAGTTTTTGCCCGCCACTTCGTACCCGCATATCCTGCTTTTTCCCGTTCACGTAAGAATTCCGGGAAATCCTTTCTTAGTGGTCCCCTCACTTCCCGAGGAACCTACATAATTATGTACATGCCAAATTTCAGCTTTCTACAACCAGGGCCCCAAGTCTGCTATTACAATAGTGTCAGAATGGTCTATCATTGATTTTATAATGGTTGATTTTGACAAGTTTGGTAATCTACTACTATAAAAGCGTCATTATGACTTTCCAATGGTCAACTACTGACACTTCATTGAAAGAAATGGCATAGAATGGTAATCTCGTCATAATGGCAAATGAATTATAGACGTATGCGGTAATCTGCTATAATTTTGACAGTTCCTTTGATCAGTGACCTACCTATAGAACGTCCTTATGCAATCATTTCTTTTACTAGCTTGGTTATAAAAAAGTATTACGAGACCATTGACCGACCAATGATCGACCATTATGAATTTAGCAGATTACGAAAAATGACAATGGGATCGTGTTGGAATGACAAATTTATAAAAATAGCAGACTTGCCTGTAGTTTCGTGAGTTGTCTATCTGTCACTCAGTAAAAAACACGACACGTCTGCTGTAAGTCCATCCTGCAGATTCCGGCTCATGCTGCAGCATCAGGTCAAAGTTACCATATTCTTGCAATGTATGTCTCGATTGCGTGTTTCTTTTTTAAAGTTCGCTTAATCTGTACAAAAAAACAACAACAAAAAGGGTTTCGGTAAAAAAATCAAAACTTAGGCTGACAAGTATGTTGCGGAATTTGTTCGAAAGAGTCACCGCGGCCCTGAAATTCAAACGGCACAAGGAGGATCACGGGTAGGTTTTAGTCAGTAAGAGTCTGACACTCCCTTCTGCTCCGCCCAGAGCGGGAGAAGTCATTTGATGATTTCCCATCCAGAAAAAAAGGCCGACAAGTATTGGCAATTAACTAGATCCCTCAATACGTTCGCCTCAAGAACAGTTCATGACACATGCTTCCGAAATCGCAGCCTTCTTGGTCTCCATTTTTAGTAAATCAACTAGAACCGATTCGATGATCTTCAAACGGCTGAATCGATTTTCTTGAATCATAGCTTAGAACACTCGACTAAATGACGTTAAAAAATATAATAAAATCGCTTCAGCCGTTTAAGAGCTATGATGCCACATAGATACATAGACACATAAATTCTTCTAATACAAAGCGGTAATTGCACTAATCCGCGATCGTAACGTTAATTTGTTTGGCAAATCCGAATGACGCGATCTGATTTTCAAAAGAACGCGACAGTCGGTTTATGTCGGATGATGCCTGATCGCATTTTCCGATTGATCAGCTGTTCCGCTTCTAAACACATTTTATTTGTTATGAGGGTTTTCTGTGTTGTTTGTGTGTTCATTTTGTGCTGATGATTTGTCGAAGGTTGCGGGAATCAACTGGAGTTGCAAAGCACAGGACCGGTTAATGTGATGATATTTCAGGGAGACTTGTTCACCTGTGGACGGTTTTCGGCGGGCTTTTTTTTGTATTTAATGGGCTTAATTATTTGTTTTTCAGAGAGGAACGCGATGAGCTACAGGACGCGATGGCGACTGTACGCTCGGAGTGCAACGAAATGAAGCTGTACGTGCAACAAGTGGAGACGCGCCACAGCGCCGCCGAGCGAGTCGTGGCCGCGCTGCGGGACGCGCTGAGGGACGAGCGCGCCGCCAAGAACAGAGCCGAGGCGGAGTGCGTCGCCGTCGCTAAGGTTAACTAAGTGTCCATTTGTAAAAGTGTCTCTTCGCAGAAGTGGCTTCGCGCAAGTATCCATTCGCGAAAGTGTCTCGTCGCTTAAGAGCGTTCATCCGTAAAAACCACGCTGGAGTCAAAATTGATGATTTCCGACGGACAATAAAACGATAATCTATTTAATTCGTAGATAAGATATTGACGTCAAATTATTGAGGATTTCATAATCTAGTGCTTGGCTGAAAAATATTTTCAAATGATCGTAAAGTTTTCTCATTAGAACAGTTTTTACTCAATCCCTTTTTAAAACTAGCGGTCGATGGTCTACGCAAATGCTAGATAATAGTAAAACCATAAACGACAAACTTATAGAAATATTACTATTAAAAAAACAATAACATTTACTAGTGCTTGGCTGAAAAAAAAACGTAATTATTGTAAGTTTTTATACAAGAAAAGTATACTCAAAAGTGTCATTTTTAGCCACTTTTCGAGTTTTTAAACGTGTTATTTTAGGATGAAATCAAAGGTATTTTTGTTGTTTTTTAGACCTAGTAAATGAAGGCATTTACGATCTAAAACATGGTACATTTTTTTTAAAAATAACTTCTATATTAATTTTACTATAAATTATTTAGTACTACTATATAATCGACGCGGAATCGCACCAGCGCTCAGTGCCGGCCGAGGCCTTTCAGAGGTTGGACGTGTGTCGCTCCCGTTGCCGCGTGCTGCGTAAAATTGTATTATAGTTTGTCGAGTTTTTAGAGCGACTAGGACGAATTGGTACTTTTTGTTTATTTTTTTTAACGAAACAAAACTTTGATGATTACATATTTTAAAGTAATGGAGTTCAAATCATGAAAGAAGATAACTCTTTTTATGTATGACTAGCTTCTGCCAGGGACTTCGTCCGCGTGGAATAGTTACTTTACCCCCGATTTTGAAACTCTCAGCCCGATCGGTTTAAAATTGACAAAAGATAGACATGCTGTTTCGGGATATTTTTTAGATAATTTTATGTAGGACATTTCCGTAATACATGATTTCTATGTAACTTTAACCATTAAGGCTACACACGCGACGGAAGCTTAAAAAATGGAGTAACTTCTTCCGTTTTCCCAACATTTTCCTTCACTGCTCTGCTCCTATTGATTGTAGCGTGATGAAAAGTATACTATAACCTGCCCAGGAGTATGAAGAATAATTGCACCAAGTTTCGTTAAAATCGGTCAAGTAGTTTTTGTTTCTATAAAGAACATACAGATAGACAGACAGACAGACAGAAAGACAGACAGACAGACAAAAATTTTACTGATTGCATTTTTGGCACCAGTATCGATCACTAATCACCCTCTGATAGTTATTTTGAAAATATATTCCTTGTACAGAATTGACCTCTCTACAGATTTATTATAAGTATAGATAGATTTCATTTTTTTTTCGATAATTATGGGTAGCAATAGGCGCTATACGGGGCAAAAAGGAAAAGTTACGGAAATTTGGCCAAGGCTAATGAAGCTAAAAAGTACGTTACCGAGGAACCACTTTTAATGTTGTAGCTGGTTATAGCCAATTCGCATTTTTCTTACACGGGGATTTTAATAACCGATAAAAAATAGAAGGTCACATTCTTCAATATTAGGACATTAATAAAAAATATATATTTGTTACAAACATACAAATATTTCCTCTTTATAATATTACTGTAGATTGCAAAATAAAGCTTTGATGCTGACGGGGCCATTATTTCGGTGATACTGTAGATTTCACGACACTAATTGTTATACGAAACAAGTTGCGCTGTACTGAAACTAGTTTTGTGAAATTAATTATTTCTTCTTATTCTATTATTCTTTCTAAACCATAAAAAAACTGCAAGTCAATGCGGGTATGTCACAAGAGAATGATACCGAAGAATCACAGCTACCGCAAGAGTTGATAAAGAATTGGAAATACTGGAATCGCAATCAGAAATAATAAATGTGACAAATGAATGCGATCTTTAGGTATAATTTTCCACTATTATTATTTATTTAAAAAAATACAATTCTTTCAATGTAATATGTGCAATTCTAAATTCGAACTGAGTAGTCACGATGAAACACAAAAAATAAACTAATTAATTATGCCATAATTTCAGGAATTGGCCTAACAAATTTGAATGAAGTTGTTACATCGATGGACTTACTGTTATGTCATTATTCACTTATAGTAAATGTCATGATAAAGTTGCTGAAATGTGGAAAAAATCCGCTGAAGAAAGTATGTTTGCATCAGCTCAGGAGGAAACAGCTGCTGCTCGATTACAAAGTGACACTCGTGACATTCCGATGATACCAGTGGAAGCAGACAGTTGATGGAGCAAACGCTCATATAAAAATCAGTATAATGCATTGTCCGTGTGTTGCAGCTATTATAGGACATCACACAGGAAAAGTTCTCTACATTGGGGTCCGGAATAAGTATTCTGGAATTTGTGCCCGCGCAAATAAAAAGGAACAACAGCCTGCTCCTCACAAATGTTCTAAAAATCACGTTCTCATCTAGTATGGAACCAACAATACTGGTAGAAGGATTCAAGTCCTCCGTAGAAACTCGGAAATTAAATATAATACATTGATTGCTGATGGTGATGCCAGCATATCCCGGCGTTCTAATTCAAAAAATTTAATGTACCAACCATCTCCTCCGCAATTGCAACTGAAAAAAATTATTGCTTAAAACTTATACATCTATCCCTCTGTCGGAGCGTAAATTGTTGACTTCTGAACTATTGATTCGGCTGAGAACAGCAGTAAGATTTTCGGTATGGTACTGGCAAACACAAACTTTAACCGAATCAGAAAAGAATATAAAAATACTGAGAGATATTCTGAACAGCGCCAAACACATCCTTGAAGATCAGAGTGAATGTGACTTGTGCTACTGCACCAAAGAGAGAATAAAGAAACAAACCAAACTCTCGAAGCCAAAACATTGATGTTAAAACTGCAACGCAATGTCTGGCAGCTGGCTTATCTTTCTCGAAGTCTGCCCCACGATTTTACCAAAAACCATGCAGAGCAGTTCAACACCATAGTAGCAAAGAGTCGTAGGTGGGAATCGCATAATTCCCTAAAAAATTCATATTCCGTCCGTTGTTATGCCGCTTGGTTAGTTTAAACACAGATAAACCTCAAACTACCCTTTATAAATGTGCCTACCAGAAAAGTCCAGGTCAATCCCTGAAACATTTAGAGCAAAACCGTTTTTCTATAAATCAAAATCTGAAACGCAAAATACCTCGCCGAAAAATAAACTTTAGCACAGGGCTCCTGAACAAAGTCAATTACGCAAATGCATGTCAAACGCCTGTCATGAACCCAGACAATTTCAAGCAGACACATGTAGTTTTCCTTGAAAATTTAAAAACACTGACCTTAAAACGGCATTTCATTGAAAGGGATACAGTTCTTCAGGCTGTGAGTGCCTTGTGACTCGAGCTGAGAAGAAGTATTTTAACTGCTTCCAATTTTGCCAAAATTTGTAAACAACGCCCGAATTTGAATTCAGCACTACTCGTTAAATCTATTTTATATGGATATTATTTTTATTTCATGGCGATAACGTAATTTTCAATGTTAAACATGACTGGTATTACCAAAATATGTCAAACAAAAATGTGTGTCTTTTTGCGGTGTACACTAAGTAGTCCTGAATTTCCAATAAAAGGTGTAAAAATTTACAAAGTTTTGTAAAGAATTTCAATTTTGTAAAGCAAAATGATTCCTCGTTTAACAAAATTTTATTATGTATGCGTTCTTCCCGAAATAATTGATCCCAGAAATAGCCAATCAATGCAATTGAGGGAAACTATTTTATGATTTATACAGCTTTTTTATCATAAATGATTTAGGTACTAAATATAACATGATAAATCTTTATTTAATTACCCACCTACTCATCCTAACCATAAAATGAAAAAAGCTATCAACAATCCACTAGAACTAATTACCAACACTTAAGTAGGTACAATTATTAATATTATTTTTCTCAAAAATAACTAGATTTCGTCTGTAGAGGATTTCATATATGAAAAGGTGTAAAGGCAAAATAATATTTCAAATATAATTATTTATTAATCATAAATCTACAAATCATCAGAATAACAATAATTTGTATTTAACTTCCAGTTTAATTTTTCTCTAACAATACATTATTATTGCTCTAAAGCTAACGGATCAAAGTTGGTTAGTCGAAGTACAAAGAGAGCGCACGCGGCTAGTCTACGCACACAGTTACACACGCTTCTGTGTGAGTGAAATTTGCGAACTATTTACCTAAACCTGACGTGCCGCGCTAGGCATGAACGCTCTTAAATGTCCGCTCGCGCAAGGGTCTTTCGCACAAATGTCCATTCACGCAAGTATCTTGCGCACAAGTGTACCAGATTCATTACATTAGAAATCGTCGGCGGCAGTGCAAGGACCTTGTAAATGCAATTTTTTTTTTTTACAGCAGGTCTATTTATATTTTATTAGAGACTTAAGAACTTAATCATTTTATTTGCAAGTAAAATTTACTCATGTCATCGTTATAAAATTATTTAGGTAAAATCGTAAAAAGTAGGTACTTTTTGGTTTTGTTTTACAATAAATATTTTTAATTGTTTGCCTGTAAAAAAACACGTTTCTGCATTTACAAGGTCCTGCACTGACGCCGACGATATGTAAAAGAGCAGTCAAATACGAAATTGTGCTAACTTACATGGTAATCGGCTGATTCTATATTTAAATGCGACGTTTTTTCTTTCAGGAAATGAAAGCCATACAAATGGAGACAGGCCAAACGATAGCCAGCTTACGAACTGCCTTAAGAGACAAAGAACACGAATTGAATCATCTGCGCGACGTGTCCTCTACGGTTCCAACCACAGACTCGAGCGCGCTGAACGTCGCCGATTACGACACCATAGACAACAACAAAGTCCACTATCTGACGCAAACACTCGTCCAGAGACAAACGAAGATCGACAACTTACTGGCCGAAAATAATATGCTTAGGATACAACTGGAAAAAATAGAAGTGAGTGTGCTTTTTAAATGTTGATAGACTCGTGTTACACTGCAATCAATTCAATTAACGACACGGTTGACGCAGTGGTTGAGCGATTGGCTGCTGCGCTACGTGTCGTGGGTTCGATTCCCGCACGGAACAAATATTTGTATGGCTTACAGATAGTTGTTCCGGGTGGCTGTTTCTGTATGTGAGATTGTATGTTTGTAAACGCACCCACGACACAGGAGAAATTCCTAGTGTGGGGCAACGTTTTTTTTTTGTTAAAAGAATATATATCTCACCTGATAAAAAGCGGTGATGTGGTCGACGATGGATCTCGCTTGCCTAGAAGTAACCTATTCAGTCTTGACTTGTAGACTTTCTATCTTTGTTCACTATTCTGGTGCATATTACGAGCGCGCTTCAATAATTTAAACCTTATGTTAACGTGTTAAGAGTCACATGAGTCGACTGGTCGTATAGTCCGTTAGTACATGAGCCCCTCATTTCAAAAGACTGCTAAACTCGCGTTATCATCAAATTTATTAGCTTATAATATCAATTCAACCCATTTCAGTCATTCGACCCAGGCTATAAAAATTTGTACACGTTTTGGGTATGGGTTAGTAATTGAGATGGGGAGTTTTATATCCAATCGGATCTTTTAAAATGGTTGAACTATTTTTAGACCTCTCAATTCAATAAAAATCCGCAAAGATAAAGCGCACTAAAGTTCAGGATTGAAGCTGGGCGACGTCAATTGTTAGTAAAAAAAGAGTATCATGACGTGACGCTCCGCGAAATTTTAATACACTTTATCGTCTTCACTTCACTGTTCATCATCTGCCTCGCCTTTCCCCATATACATTGGGCTCGATTTCCAGTCATACGGATTCAGCTGAATACTAGTATTTTTCGTGGAGCGGCTGCCTACCAGACCTCCACAACCCATTAACTGGGTAACACGGTACTTCTCGGAAAGACTAGCGTGAGTTTTTCTGACTTCTGATAATGCGTAACGACTGCCAAAGATCACCCTAACGGCTTAACTTGCTTTCCGAGGGGTGGAGGAGTCTAGGGATGTTAAGATGGTCATCCATCCTCGATCGACCTTGGAAAGCGTTGCTTAGCCTTGAAGATTGACCCATGCGGCTATTATACTTTAGTTACGAGCTCCTCCTCTATCTATCGTCTTAATTTTTTGAAGAAAAAATACTGGTCCATTATTTTTTTCATATTGAATTTCCTTTTTATTTTTTTTAGTCTAAATTCAAGTCCCAGCTAACACCACACCGCGAAAAAGTAGTACCACGAAACTCGCACAGCGTGGTGCACGTGCAGGACAGCGAGGGCCGGCGCCCGCGCGCGCACAGCCCGCCCTCCTCGCTGTCGGCGCTGTCGCTGCGTCTGGGCGTCATGGTGAAGCGATACCCCTTGCTTCGGATGTTCGTCATCGGCTATATGGTAAGTTATTTGTTTCGACTTGTCACCCACGAATTAGGAATAAAAAGTGATTGGAATAGGTAGAGCTAATATACCTAAAGTTCAAAGAACAGAGACAAAAAAAGAAGTGGAGACTTCCTTACGACATTATTTTTTCTCGGGAAAATTTTATATCACTAAAATTATGTGGGGTGCACCTAGAACATACTAGTTATAGGAACAAAGTATTAACAGCAGAGGTAAATTTATTCATATCCTAAATAGGTAAATGGTACTCATATATAATTATTAACAAACATGAACAGAATAAAAACACAAAAAAAGAAACAGCACATTCAAAAAGTTAATACATAAACCAACCAGTTCGATTTTGCCTACACCCTTGATTGCCTTATGGCGCAAGACCACACATAGATTCGACCGTTGGGCGGTGCCACTGACACAAAAATCCTTGCTGATGATATGATGTACTAGCTACCTCCCGCCGCCGCTGCGCTCGCGAACTGTCGAAAATTGTCCCAAGGGAAAATACTCCCGGGATAAAAAGTATCCTATGTGTTATTCCAGACTATAATCTACCTCTGCGCCAAAGTTTTTGCGTGAAAGAGTAACAAACATCATCCATCCATTCATACTTACAAACTTTCGCGTTTATAATATTAGTAGGATTGAAATTGAGTTTGTCCACAGGTCTGTCTACACTTCTGGGTCCTCACGGTTTTATTCACGAGTACTCCAGAGGATTACGTCCCATCGTCTAAATCTTAGTCCTTAACGATACAGAATACATCTGTATATAATTAATTATTCCATGTATCTATTCCATTATGAAACTAGGTAAGTTAAATTACTTGATATGAGATTCAGTTGGTGAAGAAGCAATAAATGATACAGCTTTAAGTTATGAAAGATAGAGTGTAGTTAATTTCAGTTGAGATCTTTTCTGCTATAGTTGTTTCGTTTTAGAATTGTAATAGGGGTCATTGACCAGCTTAGATATCTATCTATATCTATACTAATATTCTAAAGAGGAAAGATTGATTGTTTGTTTGTATTGAATAGGCTCCGAAACTTCTGAACGGATTTGATAAATTCTTTCACTGGTGGGGCTACACTATCCCTGGGTGACATAGGCTATATTTTATCTCCATATTCCCACGGGAACGGGAACTATGCGGGTGAAAAAGCGGGGCGCTGCTAGTATTTTTATAAAACGGAAACTGACTGACATATCAACGCACAGCCAAAACTACTGGGACTAGGAACATGAAATTTTACACAATGCTTCCTTTTATGATGTAGAGCTAGAAGAAGGTATTTTTGGAAATTCTACCTTGTAAGTGGGGGAAAAAGGGGAAAGTTCGTTGTACTAAATCGTCGAAGACTAAGTAACGGGCGAATTGCACATCTACAACATATAATAAAATTGTAACAGGCCTATGTCCGTACATTGAAGATATTGAAAAAGTTATATGGGTGTCTTTATTAGAGCCACAGAAGCCAAAACATCAGATTTTAGTCTGTCTGTCTTTCTGTCTATATGATTGTACGCGTATCACGTAAAAACAACTGCATGGATTTGAACGCAGTTTTCTGGGCTCTACCGCTAGATGGCTAATTTAAAATAAGGCTACATTTTACCACGCACACAAAAGGGCAGGCAAAGCTGAGAACTTAAAGAGGGTCAAATAATATTTTTTTTAGTCTTGTTCGCCTAAAGATTTTAAGTAGTACGAAGCGCACCGGCTCATCTGGTAATTGAATAAAACCGATCTGAACCGACATCCATCGATTCAACGTTTATTTTCGGGTTTTTGCTATGACCGCTTTTATTTTTATAAAATGAAACAACTATAGACGTTATTAAGGTTTAAAAACCATATTTAAAGTTGGTGTTTGATAAAAAGATTCAATTTAAGAAACCGAAAAGTCTTTTTATGTGTTGCCAGTCACAATGTTCCAAATGTTTTATTTTTTAGAACTAAATGTCTTAATTCGTTATGTATTTTAGTAGTTCTATTTTCTATTTAGTATCTTGATTCGTGGTGCTAAGTGGATGTGAAAAAAAAACTTTTAAAATTATTGTGTATCATAATGTAAATAAATAGTCGAATCTCGCCAGTGCTTTATGAAATAATTGGCCATAATAATGTACCTAAACTGTTGTCTTTGTTTCTGTATTCATTTCTACTGTTGATTTAATTTTTTGGTTATTTTGATATTTATTTTTATGAAGCATATCTAATTGTTATTTTGCCGACGGGAAAATGGGCTAAATAAAGTGTTTATACATTAAATAGTGTTTTCTTTTTCCTAAAATTGGGATTTCAACTATGCGCTGCGCTTGCGACGTTCACTTATATTTGATTTGATTTTCTATTTATGAAAAACATTTTTTGTTTTGTTTATTATTGAACTTATTTATAATTCTCGATATCTTATCACCTTCCAGAAATAACAACGCTGTAAAAATGTGACATACTTATATATTTTTGCAATCCGACTTGTTTTTGAGATATGCGCGGACAAACATACTAGCATTCAAAATTACCCCCCCCACCTAAAAGAACCTATCACATTGGTGTAAACATGCGATTTCAGCAATCCCGAAAGTTTTGCTATTATTTATTAAAGAGTTCCGTTTCCTATCACTGTTCTTCATCAGATCTTCACCAAACTATAAAGGGGTCACCTTAAAACTACTAACAATTTTATTTTTACATTTTACATCGACAAGAGTGAATGAGAATATCATCAATGTAGTCGAAGTCACGCATTATTAGGGACAATTTAAAATACTAGTCGTCAGATTTTAACCAAAAAGAACAAC
Source organism: Hecatera dysodea (assembly GCA_905332915.2). Taxonomy (NCBI): domain Eukaryota; kingdom Metazoa; phylum Arthropoda; class Insecta; order Lepidoptera; family Noctuidae; genus Hecatera; species Hecatera dysodea. Next base: position 10,654,932 of record HG995309.1, on the reverse strand, counting down.
ACGAGAAGCACCAGCTTTCAAATACAAAAAGAATCATCAAAATCGGGATACCCAGCACAAAAAAAAAATAGTCGAATTGAGAACCTCCTCCTTTTTTGGAAGTCGGTTAAAAACTATGCTGTTCTGACAACATTGTATAAATACAGGTCGAATAGGGATGTTTCCCGAGTAAAAAATATATGATTATGTTTAGTCCGTCAGTTAGATTATAGAAAAATATTGGACACGTATTTTTTCCTTTATCAAATCTATAAAAACTGACGAAGATACAAAGCATCAAAGATCAGGAGTGAGGGCTTGTGACGTCACGGCTCGGTAAAAATTGTAGCGAGTAGTGACGTCACACGAGTTTTCAACGCACTGTACCTTCTTCATTTTTTGTTTACGTCAAAAAAGAAGAAATACGTGTCCAATATTTTTTGGAAATCTATCCGACGAACTAATTAGATTTTTTTAGTTAACTACCCTATTGATAACCTATTTTGAAGTCGGTTAGTAATAAATAAATGTTTTTCCTGGATGGTGACAGAGTTCGTGGTCAAAATTACAAATGGGAAACATTGGGGACTTCTTAGTAATAGCTCAGTTAAACGTTGACTCATGAACTGCCAAATTGAATGATAGCATAATAATGTTTTTTCTCTAAATTCGTTTATATGTACTTATTTATATTTATGTATGACGACTTTAGTTAAGACTTCGTAAGTTTAATTTCCCACAAACTACGTTTGCTTGTCAGTGTTGATCCATTTATGATGCAACCACATTTGTATGTTAACGTAGCCAACGTACTTTACCGTAGTGACACGTCTCTAGATAAATATGTGGTAGGTCCAGTAATTAGTTTAAATTATGATAAGCAAAAAAGCATTGTTAACGATAAGATTGCAGCATGATCGTATCGACGTTTCCGTCACGATTTAAAAAAATAAAAACGTACATACATCATAATTTGTTCCGTTCTTACACGGGTTTATTTGCTTGTTTCTTTGTGCTGTAGATATGTTGTGTGCATCTTTACTTGCTTAAGGCAAAAATGCATTTACATACTTACTTAAATATTTATCAAACTTGACAATGACATCTTTTGGGAAAGGCAAGTATTTTTGCGGTCAAAATGTGTTGATCTTCAGACTGAAAAAAAAAAACTTTTTACAAAAAATAAAACCGACTTCTAAACAAAAAAACCAAAAAGTATAAAATAACTTTAATTTCGGAACTCGGTGTTTTTGGTTGCTTTTTTGTTGTTGAACACACCGACTTCCGAAATTAAAGTTATTTTATACTTTTTGGTTTTTTTGTTTAGAAGTCGGTTTTATTTTTTGTAAAAAGTTTTTTTTATTTTTCACTTTTTAGTGGTACCCCCTCCCCTCCCCCACATAAACGAACCAATTACATTGGTGTAAAAAAAACGTACTGCTCCTTTGCAGAGTAAACTAAGAGGTCGTCAATGTAGACAATGTAGATATTTTTTTTTAGATTTTTGTTGATTTTTCGAAAACCGCTTGGTTGATTTCGATAAAATTTTCATGGGACCATTTGGGAAGTATACCCTTTCCATCAAAAAAAGAATTTTTCAAATCGGTTGACAAGCGACGGAGTTATGCGCGAACAAACAATAAAAAAAAAAGAAAAAAAACATACAAACATCCGAATTGAGAACCTCCTCCTTTTTTAGAAGTCGGTTAAAAACAGTGCCACTACAAAGATTAAGTTGAAATAAACTTTCCATTAGTCTTGCAACCTGTTGGGATATTAAGAACGCAAACTACTTACATATAAAGCGAAGTGTAGAGAAATTTCGATTTTACGTTTTTGCAAAGCTGCTAAATGTACCTACCAAAATCAAAAATTATTTGTTGAAAATAGGCTGAGAGCTAGCACACAAAACGTCGGTTTTAAAGACTGTCCCCCAAATGCCCACTCGTCACCACTTCCTACTGTTTTGGCTGAGAAGGATGGGCGCAACGAACTCCACAACAATCTGTCTGTTAAGCTAACAAACATTGCTGTTTTGTTGGGAGTTCTTTTAACTTAACAGTGTTAAGTTAGAGGAACTTAAAAAGAGATGTAGGTACCTACTTGTAATATTGTTTACAGTTAAACCGTACAGTGAGTTCCCTTCTACCGATATGAAGATGTGGGAAAATATAATTGCATTGATTTGAGGCCACAGTACAGTTATCAGTTAAGTAAACCAGACGAAAAAGTTGTTGATCTCCTTTCAAAAATGCACTGTTATTACAACTAAGAACTTAACGAGTGTGAGGACTCTGTATTGATTGATTGTGAAGTGGCAGTGGGCAGGGCGCATTGCACACAGAACAGATGGTCGATGGGGCCGACCCGTTCTGGAAGACCTAGCGTTGGAAAGCTTACCACAAAGTGGACCGATGATCTGGTGAAGGTCGAGGTAAACCGATGGGTGCGAGACGCAGAGGACCGGTGGTTGTGGCGACACTTGAGGGTGGCCTAAGTCCAGGAGTGGACATCTTTCGGCTGATATTTTGATGATGACCATCGATTATAATGGAACATTCAATCTGTTAAAAACTAGAACACAAATATCCGTAGTTACCTTTACCGCATCGCCGCACTGCATCTATCTTTATGAAGAATTATAATCATAGCCAAAAGCTGTAGGAACAATTTGAAAAACTACTTTAGTAGTTAGTCACATTCAAACTTTTAGTAGCAACTAATATTATCTATTCGCCGTGGTAGGATTCGGGTTTTCCCGAAATCAAAGATTTTTGGAGTAAAGCTTAACCTTGTACTTATCAGAAAAGAACCTAGGTAATGCAATTAATTTCAAAACCCTTTCGTCAATGCCATAATCCTAAGATTAGAGATGCTGGGTGATAGAAGGATTACAAATCAGAAGTTCTTGCTTTTGGTTTCATAATGACATGCAGGCAGTGGCGTGCCGCCGCAACAGAAGAAGACGCCCCGGGCGTCGGGAAACGCAGGGCGATTCCCGACCAACGTAGGCGCGGGCCTGCGGATGGCGAGCTATGGGTGGCTCGCCATCCGATAGCAACCAGGCCCGAGTCGACGGCGCATCGTGTTCCACGCGCGCCTCAAAGAGCCGTCAGCAACGAAGACGGGGCCCCATAGGGTCAATGCCTGCTAGGGTTGCGGAATTTGTTCGAAAGAGTCACCGCGGCCCTAGAACGCAAAGGACACAAGAAGGATCACGGTGGGTTTTAGTCAGTAAAAGTCTGACACTCCCTTCCACTCCGCCCAGGGCGGGAGGGGTAATTTGATGATTTCCCATCCAAAAAAAAGCCTTTTTTTTTATGGGATCAGATCATTATATTGCTCAAAGTTTTCACAAGGAAGAAATTCTCCGCACTGAAGCGAAATAAGGTGTAGGTACAGTTGATGGAGCCGGCTAGGAACAGTGCATGCCAAGGTTGCGGGATTTGTTCAAATGATTTACTCATCCCTGGAACGCAAAACTTGAAGGAATAAGGTTTCCCACTCCGCCTAGAGAGGGAGGAGTCATTTGATGGATTCCCATTCAAAATAAGGGGTCTATACGACTCTTAGTCTCTTACTGTGGCCGTACTACGAAGTGCCAATGCTATCATGATTCAGTGTGAGGGAAAGGGATAGTGCTATCGCATAATCAGGCTTTTAATGTTCCTACTGCTGGGACACAGTACTCCTCTCTAGGAGAGGGAATGGGCCGTAATCCACCACGCGGGCCCAGTGCGGGTTAGTGAATGATATGTATTCGAATTTTTGGTTCTAGGTCGTGCCGGTTTCCTTACGATGTTTTCTTTCACCGTTTTAAGAGCAGTGATGATGAAATTAATTACACAAAGAAATACGCCTGGCTGGGTTTGAACCCGCGACTTACACTTCGTAAGTCGGGGGCCGTTACCACTCGGCCACCACTACTCTCGCTCTACGTCATGGTAGGTCTGCAGATCAAACGCCCCACTGCCTGCAAGTCGCCTCTTACAGTGGCTGTAGATCCTTGATCGTACACTGCTCAACGTACCTACAAGGTCTTACCCAAAGAGTAAGTATAATAATAATCTTCCCACAGCCATGTAAGGTAAGGAGAGGATACAAACAATGCCAATGTTGGCCAAACAAATTCAACATCTACCTGCTAAACGCACGATAAAACCGCTTTTCTATTATATTTTGACAAACCTTTTGATCATTAGATTGGACTTAGATAATGTTGATAGCGTCAACATAACAAAAAATGTGTGAATCACCAGGATGTGTAATAATGGTATAGAACCTTTTACAAAATCTCGGTACTTGTTTTTTTATTTAAAGTTCACTGATCTGAATTGATTCCACTTGAATTCCAAATGCCTAAAGAAGTTCTGCAAGCAATGCGGTTTGCTTTAGCTCAGGGTATTTATGTCAGATCATTATGTATCCAGAGAAGTAAATACAAAAAACAGATTAAAACAAACTGATTATATATGTACGAGCGTTGGACCTTATGTATTCGACGTCGCACGTTGATAAACCGGTTGCAATGTCAGAAATATAATGAAACCTTCCTTGTGAAGTTGACCGGACAGCATTCAGTCGCGGTTTGCGCTCCCACTGGTGAACTCGTCGCGATAATGAACAGAAAATAAATGTTAGTGCAAACCTAGCTATAGTGGTAAATAGTCAAATGGTCTCAACGTAAAGTCCGTCTTAATTCACCTTGAACTTCAGTTTTTTTTTTTTTTTGTAATTTGTGGTTTTTCTCGTATTAACACTGTGATCGCCATGTCTCCGAGATATTTTGTGTTTTTTGCTGGTGAGTTTATTTGATCGTGTTTACTTTATTAATACTTAGTGGAGACTGGGTCTAGTATTTGAGTAGTTTGCTAATATTTGAGTACCTAGTTCTGTCAGTTGCACGCGTTCGACAATATTGTTTATCCTTTAAAATGGTAAAAGGTCATCGTTATTGATTTTACTATGTATTATGTACGTACGTACATATAGGTATCTACATACTTGGGTACAACAACTTTGTTTTTTGCGTAAGTTGATGTCAGTTCGTCAATGAATAGTCTGTGCAGATGCGACATTCCAGTTTAATTTAAAAAGTTTTTATCAATTTCCTGCTGCAGGTACGGATCCATAGGTACTGTACATGGGGAAGTATGATCATACCTACAGTAAACAGTAAGGGCTTAGTAGATAGGTACTGTTACGTGACATAGCCAAAATCAACTGATTTTTTTTAAAGATTTGAATTAAACACAAAAAATGTTCAAAGTAAAGAACTTTGAACATGTTTGTGTTTTTAACCTATACTATATACTATATCTATACTAATATTATAAAGCTGAAGAGTTTGTTTGTTTGTTTGTTTGTTTGTTTGTTTGTTTGTTTGTTTGTTTGTTTGTTTGAACGCGCTAATCTCGGGAACTACTGGTCCGATTTGAAAAAATCTTTCAGTGTTAGATAGCCCATTTATCGAGGAAGGCTATAGGCTATATATCATCACGCTTAAGCCAATAGGAGCGGAGCAGCGATAAAGAATGTTTTAAAATCGGGGTTTCCACGGGGACGAAGTCGCGGGCAGCAGCTAGTAATATTATAAAGCTGAAGAGTTTGTTTGTTTGAACGCGCTAATCTCAGGAACTACTTGTCCGATTTGAAAAAATCTTTCAGTGTTAGATAGCCCATTTATCGAGGAAGGCTATAGGCTATATATCGTCACGCTAAGACCAATAGGAGCGGAGCAGTCATGAAAAATGTGACACAAACGAAGTTGTGCGGACAGCTAGTTCAAAAATAATAATGATCTGGAAACGAAACTAATTTAAGAATTTGTCAACTTAGAATTGACGCAAGGCACTACACCTGGGAAAACAGGGTCAGGTAACCAAATCACACAAATGAGACAACAGAAGAAAGGTGAAAACAATCAACAATATATTATGCACACGTATAAATGTAACTTAAAGTAACGAGGCATTAAGTACGAATTAACAACTAGACTAATAAAATAAAAAAGAAGACATTGGGCAAAAAAAAAGGACATCCCGACGCTGTCAATGGGAAAAGTGCCCAGAACTTTGACAGTATTGCCACGTTGAATGGGAATGCTGATTTTTTATCCGGAGAAAAGCCCTCAGGTCAATTGGATAGCCGGCCGGCTCATCAAGCCACTAGGCGGACCGTGAAGAGTTGCTGAGTTTTGAAGAACATTAAATACAAAAATAAATTTTCGATTTCATATCAACATTTCGAAACGAATAGTCCTCGATTACTGGGAAAAACCTCAAGTTCCGCATCATTTTGCAAACAAAAGCAAGTTTCAATTTTTGGAACCAGTTCTTTTGTGGTTCGACGGGTTTTGACTCCAATTGAATTCTAAGCATTTTTATAATTACTACAGATATAATTATTGATAATGATGATATCAGTAGTAATTACAAGCAAGCATCATTAATTTATCATCTAGTTGCTTTTTCTTGGTCTGCCAATAGTTAGTGCCTGTATATTATTCTTGGAGGTAGATACATACATATGTGGAAAGAACAAAACATTGTTACAGCAGGCGTGGATGCGTTTTCCAACATATCACACTCATCTAACCAAAACTCTAGACTAGATGGACATAAACCATCCGAAGTATCGGTAAAGAGACCGCCCTTGCGCTTACGGGTTTTCATGATCTTCATCAGAATTGTAGCACCGCAGATACCAACATTATTTTGGACTTGCCCACTTTGCGGTATTTTAAACTCAAAACGTGATCCGAAACCTTATTAAAAATTTGAGTTTAGATATACTGGTAGATATGTTTTGTTTAAAGTTCCAACATTTTCCTTAAAACACGGCTTGGAAGTTAATCACATCTTAATTGCACAGTAATGGCAAATCAATTAAGTAACACAATGGAAACCTGTTTGCGGTTTTCTTTATCTTATATCTATTGACGATATAATATACCTAACATACACAATTTTGCCCACAAGAACAACAAATAAATTAGTAGCAGCTGCAGTTAAGGAATCTGAAATTTCAGATAAAATAAGGAAAATAAGTTGATTAGTGTACATATCGAGATCCTCAGCTAGTAAACACTTTTTACATCGATAAAAATACGACAACGGTACAAGCTTTTTTTTATCGGAGTGAAATCTTCATGCTTGTCCTCTGCCCTGAGGCCGGAGGGGTCGGTCAGACTCTTACTGACTAAAACTACCTCGATGTTCCATCTCTCATCTAACGCCGAGAATCGCGGGATCAGCGTCTTCCGTAATCTCCGGCTGGTGCCAGCTCGCCTCTGCGGACCACCTCGGATTAGCGGGGGAGTGATGTGTTTGAATCACCCTGCGTCCCAGTTAGGGGGGCCCTGCTGCGTGCCAGGCGATAGGTCGAGATCCTCCTTACTGTAGCCTCTTTCTGTGCGATAATTGTTTCGCAGAAGGACACCACCGCAGGAATTCTAGCCGCCGATCATGGAACGAACTACAGCCAGCAGCGAGAGGACACTGCCTACCACAGATATGAGGGCACCTTCTAAGCGGCACACTCTGCCAGCGTATGCTGCGCCGTGTGCTCGCGACAGTCGACGCAGTGATGATACCGAGCGTCCGGCTCCTTACATATGCGATACAGGAGCCTTCCGAAGCTACCATGTCCCGAGAGGACCTGCGTCGCACGAAACGATAGGGAGAGGTGTCTTCACCCAAGCCAATAGTCGAGTACTGGCCGGGTGGCCTCGATAGTGATGACCGCCGGCAGAAGACTGAGAGCCTGTCCCGCCATTCCGCCACTAGGAGCTCACGCTGCTGCGACCGTTGCAGATCGATATGTCGATGCATCAGTCATTCGCCGCGCGCCCGCGTGTCCTCGCATCTCTCCATCGGTGGCGCGCTTTTGCCTCCAGGTCCAAGGCCGGAGATCCAGCCAGTGCGTAAGCCCATAGGAGATCATGATGACTCTTCTGCTGTTTCCGCAGAACAGTAGTGTTGGCTGACATGACCCACGTTATCGTAATGCTTACCTACGCCTCATTTAATCTTTGATGAGCTTCGATGATGATTATCATTTCCTTTAAAAACAATTATATGACGCTGGAGTATTGACAGTGTCAGTCACTACAATGTCTTAAACTATTGTGAGGGCTATTATTCCCTTAAACCTCGTAGCATATTATGTGGTATTGTTTATTTTGAATACTGGATTAAATTCTCGTTCAGCTGAAGTTTTAATCACAATGGACTATAAATATTGAAGTGAAAGATTTTATTAGTTCGTAATGTACGACTAATAAGGCAGGTTATCGCAGGTCAACTGGGTAACGCATGTGAACGATAACTGTAGATGTAGGTCTGTAAGGAAACGTAACAACACGTTGTAATAAACAAAGCAATGGTCCAAAGAAATTGATATACTTTGATTAGACGGATCAGAAATATGTATAGACATGATCTGCAGCCCTACCATGACGTCTTAAATCCATCATGATGTGTGTGAGGGAAAGGGATAGTGCTATTAGTCTTGTGTAACTCCGTCTCTCTCTGACACAGGAATCATGATGAATTTAAGGCGTCATGGTAGGGCAACAGGAATCTTAAGGTTCTTGGTGCTTGTAACCAGCCCGGTCACTGTACAATGGAGACACAACGAACTGGTATAGATGGCTGATACCTATGAGTATGTAGGTCGACGACCTACAATGGAGAGCTGAGAAAAACTGAATGCGAAGTTGTCTCGCAACTTTATTTTATAAACCTTGTTTTCTTTTAGGAGAACCAGATATATCATATACAACCCTAGTTTTTAATTAGTACAAAAAAACGTAGGGCTCTATCCATACCCGTTACTGATCATATTTATGTATACAAAAGTAAAAAATAAAATCTTAAAATTGTCAACGGAGTTTTTTTCAGAACTGGTAAATTCATAATAGAATCAACATTCATAACAATTGCTACTAGAAAATACTACGCGCAGTGTTTTTCCATTTTAATCGTCATTTATTCATTCATAAATCAATAGCCTGTACAATATTTTCATAAGTTAAGTGACATTTTGGGATATAAAAAAACGCTATTAACTTTGCTGTTTATGAACATGATTTTTTGAGACTTTTCTTAAATAATAACAAGACCTTTTTTAATAAGCCCTTAAAGTTTTTGTACTAATTAAAAACTAGGGGTGTATAGCTTTGGAAGATGACATATTAGTTTTATCATTAGACGTTGATGAAAACTGCTTTTTTTATAAAAGTTAATTTATTCCAAGAAAATCTAACCAATGGATCTTGAATAGATACATTATCGACCGATTCCACTGTAAAAATGAAAATTAAATCCTAGTCGATGAATTCTTCCGTAGATTGTTGTAGATGTAATAGGTGAAGCCCCTGACGACTAAGTAACAAATAATAAGGAAAACCGAGCCAAATAACTTGAACAAGAAGTGTATTTTGATGGTATATTCGAATAATCTATACTATTATACTTAGTATAATATAGGTACCTAATAGTATAATACAAACAGGTAAAGGACTACTGAAATGATTTAAAAAAAATCTACCAATAGAAAGCCACATTATTTGTGAGTATGGAACAGGAACAGTGAAACCGAGTGGCGCAGCTAGTGAATTATATAAATTAACGAAAGGTTATCTCACTTGCTTTTGGTTAGCTGAGATACACAAATGGATAGAAAAAGGAATGAGTAAAATAAAGGATGGCTAAATAATGAGATAAATACCCGTCTTTATCCCATTATCTATACTAATATTAAAAAGAGGAAAGATTAGTATTTTTGTATGTAATGAATAAACTCAAAAACTACTAGACCGATTTCAAAAATTCTTTCACCACTAGAAAGCTACATTCACCCTGAGTAAAATAGGCTATATTTCATCCCCGTATTCCCACGGGAAACGCGGGTGAAACCGCGGTGCGCTAGTTTGATGAGAGCAGAGTGCAGAGGGATGAGTATAAAATGAGATGTGTGTGAGTGACATATAGAATGAGAGACTTGTATAAAATGCAAAGCAAAAAGACTGAAGAGCACATACTTGTAAGACCTTAGATGTTTTCAATGTTATGAACTTATATGGCACAAACTACCGATTGTCCCTGTATGCACTGCATTTAAACTCAACATCAGTTAGTGCAGGACGTTGCGGAATTTGTTCGAAAGAGTCACCGCGGCCCTGGAACACAAAGGGCAAAAGAAGGATCACGGTGGGTTTTAGTCAGTAAGAGTCTGACACTCCCTTCTGCTCCGCCCAGAGCGGGAGAAATCATTTGATGATTTCCTATTCCAAAAAAGAAAAAAAAAATGTTGGTGCAGGACTATTGGAAAATGTGCACACAATTTTGGGTAGTTTAGTGGACTGATTGTTTTACAGTGGTAAAATAGAGGATGGATTGGAACAATAATAATAAATTGTTATACAAGAGTTGAAACAAATTAATTCCCGTACGAGGTTTTAGGCGGCTATACTGCGAGTAGGAAATACCTAATGACTTTCACTCGTGATAAACACTCTACTTTTTATTTTGAATACACATAAGGACAGTAAAAAATTATTTTGTTTAAAATATCTTCGATGACTGTAAATTGCCTCGTCTTTAACCGAATCTGGAGTCAATATGTTAAAATCGCTTGAACTTCTTCTATTTCTTCTTCTATTAAACAGAGAATTTCAGTCCTTACAGAGTAACTCTCCAGCCAAATTATGTAATTTTTTTAAAATTTTTAAGAGAGAGCCACCTTTCCCTCTTATATTATATTTTATTTTTAATTCACGCCGCAAGACCGCAGCATTTTTTAAAGCTTCAATTTATATTTTTCTTAATTATGTACAGTTTTCGTAGCAAACTAGGTACATATTTAGCCAAATTTAGGAAGAGCAGGAAGTAATTAATATGAGTCTTTCCCGCCCAAGGATGGGGAGCAGCATTTTCAATCCGCTAGTCGGATCAAACAAACACTATTTTTGAAACGAAAAATACGTTTTATGCACTAATGGAAAACAAACATGCACATGTATGTAGCCAGTTGTACCACTACTACACATGTCGGAAAATAAGTGGTTTTCCCCAATGGAAACTACGCTTTTTAACAGCTTATTTTTATGTACGCATGGAAAAGAAATACGCTTTTTTTATTTAGGTCACACATTGATGGCATTATAATTGGTCGTGATCACAAACATACGTAATAATATCGAGCAGATCAATGCTCTGACAATTACAAATACGATGCGTTGCCTGCGAAAATTGCAGGAAATAAACACTACGTTCCAGACTGAACAATGTATTTGCAAAAACATGTTCGTGGTTTAATTCGCTTATCTTTTGAACATGCTCCGCAGTCTTGAAAGCGACTCTGCTAGATGCGGTCACCACTGTTTGCATCGGTAGTTGTGTGCTATCTATGAAGGAACTGTATGTTTTCCCAACATTTGATGTCTTCACTGACATTGTACCCAACATTTAAAGATATCCTACCAACAAAGTCCAGCTACCAACAGTTTAACAGCCTACTAACACAAAACAAACTTTGTCCACAGCATCCCTCGCATTATGTGCATCGTCAGACATAGCAATAGACTCTCAGGTCCTACACGATGTGTTCGGAGACTACCCCGCGCGACGAGGTCTGGTGGCTGCCGAGTCCGGCATCCAAGCTACGGCGGTGACTCCAGCACCTGATGGCACGCTAGTGGACCTGGACTACTGGGACGCGGATATCTTCAACCCAGCGCCTGCTGATTATGATAAGTTCGACTGGACGTTGACTAAGGTGAGGCTCTTTTAGAGACGAAAGTTTGATTTTCCTGATTTTGTCCAGTCGTGGGCATCAGATAGATGCGAGATAAAGAAAGATAAAGTATTTATTGTCTTGAACTAATATGCATATGTTACGCCAAAAGATCGAAAACGCTCAAAGAGCGAAAAAACACAACACGTTACGGCCACAACGCGAATGCGTGTCGTTTTAGGGAACTTAGAGGTGCTCACCCAAACACGGATACGTTGGTCAAAGTCAAAGTCAATTCATTTATTTCAATTAGACCATTAACGGCACTTTTGAACGTTGGGTTCGAATGAGCTAGGGTGAGCAAGTGAACTTTGCTCCCGATATTACCATTCAAGTTAGGTTTCTTAAATTCCTGCAGATCCTATTTCGCGATGTAATTGCATTATTTTCGCACAATGAGCGTCTTTGGTTTTTGGCCCTAACACATACAAATTATAAGCATAAATCAAATTTCCTCAACCGTAGTATTAGTCGGTGCCAGTTTTGGTTGATGGATGTAGCAATTGCTTGGAGGAGGCCTACTCGTGTGTACTACTCTCTACTACTCTGCCTGCCAAAGCACCTCTCACGCGAGCAATTCGTACTGTTAACGAAATTCAGAATAGGTTGGACATTTTTTCTTGTCACTTTAGTGAACTTGCAAAAGTAAGTTTGTATATAATATTGTACGAAAGCAACCATTAGTGTCATTTTATATTTATTGTTTATTTTATGTTTATTGTTTATTTTATTGTTCTTTTTTTTAAATTGTTTACTGTAAACTAATTACTGTAAGTTAATTTTGTGTTAGTGTATTATGTAATTATTAGTAGGTAATAGTGTTATTTAAAATAGTTAATATTATAAGTAGTCTCGGCTATCGCATTAGGTTTCTAAACCTGTAATGATAGTATAAGAGTTTTAAATAAATAAATGTACTGAAGCAAAAACACTAGCAATTGGTGGTGGGTGGGCCTTTTGAGGATTGATTTGATGTAATTTATACAAACAAAAAATGTTGATCCTCAACTCAATTAATAAATTAGTGTTGATGTTGCCGGCAGCGGTCGTCTCATCAGCTAAAATGATGATGTTCGAGTAATGTAATGTAATCAGGGAATCTTAACAAATAATTTTCTACAGAATTATATTTAATTAGTTATTGATACAAGTTCTGCGATCTATAATGTTTTAATCACCTCGGGTGAAAACCCAATGATGTAACAAGCCTAAATATGGAAAACCATATTTGCCTTTACTTTAGGTTTGATTACTTTACAATATAAATACTTGCTCTTCTTATTTAGATTATAATTAAGAAGATCAAATCTAATAGTTTTTTAATTAGCAAAGCTGTATAAATGCAAACCGCATTGAGCTATCATCATCATCATCAACAGTCTGTTGCAGTCCACTGCTGGACATAGGCCTCTCCGATTGCTTGCAAAATAAATTGTGCCTTTCCGATGCACACTCTCCCAATTTTTAATATAGTGTAGTCAGAACTCATCTTAAGTCCTACAACATCCAGAAAACATCTGGTATTGTAAACTAACATCCCATTTAATAATTTCAGCGCGTCGCAGCCTCCTCAGACCAGAACTTCCTGCTATCTCCTCTGGGCCTGAAGCTGGCTCTGGCCATCCTCACAGAAGCAGCCACGGGTATCACCCAGAACGAGCTCGCGTCTGTCCTGGGCTTTGACCTAGACAGGAACCTAGTCAGGAGGAAGTTCTCCACCATCATTGAATCTTTGCAGGTTAGTCGACCAGTTAAAAGTTTCTGTGCCGTTTTTACCTGCTGAAAAAATGTTCAGAGATATACAGTGTTTTTTTTTTCGTCTTCTAAAGAAAAAAAAAATAATCTCCCTGTCTCTCTACTCTTTTTCCCGAAAGCTCTTCTAACGTTTTTGAAGTTAAATTCAAATTTGCTCATACATTTACAAGATTAAGGATTAAAAGTATGTATGTAACACATTTCGTAAATGTTTTTGACATGGACGTACTGTGGTTTTAGTGCGAGTGTTTTAACGTTTTCGGTCGCGTTAGCGTAAGTGAAAATTTGTATTGAAACTGAATAAGCGCCGTCTTGTGGCAGTAACAGAAAACCGTTTTTCTCCATACAATTTGATATAAGCAAATGTTAACGTTAACACGATCGAGTACGGTAAAAATAGCCCTCTAGGTCACGCAGGTCATGTATATGCATTTCTCATTTGTTTTTTGGCTTATGTTACGACCTATGTATGTATGTATGCCGTTAACTTTGAGTTCATTGCTCTTATACGAGTAATATCGAGATATTTTAATATACTGATATACCTATGAATAATACCCTGATAAACCGAATCGAAAATCAACTAATCATATTTCCAATCTATTCTGAAATAGATTGGAAATATGATTAGTTCATTTTCCGTTAGTTTCAAATTCAAATTTTTGCTTCGGCAGTCTTCTTGTTGCGCTTAAGATTTTTCGGATTAAGTATGATGATTTAGGTAAAAGGTATTGAAATGTTGAAGAAGACAAAAGAAAAAAGTATAAAACCAAAAGAAAAGAAATGGTGTGATAACGACACGGTTGATAGGGAAGAACGGAAGAAAAAAATGTTATACCAACCCCAAGAAACATGGGACGAGAGCAGGAAAATGATGACTGTAATGTTACTCTAAGTACTAAAGCACCTTTTTAATTGCCTATCTTATCGCCGACGTATGTAGAAAAAATCAAACAAATCATAGCAATCGATAAACAAGTCGCCTCAACAGTTTTCCAAGATAAAGTTAATAGTTCTCTTGTACTAATTTAAAAACTATTTTTGACTATCGCCTCCGACTATCAAGAGAATTTGAAATTAATGTAGCTATGAATGTTGTTATGTAATTCTAGAACGTCGAAGTCTTATTGGCAGAGCAAATGGTGGTTATGGAAAAATATTGAAATAATAATAGTTGACTTAAAAAAACTGGTGGACGGATTATTTATCAAACTAGACATTTTACAAAGCAAGTAAGCGTGCGACATTTTGTAGCTATGACGTCAGTAAAAAAAAAACAATTTACAATTTCTTGTTCTTCTTCTGCGTACAATCAAAATAAGTAATTAGTCAGAATTACCCGAAAAACAAACCCCGGAATTTTAATAAAGTTCTGTGAAAGTTATGAGTAATAATTTATTCAAACATGTTCGATACCTAATTACTTAAATCATAGATCATTTGCAGGTGCAAAATCGACTGTCATAATTATTTATTAATAAGTACGGACACAAATGACATACCTAAACAACATATATTGTTACTCATGAAAATAACTTGGTCATCATTAGTCAAAGTTACAAGTTACATCCATGCTGGTTTGAAATGCCAAAACGAAAGGAATTTATCACGGTACATTTCGACAGCGGCTCTGAATCCCATTTATTTTTGACGTTTTGACTATCTACGTCACTTGCCTTTTTTCCCCTGGATGGAAAATCATCAAATGACTTTTCCCGCTCTGGGCGGAGCGAAGGGAGTGTGTATCTTATTGACTATAACCTACAAACGATCCTTCTAGTACTCTTTGCGTTCCAGGGCCGCGGTGACTCTTTCGAACAAATTTCGCAATTACGTCACTTGCCTTAGGTACCGTTTGGTTTAAATGTGCAAATATTCACAAGCATAATATTTTATATGAACTACGTTTCTTGGAATCCCATTAATAAAGCTCTGCAAATTACCCAAGAGCCTTCACCTACAAATGACGTCATACAGTCGATATTTTACTATAATCAAGTTATAGTTGGATAGTGCATGACTAGTTAAATTAACGATTATTTACTCACTCGTACTACGAGGTAAATCTGCAAACTATGCGCCTTTAAACATAGTAAGAATTGTTGGCTCTCTGAACGTGTTGGTAATAACTGTTAGTGCAAAGATTAACTGAACTAAATAAATAATACAGGAAGTGCCGCTGTGTTATTTTCAAACGGTTTGAAAATAACACAGCGGCACTTAAAAAAAAAAATTAAAAAAAAACTCCAACAGTTTTATTTTTAGCATATTACGGAAGATTTGATATCTCTATTTTAGCAATGCTATAAATAGAAATATCAAACTTACATGCGTACCTTGAAGGGCAAAAGTGTTGACAGTGAAATAAGAATCTGAAGTTGAACCAAACGTACAAAAGTCCAACATCAGAACTACATAAGTGCGGAAACCAAATCCCCAAGGATGCAGATCTACTTTGGGTCTCTTTACGTATATCATCTAAATATATATAGCTCAAAAGGGACTGACTGACTGACACAGTGATCTATCAACGCACAGCCCAAACCACTGAACGGATCGGGCTGAAATTTGGAATGCAGGTAGATATTATGACGTAGGCATACGCTAAGAAAGGATTTTTGAAAATTCGTCCCTTAAGGGGGTGAAAAAGGGGTTAACATTTTGTATGGAACTCCACGCGAACGAAGTCGCGGGCATAAGCTAGTACCACATACATTCATTGCCATAGCTGATGATTGTCTTTGGATCCATTAATTGAAGTAAAATTTACAAGCTTTTACCCGCGGATTGGCTACTGTGGCTAATCCAACAGGAACTGTGTATAATAATGTTTCGGGATAAGAAGCCTATTGCATTCAGGAATAGTGTTGCAATCTAACAGTTAAATATTTTTTATCTGAACAAATTTTTCAGACTTTTGATAGACCTAACAAACAGCTCTCCTTCTTTACAATATAACTTTACTCTTACTACTTATATTCAAGTAGAAAACTTGCTTCTACAGCCCTTGTTGCAAAGTATCACAAAACCACCCATTAATTCTATGGAACAGCATTGTAACACATACTGATACTGGTGAAAATCATCTTCCTTTTCCAGAAAGAGTCACCACAGTATATCCTGAACCTCGGCAGCAGGATCTACATCGGTGACAACGCACATCCCCGCCAGAGGTTTGCAGCCATTGCGCAGGAGTTCTATAAGACTGAGCTGAAGACCGTAAACTTCCATAACCCTGCCGTGGCTTCAAAGGAGATCAACACTTGGGTCTCCAATATTACGCAGGGACGTATCCCTAGCTTGGTTGATGAAGGTTGGTATTATATAGTATCTGACATGAGGTCGGAATTAAATTGGATTAGGATAAAATGAGGGTTGAACAAAACATGAATAGATAGTTTAAAAGAAAGAAGAATAGATATGTGTAGTGAAAAGAGAAGGATGAATGAAAGTAATTAGTTATGGGTAGCGAGATGCTTAGGTAAAGTTGAAATGTACATATGGAAATATTGACAGATAAATGGATGATAAGTCATGGCAAGTAGTTTATCTAAACTAATATTATAGATGAAAGATTTATTTCTTTGTTTGTTGCGATTTGGCTCAAAAACTACACAACTATTATAAAAATCTTTTGCCACTAAAAATTAAAAAAAGAAAAGTTGATAGTATGAGCTTTACGTTATTAACCTAAAACAATTTATTTTAGAAAAAAATAAAATAATGCTCTCTACGAAAATTGCAATAATGTAACCTAAAGAGCTGTCAGCAACGAAGACGGGGCCCCATAGGGTCAGCGCCTGCTTAGGTTGCGGAATTTGTTCGTAAGAGTTACCGCGGCCCTGGAACGTAAAGGGCACAAGAAGGATCACGGTGGGTTTTAGTCAGTAAGAGTCTGACACACGCTTCCGCTCCACCCAGAGCGGGAGAAGTCATTTGATGATTTCCCATCCAGAAAAAAGAAGTAGCAAAATTTTGCCAAATAACTTAATTATTTGGCGGAAGTTTAAGTTCCTCCGTTAACTTATTGCTTGGTCTGATGAAGTCTAAACACGGTATTAATGGTTTTGATCAAAATAAGAATATCACGTATTTGGCGTTTTCGAAAATAAACTCCTAAACGGGTGATTAAGTTTTTAAGGGATGACATTATTGCTTGCATCAGCACAATTTACTTGGAAATTGGTATGACAATCTAAAAATAGAATAATGAAGCTGATCTAACGGGGAGAAGCACACGGCACGGGGACAACACTTGTGCTGACTTTGAAACCACAAAATCAGCAGCAAAAATGGCTCGCTAAGTAATTATTATATAACTAGCTTCTGCCAGCGACTTCGTCCGCGTGGAATAGTTACTTTACCCCCGATTTTGAAACTCTCAGCCCGATCGGTTTAAAATTGACAAAAGATAGACATGCTGTTTCGGGATATTTTTTAGATAATTTTATGTAGAACATTTCCGTAATACATGATTTCTATGTAACTTTAACCATTAAGGCTACACACGCGACGGAAGCTTAAAAATGGAGTAACTTCTTCCGTTTTCCCAACATTTTCCTTCACTGCTCTGCTCCTATTGATTGTAGCGTGATGAAAAGTATACTATTACCTGCCCATAATTGCACCAAGTTTCGTTAAAATCGGTCGAGTAGTTTTTGTTTCTATAAAGAACATACAGACAGACAGACAGACAGACAGAAAGACATACAGACAGACAAAAATTTTACTGATTGCATTTTTGGCACCAGTATCGATCACTAATCACCCCCTGATAGTTATTTTGAAAATATATTCCTTGTACAGAATTGACCTCTCTACAGATTTATTATAAGTATAGAAGATCAGCCTTTTAATGTTCCCACTGCTGAGACACAGGCCTCCTCTCTAGGAGAGGAAATGGGTCGTAATCCATCACGCGGGCACAGTGCGGGTTGGTGAATGTCATATGTCTTCGAATCTTTGGTTCTAGTACATGCCGGTTTCCTCACGATGTTTTCCTTCATCGTTTTGAGAGCAGTGGTGATGAAGTTAATTACACAAAGTAATGCGCCTGGCAGGGTTTGAACCTGCGACCTATAATTCATAAGTCGGGGCCGTTACTACTCGGCCACCACTGCTTTATTGCTTACTATATATTGTTTCAATTATTTTTCTAAACCTACCGATTAAATAAGTCGATCCCCGTATGGGGCGTTGAAGTTTCTGCAGTGCATACTAAATCCGCGCGGACGACGACGTGGGCGAAATGCAGTTTGGGATATTAGGGTATTAGTAGTACCACCTTTTTTTTTTTGGATGGGATATCATCAAATGACCCCTCCCGCCCTGGCTGGAGCGGTAGGGAGTGTCAGACTTTTACTGACTAAAACCCACCCGTGATCCTTCTTGTGCCCTTTGCGTTCCAGGGCCGCGGTAACTCTTTCGAACAAATTCCGCAATAGTAGTACCACCTATGAGAATGGTTTTATTCTGATTCAAAGTCTAGCTTTCAGTGCCGTTAAAAAAAGTAAACTCCTTTGTTATAAGTACTGGAGAATTGTCATTGTACGTAGTTGGTAATTGATGCAGTTCCTGCTTACATTATTGTTACTGCGTTCAGTGATTCAATTAAGTATGTGTGTTCTGGTGAATGCCCTGTCAACCTCGGTCTGATGCTTTTTGTGCTACACAATATACAGGATGCTATTATTCATATTTAGGTGTCTCACGAAAATAGTATATATAATAGGCTCAATTACTTTATGTGTGCTATATATATGTATTTGTTTAGTAGAAACGCAATTGATTAAAGCATAATATGCACATAAGTTTATGAATGTGGTTACCGGCTATAGCCCCAATTAGAAAATTATGTAGAAATGCATTTGTGTCTGTCATATTTAGTATGTTTGAATGGCATTCATTCGGTTTGAATATATGTACATTAAAGAATGTCGGTAAAATAGAATCATTCACATTATTTAGAATGGTAGTAGTTTTTATCTAAGTAATCATCTGTTTTACCCCAGTTTTATAAAAGCCGCTCTTTTATTCGACTGTTATTTCGATCAGCCAATCATAGGCTCTAGTAATGTTTTAGCTATGTGAATTTATTTTAATCACTAATAGTAATACCAGGTATAAGAACGACGAAAAATAAATGAATAACAGTTATATTACATTTTGTATGCATTTAAAAGAGTATTTACCAAATATTAAAATGACAAAGCAAAAAGAGTACCTTACTACTTGCGCAAATAAGGCGATGCAAGAAATATTCGTTTTACCAAATATCGTCCATCGCGTCTGACCCATCTCCATATCTTAATCGAGTTCATAATTTACCCAAAAAAAAAAAACTTTGATAGATTTATTATACTTATTACATATATATTTTTATTAATTCCTAATCTTTCCTTTTCTTCCTAGATGACGTTTCAAACATGGTAGTCCTCGTTCTCAACACCCTGTATTTCAAGGGTAGTTGGCGCCACCAGTTCGCACCCAACGCGACCAAAACTGGCCCGTTCTACGTGTCGCCCACGATCCAGAAGACCATTCCATTCATGAACGTCAACGATAAGTTCTACTACTCTGAGTCCACGAAGTACGATGCTAAGATCTTGAGGATGCCTTACATGGTAAGTTTTATTCTGAATAGTACAATAGGGATGTTTCATGAGTCAAAAAATATGATTCTAATTAGTCCGTCAGTTAGATTATCGAAAAATATTGGACACGTATTTTTTGCTTTAGCAAATATACAAAAAATTACGAAGATAAAAAGCATCAAAGATCAGGAGTGGGGGCTTGTGACGTCACGCCGTGGTTAAAATTGTAGCACGTGTGACGTCATACGAGTATTCAACGCACTGTCGTCTTTGTTTTTTGTTTACGTGAAAAAAGAAAAATTACGTGTCCAATATTTTTTGGAAATCTATCTCTTCTCTTTAGAAATGTACGGTAGACATGTGTAAGTTGTTGTTAATACGTTTAAGGTAGTAGCGAAGCCAAGCTAAAGTACTTGTTAATCGACATCAAGAAAAAGAAGGAGGTTCTCAGTTCAGTTGTGTTTTATGTTTGTCACTTCATAAGTTTCTTAAACTTTGAAGAGTCAAAAACATGACTATCTCAGACTCTCAGTCCATATATACTGGTAATTAAAATATCACTGACCACAGATAATACAAGGAAGAAATCCAATGCAAAGCAGAAAATGTAATTTAAAAAAATAGTGAAGACCGTCAACTGTACTGTACTTTGCTTTGGTGGGGTTTAGTCAATTGCCAGTACTTGTGCATCATTGGGTTTGTTTTCATTGTTTGCAGAGTTATAATACCATTCTTACCATTATTTTTGCAGGGCAACAAATATGCGATGTACATAATAGTGCCCAACTCCCTGACGGGTCTACCTCGCGTGCTCGGCGACCTCAGTGACCTTCGCTTGGAGCTGAACAACCTAAGAGAGTACCTGGTGGACGTTACTCTGCCCAAGTTTAAGTTTGACTACACGTCGCAGTTGGATGGCGTTTTGAAAGAGGTAAGCAGTTGGTAACACAAATACCTATACCCTATCTGTTTAGGTAGTTAACTAAAGGTAAATAATCTTGGTATGTCCTTTAACGAAAAATGTTTTTGAAAAATGTGAAATACGTTGTACAACATAAAATACTTTCAGATTTTCTAAAATTATAGATAATTGATTTGTATAAGTAGTAATATCCATATTTTAAAATATATCTTTACATAAAAATACATACCAAGATTGTTTACCTTTAGTTAACTACCTAAACAGATAGGGTATAGGAGTTTAGAAAACCATTATTTGATTAAACATTATTTTTTATTTTTTTCATTTTTTTGGCCACATATGTTGCATGCATTTTTTTAAGGGTTAAAGAAATTACTTCAGTTGTCTTAGTGCGAGTTTTTTAACGTTCTCGAACGCGTTAGTTAGCGTAAGTGTCAATTTGTAATGAAACTGAATAAGTGCCGTCTGATGACAATAACTGAAAACATTTTTTCCATATAATTTGTCATATGCGAACGTTTCCATTAACTCGATCGAGTACTTTATGAGAACGAATGAAAAATCGAATAGACCGATTACAATAAATCGATGTCGAGACTATAAAAACAAAAACAATCTGAGATGAATAAAAAGGCAGAGCATTTACGATTTTTTTTTTCCTTTCTAAGCAAAATGTGATATTACTGGTTATGCTTATAATTCCAAATAATTTGCAATAACTCGTTTCCGTAAACGGTTTCACGATAAATCTGTTTATTTCGATTTTGGTGTTTTTGAGAATCGGAATACTCAAAACTTTTGAATTACTTACCTACATAAGTTGGTGCCATAAGTTAGATAGTTCGGTTTTTTTATATATTTTCAACAATGTAATCAATTATCTTTAAGAAAACGTGACTTGATTTAGTATAGTATTGCTATCATTCAAGTTTTATGTGTCACATGGCTTTGGATTAAAAAGAACAAGTTTTGAACTCTTGGAAATAGTATATAAAAAAATGCTTGCGGTCAGTCCGTTTATGGGAACAATATTTAGTATTCTGTGGCTGAATGACCTTTTACATTTTCCTTGAGTACAATGTGACTTAAGGAGGAATCAACTTCCGTCACACTCACCGATGCTTTAATGATACTGTTAGGAATAGTTAGGGCACAGGTTAGGGTTATTATTTCGCCAGTGACCACTAAATAGATGGTGGGAATCCATAAGTGTGGTTTTCCGCCGTTGGAAAGTGGTCAATGCCTACTTAAAGTTACGCCATGCGATACTGGGAATTGATCATTTGCGTAGATTTAGCCTGTTTAAATTTAATCGAGGTTTAATCTTGAACTCTGCGTAAACCACCGGAACTTTGTACAGCTAAAACTTACTAGTTTTTTTTTTTAAGTCCCTAGCCTTTTCTCAATAGTTTTGGGGTCGGGTCGGTCCAGTCTAACCGGATGCGTATGAGTACCAGTATTTTACTAGGAGCGATTGCCTATCTGGCCTCCACCACCCAATAAACCTGCTGCAGAGCTATTGAAATAAAATTTATTAATAAATGCGAGTGCGCCAAGGGACGGGACGACTGTTATTAGTTTTCTTCGTGGCCAGTTCGTGGCGGATAGCCGTGACAGCTGTCAAAGATTCACTATAAAAAATTATCCGAATTATAAACCCAGATAAATTTAAAGATTTTTTTTTTTAAATATTTATTTTCCTCATTTTTTGCAGTTGGGAGTTAGATCGGCTTTTGAAGTAACAGCGTCGTTCCCCGGCATCGCTCGTGGTCAGCTGTTTGACCAGAGACTCATGGTATCAAAGGTGCTGCAACGATCTGGCATCGAGGTCAATGAACTCGGCAGTGTTGCCTATTCCGCGACTGGTACGTAAACACAGCTATTTTTTTTTCTATAAGCATTCAAGCGTTATTGGAGGAGAAGTGTAATGATGAATAATGAAGCATGTTAATTTCGTCTCGACAATGGTTCACAAAATTGGTCTATCGACTCATTTGGAATTATACCTCTTTCTTAGCTCTCAAGATTTCAATTTGCCACATATTAATCCAGTAAACACATTAAACTTTTTGGAATTCATCAGCATTCAAAATCAAAACAATAATGATGATGATGTCGTTGAGTCCGAGTTTCGGGCATTAACTCCTACTTTAGATACCTTAAAATGATTTTTGTAACCACTCTTATCCAATCAGAAATCGCCCTGGTCAACAAATTCGGCGAGGACACGGAAGCCAACGCAGAGGTGGTGGCCAACAAGCCGTTCCTGTTCTTCATCCAAGATGAAGCCACCAGACAGCTGCTCTTCACCGGCCGCGTGGCTGACCCATCCCTGGCGGATGGAGCCTTCAAACTATAAATTGGTGATGAACTAAGATTACAAAAGAGTTGACAGTAATTTTGATGGCAGTTCAACTTTGAAGGATGATATGTTTCATAATATTGCAATGCTCAAAGTCCATAGAAACTTTAGCTCGTTATAAGACATTAAAAAGGAAAACAAAGCTTATGGCTTCAGACTGGTCACAGAAATATCAATAGAAACTCATCTACATTATAATTTTAGATTTAAGAATGAATAAAATGCGTTTACATTTACAATTTAATTCATAAATTAACGTTATAAATGTAAGCGTATCCTATATTTTTAATGTTGAAATGCTCACAATAATCTGAGACTAAGAAATACTTGATTAGTGCCATTTGTATGTCGTTTGTTGGATTTAAGGAAATGTACGCAAATATACGATGATTGTGATAAATTCGAGTTTTATTTTACTACTCTATAAACTCACCAACCAGTATTGGGCCCGGGTGGAGAATTACGGCCCATTCCCTCTCCTAAGTAGTACCTATTCTTATCAGTCGTGCGCTCGTGCGTAGATATTTATGTGGGTACGATATACTGTTTAATGATTTTATCATGTTCGATTGCAGACTCCGTAAAAGATTGTAATATATCTTTTCAACACACTTGTTCGTAAAGTGAGCCTTATTACATCGTTATTATGGCCATAAACCGAACTATAACACAGACGTGCATAATAATATTACCTACACACTAGTGCATAATAGAAGTATCCCTACAATGTTAAGTTAGCAAATAATAACATTTTTTTTGTAACAACAAAGAGGTTTTATGCCGCTGAAAATCCATCATTTTTGGAATAAGTAAATATGTCCCTAATTAAGACGAAAAAACATTTATTATTATCAAATTATTCATAATTCACAATAATTTGTTATATTTGCATTTTATCACAAAAATTGTAATTTTGAAGTAGGCTTTATGGCTATAGGTATGTAATCAATCCTTACAATCAGCGCGTGAAAAAAAAAACTTGCGCCCGATTTCCCTTAATTGTCATATTTTGTTTGTAAGTATCACATTTGTTACTGTGTGGTCAAATTATGCAATACATATTTGATTTTGCCTCGCAAGTGTGATGAAAAAATGCGTATGAAACTCGGTGAGCAACTTGCTCACTAGACACTCGGCTGATTTACGCTCCCGCCTACGGCTCGGGTTGCAACCCAAAGCCTCGTGTATAATGACTATGAGCAACTTAGCTCACTTGTATCATAATATACTATTACTAGCGACCCGCTCCGGCTACGCACGGGTGCAATGCTTATACTAAATATACTACACAATGTCTTTATATACAACGTAAATAAGCCATTATTTCTCGTAAAAAGTAAAGGATAAAAAATGTTTATTGTGGGTTTATCTCTAAGAGATACACCATCGCGGACCATTTTGTAGAACTTTTTAAGGTGTACCTACTATACTGTAGCACATTATTTGATCTATCTCGTAGGGTTCAGCCAGCGTTTGCAATGTAAGCGGAAAAATGTGTTTATTTTCGACGTCACATTAGAAACCTCGAAAATTATCAGTGTTTCTCTGCTATAATATGGATGTATTATTATACAAATAAACCTTTCTCTAGAATCACTCTATCTATTCAAAAACCCGCATTAAAATCCGTTGTATAGTTGTAAAGATCTAAGCATTCATAAGGACTGATAGACAGTGGGATGCGACTTGTTTGTTTGATACTTTATCTATACTACTATTATAAAGAGGAAAGATTTCTTTGTTTGTTTCGGCTAGGCTCGGAAAGTACTGAACCGATTTGAAAAATTCTTTCACTGTTGGGAAGCTACATAGTGTAGCTTCCCAACAGTGAAAGAATTTTTCCCGGGTGACATAGGCTATATTTTATCCCCATATTCCCACGGGAACTTGTCAACTTGTTGGAAATTGTCAACTGAACATTTGGAATACTTTTAACACCTCAACATTTGATAGTCTGTAATCTCTCGTAGTCATTTCAAGAAATTGTAGAATAGCAAGTATCTAAACGTATTACAATTTTGTTAAACTTTTGTTTTGTTTGGTTGGGATGAAACAAAAACTACAAAAATTCTAGAAATGGGTTCTGTTTGATATCGTAAATGAAATGAAATATTATATATTAATGAGAGTAGATGTTATGTTTAAAAACTACTCTTCTACAGATTTGTTATACTTATCTATAGAAGATAAGTATTACTATTTCAATCAAATCAAACATATTTTTCGTGAATTTTCGTGTAAATGACGGCCATATTAAATTTTGTGAAAATGTACATACCCTTTGTCACCCAGAACGTGTTTACGAATATACCTATTGATACCTCATTCATCAATATATAGGTTCATAAGTTTAGGAGCTACACAGAAACATACATACGTACACACATACATCAACATTTAAAATCATAACTCTTCCTTTTGGCTTTGCCGTAGTCGGGTAAATATTTTAAACTATGTTAAGTTTAAATACTGGCAAGCAGATTTTGCTATTCTTACCTAGGAAATGAAGATTTGATAAATAATCTTGAAAGAAGCTTGCTTATCTTATTGTCTGTTGAAAGCAAGTCCCATTTGATGACACCAAAAAGGATCTAGACATTTTTTTTAAATAACCAAAAAAACGGAACTAGTTTCAAATAAAATTATTAAATCGAACGTAAATACCCTCAGCGATAACTTGTTTTCTGTTTAAAATTAAAAGGTCGTAAGTATTAGTCATCGCTTTGGTGACGTCACACGGTATCTTGCAGGTTTTCTGTAAGAATCCAAGTCAGTGTGTTTGTTTGACGACTGGCTTGTGGTCGTCGATCCATCGGTCAACGTCTTATACCGGTTGTGTTATATTATTATGTAAATAGTTGCAAAAAGCTTTAAAATGCGTTCCGCCATACCTCTTGGTAAGTCATTTTAAATTGTTAGAAGTAAAAAATCATAACTTAACCTTTTTTGTGATCATTAAACCTAACGCAGTGTGAAGAAGTTAGTGTAGATTGTATTTGTGATTTGTCTTATCCATGTTTTATGTTATTATGTATGTTGTATGTTACTTGGAGTCAGCATAACACGTGTCCATCTTCTAATACGTCTTGCCAACCATTAATAATAATAATAATATGTTTATTAGCAAGGTACAAGTTTGACACATGTAAAGTACACATAATTGTCACAAGGGAACAGAGAAACTAAGAAAATTAGTGTGATAAAGTTGTTTAAAGTACAGTCAATACAAAATATGAGCCCTGACTCCTAAACTAGGAAGATCCTGTATCTTAGGAGGCAGTGTCTTCGCATAAGTAGTGGACAAGAAAATTTATTAAAAAAATTAATTTCATTACACTATCACGGATTCTTTTTTTATCAAATAATTCATCATACAACGGGTCATTCTCCTCTTTAACTCCTTCTACTTCTTCATTCAGATTCATAGTTCTTTTTTTACTTAACTATGTTAATTCAAATAACAAATTGAATGGATACATTTTTTTAATCATAATTGAGATCAATTTAATATGTGTAGACTAATATACATTAACCTTGGGCCTTTTCCTTGTTTTTCATGTACTTAATACTTGCGTTCTAGTAAGCTATTGCTTCCTAGATGGTCATTAATATTATATGTTGTGCATTCAACGTTTTCATTATAAAAGATGGTAGGAATTAGTTAATTAACATCTTCTGTACGACCTTCATCATTTTCCTTTAAAATTAAACCGGTATCCGTGAGTCTAGTTTAATCGTTGATGCAAATTAAAAATATGAATTAGTTCTATATGTGTGTGGATTTCTTAGAAATGTTTTGAATACGAATGAAAGTGTTCATAGAGAGGAAAGGAGATTAGTACTTGTACCAGTGTGCATATAAGGTTTATTAATGTTGAGAAGATTAATGATAGGCGATCAACGAATCTCCAAGACATAAATGTATGTGAAAGAATTTTATTAATAAAGAAAGAAAGAAAGAAAACTCATTTATTCCGCCAGAAAACGCGCACAAAAAAATAAAACTAAAAAAAAAAAATCTATATATAGACAAACTTAAAAGAAAACAACTTATCGACTAAAACTAATAAAACTGTGTGTGTGTGTGTGTAATAAAAGGTGACATGGCTTTAAATCCCTCAAATTCAATGTTGGATAAATTAGCTTAGGAACAGTGATAATAATAAGGGAATTGACACAATTACGGATGGTAAAAATTGTGGTTTAAAAGACATTATAAATCAACTTTAGATAAATAGCTTAAGGACAGAAAGGTGATGATAATATTGCCATATTTGTAAAGACACACAGTATCAAATTTGTTAATACTAAAAAAAGACAAGAGCATAAAATAATTGTATACAAAGACTAGAACTTCAACCGCAACTTCGCCCGTGTGAATTTCGTTTTGCCGCTTACGAATTTAAAACTCCCTTCACTCATTTCTAAGGGTAACTAGAACCAACTGCCAGATTTACAACTTCAATAATAACGATATTACATAAGCGTGGCAAGTTTAAAGTATTTTGGAACAATTTTCACCCCTTTGCGAGGGGATTTTACTGAAATCCTTTCTTAGTGGACGTCTCCTATTTATAATTTACCTTAGTATCAGCGCAGCTGTTGTCCCTTTTACCCCATTGGGTGTTGATTATGGAAGAATCTTTAGACCTGTTTGAATTATTCCACTTTAAGATTGTCTTGATTGAGAGCAGTGGTGGCCGAGTGGTAACGGCCCCGACTTACGAATTGTAGGTCGCGGGTTCAAACCCAGCCAGACGCATTACTTTGTGTAATTTATTTCATCACCACTGCTCTCAAAACGGTGAAGGAAAACATCGTGAGGAAACCGGCATGTCCCAGAACCAAAAGTTCGAAGACATGCGACATTCACCAACCTGCACTGGGCCCGCGTGGTGGATTACGGCCCATTCCCTCTCCTAGAGAGGAGGCCTGTGTCCCAGCAGTGGGAACGTAAAAGGCTGAATATGCTATATGCTAAGATTGTCTATACCAAAATTACTGACATTTGAACCAGGTAGCAATATTCTCCTCGCAAAACTTCGTCATCCGTTTACCCTCATTACGGGGTTGATTTGAAATAAAAAACGCCAAAACTACGTTTTTTCTTCTTCTAAGATTGATCTCGATTTTTGAACCAAGCGTGGAGATTTTTCTTTGCAAGCTTTAACGCTCCCAAAGGGGGTTTAGATTTTAAATACGACATACGACGAGTACGAATATTGTGTTTCAAGTTTATAAACCCATAGAATAAGATAATTCCATACAAACTTTAACACCACCTAAAATGTCTTTTAGGGATAGTTTTGAAAAACTAATAGTGATAACCTTCATAATTCACGTCTATATTCATGGCAAGTATATTGACCCAAGCAATTAGATTTTACATAAAAACCCTGTTTTACCCTTTTGCGGGGGGAGTTTCAGAAATCCTTTATTTCTAATACCTTTCGCTTTTATATACAATTTCGATTGCAGAAACATCAGTATTTGTGTTGACTTAACTTGACATGAAAACCTACTATAAAATGTTCTAATAATCCATCTCAGCAATGATCCGAAGAAAGAAAACCTATTGATGTGTTATTGCCTGCGAATGATAAGAACTAGTTTTGTTTGAAAATACATAAGTACCTATTATACACAAATGTATATAGCAACATTCAATAAGAATATCAAAATACTTCCAAATGAAAACAAAAAGTTACGGACCGAAAACATGTTTATTGCAAGACAAATGAAGCTGTTTTTTATTTGTTTATTATTTTCCTTATTTCAGTTTTAATCTTCGCATCAATCCAAAGTTTGGATTGTCTGACTGAGACCGCGAATTCACGTTTGAACTATTTCGATATCGACCTCCTTCGGTATGTGGCCGAAGGGAAGACTGGCAACGTGATGGTTTCTCCAGCCAGCATCAAATCGACGTTGGCAATGTTGTTGGAAGGTGCGCGAGGGGCTACGGCTGCTGAAATACAGACTGCTTTAAGACTCACACCCAATAAAGATGATTATAGACGACAGTTGAATAAGTTTATGAAGGATTTGCAGGTAAATAAAAATTAAGAACTGTAAAGATGTATAAAACCGAGACAGCGAAAGAGCCTCTGGAATTTACGGAAAGTCCCATCGATATAATTATACCATTCCAGGCTGTCGTTTCAATCTAAACAGGTTTAACATTGGATAGTGAGCTTATTTTAGAAAGGTTGGGAATACCCAGCAACTTTTCACATTAGGGACCATCCATAAATTACGTCACAGGAATTTCACTATTTTTGACGTCACAAGGACGGGGGGGGGCGTCCTTATCACAGGTGGTCACATTTGTGAGACCCCCCTAACTACTGTGACGTCACATATTTAACAATTTAATTCGTGTATTTGTTCGTGTTTTACTTAACACTTAGATTAAAATAGATTATGAAATGTGACGTCACGAAATTTAGAACCCCTCCCACCCCTTTGTCACACAATGTCACACTTCGTCGACCCCCTCCCTCTCTTACCGTGTGACATAATTTATGGATGGCCCCTTACCAGACCAACTACTTACACAAAAGCTGCTCTAGTATCAGAATCGTACTTATCTACCGATCTGAATCTTTTTGATAATTGGTATATGTAGCAAAACTCCTAATTATCGTATTAGTATACAAAAAATGGATAACTATTGGTATATATACCGGATTAATATTAGTTCGAACAATGTCTGCATTTTATATAATATAATAGTCTTTACTGAACATTTATCCACGGAGTCAAATCTGGATACTGAAAACTGTTAATACTGAGAAAAAAAAACATAAATGCACGTCGCTGTTCAATTGCTATATCAGGAATTCCTTTAAAATTATTGTCAATCAAACCTGTATTTAGGAATCTAAATAAATTTCAGTTAAACACATCGAGTGTCTCCGTCCAAAACGCAAACGGTTTGTTTGTATCAAAGAAGCTGCAGCTCAACAAAGAATATGCGAAGATGGCGAAACAAGTCTATTTCTCTGAAATCAACAATGTAGACTTCAATGATCCTCGGATCTCTGCCGACATTATCAATGGATGGGTGAGCAGCAAGACTAAGGGACTGATCCCGGACATTATTGATCAAGGTAGGTTTAAATGAATTCAAATTATTTTCTTGACTTTATTATGTTGAAGTGGCTATTTCTATACTAATACTATAAAGAGGAAAGATTTGTATTTTTGTATGTAACGAATAAACTCAAAAACTACTGGACCGATTTCAAAAATTCTTTCACCATTGGAAAGCTACATTCAGCCTGAGTAACATAGACTATATTTTATAGCCATATTCCCACGGGAACGGGAACTATGCGGGTGAAACGCGGGGCGCTGCTAGTATAGTATATATAGTTGGACTCGATCAAAGGCAAGCCCGTTGATACTGATGGTTGGGTGTTGCTCGCAACTTAGTTTGAGAATGTCATGAGTTTGGCTGCGACATGTTATTTTTAACCGACTTCTAAAAACTAGGTTCTCAATTCGGATGTTTGTACGTTTTTTTTTTTTTTTATTGTTTATGACGCATAACTCCGTCGCGTGTCAACCGATTTGAAATTTTTTTTGTTGGAAAGGGTATACTTCCCAAATGGTCCCATGAAAATTTTATCGAAATCAACCAAGCGGTTTTCGAAAAATCAACAAAAATCTAAAAAAAATATGTACATTTTCTACATTGATGACCTCTTAGTTTACTCTGCGAAGGAGCAGTACGTTTTTTTTTACACCAATGTGATTGGTTCGTTTAGGTGGGGGAGGGGAGGGGGTGTAGGTACCACTAAAAAGTGAACAACAAAAAAGCAACCAAGAACACCGAGTTCCGAAATTAAAGTTATTTTATACTTTTTGTTTTTTTTTGTTTAGAAGTCGGTTTTATTTTTTGTAAAAAGTTTTTTTTGACGTTATACAGTATGCGTTAGTGAATATTTTAATATTAAAAAAAATAAAACATTTTGTTTTTGAATGGTAATATTTTTTTTGTCATATATAGATGCTATACTATTGCGGGTTAATGGGAACGCCTTCTGTTAGTTAACATACTGTATTTTAATTTTATTTATTCGTATAGAATAAAAGGCAAGATCTTCAAGCTAAAATACTATGCTAAAACGGCTACTTCCCGTTATGTCACATTCCCGATTGGACAACATGTCAAAAGTTTTAAAAACAACTGAACGCTAGTGGCGTTTGGTCAAGATTTTGATTTTCATACATCCATTCTCGTTTTGTCACCCTTTTTTTAAACTAGTTCTTTGTACGGTACAGTCAACTACAAAAGATACCAAACCAAGTCCTTTTTGACGCTCTTTTAATCACCACCACCCGATTTTCCCAGAGGTGGGTTATATTGTTTTCTTAGCATATGTAAAATCCTAAATTATATACGTTACATGCATAGGTATGTACCATGGCAATAGGTTTGATTGCCATGTGCAGCTTTCATCTATTTAACTTTGAAAACCGATAGTCCTAATCTTACTGAAATTGAATCAGACTGTGGAAGTGCAAAAAATCCAAGTGGTTAAGATTTACTATAAAACTACCAGGAGACTAGAAAAATGTCGAAGTATTTTCGGGGCTGGAATTGTAAGCGGCAAAGACTCACAAACTACCAGGATACCAGAATCATGAAGATATATTTCCGGGGCTAGAAATACGAATGTTAAAAACTCAAAAACTACCAGGATACTTTACTTGTTTTTTTCTTGGGGCTGGAATACATTTTTAATATCAATGACCCGTAGGAGTCGAGGAAAAAGCAAAATAGCCAGAAAAAATAAGCCAAAAAGAAGAAATAACGCTCCAGCCTCAAATACCCGAAATTACTGAATTGCGAAACAACGGGATTAACTTTCATAATGTTATGCCTTCCTGAGGCCAGTTCTAAAGTTCACGCAGACGAAGTCGCAGATAGAAGCTAATTTATTAACAAAATACAAAGAGCTCACCGGGATAATAATATGTTAATATCACGAATTCAATACTGATCCAGAGGAAACTGAAAGTGATAATCAAAACACTTTAGACGCGAGCGAAGCCGCGGGCGGAAGCTAGTAAGTAGATAGAACATAAATGGAGGCATTTCTTTTTGCTCCTGATTGTACTTTCCAAACAAAAGGTTGACCAAACGGGAAAGAATGTAGGCATTTTCAAATGTTGACGAATCGGGAATGAATGTATGAAAATCAAAATCTTGACCAAACGCCACTAGCGTTCAGTTGTTTTTAAAACTTTTGACATGTTGTCCAATCGGGAATGTGACATAACGGGAAGTAGCCCTAAAACGGCTACTTCCCGTTATGTCACATTCCCGATTGGACAACATGTCAAAAGTTTTAAAAACAACTGAACGCTAGTGGCGTTTGGTCAAGATTTTGATTTTCATACATCCATTCTCGTTTTGTCACCCTTTTTTTAAACTAGTTCTTTGTACGGTACAGTCAACTACAAAAGATACCAAACCAAGTCCTTTTTGACGCTCTTTTAATCACCACCACCCGATTTTCCCAGAGGTGGGTTATATTGTTTTCTTAGCATATGTAAAATCCTAAATTATATACGTTACATGCATAGGTATGTACCATGGCAATAGGTTTGATTGCCATGTGCAGCTTTCATCTATTTAACTTTGAAAACCGATAGTCCTAATCTTACTGAAATTGAATCAGACTGTGGAAGTGCAAAAAATCCAAGTGGTTAAGATTTACTATAAAACTACCAGGAGACTAGAAAAATGTCGAAGTATTTTCGGGGCTGGAATTGTAAGCGGCAAAGACTCACAAACTACCAGGATACCAGAATCATGAAGATATATTTCCGGGGCTAGAAATACAAGTGTTAAAAACTCGAAAACTGCCAGGATACTTTACTTGTTTTTTTCTTGGGGCTGGAATACATTTTTAATATCAATGACCCGTAGGAGTCGAGGAAAAAGCAAAATAGCCAGAAAAAATAAGCCAAAAAGAAGAAATAACGCTCCAGCCTCAAATACCCGAAATTACTGAATTGCGAAACAACGGGATTAACTTTCATAATGTTATGCCTTCCTGAGGCCAGTTCTAAAGTTCACGCAGACGAAGTCGCAGATAGAAGCTAATTTATTAACAAAATACAAAGAGCTCACCGGGATAATAATATGTTAATATCACGAATTCAATACTGATCCAGAGGAAACTGAAAGTGATAATCAAAACACTTTAGACGCGAGCGAAGCCGCGGGCGGAAGCTAGTAAGTAGATAGAACATAAATGGAGGCATTTCTTTTTGCTCCTGATTGTACTTTCCAAACAAAAGGTTGACCAAACGGGAAAGAATGTAGGCATTTTCAAATGTTGACGAATCGGGAATGAATGTATGAAAATCAAAATCTTGACCAAACGCCACTAGCGTTCAGTTGTTTTTAAAACTTTTGACATGTTGTCCAATCGGGAATGTGACATAACGGGAAGTAGCCCTAAAACGGCTACTTCCCGTTATGTCACATTCCCGATTGGACAACATGTCAAAAGTTTTAAAAACAACTGAACGCTAGTGGCGTTTGGTCAAGATTTTGATTTTCATACATCCATTCTCGTTTTGTCACCCTTTTTTTAAACTAGTTCTTTGTACGGTACAGTCAACTACAAAAGATACCAAACCAAGTCCTTTTTGACGCTCTTTTAATCACCACCACCCGATTTTCCCAGAGGTGGGTTATATTGTTTTCTTAGCAATATGTAAAATCCTAAATTATATACGTTACATGCATAGGTATGTACCATGGCAATAGGTTTGATTGCCATGAACCGATAGTCCTAATCTTACTGAGATTGAATCAGACTGTGGAAGTGCAAAAAATCCAAGTGGTTAAGATTTACTATAAAACTACCAGGAGACTAGAAAAATGTCGAAGTATTTTCGGGGCTGGAATTGTAAGCGGCAAAGACTCACAAACTACCAGGATACCAGAATCATGAAGATATATTTCCGGGGCTAGAAATACGAATGTTAAAAACTCAAAAACTACCAGGATACTTTACTTGTTTTTTTCTTGGGGCTGGAATACATTTTTAATATCAATGACCCGTAGGAGTCGAGGAAAAAGCAAAATAGCCAGAAAAAATAAGCCAAAAAGAAGAAATAACGCTCCAGCCTCAAATACCCGAAATTACTGAATTGCGAAACAACGGGATTAACTTTCATAATGTTATGCCTTCCTGAGGCCAGTTCTAAAGTTCACGCAGACGAAGTCGCAGATAGAAGCTAATTTATTAACAAAATACAAAGAGCTCACCGGGATAATAATATGTTAATATCACGAATTCAATACTGATCCAGAGGAAACTGAAAGTGATAATCAAAACACTTTAGACGCGAGCGAAGCCGCGGGCGGAAGCTAGTAAGTAGATAGAACATAAATGGAGGCATTTCTTTTTGCTCCTGATTGTACTTTCCAAACAAAAGGTTGACCAAACGGGAAAGAATGTAGGCATTTTCAAATGTTGACGAATCGGGAATGAATGTATGAAAATCAAAATCTTGACCAAACGCTACTAGCGTTCAGTTGTTTTTAAAACTTTTGACATGTTGTCCAATCGGGAATGTGACATAACGGGAAGTAGCCCTAAAACGGCTACTTCCCGTTATGTCACATTCCCGATTGGACAACATGTCAAAAGTTTTAAAAACAACTGAACGCTAGTGGCGTTTGGTCAAGATTTTGATTTTCATACATCCATTCTCGTTTTGTCACCCTTTTTTTAAACTAGTTCTTTGTACGGTACAGTCAACTACAAAAGATACCAAACCAAGTCCTTTTTGACGCTCTTTTAATCACCACCACCCGATTTTCCCAGAGGTGGGTTATATTGTTTTCTTAGCATATGTAAAATCCTAAATTATATACGTTACATGCATAGGTATGTACCATGGCAATAGGTTTGATTGCCATGTGCAGCTTTCATCTATTTAACTTTGAAAACCGATAGTCCTAATCTTACTGAAATTGAATCAGACTGTGGAAGTGCAAAAAATCCAAGTGGTTAAGATTTACTATAAAACTACCAGGAGACTAGAAAAATGTCGAAGTATTTTCGGGGCTGGAATTGTAAGCGGCAAAGACTCACAAACTACCAGGATACCAGAATCATGAAGATATATTTCCGGGGCTAGAAATACGAATGTTAAAAACTCAAAAACTACCAGGATACTTTACTTGTTTTTTTCTTGGGGCTGGAATACATTTTTAATATCAATGACCCGTAGGAGTCGAGGAAAAAGCAAAATAGCCAGAAAAAATAAGCCAAAAAGAAGAAATAACGCTCCAGCCTCAAATACCCGAAATTACTGAATTGCGAAACAACGGGATTAACTTTCATAATGTTATGCCTTCCTGAGGCCAGTTCTAAAGTTCACGCAGACGAAGTCGCAGATAGAAGCTAATTTATTAACAAAATACAAAGAGCTCACCGGGATAATAATATGTTAATATCACGAATTCAATACTGATCCAGAGGAAACTGAAAGTGATAATCAAAACACTTTAGACGCGAGCGAAGCCGCGGGCGGAAGCTAGTAAGTAGATAGAACATAAATGGAGGCATTTCTTTTTGCTCCTGATTGTACTTTCCAAACAAAAGGTTGACCAAACGGGAAAGAATGTAGGCATTTTCAAATGTTGACGAATCGGGAATGAATGTATGAAAATCAAAATCTTGACCAAACGCTACTAGCGTTCAGTTGTTTTTAAAACTTTTGACATGTTGTCCAATCGGGAATGTGACATAACGGGAAGTAGCCGCTAAAACATTACTAACGATTCATTTGATAAAAATGTATGGACGTACGTCTGAAATAAAGATATTATTATTATTATTATTACATCAAGTACCAACATTGTTGTGGTTAACATAAAAAAAGAAGGAGGAAGATTTTGTAACAACGTTTTTCTCATATCTGCTTTTTTAAATTCCAGCTCACATAACCCCATACACAGAGCTTCTAGTGACAAACGCGCTGTACTTCAAGGGCGTCTGGCAACATGAGTTCGAACCCAAGCTGACGCATGCAGACTGCTTCTACAGAGATGGCGTCTGTAGGAATGTAGCAATGATGGAGTTGGATGCAGAACTGAACTATGCTTATGTGGACAATCTTAGAGCACATGCTTTGGAACTGCCGTACCAGGTGAATTAAATTATTGACTTTGTTAATCTTATCGACAAGCCTGCTAAGTTTCAGTAAATACTGAATAGCAAAATAAATAAAAAAAAACAAACCAAGTCGTAGTAAGTATAGTAGCAGCAGATATCAATTAATTATTAAGTAATGTTATAATTTCCGTGTGTTCCTCAACCTAATTTGGAATAGAAGCCATTGTGACTGAACTAGATTTGATTGAATATGGATAATTTACAAGGAACTCTGTTTTCATGGGAAGGAAATTTCTGCCTTAATCGCTTTAGAGCAGGTGAAGACCAAAGAAACGATGGATGAACTGTGTAAAAAATGATATGGCTACAAAGGGTGAAGGAACGGTGGTACAGTTACTGAGGTAACGAGTAGTAGGGAAGTTTGGAAGAAAAATAATTTGTAGCTCACTTCAATACGATTGAAATAAAGGTAAGAGATAATGATGACGGATCGTTTACGAAAATCTATGACTTAGGTAATCGACTCTTAGACGGGGCACATAGGGTCAGTGCCTGACAGGGTTGCGGAATTTGTTCGAAAGAGTCACCGCGGCCCTGGAACGCAAAGGGTGGGTTTTAGTCAGTAAGAGTCTGACTCTTGGAAGGAAATTCCAGTTGACACTGTCACAACAGGAATTATACTTTCAAGGTAGTCCTCTTTGATTCATTTATTACGAGGCAATGCTTTAATTGCTATTACTATGCATCTTATGCATGCAATATGTGTAAGCTATCATCTAGAGGTCATATAGTTTTGCTTCAGCATTTGTTGTTAAGACTGATTGTTGTTTTAGAATGTTGGTTATAAACCCGCACACACATTGGTCACATTGAGTTTCTCCGTTGTTGCAGATTACGCTTTAGTTACCCTGAAATTCTTGAGAACGTTTGTGGATTAAAATCTTTCGTTAGTCATTTAGAAACGTGACATTATTATAACTTGTTTATGCTCAATTAAATTGATCCCTGGCTCGAAATAAATTGTTGTAAGGTTTTTACGTTGGTAATTTTCTCGGAAGTAGCTTACGTTGTTGAACAGAGAATATTGCTGTAGAAATATGGGAGTTGATTGATTCATAATTATTTACAAGATTCAATGACCTACTTTTGTTTTTAAAATCCTCACTTTAACATTCAAAATGGGAAAGGGCGTTTGTTTGTTAATCGACTTCAAAATTAAAGAGAAGGTTCTATGTTTGATAGTATGTATTTTTTATGTATCATGTTCCCGATTTCTCCGCCAATGGAGGATTAATTTTGTGAACCAGTTTACAAAATTAATCCTCCTGAGGTGGTCCCATTTTCACTAAGTCACTCTCTGATGACGGGATCCCAGGAAAATCGAGGGCATCCCTCAAATTTATACAATGTTTTTCATATATTTTCTAACACGATTCGCTTATTTGTGTGGATAGTAATTATCATCTCATGTTGTTGAGCTGATGATGGTAGAAGTCAGGATCTGACGATTGGATCCCACGAAAATTAAGGGCAACCTTCAAATTTTATTGGCATTGTTTGAAATGTTAGGCTTTCCCTGTGGTGCCATGCTCATGAGGACAGGATCTGATGACGGGATCCTGGAGAAATCGAGGGAACTCTTTAAATTTTATAGGATTTATTTGGGCGTTATATGGAACTGTATTTTTTCGAAGTGTGGTTCCGAGAGCAGTGTTGCCCGAGTGGTAACGGCCCCGACTTACGAAGTGTAGGTCGCGAGTTCAAACCCAGACAGGCGCATTACTTTGTGTAATTAATTTCATCACCACTGCTCTCAAAACGGTGAAGGAAAACATCGTGAAGAAACCGTCATGTCTCCTAGAATCAAAATTCGAAGACATGTGACATTCACCAACCCGCACTGGGCCCGCGTGGTGTGTCCCAGCAGTGGGAACATTAAAAGGCTGATTGTTATGCATATGTGGTCACGTTTCATATAAACTCTTCAATAAATGATAGCAAATGAACCGGGATTGCTGAAATCGCATATCTGTTTATTGTTAACACCAGTTCATAACTTAACATCACGCCGGTGCGCTATGAAGAGATTATGCGCACATGTGAATGTCATTAAATTGTGGAGCAACAACCACAAAAAGAGAAAAATTAAAAGATTTTTACAAAAAAAATACAACCGACTACAAAATAAAACACTAGAAAGTATAAAATAATTTCGGAAGTCGGTGTTTTTGCTTATGTTTTTTCGTTTTTTGACACCGACTTATTATTTATTTGTAAAAAAAAAACGACTTGTTGTATTTTTTGTACAAAACTTTTTTTTATGCTTTCACGCATAAATGGCTGGACTTATTTAGAACAATTTTGGTACAGAGATAGATGAAACCCTGAAGACGGTTACAGGTTTTGCAAAAAAACTATATCAACGAGAGCGATCCTTGGGCAAGTACTAGCATTAAAATATTTTTTTTTTTTCCAGGGTAAACGTTACTCGATGATCCTGCTGGTGCCCCAAGACCGTGAAGCCGGGGTGGCTCTCATCCGTGACCTACCCTACATCGGGCTGCTGCAGATATCGAAACTATTGCAGCCGAGTGACGTCATCCTGACTATGCCCAAGTTCACTGTTGAGTACGCAGATGATATGGTGGCAGCTTTGAAAAACGTTAGTACCTACTACCTACCTATTGATGATACCATACCGTGGGTCTCTAAGCATGTAGACACAGTCAATTGCTACCTTCACAGGAGCAAGACAGCTTTCAATATTATTACTGGTGCTACAAGAGCCTGCTGATGGACAAATAATTGTCCGTGCAAATTCAAAAAACCCTCGCTGCGCTTTTTCGTCTTGAAAGAAAGAAAAACATATTTATTTAGGACTCGCACAAAAAAAAACAAAAAAAAAAACAATATAAACTGCGAGACAAAAAAGGTCCCTATCTCAGCATATGCTGCGATATTTAAAAAATAAGTAGTAAATACCACAGCGGCTTACAGCGCTGGTGTTCAGATAGGGCCTATAGAATGTTTTGACCCATGAATAATACAGGGTATTTCAAAAGACCGTGCTCATATTTTCGATATGGTTTTTTTATATATGATACATAGAAAAATAAACAATTACATCTAAAAAAAACAAAAAATACAAGTTAAATGTGAGTCAGACTCGCGCCTGAAGGATTCCACACCATTGAAATTATTATAATTCATTATTTGCCGTTAAAACGACAAAAAATACGTCTTCTATATTTAATTATTTTTATTATTTATAGTTATAGCGGCAACAGAAATTACACTCTGTGAAAATTTCAGCTATCTATTAAGGTTCATGAATAACAGCCCGCTGGTAGACAGACGGACAAACGGACAGCAGAGGTTTAGTAAAAGAGTCACGTTGGCCTTTAGCATGGAACTCTAAAAATAAAAATAAAATCCTTGCATCAAAAAACATGACCGCAAAAAATGACTAAAAAATACCAATCCAGTTGGTGGCAATGATTCAAGTGTGATTGAACTAAAACAAAGATAATATGTTTTTTTTTTAATTCACGCAGTTCATGACTTAATCAATGCAGCGTTTTGTTTGTAATCTTTTTACGTATTAATTGTTCATGACACTAAAATATTTATTTATTTAACAATTTATGTACACATTTAATAAAAATAAAAGAAGAAGGAAACAGAAAAATAGGTACAAAGGTGATGCTTATTTCTATAGAAATCTCTTCCAGCTTACCTGCGATAGGAGAGTGGAGTAAAAAGAGATGTAGACATTGTGTGTAAAAGTTCAATACTTTTACACACAATGTCTACATCTCTTTTTAGTAGGAAAAATGTAAACAATACAGTTTAAATATAACATAAAATCCATAATTATTATACTAATATATACTAAATAATATTAAAAGTTAAATAATAATACATACATATGTATACGCAACTAAGATGGGAAGGAAAGATAGTGTTCTTTCACTCTTCTTTTAAAAACTGCAAGGGTTTGGCAGTCCCCTATGTCAGGCGGGAGCGAATTCCACAACCGAACCGTATGTATTGTTTATTTTTATTAAAAAAATTGCCCCTCTCATTCCAGATGCGCATCAACACCCTATTCACAACAGCCGCCAACCTATCAGGGATCTTCGAAGACCCTAAAGCTTCAGGCCAAATCAACAGCATCTACCACAAAGTCTACATGCAAGTCGACGAGAAGGGCACAGTAGCTGCAGCAGCCAGTGCAGGGGTGGTGGTGCCTCTTATAAACAACTACGTTAACCTGAGGATCGATAGACCTTTCCTCTTCTTCATTTGGGATAACGAGAAGGGAGTCGTGCTCTTTGAAGGGAAGATTGAAGAGCCTACTGAGTTTGTGGAACTGAATATGAAGTTTGGTAGCAATAACAATAACAATGGTAAGTTGAAATTAAATCTTATTTTATGTCATTTAGGGATGATTTTTCAACAGTCAGGAATATGTTTACAGCGAACCTGACTGTGTTTCATTGACTCCTTACAGTAATCGTTTGGCTGAGGTATGGTGCACCCTGAGGTGCACCTCAGCCAAACGATTACTGTTTAGCATCTTTATCCTATTTTATATGACCTCTGAGTTTGTTAAGATGTTGACCAAAAAAGATTGACGTGTAAAAGTGTTATCGTACCCTATTGCAAATTAAATATCATTTATCCAGTTCCCTAGTTGGTCAGAAAAATGAGTATTTTTAATTAAGAAAACTTCGTTTTATTATTTCATGAAAATAATGCTACTACATTATGAGATGGGCAATCGATTTTGAAGAATTGAAATAAATTGAGTTTTCTAAAGAAATAGTTTTCTTTAGAAAACTCAATTTATTTCGATATCGATAAAATCGTGTTCAATTTTAATGTTAAAGTTTAGCTAATTGTACACCTTGCCATGCAGATAATTCCAGGATTATATAATTAAATTAAAAAAATTCAAAACGAACGTTTTCCTTTCAGGCCAGCAAAATAACAAACCCCAGCCGGTCCCTTATCCGACTTATAATAATCCCCCCCACAATCAAGCAATTCCAAATCAGCAACAAGTTCCCGTCCAGCCCATGGCTATTCGACCCGTTAACAGTCAGCCGATCCAGGGTCAACCGATATCGGGGCAACCGATCCAAGCAGTCGTAAACCAACAGGTCCACAGCCAGCCGATACCACCAACCAACCAACCGATGCCGTCCACCACCCAACCAATTACGACTCCATCAACAGCAGAGCCACCAACAACAAGCCCTCCTATTTCTAGAAAAAGTGAACCCTGGTACAAGAAGGTTTCAGGTTATTTCGGCTGATATATTAAATGTTCTAGTGTAAATTAATATTAAGCTTTTTGGACGTGATATTG
The DNA here is from genome assembly GCA_905332915.2 of Hecatera dysodea. Lineage (NCBI taxonomy): Eukaryota > Metazoa > Arthropoda > Insecta > Lepidoptera > Noctuidae > Hecatera > Hecatera dysodea. Next base: position 10,612,994 of record HG995309.1, on the reverse strand, counting down.
AATAAAAATATGTTTTATAGGACAACATTGTTTTGATTGTGGTACGATTTTTTTTTATTTTTTTTTTTATTGACAGATGGATATGCTCTTGACTCTAGTCTAGGTCGCAGGTGACAGAGACAAAGTCGACTAAAACTTTTTTTTTTTTGTTAAGACATGATATCAAAACATTACGCCGGTTCATCGGAGGGTGTGGCAGAGTTTATTCACTTATGGGTAGGTAGGGTAGGCTAGCCTTTAGCCAGATTAAATGTAGCAAAATAAAATCAAATAAGTACGTTTATTTGATTTGAAGAAAGAACATCAGGATGGACTTTTCCATCAGATTAGCACATCCACGGATTACCTTTTACTTACAAGGGGTTATACATTATATATGTATAACCCCTTGTAAGTAAAAGGTAATCCGTGGACGTGGTTACCAACCTAGTATTTTAATTTTCAATATATTGAACATCGGTGGTTTTATTTTTCAAATTTTCATTTTTGTCTTTTAAATGATACTCTTAGATACTCGTTAGTTTGTTAAATTAACATTGCCGGTCAATAAATAAACCTTATTGTTTCCAATTCCTGAAGTGATCTAAGGATTTTGTTTGGTACAATTCGTTATTCATTTCGCAAAATTAATCATTGCGTGTTTCACAATAGTATTACGAAAGTTTACAGTTTATCTTTATAACAGCCAAATTTTAATGTCATTGACATTTCCGATCTGAATAAATTCACAAGGCCGAATAGTTATTATTTAATTTTCAATATTTTTTCATAACTGATTGTTATCATACAAAATGATATCAATTACGTGTATGATATCGAAACATGTTTTATGTTTATCCGGTCTAGCAACCTCGGAAATTACCTAGGAATATGTATTTTAACAGGTGTTGTTATAGATACCTTGATTACACGATACAATGCATACGAGTATTAGGTATTTATTATGGCAGAAAATGCAACAGTTATTTTGTTTTAAATTATAATAGATATTTATACATAAAACTAACATGAAGATACTCCCTGAAGGGTCAGGTAAACAGAGGTGTACATACCTACATTACTCGTACACCCACATTTTGGCAGTTTTGTTTTATAATAAACTTCAAAAGGAAGAGGTTATCAATTCAGATTTTTATGAGCATAACTCCGTCATACATAAATAAACGGATATGCAAAATTATTTTTTAACTAGCAGTGCCTTACCGTTACACCCACGGTGTTCCCATTCCCGTGGGAATATGGGGATAAAATATAGCCTATGTCATCTGGAGATAGTGTAACTTCCCAACAGTGAAAGGAATATGGGGACAAAATATAGCCTATGTCATCTGGAGATAGTGTAACTTCCCAACAGTGAAAGAATTTTTCAAATCGGATTTCATCTGGAGATAGTGTAACTTCCCAACAGTGAAAGAATTTTTCAAATCGGTTAAGTTTTGGAGCCTATTCAATACAAACAAACAATCAGATCTTTCCTCTTTATAATATTAGAATAGATTAAAAGAAATTTATCCCAAAATAGTCCCATTGAAATTTCGTAAAGATCTGATGAAGAATTTCGGAGATCGACCCTAAATAAATAGATGTGGACTGTTTGGAACTTTTGACAAATCGGTGTCAAACGAAGAAACCACACGAGAAATACCGACTTCCAAAATTACAGTTGTGTTGCGTTATGTTGGTTGTATTTTTCTATTTCCTATTTAACAGGGGGCGAGCTTAAGACATCATCTGGGAATAAATCCAAACTCCAGGTTACTACTGACAAATTCCAGATTGATTATTATCGAAAAAGGATTTCATGTTCAGCTGCCGAGCTTGCACACACTAGACCTATATAAGGTATCCTGTTTGAAGTTTAGGGAATTAGGAATATATGTTAGGAAAGTTTTGTTATTTAATTGAGGCCAGGCTACGTTAATGGAACCCGGGACACTCCAACGTAAGGCTCATGTCTCATTGGCTCATGTTGGGGTGCCGGAAGGAACCGCTTGTCTTGGTATGGTCATGTGAAAAGCAAGGATGTAACGCATGTAACTTAGGGTTATGAATGTAATGGGTGTGGATGGATGGAGAGGGAGTGGGAGGCCAGAGAAAAGATGGGATGGTTTGCGCGAGGAGTCATATGAAAGAAAAGGGAGTTAGTGAATCGTGACGGCTGACAGGACAGAATGGAAGAAAAAAACGTGTTGCGCTGAGCCCAAGTAACTTGGGATAAGGGCAGGAAGATGATGATGATTTTCAAAAGAAGAAGAGGCTCCTCTGTGACAACCACTGGAAAGAATATGAGGTTTCTTGACAGACAGTTCTTGTTGGCTAATCTGGTTGTCGCTTAAACATTAAATATTGCTGGAGAATATACAAATTAACCTTATGTTTATTTATTTATTTCCTAGAAAAGGAAGTTACTAGGACATAGTTATAAATATTGAAATTGGCTATTATCTTAGTTCCTAAAGAGAAACTAATACATCAGTATTTTAGGGGTCAATATATCATTTCAGACCATTAACATTAGCGCTTACAAACAGGCTTTGGTTTCAAAGTAGAATTTTAGCACAAACGTTCAAGTTTATTCTGACCGATTTTTTTGACTTGCAAAAAATAAATAGCGTCTACTTTTAGTCATGACATTATAAAAACTGATTCGATGCGACACGTTCGTTTATTTTTTCTTTCAAGTAGGTATTTATCTTTTATTTATGTTTGCATCAGCTATCGTGAAAAAGTAGACGTATCCCCAATTTCTGAATTACGACTTTGACGCTGATTTTTAACTGCGAATACTCAAATCAGAAACCGGTATTCAATTTTAGTATAGGTTAAAATAGTTTTAACGTTCGCGATATTTAATGCGTTTTAACTTTGTTAAAGAAATCAATGGTCTTTTATTGGTTTAAAGCATTTTTTATCATTTTCTACGTATGTAACATATACATTTTTTTTGTTAGGCTATAAAATCAAAATCAAAGAATCTAATGGAAAAATTATTTTGTCAGGGGTTTGAATATAGAAGTCAATTTATTGATGTCTGGATAAAAATAACCAAAGAGTATATTACATAAATACTCATAAATTCGGGTTATTGTAAACTCACAACAACGAAAATTCGCCACATTTAAAAATATTGGTTTACTAGCCACAGTGACAAAATAATTCACAACAGGTATAGTAAACTCGTCACAGGTACGTCAAACTTCGTTTGCTATCGGTACTTTTAAAGCTGTGGCAAGTTTTCGTGAGATAGATAAGACTGGCGAGTTTACTATAATTTTTAGGTACTTATATAAATTCAACCTTGATGATAAAACAAAGAAAAGTACAACCTCTGTTATACGCTAATATACATACACGCAACAAAGTCTCACATATTTAGGTATCAAAACAAACCAATTAGGATTCCAAGAAAGGCATAGAAGTCAAAGACTGCGCCACGTCTGCAGGTAGGCGAGATGCCTACCACCTATGTAGGTGTTTCCCTGAGCGTAAACAACACTGTAAAATATAAGAAATTAATTCCGCGACTGAACTTTGAACCTTAAACGTGGCTTGTGGAACGAACTTGAACGTTGTGTCTTGAAAGTCGTGCATACTTGTTAGGGTTGTCTCCTTTTTTTTTGGGTGAAAAATTGTTTTTTTTTTTAAATATAAATCGTTGCAAAAACATAGTACGTAGGTACTTTTAGGAAAAATGAAGAAAACATTTTTTACACATTTTTTGTGTTATTTATCATAATTTCTTTTAATCTCTGTTTCATTCTTTGTAGTTTTTTGGTTGGCATGCAACAACCATAATCAATATCACGCTCCACGTTTCAGACTAAGCGTGTTCGGGCATTTGGTTTTGCAGTCCGATTTGACCTTTATAAATGACTTTTATTTTGTATGTAGGTTGTAAATAACACATTTACACGTCAATCTTTTTTGGTCGTTATAAACTAGATGAGGCCGGTGTTTCCTAGCTGACTGTCCTGAGAAGAGACACCGAAAAAAACTCAAAGTCTCTTTTGAAGTCCATACAATAAGGTAGTTGACTAAAAAAAATCGAATTAGTCCGTCGGACAGATTTCCAAAAAATATTGGACACGTATTTTTTCTTTTTTCACGTAAACAAAAAACGAAAACGATACAGTGCGTTGAAAACACGTGCGATGTCACTGCGTGCTACGATTTTTATCACGCCGTGACGGCACAAGCCACTCATGATCTTTTAAGCTTTTTTCTTTGTCAAGTTCAAAATTTTTCGATAGTGTAACTGACGGATTTTATTTAACATCATATTTTTATGCCTCAGGAAACATCGCTTTTGTACTGGTCAAATCATATGTGAGCCATGTAGGCTGATGTCTGAAGTGGTCTTTTGAGGACAGTATTTTTTTACCGACTTCCAAAAAAGGAGGAGGCTCTCAAGTCGACTGTATTTTTTTTGTGTGTGTTACCTCATAACTTTGTACTGGGTGTACCTTTTTTGTTGGTTCTTTTTATATTCGAAAGCTTCTGCTTCGTGTGGTCCCATTTAAATTTGATTAAGATCTGACGACTAGTATTTGAGTTATCCCTACTAATGCGTGGCTTCGACTACATTAAAGATGTTCTTATAAGAGTGAATGAGTCGATTTAAAATGAAAAAATAAAATTGTGTACGATGGTTTGGAAGAGCATCTTAGTATTCCTAGGTGGTCCCTTAATGATGAATACAATGACCACTTAAGAGGTATTGCGTTGATTCTGTAACACGATGTACATAAAATGTAGTACGGGTGGCAACCCTATGCATATTACAACTCATTTACTTGATAGTAGGTCAGTTTAGAGAGAATTAAGTCGGAAAGCGGTTCCTAGGTATAAGTTGGATACGAGATGGAATAAGTACTTAAAGTTAAACACGACCAATACTATCAAGAGCAGTATAAACTTTCGGAGTGCTAAAACTTTAAAAGCAAAATACGAAGGTATAAAAAGAACTACTAGGAAAAAGTCAGCTTTAATACGTGCTGAAACATATCGCATAGGAGGGGGGTCTAGTGCTGCTCCTCCTCTGACGCCTATAGAGGAAAAAGTTAAAGACTACTGTTATCTGTTGATGGAATTGAAAGCGAATTTGATTCCGATCATGTTGGTAAGATCTTAATTTTTAAATTATTATTAGCTGTGTAATAGTGTATCAATTTGACTAGCCAATCCGTATGTTGTATATAAGTGAATTAACTTATTCAGCCAGATGGTGAACAGAATACATTAAAATTTGTCCCCACTCCTTCTCTTCCTTATAAAATTTTCTTTATGTTGCAGATTCTATACAAATACAACCAGTACTTCCTAGTCAAGAAATACTTTTTACATTAGGTTCACAAAATGTTAAAATGACAGAGATTGTTGCAGACAATAAAAGTGTCCAATCAGTGGATGCAGATATAGAGCATCACATAAGTAAGTTATTTTTTGTACATGTAAAGTAAAGCCCAGTTAATTCAAATATGTCTGCCAGTTGTTAATAACAAAAATTAACTACTACTATCAACTAACTTTTCATCAATTTTAAACTCCCTTACCTTTTGGTTTTCAGTTGATGATCATCCTACACAAAATGAAGACTCTGATGAGGAACAGTCTTCAAGAAATTGTTCTAAATTGTGTAGTATATCTATACTACACAATTTAGGTACGTTCTTATCAGGTAAAAAGTTCACCATTGTGTCTGTGTATGAATGGCGAGAGTAGCCCTACGTTTAAAAATTGCAGAGGCAGAAACTTGCAGTTGGCTTACCAAATGTAGTGACAGTGTCAAACATGATTAAGAATCTTGTCACCTTTAAAATAAAAGGCAATTTATGGCATATCGCGTGACTATGTATGTGACAGCATGCAATATTTTAATACAACACAATGCTTGAAGAATCGAGACCTCATCGGATTGTGCTAAGATTGTCAATGCATGTGTGTCCCCAATTCTCGTCACGGACTAAACGTTATTATCATTTTTGATTTGTTAAAAATTGTCGGAAATTCCAATATTGTCTCCAATGTATCTACATACTGATTTTTAGGTTTCCGAAATTCTGTATTTCTATTCTGTATTTTTCATATGGCCGGCAGTGGACTGCAACAGGCTGTTGATGATGATGATAATTATGAAATTCTGTATAGCAAAACGGAACACTTATTGGATCACTCGGTTGTTTGTCAGTCCGTATGTCATATCCGAATCTACTTGGCCGATTCAGTTGAAATTTGTTATACACATAACCTTCTATGACCCAAACAAAATAACAAGAAACGAAACAAAAACAAAAGAAAACAAAACGAACGAACGAAGAAACGAACGACAAACGAATACGAAGAAGAACGAATATAAATACATCCCGAAAATGGGGTCACTTTTTGGAGGGAAAATAAGAAATAAAAAACTGATTTTTCAACTGTATTGACATATCAAATCAAAAGAGTCATCATAAGAGTCTCCAAACGATTTTATTTTATGAAAAAAAAAAACGAAAAAAATATTATCTCCGAAACTTCTAAGCCTACAATTTAAAAAAAATAAACAATCACAAACAAGTAGATTACAGGAAAACCTATGAGAAGTTTATGTTTTGAAAGTAACATTCGTTTGGAACGTTTGCATGTGAGTTTGACTAGCTCTTGGCCGGTTTTTTACAAAAAAAGGGGGGTTCTTTAAATACTTAGTAGGATTACTTATTTTCCAATATTCAGATAACTTTTAACTAAGGAACCAAAGGTGTGGTCACTTTTTAGATAAAAGTTATCTGACGATTTAAAACGCAGCCTTTTTTGTCTTTGCAAGAGATTTTTTTTTTTTTCATTTCATTTCATTTATTCTCAAACAGTAAACATTGTGTAGAACATTAGGTAAGTAGGTACATTATAATATTACAATAAAATATGAGTTAGATAGTAGAAGAGCCGTTACAATTTACTCTGAATAGGAATACTCAAACAGAGAGATTTCTACCTGTATTCCCGAAGTTCTCAATCCATAATACGTGAAGGTCGTATTGTCTTTATGAAAAATTTCACAATTTCCATTCGTTGCACCTTGGGTGTATGTACGTATATGTAGGTCAGTATTTGTCCAGATGTTAAGGAATATTTGTATAGCTTTGATTACACCATTCAGTATCAATGCTTGTATACTATATGTATATTCAATCATTTTCTTGAATATACTGGACATAATAGGTACTTTCTTTGAACAATATACCTACTAAATAAGTAGGACTTAGTATCATTAATGCTCACTGAAAGAAGAAAAAAAAATGTTTATATAAATGTAAGACCTGTTGTTTTTATTGCTTATTCGTTTTGTAGAATTGTACCAGTAATGTTTGTGAATTTGACATTTTCATAATGTACCGATCGTTTAGTTACTGTGCATTGTGAAATTACTTTGAGCTTTTTGGGGCAACCCTATTAGAAAAGATAATTATCCAACTTTACTGGCGACAGAAATGCGAAAATTTACTGGTTCTTTCTCCTGGGAACGACACATTGGAGTCAGCATTATTTTCCAAGGTCAGGTTGTCACGTGATTCCCTTCACTTGTCCCTCTAAGTCTTTTCACTTGTTTCGGTTCAGTGCTATTCTTCTACACTCCTTTGGCAAGTCGCCGTTCCGAATTTTTATCTGTCTTCCTCTTTGTCTATTCCTCAGTCTGGGGTACCATTACATAACTTTAATAATTTGTTTTGTTTCTACATAGGGTGAAACCGGGATAAATGTCCCAGTAGTATAGGTGCCCCGATTGTAATTACTCTAGTTTAGCGGATGAATCGCATGCTATTTTTTTATTTATGTATCGGGAGACTTTCCAACTATCACTAAGTGGACTGTGTCTCATGTCTCTGTGCGGTTGCAGGAAGGCAAATTGCGATCAAAGATTTTTCGGGATAGATGCTCTGTTTTTCAGCGGGTCGTCTATCCTAAATGTAATTTATATGGACTAGGCAACTATCCCATATATGGGATAGATGTCCCAAAATTTAGAGGTCCGCGAAAATCGATAATACTCTGGAAATATCGACGATAATGTTTTTAAAAATCCAAAGTACTAACCAGTGTTACAATTAAAATATTTTGATGTTTGCACTAGGAGATATACAATGATTTCAAAAAGTGGGGCTTCTATCCCGGTTTTACCCTATGTATATGCCCCGTCCATCTCCATTTAATTGTTTTTGTCTTAATCCATATTTGCCATCTTGGTTGTATTCTTATTTGTGTCGTTTTCATTGTATATATGGTTTACAACAATCAGCTAAAAGATAAAATGAATATAATAGTAAATGCACAATACATTAAATATTTTCCTTCATCTCGATAGTAAAAGGAAAAGTCGAGTTCCTGTTTATTATATTACGGTTGCACATGCAACAAACCAATCAGTGGTAATGCAGCATATCTGTTGTGTTGTTAAAATAATTGGTAAACAGACAACAGCCGTTTCCTAGTAACGTTAGAATGACTTCCACAGGAAGAGGTGACAGGTGTGACAGAGTAGGGAATGTACATACGTCCTTGTCTATTCCTGACGTATTTTAATCAAATACGTAAAGAATAGGGATCGTGCACGGCGTGGATTATGCCATCTAGTGTTGCAAACCTGAAAGTTATACGTTGTGAATATTTATCTTAAATATATATCCCCGTTTAGTGGGAAGTGCACGAAGTAGACTGCCATCTAGCGTTGCAAATTTGAAACTTATAAGTAAAATAGACTTGATGCGTATGTGCTGCCACCTATAGATGCTGCACGTTCTTTATAGACAAGGATGCACGTATAAGTTCCACGGGACCTAGATTGATGGAGAACAGGACAATTTTCGACATCTTAGGAGAAGATTATGTCTAGCTGATGCTTTTGTTGCTGTAGGCAGACCGTAACTTTCGCAAAGATTGCCGAGCTTGTTCCCGCCATGTTGTTTTGGTTTCCAATTTAATGGGTTGCAGCTGTACATATACCAGTATTTTACATGGAGTGGCTGCCTATCTGACCTACACTACCCAGTAACTGGGCTAAACGATACCCCTTGGTAAGAAAAGTGATGTATTTTCTGGGGTTTTTCTTTTTATTATATGTATATTCTTCTTAGTAACCGTCGCGACTGTCAAAGATGTTCAAATGACATCGGCTTAACGTGCTTTCCGAGGCACGGAGGGAACTCCATATTTAACGGATGGATACCCGTCCACGGAGCGACCTCAGCAACCGTAGATTAATCTCGAAGTTCGACCCGTGCGGATTTTATTATTTCGACTCGAGCTCCTCATTTCATAAACTTTCTCGAAGATAAGTAGAATATATAAATACCTTTTTTGTAATGTTGGTCATTCTTACCCACCCTGGGTGGTCAGTACCGTTACCAAGGTTGTTTGTTAACTGGTTTCTCATGGCACTAGGGCAGATAATCTCTTGATTTTGCGAAGAAAAGATATGAAGAATTCAATTTAGACCAAGTAGCTCACGAAATTACAATAATTTACGTAAGTGTGTCACGTAATCGTCTCAAACAGGTTTTTTTTGTGACTGTCGTAGCCCTTGTTCCTCTCTTCCGTATGACTATTTTTGCCCTCATCTGAATAGTCACCTTCTTTCTAGTCATAGCCATCTTTCATAAAATCCTTCCATCGTTTCTTTGGTTTTCTTCTACTTCTATAACTATATATGTACATTCATAGATTACATAAGTTTATTTTGACCTTATTTAATATAAATATCGTAAAACTTGTTCAGAAAGAGGGCATGGGAATTTAAAAACGGGTTAAAGTAATCTGACACTAATTAAATGCAATAATTGCTTGTGCCGCCACTAGCTGTGCACGCGCAGAATTATGATTAGCTGAGTCTCGAATACTCTCGATGGGTTCAGAAAGATGAGGTTGCAGTTGGGATGAACATGATTCAATCAATATACATAAAACTCTTCCGTTACTGAATAATTCAGTGACTAACAGACATCGCACAGTCGAAACTACTGGTCGTAAGATGCTGGGGCAAGTAGGTTCCTTGGGGAGTGTAGGGAGCACTAAGATTAGAGAGCACTAAGGATTTCCCTAAGTTCCTTTGGGCATGGGAATAAACTGAATATGCGCGTACGAAGATGCGGGTAAAAGCTAGTCTTGTGTAATTGAAGTCAATCTATACTAATATTATAAAGAGGTAACGTTTGTGAGTTTGTGACGTTGTAAGGGGTAATCTCTGTATCTACTGAACCGATTTTCACCAATAGAAAGCTACGTTATTGTGGAGTGTCATAGGCTATATTTTTATCCCCGTATTGCCATAATAACAGGAACAACGCGGGTGAAACCGCGGGGCGTGGCTAGTTGTTAATAAAGTCAAAGAGAAGAACGAAAAGGGATGACGGGTATAATAATTGAGTTTGTTGAAGGTATGCATCAGGGACATGGTACCAGAGCGGTTTATTGACCAAACAATCTGCCTAGACTCTTCGGAATGTTTTGAGATCGGCTTCCAGTCTGCCGGATGCAGCTGAGTACCAGTATTTTTATATAGAGCGACTGTCTGCCTATCTAACTTCGGCAACCTAGTAACTAGGTAACAGCAATACCCCATAAGTGTGGTATAATATTTTTTGGCGACTGTTTATTTGATATTTGAGAAAAAAATATAATAAGACTAAAGCTTCCTAAAAACTAAACATAAATCTTTTAATCGTTATCTCGGGCACGTATTGAATAAAGGAGACAGTACATCAACTAAAAAAACAGAACGCTATAAAATAAAAGTTTAACAACAAATCTGGCACGGGCCACCTTTGAAACGCCAATTTTATCGAAAAATCTCGGCGCCGAGAAAAATAACGAGCGGTAATAAATAAGAAAGAAATTGATCGCTCGTTATCCGAGCATCTGTGTGGCGCTTAGTTTTGCGGACCTTTCTACCACTGGCGATTTCTTTTGTTGCAGTTATCGTTTTCGCGTGCTCGATATCCCTGGAGCGCATAGACTTATTAACGTTTAGAATAGACGCCTTTTTACTTTTTTGTTTCATTTTATAAGTCTAGAGAGTTTGAGATATTGAATGGTTAATACACTGAAATGGTTGTTTTTGTGCTGTGAAAAGATAAAAAAGTATACGAACACAAAAAAAAATTGGTAATAGCGTATCAATTTTCTTTTGTGTTGGTATACTTTTTTATTTAACCTAGTCGTGTAAAAATCATAGTAGTTACGTAATAGTACACACTATGATTTTTACACGACTAGGTTAGAGGAAGGCCTTTGACCTGTAGTGACAGTACAAGCTCATTATAAATAAATAATAGATAGTTGCGACAAAATCCAAACCCTAGTGTAGTACTATCATTACTTGCCATTTGTTTTTCAACCGGTTGATGGTATTTTCTTGAATCCTAAGTTCTAAGTAGTCTAGTCAATATTCATGATTCTTATTAGCATCTGGAATACAGATAAGTACATCATTCTATATCGTGATGAAAAGTGATTTCAGGTGACCAGTGCCAATCGAAAAATGCGCCGTGCTGTGTGTCCGTACAACATCATGCAAGTCCTTGTTGCCGTAAGCAGACTCTATCGTTAAGGAAAGATTAGTTAATTTAATTTAAATATACTTCTGATCAAATAAATTTGTATGGTTTCTGGCCCTAATTTAACACAAAAGAGTTTTCATTCCATGAAAAAATCACACGATTGTATACCGATTTTTTTTTTTTTTTATTTATTCATGAACAATTCACATTGTGTTTGAATTATGTAGTACATTAATAAATTAATTACAACTAACAATAATACATTACGGGTTTGTACAGTAACACCAAAATATACATATAAACAAAAATAAAACAGTCAATAACTTAACCTATGATAAAGTACTATGTCAAAAGATTGTAAAGTCAATTAAGTATGTCAATTATATTAAAAAGTTAATTTTGAATTAATGAAAATGATTTGATGTCAATTATTCTAAAAGTTTAATAATTCGTTGAATATATTGTGATGTCATAATTAAATGGTAGGTACAGAAAGGACATTACTCAAAAAAGTCCAACTATTTACCATCATTTGTCTCCAATTCAGATAGCGAATATAAACATTTACTTAACAGGAATGCTTTAAGTTTAGCTTTGAAAAGAGTACCCCTGTAAATCAATGATCTTAATTCAGTAGGCAACCTATTAAATAGTTCTACTGCTTGGTATTTAGAGCAATGTTTAGCAATATTGAATTTAGGTGCAAATTTGTTTTTTATAACTTTTCTTCTAGTGTTCTCTCTAATTTCACGTTCTTCGTCTGACTCGTGTTCACGTATGTTTTTCGCAAAGTGGCTGAGTAGTATTAACACATATAAACTTGGTACTGTTAATATACCTAGTTTTTTAAAAACATCTTTACATGACTCTTGTTGTGGAATTCTGACAATTGTTCTTAATGCTCGTTTCTGTAGCACGAATGCTCTTTGCCAATTATACCCGTAACTGCTCCCCCAAAACATAATGCTGTATCGTAACCTGGACTCGACCAATGCATAATATACTGCTTTTAGCTGCTTTAAATCAATATCGTCCCTGAGGCTTCGTAGCGCATAGCAAGCTGAAGATATCGAGGAATCAATGGTGATGAGCTCTTTTTTCCAGTTCAATAGGGAATCTATATAAACTCCTAAAAATTTTACTTCATTTACTATTTTAATATTATCCCCTTTGAGCATGACATAAATGGTATCGTTATTACGTGAAGTTGTCTTAAACAGCATAACTTGGGTTTTACTAGGGTTTATTATCAAATTATTTGCTGTAAACCAAACGGAAAGATTATTTAAACACATATTTACTTTCTCTGTCAACTCATTTAAGTTTGGCGACCCGATTATGGCGTTCGTATCATCTGCAAACATTACAAGTCCTGCGTCGGGTTGGGAGTCATTCATAAAATTGAGTAAGTCATTAGTAAAAATTATATATAATATCGGTCCCAAGATTGGGCCTTGAGGCACACCGCGGCAAATTTTGGCCATTTTTGACCTATATATTACTTCATCCACACAGTTCACGTCATTAATATTAACATTAATGTCTTTAATTTCTACATACATTCTACGGTTATTTAAATAGGATGTCAAAAGTTTTAATGCTTTACCTCTAATTCCATAATGCTCTAGTTTAGCCAGAAGAAGCTCGTGATCTACTGTGTCAAATGCAGAACTTAAGTCAATAAATAAGCCAGCTACTTTCATTTTGTCATTCAATTTACTAACAATATCATTAACAAGCTTATTGATCGCGTCTGAAGTGCCTATTCCCTTTTGGTATCCAAATTGTTTAAAGTTAATTATTCTGTTTAAATTTAAGTGGACCATTAACCTAGTCTTCATTACTTTTTCAAAAATTTTTGATAAAATTGGTAATAAGGATATTGGCCGGTAGTTTTTAGGATATAGCTGGCGGTTTGGCCATTACAGTGATAAGCGAAAATATAAATAATGTTTAACGGATAAACAAATGGAATTGGAATGGAAAACAGTGAATCATATCATTTACATAACAAAAAACATAACTTTATCCTATATATAAATGAAATAATTTACTGTTTTGAGACAAATGTGTGTTTAGAGTTGGAGTACATTTCACCTTCGAAAACTAAAAATTTTCACTTATCTTAAAACTTTATGTTCTTTATTTGTTTACTGTGACTTTGGGACGCTTGAAAAAGTTTTTTTTGTGGACGTTCATTGCTGGATTCTGAACTTAGCGCTTTGTGGCTGAAAGATTGCATCTAAGCCTGTCGTCTGTTCATAGAGTCTACAAACGCTACAGGAGACTGGTTTGTTCAGCCGCCGTTCAGGATCTGGCAGGAATCGGGTCACTTCTGAGCGAGATGATCGATTTATTGTAACAACTTTTTTACTATTATTTGAGTGCCATACTATCAGCCGAGCCTTTTCCCTATGTTGCGATCGACTCCTACTAACTAAATGCAGCTGGAAACAAGTATTCTATATGATAGGACTGCCTATAAATTGATCTTCACAGCCCAGTTATGGCCATACCCCTAAACCATTTTTTTTTGTTTCAAATCAAAAAAATTAAAGGAATATTTCAGCCAGTAGGGTATTCTCAATTCATAAAAACATGCCATAATTTGCAATTTGCATTTATGGCTTTTATAGCATTAAAGATAAAAGACGCAATTTAAACATTTTTAACATACGCCTACCTCGACACCGGAACAACAACAAAAAGAGTAATAGAAATGCAACATACGGCACCACGGCGCCTATTCTATACCCACTGTGGCTTCTTCAAACATAACTGTTAAATGTCTAGATATAAACGCGGCTCGCCAGCTTCCGGGCACGTCATTCTCTATCGAGCTCGGCGCAAGCACAGCCGTATGTTCCCGCGCTTTTTTGACATTTGAAATTCGAAAAAAGAAGTGTACAATACTTTTTAATTAGTGTCAGTGTTGCAAGCCTGCATGTAAGTAGTTTCAAAATATTTTAAGATGGCCTTTGACATTTATCAGAATGTAGGTCAATTTTGCTTTGTTCGCGGCTTAACGGGCCCTGCTTTCATGGTTAAACCTTTATCGAATTTGCATTATAAGGTTCTATAGTTATCTCAGATTAATAGAGAATTCTTTAGGTAGCGGGTTAAAGCTAATTTTATGCGTGCCACTTATTAAATCAATAATTGAAATAAAACGACAAAAATATTGTTGACATATGTAGTTGTTTGTTCTTAACTGCGCACAGCGGAAATAAGGTCATGCGACTTTTTTGTGAAAACAATGCTTCAAAAACCATTTTGATTTAAATAATAAAGTAATTAAATAAATTAGTAAGTAGTTTAGGTATTTGTTTTTTTTATGTTTTGAAAATTCCTTCTATAACTTGGATCAAGTAAAAAGAACAAAAAAAAAAGATTTTGTATTATTTTGTGTTTGCTAAATAGTGGAGCCATTGTAGTATTATTTTTTTTACTTAGCACCTCGTCCTCCTTGTGTTGGTTTATTTATTTTATGTTATTTAGGTAGATGACAAACTTGTTAAGACGTCCTCTGACCATGAACGGAGCTTTTCTTTATTTATTTTATTAATTTTATAAAACTGCAAAGGGCCTGTGGCTGGTGCTATATTATTTTCGCATATTAATTAATCAAGTTCTATAAATACTTACATACGTTAAATTGGTAGGTATGTGAAAAGTAGGTCGTCGTACTTCCAAAATTTCATATAAATTGGTTCAATGTTTCTTTTTTCTGTTTTCCCTTATAAAAATAAAATGTTTTTTGGCAACTTAACATTTTAATTGTTATAATAATAGCTAGACAATCACGTTACTATACGTATTTTTATTTGGCGCCTCTTTTAGGCGTATTTAGTTGACAAAAGTTCAAGGTCAAGTTTCATCACTTAAAGTCAATAAATTATTGTACTCCGAGCTGTATAGTAGGCTATTAATACGGTAATAACTCGTTCGCACACGAAAACTAATTTTGACCTTAAAAACTACAAATTAGGATTCAAAATTCTGTGAACGACATGTCATCAATCACTGTCGTAGAATAATGTTAAGAATTTGTATTCCAATCCTTATTTTTAGGATTTTCTTGTTTTTAACTAACTCGTTTTTATCTTTTTTTTTTGTTTTATATTGGACCGCAAATACCGATTTATTGCGTTCTAAAATCTGCGCATCATATTTTCTTGACGAGAATTTTCCTGAGGATTTCTTATTATAATTCTCAATTATGCAAAATGTCTTTGGAATGCTTTGCGATTAATCAACGTTCGATACTTGCAAAACGAATACTACAGGTATTGTAAATCGAGGAAAACCTAATACCAACTGAGGTATCACAAAAAAACTTCAACGAAGCGCGTACTCATGTATTTTTTTCAAACCTTATTGTTTGTGGTAAAATTGTCATCCGTTTCCAAATGTCTTTTATAATATGCTCAGCAAAGGAGTGGAACTCTCTATTTGCGTCCGTTTTTCTGAACATATTCAGGCCTAAACTCTTCAAAGTTAGAGTAAACAGGCTTCTTATGGATTAGCGCACTCCATCGTCGACTTTGTCTCTGTCACCTTTTACCTAGACTAGAGTCAAGAGCAAACCAATCTAAAAAAAAGAAACAATACGATCTAATATGATCTAACTGAAAGAAACTGAACGAGCCCTGCCTTCTAGCTAGCTTCTAGAGAAACATGCTTAGCACTGAAATCCATCAGGGACTTGTGGTTTTTCTTCCAGAGCCAGCATCTATTACTATTTACTCAAATAATATTAATATGATCAGGTAGCGTACTTGGTAGGGTGCAAATTTTATTTGGGTACATGTACCTATATCAAATGATAATGAATGAGGAGCTCGTAGCTAAAGATTAACAGCCGCACAGGTCGAACTTCAAGGTTAAGCAACGCTTGCCAAGGTTGGTCTGTGGATGGGTGACCATCTTAACATACCGAGTTTCCTCCGTGCCTCGGAAAGCATGTTAAGCCGTTGGTCTGTTTGTAGATCTTTGGCAGTCGTTACAGATTGTCAGAAGCCAGAAAATCTGACACCAATCTTGACAAGAAGTACCGTGTTGCCCAGTTAATGGATTGTGGAGGTCTGGTAGGCAGCCGCTCCACGTTAAATACTGGTTTTTTTATTCAGCTGAATCCGGTATTACAGGAAGCCGACCCCAATATAGTTGGGAAGAGGCTAGGCAGATGATGTACCTAAATCTAATACTACTCGAAAAATTCTCCTTTAATTGTGGGCTAAACCGAATCTCGAAGCCTTATCAGCCTTTTCAAAACTTTAAGATATAAATCAAACCTTTCATCACTGATCATAAATAATCCATGGAGCTTTGTAAACCTGCCTGAAAATTCGGGAAAAAATCTTAATTTGATTTCTTGTTTGTTTTCAGGTTATAAGAATAGCTGAAGAACAGTGAAAATGCGTCCGTTACTATTAGGTAAGTCTACTATTCAAGCACGTCATATTGACATGGCAACTCGCATGTTTCTTACAAATATAAATGTTTAGTTCAGTATCTTTTATGTAAGTTTATGATCGAAAGTCGGTGAAAGTTTGGGGTTGAAACAAGAGACGGTTAGACCAGTTTCTTTATTTGAAATTCGTATGTTTGGAACATTTGAATTTGAACACATTAATGGGTAAGCAATAGATAAATTGGCTTGAGTTCCCTAGATTAGAAAAAAGTGATAATAAACTTAACAAAAGAGTGTTCAAGTAGGTAAATGAATTTAGCGTGACTTTGTTGGGAGTTAAAATGTGTAAACGTCAATGGTTGTAGTGTCCTGAGAGATTACGAGCACAGCTCTGTTGACACAACTCATGACATGCGCTTAGGATGCAGTGGCGTAGCTTCAGTAAAAAAAACAACAACTTTCCATTCGATTGACATGATTTGCCAGATTTTTCTCTTCTTCTCTCATATAAGTACGATCAAAATTTAAACATTACCTCGTGGCGTAGTAGGATTGACCAATCAACAAGTTGAACTTGTATACAAATATGACACATAAATACTATCCTACTTCCTACTAATATTATAAACGCGTAAATTTGTAAGTATGGATGGATGTTTGTTATTCTTTCACGCAATAAGTACGTCACTAGACAAAAATCGAGCTTAACACCTTCACCCAAAAATATGAAATAACAGGATCGATTCGGACAGGGGAGTTTTTTCAACTGTTTATATTGCATATTTACGTTAACCTAACTACTCATGATAGCATCGGTTGTCACGACAAGTTTACAAGAGCGGTATGTTAGGACATATTCTATTTATGTGTATTATCTAAGTTATGAGCTCATCACCGACACACCGAGATCGAAGATTATAAAGATGTTTTTATCTCACTTGTAAGGGGAATCCGATGAATTTTGGTGTTATTGACATTGCAAGTTGAACATGTTCAGGTTATAAATAGTCTGTATGTACATAAGTATAATTATGTATAGAGAATCAACATAAATTCCTTTGGCAGTCGCCCTTCGCCTGTTGATATTATACTATAGAAACTTCATATCATAAGGAGGTATGATTGTTTGTTTGTTGGATGTAACCTCTGAAAGTACTGAGAGCATTTCTTAATCAATGATAATCCTTACATTTTTTAAAAGCTTCACTATTGCTGAGTATCATAGGTTTACCCTGGAAAAATGGCTGCTTGAAAATGCTGGTTTCAATTATTTATGAATACAGTTGATTAAAGCCACTGAAAAAATATTAAAAGAAATACCACTCAAAGGTGCTGGCTGAAAACTCGATTTTGAGTTAAGCTCGCCTTTGTACATGAACTTTTACAATCACTGTAAATTAATATAAGTTGTTATGTTTTACAACAAAGAATTAAAGAAAGTAAAAACATACACATTCTAGACTGAAGTTTGTAAGAATGGATGGTTGGATGGATGGATGTTTTTGTTAATTTAAAAGTAAAGGTAAACCATAAAAACAACATGTAACATGGTAAACCATAGGTGTGTCAAACCCGTACATTATTACTTTGTAACTTGAATTAAAACAAACATAATACTTTTTACTCCAGTAGTACTTTTCCTTGGGATTACTTCCGACTTTCACGCGGCCGAACCCACCGTCAGAAGCTAGTTATATGTAGTACTATGTAAGTTTTATGTAATAACTTATCAGAAGCTTGCACGGCTCTATATGTATAGTAAATAACTCCAATACAATGTATTAAGTTGGATAGAAGTAGGTATATATTATTACGACGCCATGTAATTTTAATTACATACAATTAGACAGTTAATTACCTTCATTAATTGTTATTATTGAGGTAGGTTTAATAATGCGTGCTTATGCATCTACCATTGTGTTGAACAACGTGACTTATCCACCGAGTCCGCGACACAGTTGAGTTGTTACAAAGTTTTACCATTAAAATACCTTGGAGTGAGTCAAACTCGAACTTCGCAGTATATGCTGTACCTACTTTCCTGCCTTTTATGTCCTGCCACCTGCACCTTCCAGGAACATAAAGTGGCTAATTCGTAATGCCAATGAGTGGACCAAGTGGCCACTTACAGGCCAGACAAAATTTAAGGAGTCTATCGATACGAAAATTAGTAGAAGACTATTAAAGAATATAGGTTAGTCTTTTTGATTCACTAGCAATATTGCTAGCATTGGAAGTAGGTGCTCATTTATATGACAACTTGTACGATGGGACCAACACTAGCGTGGCGTAAAAAATCAACGGTCCCATTTTTTAACCGGACATAGGTATATAATATAACTTGTCAACTAAATCACTTTTTTCCATCGCAAAAGTAGATTTTATTCTTAAGTATGTCACCCACATACATAAATGTTTTCTATTCTATTCTATTCATCCTGTATCCTAAATCCTACAAGTACCTTAGCTCATTCGTGAAAAACCAGAGTGTTTTAAAAATAGTTTTAAATGGCAAAAGTCACCTCATATTTTATGATTTTAATATTACTTTAGTGTCTTGCATTAACATAACAGACCTAAAAACCCATTTTATAGGATAAAATAGGTGATCTTAAGCCAGGTTTTTGCCTTCAGACGATAATAATTTCCGCTCTTTATGTTTGCGAATTCCTATTAACTTTACCGTACAGTCAACCGGTATCAGAAGTGGAAGCAAATAAAATTTGACAGCACCTACGTCGCGTCGGCGCGCGTCGTAGCAGAAATGACGATATTCGTAGGGCAAGTTTGTCACTTTGTGCGATTGACTGTACATAGGTATAGGTATTGTAAGATGCGCGAAGTGACATACATACCTGTATATTATTATTTACAACCCAACCAGTGAGCTTCTCAGAAGGCAATTTAAATTTCAATGGGCATCCGTTCATTTAGTAAAAACTACAGAGGCAAAGGGAGACGCGTCTTCGACATAGCTTTGTACGTGACTGCGTTTTTATCTGTGGCTGCGTCTGTCACCGAAATAGTCGGAGAAGAATTTTATACTTAGGCCTTTTTCTAAACATGATCTCAGATTAGGATGTATACTTGTATACCATTGCACGATTCTGGAAAGAAAAAAGGGGGACCTTTAAGTATTTTTTGGTATGAATATAACTTCAAGGTAGGTCAAACAATTTTTTTATTTTTATGGACGGAAAATCATCAAACAACTTCTTATGCTCTGGGCTGAGCAGCAGGGTGCGTCAGACTCTTACTGACTTAAACCTATCCGTGTTCCTCCTAGAGTCCTTTGCGTCCCTGGGCCGGGTAACTCTTTCGGACAAATTTCGTAAACTTGGCAGAAGATCAAACACCTAGCGATAGAACGTAGCACCTAGGTATCAGTAACTAGTACCTAAGCATTAAGATAAAACAGTTTTGGCAGGTTGCCGCTAAAAAGTTGCTTGCTTGGCGCCCATTGTAAAAATCCATGTAGGCATAAGTACTTTCAATTATAAAAAATTCAAATAAGTTCCATACAATAATGACTATCTGATCACTTGATCAGAGACTCTGTATAACTAGAATTACTTGAAAATTTAAACACTTACCTAATTTTGAAAATGAAAACAAAATATCTAGTTTTAATTTCCGCGAATATTAGTGGGTTGCAGGTATGCACCTCCCTCCCGCCCGCTATATTATGCACATGCAAGATTACTAGGCAAATGCAAGGATATTAAGCACATGCAGGAAGGCAATGCAAAACCCAACACCATTACCGACACGTGTTTCGCCTCTCCACGAGGCATCCTCAGGGGACGTGTTGACTCGCTGACCGTTGAGTTGCGACTGAGCATTTAGTATTTTTTTTTTTTTTATTTTTTTTTTATAATGGACCACTCGCAGTTCAGCACACTAAGGCTGGTTACTGCTCAACCGGACAATCCTGTGGTGGCCTCAAATGAATTTAAGGCCCCCAGCCAGGGCTTAAAACTACTTACAAACTAAATGACCGCTCGCTAAGGGCATCCCCTGTGGGACACGGGCCTCGGCTTAGCGGGGTCATTGAGGGAGGGCAGCAAGGGACAGGCTGGGTCAGATTGATATTATTTAGGGGATTTAACGCTAATGGCTCAGCAGCGCGGGCTGGCTCGTTAGGCAAAAGTCGGGGAGGGTTTTGACGGGGGCGTCGCGATGGACCTCGTCGGCGAGGTCGGTATACGGAACGCGGTCTGTGTTTGTTTTTCTTAAGAGTGCTGGTTTCCCTACTACTCTCTTGGGTCAGGGTGATGGGGTCATCGGGCTCAACAAGGGTATGCCGCGGTCGGCGGATCTTGCTGATCTGGGAGGGCGTGTATCGGGTGGCCGATACGATAAGGGGGTTCTGGTGCTTTTCAGCGGACTCTATGAAACGCTTTGAAAAACGCTTCATGAACTGTTTGATGGTGGGGATACGGAGGTCGACATGGAGACGCTCATTTCTAACGTACCACGGGGCTCCCGTAGCCTTTCGGAGAAACCGGTTTTGGATAACCTGCAACCTATGGATCTGGCGGGGCTTAGCGTGTGCGAAGGCTACACACGCATAAGTCATTATCGGGCGTATGCACGTGGTGAAAATGCGTAGTTTGCATTTCAGGGATAGCTTGCTGCGAGCGTTCAGCATGTAATGAAGCCTACCGAGAGCGAAAGCGGCACGATTGCGCACCGTCTTTATGTGCTCTCTGAAAGTAAGCTTTTGATCGAGGATCACACCTAGATATTTAGCTTGCTCTACCCAGGGGATCGGCTTGCCAAATAACGTGATCGGACTGGGACGGGGGGGGAAGAGACGGGTTTGGGGCTTGTAAAACAAGATTGCCTGACTCTTCTCTGGGTTGACTTCCACTCTCCATTTCCGGAACCAAGCGCCTAGTGCGTTTGCGGATCTCTGGAGGTGGCCGGCTATTGCCTTCTCGCTATTGCCGGAGCAATATATCGCCGTGTCGTCAGCGAACAGAGCTAGCTGTGTCTTAGTGCTAGTGGGAATATCGCTAGTAATTAGCGAGAACACTAGGGGGGAGAGGACACCGCCTTGGGGTACTCCGGCGCGAATGGGATGAGGGGACGAAAGTGCACCTTCGATTCGGTACTGAAAGGTACGGTTCGACAAATAGTCTCGTAAGATGAGCACGAGTCGGTCCGGCACACCGAGCTGGTATAGCTTGTATATCAGCCCGTTGTGCCAGACCTTGTCGAAAGCTTTCGCTATATCGAAGAACAGGGCTCCCGTAACGAGACCGCGCTGGTATTTGGCGCTGATATGTTCAACGATACGGTAGACCTGTTGTACGCAAGAGTGGTTTGATCTAAAACCAAACTGCTCATTGGGGAGGAAGTCCTTGAGACGCTTATGAATAAGCCTCTCGTAGACCTTACCTAGGACTTTGAGCAGACTGATGGGACGATAGCTGGACGGGGAGGACTTGGGTTTTCCAGGTTTTGGGATACCGATGACGGTAGCCTCTTTCCACGTCTGTGGGAACATGTTGTTGGACAGAGCGCCATTGAAGATGGCGGTCATCAACATGATCAGAGTAGCCGGGAAGAGACGAACCACTTTATTGGTGATACCATCGGAGCCCGGGGCTTTCCTGAGTTTGAGACGCCCGATGATCTCCTTCACCTCATCGGGAGTGACGGGGGGGAGGGGATCATCAGGGTCCTCTACTGGTGGGAGGGAGGCTCTACGTTCGACTTCGGCATTCACCATATCGAGATGAGCCTTGTCTACTGGTTGGGAGCTGGGAGAGCATTGGGACTCTAGACTGTCGGCCAGGCATTCGGCTTTGTCCTCGTCGTCGAAGGCGACGGTGTTGTCGGGACGCGTGAGCGGAGGCATCGAGGCAACCTCAGAGGCGCGTAGTTTCCTCTGAAGTTCCCAGAATGCCTGATGGGTAGGTTCGAGGTCGCCCAACATCTTATCCCAGCGACTTTCACGCAGTTCAGCGATGCTGTTACTTACTTTACGCTGTAAGTAGCGCATGTGAACCTTGTTGGCTTCGCAGGGAAAGGCGCTGTAGGCACGGACTGCCGCGTTCTTTTCAGTCACGAGCTCACGCACCTCGTCCGGGAGTTTCCAGTGGTGATCGCTCACCACCGGAGACTCCTTAGAACATTCGTTCAGGACGGATTGCACGTGATCCGTGAGTGAATTGATCGCGGCTGTCGTGTCTGCGACAGACTCGATTAGGTCGGGGATTTGGTCTAGATGAGGCGACGTGGTGACTTTCAGCTTTTCGCTTACTTGACGCCAGTCAGTGGTCATTCTGGTGGGAGGGGATTGGGTGGGGTCCATCGACCCTGATCTAGGAGCGAGCTCTAGGATCACGGGTCTATGGTCCGAGTTTAACTCGTCATGCGTCTCCACAGAATGTAACCGAAGGTTGACATTTTTGAGGAGGGCGATGTCGAGTACATCGGGGGAGTGGGAGGATGCGTGCGGGTAGTGGGTGGGATGCATCGGAGCGATGACATCGAAGTTCAGGACGCTGCACAGCTCGTACACGACCTTGCCTCTCGGGTTGGTCGTGTGACTGTTCCAGGAAGGATGTTTGGCGTTGAGGTCCCCCGCCAGAATGACGGAGTCGCTCAAGTCAAGAAGTTTGGTCAGATCATCTTTTAGAGCGGGAGTGTCCACGGAGGCGTTGGGTGGGACATAGGCTGAGATGATCGTGATGGGTTGATGGCCTGTCATGCCTAGCCGACAGACTGAGACCTCAAACTTATCGAGGGAGGGAGGATCCATGGGGATGCAGTATAGGGACGCTTTATAGTAGATAAGAGTACCCCCTAAGTGGCAACGGGTCCTATCATTGCGAACCAAACGATAGTTTGCAATTTTAGGGTCCCGATGCTGTGGCTTCAGGAAGGTCTCTTGCACCAGAAGTATGTCTAGGTGATGGTCGCGGAGGAATAAGGCGATCTCATCACGTTGGCTTCTAAGGCCGTTGGCATTGAATAGCCCTATCCGGAGGGCTTTCGGTTTGAACCTACACGTTACCCTGGACTTATCCATTATGGGTGAGATTAGTGTAAGTTTGGACGTGGTGAACTACGTCACCGTACTCGCGGAAAACTGCAGAGTGGTCGCCTCTGCAGTTTTGAAGCGCCGCGGCCATAGCCAGGGCGCGTGGAGAATAAAAGGCTTGGTACGTGACCAGAATAATGTTCTGGGACACGTCACCAGCTGGAGTAGGGAGAGGGGAGGGTGTGGGAGCTTGCACTGGGGCAGGAGCAGGGGCGGAGGCCCGGGTTGCCTCTGACAAGGGGAAGCGTGGGAGCGCTACGTCCAAAAGGGCCGGGATGGCCTTGGTGGGCTGAGCGGTAAGGGCGGCCTTGGGGGCCGCTGTGGTTGAGGGGGCATGAGCGCTGGGCCTCAAGGCCGGAAAGTGGGCCTGGTGATTGAGAGCGTTCCAGGGGCTGGGACGCTGTGGGCTTAGGGCCACGGTAGACTTTTCTACCAACTGGGGGCATTCCCTCTGCTGGCGATCGCTTGCGCGCTTGGCTAGCTTGGGGGCGGTCGACTTGGGCGCTTTCGAGCAGCCACGGTAGTTAGCCGGGTGGCCAGACTTGCCGCATAGGACGCAGCTGGGCGGCTCGGCGCATTGGGACGGGTCTTTGGGGCGGGGGCAGTCAATGGTGCCATGGTCACCCAGGCACTTGACACAACGGGGTTTGCCGAAGCAGTTCCGTTGTGAGTGGCCATAGAGTTGGCAATTGTGGCATTGGCCAATGATGCCACTCCTGCGGGGCTTCTCTATTGCTAGGCCGGAGAGGCCGCAGATCTTTGAGACCTGGAAGATGGGATGGTGCCCGTCTGTTGGATCACAGACGACCAGAATCATATTGTATGATTCCCCACCTCGGCGGTGCATGCGGTGCACCTCCGCTACAGGGATACCTTGCGACTGAAGGTCGCTCAGTATCTCTTCTGTGGGGATCTCCCGCGGGACGTTTTTCACGACCACGCGTGTCTGACGCGCCTCGGGAAGGGAGAAGGAATGGAACGGGATGTTCCGGCCTGAGAGGAGCTTGTGCAACTCCCTGTAGTCCTTTGCGGTCGGGACTGAGACTTTAATGCCCAGCTGGACAGCTCGGGCATTGGTGTAGTTTATATGCCTCTCCTTGCAGGCAGAGGACACCTCCGTCCATTTTGCCTTGTCGTGGATGAACACGGGTGGCGGAGGGCGGGGTTTGGGGGCAGTAGCCACGACGACCATCGGGCTGGCGGATCGGCTGGCCTGCTGGGAGCTACCAGCTGGCGAAGTGGGGCGGGATTGGGGGGCTGAAGACGGGGGGGAGGGATGAGCGGGGGCGGCCTTTTTGGGGGCCTGCTCAGCGGGTGAGCTCTTCTTCTTCCTCTTTCCTCCAGTGACGACTTGAAAGTCGTCTTCGGAGGAGGAGGTCTCCGCGGAGGAGTCAGAGGGCTCCGATGGGGTGGCGGAGCATGGCACTGTAGTGTCCATGTCCTCTGGGGTGTCACTGGCGGCATGGGGCTTTGTTGTGTCTATTGTCTGTGAGACAATAGATTTTCGGGCGGCAGGTGTTACCGAATTCCCGGTAACGCTTTTGGTGGCGGCGTTGCTGTCTTTTGTCTTAGAGACAAAAGCCAGTTTTGCGGCGGTGGCGGCGTCTATTGTCTTTGTATTGACAATAGCGGCCGACGGGGTTTTGATCGTGGGTACCTGCTTTGGTACCCAGTTTTTAGTGGCTTGCTTATCAACAAGCGGCGGGGACAAAGGGCTTTCGAGGGCATCACTGAAGTCAACGATTGCCTCTACGGCCGTGGGAGTCTGTTGCTGCAAAGCAGCGAGCTTGCTGCCATATTTGGCAGCAAAGTCGGGGTCATTTTGCGCAATGTCCCAGAAGAACGCTAGATAAACAGCGTCCGACATGGTGGGGGGGGGGGGGGGGCGGGGGGATCTAGTTCCTAACTTGCATCCGGGAGCAACGTTTTCGTAACTCCCCGAGCTTCCTACTTCCTAACTCCCCGGGTGGGATATCCCGGGGATGTGTACCCTCCCTGTCGGGTGTAGACAGGGAGGTGAGTGCCTATTTTTGTGTGCCCTAAGCTTGTAAACCCACTGCCGATCTTATTGTGCAGTGGGGCCCTAGGGTCAGAAGACCGGTCCGGTGTGAAGGGGTTGAGACACCCAACCACACCGGGTGAATGCTGGAAGAGAGCGGGGTTAGACAGATGGCAGCGACTAGGGAAGCCCCCAAGGCCGCGTACCAAAGCCCTTCCGATTTGACTTAGCCCTGAGGGGGCTTAGGCCGGTGTATCGGGTCAACACCCCTTGGCTTCGTTGGCACCGTGAGGTATCCCACCAAGGACCACGAAACTGTGGATTTTCCCTGAAGGGGCACTACGTTTAACGACGCTCCAAAACAGAAACAAGAAGTCGTCCACTGCCTTGAAAAAGGCGGCTTCGGATCAAAGTTGTAGTCGGCGACCACAGGTGACGTCACGACTGGAGCGTGACGAAACGAACACACACGACACTGAGCACGATAACGGGAGAGCAGCGGGGAGCGGCACGTCCGTCGCGGGCGGGCGTCGGGAGCGGAATGTGTGAGCATTTAGTACAAGGCACCCCCCCTTTTATACACTGCCACCGTTGGTTATTTGTGTACAACTACCCACAAACATTCGCAGTAAAGGGGAAGAAACCAAATTCGTCTGGTCATTCAACAGTGCAAAATTATTATTATTACTATGTTTAAAAATCTCTAATTGTTCCAAAACACACAGCCGGAAACCCTTATCACAAATATGTAGTATATTAAAACTATTGTTGTCGCGCAAAGAATGGCCGGTATCAATTAAATGTTTCGCGAAATTCGATTTGTCCGAATGGCCATTTCTATACGCGGCAACATGTTCCCCATACCTTATGTCAAAGTTTCGGCCCGTCTGACCCACATACACCCCGTTGCATTCATCACAGACCAGCCTATACACCCCAGACTTTTTACTATTTTCCAAAATATCTTTTCCGTTACAAATACGGCGTATATTCTGGTCCGTTCTGAACGCTACATAAACGTTGTTTTTTCTAAGTAAATTACTAATTCTATCTGAAATAGGGCCCATATAGGTCAGACTGGTCACATATCTATTAATATTAGTACGCGGACGTGCATATAATAGTGAACGAACCCTTTCTTTCTGCTTTTTACTAATTAAACTGTCTACCATTGACTTTGAGTAACCGTTAGAAATTGCGATCTGGTAAATAATATTAAGTTCTTTTACATAATTTTCTGCTGAAAGGGGGAGGGCAAATAATCTATGAATATAGCTGCGGAAGGCGGCTAATTTATGTTGAAGAGGGTGACAAGAAGAGGCTGGTATTGTCGTGTCAGTGTGTGTCGGCTTTCGATAAATTTGGAATTCTAAGTCACTATTGTGTTTTGTGATAGTCAAATCCAAAAAGTTAAGGGAGTTTTGGGACTCTAATTCTAATTTAAATTTAATTTTTGGGTGAGTTTTATTTAGTTTTTTAACAAAAAGGTCTATTTGTCGAACGGTACCATTCCAGCAGATAATTATGTCATCTACGTATCTATAATAAAACAGAATATTAGGTTTCAAAGTTAAAATGGATTTCCGCAAAGTAACGCCTGACTCAATCAATTTTACTTACCTAATTGTTATGTTATGAACCATAGTGCATTTTCTACCTTTTCTTTTAACAATTAATTCAAGATCTGCGTTATTAAAAGCCTTAATTTGTTAAGCTATATTCTCTTGCCAGTTGAAAAGGGATAAAGTACAAAAGCTTGCGTTAAATATAGACTAAATGCAGGACAATGCTGCCTATGTACGCACGCGTCGAACTTGTCCCATTAATATTAATGTTCCTCGTATGGAACGAGTAAGTAATACTAAATACCGTTTGCTATGATGTCTTAGACATGCATTCACGGCCATTATTTGTGCTTGTGTATTCGGAAGTCGGTTTTGGGTCTTGTTTGTATTTATCAATCAGCCCAAAATAATTATAAATAGCATCGATCCGAATTGCCACATTCAGCAGATTTTTTATAAATAAGGTTGATGTAACAGTTTCATTGGATCCTCCAAGTTTGTATCATAATCAAAATGGTATGAAACTCATCCTTTTTACTTTACCTTAAAACCCACCCGTGTTCCTCCTTTGCGTACCAGGACCCCATTGAATCTTCCCAGTTTTCTTTGCTAACGTCTCTTTGAGTTGCGCGTGGAATACAACGCGTCGTCACCCAGGCCTGGTTGATATCGGATAGAGACCCGTCCATAGCTCAGACGAGAATGCCAGCTTCCATAGAATAAAAAGGACCCTCTGCCTGTTTGTTTTTAAATTGCTGTCATGTGATTTTACTTCGGATGTTGAGGAGTATCCTCGATCAAATATTGTAAGCGATGGGAAAACTATAATAGTAGGAGGTGTTTCTATCAGCTCCAATTAAAAAGAGTAGGTTACCATGAATATTCTTGAACGATCTTCCCCATACAGATTTTGGAACGCGCAATTAGGTTTTATTTCTGAGTGACTCCTTGACAATAGGGTAGTTGACTAAAAAAGTCTAATTAGTCCGTCACATACATTTCTCAAAAAGATTTGACATGTATTTTTTCTTTTTTCACGTAAATAAAAAACGAAGACTACGAGATACGGCGTGTTGAAACTCGTGTGACGTCACTACATGCTACAATTTTTACCACGCTGCGCCGTGATGTCAAAAGCCCCCACTCCTGATCTTTAATGCTTTTTATCTTCATCAATTATTACAGATTTGATAAAGCAAAAAATTCCTACGTGTCCAATCTTTTTCGATAATCTGACTGACGGACTAAATAGAATCATATTTTCTTTCTTCAGGAAACATCCCGATTCAAAAGTGCCTGTAAATGTTTTAATTGAAGTAAATACGTTGAGTTTCGAGTTCAATGAGCTCGTAACAATTGCTCGAGTTTGTACGGAGATCACACTTGAGACATAGTGGAAATGGTCGTAGTGCCTTATGGCCACCCGTTGTAACGGTCTCTGCTGATGTCCTTTATATAGTCGGCGTAGGCGTTATGGGCAGACACGGGAAAACTTGAGCTAAATTGCCCTTAGGGAAACATATGTATGTGATAGGTGTAGTTAAGTTAAGCAGCCAAGTATGAAATAATTTTACAAAATTTACTTTAGTCTTAAAATTTTGATTTAACATGGTTTTTATCGTAATTTATTTTTTAATAGAATGATTTTTATCTTACTTTCAAAATTTTATTTTACTTTCTATATTTTTCGCCTAGTTATTTACATTACTTGTTATTATGTGAATGACGTCTCCTATAACTGAAAGAGAACACTTTAATTATAATTACTCATTGTGGTTAATATCATAACTGTGAATCCTTTGCTGGAGTCTCAATTAAACAAATACCTTTAATTCTACTTAAAATAAAAGACAAATTATTTTTTTTTCTAATTTAATAACACTGTTTTTGGGCAGTCGCTTAAAAATAAAGATGTGTTCTTCCAATTATGATTTTATGACAAAACAAGAATAGCAATGTATCGAAGCAAAAAAGTGCAAAGCTTCACATTTAATTTAACGACCACATAGTAAAATAAACAAAAAGATCAACAGTTCCAGTAGAATGTTATACATATATCTGCGAACATTGTTTGTTGCGTGGAATGTAGGTATATAGAAATATGTGAGTGTGCAGTCACATGCAGTAATATGTACAATTACACGAGCATGTACAACGCAGTATTACAACAAAGTTTATTATTTTGCTCTGTGGCTCGCTGTGATTACTTTCGAGAGAGGTATGCACTTAAGAGTGTTGGGTACCGCTTGCAAAAAATATTCGATCGCTGAAAATAAAAGAAAATAATAACGACCTTATAGACGCGGACAAAGCCGCAGGCAAAAGTTAGAGTGAAATTAAAACTTCAGCTTACAGAAACTCGGGGTTAACGACAGAAATACTACAGAATACATTGACATTTAAAAACCGTTTTAAATTGATAACGCTGGCACATTAGCATCACCATCTCGCTAATGTAACGCTAAGTGTCAATCGTCTCGTGTCGTAGTCTCTCTTCCCACATCTCACAATTTTATTTGCTGACGGTACTGAGCACAATGGTGTAGGGTCAGCCTAGTGCGTTCACCGCGGCGTGCTTTACTTTACCTCACATTGGAGCAATCAGCGCAGGCGCATACCATTCCCATGCCTTGTCCGTTTGTCTTTAACGTCAGTGAAACATGGCGGAGTTAAAATATTGGTTTTGAAGAAATATATTCTTCTTTAAAATTCGAGTTAATGTACGTTTGAGAAAATTGTTTAGCAATGCATGTGTATAATAAAACTTTATGGGCAAGTAAAAGCCACTGTACAAAGACGGATCTAATACATTTATAAAGTTTATTATATATAAATATTTATATTCTTAACTAGCTTCTGCCAGCGACTTCGTCCGCGTGGAATAGTTACTTTACCCCCGATTTTGAAACTCTCAGCCCGATCGGTTTAATTGACAAAGTTTCATACAAACTTTCATCCCCTATTTTATCCCCCTATTTTTTAATTAGGGATGAGTGAGAGTATTATAAACGTAAGAGTAAACAAATATAATCAGAAAGCTCCGAACTGCTAAGCTATCGGGAGTTACACGTGTTATTGTGAGTCAACCATAAAAGATAGACATATGCTGTCGTGGGATATTTTTTTAGATAATTTTATGTAGAAAATTTCCGTCATACATGATTTCTATGTAACTTTAACCATTAAGGCTACAGACGCGACGGAAGCTTAAAAAATGGAGTAACTTCTCCCGTTTTCCCAACATTTCCCTTCACTGCTCTGCTCCTATTGATTGTAGCGTGATGAAAAGTATACTATAACCTGCCCAGGAGTAAGAAGAATAATTGCACCAAGTTTCGTTAAAATCGGTCGAGTAGTTTTTGTTTCTATAAAGAACATACAGACAGACAGACAGACAGACAGACAGACAAAAATTTTACTGATTGCATTTTTGGCACCAGTATCGATCACTAATCACCCTCTGATAGTTATTTTGAAAATATATTCCCTGTACAGAATTGACCTCTCTACAGATTTATTATAAGTATAGATTTTTTTAGACGGATATTTATGAAATGATAATAAATATCTGTAGCTAATAGACTGACTCGTAGATATTTTTTCATTGTACACCATAACAACATACGTATAATGCTAATCATTTAACATATTTCGAACGGTAAGCAGTACATAAAATCATTTTAATCTTAATGCAAACAACGATTAGCTATATCTTGATCATTTCTGTTTTCCCTATTTAAAAACACTAGGTTTTTACAGAGCTATCATACAACTATGATATCGCACTCCGCACATACCGTTGCATCGCTGCATCGCATCTCGACCGCGACGCTGCGCTCGCGCACCTCTACGCTGATATCTGCATGTAATCTGATTCACTGTGCAATTAGCGCCATTACACTGAGCATAGTCATGCGCTTTTATTTTTATTGTAAAATCGCTGTTTTATGTAAAGTGTAGGTTGAAAAAAAAAATAGATCATTTTTATTATTTTAGTTTTTCCGCGGATTTGCTCCCGTAATCGATAGGTTTTTCAAGTGCATATAACACTAGAATTTCTTTCCTCCTTCACACAATTAACAGAGCTGGCTATTATACAACTATGATACCTCACTACCGCACATACCGTTGCATCGCCGCATCGCATCTCGACCGCGACGCTGCGCTCGCGCACCTCCTTGCTTCTTGTCGATTCACTCAATTAGCGCTATTGCACTGAGCACAGTAATGCGCTCTTATTTGTATTGTGAAATTATTGTTTTATTTGAATTGTAGTTTGAAAAAATGTTGTTTTTTATATAACTTTTTCCTTTATAAAACAAAGAAGCCTGTCCCACAGGAATCATTAGCCAAACTTTGAAACGTTAAGCCTATGCCACTCAGCAACAGCATAGCTTTCTAACTGTGAATATTCTAATGAATTTTCGTAATCGTATCAGTAGTTCCAGAGTACCTACAGTAGAACCTACTTAAATACACATACATATTATCAAACAAACAAACAGTTTTACCTACCAGTGTAGGTATTTCCAATGTTAGTTATTGATTTCGTACATTAGAAGGCGGTATTAAACCTAATATTTTATCTAACCAATTCCAAAGCCGTCCTATTTAATATGATGTGCTTCATGTAATGTCCGTAAGCAGAATAGTATCACAGTCAATATTCTGATCTACATAAAATATCTGATAGACTGCTAAACGTTTAAGCCATAAATTTTATTTATGCATGTATCGCGATAGGATTTCATGTGAAACATAAATTGGAAACTTTCACAAATAAGAAATCGTTTTCTTGAGACTAGCCACTCCATTATAGATGAGGGAAATATGTATTGAAGAACATGTTCGTATACTAAAGAGTTTTATACCACAAGACTTTCTATTCTTTTATTAGTTTATCTTTGTATTTTGTGGTCTATTTTTTACTAAATAAGAATTATAAATAAAGAAAGTAACTACTAATATCCACTACATTATTAATTTAATTTTCACCCGCATAGTTCCCGTTCCCATGGGAATATGGGAATAAAATATACCCTATGTAATTCGGGGATAGTGACGCTTCTTAACAGTGAAAGAATTTTTCAAATCGGTTCAGTAGTTTCGGAGCCTATTCAATACAAAAAACCAATCGAATATGTCCTGTTTATAATGTTAGTAGATACAGATTAACGGATCGAGTTCACTATCCTGTGTTTCAAAATCAAGATAGCTGATGTGTCACAAAAACCCAACCTCTCGTCAACAACGATAAAATAGAGTTAGGTAGGACATGTCTGGTGCATGCCACAAAACTTTGAGTTTGTACAAAGCTGATGCTCTAAGACTGTGAGGTGGGTTCCCTGCAGACCACTAAGGTAATGACGGCAACAGCTTGTTACGTCAAAATTTCAAGCAAGTAGCAGAAGTCTGAGACAAGCGGAAGGTGATGAGGATTTTCCAGTCCAGGACTGGGACAGAACAGTCTGAACCAAAAAAAAAACAAAATGCAATTGGTCTAGTTAGTGGAGCTATAAACATAAAACCGCGAAGCACACGCGCCTATTAAGACCCAAGAAAGCGCTGAAAGCTCGATAAAGCCGTAACTCTTAATGTAAACCAGGCCTTAAGGTCTATAAATAAATTGTCCTGCAGCTAACAGCGGTATCGTTGCATGTGTACAAGTACATACACATGCATCGATACCGCTACACGTACTCGACCCACTTCTCGAGATGTCTCGAGAGCCAGTCTCATATCGATTCCTTCCGGAACAGTTACATCGAGAATTAATCGAGTCAATATTCAAGACGGTATCTTGTTGACAACTTGTAAATGAGGTTAATATTGCAAAAGTTAACATGATCGTTACTATGATGGTACTTATTGACTTGACATAGATTAGAAACCTCTCACTATACGTATGTATCCTGGTAAAAGGAGATTGCATATCGTCTTGTCTCATCATAATCAGGTTTTACGTGTAGACTTACTTATTTACCGGTAAGACCCCTTACTTCTGTGGGCCTGGCGTGTGCCAAGTTTTAATTTTATTAAGACTCCGATACCGGAGCGACTAATTAATGGCCAGGAGATCGACTGTGCGATTTTTCGAGTGCTTTGCCGCATTACTATTTTACCAGTACTTTCTGATAAAAGTATCCTCAAACCAATCTCGTCAGGCAATTCAGCGGACGGCGGGTCCACCCTTATATCGCAATTCAATATTCGATGTCATGTCAAGGAATTTGTTTTAACATGCTTTCGAATGTATAGGGCGTTTTGTATATAATTTATTTCTATTCAAAGATTACTCGTATTTAAGATGAATAACCCCTCATTTTTATTTTTCCAGTATTGTTCGTGGTGGGTCTAGCCAGTGCGAGATGGCTTCGCAGCGGTCGCTCCAACCAGCCCAAAGATACCAGCTTCGTAGGAGATGCGACCAGTGAACTGTCCACTGCAATCTTCCAGGTAATCATCATTATCTTCTTCTTTGTCTTGTTGATGTAGAACTCATTAGTGCACCTCCTGGACTGGAGCAATTTAGTCAAGTCCACCTAATTGGGTTTTTCTGTTCGAAAAGTGGTGTAGCCCAGGATTGGAATTACTTGCGATACTTACTTGCTGTAGCGGTGTGTACCAACATCATTGGAATGTGTTCGCGATTTATAGTATATATATCGAATGTATCGATCGAAAATGAATCGAAAAATTATACTTATTATTGTGTCCAAAGTATATGTAGAACAGTGAGAGGGCAATTCACTTACTATCAACTATACTTTATAATGCCACAACAAAAATCAAAAAATCTCATTGATCGGTTTTTGTTTGAGCATTCGAACAAATATCGACCGACAGCTCAATGTATTACGCTCGACTAAACAGTCGATCTGCGACTCAGTATTTTCTAGAAAATGCCGTAGATGCCGTAAGCACAGATAATATAATACTACAGTAGTATGTGCACTCTCGTCGACTAAACTGTTTAGTCGTCATGAAATCTTTACAACTAGATACACAATTCAATTTTCGAATCAAACAGTTTGATTTGAAAATTGTAGGTATGCCTGGCCTTATTATCAATATATGATATTAAAGTTTATGATTTTATACATCACTTCTTGATCATACTGATAGTTTGATCGTCGTTGAAAACAATTTCTTTGAGACCTTGTTCCGGCGAAATGTTCATTCATGCACTAAGGTGCACCTGTGCCTAATACTTTAACAGCACTTGAACAGGGTTAGTCATATATAAGACTAGCTGCTGCCCGCGACTTCGTCCCCGTGGAATCCCCGATTTTAAAACATTCTTTATCGCTGCTCCGCTCCTATTGGCTTAAGCGTGATGATATATAGCCTAAAGCCTTCCTCGATAAATGGTCTATTCAACACAAAAATAATTTTTCAATTCGAACCAGTAGTTCCTGAGATTAGCGCGTTCAAACAAACAAACAAACAAACAAACAAACAAACAAACTCTTCAGCTTTATAATATTAGTATAGATTATTTAAAATGTTATCAGAAAAACCCACGCAAGTGAGTATATTTACAGGACTACAAACACTAGCCCGCAGCTATACGCACGGAACGTAATGGGGGCGGTCTAGTCTATGTTACCAAGACCACACCGCCCACCGTGCACCGCACGATTTCCAGTCAATAGCGACACTAATTGTGTCGCTGCAGGTTTAAATTGATGTCGAGTTTTTCCAAAGAGTACACACTCGAGTATGTAGTTACTAAGGAATGTAGAGATTGAGTCGATCGCGGATGTTTTCATAAACGCATGCGTTCGTGGCTATAATAACACAGCAACAACAAAGATGGTTGGATAGACAAGACTAACAATGTAAACAATAATAATTACTTTTTACCGTTTAATAATTATGTTGTCTACATTTTCTAGTCAGTCCAACATTATGAATTAAATTAGAATATATAATTTGTTTTGGAGTCTACAGTTGGTATCGATCGTCTAGTTGTACCTAAAGACTGAGCAAAGGCATCATCTCTTTTGTCTTATGGTGCTCTGAAATACTATTGCCTTTTTGGAATATTAACATAATAGTTCTTATTCCAATTACAGGGCTACATCGACGACGACAAGAACATCGCGTTCTCACCGCTCGGTTACTCAGCCATCCTAGCTATCCTAGCCGAAGGTGCTCGTGGAGAAACCAGAGAACAGCTGGTGTCCGCCCTACACTTGCCTCAAGATCCCACCCTCACCAGAAAGACGTACAGATACATCATGGAGAGGCTGAAGAACAACCATGAATACAAATACAACCAGCCTGAGTTGAAGAACTATTTCTACATATACAAGAACTACACCATCAATGATGATTACAAACAGATTCTAGAAGACTATTACCTAACTGAGGTCAGGTCCGTTGAACGATACAATCCCGAACTGCATACTGAGGATGATGATGAAGAAAAGGGTGAATTCACAATTGAAATCTCGGACAAAACTGAAGATAACAAAAATGAAGAGATCCCAGAAATGATGCCGCCTAAAGAAACAGATGCGAAACTTATCTCCTTCGCTGTTGACGACATTCCCGAGAAAGTGGACATCTCTCACATGGAGTACAAACCAGCGAAGAACATCAAGGAAAAGATCAAGCTTGTGAAGACTTTCCCTAAGAAGACTGAATCTGAAGATGATGAAGAAACTATGGTTGCTGTTGAAGCAAGAAACCATGCAAGGAGTTTGAAATCTCTGCACGAAGTTCATGATGTTTCATCCAGCCTTTCTGTGAACAGCGTTGGAAAGAAATCGAGTAAGTTCTCTTAGATTAGATCTGTTGATGAGTAAATTTCGTCCTCCGCTCAGCCATGACGTACGACACAGGACAGTAAACCTATAGGGTTGCGGAATTTGTTCGAAAGAGTCACCGCGGCCCTGGAACGCAAAAGGCACAAGAAGTCTTTAACTCCCTTTCGCTCCGACCAGAGCGGGAGAACTGTGGCGTGCAGTAGTTCGAGTTAGGGTAGGCCAGAGCAAATGTCCAAATACATTTTAAAAAATAACCACATTATTCAGGGTTGATTTTTAATGAAATGAGTTTTTCATTTTTTTAAAATAGCCTATTTAAATAAAAAACTCCACATTTCAACCCTGAATAACGTGGTGTGTTTTTTTTTGGACATTTTCTCTGGCCTACCCTAACTCGAACCACTGCACGCCATTGCGGAAGAAGTCATTAGATGATTTCCCATCCAAAAAAAAGAACAGTAAACCTGAAAGAGCATGTACTGCACGTCGTCTTAGAAAAAAAAATGGGCTACATAGCACATAC
Source organism: Hecatera dysodea (assembly GCA_905332915.2). NCBI lineage: Eukaryota > Metazoa > Arthropoda > Insecta > Lepidoptera > Noctuidae > Hecatera > Hecatera dysodea. The sequence goes on along the minus strand of HG995309.1, from coordinate 10,576,135 downwards.
AACCGCAGGTCAGATATTTAAAATAATCAATCCTAATTAAAACACGTTCTACTTCTATTGCAGCATCAATCTCCGACTCCCTGATGATCATCTTCAACGGCATGTACTTCCGCGGATCTTGGAAGACTCCCTTCGAGATCGTCGAGCCTGGTCTTTTCTACAGGTCCAACACTGAGAAAAAGCAGGTCTCTATGATGAAGACCCGGGGCTCCTTTAAGACTGGCTCGTTGCCTGAACTCGATGCTGAGGCTATTAAGCTGCCTTATGGTGTAAGTAACTTCACGACAACTCCTTCAGATAGTATTACGGATAATCAGTTGTGTGTTTAAGCTAGAAGAATATAAATAATGTTTTCAATAGTTAAAATTATTTTATCATGATTATTAAATTTTATAATCTTTCTTGTTCAATACCCAGAAGTGTCTCTAATTGCATAATATGAAATTAGATGTGTATTGTATATGCTCAAATTTCAATAAAAAATGGAATTCTGTTGTATTGGTGGCTCTAATCTATAATTATTTTCAGGGTGGACGCTACGCTCTGTTGCTGGTGGTACCCCGCACCCGCGACGGTCTGACGAGGCTGACAGCTGACCTGCCCATTGCTCCACTCTCCGACATCCTCGATAGCTTGAAGGACGAAGAACTGCAAGTTTCCATCCCTTCATTCTCCGTGGAGACTACTACTAAGCCTGTCGCTGCGTTGGCTAAGGTTTGTGATTTAAGTATTCTTATTAATCACTAGCGACCCGTCCCGGCTTCGCACGGGTGCAATGTTGATATTAAATCTCTGCTATATTATGCATGTACTATACATATAAACCTTCCTCTTGAATCACTCTATGTATTAAAAAAAACCGCATCAAAATCCGTTGCGTAGTTTTAAAGATCTAAGCATACATAGGGACAGACAGCGGGAAGCGACTTTGTTTTATACTATGTAGTGATACCAAGACTCGAGGAAAACAATTTCTAAAGATCAATATCTAAATTGAGCATAACTGTTGCACCTAAAAAAAGCATATATAATGCTGAATTACTAGTGTAGTGTGGAGAATTTCTCTGAAAAATCTGTAAAAATATAAGTACTTATATGCATCAGTACAGAATTTGTGTCCGCATATTTAGCGCCTTGTTTATATTATTTATCAAAAATGAACTCATGCACATATCGTTGCCAGCCGTATTTGCTGTACTAATCATAGCCTGAACTAAGTATTTCTGTTACTTTAAATATATTTTTATCTCCCTGTCCTCTCTAGTTCGGTGTAAGCAGTATCTTCAGCAGAGATGCTGACCTGACCGGTGTGTCTTCAGACGAGGGCCTGTTCGTCCAGGAGCTGGTGCAGCACGTCGCGGTGCGCGTTGATGATGCTGACAGCTCAGCTTCAGAAATTTCAGGTAAAGTACTATCAGATGATATTTTACTTTACCCAAGTTTTAAAGCGAAACGGATTCTTGACAAACGGAGACTGTTCGGAGTTGGTACTCAGGCTCTAGAATAGCGAATAATGTAGCATACGTAGCGGTGGCAACCTGATTTTATTTTGTAATTCTACTAATACTTTAATTTATGTTTACTTGCAGCTGGAAACACAGTGATGGAACTGTCAAAGAACCTGCCGCTGGCGCCACCCAAGTCTCTTCGCCGCTTCCACGTCGAACATCCCTTCATCTTCTACATCCTCGACACCCTTGACAACCTCGTGGTAGTCGCCGGCAAAGTCATTGACCCCGAGAAGCCATTCATGGGTGACGACGCAGTACCTGTTTGAAAGATTCTGAGATTTAAAATTCCTGTCGTCAACACTTAGGTGTTTCTTTTTCGTACTCTGAGGATTTATCTCCATCGTTTGCCTTTGGCATTTTCGAGAGCCCCACCCGTTCTACTCGTATTAATTTATACATTTTGATGTACTTTATGCCTTGCTGTGAGATTGTACAAGTTTCCACTAAACAACCAGATGCATTTGATTATGAAAAAGTACACAGCGTAGTTTTTAAGTTAGTTTTAAGGTATTATTTATTTTTTGTAATGTTGTGATATGGTTAAGATTAAATTATTTATTTGAATTGGCAACTTTGGTTTAATTCCGGTATCGTAAAATATTCACTCAGATTACCCTCATCAAATTTAACATGAGATTTGTTAATGTAATGAGGGTAAATTAAGTTCCTATCAGTACAACTTAAAATTTTCACTCATACTAACGGTCACGCTGGTCGTGATCGAATGTATTTAAAAAGTTTTAATTATTGTGTAAGTTATAATTTAAATAATATGGCGTCTTCACGATACGACTCTGATAAAGAAAATACGCATAGAACAAGAATACCGTTGCCGAAGGATCCTTTACCAGCGTTGCCGAAACATTTATTGGTGGACAACAAAATGGTTCACAGGCAAGAGATTCCATATCGGCGTGCTTTGAAGACTCTAAACGCTCAAAGTTCGAGTATACCTAAGGCTGGTCCTAGTAAAGTGGTACCACATAAACCGAAACGTCCTCTGAACATCGACACGAGACACGTCACACTTAGACAAAGAAGTGTCGACTTAGACTGGCACTACACCGTCTTTAAAGACAAACGTGACGAAGATAAAGATGCCAGCGTTGTATCCATAAGTGATGATGAGACGTATTTGGAAAGAAAAGGTAGTCAACGGAACTTTGTTGAAAATAAAAAGAAAAATACATTAGGCGCAGTGTTGAGCGCTGTCACGCCGAATCTTAAGCCTAGTATAGAACCGAATCGTGTGAGGAACATCAAGAGGAGTCTGAAGAGGCCTCATAGTCGGGAGCTGCAAGGTCTGTCGCCACCTGTCGTAGCTAAGCCTGACAAGTTAGATGATAAAGTGAAACGACGTCTGAAATTCAATGAAAGTATTCAAGACAGATTGAGAACACCAGATTTCTGTGAGTATGCAGATGATTTTAATACAATTGTTCATTAACACTTATTCATGAAAATCTGTGAACTGCAGAACAGTTCCTTTATTTTTAAGGAACTTTCAAACATTCACATCGCGGTTGCAATCAGTCAAAAACACTTCTAATTAGTGCTTTGGCAAGTTTTTGTCTTTTAACGATTTGTATGTAGGAGAATTTCTCTACTGTTCGGCAATTTGTCAATTCAAATTCTGTATAGAGAATTTGTTAAACAGTTGCTAATCAGTTCACAGAGTTATACGAATAACATATTTTTAGATTTCAAATAGTGAAGCGGTTGCCGTTTTAGTATCTTGTTCAATCAAGTGAACTCAAACACGTGCAAACATTTCGCCTTGTTTTAAAATGAAGATAAATCATCTTTATTTTAAAACAAGGCGAGCTTATGACGACAAACTGTTAAGTATTAATATGAAACAGTTATTTTATTGATTACTCCTGGTTTTGTTTGTTCGGTATAGTCTTATAAAAATCTCCATAAATGTCTAGGCTTTTTGTTAAAAAAAAAACTTGCTACCCACACTGGTTTATTTTATCCAAGCAATACATATATATTTTTTTAATAAATTAAGTATAACGTTAATTTCAAACGGCGACTGTGTATTTCTTTATGAGTCCATACTTTTATGTAAAAATACAAACATAATTTGCTGTTTAGATACGAATGCGTCCTTAAATTTGAATTAAACCGGATATTAGCACATACTATTTGGTGAATATTTACAAACTCTTACATTCACTATGACTCAACAGTTGTGCAAATCTTTAACTGTGGTTAGATTTTTTAATACGCAGTTCATTCGTTCTGTTTAATATAACGAGACTCCTTTGTGCTTCGGAAAGCACAGTAAGCCAGAATCTGACTTCAGTCTTGCCAAAAAGTATCCTGTTATCTAATAACTGGGTCGTGGAGGTCAAATAAACAGTTTCTCCATGATAAATATTTGAACATCGCTAGTCTGGAAGCCGACCCCACTACTAGTATTCACGTCAAATGGATAAGATACGTGGTGTGGGCAGTAAATAAGTGTGTTTTTAGGGAAGAGGTCGTATATGCAGTCTTTTGACCGGGACTATACCTCTGATGTGTTCGAGTACCTCCTGGCCAATGAGCGCAAGCCCCTGCATATGCCCCGGACTTCGAGTACCACCAGGGCTTGTGTTATCAACTGGCTCATGAAAATTAACGTAAGTGGACGTTTCGTCTTGTTTGTTATTTGTTTTACTTTTAGGGTTTCTGTTTTGCAACAAAGCAGAATATGTTGATTTGGTCAAATCTATGTTTCTCGTTCCTCTGACGAGAAAAATAGATCTGACCAACGCTCGCGGCTGAATTATAACAATATTGGAACTAAAAATCATCCAAATGAGAGAATTAGGGAAAAAATAATATAGCAGCGGTTTTTATTTGTGTTGTTGAAGAATATAACAAAAAAGAACACAAAAGCCATTACTCCTAATTTGGAATAACCTAACGATATCATTTCATATGAAATAACTAATAATAATAACAGTTGAAAAGCTTTTCTATACATACTAGGTACAGGTATTTTTATGCTAATTATAATGGAGTCTGACTGTCTTACCATACTGATGACTAGCATATTTTAAAAAGGATGTACCTAGGTACATTTAAAAAAACACTGGTAGGCTGTGTAAAAGATGTTATATTTAGAAAAAGAATTGCTATTGTTAATGACGACTAATAGAGAAGCCTCGAAGAAGAAAGTCTGTTACTTTAATCTCTAAAAATTGTATGAGGGTAGGAGAATTATGATACAAGTAGATACATAACCAGTATCACACAGTCCTACAAGGGCATGTCATACAAACCAACAGATGACACAGCTAAAAAATTTAATATCATCTAATATTTCAGGGTGTCGACGGCAACCCAGCCATCATCCAATCAGCGTGCTGGTACCTAGACTCGATCTTGGGCACAGGCTACATTCAGCTGGATAAGCTACAGGTCGTTGCAGCAGCTTGCTTCTGGATAGCCCAGAAGCTCTGTGGCCCCTTCATGCCTGCTATGAGGCTGGTCAAGTACTCTTGTTCGGCCTTCACGGCTGATGAACTCCTGGTTGCAGAGAGAGCCGTGCTGATTAGATTGGTATGTTATACTATTCTTTTTTTGTTCTATATTTGAATAGCAGATGGGTGAACAACTGAAGGCTAATCCTACTAATTTTTATACAACGTTCGAATTCGTACATCGTACAGTCGCAATCTGTCAAATCCCTAATTTCCCTAAAGGGAACCTGCACGGCGTAGACTATGCCATCTAGTGTTGCAAATCTGTAATTTTTAAGTTATAAATATTTGACTTGTGCTGCCACCTATACTTCCTGCACCGTCCGTTTAGTTAGGCGAACGTGCATGGAGTAAACTGTGCCATTTAGCGTTGCAAATTTGAAACTTATAATTAAAATATACTTGACATTGACGCGTCTGTCCTGCCACCTGTATATAGGGAACGTGCAGAAACTACTTTCTGCACGATACTTATAAATAACAGATGGCGAACGTTGCTAATAAATAAGTAGAATAGAGTAGTTGACTAAAACAATCTAATAAGTCCGTCATCGCGTCAGGTAGATTTCCAAAAAATATTGGACACGTGTTTTTCGTTTTTCACGTAAATAAAAAATGAAGACGGATGCTTTGAAAACTCGTGTGACGTCACTACGTGCTACAACTTTTACCACGGCGTGTAGCCACAGGCCCCCACCCCTGATCGTTGATGCTTTTTATCTTCGTCAATTTTAATAGATTTGATGAAGTAAAAATACGTGTCCAATATTTATCGATAAATAATCTAAATAACGGACTAAAAAGAATCATATTTTTTAACTAAGGAAACATACCTATTGACCCTTGATCCATTACAAACCGAGTTTCCTCCCTGCTTCAGAACCACGTTAAGCCGTTGGTTCGAGTTGATATTTGAAAGTCTTTGTCTATCGTTACGGTTAGTCAGAAGCTAGTAATACTGACACCAGTCTTGCCAAAGGATTACGTGTCATCTAGTTACTGGTTTGTGGCGATCAGATATGTAGTCACTGCATGTAAAATACTGCTACTCAACTGTATGCGGGTAGACTAGAAGCTGTCTCAGAAATATTTGGCAAAAGGCGCGGCAGATAGATCTTTTATTGTAATGCGTGAACACCCTGGCACTAGTGGGTTTGGGCAGTGCCGTCTTTACCATAAGGCCACAAGGGGCACGTGCCCAAGGCCCCGCTTCAATGAGGGCCCCCAAATGATATTACATGTAGATTTTACTTAGGAAACGACCAATTCGAATAGTGTACTAGCTTCTGATGAACTTCTCTCACACCTATCCCAGGCAAGATGTAAACATTTTAGAACTCGATCGCAAGATGAAATCCTGAAAAGTTTCGCTTTGCTCGCACTTGGATCCATAGTTTTCACAATTCTTTGCTTCGACAGCGTAACCTAAGGAGTAAAATATTCGAGCTCGCTTCGCTCGCTCTAACATATTTTATTTTTTGGACTATTACTTTAGCAAAACACAATTTTTTTTTATTGTTAAGATATTTCTATTATAAACATTCCATTGGGTAGTACAGTTACGCGTCATACCTAAGGAAATTAGCTACCTGTGCTCCGACACTTTCTTGGCCGGGTTTCAGTTTTCCAAAAGGGCCTCGGATTCAGGTGTGCCCAGGGGCCCCTGCATGGGTTAAGACGGCCCCGGGTTTGGGCTAAATTCTTTTGATAAGTATGCCTCGGATCGCAGGAATCTTACATACATACATCAATGACGTTACCGTCAAGTCACCGATACGTCATGACAACGTTAGTTGTGTGTGATTAAATGCGAGTTTCTTGTTCCATAGTGAAATCAATCAACGGTTAAAATTGTGATAAAAAATCGTTAAATTACAATGCGCAAATAAATATAAATTTATTTATTTGAGCATTGGTTATTGCTGATAAAATGTACAGACATGTAGGCGCCCATTTTTCTTAACCAGTGGTTAACTTTGGAACAAAAAACTCGTCTTCAAACGGGCCGGTCACAGAAATCTTAATAATATTTCTGTGGGGCTGGTAATGACGTGACTGACATGCAGAGTTGATGTCCTACGACTCCTACAAGGCCTTTGGAACGGAACTGATCGCTGACTTGAGGGTAATGTGATTGATAAGTTGTGTAAGTACCAAAAAATCGTTAATGCGTCACAAAGTGAGCTCGTATTTTGATTATTAACATCCGGACTTTCTCGATTGACCAGGAAAATTAAAAGTAAAAAGGACTAGCACTTATGCCCGAGAGTGTCTTTCTGAAGAAAATCTGGTTTTACCATTATTTTATCCTCAACCATTTGACCCGTGAAACTTGGAGGAAACTGGTATTTAAATGTTGTCACAAAATTCGTATTCGAAAAACAAGTATCATGTGGCTGTACGTCCCCTTAACTATTAGAACTATTTATGCCCGGTATCTGAGGTACTTTATCAGTAGATTATTTGCCCGTTAACACTATTTGCTATAATGCCGAGTTAAAGGTTTAATTAATTTCAACGGCAAAAAAAAAGTTTCAGCGGCTAATTTTCTGTATATAAATATAAAATAAATAAACGTCACTGGTTGCTTACGGCCGAAACCAATAACCTATCTATCACATACTGGAGATAGAAAAACAAATGAAACAACAGAAAACCTATATCATTTTTCTGTTGTTTCATTTGTTTTTCTATCTCCAGTATGGTGATCGATTATTGGGTTTGGCCGTTAGTGGTTCACGGACAGATAGGTTATGATTTATAAAGAACCTCAGAAATTGTGCAGTATTAGCATTTGGGATTATTAAGGAAATAAAAAGCGTACATGTCTATTTAAGGAACAATCCAGTTGATGCTAGCTGTAAAAGTTGATAGTTGAAGTGTAGTTTGTTTGCTTAATTAGTTGTTGTAATGTTTGCATATCCTACATCGCGATGTTAAACTTCTTTGCGCAATTTGAACATATACAACAATCATCGGACTAGACACAACACCAGGGCCCCAAGTCTGCTATTTTTATAAATCTATCATTCCAACACGATCCCATTGTCATTTTGCTAAAAGTTCGTAATCTGCTAAATTCATAATGGTCGATCAGTGGTCTCGTAAAAATTTTTGATAGCCGAGCTATTAAAAAAGTTACTGCACAACGACGTTCTAAAGGTAGGTCACTGATCATAGGAACTGTCAAAACTTTAGCAGATTACTGCATACGTCTGTCATTCAATTGTCATTATGTATGTACGAGATTACCATTCTATGCCATTTCTTTCAATGTAGTGTCAGTGGTTGACCATTGGAAAGTCATTGTGACGCTTTTATATTAGTAGATTGCCAAACTTGTTAAAATCAACCTTTATGAAAATGATAGACCATTCTAACACTATTGTAATAGCAGACATGATCCTCCCTCGTCAATGAAATTCCATTATAGATTCTGAAGTATTTTTTATGATTACAGAAATTCCCACCCCAGCCAATAGTCCCTCAAGACTACATAACCTACTTATCTTGGATGTGTGACACTCATAACGCTGGAGAGATCGAAGTAGCAGCCACGTTCCTGGCCATGTGTGGTATGATGGTGGACCGGGTCTTGTGTGACGAGTACCCCTCGGTCATCGCCGTGGCAGCTGTTAGGAACGCGCTGCTGTTGCTGAGGAAAAGGGACTTGATGCCAAGACTGCAGATGAGTAACATGTACGTTTTTGTAATGTTAGAAATATTTGTAATGTGTGGGTGTGTTTTTTTTTTGTCATTTTGCCATTACTTAGATTATTCAAACCTAACTCTCAAAAAGATTAGCTGTGAGACTTGGTAGAACAACATCCTTAGGAGGAAGTTCTAGCATCAATAAATAACTCAATGTATCGAAACCATCTTCCTGTACTTTGCAACTGTTTTCCTTTTTATCATCGCCTTGTCCCGTTTCACGTTATTCAATTACTTTCGCCATCCTAGTGTCATAGTGTGCTACCTCTCCTTCGCTTTTGTGTGACCACAAAACGCCATTCCTTAACAATATGGTCATGGGTCTTTGCAACATATGCCCAAACTATGTCTGACTGGTCTTGATAAGTTTTACGGCCTTATTTACGGGAATAGCAACTTTGAAGATACCCTTGCGCAGTATTCTTAAATTTTGCTGATCAAAAGTAAACCAAGGAAATAATTACATGATTGCGTACTTATTCATAGGAACGTTACCGTTGGAAATAATTTGAATAACATGTTTCGAAGAAATCTTGTTTTGGAAATTTAAATTGTTGCCATTCCAGTTTTTTTTTAAATACATTTTTGAGTTTTTTTTTTCTTAGTTTACTTACTTGGCCTCACCTCGCCGTATGAGTGCTAATAATGATTATAATGATTCTCAGCAGGTGGATGAAACTGGTTCAAAAAATAAGTTTCACAACTAGTTTTTCGAGTTTAAAGCCAATATTTCCATAACTGAACCCAGAGAATATTATTTTGCCATCTACAAATTTTATATTCGTGGCATTATTTTTACAGATTTATAGCAGCAGAAAAGAAAGCGAAGAATTTACCCTACACTTGCTCGATTCTTCGCCGGGCTGTACGCACGGTGTCTGCGCCTATCTACGAGTACAAGGCCCCGTTGGAACATTATGGCATGCCCCCTTGTTGTATCGCACAGAGGATCATTTGCGCCGCCAATGATCTGTCTGTCATGGACGCTAGGAATACTGAGAGGCGTTAGTTTAGCTTAGGTATCTTCTGTCATATTCACTAAAATCTCTGAACCGTCTAGAAGATTCTTAGCTCAAATTATTTATAAATTTTTATGCTAATATTTTGCGATAACAGTTCAGACATTTTATTAATAAGGGATAACCTTTATGTTTAAGTTGTCACTACCACAAATTAAATGTTATGTGAAATGCTCCAAATTCTGTTGTAAATTAGCGAGAAAGCTCTGAAACTTATAAATTAAAATAACTAGGTACATATCCGAAGAAAGTTTATCGAAGATACAAATACGAAAAATAATTACAAATTACTGACCGATATTAATGAATTACCTACAGACTGATTACGACTTGGAATAGTAGGTCTATTATAAAATAACTCGATGCAAATATTGGTACTGTATTAAATACTATTCAAGTCGTAGTCTAACCAAAATACTCGATACTGAAATAAAGTAACTGATTTAAATGACTACTAAACAGACAGCCTGAACTGACGACAAAAAAAAAACTACTTGATTTTTGACTGATTGGACTAGATTCACAACAGCAAAAAATTCGACCGCGTTTATAGTATTTGTAGTTGACATTTTGAACGATTTTGTGCCGGTACTTTTTTTAAGATTATTTTTGGACTCGATTTTAACAGTATCGAGTACTTACTCGATAATGTTAAAAGTCCTGTCTTAAGAAATAATGTGATGTGTCAATTTTTTAAGTTTATGATTAGGTAAGTTTGTAAATATTTATGTACTATTATCAATCACTGTCCAAACGTTATCATTAAATTTTATTAAGGTTCAAAGTATTCAAATGATCATATTATTTTAATAAATCTCCATTAAATGGGTTTTATCCTTGTCATATTGATTATAGAAATTTGATTGCGTAACTGTTTTGAATCGTTCTAGACATGACGTCATTACACGAGTACTTACGAAAGTTTCCATTCTCATTTGGACACTTTTTCCTTTTTTATCAATATTTATACAACTCTTACGTTACTGAGTGACCATTGTTATATTTCTATGTGAGTGACTGATAGGCAATGCACAGCTGAAACTTCTGGTCGTAGAAAGCTGAAATTTGGCATATAAGTTCTTTGGGAGTGTGAGGGAGCACTAAGAGGGGATATCCCAAAATTCCTACGGGATTTGTGACTTCGAAGTCGTGGCCAGAAGCTAGTAAATCTTTAATCTGTCTGTGGATGGGTGACCATCTTAACATACCGAGTTTTCTCGGAAAGCACGTTAAGCCGTTGGTCCCGGTTGTCATTTGTAAATCTTCGGCAGTCGTTACTGTCAGAACCCTTTAAATCTCGACTCCAGTCTTGCCAAGAAGTAGCGTGCTACTCAATTAATTGGTTGTGAAGATTACGCTCTACGTTAAATACTAAAAATAATACTCAGCTTAATCGAGTTTCACTGGAAGCCAACCCCAATATAGTTGGAAAAAGGCTAGGCAGATGATGATGATGAGCATTCGGCTGAAACTTTACTAACTGAAGCCTGCGTACTTATATACTGTTGGCTATCAGCTCCTCACTTCCCAATGTTTCTACCTTCCGCTCATGCCTTTTATCTGTAACCTGTACATGTGTATGTTTACGAGTAGGTACCACATCTTTTCCCACCTCCCAACCTGTATAAATTAATAATGATGTTACATTTTTTTTTTTAATTCCTTTAAAGGCTAGCTTTCTTTCTTTCTGTCTAACTACTAGATTTTTAAGACAGTTAAAGTTCAATAAATTAAATAAATATGCGTATGTAGAAAAAATGAATTATGAATTACGCACTGCAAACAAATGTGACAAATTATAAATAAGATTTACGGAAATAATGTGACTTTTAAAAACATGGAGTATCTGAACGCTCATGTACCTATCTATGCTTTTGTTAAATATAAACACTTTGGACATTTTAATTTATATCGCGTGATTTATGAAATTGTCAATGGAATTGTAAAGATGGAATAAAATTATCATTGCAAGAATCGATTTTTATTGTTTGCTTGAGAAAATGTAAGTTAAGAAAAGCAGGAGGCTCTCCTGCTGTTCTCAGTTTCGATTTATTTTTGTGACACTACGCACACACGTACAGAGGCGGACATAATGCCACATTCAATTTCTACCAGTTAAAGTTTGGTTATTAATCCTGTGAGGGGTTTTTAGAAAAGAAGAGTATCCTACTAATATTATAAACGTGCAAGTTTGTAAGTATGGATGGATGTTTGTTATTCTTTCACGCAAAAACTGCAGAATGGATTTTGATGAAAGGCACACAGATGGTTTATAACCAGGATTAACATATAGAATATTTCTACCCCGATATTCTGACGGGATCGAAACTTATACCGGTGAAACCGCGGGGCGCTGCTAGTTGTCAATATGTAATCTGATTCAGGATCTAAGAAACGTAAAAGTATTTACAAATATAGTTTTGTAGGTATAAAACATTCAAGCCGCATCAAGTTCAAGGTATTTCATAAAATATCATATCCTGAGGAGCATATTTTTAAATATGCTAGGCATGCTAAGGAAAAACACAAACCGGCTGTTCTCGGGAAACCCAATTCTTTAGACCCGAGTACACAGCTTTTACATTATTTTATTAAAAATAAACTTTGTTATTATGAAGCTTTAAGTTTAAAGTTGAATGATAAGTACCATAAAAATCATATAAGACAGCGGAGATGGTGTTCAGTGTAAATGTGACTTTATTTAGTGGACAAAACGTTTAAAATTGTTTTATTCTCGTTAACTGCTTTTTATTCGCGAGATCTTGTTTACGGTCACTCGCCCGGCAGTGTTAGTGGATAGTGCATGTGAACTGTGCGCTTGCGCATGATAAAGTGATTTACAAAATAATAACTACATACACGTGACTGAAGTCAACAAGTGATAAACATAAACAAATAGTTCGTTATAAATTGTTTTTAACCATCAAATATGTTGTTACAAAGTGAGTATTCAAATTTTTTTTACAAAGAAAAACTGGTTTTCAATAGACGCAGACAATCGTTCAAAAACTTTTGTTTTCTTGTTTCTTTTTTTTAATTTCATAATATAATCGGTTAAGACATTTTTTTCAGTGATTGTTTAGAAACGACTTATATACAGGCCTCAAGGTCAAATTGCAAGTGATTAAATTAATACAGTTATGCCATTTTAAGAAAGTTGTTTTTGTAAATAGTCACCAAGTTTGAGAGTAAGGTAACAATTCTTTAATGACGTCACAATGCATGTTATGCATGGATTTACCCTTTTACATGCTATTGTTTTCTGACCCACGCTCTTGGGTCAATATCAAGATACCGATTCAATATTTACTCATTAAGTACCGATGAGATTCAGAGTTGACACTTTAAGTAAATTACCTACATAGGTGCACACATACTTGACGATTCACTATCTAGAGAATAACTATTATCATCAGGGTATCAAAATCTCAAGTTGCAGATAGTTTCATCATTGAAAATTGATTTAAATTATCATCACAATCTATGCTCTTTATTACAGGCATAACGCTTTGCTGTATGATGATAAACGTTCAGACGCAGAATACATATTTTCCACAGTATACCCAGATACAAAACCCAGATATTATATACTATCCTGGCAATATACCATCAGGATTGCCACTATCTGTGCCAGGTACTAATGAAATAGACAAAGATGCTCTAAGAAGAATATTCCAAAATGAGCAACAAAAACCGAAAACGACTGTTGAAATCCAAAAGACTGAAGTAACAGAATTCGGTTCAACTGTTGAACAAGAATCATATGAAGTTAAACAGAACAATATAGTCAACAGACAAATATCAACACCACAGCCAAGCAGAGATACATCGCAGCAGTTTGGACAGCAAAGACAACAATTTTTATCACAAATTGCACCAAACAGGCAAACTGCACAACAGATATCTTATCCCGGACCAAGCGCACAACAGCAGACGAAACCTGATATATCATTAGGCAGGCCATCAGTCGCGGTACCCCAGTCAGAACTAAACAGGCCGAGCATACAACAGACATCACAAGATGGACAAAGGGCACCGCAGAGAACGAGTAAACCTGAGATTTCACTGAGCAGGCCATCTGTGGCTGTACCTCAAGATGAACTGGATAGACCTAGTCTACCTCAAAGGCTAGCTGGACCTCAATTCCAATCCAACCCTCCGCCTAGTACATCGGGTTTCAACTACCCCACCCAGCAGGCTCCAGGCTATAATACATTGTTGTACTCGGTAACCAATTTCGGAGTTGACATGTTAAAGGTAAAATTGTTGTTTTTTAATTTATCTATGGCTGAGATCTATAAAAGTCATTTATGTAGCTTGTGCGTTGTCTTAGATATTATAGATATACTCCCATCCCTAGCTTGCATTTCCATGACAGTTATCGGAGCCATAGACTGGAATAACGCTTAGCCACAGTTCGTGCTAACGATAACGATGATCTCGGAATAGTGTTGTATAATTTTGGCTTTTTCTTCTTAATAATTCTTACATAAACTATTTATAACCCTATGTTTTGTGAAGATAAATTGAGAGAATCTATAAGTTAAATATACATTGGATTCAATGCATATTTGACTTACCGATTTACAAAACATTGCAGACTATAGATGGCGTTCATCCTGGGAATGTGGTGATATCACCATTCTCCATCACCACACTCCTGGGACTGCTCCAGCAAGGAGCCGAGGGTCAGACACAGGCACAAATCACAAACGCACTGCAAATGTCGCCAGAAACCACCGCCCCAGCTTACGCCAAGCTTTCTGAAGACATTCAGGTAAGGTTGAAAAAAAGAAATTAAATGAAAATATTTATGTTTAACACTTCCTAACAAAATCTTGCCTCTGCGGATGTCTATGGGTGCTTGAGAGACTTTAGTCAACTCTAGTTGTCCATTCTCCACAAACAGATAATCTACGATTAAATATTATAATTTTCCAGGCACGCAATTCCCGCAACATTCTCAAAGTTGCCAGCAACTTGTTCGTATCAGAAGATTTTGCTATCAAACGAGAATTCAGGAACGTCGCCGTAAATAGCTTCAATAGTGACGTCACCACTATCTCGTTCCAAAGATCAGGGGAAGCTGCTCGTCAGATCAACAGCTGGGTAGCGTCGAGAACTGATAACAGGATCGAGAAGCTTATCGCACCAGGTACATATGTGACTTTTAAAGACTTTTCTCTCATCTGTAAGAATTATACTGCTAAATATACATACGTATATAGCTGAATGGTATTTGAAATAAGCTATACTAGGGTACTTTATTTAATAAGAATAATAACTACTATATATACATTTAAATTTAAAAAAAAAACACTAAACTAACTAAAACTAAAAATAGTTAAAAGATGGCTAGGGTTGATTGTAACCCCGATAAAGTTGGGGCCATATTGGGGTGTTTTCAAGTAGTTGAAGAAGTTGAATCAAATCTAGTATAATTCTATTTCAAGAAATGCACTCAATGACCAGGTAACCTGTTAGCATTTATATATTATGTTAAAGTTCGTTGTAGTTAGCAGTCAGCACGATGATGATGATCGGGATTGTGCCAAGTACGTCAGACGTCCATATTAATATGGAATTTTAGAAAGTATGGTTTAATGACTGCTTCTCCAAAGGCTTTTCTTTGCCAAGCAGGAAACTTTAACGAACTAAAAAGATTCTGCATATAATAAATTTGAATTCTTTTCCTTAAAAGCACTTCAAGTGAATTGTTAACTTTACTAAGTTTTTTTTTATTTATTTGCTTTATTAGCGTTTCAAATTGTTGTTAATATTGTCCTTTTGAAAACCTATTTTAATTAAAGCCTCAATCTATTTCCGTTATTTTTATCCTTTACTATCTCATTTGGATTAGCTTGTGCATCTTGTGGTTCAGTACGTAGAGAAGGTATTGATCATGTCGTTATGACGCACATGAACCAGTTCTGCGAACATGTTATTCACTTCTATCTATTTTTAAACTGCCCTTCTTGAAACATGCACCGGTCTAGACAAGGGTTTATGTTATCAAATTCAAAATCTGTTAATTTTATATTTGATAATTTATAATTATCTTATTCTAATGTTTTTAATGTCACAAAAACTAAACATGGTTGTAAAGCTGAAGCGAAGGATTAGGATTCTTAAGATTAATAACTAAGACAATTTACTTGCTCACAAAAAGGTAACAAACTTAAATTAAGGACCTACACTTTCATGATTATAAAATAAAATAAAAAAAATGGAATATAATAATTTATATAATTTAATAATAATAGAATATAATTTATATTTCCAGATGCCGTTGACTACACGACGCAGATGGTTCTTGTAAATGCCATTTACTTCAAGGGCCTGTGGGAAGTGCCATTCAGATCAGAATTAACTCACTCCAAGGACTTTGAACTCAGTAATGGTCAAACAAAAACTGCACAATTCATGCGTATACGCAAGTTGTTTAAAACTGGCATGGATAAGACTACGAGTGCCAAAGTTGTTGTTCTGCCTTTTGAGGTAAGTGGTTTCCTGTTAATTGTTTCTGTGATATCGTTATAAGTCTTTGTTGTGATTATCTCACTGGATAATTGTAAAATGCATTAGATTATAAATATCTTGAGAGATTGTAAATTCTCGATAAATTGTCAACTGAACATTTGGAATACCTTTTTACGCACCAGAATTTGATAATCTATAATCTCTCGAAGTCATTCCGAGAAATTGTGAACAGACATAAACTGACGACATGTTGGAGAACAATCAGTGTACGATTCTACAATTTATCGTGTTTTCTGGCCTAACCAAGTTGCGGAACATGCGGCAACTTGGCTAGGCCAGAAAACTCCAGGGAACTTAGGGCTCCCCGACACGGATAGATTAGGTTCCATCATTCCATTCATGTTTTTTTTTTAAACCATGCAGGCAGAAATAGGAGCACTGCACAACGGGTCTCTGTCCTCGTTTTGTGTGTTGAAATTGTAACACTTACGTTTTACGTTTTCTTACTTGCTATTCTACAATTTTCTCGGAGTGATTTCAAGAGATTATAGACTACCATGTTTTGATGCGTAAAAAAGTTTTCAAAATGTTCAGTTATCAATTCATAGAAATTTTCTGGTGACAATTACAAGGAATTTGCAGTAGTAATTATAATGGATTTGTAGTGATTGTAAGGAATTTTCTGTGATTGTAAAGGAATTGTAATAGTTGCAAGGAAAAAATTCCTTAAATGATTGCAAGTGATAAAACAAAATTGGTCACAGGATGGATGATTTTGGTAATGAGATGCGGAAATAGATCATTCTTTATCATCGAAAGTACTGTTTATATAGAACAAAATTTAGAAATGTATCAAAAACTTTGGTAATAATCATTTAATAACTCTAAATATATTTCCTTTTAAATTTCCAGCGTGACGAGTACCATCTGATGGTGATCCTACCTTCTCAGTTAGTGGGCTTGAAGAGCACACTAGCATCACTAACGGACGCCAGGCTGCTAAGCTACCTGAGCTTCCGCGCCATGGACACAGAACTGGAGCTGCCCAAGTTCACGATCAGAGCTGATACGGATTTGAGTGTTATATTGAAACATGTAAGTGTTATCTTCTTCTGCCTAGTCTATTCCCAACTATATCGGCGTCGGCTTTCATTCTAATCGGATGCAACTGAATACCAGACACCTGAAAGCCTGGTGTTCTTTTAAATATATTCTGAGAACTAAGTCTAAACGACACGTAAGCCATACCACGCGCACGCGCATCACACGCTTTTGAAATAAATCAAGCCGGATTTTTTTTTTTCAACTACATAGTTACCTTTTTTTATAGAAATATAGAGCTATAGAGAGTAGGCGGAACAGAGTAAAAATTCCCGCAAACCTCCATTGAAAAGGGAGGCTCCTCCCATTGGACAAAATATACAACAGTATATTATGTTCAAATACAACAGTCCGATCGAGCATAGCCAACAGACTCTGATACCGCGATGAAGGATTTCGTTAGTAGTTCTCAGCGAACGGGCTAGATGGCGTTGTGGTTCTTTTTGTTGCTGTACAAATTTGGCTTCGTTAGTTTTTCGTGTGACGACATTAATGCCGCTACAAAGCTTTAGGTTCTTGTTTAAATGAAGGGAAATGCAGATTTTTTTTGACTGTATATTGTTTGCATAAATCGTGTCTTTAAATAATAACTTATTTCCTGAAAAAAATAGCCTGTTGAAAAGTATGTTGCATACTTCTGTGGATTTCGTTGATGACGCATTTGAAACCTTTTTAGCTCTCTAATTTATACACCTACTTTTCAAAAGTAGGTACTTTAAGAGTGAGTACTGGGTATTTCCAAGTAGAAAAATCAAAGTTCTTAAAAGTATAGAAAGGAAATATGTACGTAGATAAATATTGATGCCCTGTAACATACTATAATATATATTTTTTTCTCATTTCTTAAACGGACGGTATGTCTTTTCATGGAAGTAGTTTTGATAAACAATCCGGTCTGTGACGCTGACGACTTCTTACATAACGGACAAGTTAATTATTTCGAATATTTTCCTCATAAGTGTTGTAACTGGCGACGTTTGTATATCTATTAAGTTATAATATTGTAGGTATTTATCATTATGAAGCTAACTGTTACACACCGTCGCCGTAGGTTCATTTGTTATATCTGCCGTATCTTCTTGGAAGTACAAAACAATACGATGTTACTTTTTCCTTGAAGTTTGAGTTATTGCTCTAGTGGTTTAAAAGTACTAAAAAACAGAAGGATAAATTATATTCTATTTTCAGATGGGCGTCACGGACATGTTCCGTCGTGATTATTCCGATCTCAGTGGAGTTGGAGCATACGGAGCTCACTCGCCGCACATTTCCTCAGCAGTCCACTCTGCAGTGTTATCCATTGACGAGAAAGGAGGCACTGCAGCAGCTGCCACGGCCTTCGCAGCAGTAGCACTATCGTACGACGACCCTGCCGTAGAGTTCAGAGTCAACCGACCCTTCATCGCCGTCCTTTGGGACACTAAGAGCTCTCTCCCCTTATTCATGGCGAAAATCGAAGACCCCCAACAGTAGAATTACACGTGATATTATAGTTTTGTAACTTATTATAATACTCACTGTTTAGATTTAAGGAAGCTGCAACTAGACTATAAAATCAAAATGCAAATTGTAACAATTATTTATATTACGCATCATTGGATCTAGTCTTATTTGTTTTAGTCTAAAATTAAATATTAAGTAAGTATACCTAAACGTTTATTTCTTTTTCTTAAATAAATTAATGAACCAATCGTCGGCGAATATTTTGAATCTTCCTTCGTAGTAAGTTTCGATTTCTTGGAGAGGTTTCCCTTCTGTTTCAGGCATGAAGAAGTAGAGGTAGATAGTGCCGAGGTAGGCGAAGGCAGCATATGTGGCGAAGGCACCAGTAAGTCTAAAGTGAGTTTCCAAGTCTATAAGGGTTTTAGCTCCGATGAAAGTGACCACGTAGTTCCAGGCTGCTCCGATGCCTTGCGCTGAGGCTCGACTCCTGATAAAGAAAATTAAATTTTAAGCATAAATAAAATACATTTAAAAAAATATTAAATATTATTTTTTATATTAAAAAAATGACTTGCACTGCGAAAAAAATAGTAAAAGTGTCAACTCACCTGAAGGGGAACACCTCTCCAAGAATAACCCAAGACACATTGAACCCAGTAAAAATAGTAAGAAGATAGAAGAATATCAAAGGAACTACGCTCTTCTCCTTGGGGAATGTCTTAGGGTCGTACGAGAATACATTCTTGTCCAGATGTGTTTCAGCGTAAACGCTGAGAGCAGTGCAGCAGACGGCTGTTCCTAGCATAGCTGAGATGCCTAATTTGCGCTTGCCCAAGGATTTGATGATACCTATTACGACGATGCTCGCTATGAGTGTTATAACGCCTACCATTACCTGAAACAATAGAGGGTTAGAAAATTAAAAGTGTTGCTTCTTCTGTAATTAGTGACCTTGAAGTGAGTGGTGAATACATACATAGCTTCAAGCGGAATAACAGTTCACATATTGTCCGGTTGAGCAGTAGCCTTAGTGTGCTGAACTGCGAGTGGTCCATTAAAAAAAAACAGTTCACATCATGTGCGCTACACCTATGTAGAATAGTAGTCTATTCTATTAAAATGTGATGGTGAAAATTTATTTCTATTTTTATTCGCAGAGATAGTCGATTTGTGGTAAATTGTGCAGCCTGCAGTGAAAGTTAGAAATATTCCTATAAAATCGTTATATAAAAGAAGGCTATCACGATGAAACGGACTGATCCTCATTACAAACAAAAGTGATAAGCCAAAAGATGCGATTTAATTGTTCTGATTTCACTTACTACAATCAAGATAATTGAGCATCGTAAAACAAAATCTGTTTGCATATTCAAGTTCAAACTGACAATTTATGAGGAACATAAAGAATTAAAAAAAAAAAAACAGAAACAACAAACACAGTTTAGTTGTTGTAACTGGTACAAAGTAGTTTTTAAGACCCGTGTAATGACTTTAGTTACAGGCTAATTTATTCAAAATTGATAGCAATAGAATAGCGTTAAAATATTATTTTAAAGGCCTGGCAAAAATTTGCGACATTAGTGTCAGATTTTGTGAATCTAATTAGCAGTTTCACACGCATTAGGTGCCTCTGTTATTTTAATTAAGACGAATTTAAAAAAATAGTTGTTTTTTTTGGCAAGGTCAACGTGTTTGCACGAAAAGAGACAGCACACACTCGTAACACAACTTGAGAGCCATTACTATTTTTTTTAATAACCATGATGATGCAGTTACTGATGATAGTAATGAAACAGATAACAATTCTAATTGGAAGACTAATAAAAATGACATAACTACTGTTGCTAACGGTAATAATAAGCCAAAGCACTTACCACAATATTCTTGCTGTCATCATCCATCCCGAAGGCGGAGCAAACGTTGACCATGTTAGGTTTGACCGGGGTGAGGCCACTCATGACAAGGAATGTGAAGTATAACATGGTGAGGGTCAGTGGCCTCAGAGTCTCTTTGCATAACATCACTATGTTGAATTTTAGGAAGAATCTGTAAAAAAAAAAATTACCAGACATGTCATACACAAGATAGTTTCGAAACTCATGTGCTCAAAATTTAATGAGATATGAGAAAAAAGAACCATGCAAGATAAGGTAATTGACAAAGTAAACAATGTCATGACATAAGTTACACGCCCAGAGTCATACAAATGAGGCAGATAATTGAATCCGTGTTCCGAGCCTCCGATAACATTCAAACAAGATTTCTGATACCAGGTAAATCCGTTTTGTCTAGAATAGAATAGAATACTCTTTAATATGTACACCATATAAGTTAGAAAATATAGATGAAGGAAACATTACATAGGGTGACACAATGGGCGGCCTT
Organism: Hecatera dysodea; assembly: GCA_905332915.2. Classification (NCBI taxonomy): domain Eukaryota; kingdom Metazoa; phylum Arthropoda; class Insecta; order Lepidoptera; family Noctuidae; genus Hecatera; species Hecatera dysodea. The sequence continues at coordinate 10,555,009 of HG995309.1, read as the reverse complement.
ATCGCTAAAAGCGATCTTTTCAAGTCAACCTTTGTCTAACCACCTAAGCTCATTTCCTGGACATTAAGCCTCTCAATCGCCTTCATCTAGATTTTCGTCAGCTCTTATCTACCTCCTACCCACATATTATGGTGGGCTTTGAGACTGAGAAAATATTTACCTACCTCTTAAATATATTCATCTTATAATGATCACAATCCGACTCCTCCCGTTTCTCCTTCCAGCATATCGCACATCCGTCCAAACTCTTGGAGTACACCACCAGCTTATCAAACTCATCCTTTACATTGTCTGCTGAGGTCCAGCCACGAAGGTAACATAGAGACTTCAGGGCATCTTTCTCCTGGCCTTGGGATAGCAGCCATACTGGTGTGTCAGGTACCTAGAGAACCACAGAGAACCGTATTTAGCAAACATTCGTGATGTTTTAGATGACACAATAGGGTAGTTAACTAAAAAAATCTGATTCGTCCATCAGATAGATTTCCAAAAAATTTTGGAGACGTATTTTTTCTTTTTTCACATAAACAAAAAATGAAGACGATACAGTGCGTTGAAAACTCGTGTGACGTCACTGCCCGGTAAAAATTGTAGCGGGTAGTGACGTCACACGTGTCACACGCTCTCTATAGGTCTGCCTCGACGTCTGTTTTTCCGGGAATCATATTGTGATACATTTAGTCCCTGAACCGTTTGACCTGCGCTAGATCTGTACGGTACAATTTCCGTACAGCTTGGCTGCTTTTACCAATATTTGACATATTGTACCTGAACAAACATAAACGTAGATATACTTACAGCGCCTAACATCACGAGAAGCATAGACGTAAAGGGTATGGATATACAGATGATTGCAGCGACACGCCAGGTGACCACGGAACCGAGGAAGTACATAGAAAATATGCCGATTGATAGGAATAACTGGGTGATCGTGCATAATGCTCCACGTATTGATGGTTCACTGAAAATAAAATATGTGTTTAGCATCTCCTTCATAGCTTATTTATCTACTTCGTCTTGCATATTGCTTTAATTACAAAAATGCTTCGTAAATATAAAGTGATAGTACAGTCATCATTTTCAAGTTTTGGAAAGATGACTTGCAAGAATCCGAGCTCCAATGCATTTTTTTGTGTTATAAGTATTGCTCGACTTTAGCATCATTGCTTCAAAATATCAGGCCATATCGCAAAGTGGAGGTAAACGTAACTATGATGAGCTGCTAAAAGTACGGTCAATTTTTCAATTTTACCTAGCACACAAAGAGCATAGGAAAACGTACTAAGTTTCCCAGACATATTGTCAAATTGTATTCACCTTATTTCTCCAACATAAGAGTTGATAGGCGCTTCCATGATTCCAGTACCGAGTCCAAGCAGTGCGTTCCCAATAAACAAGGTGGGAACGTTCCAAGCAAAGTACATGAGGATCCAGGCTATCACATGGGGCAGGTTTACTAGGAACGTGGCTCTCTTTCGTCCGACGTAGTCCACAAATGGGCCCGAAACTAAAGCTCCGAAAGGCTGCGTCAGAAATGAAAGACTGCCTGAAATAATATAGGTAATCTATAATTATGATGTTAATTCATTTCTACGTCCAATTTATTTAAAACCACTTGTGTGAAGTTTTCGATTAAGTAAGTGTTTTTCAAAATATCTTGTGAGAAAAATTAATATGTATAATGCGATAGAATTGCAATTAATAATTCAAATCTAAAGCATTCTTACCAATTTAAGTCAAGTTTCGTTTAATAGGATAAAATTACAGTACTTCTGCAGCAAGCATTAAAAAATAGTAAATAATAGAATTTAAAGGTAAGTAAAGACGATATGAATGAATATAATACACAGATAAATGTGGCCTCAAAAACAGAGCTGAATATTTAAAAGGAAAACAATTTGTAGATGAACGGGAAGCTAATAACCGTAAATAAACAATAAATCTAGACGCAAACTCATCACAATGACAATTGACAAAAACGTAGGGGCCGAATTTCGACATAAATATTTAGACGGAAATGCGAGCGATCTAAAAAATATGGGAATTGCTGCTCAGATGGCACTGTTTTAGTAGATATTTACCAAACCATGAGGCCTCATTGTCTGTGAGTGAAAGGCCCTCTGGAGCGTTGAGGAGATCTGGTATCACTATGGTGGCAAAACTGATGGCCATGCCTAGATCCATGAGAAGCAGGTTCGGTGCCATACTTGCTAGTAGCTGTAACAATGAAAATGTTTCTAAATACACAAAACAAACTGTCTCTGTCTCTCGCTACTACTCCGCTTACTTCTTCGAAATCACGCAACAGATATTGTTGCGGTTTTTACTAATAGAAAAAGCGATAAACGAGAAAGGTTTTTGTATTAGCACTCGTTCAAAGCCGGTGCGGGTCGCTAGTAGAAATTAATAAAAAACATAGCTGGGTGAATTGCGCAAGCAAAAAAAATACACGGCAAACCTGAGAACGGTAGTGCAATGTGCTGGTTTTTTATTTTATATATTTTTTCTCAACAACGTAAGTACTTCTCTACCTTGGCAAAAAAAATCATTGATTTCTACCCTCTAATATACCAAAAAAAAAAATTACAAAGTGTTATTTTATCATCACGGTGGCCTGTCCTGAACCCAATTCCGCTCATAAAATACCTTCCCCTGCCAATAGATTCATAATATGGATTTAAATCAATTCTCTTATCATTAAATTATAATATATTCGATCAAATAAAACTATTTTTGTTTGTTTATCTTCTTTCTCATGGATTTGACAGGCAGTCAACTTTTGTCTGGAAAAAAGTTATCATTTCAGAGGACAGTAAGTTTTAGTAGATTATCCATGTCAACATTGCGTTGTTACGCCCCTCTCACCTTTCCTCACTTCGGATCAGTCCGGCTCAAGCTCTCGGCGCGAACGCAGCGGTCCCAAAGCTTGCGGTTTTTCCGCCAAAAAAGTAAGTTTATCATTTCAGTAACATGGGGACAAAAATAATTTCATTTCGGTGTCACAGTCCACCGGAATGAAATGTATCTCCGAAATGATAAAACCATAAAGTTTTAGAGATCCTTTATCAAATATAAAGTCATAGTTTTGTAATGTAAGTAAGTGTAGATTAGATTATTCGGGTGTATTTGTTGTGTAATATTTGTGTTTAAGATTAAAGATATATAATATACAGTATAATCCGTTTATTATGACTCCGCCTATATTGACCAACCGGTTATCATGACGAATTACACTACGAAGTTTGGTTTTCATATAAAATTCTTTATAAAAAGTCGGATATAATGACTTCCCTTACAGTGACATGTCGCTTATTATGACCCATTTTTAATAGATTATGTCCGGTTATAATGACCGACATGATTCTTTACACCTCCGGTAATGTTCGTTGATTCCCGACGACGTTCGGCACGTGGCTCGTTCTTGTTTTGAATCTCAGTGATTAATTGACGCTTGAAGGTCACGCATTGTTTTTCGTTTGTTACTGTGACAAAAATGTCATCTCAACGACGTAAAGCATTTACAATTGAGGAGAAATGTGTGACATGTCTCGAAAAGAAATTTGGCTGGGTCATTCGACAATCTCAATGATTTTTAAAAACAAGAACCGTATTAAGCAATCGTTCAATTCAAATGTTTTGAAACCAAAGAGGCTTCGAAAATCACAAGAAAATGTTGATCAAGCATTAATTCAGTGGTTTAAAAACTTACATTTTGATTTTGGTTTAATATGTATGTATACATATGTACATAATTACTATGTTTACACACACACATAACACACAAAAAAGACACACACACACACACATATGTATTCACATAAAAAAGGTTTTTCATTTCACAAAACGCTTTGTATGACGTCCGCTTATTATGACGTGTTAGTCAATTCCTTTCGATGTCATTATAAACGGACTCTACTGTACACATATTTCTATGTAGCTAGTACCTACATGTATATATTGGGTTGGTAGGAAAGTAATGAGCGTTGCAAATAAACAAAACAATTTTAAATTATATTTTTAATTTACAATTACTTGTCTTTATAGTAGGCACCGTTGTTATCTACAACCCATTTCCAGCGATTAGGTAAAGCATGGATACCCTCAGCGTAAAAACTTGGGAGCCGTGAGGCAAAAAAGCTTTCGAGGAAATCTGTTAACTGTGCTCTATCATCAAATTTTTTGTCCTGTATATGATTACTGAGAGAGCGTAACAAATGAAAATCCGTTGGCGCTAGATCGGGAGAGTAAGGTGGATGTGGCAGTAGCTCCCATTCAAAATCCAATAGCTCTGACGAACGACTTTGGCTATGTGCGGCCGAGCGTTGTCGTGAAGGAAGTAGGAATATCTTTGTTTGTTCACGGCGCTTTTTGTTGATTTCTGTACGGAGTCGGTCAAGCTGATGACAGTATATTGTCGAGTCCACGGTGATATTATCGGGTAGTAGCTCCCAGTATAAAATATACCTAAGAGTTGATTTAATTTTAGAAGTTTTACTTATATACCTGTAGAAACACTATTCTCGTTTCGTTACCAATTTAACTAAATTATACCTAGCATTTTTCTCTTAGTGCAACGGGTACACATTATGTATTACTATTAATGGCATAACTTACAAATGCAGCCATCATATTAATCAGAAACTTTAAGCTTTCTTATCGCGCTTCGTTCACTCTTTTGAAAATATATCAAGTAAATTAGTATTAGTTCATAAACAAACAAAAATATTTATTTATGGTTACCAGCATTTACGATAAAGTTTTCCAACATTTTCACACAACAACAACCTGAAAAAAATTACCAAAGGTTATTTAAGTGAAGAAACAATTCATTCATATCATAATAAATATTACAATAATATCATTCTTTGAGGTTATTGTAACCTCAAAGAATGATATATGTAATAGTAATTGTAATATCTATATATTAATGATGATATTAAAATAACTGTCTACTGTCCTGTCTCAGTGTTTATCTAAAATTTGTGGAAATCAAACCTAACAAAGTACGGAACCCTGGCTGCCCGGCACGGTTGTTCTTAGCTGTATCATATCGGTGGATTTATTTCATTCCGGTGCACAGTTTATCATTTCGGTGGTCATTTTTATCATTTCGGTAGGCTAAAGTTTTATTTGTCACTAAAAATATGTAGATAGCATTGAAATTAAAAAATCCCACCGAAATGACATATAAAAATCACTTGTTGAAATTCACCCAGCTATCTCTTCAGATGTCTACTAAAAGAGCTATTTAAAAAAACTCAAGAAATTGGGACCCTGAGAAATTGAAAACTGCGGCCTAATAGGGATGTTTCCTGAATAAAAAAAAATATAAGATTCTATTTAGTCCGTCAGTTCGAATCGAAATATTTGGTACCCTTTTTTGCTCAATTCTTTAAATATTGATGAAGATAAAAGGCATCTAAGATCAGGAGTGGGGGCTTGTGCTATCACTTCGTAGTAGGTACAATTTGTAGCGAGTAGTGACGTCCCACGAGTATTTAACGCACTATGTCGTCTTCGTTTTTTATTTACGTGAAAAAAGAAAATAATCGTGTCCAATATTTTTTGGAAATCTATCTGACAGACTAATTAGATTTAAGTGACTGGCAGTGCCTATGCAGAAACACGTTACAAAACTAGGCCACCGGACGACTGGGCGGTTTGCATGAGGCCGAAAGTAATTCGCAGAGGCCCGACAAAATTCAGAGACTTTTTTATCATTACTCGGCTGCTCATCTCCAGGCTTTATAAGTTTTCATAAAAAACACAAGTCAGGGGCGACTGTCTAAGCAATTTGTAGCGAGCACTATACTTCCCGAACATTAAATACCTGCATCAGTCATCGACTATGTCCTAATCAACTTTATGACCTTTATTAGTAACCATTGAGTTTATGAATATTACAATATTATGAATGCAGATTATTGTGTAATTTTAATGTCATAACAACAACGTGAAACCTATCCTCGTGATGATATCTGTAGCATTCCGCTTTATGTCAACAGTTCATCTGTCCTTAATCGTCAAGGAAATCTTCTAGCAATCGCTTATTTAAGTTACTATGCGAAATATTTAATCAGAAACAGGTTTGTCCTACATATTGCCATTATATACCTACTCAATAGTTTTTGTTGAATATGAGGACCTCATCAAACTGTAGGTGCCAGCTATCATTTGAAGGTCTTTACAGACATTACTGATAGTCAGAAACCAGCAAACCAGGTTACCCAGTTACTATGTTTTGGAGGTCAGATAGGCTCCATATATCTTTCCATATAAAATACTGGTTTAAAATACCGGTAGTACCTATTATAGGATTAGGCTTAAAGCCTATCCCAAAATAGTTGGTAAAAGATGTGCTATTATAAGGCGAGGATTATAAGGTAGATTTATAGGAGTTCTTGTGTTTTACAAATATTTAATTTGTACAATCCTTACTAATATTATAAATGTGAAAGCGTGGATGTTTGTTACGCTTTCACGCAAAAACTGCTTGACGAATCATCATGAAACTTTGTACACAAATTCTGGGAGGTACTAGAAGTAACATAGGATACTTTCTATCCCGGGATTATGTTCCCTTGGGATAATTTCCGACATTCACGCGGGCGAAGCTGCGGGCAGCAGCTAGTAAAACATAAGATGATTTGTTTATGCGTTTTTACTTCGCTAGGTTGCCACATTCCCGTGGCAGACAATCTAGCGGTCATCGTCACCGCCACCTATGGAGAACAACAGTACCATACTATAGATGACATAGGTTATAAGAGGGTGGGTGTTCTTTTTCCTGAATTGTTGCCTCCGCATTTTCGTCGTTTGTCCTTCAATGCTGAACCTCAACGAATGAGATTCTCGTAGACTATATTTCACCGTGTTGTGCTATCCATCAGAAGTCAAGGGCTTCTGCCTCGTGTTCTTTCTCGTCAGAAACTTTTCAACATTAATTATAGCCTCTCATTCTGCCTATCGTAAATGTATAAAAAAGCAGAGGAAGCATAGATTTTTTAACGCTGATTAATCTATACATATATGTCACCGGAAAATTGCAAATGCCGTTAGATTGTAAAATATCGCGTTAAATTGTAAACTCTCATTTCTTAATAAGCCAGGATATTTTATAAACTATTCAATTTTGAGATGGGATTTATTGTATACAAAACGATTTTTTCAAAATAAATCGAGGAATTAAAATATGTACATAAAATTGTAATAAATATATATTGTAAAAATGTGTATGTATTATATTCGAACTAAAATTTGGCTATGCTTTAATCTATGTACATTTGTAAGTAGGACAGACACGTGACTTTTTAATTTAGTCAGTCACGATACTTTAAAAAGATTATAATTGAGGTTGTATAGCAGTCGATGTATTCATGGTCATTAACATTTTTGATACCCTTTTTCTCTATTTATTTAAACTTTTGTAACAAGTCATTCTCTACCAGTCAACCTTTGGGTTACGAAAGACTACACTGTGGTTGCGTCCAAGAAAAAAAAATAGTTTCGAAAAGAATACTTATACAAATAATTCTAATAAAATACATACCTATGTTAAATGCTAAAATAATAAACTATTAAATATCTTTAATATCTTCAGTAAGTAGCATAAATTCCTGAATAAGTAGAAATAGCATAGGATAATTAGACAAAGACTCGGTGCGGTGAGTAGGAATATGAAGAAGTAAGTTTTTGGAAACTCGAAGGTTAAGACTGTGAGAAATACTCAACACTTTTAAATACTGATTTAAATAATCAGGACTTCAGGAGCACTAGGATTATTCATAATAGTGAAGAAAGAGCATGCAGAGGTATCTGAGGAATCTTCTTATACGGATGGGTAATAATTGCTAAGCTGAGAAAGGAAGTAATAAATGTTATCATATTTACGAAGGGCGAAAATTAAACGAATAATTAAAGAAGTGGATCCAGTTTGTTAAGAAGTAGCAGACATCAGCATAATCTGTCAATCAAAGGAAGCACATGGGATTCCAGTGATATTTTTAATCTGTGTTCAAATCCGATTCTAATTATGTTTTATTCTATGTTGAATATTTACATCACATTACCATTGCCTAATGAGTCCAAAAAAAAGAAATCAAATGACCAACCACTTGGACGTTAGGGATCTTTATTACACAAATATTTAATTAGTCGAAGTGATTCAATAATTGGGTACCTAGTAACTCTCATTAACAATATCACTAGTGCGTAAAAAACCTTGCGGAAATCGTCCTAAAAAACTGTGAAGTGGATAAGATCGGAACGCTTTAGATTGCCCTCATAGTTCGATCAAGACGACCTCATTGACTGTTTTTACTACACCCTTTTTTAAAGATGGGAAATGATCCAATAACTTGGTATTCAATTACTATATTAATCTACATTCACAAATGATGAGTCATGACACCGTTGGTCTCTAATCATGATTTCCGAAGCAATCAGTTATCACGGTATGTAGAGAATGGTCACAAATATCGACCTCGACAAGCGTTGCTTAACCACGAAAATCATATCGTACAGCAGTTATTATTTGGCAATGAGACACTTTCAGACACTTTTTGAACGATGACCATTTAAAATTCAAATTCAAACTGTTGTAACGATGTAACATAACAATGAATTATATATTTACATACGTATACGTTCCACCAATCCTACTTATTACATTGTGTATCAATTCACACACGGTTTAGTCAAGGTTAGTAATAGATGTAGATTGCAAAAGCTGGACAGCCTGACAAAACTCGATAGTTATCCCTTGATAAGACTGATTAGTCTTATCAAGGGATAAATACCAGTATTTAACGTGGGCTACGTTAAATACTGGTATTCAGCAACATCTACAAGTAGCTTAACTGTCAGCTGATTCCAGAAAGTGTTAAAAACGCAAGTCAGATTATTTAGTAGGTCTCTTTATACCTATGGTTAACGTGGCCATGCATGTAATGATTTAATATGTCGGCTTTCTTTAAATAAATTGATTTACAATGTTGCTAATCCAACTAATAAATGCAACTTTCTAGTAAGGACACGTGCTACGGCTTATAATTAATTATGGTAAATAAAGACATTGTAGATTAGCATATTTTAAGATTACGCCTGATTCCTCGAAGGTATGGTAAAGGTACAGCCGATTGTACACCCAGATTCCTGTTGCCTTCAAACGAGACATGGACCTGCTACCTCCGGACGGCCTCATCTATTAAAAAAAAGCCCGGGGTACCGAACCTTAAAATGACCAAAAGATATGAGTCCCTCAAATCCTGAATTTAGGTACTTATGTACATTGTAAGAAAACTTTAAATCTATACTAATATTATAAAGCTGAAGAGTTTGTTTGTTTGTTTGAACGCGCTAATCTCAGGAACTACTGGTTCGAATTGAAAAATTCTTTTTGGGTTGAATAGACCATTTATCGAGGAAGGCTTTAGGCACCACGCTTAAGCCAATAGGAGCGGAGCAGTGATAAAGAATGTTTTAAAATCGGGGATTCCACGGGGACGAAGTCGCGGGCAGCAGCTAGTCTAATTATATACATACACTTAAAGTAAATGTAAACTAAATTCTTCCTAACTAGAATATGGCATCAAAATATTCGTCCACATCGCTATCGACTGGAAGTGAACCCAAAAGACTGGCGGCATTGCCACGTGGTATGGCAATGCAAAAATATTGAGTTTTTTTTTTCAAATAATACCTGTAATTGATCAATTATGAAATTCTAGAAACGGCGTATAAACCCAATCAAATATTTGCATTGTAAATGAATTGATATAAATTAATAACTGGAAAGTAGTAGTGAGGTAACTACTACTAGTTATTCGTAGAATAGTATAGGGTCAATCCTTCTAGCTAGCCTTTTCCCAAGTATGTAGAGTTCGGTTGCATGCAATCGGTCTATGCATTTTGCATAGACCGATTGCCTTTCAGACCATCAATCAATTATTTTTTAAGGACAGTTAATTTATCTACTGCTCTCTTAACTGGTTATATTAACTAGTATGTACTTTGTTTTGTATCGACTATTTTCCTTACCTATATGAGGAGGCTTGTTATTAGCTATTTGTTAATATTGCAGTCTTTGTGTTATTGGTTGATTAGTCTGTAAGCCTTCTTTAAAATAAAATAAATAAATAATAAAATCATATCCCAGCGATTGGGTAACACCCGTTTTGCGAAACTCTTGGGACAGTCAAGCATTAAATCTGTCAAAGATTTTCAATTGCCTGCCTGGACCATTGGTTCACGTGCTTTCCCAAGCACGATGGTGTCTCGGTAACTAATGGGTGGTCATTGGTCACCCATTCAGAGGACCTACCTTGGCAAGCGTTGCTTAACCTTGAAGTTCGATCCGCCCAACAGTTATTGTTCAGCCACGAACTCCTCGTAGAATAGTGAACAGTAAAATATTAATAAATTATTGTTATAAGTACTACATATATATTGTTAAACGGAACACTTTACTGTCGTACTATTTGCATAATCTAGCATATGATTTTAATGAGTTCCAGTCATTGTTTACCATTAGAAAAACTTTAAGTCTCTTCACGTTCAATAGATGAATAAAAATGGCATTCAACTAGTTTATGCCCGGGATTTCTCATCTCGGGAAATCCGTAGTTCTCGTTCCCGGAAAATTCGAGAAGTAAAGTAAAAAAGTTGAGAAATCATTTGTTTGAACCAGTAGTGCCCAGATTTCGGCAAAAGACATACATACTAGGTATTGGTAGGCTATGTCACGACCACCGCAATAGTTGAAGTAGGCGTAAAATAATAATTCTGAACCTAACACATTACAAGTTCAATTATAGAGCAAGATCCCAGAGCTCCAAGCCCTAACTTAATTTCTCAGTAACAGAATGTGTGGGAGAGAGTATTGTTTGTATGTCCTGATGGATAATTTAAAGATGAGAGACGGAAAAAAACTTAACTCACTTTTACTGAAGTCAAAGTGCTGATTTTAAAAGATAACTTGTAGAATATTGTTAAATGCTTTTGCCCGCGATCTGGAAAGGAACTCCCACCGGAATTTCTAGAAGTACTGTCTTAGTGGCCCGGAGACAAGGACGGCTATGGAATGTAGGAAAGCTACATGTAAAATTTCAGCTCTCTAGGATTAGCAGATTCAGCTATGCGTTATCTGTCAGTCACTCAGTAACGGAAGAATTTTATAAACCTACATATACATCATCATCATTGGAAGGTCTCAAATTTGGGCAAAGCTTATATACTAGGTGTAAATAATGAAAACTAAACTCAGTTAGGATGCAAAACTACCTCCATGACTTATTAAATACGTTCTAGATTTGATCAAAAAAATACCAAAAGCGCAGGCTAGCAGATATGCGTACGTTCAAAGTAAGGTACATACCTACTAACACTAATCTATTCCACACATAATGTCACTGAGAAAATAAGTAAAGTATGGGTTTTGGGATGTTGGGCTATATATTTTATATATTTATATAATTTTGTAAATAACGCCTTAACAGCTATGACGTCAATTCGATGTTACTGCCACAAAGATACACATACATGTAACTTACACTGACTTACAAAAAATACAATTTAAATCACCTCCAAACATTTTCAATCGAATTCGACGAACTTCATTCAGTCAGCTCTGCTAGCACATCGGGGTGGTGCAACATACGAATCACGAAGCTACACAGAGTGATGTTTCTCTGGACCGCCAGCCTACTGTACCCTACGATCCCTACTACTAAGAGAGTCGGCTACATGAGAGGGTATAAACGCCGCCATACTGCTTAAAAATCAGAAAACGAGTAAATTGATTTTGAATTATTTCTAATAAGACACTGTATTTAGCTTCATGGGGGTTTTAAACGATAGCACTCGTTAGCTCTGTCCCCTCCCGCATGGAATCATTATGTTGTTTTTAGACGGCTCCGTACCAGCCCATTGTACATGATTCTAACCACTGCCGTATTCTGAAAGTCTGCACTCTCTGAGGATAAATAAGATATTTCGGAAAGACTTGCCGCATACGTCTCACAAGTGCCCACGAAAAAAAAAATCCGGAAGTATCTTCACCCCCAGAACCCGCGCATGTGTGACTCGTGATATGATCTGCTGCATCAGTACGAGGTGGATTCCATCTCGTAGTTCATTATACCGGATTTGGACACGTAAAAACCTAACTTACTATCTACACTCCACTGCACGACCCTATCAAAATCATGTTGAAGCCGTTCACAGTCCGAAGGATTTGTTTCCGACTGGAACAACTTGAGGTCATCTGCGAAGAGCAAACATTCCGCCTCCTTTACGACTTTGGGAAGATTTTTGACCATCAGAATGAAGCCTAATGGTCCCCGACCCACCAACGAAAATGTGAAATGAGGCTTGCAGACCCACCATATTTGACGCCCTGCCGGCGATCGCTAAGATATATTATCGCGGTTTTACCCGCGTATTTCCCGTTCCCGTGGGAACATGGGGATAAAATATAGCCTATGTTACTCAGGGTGAATGTAGCTTTGTAATGGTGAAAGAATTTTTGAAATCGGTCCAGTAGTTTTTGAGTTTATTCGTTACATACAAAAATACAAATCTTTCCTCTTTATAATATTAGTAAAGATATAGAAAAAGCCAAGATAAAGCAGCAGAACTAGCTCTATCTTAAAAATAGTTCTTAAATTAGATAAACATGTAACGTTAGACTTCTTGTAAGTTTTTCTGTAACCTTAAAGAAAATAACTGTAACTTTTATTTTTATTTTTTTGTGAGATAACAGGCGACCATGGTAAACTAAGATATGTCGCCCGGTACAGTTTATTATTTACTAGTTTTCTCATTTGTACTCCGAAGGTGACCCCATTTTCATTTTTTTATTTAATTGACATAGGCGACCGTATTTGAGCTACCAAAGTTCATATTTATGTGTACAAAATATTAACTAAATCGCTACAGAAGAAAATTTACTGTTGCTGTTATCAGCAAAATGAGCTGATTCTAAAAAATCTAGTTTATTCTAAAAAAACACTTTTTTTAACAGCAAATACAGTTAAAAACCGGCCCTATGTATATGAAATTAACCTTTTCTTTGTTTATACAGCAAAAAAGGTAAATAAAGATTTCTCGGTTGTACGGGAATTCTCGAGCAAACGACCTCGAGAAATCATAATCCCTATTCGCAGATCAAGCCTAGAATATTGTCTTAATTACCTCATCATTTCCATCCTCCAACCATCCTGCGAAGGAGTTTGTGGCTAAATAATAACTGCCACAAGGATCACTCTTTGAGGTTAAGCAACGCAGGCTCAGATCAGTCCGTGGATGGGTGGATATCCATTTCATATCGAGGCGCTTCCGGGTCTCGGATACCTCGTGTTACCTAATGACTGGGATAAGAAATGATAGATAGGCGATTGTTCCTTCTAAAATACTGGTATTCAACTGATTAAATTACAAGTCAACTCCTAGGTATTTTTTATTATTATTATTATTATATATGGTCCACGCTGTATGTTATTTCCTTCGATACCTACATCAATTTTTTCTGTCATCCCTGTATTATAAAATATTTGCTCTCCTTTCCATTAATATAATTTATACTCCATACTTAAGTACAGTTAATGAAATGAAATATGTGTCTACATACTTACTTGTGCACAAAAAGATCTAATCCTGCTTACAGGCAGCGGCACTTCCTTCATTTCTGTGATTTTGTACACCGTTTCGATTAATTTATTTTTCACAATTTTCACTATTAAAAAAATAAACTAAATTCCTGTTAATGGCATTTTGTAAAATGATTTATTTTTATTAATTTTGTGACTTTTTTCGCGAAATTTTTTTAGTAAGGCAGCGCACTCCAGCCTTGTACTGTCAAGGCAAACTAAATGTATACTGTTGAAAACGTGAATCTCTCAACCAACTAACCGATTCTTAATCTTAATTTGTTCGGTCTCTTTATTTCAACATTTGTCAGTTATGGAACCTTCTATTTACATTTAAAATATTTACGGATGCAGCGCACAATTCATAAATCGCTCGTTTCATTAGATATCAATTAAATATATTTTCGATATTTAAATTATGGCATTTTAACGACTTATTTATTTACTCTTAGTAGCAGCTTGGTAAGTAGGTATACTACTTACTGTGTACAGTCGGTGATAGCAATTAACTGACCCCCCTAAAAATTACTCGATTTTACACCCTATGCTCATAACATTAAACGTTATTCAATATGGTATGAGTTTATCAGACTAACACTACTCGATGAACAGAAACAATAAATAATTTTGATACGCAAACTTGAGCTTTAAGGGGTTGGTATTAGGTCATTTATTTATAACTTTTTACCTTTTTTAATAAGTGGGTAGTTAGACGTCAATATGCGTATTCAACAAAAACTGCTATAGATATGACATTAGGAATATGGGGTAGAAGAATAAATTGAACAAGATATTCTATGCACAAATAGCAGTGAATACGCGTGAACATTTTACCTTGCCTTACTAAATTGTAAAGATCCACGCTTTTTTTCCTTTTTATTAATTGTTATCAGTTTTGATAGTTTAATCGTCATGTCCAAGTTGAGTTGAGTGATTATTTAAAATACAAAATAATCTATTTGCATGAGAAGAATGTTGGTATTAAAGCGATTGCTACGAAACTTAATATAGCGGTAAGTGTATTATTTTTATGCTTCATTTATAATTATACTTTTTCCTTAATTCGTTAGTCTGCTTAAAAGCCGGTGAATGTAGAATAATAGACAATTAACTGTGTTTCATTATGAGCCTAATTTGAGATCATTTATAGGTCTAATTTGATTTATATAATCTAATTTGATAAACGTATTTTTTCAAACTTAATCGATAAATTATGTTTACCTATTCGTTACTAAAATTATGCTTATTGTGTTGTTTCAGAGAAATACAGTCAGATTGTCGCTAAGACGTTTTGAAAAGGCAGGGAATATTCAAAAAGATTGTCCTGGACCAAAACCTACTATGTTACATACTCCTGTGTCAGAACGTCATCAAGCAATTGTTAGAAGGCATACTGAACACCCATTTTTGCCTACTCATTCAACTGCAAGTGGAAGTGATCGTTGTTGGAATATGGTGCGCGGTATGCGGGACCGCTTGCAACAAGCAATAGAAAAAATGGTGCTCCACTTCGCTATTAAAAGCATGAATAACTTGAGTAACCAGTGTTGGTCACAAACAATACTAACGTATGTCAGTGTGTGTGTTAAATTAACTATTGTTATAATTTGTAACGAAGTATTTCGAATACCTAGTTTTTTGTCAAAACCTAATTTTATGACTAAAATAACTATTCATAAAACAAATTGATATATAGTAGACCAGGTAGAACTTCAACGTATAATGCCGTTTTATTTAGTTCAATGATATTTAATGTAGTGATGTTATTGTTATGAAATAGAAATACATACCTATATTTCTAAATATTATAACATGCTGATTCACTACATTAAACTCAGTGCAGTTAACAACGTTATTAGTAAGCAGGTAAATATTATCATCTTCGTGTCGTCATCAATACCATTTATGTTATTCTTATATTTTTTTTTTATAAAATAAAGTCGTTACCACCATTTTGGTTTTTTATTTCTGTTCGTTTTTTTTTTGTTGTTGCTAAAGTTATAATTTATTATTTATAACTTAAAATAAATATACAAAACAGAAACAAACGCGTCAATTACGCCGGTTACGAACTCGCAACCACGATTTGTCAGATCACTACAGTCACCACTAGACCACTCGAATCATATTCAACGTGGTCGAAATTACGTATTATATTACAAGTTAAAATAATATTCAAGAACATACCTACCTTAACACTGCGTATTAAAGATCAAATTCGAATAACTATTTTATTGATCGTAGACGTTGAACCAGTTCCAACGTTGTTCTAGTTCGATCGTTCGTAACAAGCAAAAGGTTCAAATTCGTTTAATTTTTAGGGGGTCAGTTAATTGCTATCACCGACTGTACGTAGAATCAACCAATTCGGAAATAGCGGTTGTTATGTTGTCACTAATATATCTAAATGAGAATGTCTGGATGGATGTTCGTTTCTCGATCACGCCTGAACGTCTGAACGTATCTGGGTGAAATTTAGCACAACGATAGATGAAAGGGTGGACCAGCACGGATTTATCGAGGGAGTATGTTCCCTTGGGCTATCCCAAGGGAATAGCCAACATTCACGCGGGTGAAACCGTGGACAAAAGCGAATTATGTACATATATTTTATGCTATTACGTGCTTCAACATCTTCTTTATGCAAATCAACATTATTTATTACATTTACAATTCATTACAAACTTTTAATTACATGGTAAAGGAGTAAAAGAGAAAGGCGAAGAACTCGTTCGGATACAACACTGGCGACATTGCCACATTGGATTCAATCCAATGTTGATACTTTGACCAAATATATGAAAATCTTTATTATATTCAAAAATCATACTACAGAAGGGATACCTAATTAGGTAAAGCAGTACATGCTTATAATCCATCACCCTCAGTTGTCTGGAAGGGAACGTCCCGGACTTTAAGTCCGTCTTTATGCCTGTGTGCATGAAATCTAAATTAAAAAAAAATACATGTGGCACTCGGGGACTGCCGCGGTAAAGCTATTGCATAGCATTTTTTATCAACTTATGCAATTATATATTTAGTACTCTGCGTCATTGTGATATGGTCTCGATTCGTTCACCTGGGTTACTGGCTCGGTGACGGCGACATAATAGCTCAGTAACGAAGCGACCATTTTAAAAAGGCGGGGCCTAATCGAATGACGTACGGTGTTAGGTTATTTTCGTTACGGAATTTCTGGATTCGGTTGCCACGCTCAAGGCCCGCGATAGAAGCTATGCAATAGCTTAAAAAAAACCAGGAACTATATCTCAAAATGAGTCGCTTTGGAAGTTGTGCTCCATTTCTTGCCCATGAATTGTGTTCGGTCGTGTGCTATGAATAATGTCACTTTGATGTAAAGGTTTGGTCAAGGATATATCGGTACCTTTCTTTCTCAACCACGTTATTTCCTGAAAACTACAACCTGTCTTTAAATCAAGAGTGACTTCTGGGTAAGCGTGCTTCATCTTGAACATCATCGCATCCGTCAGGTGAGTTGGGGTCAAACGCGTGCCTTACAATAGTAAAAAAAAAATAGCAAAGAAAAGCGACTAAGAAACCGAAAATTATTATAGAAAAAGAAAATGATTATCTCGGCCAAGTACGAGCCATATACTCTAATACCTTATCATCAACTCGTTCTAGTTATTTTTTAAGGAGCATTGTCATTTGTCACGACATTAAAAATTGTGGATGCTACCGTAACATTATAAATTGATAGTAACACATGACCCACTTAACAGGCATGTTTTTTTATCTCGTTAAGATGAATTAAAACTAAGTGCTGATTAAAATAAAGGTAATCTTGCTTTTATTAGGTTTTCTTTGCGATAATAAAGCCTTGCAAGCTCTGGTAAAATCCTAAACAAATATAATTTTGTTACTTTGTCAATTCTTTTATTGTATAATATGTGGCTGCCAGACAGTTTAAATGCCATCATCATATTTTTTATCGTCAAGATTAACTGCAGTGACTACAGTCACTACAGATCATCATCATCATTAAACGTTTAGGCGATTAGTTATACGGCAGAACCGAACGCGTCGCCGCGCCCAAAGATGGCGCTTTTCAGTTTTGCCGAACCAATGATCACGTCGATCGCGTTTTCGCGCGATGGTAACTTTTTTTTAGGACGAAGCCTTAAATTAGAATGTTGAAAGAATCCCAGGAGTGACTTTACTGCAGTCGTCTAGTAGTACACTAGAACTCCGGACTCTTTAGTACGGTATATTACATTCTGAAAAGCTAATAATTTGAGTTCAGGAAAAAGAAAGAAGTCGGCTGGAGCTACATCTGGGTTGCTCGCTGGTGTTTGTTGAGTTTTTGGTTAAAAAATCGTTCACAATAATGGCCTTGTGCAAAGGCGCACTTTTATTCTAATTTGGTCTCGTAAAGTCCGCATATCGCTTAACAAGTGTTTTTGATAAAATCGATTCAACGTAAACATAGTAACATTTTCACTGACTCGGAACGCGAAATTCCATTGGCGATGCAAAATTTAAGATAAACTCTTTGTTTGATGTTTTTGTCCAATATTAAATTTGCAATACACACTAGACATGGTATAATTAAAATGCACTGTTTTTAATCTAAATAAAATATGTAGCTCAAACTCCGCGTCAAAATGGAAGGAAAACAGTTGTGCCAATATAACAACGACAAAAAAAAAAGATAAAATAAATTGAATTTGGAACCATAAACAAATCATCCTGGATACCCGATAGTTTTATGGACGGAATTTATGCAATCAATGGATTCGATAATCATCTGAGATACGTAGTGGTGGTCATTAGGCATCTGCCTCGAATTTTGCGGGCAGCGGGGCGGCGCGGGCGGCAGCGGCGCGGCGGCGCGGTAGCGGCAGGATCTTATGTGTAAAATCAAATGGACCGGTTCGAAAACGACACAGAATATGCGTTGCCCGCCCCGATGCCGCGCCGCCACCGCCGCCGCCCCGCTGCCCGCAAAATTCGAGGCAGAGGCCTTAGGAATCAAAGAGGATCCAGGTTGGAATCATTTAGCGAACAGATTATGATGGGATGATACGTGATTTTAGCAGGCAGCACTTATTTTTTCAACCTTGACTGATAACGGAAATAATTAGGTGTTCTATAAAGAATAGAAAAATGGAAGCATTGTGTCTCCGTTTCTAAAAGAATTACAGACCTTTGTATGCCAAGGTACAACATGGCTTTATACTCTAGAGATAATATACCGTAATTTGACGAGATTTTTGTTACAAATAAAAATTGCAATAACTATAGTGCGGAAACGGATAACTATAACAATACACAGAAACGATAAGGAATGAGAAGATTGCTAGAACGTATGAAAGGTTAAATTAAATTTAAATTAACAATAAATTAAACTTAATTGTATGATAGATATTAAATATGTAGGTTTTTCCAATTCTTAGCCTTCAGAAAAATAGCCATTGTAACGAAGGTGAAACAATTTAGGTCGCGTTAGAGAAATCCTTCCTTATTTTCGTGCAGCATCCATACTATAATTTTAGTTTTTGTTAAACTATTACAAATTATTTAAATGCGTACAGTCAGTCTTTACAACTGGCTAAGGGAGCTTGAATAAACACCTCTATGTCATAGGATTTACTTTAGCATAATTATCACTTGGGCAAAGAACTTCAGAAACCGGGGTACCTTCCGTGAGTTAGTAACTCCAGGGCGTTGCGGGCATTCCTTGGGGAGCTGATTTGGATCTGATTTTATTGGTCCCACTCATACGCAAAATACACGCTTGTGCGTGGACTTGTGGTTCTGGAACTATCTGAAACCTGACAAATGCTCATGTCGGAATGTTCCACTACAAATATGTTCTCAGTAACAACACCCACAATGTAGCCACCAAAATACAAAGAAATAAGTTGTGAAGTCAATTTACTTTATGACTGTTAGAGTGAAAGAGTCATAAAATGTTTTATTTCAATACAAAATCGATAGGTTACAGTCAACGGCTAACAGCCGTTCTGTTGAACAATATATTAAACTATGTTTGGATAAAATGATCTTATTTATTCTGTTGGGTGAGATTTTGCAAATATATTTTTATTATAACAAATTTTCAAATCTGAAAGGGTGTGTTGTACTCTAAAATTATTCATTAGAAGACCCAAAAGTCATCATCTGCCTGGGCTTTTTGGGGTCGGTTCCGGTCAAGCCAGATTAAACTGGGTAATATATCGATAACCTCTTGGCAACACTGGTGTCAGATTTTCTGGTTTCTCAGCCCTTAACGACAGGCAAAGATGTTCAAATGACAGCTGGGACCAACGGGTTAAAGAGCTTTTGCTAAGGTATATAATGGATGGTCACCCATCCACGCACTGATCTCGGCTTGCGCAGTTTGACCTCGAAGTACAACTCGTGTGACTTTTATTTTAGCCATAAGCTCCTCTTCTTGTTGTTATCCCTTCTATAACAAAATATGAATGTTTGAAAGAGTATGTTGTGCTCCAAAGTGACTCATTCGAAGACCATCACTATAATTAATTGCGAAGAAACTCGTGCAAATATTTGTTGCTGTTTGGTCATCATTCATACATTCCAAGATTTTTGCCATTTGCTCCTTCCCTCTCAGAGAGAGGCACTTGTCCCAGCTGTGGGATATCTATATGCTGATAATATATCTTTTGTTTCAGTATTAACATCAGCACATTGGACAGAGCAGCATTTGACTTATGTAAGAAACCATCATAACATAAGTATTATTTTTAGTGGATGGGGAATCATACAAAGACTTATTCCAATCTAGGCTTAGCGGAAGTTAGTGTCAGATTCTCACTGGCTAAAACCTATCCGTGTTCTTTTTAATTCCCTTTACGTTCTAGAGTCACGGTAACACTTTTGAACAAAGTCCGTAACGCTGGAAAGCACATCCAGCGCCCGATAGGCTAACCTGCCGATGACCCACAGGAGGTATAACTCCGGATAAGGAAATCTCAAGACATAATGTTTTACCTTTTTTTTCTGGATGGGAAATCATCATGACTTCTCCCGCTCTGGGCGGAGCGGAAGGGAGTGTCAGACTCTTACTGACTAAAACCCACCCGTGATCCTTCTTGTGCCCTGTTGTTCAATGTTTTACCTAAGCCGGGGAGAATGTTTTCATTCACCTTTTGTCAAAATTATGTCTGGTGTAAACAACGAATGTTTATTTTTTCCTTCATGTTAAAGCAAGACTCGAGTAGGTGATTTTTGCACAACACGTGATTCAGCAGCCATAGCAGTAGTAGTAGTCGAACCGTGTGCCGTAGGTATCTTATTTTATGATGTTACAATGAATAGTGTTTCTTGACAGTGACACAAGTTTTCCGTAGAATCATTACTGTTAATGATTTCCTTACATTAGTATACATCTAAAACGTTTTGAGCAACAATGGACGCAGGTTGAAACCGCTTTTAAAAATATCTCTAAAGTGATTTGACGACACATTTTGTAGAAGTTTTTCCCAGTACTTTTCAAAAAGTTAAATAGGTCTTTTTTTACTGTTTGGAATCAACAGATCTTCTGTGTTTTTCCGCAGCCACTCTTTTCTCTTCTATATTTAAAACTCTCTACGTCTTATGGTTAAAATCTGGCGTCATTCCGTGAACGTACCAACGCTGTTTTTTTTTTTTGTAAGTTTTAATAATTACTCATTTGTTTGTCTCAGCCAATAAATTACTGCCAGTTAGCAGCAGTGTGTATCCACGACCATAGCATGGTGTGTGCTGCCACAGAAGATGGCTGCAGTCGGCGAACGTTCCTCGACCAGTGCGACATGTATGAATATAACTGCGATTTTGGTGCACGTACGTATCAATTGTTTTTCTTTTTCTCTTCGAAATTTGTCTCATATGTGATTGGTTTTCCTTCAAAAATGATAGACTTCCATAAAACCTTTCACTTCCCATTTCATCCCTTTATGGCGATTTGGGATTGGAACAGTTTTTTTTTCCTACTAACTACAAAGTATGTAAAGTGGTCTGAAGTAAAAAAAGTTTGGAAACCACTGGTCCAGAGCAAGCGAGTCTGCGTTGTCTGGCAGTGAAACTACAATTTTTATCTATCAGAAAAGTTGGAATATGATTTTAGCTAATGTGCTAATGTGAGTGTTTTATTACTGGTCAACGTGACGTGTATGCTTACACCATTCTTAAAGTTCAAAGTTCGTAGCAGTGTCGTAAGTAGGTCATCTACTATATTAAAATAAATTAAAACGTAGTAATATTATATCGTTTTAGAAAATAGTTCTACAATTTGCAAAAACAAGTGAAATTGTCTTAAAGGCACATAATACCTCCAGTCTGAAATGTCGATGTAGAAAAACAGAACAGAATTAATAAATAATTTCGTGCGTAAGAACAGCAATATAAAACACATGATTCAAACAAATGGTTTAATTATCACCAGGAATTTCAAGATTTATTATTTGTGCGTAATTTATTGCTCATATTTTATAACTTTTGAATTGATTCATTCTGAGGTGCTTATGTTAACAGCTGCTGAACTGAAAATTTACATGAATATTTGAAAAAAAAAATGGAAAATCGTTAGTACTAATATCTTGGAGTAAAACTAAAAATAAAATTCTTTATTAACAGTAATGTTATATCTGTCCTATTTCAGGGTTCAGAAAGCACTCTGCAGCCCAAAGTAACCCTTGTCCGGGAGGACAGCAAGATTTCGGTTGTAACTAATGTCTAAGTGAAGATTTTCTTTTTTACTAAATAAACACCAAAATGTATAAACGTTTGTTTTAGTTTTACTCCAAATATTATTTCTAACGATTGATAAATTGAAATAACATTTGATGAAATACATATGTAGCCAGCAAAATATTTGTTTTAAAAAAAATTACGCTGTCAATTATTCGCATGTATTTTTTTTTATTTTATTAAAATGAACATTCATGTTTTGCTATTGTTTGTAGGGTGATATGACAGAATATATTATATCCTTACAAATATGAATTTTCAGGTTGTCGAGAAACGTATAAACTATTTTGCGTCGGATCAGAGTTGGATGTAAAGAACCCACCCCCGCTCTCTAAACAACAGCCAGCACCTTGCGTTACACCGGACACTATACCTAAGCCATGTATACCGAGTACTATGCCTGCACCATGTGTATCGGGCACTATTCCTAAACCATGTATACCGGAAAATCCATCTATTACATATAACCTTAAACCTGCGCCATCCGTACCGGATGCTTGTCCTACTCCATCTGTAACGGATACTTATGTATCACCATGTGTTACAAAGATATCTTCAATAATTTCTCCCACTGATTCACCAACTAATACATTTACTACTGAAGCACCTACTAAGAAGGTGGAAACGGACTGGAAGAAGAAGAATACATCTGCTCCAGATATTCCAACAACCACTACATCACCTTTTTCCTGTAATACATTTCCGTCTGTTGGGAGTTATTCACCAACCCATCAAATTTTTCAATGGCCTCCTCATCCACCAAATACTTCGCCATATTTGGGGGGCACACGTCCACCAACAACAACGCCAATTGTATCGTGGATATTTTGGCCTCAGAAGACGCAAGAAACGTGGACATTCCCACCACCAAAATCACAGTCTTTTTTACCAACTACAATGTATTCATCCATACTCACCATAACGTCGCCAACAAAACCCCCAAAAATATCGCCATCTTTGCAACCAACCTTGCCATCAACATCGTTGTCAACCAATTCACCTATAACAACGCCAACTATTCCTTGGAAAAAATGGCCTTTGGATACCATAAAAACTTTACCGCTGTCAACATCAGAAGAAACTCAAGAACCAGCAACAATACTGTGGCCACCAGAGCCGAAAAAACAATTGTCAACTTCATCATCAACTTTACCACCACAGCCATGGGAAACCCGGCCTCCAACAATACCGCCAACCATACCGTGGGTATCATGGAATTTAGATACGCCAAAAACGGTGCCACCTCCAGCATTATCTTTACTGCCGATTTCAGAAGAAACCATAGAACCAGTATCAAACCCGTCGTCCCCACCATCAACATCTCGGGCAACCCGTCCACCGACAACTACGCCAACCCAATCGTGGATAATATTACCCGACGAATGGCCAACAGTTAAACATTACCTACAGCCAAAAGCACTGCCGACACCACAGAAAATAATTTTATGGCCACCTGAAACACCAAAAGCGCCCCCAAACGAGCGACACAAAACTCAGACTTTTAATGTACAGACCTTAACAACAAATATAATTTCAGTATTACCTGCAAATTATTTTGATGCTAACTCAGTTACTTTACCGGATTTGGGAGCTTTTTCTATGTCAAATCTGCAAGAACTCTCACACGAATATGTCCAATCGCCAGAACAAATACACGAGTATATTGAATCACCAGAACATACACATGAATATATTGAAACTCCTGAACCGACTCCTGAATACGATCAGTCACCTGAACAAGTAAATGAAAATGTTAAATCCCCTGAACAAATACCTGACGATAATACGTCACCAGAACAGACACATGAAAATGATGAACCACCAGCACAGACACAAGAAGATGATAAATCACCGGAACAGTTATATGATTATGCTAAATCCCCAGAACAGATCTATGAAGATGTTAAATCCCCAGAACAGATCTATGAAGATGTTAAATCACCAGAACAGATAAATGAAGTTGATAAATCACCAGAACAGATCTATGAAGATGTTAAATCACCAGAACAGATAAATGAAGTTGATAAATCACCAGAACAGATCTATGAAGATGTTAAATCACCAGAACAGATGAATGAAGTTGATAAATCACCAGAACAGATAAATGAAGTTGATAAATCACCAGAACAGATAAATGAAGTTGATAAATCACCAGGAGAGATATTTAATTATGCTAAATCCCCAGAACACATCAATGTAGAGGTTAAATCTCCAGAACACATCTATGAAGAGGATAAATCTCCAGAACAGACAAATGAAGGTGATAAATCACCAGAACAGATAAATGATTATACTAAATCCCCACAACAAATCTCTGAAGACATTAAATCCCAAGAACAAATTTACGAAGATATTAAATCACCCGAACAGATCTATGAATATACTCGGTCACCAGAACAGTTACCTGAAATGGTTTTTTCACAAGAACCAATATCTGAATATGTTCCATCACCTGAACCGACTTTTGAATATTATCAGTCACCAGTACCTGTGTACAGTTATTCACCTAACCCACAACCTACCTATTCATTAATCTCGCAACCGGTGCATTCACCCAATTCGGTACCCCTGGTATATAGATATCCGCCCACCCCGCAGCAGATATATACTTATCAACCCAACCAGCAACCAACACCAGGACCTTTTCGTCCACCAGGAACGAGACCTCAATATGTTCAATATCAAGAGTCATCGGACCAAACCAATGAATATTACTATGAACATCCACATTACAGCTCTGGAGTATGTTCAAGTTGTGAAGTCATAGAATCAGAGGAATGCGACATTTGTAGTTTGAGATTGATGAAAAGGAATAAAAGTACAACGAAAAAAAAGTTATCACCAAAATATTTAAAATCTTTGAAAAAATCCGTTGTCCCACTTATAAATCTCCGAAATCCCGATGTTGCAAAATTTCCTATAGTTACTCCTGGACCGTGTTGTGATAGACCAATTACTTGGTTAACTAGAGAAGGAATACGGCTAATTACTACCGTACCGTCTATTTCAAAACCTAAAAACGAGCCGACTGAACCAAGAAAAGTGGAAGAACGTAAGCATATTTTTGAGCTTGTAATTTGTTAGGCCTATTTTACGTATTTAGGTGCAAAATTTCATAGTTATCGTGCCGTGCCTCTGCAATGGCGAGAGCTATAACACAAAAGACAGCTTCTAAGAGTTGCTTAAAAGCGTATCTAGCTGCCAAATGATATTTTAAAAGTGCACGACAAAATTTAAAAATATAAATTTATAATTATATTTACATATCTGCTATGCCAGGGTCACGGTTACGAACTTCTATTATTAGGTCTTTCCTAATGAAGTTGCTGTTTCGTCAACAATATTTATGTTCTATAATGATTTGGGTCTTTTAGGGATAAGCTAAATGTAGTGTCAGTGTGTAAGTTACTTTGACTATTTCAAACTATCTTTGACCTTCGTATTGATAAGTCACTAATTTCTCGATGAGCACCAGAAAGCCATTGTTTCATTTCACTCTGTAAATTTTACTTGTACGGGTAACCTATTTTATTTGTTGTTTTTATGATTTGTGTTTATTATCTTTTCTAAAACCATGATCTCTTATTCGTAGGAGCTTCCGTATCGTTACACTTTACTATACGTACGTACAGTTCAATACTAACAATGATGCGTTTATTTCATTCATTTTCATGATCACTGACGAGGATTTTTGGATATAAAAAAAAGAATTGTAGATCTGAAAATGGAACAACGTGGTTATAATTAATTCGAAAACAAAATCAAATAACGGCAACTTCATAGGTAACGACAATTCATAAGTAATCTATAAGTACTAATATTATAAAGAGGTAATGTTTGTGACGTTGTAAGGGGTAATTTCTTGATCTACAGAACCAATTTTCAAAATGACTTCGCCAATAGAAAGCTACGTTATTGTAGAGTGTCATACGCTATATTTTATCTCCGTATTGCTACGAGAACGGGAACAACGCGGGTGAAACCGCGGGGCGCTGCTAGTATTTCATAAAAAGGCTTTTGATAGCATGCAATTACTACAAATGCAGAACATGAGTTGCTTGGCTGTAAAAAAACCTTACTAACTTTTCTGTAGATACAAAAGGTGACCGTGAAGCTAAAACCTATAGCATCAGTTTCATTCTGTTTTTACATACTCGAAAGAGTTTCCGAGCCGATAGCATTTTATAAACACTATTTTCAATAAATTATCAGGTGCGTGTAGCGACACGCACCTGATCTAAATTACAAAAAACAAAATTTAAACAAGGAATTTTAAATTGAGTTTTAATGAATATGCTGATGTTAAATAACTGATATTATTAGTTTGTTTAACCTAGATGTTAACATAACTAGGTACTTACTTAAATAAGAGGTTTTTGGGAAATACCTCTTAATTTATTTTCTAGCTATCTACTTTGGGCTGATGATAACAAAAAAAAAAAAAAACAATAATTCACTTGCAA
Source organism: Hecatera dysodea (assembly GCA_905332915.2). NCBI lineage: Eukaryota > Metazoa > Arthropoda > Insecta > Lepidoptera > Noctuidae > Hecatera > Hecatera dysodea. Next base: position 10,528,182 of record HG995309.1, on the reverse strand, counting down.
CTTCACGACGCTCAAGTATCGATAATAGACAAAGAAACTTACTCAAAATTTGCACAAATACTTGACATTACTTTCTGAAAGATAATTTGCTTACACATATTCAAATAAGCAGTTCTTTTGTACTAAAATTGTAATGTTGTCTCTTACTTAATGTATAATAATAAAAAATATTTTTTCATATAAAACAGCTTCTACTCCAACTACGCAAGTATCTGACGCACCAACTAAAATAACTGAAGAAACTAATCCACCAACAACAGAATCTACTGAGTTAGAAACAACGACAACACCAAAAGAGACTAGCACTACTCCTAAGGGACGTGAAACTACAACAATAAAGATAGATTTTAATTTAAAGGATCCGATAATAACTTCGACAGGTACAGATTTAATAACCAGTACTAATAAGCCAGAAACATTAAAACAGCCAAGATATACTGACAACGCTTGGTACCCAACGATATGTCAAGATGAGAGATGTGAAAGACCTCTTACGTGGATCACCACGACGACGAATAGAAACCGCAAAAGATTTCCTGGCTATCATGAATAATGTATGTACGAATTATGTTAATATACTGATTTCAAATATTGCTTTGTGTATTATTTAGAGCCCAGATAAATATATTATTTTTGAGAAACCAAATTGTTAAAGCCTCACACTAAAGTGTTCTGAGCGTTACAGATCACTACCGTAAGTGGGTAAACAATTAATTAACATTACATTATGTTTCAGGTTTCACACTTATATGTTGCGGAGATGGAGAATTACCAACATTCGCACCAACACTCCCAGATTACAATACAGTCCCCATTGATACAGCAAAGTCAGACTATCTAGAAAATGACAGTGAAATAAATTTACAAGAGAAAAACACAGAAAAGTGCTTTCCATATGACCTGCCACCTTGCGACAGACCTACCTCATGGTTAACAACAGTACAAGAAATAACGAAGTTTATTAGACCAGAAGAACCAACATATTCAGAAATAACGGAAACTATTGTTGAAACAAGTACATCGCCTCCTACAGCTTCTTCATCAATACAAACTGAACCTTTTATTGTGACTGAGTCTTCAACTTCAATTGAAACGTCAACTTTTACTGAGTCATCGACTTCTACTGAGCCCTCAACTTCTACTGAGCCGTCAACTTCTACTGAGCTGTCGACATCTACTGAACCCTCGACTTCTATTGTGCCATCGACTTCTTCTGAGACATCGACTTCTACTGAGTCATCGACTTCTATACAACCGCCAACAAAAAGTACAAAACGTATTCAATTGAAAGAACTTGAAGATAGACCTAAAACACCCACCTCTACTCCCAGTCCTCCTGAAACCACACCGCCAACAACAACGACTACCACTGAAAGAGTAACTACAGTTAAGACTACAGAAACAAGTTCTACAAAAGCATACTCGTGGTGGTACCCAATATTACCGTGCAATAATATAAGATGTGAGAGACCTGTGACGTGGATCACAACGACGAAGAAACGAAGACGTTATTATGGATATCGACATTAATGCAAGTGATTATTTTATATTGATTAAATCTGTAAACGAAATAACTCTTTTTTTAATTTCGTAATATTTATGTAGAGATTGGGTGGGTGGATGAAAACATTGTATCTTTATAGCCCATTTTTTTATCTCAATACGAAATCGCCATAATTATGATTTCTCCCGCTCTGGGCGGAGCGGAAGGGAGTGTCAGACTCTTACTAACTAAAACCCACCCGTGATCCTTCTGGTGCCCCTTTACGTTCCAGGGCCGTGGTGATTCTTTCGAACAAATTCCTGTACCCTAGCAGGTATTGGCCCTATGGGGACCCGTCTTCGTTGCTGAAATCTCTTTGAGGCGCGCGTGGAACACGACGCGGCTTCGCCCCGGGCCTGGTTGCTAACGGACGGCGAGCCACCCATAGCTCGCCATCCGCAAGCCTTTCCAGGGCTGCAAAGATACCGCAGTAGGCGCACTGCGGTATCTTTGGTCTGGAGAGTTTCATTTATAAATGCGTACGACGACGTGCATTATATATTCCTTCGAACTACATATATCTGATTATTTAACATTCGTTTTTTTTGTAAAAAGAGTAACCCAAAAAATATTCTAGATAAAAAAGATTTGTTTACAACTTTGACATACTTCTAGAGCTGGCGCTAGCCTTTCATTTATTTGCTATAGGAAAACTTTTCTTGTTTTGTTTATTTTTCGTCCGGATTTGCAACTTGCACATTTGTAACTTGTATTTTGTATGTTTCGGCAGGCGCCTATTGTCGCTTAACAGTATAAAACTATTTCATTATGTGCTGTTTTATCTTCTCAGTCTGGTGTGGTGTATTAGTCTATGTACAACATTAAAATGAAGATAATGGGACATGGAATATTATACAACGAGTGAATTGGGCCTATGTACTTTTTTAAGTAGGTATTAGATTAATCATGAAAAGAGAAAAAACACAACAAATGTAGGTAATGAAAACAATTTATTTTTATAATAAAGCAACAATATTTACAAGTCTATTCATACTTTAATCACGATCAGTCTCGCTCTGAGGTTCACATGATTCTAATTAAATAATATTTTATTTCAAGATTTTAATCATAATGGCAAGTTTTAAGTATTATTACATCTGTACCGAATCCCAAAAATGTGTGTTGAATATTCAAATACAAATTATTAATAATACTATCTATGTACAAATAACATAACAACATTTAAATGCCTTTATTTCGGAATTTTTAGAAAGCTAGCTTAGATAAATAAATACAAAAAAATATAATTTGTACAAATTACCCTAATACTGTATGAACTACTTCTTAAAAATAGTTTTCAGACGAAACAACATACACTTAAACATAAACTTATATTAATTTTCTATATAAGATTAACTATTTAATATTAACTACGTATACTTCGATGATTTCTTTCGTTCCACCTACTGCTATACACAGAACTTGCAGTTGTGTGCTATTTTAATACCTGTATTACTTTTTACGTATAAAACGACACCAAAATTAGACCTAATTCACTAACTAAGCAGTTAAATAAACAGAATTGTAGTCACAAGAACCACTAACACAAAACATCTGTTTAACAAAACTACACAGATGCTAGTAGAGAAAGTAATATACGGAATATTCAAATTAACACTAAGTACCATAATTATATCGATCTTCGGTTAAATTATTTAAAACTGATTTACCTCGATTGTTCAATTTATTGATTTGACTAGCATCGGCTTGTTGGCATCACCGTTCATGAGCTTCTTTTTCCTAAAAGCGTTTATAACGAAATCATCAGCGAAGATCTTTCTATCACTTTTGTAGTACGATTCAATTTCAGCAAGAGTTTTTTTCTCAGTTTCTGGTAGGAATAGGTAGAGATACACTGTTCCTATGAAGCCGAAAATGGCGTATAAGCCAAAGGTTCCACTGAGGTGGAAGGCATATTCTATGTTGTAGTTTGTTTTGGCTGCTGCAAAGTAGATGATGTAGCTCGAAGCCGCTGCTAAAGCTGTGGCGATGCCGCGGCTCCTGAAAACAATGAATATGAACTTAACCATAAAGAAAAACCACTTTATAGATTTAAATCTGAGACATTAGAAAAAGAAAAACGTTACAAATTCTGTAAAGGTTATCTAAAGCAATTTTTACAATAAAAATAAAGTCTGTACAATTTAAGTTGAATGCAGCTATAATATTAATTATAGCTGGATTCAACTTAAATTGATCATGTTCTACCGGAACCGATTGCGATTCACGGTGCCGTTCTCGAAGTTGTTTAAAAATACCTAACCTCGTAATAATATTAATAACCTCGGGCAGACATTGCAGTTAGGTAGAAACAACTTTGAGGGCGAGGTGAATAGAAGAATTCAGTTAAGTTGGGCAGCATTTGGGAAGCTACGTCGAGTCTTTACATCGTCGATCCCACAGTGCCTAAAGACGAAAGTCTTTAATCAGTGCGTCCTACCCGTCATGGCATACGGAGCCGAAACATGGGACACTGACGGCTCGTATGGTCCACAAGCTCAAAGTCGCTCAGCGGGCTATGGAAAGGGCTATGCTCGGTGTGTCTCTGAGGAATCGCATCAGAAATGAGGTGATCCGTCAGAGAAGCAAGGTCATCGATATAGCCCACCGGATTAGTCGTAGAACCGACAACCATTGGGGTAAACGAGTTCTAGAGTGGAGACCGTGTCTCGGCAAACGTAGTGTAGGACGTCCTCAGGCACGGTGGAGTGACGATTCGCGCAGGACGGCTGGCAGAAACTGGATGCGAGAAGCCGAAAATAGATCTAAGTGGCGTGCAATTGGAGAGGTCTATGTCCAGCAGTGGACTGCAACAGGCGGTTGATGATGATGATTGATGATAATATTAATTGTTAACTTTCCCCAAAACCTGGAATAAAAAGGATTATTGCCCCAGACGTTCCACACGTACTTGTCTCACGATGTATATTATCATCTAGGCTCTTTACATAGACCAGTAGATAGACTGTGTCAGAGGTTGAGACATGACTAATTCTATAAGGGTTCGGTTTATTAGTAGGTTCGGTCATACAGATAAATCCTAAGAAAAAGAAAAAAGCGGTACATAAAACGCCAAAACTTACTTGAAAGGAAAAACTTCAGACAGCAACACCCAAGGTATCCCCAAAGCATTGAAGCAGATCAGCATGAGGAACAAGACCAAAGGCAAGATCTCTTTCTTATCAGTGAAGGTTTCAGTCTCGTAGGAGAAGACGGTGGAAGGAAGGTTGGTTCTAGCGTAGACACTGATAGCGATGCTGCAGCAGGCGGTGCCCAGCATGGAACCGATGACCAGCTTCCTCTTGCCGATGGTTTTGACAATGATGGCTGACAACATACTCATTACTATGAAGAGGGCGCCTATTGCGACCTGGAATTAGAGAAGAGATAAATATAGTTAAAGTTTTACGGGATACCTTCTATGAATGGAAAATCATCAAGTAACTCCTTTCCTTCTGTCCGGAGCAAGAGGCTATGGATCACCTAAATTATTATTTTTTTTTTTGTTAATTGAGACTAGTTTTATATGCATTCAAAGCATATTATGTACCATCTGTGGCTCATGTAAGATATCATTTTATTTAACCACTCCATACGTTACAGATCTATGATGTAATATTATAAATGCGAATGGTGACTTTAATTTACAGATTTATTGTTCTCGCTAGCAAGAAAGCTAAGAACTTATTATAATATTACAAAGATACCAAGTCCAAAACTATAGTCTAGTGACTATAATGTCACATTGTTTTACAGAAAAGCACCACATGTGACATTGTTCAATTTTTAGGCTTTCAAGTCTAAATCGCCGAAGACATTTTTTGATGAATTGTGGTTCAAGAGACGAAAATATGCTCATTTAGCGCGAGCATAAGCTATACCCTCTACTCGGCTTCGAGAATCTTCTACAAATTGTTAACATAGTAAAATTAAATATGTAGATTGATTTTGATAAAAAATTGACTGTAAAATCTTCTCCCAGCTCACATAAAGGCAATGCTTGTGCAGTCCTTAATTCCCAATTTATTTTTTTGAGCTGCCCACAGTATCTTCGCTCTACCAATAATCGTATTTAACGATGTCCCTCACACCGTTCTGGGTTCATCCACTCCTCTTTCTTTAACCAGGCGATGTTCCTTTAGAATGCGCTCGCTCTTCACATCAGGATGGCAACCAGTCGGTAGTCTATTATTAAGATGGCACATTCGCAAGGAGATGGTAGAATCATCACAGCGTTCATTCGTTGGATTCGTTTTTCTCAATGCCTTTGCTAATTTTATTTGTATGTTCGTATCTATTATTTATGATTGTATTTTTCCCACTCCGTTTATATTTCTTTTAAGTTGCACCTGCCATGTTGTCTCTGCACTACCCTAAGGTCGACTGGTAGAATATGCCTATGGCATTAAGTCCGCCTTTGTACAGTTTTTTTATTTTTACTAGTGCATAAAGTTATAAAAAATAAAAGTTAAACAGGTGAATGTGAAATGTCCTAGTTATAAATCAGCTCCATTTTTTTCCTTTAATAAAAAATATAGAGAACATTTATAAAATTGTTATAATATGTCCTCGAATTAACTGTTAAGATGTTTAGATATTTACTCAGAAATGCATTCTTTAAATGTTAATGTGCCTTAATTCCGGTATTTCGTAAATAACAAGTTCTTTAAGGTTAACCACATTTCATCTCGACTGTTTAATTATACAAACAAGTGCATAATTTCATATTGTTATAGATGGAATCTACCTACGTAACATGCTCTATGAATTACAAATCACTGATTTACCAAATGGAGATGTCAGGTATCGTTTAATTTTCTAAATACGAATAATAACAGGTCTACATCTCAACGTGTAAATTAGAAGATAGAATGAATAACGTTTTTGTTAGAATGGATTGGATTTTTATAAGTTCACATACGTTTTGGAGCAGTGGTGGCTGAGTGGTAACGGCATCGACTTACGAATTGTAGATCGCGGGTTCAAACCCAGCCAGGCACATTACTTAGTGTAATTAATTTCATCACCACTGCTCTCAAAACGGTGAAGGAAAACATTGTGAGGAAACCGGCATGTCCTAGAACCAAAAAATCGAAGACATAATGCGACATTCACCACCCCGCACTAGGCCCGCGTGGGTGTACGTTACCCCAACAAGAAAGTATCTCCTAGAGTTATATGAGTAGAACGTATAGTTGGTGCCTTATCTGCTGTAAATGTGCCCCCACATAAAAAATGTGTGCCCCCTGTCGTTTTGAAAAAAAACCGGAAAAACGATTTTTGCTAGGGTAACGTTTTTCTAGCAGGAAAATTCTAAACGAATGATCGGAGAGACAAAAATTGTGCATGGCCAGAGAGCACACATGTGTGCCAAAATGTGCCCCAAAAAATAAAATCTGTGCCCCTTCAGATTTTCGAGATATTGCATTTCCTGCTGGAGTAACGTTTAAACCATTGCATGTGCCCCTGTAGAATAAACATACACGAGTAGCTCTTAATATGTGCCCCTTGTGCCCCCAATTAGATTTAAGAAAATATTTATAGTTTTCAAGTTATCGCGGTTTTATGAAAACCCGAAAAAACATCGCAGCGCCTAAATGAGACAAGGCATAAGTTTGCTGAAAACTGTATTTGGTCCTTCTTGACGCTAATAATAACCACACAAAGTTTCAAAGCTGTTCATGCATGCGTTTTTGAAAAAAGTCAAAACGATGGTGTCGTAATTTTGACGGCAAAATACAAGGAACTGGCTCAATTCCAGATGTGTAGGTGTAAACCAAAATCGTGTGCCTTTAGTCAGAAATATATGGTGAAAATATTGAGCTTGGAATGTTTCGCATTAAGTAAATATAAACAAAAAACCAAAATATGTAAGTAACGGCTGCTTATCCGACCAAATTCCAATGACTAATAAAAAGCGACTGATTCATACATATCGATGACCTTCTTTATTGGACGTATTATACCTAAGCTGTTGTCCGTACAGTCGCCATCAAAAGTTTTGGGGGCTAATTAAAAATATATTAAATGCACCCTGTGACTATATAAATGAAACAGCTTGTTGATTTGGAATTTTTTTTTAAATTTTAATTCTTAAAAATTACTTAATAATTATTGAATCAAATCACAGATCAAATTTCCTACCTATAAATATTAGAAATTATTTGTATGTTGTGTAGTTATTATTATTTAAATCACAGATCAGTTTTTCATCTAAGTCTAACATATAATTAGTAAATTCGCAGTGACGGATTAACCCTTAATCAAATTAAGCAATTGCCTAGGGCATCAGGTCTGGGGGGGCACCAGTATAAAATAAATCCGTCTTCAGGGCATTAATTCTCACTCTCACGTCATCAAAAACAGTTTCTAGGCCTAATTTTAAAATACGTGTGTTTTAGTTGACATAGAGTCCGACCAAGAGTCATACACCCACTCCGCTCTCACTTGCCCACTCGCTGCCCGATAGTGCATTCGGCAATTCGAATGCAACGAAATTGAAATATAGAAAGAATCACAAACCACTACTACCCCGCGGGCCCCCCGCTTGGCGCCCGCACAAATCTGTGTCAAACAAATGTTTTGTTTTTAACCGACTTCCAAAAAAGGAGTAGGAGACCGTTCCAAACCTAACAATTTAATTACAAATAGTCTATAACCTCACTAAGCAGCGCGGTCCCCCAACGCGACGGTTTTTTTTAGAATTATTAATACATATTTAGGTTACTTTAAGATTGAGCTTTTTTATTATTTTTTACCTTTTAAAGGGGGCTAAGTTTTTTGTGTAGGTGGTTTTTTAAATGTTTAATTTTTATTTTTATTTTATATTTACATACTTATAAGAACACTCTCGATTAAGTCATCTTCAATATTCTCTTTCAGTGCGCTTTCATTTGAAACCCCACTCGTGTATATTTGCAGACATTCAGTTATTCTTCCCCGCTTTCACCCACTTTTTATCACACACAATTTTTATCAAAAATATCTAATAACACTCGCCCGTAACTCACCTTTCATACAAAAAAAAACTAAATTCAAATCGCTTCATCCGTTCGCGAGCCACGGACCCACAGACAGACAGACAGACACGTCAAACTTATATGACCCCTCTTTTTACGTCGGGCGTTAAAAAAGTAAAGAAAAATAACTTTAGTTACGGAACTCGGTATTTTGGGTTGCTTTTTCGTTTTTTGGATACCGACTTCCGAAATTAAAGTCAGTTGTATTTTTTTGTAAAAAGTTTTTTTTTTTCGCTTTTTGAAGTTTCACCGAGTTTCTTCAACCATTTTTCAGTTGAAATAATATTATAGGATATAAAGCGATTTAAAGTTTTTTAATTGGGGTTCTCCCTTATATTCATATCATTTTGCTACTAACTAAAAAGTTGTAAAAAAATACTTATTATTATTATTAAAACAAAAAACCCGACTGCTTAAAATTAATGAACTGAAAAGGAAAAAAATAAGTTAAAATTGCAAGTTAAATCTAAAACAACTTAAAATTGCAAGTTAAATCTAATGTTTTTCGGCGGTAAAGGTTAAAGACCAATTCTAGTTGATAAACGGATAGGGGGGCCCACAGCCGTGTATTGCTTAGGGCATCAACTAGGCTTAATCAAGCATAAGCAATCATAAGTATAATATTGTGTAAAAAAATATTAAATTTGAAATCACAGATAAATAATTTTCCTACGAGTAATTTGCTTATACATAGATTCAGATAAAGTGTGTTAGTATAGTAAACCGCATAAAGATGTAACTGTAAACATCGAATGTGCAAAAATTATCTGATGGTATTTGGCTATAAATAAAAGTAAGCACAATCAGCCTTTTAACGTTCCTACTGCTGGGACACAGGCCTCCTCTCTAGGAGAGGGAATGGGCCGTAATCCACCACGCGGGCCCAGTGCGGGTTTGTGAATGTCACATGTCTTCGAATTTTAGGTTTTAGGACATGCCGGTTTCCTCACGATGTTTTCCTTCACTGTTTTGAGAGCAGTGGTGATGAATTTAATCACACAAAGTAATGCGCCTGGCTGGGTTTGAACCCGCACCTACAATTCGTAATTCGGGGCCGTTACCACTCGGCCACCACTGCTCTAAATAAACATATTTATCCCATATACGTAACAACATTATCACCTGACTGTGGAATGACACTTATATATCTAAAACGCCATCAAATCAAAATTATGTGACACTACATAATCAGCTTTAATATAATTGTTGGTTAATAATTATAAAAATACCTCATAGGTACGTAATACGACATACAAAATGGAAACACGTTGTTGCAACACAGATCATTGTGCGGTTGACTATAGGTATACACTAAATACAACTCTCAAAACTGTAGTTAGCAACATTTATTTGGTTAAGGTGAATGATCCAACCCGCCCGCGAAATTCAAATTTTCTTACGTTTTTTGCACGCCATTGCTAGGTTGTATGTTGATTAAAATATTATTAAGAAGTATAATTATCAAAATTTTGTGTTGATGATTTTGATGATTATACTTCTTAATAATATTTCAAGTTCATAAAGGTGTAGGAATGACTTTTCCTGTTTTGTTTTTTTGTTCCTACGCCAAAAAATAATTTCCACATCAACAGGCTGTTTCATTAATATAGTCTAAAGGTGCATTTAATATATTTTTTAATTAGCCCCCAAAACTTTTGAATGCGACTGTACGTAAAACATAGGTATAATACGTCCAATAAAGAAGGTCATCGATATGTATGAATCAGTCGCTTTTTAGTAGTCATTGGAATTTGGTCGGTTACCAGCCGTTATTTACATGTTTTGGTTTTTTGTTTATATTTACTTAATGCGAAACATTCCAAGCTCAATATTTTCACCATATATTTTTGACTAAAGGCACACGATTTTGGTTTACACCTACACATCTGGCATTGAGCCAGTTCCTTGTATTTTGCCGCCAAAGTTACGACACCATCGTTTTGACTTTTTTCAAAAACGCATGCATGAACAGTTTTGAAACTTTGTGTGGTTATTATTAGCGTCAAGAAGGACCAAATACAGTTTTCAGCAAACTTATGCCTTGTCTCATTTAGGCGCTGCGATGTTTTTTCGGGTTTTCATAAAACCGCGATAACTTGAAAACTATAAATATTTTCTTAAATCTAATTGGGGGCACAAGGGGCACATATTAAGAGCTACTCGTGTATGTTTATTCTACAGGGGCACATGCAATGGTTTAAACATTATACGATTCATCAAAACGTTACTCCAGCAGGAAATGCAATATCTCGAAAATCTGAAGGGGCACAGATTTTATTGTTTGGGGCACATTTTGGCACACATGTGTGCTCTCTGGCCATGCACAATTTTTGTCTCTCCGATCATTCGTTTAGAATTTTCCTGCTAGAAAAACGTTACCCTAGCAAGAATCGTTTTTCCGGTTTTTTTTCAAAACGACAGGGGGCACACATTTTTTATGTGGGGGCACATTTACAGCAGATAAGGCACCAACAATACGTTCTACTCATATAACTCTAGGAGATACTTTCTTGTTGGGGTAACGTACACCCCGCGTGGTGGATTACGGCCCATTTTCTCTCATAGAGAGGAGGTCTGTGTCCCAGCAGTGGGAACATTAAAAGGCTGATTATGCTTAGTTCACATACCTAATGGTAAACAGCTTATAAACTAAACTCCACTAGACTGTTGTACTGGCTTTACTGTGTATAGTAACTACATAATATATGTACTGTAATATATGTGCAATACACACATAAGCATTTTACAACTGGACATCTGAACTCTACAAACGTTTAAGATAATGCGATACACAGAAGTCACAAGTTAAAAGGCAATGTAGTCTTTTGGCAAACAATTTGACATTTTTACGGCAGATTAAACAACAAAATAATATCAAATACTTACAACTATCGCCTTCGGGTCGTACTTCATTCCTAAGGCCTTGCACACATTCACCATGTTCGGTCTCACTGGCAACGCCCCACTCATTGTGTGGAAGAAGAAATACGCTAACACCAACAAAAATGGCTTCACTGTCTCCTTCACGAAGAACACGTGTTTTATATTCAACATTATCCTTTTAATTGAATTTTTAATATGATGTTCGCAAGGCTCCACGACTTTCCCTTCTTGAGCACATAACACACATCGGTTTAATTTTTCGTAGTATTGGAGAAGTTCATCAAATTCCTCTTTCACGTCTTCAGGTTTCGCCCAGCCTCGAAGACGGCAGAGCGAGCTGAGAGCTTCCTTTTGACGACCCTTCGAAAGCAACCATATTGGTGTTTCAGGGACCTGAAATTAATTAGCAGATTTTTAGGGATAAGGACGCAATAAAATAATATGGTTGTTGATAGATAAGTTAATATAGAATCGTGACCATGATATGTCCCTCGACAACCGTGCTGACCACAAGTTGGTTAATAAGAATACTTAGGTTAACTGGTTCACTTAAACGTAGGTTTTTATAAAAACAAGCAAACGTCTCTTAAAGATGTTCATGCTCAAAAGAAGATATAATAAAACCTATAAAACGTATGGTAACTTTTCAATTTACTAAAAGTACCTAGTGAAGGCTTCTAATTGTAACTTCTGTGAATAAGAGGGTATAATCGTATTCATTCGTAAAGATGCCAATTATTTCGATGAACCAAGGATGAACCTTGTAAAAAATTTAACCATTCATGTATATCTTATCAAATTGCGTGTAACGGCCTGTTTGCAATGAAACACTGGGATCTATTGTTTTTGACACACATAATTAAATCATTATCATCAAGATATGAGGCGAAACAACGTTTTAGTGTCAATAAAGAATCATTACGTACATATTGATACCACAAGTTTAGAGGTTTGTGTATGTTGTGTATATAAGTAAAATAAAAATAAAAACTTATAGAAGATTCTTGCAAATTCTTCCAGTGATCTACGCTTTTGGAACGTGCTAGATGAATAGCTTCATTTTATTACTGACCAACCTGGACAATTCAAAAATGTCTGTAAAATATTTATTTGAAAAAAATAAAATGGATTTTGAATCTTTGAGTAGATTATGATTATGATCATGATTACAAAAAAATACAACCCACTTTTAAACAAAACGACACAAAAGTACAACCCACTTCTAAACAAAACGACACAAAAAGTAGGTACTTTTGGTTGTGTCTTCCTTTTTTCAACACCAACATCTGAAATTAAAGTTATTTTATACTTTTTGTGTTATTTTGTTTAGAAGTCAGTTGTATTTTTTGTAATAAGTTTTTTGTTCACCTTTTGTGCTGATACCAATAGGTACGGTAACAATTAACATATAGGTAATAGCAATCATGAAAAATGTGACATATAGGTAATAGCAATCATGAAGTTGCGCGGGTCAGCGTATTATAAAATGAAAGCAGCAAAATACACAAACATTCTGTTCTGGTTTTTACTTTAAAGCTCTGAACTACTTAAACATTAAAACCTAGTTGATATCAAGTAAGATAAGATACTAAAGATCGAGCTATATTCAGCTAAAATTGGAAAAAAAGAAATGAAAAAATGGAATGGATGGAATGATTTTGAACCTCGCGAAGATGCGGAAATAATGTTCAGACAGATAACTCGGAACAGCCTCCGTACCATTTGACCGATATAATTATATTAGTTAACTGACGGCAGCTTCGGTCAAGGTTGGAATGGAGCTTGAAGGCAATCTTATTTATTTATAGATAGGAAACTGATATCATAAATCATCTCGATTATGATTTGTTTTGATATACTTGATGATTTGTCGTTTTTAAATTGTTTTGATATTGCTAAAAATGGATAGAGGGAAGCCCAATCAAGGTCGTTGGTATATGTTTAAAATCATTTTCTTATGGAAATGACCCTAATTACATACATACGTGTAACTAACATTAAATTTTTTCATACTAAATTACTTAAGCAAATTGCTTTAGCAAACTTAAAATATCCTTGCCATTTCTTCTACAAAATATTGATACATTATGCCCGTTATAAATACTAACAGAAACGTTAATTCACAAGTCGTCGAACATAACAAAAAAAATATATCGAGGAATTTGAATGAATAGAAAAAATTGACGAATGAAGAATAGGTACGTCAATGAACAACTGCGTACGGTATATCAATGGACTCAATTGAACTGTAGGCAAGCAATTATATTTATCTATCGATCTAATCAATCACTCACAAGCTTCACAAGCACGACAGAGAAACATTGTGCAGTGAAAAAATTAAGTAGGTAGCATCATGTACTCGCGCACCCACATGACACGTATGGTGTACATACGAAACTTGTTTAACTTTAAAGAGTTAATTAAAGATTTCGTCGTACCTTAGTGAAACGCTCCGGCCAGAGTGGAAAGAGTCATTTGATGACTATCCATCTTTAAAAAATGCACTTTTGTGGACGAGAAATCATCAAAATGGCTCATACTGCTCTGGGCAGAAAGGGAAGCAGTATGGTTACCGGCACGTAAGTTGGCAAAGATTTTCGTAGTGGGGGAAGTTCGCGCACGCACAATTTCATACAATTTTACTTGCGCAAACTTCCCCCACTACGAAGATGTTTGCCAACTTACGTGCCGGTAATTATACCCGACTGTTGCTGACTAAAACCCACCCGTGTTCCTCCCACTGCCCTTTGCGTTCCAGAGCCGCGGTGACTCTTTCGAGCAAATTCTTCAAGCGCAACGCGTAAACGTGCGCGATGGCTCTCGCAGATACAACAGCCCTACATGAACCTTCGGGCAGTTGTCTACCAGACACAACATCCACCTGGTCGGAGGATCTGTCAATGGAGAAAGCAGAACATTTCACCCTGTTCCGCATACCTATATAATAATATCTATTTAAACTTCTCCATGAGTTGACAGAAAATATCTTTTAAAATATGCATTAATCCACACCGATAGATCGATTTAAAGCCATTTAACGACTCATCAGAGAGACTTATAAATATTAATTTTATTGATATGCATTAGTGACAAGTAGGTACTTCTGTAAATTGTTTATTAACAGGTTTTCATAAATATTCATATGCAACAGGGCCAAGACCTTGCCCAACAAAAAAATACTCTTAAATCAATTAATTAATTGGTATTTATGAGTTAACTTAATAGTTATTAAATAAAATAAAAAGTAGGTATGTTACTGTAAAATATATGAAAGGTAAACAAGTCGTACTGATTTAGCTCTAGACTTATTTTTCGAAATAGGTAAAGGGTTCCTGAATTTAGTTGAAATATTTATTCTGTTAAGGTTTTACCAACATGCCCTGAATATACGGTGAGTGCCTTTGTAATTTAATATATTGTAAGCACTTTCAACTTCATACAAAGTGGCTTTTCTATATCAAAATGCCGTTCCCGCTCCTCCTCGAGTACTCTTTCAGTGTGCAATTTAGACCTTTTTCGACTTCCACACAGAAAAAAGGCGCGAGTTCCATCCCCGCGAGCAAAAGCAGTGAGACATCCTGGTATTACTTACTTTCCATAAAAAAACTGTTTGTAAATGATAAATGATTTATTTTTGTAAGTAGGCTGTAAAAAAATCAATGCTATCCTTATGTAAATAAATAGGTTTAAAATAAATTTACCATAAGTCCTGAAATATTTATAATTTAGTTAAACACATAGTTGTTTGTTGGATACTACCATAATTATTTTATTTAAGATTACTTGTGGCTATTAATCTGTAATTATATTGTGTAAAAAAAGATTTTTAATAAAGATAAAGATTAATAAATACTAGCTGATCCAGCAAACGTTGTTTTGCCATTATTATTTAGGGCGGGATTTTTCCACAATGAGACGCAGTCACTCGGTATATAAAAGGGCGTATATTCACTGAAGACACATTTACACCAAAACTCAAGTCAGTTACATACATACATAACAGGTAAGCAGAGATTCACAAAATTGGCGGGAAAGTCGGAGCGTTTTAGTACGCACCCGCGCGCGACTCGTTTGTAGCAGCAACTAACGGCCAAGCGGCGCGCGGGCTCGGCGGTTGGCAACATGCGCGCGAACAAGAAATGCGACGTTGTAACTTTGCGACGTTGCCATTTCGCTTCCCGCGTAAACTAAACAAAAAACTTAATAATAAATTATAATAAAATGAGTTGCCTACATTCCACCCCCTTGTTCCTGAACAAACTCGTCAGTAGGCAACACAATGACCTTTACAACAGGTCGCTTCATAAAACCCCTACAGGTTCTTACAGTCACAACTCTTACATGACCGTCGCGGCCTGGGTGGACTGCGCTAATCACGCCCTTTGGCCACGCATTTCGAGGCTGGTTGTCTTCCAGAATCAGCACCATGTCTCCCACTTTTACGGGCGGCACTTCACGTTGCCACTTTTGACGCTTTTGAAGAGTGGGGACATACTCTTTTAGCCACCGTCGCCAAAACATGTCTGCCAGAGTTTGAGCTTTTACCCAAGCTTTCCTACTAGTTAAATCGGAAGCTTCAAAGTAACCTAACGTAGATGCTCCAGTAGCTGTACCTATCAATAAATGATTTGGGGTCAACGCGATGGGCCCATCGGGGTCCGTACCTACGAACGTTATTGGCCTGCTATTAAGAGTCATCTCTACCTCAGCCATCAAAGTAGTCAACAATTCCTCTCTAGGCGCTCGCGCCGACAAAGTTACTTTGAGCGCGGTTTTTACTGAGCGAACGAGGCGCTCCCAGCATCCGCCCATGTGCGGCGCTGCAGGAGGGTTAAACTGCCAAGAAATGCCCTTGGTAACGACGAAATCGTGAATTTTGTTTTCCATTGCCTGAACAGCAGCTTTCATCTCTGCGTCAGCACCTACAAAGTTGGTGCCTCTATCACTAAACATAATAGTCGGTTGCCCTCGGCGAGCTATCAAACGCCGGATTGCCATTATGGCAGAGTCAGCTGAAAGTGAAGCTGCGAGCTCAATATGGACACCACGAGTGACCAAGCAAGTGAAAATAACCCCCCATCTCTTCTCACGGCGTCTACCTATTGATACTTCCATAGGACCAAAATAATCTACCCCACAATGTACAAAAGCTCTTCGTGTATTTACAATTCTAGCGGCAGGTAGATCTCCCATCCTGGGCATTGAGGGACGAGCACGACGCACCAAACATGCTTGACATTTGGATACGGCTGATTTGACTGTACGTCGCAATCGAGTGATCCAATATTTTTGAGGTATTCCATGAAGCACACCCAAATGAAGCACACCCAGACGAAGCACACCTAAAGTATTCCACTTAGCACACCCGTAGGTGGGCTTCAAATAAAAATTTAAAATAATTAATTTCCTATTCCACGAAGCACACCTACGAATATCACTCGCATAGTGCGGGGACTAAGAAATAAAAATGTCGATAGAAGAAAGTATTTATTATTTAAAAGACTAACTTAAATTTCTAACATCATTCAGTTTCACTATAATAATGTGACACAATATGTGACATTTTTGTAATCTTACTATTTAAAATCACAGATTGTTTCATAATTATCTTTCCAAATTTTTTTTAGTTTTTAACTATTTTCCTATTATTTTCCTTTTTTGTGCTCTTAATAAAATCACAGATTGTTTTATAATTATGCAATAAAAACTTGGACAAATATCAAAAACATTATAAATATAGTTTTCCATAGAGATCTATTTTGAAGTTTTCCTAAAGCTACTTGTTTAGTGAATAATAAAAATACTCTACTTTAACATAAAAAATAACAGATTGTTTCATAATTGCAATAAAAACTTGGACAAATATCAAAAACATTGTAAATATAGTTTTCTATAGAGATCTATGTTGATGTTTTCTTATAGCTACTTTGATGTTGATGTTTTCTTATAGCTACTACTTAACTAATAATAAAAAAAACTTTTTACAAAAAAATACAACCGACTTTTACACAAAAAATCAAAAAAGTGCAAAATAACTTTAATTTCGGAACTCGGTGTTTGTGGTTGCTTTTTCGTTTTTTGAACACCGACTTCCGAAATTAAAGTTATTTTGCACTTTTTTGATTTTTTGTGTAAAAGTCGGTTGTATTTTTTTGTAAAAAGTTTTTTATTTTTCACTTTTTAGTGGTACCTACATCCCCTCCCCTTCCCCCACCAAAACGAACCAATCACATTGGTGTAAAAAAAACGTAATGCTCCTTTGCAGAGTAAACTAAGAGGTCGTCAATGTAGATAATGTAGATATTTTTTTTAGATTTTTCGAAAACCGCTTGGTCGATTTGGATAAAATTGTCATGGGACCATTTGGGAAGTATACCATTTCCAACAAAAAAAGAATTTTTCACATCGGTTGTCCAGCGACGGAGCTATGCGCGAACGAACATAAAAAAAAATACAAATATCCGAATTGAGAATCCTCCTCCTTTTTTTAGAAGTCGGTTAAAAATACTCTAGTTTTATGTAAAATCACAGACTGTTTAAAATCACAAATCACAATCTTTAAGATTCTTAAATAATCCTGAAGAAATGGGCAATTTAGTATCTAAACTTATCAATTAAATAAATTATTATTAATCAGAATCTTAATTTCTCTAGACAATGTCCAACTGAAATTAAGCCTAGCCTTAATTTTTTATAATCTTTTATTGTGTTTTCGATTATATTATTTTTTATTTCAGCATGTTTTTGATGATTTGAATAACCCATTTTTACTCTAATTTCGGCATAATTATTGCAATTTTATGAAACAATCTGTGATTTTTTGTTAAAGTAGAGTATTTTTATTATTCACTAAACACGTAGCTATAATAAAACTTCAACATAGATCTCTATGTAAAACAATATTTACAATATTTTTGATATTTGTCCAAGTTTTTATTGCATAATTATGAAACAATCTGTGATTTTATTAAGAGCACAAAAAAGGAAAATAATAGAAAAATAGTTAAAAACTAAAAATTTTTGGAAAGATAATTATGAAACAATCTGTGATTTTAAATAGTAAGATTACAAAAATGTCAAATATTGTGTCACATTATTATAATGAAACTGAATGATGTTAGAAATTTAAGTTAGTCTTTTAAATAATAAATACTTTCTTCTATCGACATTTTTATTTCTTAGTCCCCGCACTATGCGAGTGATATTCGTAGGTGTGCTTCGTGGAATAGGAAATTAATTATTTTAAATTTTTATTTAAAGCCCACCTACGGGTGTGCTAAGTGGAATACTTTAGGTGTGCTTCGTCTGGGTGTGCTTCATTTGGGTGTGCTTCGTGGAATACCTCATATTTTTCCCTAATACTGTTTATGACAGTTTCCACATTGGCGTGGTGAGCGTTCTTGTGATACTCGAGAGCGATGAGCCGTGCGGTGTAACTTTGACCATCTAAAATAATTGGATACTTTTCATCAAACATCAATTCTGTTGCAGCACTCAGGCGTCCTCTAACGCGAAGCAATCCATCAACTTCATATAAAAATGGATCTAAATCTCGAATTTTACTTTCAGCAGGTAAAGCACTTTTTGTTTTCAATAGTTCTAATTCCTTGGAGAAAGTCTCACGCTGTGATTGTTTCAATAAAATATTCTCAGCTTCACGAATATTACTAGCCGTTAATTTCTGAACTTGATTCTTGCGACACATACTCACAAAGGCAAGAACTCGACCAGCAGATCTAACAGCTCGCGTCCAACTAGAGAACCTATCGACATTAAATAAGGGTACATACTGTTTAACTAGGTGAACCTTCTCAATACGCTCTACATCAGTATCACCCACGTCCTCAAACTCGTTCACCGGCCACTGGTCTTTTTCCTGGTACAAAAAAGAGGGACCTGTAAACCACAACTTACAATTCGTAGGCCAGTGCAACTTAGTGGCTTCATCCGCGGGGTTTTCTGCTGATGGCACCCAACGCCACTCACTTGGGCTGGACTTTCGATCGATTTCTGCTAACCGATGCGAGACAAACTTTTGGTAATCACGAGGATCCGAATGCACCCATTTCAAGACAGTTTTCGAATCGGACCACAAGTACTTTCTTGTTATCGTCAAGCCTTGCTCCTTAACAACGATGCAAGCCAACCTACACGCCAGCACAGCTGCCTGCAGTTCAAGGCGCGGCACGGATATAACCTTCAACGGCGCGACGCGAGCTTTACCGATAACAAGCGAAACTGTAGATACACCAAATTCATCCCTACCAACTAGATAAGCGACTGCAGCATAAGCCGACTCGCCTGCATCACCAAAAACATGTAATTCGACAGTTGAAGGGTTAAGCCTATACCAACGTGGCACACGCATGCTACTTAGCTGTTTTATATCTTGCAGCCACTTTTCCCATTCATTGAACTCGGCCTCCATCAGCTGATCGTCCCAACCTATACCAGATTTCCATACTTTCTGTAATAAGATTTTAGACTTAATCGTATAAGGATAAAGTAAGCCTAACGTGTCAAAGATACTCATAATAAATCTTAAGAACTGTCGTTTGGTAGGAATAACTCTGCCTTCAACTACGTCAGGCGTCACCTTTTTGAACGACAAGTCGAACGCTAGCTCGTCTGATTCCGGAATCCATATCATGCCTAAGGTCCGTTCACCATTATATGGAGACTTGTCAAAATTTACAGAACTGGGCACGACAGCTGGCAACTCGTTTCGAAGTTCAGGTGAATTGGTCACCCACCCCCTGATAGAGAAACCACCAGCGGAGTGTATCATGGAAATATTTTTGATTAGATTACGCGCGTTATCAATTGAGTTTACACTATCCAAATAATCATCCATGTAATGATTTTCATGGATCGCCTTGACCGCCTCAGGATATGAATTTCGGAATTCATTAGCATTTTTATTCAGTACATGTATGGCTGAGGCAGGCGACGACTTAGCACCGAAAATCATAGAATTCATAACATAAGTATCAGGGTCGCGTTCTCTGTCCAGGCCCCTCCATAAAAAGAGCTGTGCGCCCTGATCTTCTTTTCTAATTTGAATTCGCAAAAACATGTCGGCTATGTCCGCTTTGTAAGCTATTCGACCAGACCGGAACTTAAACAATACGCCTAATAAAGAATTTAACAAGTCCGGCCCTGTAAGCAAATAATCATTTAAACACGCACCTTTATATTTAGCCGCGGCATCGTAAACTAATCTTAATTTATTTGGTTTGTTGGGGTTAGTGACCCCAAAATGCGGTAGGTGCCATACCGGGTTAACACTCAGCGGAGTATCCAATAGCCTAGCATATTTTTCGGAAACTAATCTTTCAATTTGACGCGAATACGCTTCAGCATAATCAGGGTTTTTATCCATCTTACTCTCTATGCCGCGTAATCGTTTGAGAGCGTAGTCGTAATTGTCAGGTAAGTGTACCGCGTCACGTGACCAAAGCAATCCTACCTCCCAACCTCCGTCCACACGGCGACTAGTGCTGTCTAGGATTTTACAAGCTCGTTCAGTCTCAACATTTTTGCGTGACACTTCTGTGATACCGATAGACTCAAGTAAAAATTGCTGTTTCACAAGGTCATTTAAATCATCCAAACCATCGAATGCTAGATTTACCGACTCATGATCAGACTCGTCGTCACAGATACCTACAGTTACAGGTCCATGAATAACCCACCCTAAGTTAGTAAGGGACGCTACGGGTTGTCCGGATTTGCCCTGCCGTATTTCCTCATTTACGATCAACTTCCAGTTATCTTGGCCGATTAAAACCATCGGTTTCGCGCACGACATCTCACACAAATCTAAATCTCGCAAATGTTTATTCTTATTTAAAACTCTGGCAGGCACGGATTGGGTAGGCAAGTCTAAGTTTTCTATCGTTCGTAACACGATATCATGAGATAAGCCGTTGCTACCGCGAATTAGCGCAGTCACCTTACAGGAATTGTTATCTGACATAACAAGACCGCGTGCACTAACAATTCTTAACGGAGATGATGGTCCGTTGAAATTACAAATACTAGAATCTACTAACGACACAGTGGCCCCATCATCTAGCAAAGCATATAAACAATATTCAACGTCATTAACAATAATCGTTACAGGCATAATTTTTAACAAAGTTTTAGTGGTTCGACACCGCTCACCCATACTCGTCACCGACTCGGCGACCGACGGCGACGGCGCCGGCGGCTGTACGTAGGCCGCCTGCGCCGCGGCCGGCGCATGCGTTGCACCAGCGACATCGGCGGCGCCCGGCGTTTTCGGCTTCTCGTAATGTAGAAGCGTGTGATGCGGAGAACGACACTTTTCACACCGTTTTGCGCGGCAACGATAGCGAGAATGGCTTTGCACTAAACATTTGAAACAGAGTTTGTTGACCTTTACAAAGTTCCACTTTTCAAGCTCACTTTTTATAATGAATTTATGACACTCGGGTAATCGGTGAATCGTACTACGACACAACGCGCACTCACTTGATGACGAGGACGTACTCGGCGACGATGACTTGGCTTCCTCGCTGGTGAGGTGTACACGGTATGCAGGTTCCCGGTGTTGACGCGTGGACTCGGCGGGCTTGGCGCGAAACGGCGCGGTGACGGGTTTGGCGGTGGCGGTGGTCCGGTTACGATTATTATTGTGCTCGGTATTCATGCTCAGCGGTAGGTAATAAGCTGATGCCCGTGATATATGACTCAGAAATTCGAGTACTATGTTTATATTAGGTGATAGACGAAGATCTTCTTTGCTGTTGGTGTTCCTTTTCATAACAAACTCGCCGTACTGCGATCGTTGAACATTGGTTAATTTGCCAAGAATTTCGTGTGTTAATTGGGGGTTATTTATGTAGCCCTCCGCTCTTATGTTTTTTAATATGTACACACAATTTCGAACGACGTTGGTCATGTTCCGTAATTCGACGCCACTTTCGGACACACGGGGCAGACATCTTATTTTGTTAAGTACAGTCTCCAACAGCAAATTGGGGTGACCAAACTCCTCCTCTAAGGCATTAATTACCTCTATGGGGTCGGACCCGGTACGCAGCAGATCTTCAACAGCACACTTTGCCGCGCCACGCAGTGATGCTTGCAAACGTAAGGTGTTCTCGATCACGCTATATGTGGCGGCGGTAGCTTCGTACGTACGTCGATACGCCAGCCAGTCTGCCGGGTTGCCATCAAACACGGGGAGGTCATAATTTTGTCGTGGTCGCTTCGACATGTTCGTAATAATTACGTCGGCCAAATGCATAATGTCAGAGGCCGCAACAGCGCCGGCAGCCGGGACCGGAGCACCCGGCGCATACTTTTCGGCGGTCGGGGAGGACGCCGCCGCAGGCGCGAACGGCTCGCGAACGGCGTTCTGCGCATGCGTGAGGACGCGCGCGCGCTCTCTCTCTCCATCTAGGCCTTCGGTCGAGTTCGGACACGCGCCGGCCGGCGCATGTGGCGCTGGCGGCTTTTCCGCGTGTTCACACGAGGCTTGATGTGTACTTAACCACTTATCCACGTTCCGGCCACTGCAAACGCTCATCGCGCGATTGTCTGCTTCTTCGTCTTCAATCTCCGCGATATCTAAGGCCAGTTTTTTCTTAATGAGCTGTTCTTTTAATTTGGCGATTTCTTCTTCTGCCCTGTACTCGGCACGGAGGCGAAGCGCTTCGCGGCTGAGGCGGCTTGATCGCGACCCGGTCGACGTGGCAACAACTTCACTACGGGGAGCCGTAGTGACACACGTGGTATCCGCACCAGGTCGTTGCTCAGCCCCAGCATGGGCTCTGCTCCGTGTCACAACACCAGTAACGTTGTCATTCATTGTGATCCGGCTCGAAGGACCAATATTATTTAGGGCGGGATTTTTCCACAATGAGACGCAGTCACTCGGTATATAAAAGGGCGTATATTCACTGAAGACACATTTACACCAAAACTCAAGTCAGTTACATACATACATAACAGGTAAGCAGAGATTCACAAAATTGGCGGGAAAGTCGGAGCGTTTTAGTACGCACCCGCGCGCGACTCGTTTGTAGCAGCAACTAACGGCCAAGCGGCGCGCGGGCTCGGCGGTTGGCAACATGCGCGCGAACAAGAAATGCGACGTTGTAACTTTGCGACGTTGCCATTTCGCTTCCCGCGTAAACTAAACAAAAAACTTAATAATAAATTATAATAAAATGAGTTGCCTACAGCCATATAAAATAAAATAAAAAATGTTAGGGGAGGACAACCCTTATCACTTAGGGGTATCAAAAATAGATAGTAGCCGATTCTCACCTACTGAATATATATGCATATAAAATTTCATAAAAATCGGTCAAGCCGTTTCTGAGGAGTAACATTGTGACACGAGAATTTTATATATAAGATTATATTATTTACGTTCCTACATAAAGTCACGTCTCTTGCCAATGGCAGTATTATGTTGTTCTAAACCTGACCTATACTTAACTTGGTACCATGACAGATAACAGTCGGTCAAGGCGACGGGGCTTGATTAATGCATCCTATTATTTTTAATGTTACAGCATCTAGCATTCAACCTTATTTCAAGGAAGCTTCAAATTGTCTGTAGCTTTTTGAAAAATTATAATATTTTTTTTTTATCTGAAGATGTTTCTTTGCTGTATAGCAGCTACAGAATACCACCCTTAACTATGACCACGCATTTCTGGTACAACCTGTATATTGTCTTTTTGTGATGTGTGTGTATTCTCAAAAAGTTGAACTGTTACTATAAAATGTAGGAACATGACTGAAAACGTGGGACGAGGGTTTTAAAATGTAGGACCCAGGCTGTACATATAAGACTGGACATTTAGCCCGAATGCAAGAAATAATGACACACGAACATTCTAGGCATTTGAGTAACATATCTACTGGTTAAGTAACACTCAAAAATATATACTATTCTCCTTTTTCGAACGTCATACACACACTAAAAGCTTGTATCTGAGGCTCTACGGATATGGTTATTTCGGTTCCAATTAAACAGTTGTTTGTCCAAAAACTTTTTTTATTACTGGAAAACTACGGCTACATTTAAAAGCTTTCTGGCCTTCAATTTTTATTGTGCATTCATTATATTTTAATGCCTAATCCATCAACAGTCTTATCGACCTTTGCTTTGACTAACTGGTTCTAACCGAATGTATAAAATTTAAAGGAAGTTATTCAAACCAAGCTGTCTGTCACTTGGACCGTAATTTTATTTTTTTACGAAAGAATTTGTGCTCAATATGTGGAACATGTTATTGGTCGGCCATTACCAAACCAAATCAAATGGAAATAACGTAATGTCAAATTAATTTTCAGGTTTTTAATAATACTCTTAAAAGCTTCTTTTATTATCTTCAATTGAGTGAATTGCGTCGTAAATTTTACTTATTTAAATAGATTATATTCAATAGCTATGTGGATGTCATCCGTCCATTTAATACGTCTTATTGATGTCTATTTTATCCGCTGCATTAATGCTTCTATTTTCAACTTGCATTCGATTATGAATCCATAAATATAGAGATTTACATACATGATATCAGATCAGACAGATCAAAACCGGTGGATAAAGTACATATTATTATTGATCGCTTTGGA
Organism: Hecatera dysodea; assembly: GCA_905332915.2. Lineage (NCBI taxonomy): Eukaryota > Metazoa > Arthropoda > Insecta > Lepidoptera > Noctuidae > Hecatera > Hecatera dysodea. The sequence goes on along the minus strand of HG995309.1, from coordinate 10,503,117 downwards.
CTGCAATCTCATTTGATAGCATTTGATAATAATTATGGTGGATGATATTGTGGCATTCCGGCATTTAAAACGGTATTTCGAAATTTCTTTTATAAATAAATAATTATTATTAAATTATTATTAATAAAGAATAATTTTGACTGACCGATTATGTCGCATCCCAAATACTTATGTACATAATACGGTAAAAAGACAAGTACCTACATCCAATAAATAAAGCAGCTAATCATATTTAAAAAAAAAATTGTCCTTGGTATGCGAACTGTTCCGCATTCTTCCCTAGATCAGTACAAGATTACAAAATAATGACATTATAAATACCTACGATGGCAACATTATCACCTTAACAAGTTTTTAAACAAATTAAATAAAAATGACGATGATGGGTCGTATCATGGGCAATAAACTATTTTATTATTCAAATGATCAATTAGTGTGACATTAGTCATTATTCATAACCTAAGTTATAAATATTTTATAAAAGGGACAAACAAAATGATCTCATAAATAAACTTAATGGTGAATTAATTTATTGGCATGAACAGGCTGTTATTTTTGTGGAATATTTTGTGTTATTTATTTTTTGTGTCTACTATAACTTTCCGTAGGTGTTCTACCGCGTCTCTCCACCCACTATCTAGGACACATTCCTACACGGACGCATACTTTTAATTTTAGATATTTGTATACTTAATAGTTTTTATAATTGAGAGCAAAATCATAGTGACCGGATATTAAAATATTCCTAGGAAAAAAGAAACCTTGACCCAAGTTCGTTTCAAGTTTTTTTCTACTCGTTTAAGTTACTGAAATAAAGAATTATAAACCAAAATAAACTGGTTTTTAAAAACTAAGTATGATAGGTGTTATTTCTGTTTTATATCAAGATTTGTAAGTATTGTTCTGAAACTTAGAAAAAAATAAGCCCTAATCAGAGGCGCCGTAAGGCGTGGGCGGTGTGGGCCACCGCCCACAACCTCGCGTTGCAAAGAGCCTCGCGCCTAATAGCCGAAAATAAATTTGAACATGTACAGAAGTTTCCTACTTTTGGCTTTACTGAACTCGTGTAAAAATTACACGATTTCGCGTTCTTTAATTCTTCATCTTTTTCTATCTATCTTATCTCATTAATCTTCCAAATAAGTATAAGTAAAAAATGATTTTATATTCTTTTCTTCTTGCACCATCAGGCCTTGAAGCACTTGGATATTTTCATGTGGATTCTACACACAAGAGCTGGATACTAACTTCCTACGCACACGCTCGTTGATTATTATTTTGATGGCTTGTGCGGACCGAAGTTCATGGCAATTATGCAGAACAAAAGCTAACCTTGGTAGGACTGTCTAGCTACCGTGACCATGTGGTCGTGGAAGGTGAGCTTTCGGTCAAATGTGACTCCCAGATCTTTCATGGCTTTTGTGATAGTTTCATTATTTAAAAAATTGTATTCGAAATTCACAGTCATGTTGTTAACTCATTCATCCAATCACATCTATATTTATGACGGCATTTGACAATTTGTTGTGATAATTTTCGTTCAAGAACTCGGCCTTAATGTAGTGCAAACTATTTCCTCAATGTACGATAATCTATCTATACTTATAATAAATCTGTAGAGAGGTCAATTCTGTACAAGGAATATATCTATACTTATAATAAATCTGTAGAGAGGTCAAGGTCAGGGGGTGATTAGTGATCGATACTGTTGCCAAAAATGCAATCAGTAAAATTTTTGTCTGTCTGTCTGTCTGTCTGTCTGTCTGTCTGTATGTTCTTTATAGAAACAAAAACTACTCGACCGATTTTAACGAAACTTGGTGCAATTATTCTTCATACTCCTGGGCAGGTTATAGTATACTTTTCATCACGCTACTATCAATAGGAGCAGAGCAGTGAAGGAAAATGTTGGGAAAACGGAAGAAGTTACTCCATTTTTTAAGCTTCCGTCGCGTGTGTAGCCTTAATGGTTAAAGTTACATAGAAATCATGTATTACGGAAATGTTCTACATAAAATTATCTAAAAAATATCCCGAAACAGCATGTCTATCTTTTGTCAATTTTAAACCGATCGGGCTGCGAGTTTCAAAATCGGGGGTAAAGTAACTATTCCACGCGGACGAAGTCGCTGGCAGAAGCTAGTAACTAAGTAAAAGCTAATTTAACCTTGTGTCTGCGGATATAGTTTCGTTAAGATTATCCTTGACGATGACTGACTGATTAGGAACCAATTACTTGTATCGTGGTCATAATTATAATAATTTTGTCAGCTACGAGACTCAACCAACACCTCAGAAGGCTCATGTTAGTGCTGCATCAAGGGTTTGATTCAGAAAGCGGTACTTGTAATATGGTCTCTTCTGGACACGGCTCGCATTTTCAGGAGGTTCCTCTCTCTGGAGCCCTGACCGCCGGTAGCTTGAACCCTGTTCCCCTCAACCCTTGTGACCCGGTGGGCTACTATTTTTTATGCGTTAAATGTTTTTTTTTTTGTTTAAATATTATCTTCAAATCAAAAATAACGTTTACAAAAATGAATAAAGCCACATACTTGTAATTTATACAGCGGCAGCAAGTGTATCTAATAAAAATTAATAAACAACAAGTTTTACAACATAGTTAATATTATAATACATATTATACGCGCCTACTGCTTTAAAATATCCTTAAACTCAGATCATAAAACATAATTTATGTTCGAGATGCGCACAGAATTTGTTTGCTCATCACCGGGCACAGAACATAGTTAATACCTATGAATTCCGAATTATTCTTTGCCTCGCTATCATTTGGAATTCACTCTATCTCATTTAATCATTTATGTAGGGCAGAATACATTTACATACAGTCTTAGTACATTTTTCCCAATTAGTACGAAAATTACAATGATTATCGAACTGTATTTTTAAAAACATAATTATATTAATTTAGACTCAATAAAATATAGCCCATTATAATATATCAGTCTTAATATTAACTTGCATTCGTATGTTATGTATTCTGGTTGGAATTTGCAATAACTTTCTGACATCCGGTTAAGCTTACACTTGTCATACTTACATATGTAACTTAGGCCGCAATGCAATAATACGGTACGATGGAGCTGATCTGATGATGGAGCCGGAAGATGACCAAAGCAACACCTCAACCAAATAAGATAGCACTTTCGTGTTTGGCCCCATTGGATATGTTGTGGTGTGTTGTGTGTGTATCTTTGACTAAACTTATTTTTTGACGTTTCTTACTCCTCAATAGGGTAGTTGACTAAAAAAATCTAATTAGTCCGTCAGATAGATTTCCAAAAAATATTGGACAAGTATTTTTTTCTTTTTTCACGTAAACAAAAAATGAAGACGATACAGAGCGTTGAAAACTCGTGTGACGTCACTACTCGCTACAATTTTTACCGAGCCGTAACGTCACAAGCCCCCACTCATGATCTATGAAGCTTTATATCTTAGTCAATTATTAGAGATTTCATAAAGCAAAAAATACGGGTCCAATATTTTTCGATAATCTAACTGACAGACTAAATAGAATCATATTTTTATTCCTCAGGAAACAACCCTATTGTAGGTAATATATTGTGGTAGGTAAGTTTTTACCTACATTAGTGAATACTTCTTTGTACTTACAAAAAGCACCAGCACCATAGTCGCCAGAGGCACAGTGAGGGCCACCAGCGCCGCCTGTCTCCACGGCAGGACTGTGCCCAGGAGGTACGCCACGAACATGCCCGTCGCAGTGAACGCGTTGGTCAGGGTCGTTAGGAGGCCCCGAATTGATGGGTCACTGGAATTTGTAAAATGGGATAGTTTGAAGATAATTTAGTGGAATTTTTCATAAATGATAAATGATATTTATTTTGTAAGTAGGTTGTAAATAACACTTTTACACGTCAATATTTTTGGTCGTTATAACTAGATGAGGCCAGTGTTTGTGCCTAGCTGACTACCCTGAGAAGAAACACCGAAACAAACTCAGAGATCAGTCTCTTTTGAAGTCCATATAATTGTACTGGTCAAATCATATGAGAACCATGTAGGTCGATATCTGAAGTGGAAGGAAAGTACCACATAGATGCATTAATGACTAGTAATTGGTCACATTGGGCTCTGAAAATCCGTCCATAAGCTACGACAGTGCACAAGATTGGTCTTGATATTATAAACGAACCTTAGTTTGCTAACAAATGTTAAGTACTATGGGCTAAACAAATGGAATATATGTAGATGATTTATAATCGCACATTTATAATCTTTTAATGATGGACCGCACAAAGTTGCTAAAATAAAAGCTCCTAATAAGATACTCGTACCTAATATTATTTAATAGAAATAATTCCTGTTTAGTCCAGTTTTTTCTCAGCTATTGACGCCTTCATTGGAATATAAATGATGTTATTGAATCAAAATCAAGTTCTTATTTATGAAAAATAACAATCAAAATAAATTGCTATGTTAAAACATAGTAGGACGTAATGTCAGCAGATTTGTAGGTGATAATGATGACGTTGTAAAAAATTGTGGCAGCAAGAAGATTGATTTTTAGTTTTATCATTCTTGCATCAGGGTCAATGCCTCAATTTATGGTTTGATGTATGTTGGTACAAGCGAGGACGTTGGGACCAGACGGTTTGGAGCCCGGAAGTCTACCGTAACTGCCGTTGTCATAAAAAAAACAACTTTATGCCGAGCGAATCAGCCGGTCTATTCTGTGAATAAGTTGGAAGGAGGTTGAATTGAATTTTCTTTTCACCTTGATTGGACGGATTGACAGCTCTTCTATGTTTACTTCAGCTAAGGTTTTCAGGTGCAAGTTTTAATATAATTTTAGAAACACTAAAGTTAATTACTCGGTTGTGAATAAAATGCAGTCACAGAACAAGGAGGCGCATCTGCGGCCGCTGCTTGCGGCGACATTGGCAACACATTCTGAGCAAACCGTGTGTCACAGTTTTCTCACACTACGACACAAACGACGTATAGAAATTAGAACTAGGTCGGTTTTAAATGTCGTCCGTAGAAGAAATTGAGCGCTGCACGCACTTTCAGATGCAAAAATTTTGTGTTCCCTATGCAGCTAGTGATCTTTATGTTGCCATCGATGACGACGTGGCAGTGGTAAAGTCGACATCATCTGCCTAACCTTTTCACAACTATATTGGGGTCGGCTCCCAGTCATATCGGATTCAGCTGAATACCAGTATTTTATGGAGCGGCTGCCTACCAGACCTCCACAACCCATTAACTGGGAACACGGTACTCTTCTTGGCAAGACTTGTGTCAGATTTTTTGGCTTCTGACAATCCGTAACGACTGCCAACGATCTCCAAATGACAGCCAACGGCTTAACGTGCTTTCCGAGGCACGGAGAAGTCTCGCTATGTTAACATGGTCACCATTCCACAGACCAACCTCGGCAAGCGTTGCTTAACCTCGAAGATCGACCCGTGCGGCTGTTATAATTTAGCCACGAGCTCCTGGCAAAGTCGACATCTGGGATATAAAACATTGATATTCCTAGGAACTGTCGTGCCACAGAAGACGAAGTGAATTAAGCATTGAACATTTTATTGCTTACCTTATTTCCCCAATATAGGTGACCGAAGGCGCTTCCATAATACCGGTCCCGATGCCCAGTAAAGCATTCCCGATGAACAGCGAAGGTACGTCCCAGGCGTAGTACATGAGTAACCACGCGACCACATGGGGTATGTTGACCAGGAACAGAGCCTTCTTGCGGCCGAAGTGGTCTAGTAGCGGTCCGGAGAATATGCTGCCGAGGGGCTGGCAGAGAAATGCCACGCTGCCTGTAAAAGAAGAGGTGGGTTTTAGTCACTTATCTATGCTAATCTATTCTAATATTATAAAGAGGAAAAATTTGTATTTTTGTATGTAACGAATAAACTCAAAAACTACTGGACCAATTTCAAAAATTCTTTCACCATTAGAAAGCTACATTCACCCTGCGTAATATAGGCTATATTCTATCCTCATATTCCCACGGGAACGGGAACTAAACCGCGGGGCGCTGCTAGTATACTATAAAGAGGTATTGTGAGGTTGTAGGGGATAATCTCTGGATCTATTGAACAGATTCTGAAAAATCTTTTACCAATAGAAAGCCACATTATTTTTAAGTGTGTATTTTATCTCGGCTATATTTTGAGCTATATTTTCCCACGAAATTGCCGATATCCCACGGGACCACGACGACGGATAACATGGGTGAAACTATGGAGCGTTGCTTATACAATAAATGGCATATTACATTAACAGTCTTATTACTCGTAAAAAATATAACCATATGATTAGTTTAAATAAGTGCTGGTTAGCAGAGCGTTTTAAATTTAAGTATTGTTTTACTCTGTGATCAACTGATCACTCTCTATCGCCATTTTGTGCGGAATTTGATGCCTTCAATTTAAAATTAAGAAAATTTGAATGTATCCTTCATATCTGTTAAATGTAACATATGTGTTGAGTCAAATAAATTATTATTATTATTATTAATTATTTATTTAGTTCAAAATAATTATTTAACTACAGGTGTTTGTTTAATTTAAAATTTGCATAAGTAGAGTCAATGCTATCTATGTATGACTACAAAAGTGTTTTCTTTTGATATTGTGAAGGTAACTTTATTGGCGTACAAATAAATGCACTCGTGAGTCTGGTTTTATAATAAAACCTTAGGTTTTCAAATCTTGAGGACATGGTGGCGCATACGATGGAGGTCTGCCCTGCTTGGGTGGAGCAACGCCGTGTCCTCGTCAAGGCGATCGGCGGCAGCGACCTCTCGCGTCCAACCCTGGTTGAAGCCATGGTCCGGAGCGAGGAGGAATGGGAAGCGGTCGCCTCCTTCTGCGAAGCAGTAATGCTAGCGAAGGAGGAGGTGGAACGCGTGCGAGAGAGGGAAACCTCACGCCCCAGCCGCCGCAACAGAAGAAGATGCCCCAGGCGTCGGGAAACGCAGAGCGATTCCCGACGCATCTCAGATTTCCCATAAAAAAAAAAAGATTTCCAGATCTTGGGCGTTTTCTTTTTCTTACAAAAGACATTCTAAAGTGATTAGTGAAAGTGTTTGGTCGGTAACACTGACTCATTACACTCAGTAAACATTTTTAAGACATTAGTCGATCTATACCGGCAGTTATTTCTAGTTTTTTTGTACCTATCATCCCGTGGATAATTGGACCCTGTTGATTGCTAAAAAAAACGTATAGGTATAATTGGTAAATAACTTTAAAAAGAAACCTGATTTTGTGCGTTTGAAAATTGGTAAAAGAAACTTGATTTTGTGTGGTTTATCACCATCCAAATTGTTTAAACAAAGACAGGATTTATGCAAGAATCAGCAATTCTGTAAGTACATCCTTTCCCGCATAATTCCAGAAAATATAGAAACATGCTTACTCGTACATAAAAAATCGCGATCTCAAACAAGCAATACTATCTGCGTTATTGACAATCATCCAGAATCAACATTATGTTAGTCTTGCACTAGTTTATTTAGGTACTATGATATTATCTATCATAATACCTACTCTTTATTACTATCAGTATAAACAGGTATTATTAAACACAATTGTTATTACTACTTTACAGCTCACAATATCTACTGGAAAAGCCATGTTACAGTTTCATTGTAAAATTTTAATTCAAGAATGTTTTGCTACCGTAAAATGACAACTTCTGAAAGAAGCAAGCTTATTGAAACCTAGAAACGTTTATATTAAATTTTGAAAAGGGTAATTTGTGTCCGCAGTGCTGGGCAATGGCCTCCCCTATTTAATTTTAAGCTGGCTAGTTGCCACACTTTTTGAAATAACTCTATATCTCTCAAAACAAAAAGCAAGGTTATTTGTAAAACGGATAGGTACTCCGATTTGTTATCTTTAATTACATCTCCAAGAAAATAACTTTTATCCCCCAAAAACTTTGATTGTACCTTGCCTTCCCATGCAATGGCACAGACACATACAACACGATGAATTTAGTGGTCGTTGTAGTGTCTCGATTTATACATAAAATAACACGTGATTCATCCGCGAAACTAGAGTAATTAAAATCGAGGCAACTAAACCCCTTTTTTTTTTTTTTTTTTTTTTGGATGGGAAATCATCAAATGACTTCTCCCGCTCTGGGCGGAGCGGAAGGGAGTGTCAGACTCTTACTGACTAAAACCCACCCGTGTTCCTGCTTGTGCCCTTTGCGTTCCAGGGCCGCGGTGACTCTTTCGAACAAATTCCGCAACCCTAGCAGGCACTGACCCTATGGGGCCCCGTCTTCTTTGCTGACGGCTCTTTGAGGCGCGCGTGGAACACGACGCGCCGTCGACTCGGGCCTGGTTGCTATCGGACGGCGAGCCACCCATAGCTCGCCATCCGCAGGCCCGCGCCTACGGCGGCCGGGAATCGCCCTGCGTTTCCCGACGCCCGGGGCGTCTTCTCCTGTTGCGGCGGCTGGAGCGAGGGGCTTCCCTCTCTCGCACGCGCTCCGCCTCCTCCTTCGCGAGCATTACTGCTTCGCAGAAGGAGGCGACCGCTTCCCATGCCTCCTCGCTCCGGACCATGGCTTGAACCAGGGCCGGCCGCGAGAGGTCGCCGCCGCCGATCGCCTCCACGAGGACACGGCGTTGCTCCGCCCAAGCAGGGCAGACCTCCACCGTATGCTCCACCGTGTCCTCCGGGCGATCCACACAGTGATGACACCCGGACGTGTCCTCCCGCTAGATCCGACACAGGTACCTCCCAAAACAGCCGTGTCCGGTGAGCACCTGCGTCAGGCGGAAGGTGAGGACGCCGTGGCGTCTCTCCAGCCACTCCTCAAAGAGGGGACTTACCGCCGCAATGGCGGCGTGCCCAGCGCTGGGTTGCAGCAGTCGCTGTCTCCACACCTCCGTGAGATCCCGCCGGAGCTCCGTCCGCTGCGCAGCAATTTGCCGCGGCAGCAGAGTTTCACCCCGGCTTAGCGCCTCCACGCGCAACGCGTAGACGTGCGCGAGGGCTCTCGCCTCTAGATCCCACGGCAGCAATCCGGCAAGGAAGTTCGCCGCCTCGCCGGAGACCGTGCGGTATCCCCGGATCAGCCGGATGGCCATGACCCTCTGGGCCGAGACCAGGTGGCGCGCTGGCAGTCGCCTCAGCGACAGCGCCCACAACGGGGCCCCGTAAAGGGCCATGGACCGCACGATCCCCGCGTACAGCCTCCGGCAGGAGGCGTTTGGTCCCCCTAGGTTGGGCAAGAGCCGCTTAAGGGCAGCCCCGGCCCGCCCCAGTTTGGGAGCCAAACGGCGGAAGTGCTCCGCGAAGTTCCACCGGCTGTCGAGGACGAGACCCAAGTAGCTCATCGTCGACCCGACGCCGATGCAAACCCCTCCCACCGTTATCTGGGATCCCGATGGTGGCCGGTTCCGAGGGCCGTGAAAACACATAGCCTCGGACTTGTGTAGGGCCACCTCGAGACCCAGTTGCCGGATCCTCCCAACGACTGCTGCGACCCCGCGTGTCATCAGGTCGACCGCCGCCTGGTGCGACCCCCCTTGCGCCAGAACCAGCGTGTCGTCAGCGTAGCAAACAACACTGACGCCACAAGGGAGGTCGCCGCGCAGCACCCAGTCGTAACCGATGTCCCACAGGAGCGGCCCCAGAACCGAACCCTGTGGAACACCGCACGACATCTCTCGCCGATTCCACTCTCCCCGGTGACCGGGGTAGATGACGGCTCTATCCGTCAGGTAGTCCTCGACCACGCGACAGAGGTAGGTTGGCACTCGGTGATACCGGAGTGCCTCCCCGATGCAACTCCAAGGCAGGGTGTTGAACGCGTTGGCGATGTCAAGAGACACCGCCACCACCACCCCGCCCCGGGAAATCGCCTCCCCCGTCGTGAGGCAACTAAACCCCTTCGACAACTATCCTGGTTTTACCTTAGAATTGTTTTATACAGGGTGTGCGTCATAACTCATGGTAGACATATTTATTTATTTAATTTCTTAAGAAAACTTACAGCTAGGATACAGATAGTTGACAGTTAGTGAAAGAAGGCCAATTAAAAGTTTTCACTAAAAACAATATTAGGATAGTACAAGAAACAGTAGATATGCAAGAGAAAGTAAGAATTAGTAAGCACTCTGATTACTCGGACCACGCATAGTAGGGTAGTTCAGTGGTTTATCTTGAATCTGTCTCTTCCAAACCTCTCTATGCAGTGCTATGTATGTACCTATAGTCAAGTTTGACCCGTAAACGGTATCAGCCGGTTTATTCTGACAACATCAGACCGTGTTAACTTAGGAGTGAGTATGAAGTGAAATGTGATTTCATCATACTCGTGATTGTATGAATTGGCAGCAGTTCCGTCTTTACCATAGAGGGCACAGGGGCTCGTGCCAAGGAACCCGCTTCATAGGAGGCCCCCAAATTATATTAAAGGTACTGCTAAGGAAACGACCAATTCGAATGGTAAACTAGCTTCTGACGAACTTCTGTCAAACCTATTCCAGGATGTAAACAATTTCGAACTCAGTCGCAAAAAGAAATCAAACATTTTGGAGCACGCTAGGTGTTTTTTTTTTGAAAAATTACCATTACATAACAAAATTGTTTGTTGATTGTTAAGATATAATTTATAATTAGGTATTAAGAACACTCCACTGGGTAGTACCTACCTACATACCTACGGAAATCAGGTACCTATGCTCCGACACTTTCTTGGCCGGTTTTCAGTTTTCCAAAAGGGGCTCCGCACTCAGGTGTGCCCAGGGACCCCTACATGGGTTATGACGGCCCTGATTGGCTGCTCACTTCATGTTCACATCACGTAAGCTAACACGGTGTGATGTTTACAGAATCGGACTGCTGATCTTCAAACTACTTTCGCCGCGGTCGACCTCGACGGCAACGTGTATTACATTATATGTAATTCACTTCCGGATAAATTTCAATTTAACTTCCTACATCATAAAGTCACTAGTCTAACCTCAATGGTCTAATTACTCTTTGGAAATACCAAAGTTCTTAACTCTCTCAAACTAAAAACCAACCAAGAACTTCTTGGTTGGTTTTTAGTTTAACAAGTTCTATGAGTCGGGCTACACGTACCTATTTTTATTTTTTGGAAAACGAATTTAAATTTCTTGTCATATTTAAGATACCTAATGCATAAGCGGCTATAAATTTCAATTTACGACACATCAAATATTTTCATAACTTGCGAAATATTCTGTAAAATATTAACGCTAATGATTATGTAAATAAAATGCCTAGTTGCCTAGTTTGCATAATTACTATTATAGCTTTAAGGCACGATTTAACAATGTTTCTTTGATTATGTACTATATACTTGTAAATGTACCTGTTACATTTTTTCGACCTTGCTTTTAATTTTGATTAATCAACTGATATAAGAAAAGGCGTATGCAATATTTCCTAGTATTAGACTGAATTGATCAACGTTTGACCTACATTAGTATACAGTAGAAGTTTGACGCTGAATTTCAAGAATTTTGTCTAAACCGAGTTACGTAAATCATACAGGTGTTGTTCATCATCATATGCCCAGCCTTTTCCCAACTATATTGTGATCGACTCCAACGGATTCAACTGAACACCAGTATTTTACGTGGAGTGGTTGCCTACCAGACCCATCAAACAGGTAACTCAGTACTTCTTGGCAAGACTGGTGTCAAATTTTCTGGCCCCTGACAATCAGTAACGAATACCAAATGACAGCCGGGACTTACGGCTTAACGTGCTTTCTGACGCATGGAGAAATCGGAATAAGATGGTCACCCATCCACAGACCAACCTTGGCAAGTTGCTCGTGCGGCTGTTATTATTTAGCCACGACCTTACAGGTGCTGATACATGTTGATATTTAATTAGTGTTGACAGTTACCTACGAGTATGTATATTAAATCACACAGCCTACGTCCATCTAAAAAACATGAAGCACTGAGAACGCCAATGAACGGAGCTATTTTAAAGTTGGCACATCGCATACATCATTAAGCTGAGGTGTTTTTCTGCAAGTTACCAGTTTTTTGTTACAAGTAACTGACCCTTGGTAAGCGGCCTTCTATGGGAACATAGCAAAGCATTAAATAATATTGCGAAATTCTACTCCTATGCGTTGCCATTTTGTTTATTAATTTCAGAATTAAATAATATAACAATAAATTGTACCTAATTGTACCTTTATTAGCGGAAGAGATAGCAGTTAGCTCTTGCTTGTCGAAGCGGACAGACGTGTTACTTATCGTGCTGTGAACATTTAGTAGTTTTTGAATCCCAGTACTGTGATTGGCGCGCGGTCGAATTTTCAATTCCTTGTCGCACCTGCAGTATTTGTATCGGTGGTTCACGCCCAGTGGGAGGAGTTGGAGCAGGATAGCAGATTTTTGTGAGTCCACACTTCAAATAGAGTCTAAAAACTTCTAAAAACTTTTAAAAGTATATTGACACTTGCTTGGGTTCGAACCTGCGACGCGTGGACTGCGAGTGCCGCAGCCCTGGGCGCTTGCGCACTCGACCAAACGACCGGCAGCCGTGCGGCCCGAAATTGCTGTTCTTAATCAATTGCATACAGTGTCTCTGGCTTATTATCTGTTTGCTTGCTTTGCTGTATCACTGGTCAACGATGCCTCGTACAGTACGTTCACCTCCAATCAGATCTGCGTACACCGAGCCCGTTTTGGATACGCAATCAGAACCGGATCTCTCTGCTGCCATACCAACTTCACTAGTGACTACTGATCAATCAGTTAAGATTGCAGCAAGACCAGGCAAACGTTTTCGGGGCAATGAAAGTTTTGAAGAGCAGGATAAATTTGAGGAGTTGAAGAATATGCTGCTGTCTTGGAAGGACGACCAAGATGTTATGCTCAATAAATTAATGGCAGAGGTGGCTGAGCTGAAACAACAAAATCGTGATATCCAAAAGTCTAATACAGATATAGAAAAATCGATTCAGTTCATTAACACAGTTTACGAGGACATGAAAACCCGGCTTGAAACCTTGGAACGGGAGCGAAAAAGGCTTGAGGAGCGGATTTGTGACCTGGAAAGTCGTAGCAGTGTACAGGCTATGGCTGTGTTGGAAGCCAAAATCGACTCAATGGAGCAGCAAGCTCGCCAATGCAATATTGAAATATGTAATTTGCCAGACAAGCGGAATGAAAACCTGATAACTATTATGGAATCAATTGGAGCGGCTATCAGTTATCCGGTGTCTCAGAATGACATACTGTCTATACATAGAGTTCCACATGCGCTGCAACAAGACAAAAAACCAAAAAACATAATAGTTAAATTGAAATCTCGAATAATTCGTGATAACTTCCTCAGCGCCTACCGTAAAATGAAGAGCATCAAGTCGGATGAACTAGGAATATCGGGTACTACACATCCAGTATTTATCAATGAGCATCTCACACTTAAAAATAAAGCGTTATTTCGTAAGTGTAAAGAAGTTGCCAGAAAACACGGTTTCAAATATGTTTGGGTTAAGAATGGCACGATACTGGTTCGTGAACGAGATGGAACCTCGGCCTTTGTTATACGCTCCGAATATGATCTCAAAAAGATCACTGAAACCGAGAAAAATAGTGCCTAGGCCACTTTTTTGTATCTCAGTCAAATATTATAATTTAATCTTTTTGGTGTCTGCGCTCTATATTTGCGTGGTTTTACTTATTGTGATTGTGTTATTTATCTGTGTTTGTATGTTATTACTTTTAGAAGCTTATGTTTTTGGTGTGATTTTAAGTCAGCAGTTGGGATTAGGTAGTATTATTCAAAAATGTATGAGTTGTCCATTAAAAAAATTGTGTATCCAATCTAAACTAAAACTACAAAAACGGTTATTACAGATTGCAATAGGTAAAATATTTCGATGCGCTTCTGTATGTGTACAACAGGATTTTGTTATTTACTTAGCCAGTCAATTTTATATATCAGAATTTTTTTCACTATTAATTCACTTCACTATATTAAGTTGTTGTTGTAAATTTACCAATGGCCACTAGCAATATTATGCTATATTATCAGAATTGTAGAGGAATTCGTACAAAGCTGCATACCCTGTACATGAACATTATGTCGTGTTCTTATGACGTCATCATACTTACGGAGACCTGGCTCATTCCTAGCGTTCATGATAGTGAGTTTATTGACGACCGCTATACAGTTTTTAGATGCGATCGCGATCGTTCGGCAACAAATAAGCGTGAAGGAGGAGGAGTTTTATTGGCCGTGCGTCGTGAGTTGAGTCCCACTGGGATGTCGACACAATTTACCCATGCTTACATTGAGCAGGTCGTAGTTCAGATACCAGCATCTCAGTCAAATAAGCGCCATATCATCAGTGTAGCGTATATTCCACCGCGAACTTCTGATGACATATACAATCACTACTTAGACATGCTACAATGCATTGCTAATGACCCTGCTACCGACTCATTCTATATTGCTGGAGATTTTAACTTACCTGATATCAATTGGTCGGACCAGGGTAATCACTCAGTGGTGAATTCTGCAACCTCCAGTGGTCAACTTCTTTTAAACTTTATGTCTTCTATTAACGGTCTACAATATAACAAGTGTAAAAACAATCTTGGGCGAACACTTGACTTGTTTATATCCAACGCAGACTGTCAGACTATACCTTGTAGCTCGTTACTGCAGCCAGACACCTACCACCCTGTTTTTTCCATAGCGACTACTCTCAATATGCAATTCATCCCTATGAAATTTCGCTCAGTTCCTAGGTATAACTATCATAAGGCTAACTATACTAACATTAATGAGCAAATTACTACGGTAGACTGGGAGAAAGAACTCTCATACCTGCCCGCTGAACAGGCCGTCAACACGTTTTACGATATTCTATACGGAATAATCAGACTAAACGTTCCATTGACTAGAGTTAAAAATTCACAATTTCCTGTCTGGTTCTCACCATCCTTAATCCGTATTCATAAAAATAAAGAACGTGCATGGATGAATTGGAAAAAATATCATAATCTTTCCGACTATGAACACTTCTCTAACTATCGGAAATTATTCCGAAGAGAGTGTGACACTTGTTTCGGTAATTACATTGATTCGGTTGAAGATAGCATCCCGAAAAATATAAAGCATTTTTGGAGTTACATATCGAATAGGAAAACTAAGGCTGGTTTCCCAGCCAATATGCGCCTCAAAGATACCTCTTCAAATATTCCTACAGATATATGTAACATGTTTTCGAACTTCTTTGTTTCTGTTTACGAACCATCAACCTTTGACCCTGAGAAATGGCAACCTTCGAACAACTATGGAGATAATTCATCTTGTATTTGTGATATTTATCTTTCTAAAAATGATATACTTAGGTCACTCAAATCACTAGATCCATCGAAGGGGGCTGGTCCAGATGGATTGCCACCCGCCTTTTTCATCAAAACTGCCGACAGCATACATGGTGTTCTGTGTTTAATTTTTAATAAATGTTTATGTCAGGGTGTTTTCCCGGCTGCTTGGAAACAAGCGTTCATTACACCTATTTATAAAAATGGAGACAAGGAAAACATTGAAAATTACCGTCCTATTTCAATCCTCTCCACCTTGTCCAAGCTTTTTGAGAAGCTTGTGCACGGAGTTTTATATCCTCAATTTCATCGATTGATTATACCCGAACAGCATGGTTTTGTTAAACGGCGTTCTACAAGTACAAACCTTATGGTATTTACCAACTTCCTATTTGAAAACATGGATCACCGTGTCCAAGTTGACGCCGTGTACACTGATTTTCAAAAGGCTTTTGACAAGGTGGATCATACGCTTCTTTTGGAAAAGCTGGCGTTTAATGGAATTCGTGGGAACTTACTGCGCTGGTTTGTTTCTTATATTTTTAACAGGACTCAAAAAGTCGTTATCAATGGCTACGAATCCGAGACCGTTACTGTTAATTCTGGAGTGCCTCAAGGGTCTATTCTAGGACCTTTTCTCTTCATTATATACATAAATGACATTAAAACATGTTTCCTTAACGCTCGTTTCTTAATGTATGCAGATGATATAAAAATATATAAATCCATCAAAAGTATTCAAGACTGCCGGCTCCTCCAAGATGATCTCAGCCGACTTAATAACTATTGCAAAGAGAACAAGCTCGTTCTTAGTCTCCCTAAGTGTCATAGTGTATCTTTCACAAAGAATAAAAATAAAATTAATTTCATTTACTCCATCAATAATCAACACTTAAATGTAGTTGACTCGGTCCGCGACCTAGGTGTTATTATTGACTCGTGTTTGCACTTCAACTTGCACATTGACAGTATAATTAATAAGGCTCTTCAAATGTATGGCTTTGTCATGAGATCCTCAAAGGACTTTGTGCGATCCTCTACTTTTTTGATGTTGTATAGGTCTTTAATACGCTCGCAACTGGAATACGCCGTACCTATTTGGAATCCATTTTACCTCAAATATAATAGCAAAATAGAAATGATACAGAAGAAATTCTTGCGTGGCATGAACTACAAATGTTATCATTCGAAGATGCCCTACACACATTTATTACGCAAGTACAACATTCTTAGCCTTCAATCTAGACGACTACTTTTGGATGGAATGATGCTGCATGGTTTGTGCCACAATAGATTTGACTGCACTGAAATCACAAATAAAATATGTTACACTGTACCCAGAAATGTAATCAGGCGTGGGACTCACGTGCCTCGCCTATTCCACGTTAACTCGTGTAAGACCAATGCCGGGGTACGAGTACCTCTTCGACGCCTTGTTGAAACGTACAACACACACTTTATGGACATAGACATCTTATTTTATTCTAACAAAAAATTTAAAACTCTCGCTATAGCTTCATTAGCTTCCAAATTTTAATTAGCACTTAATTCTTAACTTAAATTCTCAAAATCAGCTTCCGTTTTTCACTTATTTGATTAATCTGTGGACAATAGTGTGGGTTATATGTTTACCTATTTATCTTAAGAACCTAATTGTATTGCCTTAACATGTAACTGTTTTTTGTCCCTAATAAATAAAATAAAATAAAATAAAAATAAAAATAAAAAAGAGATCTGTAAAAGTAGGTAGGTAGCTTTTGGCTTTTTTTTTTTGATAATTTTGTATGCCAACTTGTGTAGGACTTGGAATTTTCAAATAAACTTTGTATGTATAGCATGTGTTTCTCTTTGCGCAATCGATGGCAAAATGCACAATTTGTGTGCTACACGGCTGTAAGCGTCATTGATATTGTGTGATGTAGAAACATGGCTCCCATGTTGGAATTTATCTTCAAAAATAACAGTCTTATGGATACAAATCTCGAATATTAATCTTGAAATATTACAGAAGAACAAAGCCTACAGAAACTAAAAGATAAGTGAATTCGAAAAATGAATGACATGGAATTAAATCTATACTAGTATTATAAAGACGTAAAGTTTGTGAATTTTTAGGGGGTAATCTCTGGATCAACAGAACCGATTTTAAAAATTCTTTTATCAATAGCAAGCCATATTATTTGTGAATGTCATAGGTGATTTTATTCCCATATTCCCACGGGAACGGGAACAACGCTGAAAAAACGTCGGGGCAGTAAAACTACAATTAATAAATATAGTAATAACTATCGAATTCGTTTCCTGGTTCTGTTTAAAAAAAAAGAGCGTGCTCGATTTTTATTGCAATAAAAAATTAAGGTAATCTCCTTATCTTCCTTTGAATTATGTAAGTAAGCGCGGAAGCTAATGTAATCTACATACATGCCAGTTTTAATATTAATAACTAACAAGATAAATGTAAAATGTATATACATAAATATATATCTTTTCATACTATTTAGTCATTATTATTACTATACAATTATTGGAACTAAACACAAACAGAAGAAAAGAAAAATTAATTCAACTAGGTTTCTTGTATTAAAAACATGAAAATGTATTTTACTGTTATTTGATTTGTATTGTTATGAGTAGTCGGAGATTCAGATTTCTTCACAAAAGGTTTTAGTTTTGGCGCTATTAACATACGAGTCAGACAAAATTAAGATGATAAAAAAGTAAAAAAAAAAATTGTTGTATAATATTTGGTATATTTTTTTCTAAAACTTAAACAAATGTAACCTTCGCGACTGTGGGGTGGAGTAACCAACATACTTATTGTTACCAATTAATTGTCAATAATCAATTCGTGGTTATTGTTAAAATACGGGGGTTTAGGCCATTCTCTGCTATTATCTCTTCTCCGCTAAGTTCTTCAGCCATTCTCTGTTAAGTTCTTTCTCACAAAACGATCTTGGTTCATCTAATATTGAAAACGTTTAATCAGCTCAACTGAAGGCAAATCAAAAGCCTAGCTTTTGGTCGCAGCTTATTTCATTTTCCCAATAAAAAAAATGCAGCCCATAACCGTCTCCTGGGTTCCGTCTATATTTGTAACAAAATCCATCATTTTTTTATCGTACTTATTTATTTAATACTTTGCACACAAATGTACAGAGGCGGATTTATGGCAAACAGCCAACAACAGCAACAGCAGTCGTAAAAGTTTTGATGTACTCACCAAACCACGAAGCCTGTTTCTTAGTTATAGAGAGTCCCTCTTTGGCATCCAGCACTTCAGGTAACACCATTGTGACGAAGCTGATGGACAAGCCCAGCCCAATCAGTAAGAAGTCCAGCGCAAGGCATGCTAGTACCTGAAAAAGAGGAAAAGAATTTCTTATTTCAATAAAGAAATATGTTAACCCAGCACTTCATTCTGACAAAAAATACGAATTCAAAGCTTAATACATATTTCATAAACGAATCTCTGAAACGAAATTACTCTATTTAAATGTGAATAAATGAATTTTGATTTTTTTTTTTAATTTTGAACGAAAAATGGTTTATGCCCTTATTATTTTAATCCCACACGAAGGATCAATCAAAAGCATCAAAAAAGGACTTTCCAAATTTAATTTTACAACTTTATCGACGTGTTTTTGTATATCTGTAGCCATGCCAAATTGCAGATTACTAGCAACAATCTCTGAGTGAAACAGCTAACGGGCCGACATATGTATCTATGTAGGTAAATGGCGAAACTATGAAGTTCCTGTTATTACTACGTGTCGTTTGAAATAAGCAGTTCCTTTGTACAAAAATTGTAATGTTGTCTCTTACTTATTGTATGTGTGTACATAAATAATAAATACTACGAAACAATATTTTTGTTGTGATTCAATTTAACTTTATTTCGCAATTGATTCTGTTCAGCTCAAAACTATTAATATTCAAAGTTGTGTACCTACCTACTTAGAAATTCGATATCTTTTGATTTTGTGAGTCGATTTTGATAAAGTCTAGATAAAACTCCGGATAACACTTGATATGTCTAAGTATCTTGCGTTATGTTCCCACAAACATACAGACAAAATTGAAAAAAATGCAATTTTGTGTTTTATGTCTTTTTCTAACGTTTTTCAGTTATTTTTATGCAAAAATATTTAGTGTACAGACACTACCAGTCTACGATTTTATTATACACGAGCAGCGCCCTGCGGTTTCACCCGTATAGTTCCCGTTCCCGTGGCAATGGGGATAAAATATAGCCTATGTTACTAAGGGTGTGTAGCTTTCTAGGGATGAAATAAAGAACAATGGCGAAATTTTAGCTGACATGAATTTAAGCGTCTAAAAGTGACTTATATACGACGGAAGTTCCATTATTTTTCTATATTTTTTCAATGTATCAGATTTACGAGATCGGGCCGGAGAAAAAAGATATTTTAAATGAAAAGTTATTTGACTTTTTGATTACCGTGTAGTGTTGCCATTTTATATTTATCCTGCCAAGTGACAGTAAGTACAGCATTATTGAATTGTAATCAGTTTTATTTTTTTATTACGGAGTAAGTGAATAATTAAACGGAGTACCAATATAGTTTATTTTTAAGTGTAAGTGTTCCTTGCAGGGAGGTCAAATCACTGTGATGTAAAAATAAATAAATTGCTTTTAATGACTGGCAAAAAGACTAGTATCCCGAATCTAAAAAAAAATAGTTTGATTACTGACGATGAATGTTGGTTGAGTTGATACATTCAATCAGTGCTTTCTATTGTTTTTCCCGTATTTTTTTAATTTTCATTTGTACGGACTGCATATTATGGACTGTGATGTGCCCCTGTGTGACCCTGTGCGTGTTTAAGGACTCGCGAGACTTTCCCTGTGACATTGAGCTTTTTCTATACTGGACGCCGATCTTGCCTTATTGTTTTGGATTACTTATCAGTGAACTAGTTGTTTGCTAGGTACCGCCAGATGGAAGTTCGTAGAGCAAACCGACACGAATCCTGTGTATCAACTGAATGATATTCCTGGCCGGTGAGGAATCAGTAAACATTGCTGTAATTGTTTACTTCGTCGTCGCACAGTAGGATGTTACGCTCATGTAATGACGCTAGTCTGGTATTTAGGATGGGCCTGACATCGGCAAAATATTACCATACCCACAGAATTTCTGGATGAAATAATTGTAAGATTGATGAAAAAGAATAAATATAGATTTAAAAATTAAACTTGTTTTATTGGTTCTTATCAACTCGATATTTCTACACACATTCTAGGATTTTATAAATACTTGCTAAGCGTGCGAAAACTTAGCAAGTAATTATTAAATCCCAGAATGTTAGATAAATCTTATTGCTTCAATACCTAAAACAATGCTCTCGGCGACTGGCTGTCTCAGACCAGTTTTACTATATATTATTTTTTAGATACCTATTAAATATAACGTGAAACGACGACTTGTAAAGTGTATTTGATCGTCTCGGGGGCCCTTTACCTACCAAGCTACCATAGACATAACCTACAAAAGTTCATGACTGAATATCTATTTTTCTCGGCCTTCTTGAACCAAAATTCTTGCACATACTAGTTCAGAAGGTGAAGCTGAGTTAAACAAGATATTTTTCATTTAAAGACGTAAGAATTTCACCTCAGCTAAAACAATGTATGGGCGGCTGCCATTGTCCTTTGAAATCGGCACAGAGGTTTTTAGTTAATTCATTACAAACATACACACACACACACAAAAATACGACTCTTTATAATATTAGTGTTTCAATATTAACTGGCTTACAAAATGTTTGAACAATTTTATACTACTTTTGGTTTTGGTAT
Source organism: Hecatera dysodea (assembly GCA_905332915.2). Lineage (NCBI taxonomy): Eukaryota > Metazoa > Arthropoda > Insecta > Lepidoptera > Noctuidae > Hecatera > Hecatera dysodea. The sequence goes on along the minus strand of HG995309.1, from coordinate 10,481,941 downwards.
CTGACTATCGACTTTGTAATTTTCTTCCTAGGGGACTGTTTTATAAAAGTTAAAAACCTAAGAATTGTTACAGACATTCATGAGCTCAATACATTCTGCAGAAGCATGTCTGCAGGTCAAGGTTGACCATTGATATTGGTAGCATCAAGAATACATCTTTTTCTATTAAAACCTACTTAATCATGGATACGTCTATTTCTATTAAGTACCTACGTCTTTCGCATATATAAATGTTTAAAAGCAAAATTTTATGCACAATCAATTTGCGGGAAATAAGTATTGGTATTTAAGTATTTCTTTAGTGTTTTAAGTGTTCCTTCTTTTATTTATAGACAGTTTTACATACTAATTAGGTACCATGTAACCTTTTTATTCAGAAATTTCAAATGTTGGCTAAAAGTTCCTAAAAAGAGCAATTTGGACACTAAGTATCATCTTTTTTTGATGTTACATGATGTTTTTGATAAAGTTTTTAAAGAACTTTAAAATAGACTCTTGCCATCTAAGTTTATTTCGCAATACCTTATCATAACTACATAGTATAAAACAAAGTCACGTTCTCTGTCCCTATATCCCTATGTATGCTTAAATCTTTAAAACTACGTACTTTGATGCAGTTTTTTTTAATAGATAGTGATTCAAGAGGAAGCTTTATATGTATATAATATATAATACATGCATAATTATTATAGAAGAGAAAATATTAGCATCTACATTGCATCCGTGCGAAGCCGGGGCGGGTCGCAAAGTGAGAGATATCTCTATAGATTCCAAATTTCCTATCTGAAGATAGGAAATTTGGAATTCATCTACTCGTAGTTAGTAAAAATGACTTGAGATTAGTATTTACAGAATTTTATTTTATTACGCTGCTCAACGCTATGGCCCAACAATACGAAATACTGCTACTTAGAAAAGCTACATATTGGCCACATCCAATTATAATAATGTAGTAAAAACGTTAGAGAAATAACAAGCCTTTTAATTTGTGCACGATTTATATTCATTCATAAATTTATATTTGCAAAAATGAGGAATCTGGTCAGAATGTATTAGTCAGAATATCGGAATATATGTATAAATTATGTATCATATACGTTTAATCATGTGTATATTTTACACTAAGACATTTGCAACAAAAATTGTGTCCGTCTGTTCTTTAATAAAAGCTTTTTTTCTCATAATCTGATCCTGAAGCCGAGCTATACTGCCTCGAAAAAGTTCTGATTTTTTTATATTGTGAAATGGATTTGCTTTTGACTCTAGTCTAGGTCACAGGTGGCTGAGACAAAGTCTACGATGGAATGAGCTTACCGAGAAGAAGCCTGTTCAGTCTAACTTTGAAGAGATTAGGGTTGGATGCGTTCGGAAACACACTTCTGATTGAAATAAAATGTTTTGCCTGTAGGTATTCCTATACAGTTGCGTCTCCCCCCTTCAAGACGGTAATAGGCTACTTCAACGCAAGCGAAGCCCCGAGCAAAATCTAGTAACATATAATATAAACTTTCCCATAGCAAAAAACAAGCGATTTTTTTTAATGACCTTCCACGTAGGCACACTTCGTTGATGTGTAACCAAGTGGCCCGGGCAGAAATGAATATTCATATTTTATTTTTCGAGAAGCTTGATTTGGTGCCATTATCAATTTATTATTAGTGTTTTCGTTTATGGCAGATGTTTATAATATTTTACATCATGGTGGATTGGTCGATATCCATATTTTTATCTAAGAAACCTAAATTAGATTTTCATTCTAATTTTATTAAAACAAAATGTGTACACGGGATTGTTTTGTCTCTTTTTACTTATCTCTACGTCTAAGTAAGTACACCAGACTCATCTATACTCGTAGTTAAAATTTACGAAAGTTAAAGTATTTCATATTGCAAAAGAAAAGAAAAAATAATGTTTAGTAGTCTTGCCAGAAGCTGCAGCTCTGCTCACGTTTTAGTCCTCATTCATTATGAATGAGGACTAAGTAAGCTTGTTGATATTTTTGGATTTTTATACTAATATTCACTAATTCTAGACCTTGGCCTCTGAATTACATACAAATCTACTCATAAATAACATACATTAAATTCAAAGTCTTATTTAAGTCTAACATTTGCATTACAACGTTCCAGAGGTATTTCAGATGACTTCATATTGCTTTTTCTTAATTGAGAAACACATAATATATGTTAGCACGAAATTATACCATCTTTAGAAAGGTGGTCGCTCCTGTGGTCACTCCCATGTTTGGGAAAAAAGTATGCAAAACAATTTTTTTCTTAAATCGTATTATGTTTAGTTTAAATACTGATTCTCTAATCAAATTAATCTATATCTATCAACCGTATTTAAACTAAGCATGTGGTTAGGGCTTTGATTATATAATGTCGGTTAGGGTTTTTTATGAATTAATCTGTTAGTATACCATCGATTTCTATAATTTAAAGATGGACTCGACACGCAAATAACTGAAAACTTGCCTTGCGGGTGCAAACGGTTTTTTGTAATCGATTATTACCAAAGCCGATTGATTTTTTCATAAAATTATCTATCGCGTTTTATTATTATAATAGCTTTATGGTCACTAATTGCACAATGATGAAAAATAATAAATGTATAGGGACACGTTACTACAAAATATAATTGATTGATTGATTGGGCCACGTACTATGTATATGTATGAATATTGATTCTGATAATTATTTTAAGGTCGTTTCCGACGCTTCGATATGTGTAATTATTAATTAAACACACGTGCATATTTCCTAGATGTATGCCATAAAAAGCCTCCCAGCTATAAAATACTTTATATTAATTATCGTAGTTACTAATGCCAATTAAGGTTTAAGAATGGATAGATAGATTTAATTCAATGTGTTTTATATGGGAAAATATATTGAGGGTATTTTTCCGTTTAGTGACGAAAAAGGTATAGGCACCTACAGTATCGACAGTAAACACTATAAAATAAGATTGATTTATTCTATCGAACGCCTTTTTTCAACTGTTTTAGGATTGGTTTCCAGTCTTGCCGAGTATATACATAGGTACTGCTGAATATCCGTATTATATATGGATGACTACCTAACCTACTTACAACCCAGTAACTGTGTATCCTTTTGGGTTGATTATCCTTAGGCCCGACGAATTGTTGCGGAATGTGTTCGAAAGAGTAACAGCGGCTCTGGAGAGCAAAGGGCATTAGTATAGCAACACGGATGGGTTTGATTTAGTAAGAGTCTGACACTACCTTCCGCTCTAACGGAAGAAGGTTTCTAGCGGAAGAAGTCATTTGATGATTTCGCAAAAAAAGGAACGATGAATTAATTATTTTAGGCTTTCGTTGTTCTGACTACCCAATCTATTATTTGTAAAATTCGCTGATATACAAATGTGGCTAGGTACTGTTATAAATGTGACAGTTTTGATGGATGTTCATCATGCGAGAACAGTTGAACGGATCTGGATGAAATTTGGGACAGAGATAGATTACAGTCCGGAATGCTTCAAATAGTCAGTATTTTTATCCCGGGAGTCTTGGAATAATTTCTGACATTGACTCGAGCGAAGTTATTGGCAGAAGCTAAGCAAGTCATAATTGTTTAAAAGGTTCTTCAATGTCTAAAAACAGTTGTCAAGACCCATGGAATGTCCCAATAACGTCAATTTGTTGGCTATCAGTCAATCAATTAAATACACGACTCTGACCTATGCTCAGTCAATGTTACAAAAATAACACAAGACCAATTAGTGTTGACGTGTTTTATCAGATTTGTTAACTTTTTAATTCAGCATTTAGATACTAGGTGCATCGACTTCTTATCTCTACGTGGAAAATATCAATGCAATTTATCTGTTATCCCACCAATACCATTTGTTTGGATACGTGCACTTGTTTTTAAATAAAGAAATCATTGTTTACAATGTTGTTGTTTTGTATAAGTAAATATTTTCTCTATTTTTCGTCTGTATTTATAACAATGAATGAATGGGACAGGGGAGTAGCCAGCCTCCAGAATAAATTGAAAGACTGTTAAACGAGTGTCACTGACCTCAAATTGAGACGGATCTCTTGCAGCCTAATAAAAACATAATGGTTATGTGCGTAGCCTGTTGTGTGAGAAGAAATCATAAATTGCTATGATATACAAATTGAATATTTTTACCTACCATGTTAATGACACAGACCACAGATTATAAGCAATAAACAGGGTTTTTTCGTGATCGCACTAAAGTTTAACAAAATAATAACACCAAATTTCATAATAAACAAAGAATAACCAAATATTTTCACGTACCTGGGTAATTAAAAGTGTGTTTTGAATTCTAATATTCTAATCTATCACACAGACATTTGTCTGCACAGACTTTGTTGTAAATAAGTCTGTGCTCACAAATACAATACTATTTTTTAGTAAGAGTTCAAAGTTTGCATAGGCGATGTTCTGTATCGTGTGGACAGACTGTAAAACAAATGAGCGCGCAGTGCGACTGACATTTAGACATAATTTTTTTTTTTTTCCCGCGCTTAATTATACTTTTTTATAAAGAGAAACTAATCTTTCCGGATAACGTTATAAAACCAGCCAGTATATTTGTCCAAGGAATTCAAATCTTACTAAATAGTGGTTTAACTTTTTTTAAGAAGAAGGTAGATCATAGAAATGAGATGACCTTTTTTTAATAATATGTAATGGCGAATCTTGGTCAATTTTAAGCTTTTCTTTTAGTTTTGACTATCAATAAAACAATAAATAAAACTGTTGTTCATTCAATTGATATTGTAAAAGAATTATAAAACAAACACTTACCTGTGATAAAATAACTCTGGATCGGCTGATTGGCTTTTTATCTTCGGCGGTCGTCATTTTAATTGTTTATTTTTAAATGTAATATGGCACACTGCACTTTTGGAGTTAGTTAACACAACAATCGCGTTTTATAGATTTATTGACACTGCTCGCACATAATATTTGTAGGAGATTTAATTGATGCTTTGAGATAACATTACCTAGATAACGGTCTAATTCTCATTGTATGTTACTGCCAATGTGAAGAATTCTGTCAACATTTATTATTGCTAGCCATTTTTAGATAGGTACATAGACAAGTTGAATTATTTATCACATTTTTTTTAAACGCACTGTTTTTCTTGCTGTTAACAATAATTTAGGTTATGTTGCACAGTTCCTATATCCAAAATTAAATATTAAATAACAATTATGTAGGTAGGCAGGTAGGCAGGTTTATAAAATAATTATTATGGTTGGTATGAAGATATTAATTTCACAAAGTAACAGAATTAGAAGTGTTAGCAGGATTCTACCATCTCGCACTGACTCCGATGTAGCAATGCACTTCCTAAATCGTCAACCAAGCGTCCACAGTTTTGTTTCCGACCTATCGAAAGCATAATTATTTAATGAGCGACCATTTGTTTTTTCATTATGTTTAAATTCTCATGACGCATTCGTTTATTCGATATTGCTCAATAAAGACATTATTATGAAGACTGCCTATTCACTAAAAATGTAAACTTGAGATTTTGAAATCTTAAAACCTTTTTGTTTACTTAGCATTACATTGTAACAGACGTCCTAATTTTATTGTGACGCGATTTACATGTTTGTCTTTTTAATTTTTATACATATCTACTTAAGTAATAGAATTTAAAAGCATTTTAAGAGTTTTATTTAATACAATTGAATATTTTATGTTTAATTTAAATGTTTTATGTTTAATACATAAATTAGGGTAGCTCACTACAAAGCAATAAAAACACTTGTGTCATACAATAGCTCATTAAAATATTAACTATATTTTGTATTTATTTCGACAACAGTTACGTGTCATTGTTATGTTATTAATTATTTAGCTTCTAAGAAAATCAATGTATTTGGGTTAGACACTAAATATATTTTCAGACTTTATCCCCTATCTATACATGACACTCTGTACACAATCCATCCAGTCTTTCTTTTACTTTTGCTAAAGTAGGTACTTTTTAAGGTTTGGAAATCGTAAAATGATTTCTTCCACTCGAAATGGAATATCAAACTCTTACTAACTAATAAAAAAACCTATCCAGAAAAGCAACCTCGGCAGAAAAGTTAGGTATGTACCTACATAGGCGGACATAATGCCAATATAATACAAACGATTCTGTTCGTCTTCAGTAATTATAAAGAGGAAAACTTTGTTTGTTTGGTTGTAATGAATAGGCTCAAAAACTACTGGACCGATTTTAAAAATTCTTTCTCCATTCGAAAGCCACATTATCCACGAGTAGCATAGGCTATATTTTATCCCCATATTCCCACGGGAACGGGAACTACGCGGGTAAAACCGCGGGGCGCTGCTAGTTTATTATAACTTTTAAGTTGAATAAAGATAATACCTCCTACTTAACTAACTAAACAAAGATTAAAACTCGTTTTGAAGAGTAAGAACATAAAAATGACAAAACAAGTTACTGGCTGACAAAAAAAAAGTAATAGAGCTTTAAAAGTGCTAAAGGAACGCGTTGCTTATCTATGGCATGTATAATGTAGCTAAGCAGCTGAGTTCGAATAAATCGGTGAAAGTTTGGACGACAACTTTGATATAATTATGTATAGGTTTCTATAGCACGTATAAAATAAAACTATACCGAGGTCTAACAGTAAGTATTTACATTCTCGTTTAATCAAGCCCTATAAGTAATAAAAAAAACTTTTTACAAAAAATAAAACCGACTTCTAAACAAAAAAAACCAAAAAGTATAAAATAACTTTAATTTCGGAACTCGGTGTTTTTGGTTGTAGAAGTCGGTTTTATTTTTTGTAAGAAGTTTTTTTATTTTTCTCTTTTTAGTGGTTCACTCCCAGCTAAACATACCCATCACAGCGTACGTGGTATAAATTGGTGTAAACAATAAACAAACATGCGATTTCAGCTATTCCGACAGATTTGCTATCATTTATTGAAATTAATAAAATAAAAACGCTTGTTCGATTTCGATAAAATTTTCATGGGACCATTTGGGAAGTATTCCCTTTCCAACAAAAAAAGAATTTTTCAAATCGGTTGGCAAGCGACGGAGTTATGCGCGAACAAATATTGAAAAAAAAAAAAACATACAAACATCCGAATTGAGAACCTCCTCCTTTTTTAGAAGTCGGTTAAAAATTGTCTGCTTAGTGTTACTGCAGAACAGTTGTTAGGTATATCAAATTCTGCCTTGCCTGGCCCAAAACTTCGCTTCTTTTTCTTCTTGACAGCGCATAGGTCATTAAGGCGTTTCCCTGACCAAACACCCTTGAGCATTCGTTCCCTCTTTGCCGCCCGCACCCTGCGCACGCCCTTTTATCATAGAATTCACACAATTTTTTTAATTATTTAGATTAACAAAGATAAGCAATCTTTTGGAATGAAATAAAACGTGTATAGTATAGATTTTTAAATTATCTATCCATTAGTGTAATCCCCAAATGATTAGAGCGTTGCATTTAGCAACAGATGCATAAAATCAACAATTTTAGTCATTTTAAATTTATAACACATAAAAACAAATTAGAACGTGGAATATGATGATAAGACATCGAATATTAATAATGTGCTTTTACATGTAGATTATTTCTCATAACTAATGAGTTTAATAGCCTCTGAATAGCGAAGAAAAACGCACTATCGCAAGGTTTTGGTCGGGCAGGTGGAACATATTTAACAACACAGTTACACATAGACACATCCACATCTTTTGAATATTAGGGTTGGGGAGAGGAATATTAACAAATCCTCTTTCGTCTACTGCTATCAACATATTCAAAATGTTCACGCGTCAGTGAGATCTTGATACTTTTGCTCTTTATTCGTTAGGATTAATATAAATTGAGTAGTTCTATTGCTTAATTATGTATCATAGATCAGATTCCATGGAACTGATATGTTCTGAGAATAAAAGTAAAAGAGTAAAAGTCCATAAAATAAAAGAGTGCAAAAAAACTCATGTGGCCGCTGATAGACTAGCGGTTCCTTTAACTTTTTTGATTCCGTGCTCATTGCTGTGAATTTTTATTAAGGCGACAACAGCTGTCAACGACCTTGAAAAAAACCTTGAAAATGTCCTTGAAAACTTTGTGTCGCATGGGCGTGTCCGTTTTAGGGAGTAAAACGGACACAAAGTTTAGCCCAAAAATAACAGCTTTCCATATCATTCCTAGACTTTTAAAATAAAAGCTTGATACAATAATACCTGAGTATCATAGGCTTTATTAAAATAAATACATGTCCACCCGTGTGAAGCCGTGTCGAGCCGTTAGTATTTTATAAGCCCGCGTGAGTCGGGACAAAATTAATAAGGTAGGTACCTGCATAAATGTTAAATCAATTAATTAATCTGTCAACTATTTTCCTTACATTTATGTTGGAGTTAACTTCCAGTCTAACCGGGTTTAACTAAATTTTACATGGAGTACTCAGCACAACCCAGTAACTGGGTAACACGACTTGGCACAACTAGTGCCGGATTTCCTGGCTACTGACTGCTCGTAACGACTGATAAAGATCCACAATTTATGACGGCCCGGACCAAAAGCTTAAAGTGATTTCCGAGGCACGTAGGAATCTCGGAATGTTAAGATGACAATATGAAAAATAAAATTAAAACTTGTCCTAGACCGGTTTCTATTAAAACCTCAAAATTATTTCATATTATTCACAAATTCTTATGAAATAGATAACGTTATTTCTCTCTCATTAACACTGTAAGCCTTTAGAACCAATTACCTGTCACTCTTCTACTATTAAAGGTTTACTAATGAATATTCATTATCGTTACTGCTTTTTTTTTCGTTGCGTTATCAAAACCAGTAACAAGCATAAGTTGTGCAATATATATTTTTGAAACCTCCGTACTCTGGCAACGCCATAGCCTTGAGGGACATCATAAAACGGAAAAGTTTGATTGTAGATATTGTGCAATTCAGACGCAACACCTTCTATTAATTTGAAGTCTATGAATATATTTCGCTAATCTTTTGTTCCATTAGTTTCATGAACCCTAAACTTTAGAGTCTTGGATCTAAAGTCAAACAAGCTTATTAAAAAAAACGAAACATTTGTCAAATTCAAGTTCTTTAGTTATCCTTTGCAGAATTTGAATTTCGAATTTGTAAAAACAAAAGCTCTTTGACTATTAAACAAACGTGATACTTTTTTAAACCATTAGTGTATAGTTTTAAGTAATTGCAAGAAGCATTTTAAACGAGAAATTAATTAATTTCGAACAAAGTGGCGATCAAGTTTAAATGATTTTTTAATTAAGTATTTCATTAATATTGACCGAATAGCAACAAAAATTATACACTTTAATCGAGAAATTTGTACCTACGGAATTAATTTTCACCCATTTATCTCATAGTAATTCGATATCATAGAAATATATATAAATTGTCATCCAAATCCGGAAATTATGTAAAACTAAATAAGGACATGTGTTGTTTATGCTTGATATGATACAACAATGCAAATTCGCCCTCAGATTAACTAACCTACCTATTTACCTTCGTAAACAAGGTGTTTAACCGGACAGAATTTAAAAAAACACGTACAGTCGGTGATAGCAATTAACTGACCCCCCTAAAAATTAAACGAATTTGAACCTTTTGCTTATTAGCAGTAAGCTTGTCGAACTAGAAGCACTGGTTCAACGTCTACGATCAATAAAATAGTTATTCGAATTTGATCTTTAATACGCAGTGTTAAGGTAGGTATGATCTTGAATAATATTTTATTTTGTAATATAATACGTAATTTCGAGAACTATAATGTGTTTCGAGTGGTCTAGTGGTGACTGTAGTGAGCTGACAAATCGTGGTTGTGAGTTCGTAACCAACGTAAATGACGCGATTTTTTCTGTTTTGTATATTTATTTTAAGTTATAAATAATAAATTATAACTTTAGCAACAACAAAAAAGAAAAACAAACAGAAATAAAAACCAAAATGATGTTAAAAACGATTTTATTTTATAAAAAAAAAATATTATAAGAATAACATAAATGATAGGTATTGATGACGACACGAAGATGATAATATTTACCTGCTTACTAATAACGTTGTTAACTGCACTGAGTTTAATGTAGTGAATCAGCATGTTATAATATTTAGAAATATAGGAATGTATTTCTATTTCATAACAATAACATCACCACATTAAATATAATTTAACTAAATAAAACGGCATTATAAGTTGAAGTTCTACCTACTATATATCAATTTGTTTTGTGAATAGTTATTTTAGTTATAAAATAAGGTTTTGACAAAAAACTAGGTATTCGAAATACTTCGTTAGAAATGATAACAATAGTTAATTTAACACACACACTGACACAAGTCATTCATTCAGAACACTGGTTACTCAAGTCATTCATGCTTTTAATAGCGAAGTGGAGCACCATTTTTTCTATTACTTATTGCAAGCGGTCCCACATACCGCGCACCATATTCCAACAACAATCACTTCCACTTGCAGTTGAATGAGTAGGCAAAAATGGGTGTTCAGTATGCCTTCTAACAATTGCTTGATGACGTTCTGACACAGGAGTATACATAGTAGGTTTTGGTCCAGGACGATCGTTTTGAATATTCCCTGTCTCTTCAAAACCTCTTAGCCACAATCTGACTGTATTTCTCTGAAACAACACAATAAGCATAATTTTAGTAACGAATAGGTTAACATAATTTATCGATTAAGTTTGAAAAAATACGTTTATCAAACTAGATTATATAAATCAAATTAGACCTATAAATGATCTCAAATTAGACTCATAATGAAACACAGTTAATTGTCTATTATTCTACATTCACCGGCTTTTAAGCAAACTAACGAATTAAAGAATAACTATAATTATTATAAATTAAGCATAAAAAAGAATACACTTACCGCTATATTAAGTTTCCTAGCAATCGCTTTAATACCAACATTCTCCTCATGCAAATAGATTATTTTGCCTTTTAAATAATCACTCAACTGAGACATGATGATTAAACTATCAAAACTGATAACAATTAATAACAAGGAAAAAAGCATGGATTTTCGCAATTTAGTAAGGCAAGGTAAAAATGTTCGCGCGTATTCACTGCTATTTGTGCATAGAATATCTTGTTCAATTTATTCTTCTACCCCATATTCCTAATGTCATATCTATAGCAGTTTTTGTTGAATACGCATATTGACGTCTAACTACCCACTTATTAAAAAAGGTGAAAAGTTATAAATAAATGACCTAACACCAACCTCTTAAAGCTCAAGTTTGCGTATCAAAATTATTTATTGTTTCTGTTCATCGAGTAGTGTTAGTCTGATTAACTCATACATATTGAAAAACGTTTAATGTTATGAGCATAGGGTGTAAAATCGAGTAATTTTTAGGGGGGTCAGTTAATTGCTATCACCGACTGTACATTAATAGGTTTATTTTAGGGTCCCGTATAAAAGTATCTTTAACAGTCAATTTAATCCGAATTCACTGGACAAATGTGTCCAGTGAATTCGGATCAAATCAAATCAATCAATCAGTTGAGGTACACATATGAACTGCTATCACGTAAATTAATAAGTATAAAGTCAATTAGAAAATTGAAAAAATACATATAGGGTAATATCACCTGACCAACATTGAAACAATCGTATACAGTGAAACTTTATATTCCTATACGATATTTCTAAAAGTTGCCAGATAGTACAGCATAGCAAGAAAAGACATGCTCAGCTTTTAATACGTAAGTACATAAATTATAAACACAAAATATAATTTTGAAGTAGAATGCTATTACTAGTTAAATTGTGTACCTATTCTGGTACAAAAAATTAGACTCTTAACTCGAAAAACGACCGAGATAGGATGGTTTGAAATTTTTTTTCATTTGTAAACAGGTTACCCTACGCGTTGTGAGTTGTCACATTATCAAATGAGAAGGCTTGGATGGTTCTCAAATACTTTTTTATAGAAAACCTTAAAGGAGTTTATGAATAAATGTGTGTGTTTACAAAACAAGTCCAAACTGGTCAGTAAATGAGCCCTGGTTAGGAGTCCTTTTTTTTCTGGATGGAATCATTAAATGACTTCTCCCGCTCTATACGGAGCGGAAGGCAGTGTCAGACTCTTACTGACTAAAACCCACCCGTGATCCTTCTTGTGTCCACTTTTGATCCTTCTGTCACCGCGGCCCTGGAACGCAAAGGGCACAGGAAGGATCACAGGTGGGTTTTAGTCTGTAAGAGTCTGACACTGCCTTCCGCTCCGCGTAAAAAATAAGGGTATTAAAATCTGGGACTTGATATTGTATTGTTGCCAATTCGGGTAGATCCTAGATAAAGGTGGTACAAGCCTTGGCACGAGAAAAAAGAAACCAAGACCAATCAGTAGGTGAAGTCAGGCTTTGAATAATAATGGTGACTGATCGAAATACGTATAATTTACTACCGATAATTTCAAGCCGTTTTGAGTCAGTTCTATTTCATAAAAAAAGAAATCAAAGATCTGCTATAAACATTTAAACATATATCTTAGGATATCTACATTTTATAAGATATGATTATTATGATTTAGGCTATGTTGAACCTAAATTACTTATATAGTTTCATTTTACAAAACCATCAGTAAAGCATTTGGCCTTGTATCTATTCGTAGCATGAATTAATTGGAGCTAAGAAATACCGCCGTATTTTTCGATAGTTCGAACTCGATATTCAAATTCAATTTTTTTTTTAATTTCTCCTAAAATTCATGGGCGCTACCACAGGATGCTACAGAATTGCGAGGGGAAAAAGACATTGCAAAACTGGTTGTATACGCTTCGTATAAAAGGGGTTTTGCAATCTTTTTTTTTATCAGAGTTTAGTGAAAGTAGTGCTTAAAAATTCAAGTATCAGTGTTTTGGATCTAGAGATTGTTGTGCATCGAAATATCTAAGTATTTTTCTAACGGATCAAAAGTCGTAACTTTTATAAAGATTAGACAATTTATATGGCCCAAAAAGTAAGGTCAGTAAATTATTTGAAGTAATCTACCTTATTAAATAAACCATTTTTTTTTAATTGGATCAGTATTTCCAATAAAATAATTTTGCCATTTTACTGTTACCACAAGAGTTTTAGAATCTTTAAGCCGGCGATAAAGTATGATCTAGGATCACGAGTTTCGCAGTAACGGCAAATATATTAGAATAAGAATGGTCCATTTGTTTTATGGCAATTTATATGGTAATGACAAAACTTTAGCATTTAATTAACTAACATGCTGCTCAGTCACTCTATTTTTTTCTTAATGACTAACAGCGACATTCCTTCTTTATCATATTTTTAGATCTGACGACTCGTCAGCCTTCGTTAACAGACAGCAAATGTAAAGCCTACAAATTATGCGATCAACGAAATGGGTCATAAAATTACCATAAGCGTTCACACACTAGTTTTAAATGTTTTTGAAAGACGGAGCAAGTCATCCTTGCCCGATTAGAACTATTATTTAGTACTACTATTAGCATAATCAGCCTTTTAACGTTCCCACTGCTGCGACACAGGCCTCCTCTCTAGGAGAGAGAATGGGCCGTAATCCACTACGCGGGCCCAGTGCAAGTTGGTGAATGTCACATGTCTTCGAACTTTTGGTTCTAGGACATGCCGGTTTCCTCACGATGTTTTCCTTCGCCGTTTTGAGAGCAGTGGTGATGTAAATATGTAATTACACAAAGTAAAGCCGCCTGGCTGGGTTTGAACCCGTGACCTACACTTCGTAAGTCGGGGCCGTTACCACTTGGCCACCACTGCTCTACTATTAGTAAGCAGCATTAATTATTTATTATTTGCAAAGCTACGGAACCGAAATTATTTATTTATGAATGTAAATAAATGAGTGAAGTTCGAACGTGTACCTTTGAATTGGTCCAGTCGATTCAGATCAAATTGGCGTTGACAGTTGGGTAGACAGATAGACAGAAGGTCGACAGGCAGATAAACCAAGGATATCTCTAAGGATTCCATATTTTCTCAAGGAATGAAACAGCTGGACGAGACGGTTGGACAATGTGCTAAGCTGAACTGGATAATGGACGCGAAACTGTCCAGCTGCATGTCAAGGCTTTTTCTTATATTGAAATGACAAGAAGAACCAATCATCATCTGCCTAGCCTTTTCCCAACTATATTGGGGTCGGCTCCCAGTCATGCCGGATTCAGCTGAATACCAGTATTTTACGTGAAGCGGCTGCCTACCAGACCTCCACAACCCATTAACTGGGGAACATGGTACTTCTTGGAAGTTTTTGGCAAGACTGGTGTCAGATTTTCTGGCTTCTGACAATCCGTAACGACTGCCAAAGATCTGTAAATGACAGCCGGGACCAACGGCTTAACGTGCTTTCCGAGGCACGGAGAAGTCTCGTTATGTTAAGATGGTCACCCATCCACAGACCAACCTCGGCAAGCGTTGCTTAACCTAGAAGATCGACCCGTGCGGCTGTTATAATTTAGCCACGAGCTGCCCCGACAAGAAGTATCAATGATGATGTTTATTTATTCAGACTATTAAGTCAAGTTATGCTCATCCTAACTCATTCTATACATATAATTAAATCGTAGACACGCCGTGTCTGAACATTGAATATTTTTGCATAAAAATATTCAATGTTAAGTTAAAATAATAAAACATACACCAAAATGCACTTTTTTTTAGTTTTTATGTTTTTTTTTCTCTTTTTCTGTGTTTGTGGAAGCGTCACGCAAGAACTACTAATTTGATTCTAAATTGAGATTATCTAGTCTTTATTTCATCAAAATCGACTCACAAAATCAAAAAACATCGTATTTCTGAGTGATAAATTTCATAGAGTGCTAATCGTTACGCTGACTGAGACTTGCACGCATCACCAACTTTTATACGTACATATAAAATTAGCGTGACTGTAACTACAATTTAGTTTTTGTTACGTCGCAATCGATTGACTCTATAAACAGATATTCTTTTCATTACGAGATGTATACAATGTAATAATCTAAAAATAATAGATACTAACAGTTTAATAAAAATAACATCAACACATACTGTTGATTTTTTTGAAAACTAAATGTTGAATTCTTTGACAATAATTGAAGAGTCGTTAGATGGCGTTGATGTAAATTGCTGAATCGCGGCGATCCCCGCGAGTGAATGACCTTCACATTTTCGCTATGAATGTCTTTGAGCTGAACAGAATAAGTTGAGAAATAACGTTAAATCTATTCACAAAAGAATCGTTTTAGGGTTCCGTAGTAAAAACAGAAACCTCATAGTTTCGCCATATATTTATGCACCTACATGTGTCCGCCCATCCGCGTACGAACACTTTATAACTATGCCACACTTTTTTTTTCAGTCCGACATCCACGCGATCAAAGTCGCGGGCACAGCTAGTTTAAGAATAAACTAGGAATCTTACTATTTTAACTAAAAGTCAAAACAGGAAACAGACGAAAGTTAAGAGCTGCCAAACTGGTTTAGTTACATTTTAATCTTCAGAGTTTTTGTCAGGAGGCATTCTCTGACGTCATGTAAACCTGTTTAGGAAATTTCCAACGGGCTCGGGGTCTATAGTCTAGTATTACACAATAATATATCTTCCTTGTATAGCTTGTCAAGCATGCAGCTCTTAAACCAGGCGACATCTGTAACACCGTGGACATCCCACCTACGTGAACAATACGTTATTGGAATAGGTACTTTAATTGTACGCACAGCTAAGGAGTGGAATTCCTTGCTGGAGTCTGTGTTTCCTGATATCTAAAACCTTTTTACCTGATAGATGTAATCTTTAAGCCTAGAATTAATACTCGTAGGTTACTTCTTGGCTAGCGATCACCATCTTCGATCAGAACATCGTTAACCATCACGGCCAGATACTGATCAAACGCGACAGCTTCTTAGTAAAAAAAAGATGGTCAAACGCTGCTAGAGGCGGGATTATGTTTGTAATATTATGAGCATAATATGCTGATGAATATTATGAAGAAAGCGAGGGAGGAAAAAAAAAGATGGACGCATTGTTGATGATAGCGTGACACTTAACAGAGTGAAGAATGGAATAGAATTTTCAGTTAAGCTCGCCTTTTGTATATGAACTTGATAATCCTTCTACAGTAAATGATTAAGAAAACACATCACAACTGACACGAGGTACGGGAAGGAAGTTAATTATTATGTTCTTGGCGCAAAGACCACGTAGATAAAGTGTGGGAAATACTAGGAAAGAACAAAATTCGAGCTCTGAGGATTCCTACATATATGACTAGCTTACCTGTGCATCTTCGACTGCATCACATAAGAGAGAGAAAAAACTCGTTTTTACAACAATTTGACGTGACAACGTCTAATAAATGGATGAACGCTGGCTGCACGCACGAAAAAGGATGACTCATTGTAACGTTACGCTCATTGTAACGTTACGGCCGGGGCGAGAGCGCTGCACGAGTGAGCGAGAGGCACGATAATTACATCAATGTTTTGTTATGACGTTGTTACGTTAAACTATCATCCGTAAACCGACTTTACAGACGGCCAATGATGGCTGATGATTATAAACAGTTGTTCTTCGATAAATGGGCTGTCTAACACTAAAAGTTTTGTTTTAAATCGATAGTAGTTCCTGAGATTGGCGCGTTCAACCAATCAAACAAACTCTTCAGTTTTATAATATCAGTTTTTATCAGTTTTTATGTCCCAATAAAGTAAAATAAATAAATAAAAAATAAATAAATAATATCAGTATAAATTTTTTGTATGAACCTTTCCTACTCTACAAGTTACTATGTTAAGTTACGTTAAGTTACTACACGTACGGAAGTTAAGTTACTACAAGTTATTATGATCACCTCAATCTGCTTTATACTTTGTGGTCAAATTCAAATGCCCATTGTTTGATAAAAACACTTCGTGGAATCTCCGTCTGCTTTTTTTCCGGTTAAATATGGTATTATTTTTAGCTACCTAACTTGAAATCTGACTTTTTGTTTAAACAGTAGATCATCATCTGTCTGGCCTTTTCCCAACTAAATTGGGGTCGGCTCCCAGTCAAGCTGGATTCTGCTGAATACCAGCATTTTACGTGGAGCGGCTGCCTACCAGAACTCCACAACTCATTAACTGGGGAACACGGTACTTCTTGGCAAGACTGGTGACAGATTTTCTGGCTTCTGATAATCCGTAACGACTGTCAAAGATCTACAAATGACAGTCGGGACCAACGGCTTAACGTGCTTTCCGAGGCACGGAGAAGTTTCGTAATATTAAGATGGTCACCTATCTTCAGACCAACCTCGGCAAGCGTTGCTTAACCTCGAAGATAGACCCGTGTGACTGTTATAATTTAGCCAAAAGCTCCTCCTAAACAGTAGATAACATCCCATTTTAACATTATGTTGTATAAAAAATGCTCAGGAGCATAAATAAAATATCAATACTAAGGGGCAGCCTCAACCTGTTAGACTGACGCAAGAAATATGCACCAGCATAAGCATAATCAGCCTTTTAATGTTCCCACTGCTGGGACACAGGCCTCCTCTCTAGGAGAGGGAATGGGCCATAATCCACCACGAGGGCCCAGTGCGGGTTGGTGAATGTCACATATCTTCGAATTTTTGGTTCTAGGACATGCCGGTTTCCTCACGATGTTTTCCTTCACCGTTTTGAGAGCAGTGGTAATGAAATTACTTACACAAAGTAATGCGTCTGGCTGAATTTGAACCTACTACAATTCGTAAGTCGGTGCCGTTACCACTCGGTCACCATTGCTAAAAAAATATGAATATGACCAAAACATTAATTTCCTGTTAACAAGATGTAACATTGTCTAAACTGCATTCACTAACTAAATCACTTGAATGTACTAAAATAATAACAGTTTTGTCGTATACATTAATAGTTTGTTATCAAACTTAGAAATCTATATATGTAGATAGCGATCAAATTAATAAGAAAATACAATATTCTGCATATTTCTTTTTGATTTGATTTGATTAGACATAATTAATATGTAACATATTAATTTTGTCTGGTAACGTGGTAACATACATTAATATTAATTTTGGAGACGCGGTCAATGGACTAGACTGTAAAAAGATTGTATTTCATCTAGATACTATCAGTAGTTTGTTTTTTTTTTGTCTGGATGGAAAATCTTCAAATGACTTCTCCCGCTCTGGGCGGAGCGGAAGGGAGTCTCAGACTCTTACTGACTAAAACCCAACCGTGATCCTTCTTGTGCCCTTTGCGCTCCAGGGCCGCGGTAACTCTTTCTAACAAATTCCGCAACCCTAGCAGGCACCGACCCTATGGGGCCCCCGTCCTCGATGCTGACGGCTCCTTGAGGCGCGCGTGGAACACAACGCGTCATCGACTCAGCCTGGTTGCTATCGGACGGCGAGCCACCCACGCTCACCGTCCACAGGCATCAGCCACTACGCAACAGCACAGCGGCCGAATTGTCTCTGGAGAAGGCTGCAATGGGACCATTACTGGCACTCCATTTCCTTTATTAAAAAATACTATGCCGTGTTTCAACTTCATCGGATCAAGCGTAAAATTCTTCCATACAAACATTATACCCTCTAGTCGTAATATGTGGATAGTTATGAAAAACTAATTATAACATCCTTTATAATTCACTTAGGCTAGTATTCGTGCCAAGTGTCATGTTTCTAACCCTATGGAATAAGAGTTTTTCATATAATCTTCAATGCCTATTTCAACCCTTTACAGGGAGTGCTTCCCAAAGTTGTAAGCGGATATCTTCTAACTAAAAAACTACCTACCTGCCAAATTTCATCTTTATACGTCCAGCGGTTTTCGATATTTCGTGATGAGTCAGTGAGTGAACGAATGACCTTTCGTTTTTCATTGTATTTCATTGTATTTCGTCTAGATCTAAATATAGGTATATATTTTTTTAGAACTAGACGAAATACAATCCTTTTACAATCTTGTCTAGTCCGTTGACGACGATAGTAATCAAAAATAATAAACAAATGCGGATATTATATTTTATGGAAGCTGGCATATCGAACCACCGCCGCACGATGACATTAATAGTATGTACGGATAGTAGGATTAAAATGGCGGCGGGTCAAAATGCCAGCTTCCATTAAAAAAAAAAGTCCGAACCACAAATAGAAGATTCAGAGTAAATTGGTTGTGATAGACGCACAGACGGACCGACACCCAAACCCAAGCGATCCTATAAGGTTTCCGTTTACTGAACAGACGGTTCCGATTCCGACGCTAAAAAAACATGTTATAAATTAATAATTTGCTACTAAACTTAGCAATCTACATTTTTCATTCATTCTACATTTAGATAACGATTAAATAAATAATTAAACAAAATATCGCGGTCAATGGAATAGACAAGATTAATGGAAAAGGATTGTATTTCGTCTAGGACTAATTATTTAAAAGCGAAAGGTCATTCGATCACTCACTGACTCATCACGAAATATCGAAAACCGCTTGACGTATAAAAATGAAATTTGGAAAATATATCAGATAACCATCTAGAAACATAAGTAGCATGGAATTTGAACAGTTTATTATTTGTTATGAATAGTGTATTGTTTTGTTTTGCCCCAATTAATTCATAATCAATCTTTTTTTTTGTATATTAAATTTGTATATTTGTATATTAAAAAAAATATATTTGAAAAGTGCATATAAATGTTGCCGTATGCAATAATGCCGTGTGCACGCTAACATTGCAAGTATTGTGCGTATTGTGAAATTAAAACTGTTTCGTTACGTTTTATGGTACCTAATATATATATAAATATGTTTTATTTACGTATTTTAATAAAATTCAGTACACAAACATCAATATTTAGTTCAAGTATATATTTTATTTACCCTCGTCCGTGCGTCACTGCGGGGTGCCAACTGAAAACCAGCCCTGGGTGTCTGACGCCCAGCAAATGCTGAGGTGGTAACCCATTCTGTAATTTTCTTCTCGTTTAATTTTTGTTTGTAACCGTTGTGCTGTGTCTGTCCTGAATAAAACTTTTTCTATTCTATTCTATTCTAAAAAAATAACTATGGAGTGTCATGTCCAGTTCTCCATCACACTCTACCTTTGCGAATGGACACTGTGTGACTTTATTATTTATCGTAAATAATGATATTAAAACGCGCCGTTTAGTGGCCTAATTGAAATAAACGTTCTGACTTTGACTTGACTTTTTGAAACATTTAGTGTTAGTTTAATTAAGTGTACCAACTATAACGCTTCATGTTTCAGAATAAAATATTCGATCATGAATCGATATATATATATATACATATATAAATAATAACAGCACACGTTACGTGCATATTTAAGAAACGCTTGCCAAGGTCGGACCCTGGATGGATGTCCATCCATTACATAACGAGACTCCTCCGTGTCTCAGAAGTATGTCGTGGCTATCATTTGTGCATCCTCGACAGATGTAACGAATAAACAGAAAAAACTGACATAAGTCTTGCAATGGGGTACCGTACCGTGTAAAAGTTTCCGGTTTCTGGAAGCTAGACAGACAGTCGCCTCGTGTAAAATACTGGTACACAACGGCATCCGGTAATCGCACAAAACGGATAAAAAAACATAAGTAATTAAAATCTTATATTAGATTTAAACTGTGCGAGGCCAAAAAAGGTCCCTATCTCAGCATATGCTGCGATATTTACAAAAGCATGTTTTTGTTTTGCGTAAAGTAATGTCTTGAAGTAAAATAATACCGAAACATAACTACACCGTCGATGATTGCGCTATTTTTTCTTAATAAGACATATGGGAAATTATTGAATTTTAATGGGATTTATTCTATACAAAACGATGTTTTTCGCAATTTATCGAAAAATCGAAACCTAATAATGATTTATTACAATATTAAGGAGTCTGCAATTTCCGATGACATATATAATAATAGCTAAACATATGCGATACTATCTGAGATCCAATTAAGATAAGATAAGAACTGGATTTTACAGTGTGAAGTACATATGTCCGAAAATAACAGATAACCATCTGGAAACATAAGTAGCGTGGAGTTTGAACTATTTATTGTTTGTTAATAATAGTGTATTATTCATTATTCACATTAATGATTTGCCCCAATTAATTCAAAATCAACCAAAAATTATATTATTTGCAGATAACACATCATTAATTGACCGACGATCACAAAATCACACACTGTTCCAAATGTTTAAATCATAGAAATATAAAATATATCTATGGTTTAAATATACCATGTACCATGTACTTATTAAGAAAATGAATAAGTTTACCCATACATACTCAAAATTAATTTATTTAAGTAACGCATCCGTGTTATGTGGTCCGCGGTGTGATCACATAAGTTTATGTGTAAACCAAATTTCAGTAGAATCGGTTCAGGAGAATGAGAGAAAATTGGCCGTGACAGACGCACAGACAGACAAATACCCGAGTTATGCTATAAGGATTACGTTTACGGAGGTTCCGAACGCTAAAAATCATTTTTATCGTCTAAATTAATAGTTTGCCACTAAACTTAGCAATCAACACACATTTAGATACCTAACGATCAAATAAATAATTAAATAGAATATCCGAATTTGTTATTATTTATTTTTGATTACTATCACGGTCAATGGACTAGACAAGATTGTAAAATGATTGTGTTTCGTCTAGATCTAAATATATAAAAGCGAAAGGTCATTCGATCAGTCACTGACTCATCATGAAAAATATCGAAAACCGCTTGATGTATAAAGATGAAATTTGGAAAATATATCAGATAACCATCTGGAAACATAAGTAGCATGGCATTTTAACAATTTATTGTTTGATATGAATACTGTATTATTTTGCCCCAATTAATTCCAAATCAACCAAAGATGATACCATCTTTGGTTGATTTTGAATTAATTGGGGCATTTGCAGATGACACGACATCATTAATATTTAAAATAA
Organism: Hecatera dysodea; assembly: GCA_905332915.2. Classification (NCBI taxonomy): domain Eukaryota; kingdom Metazoa; phylum Arthropoda; class Insecta; order Lepidoptera; family Noctuidae; genus Hecatera; species Hecatera dysodea. The sequence continues at coordinate 10,459,950 of HG995309.1, read as the reverse complement.
ACCGACAAACACAAAATAACACACTGTTTCAATATGGTAAAAAACATTTAAAAAACAGTCGAATTGAGAACCACCTCCTTTTTTGGAAGTCGGTTGGAAAAAACATTTACTTGAAAAGAGTAACTATGAAGCTTTTTTGTCCGTTTCGCCAAAAACATCTACCTTTGTGAATGTACACTAGAGTCACTTTATTATTTTAACGTAAATAATGACGTTCAAACGCGCCGTTTAGTGGCCGATTGAGAAATAAACGTTCTGACTTAGACTTGGCTTTTGAAACATTTATTGTTAGTTTAATTAGGTGTACCAACTATAACGCTTCATGTTGCTGAATAAAACATACGAATATTAATCGATTCATCTGTTGTGCTTCCAATTTAATAACGCTTGCCTAGGTCAGTCTGTGGATGGATGTCCATTCATTACATAACGAGACTCCTCCGTATCCCAGTCTGGCTGACATTTGCATCCTTGACAGATGTTACGGATAAAAAGAAGCCATAAATATCTCACTCCAGTCTTTCCAAGGAGTACCGTGTTCCGGGTTCTGGAAGCCAGATACACAGTCGCCCCGTGTAAAATACTGGTACTCAACTGCATCCGGTAATCCGGGTAGACTGGATGCCAACGACTACTTTGGAAAAAGGCTGGGCAGATTTTATTTAGGGTTAAGTGCTTCAATTGCTTGATCACAGGTTTGTTTTGCTTAAATGTGACAAACAAAAGATAATTGTGTGTTTGCGTATGATAATGTCATGAAGTAAAATAATAACGAAAAATAACAACACCGTTGATGGCTTTTTATCCGGAAGAATACCCGGTTCTTGCGAAATAGGTCACGTCAGTGACGTGGTAGGTTAAAAAACGTTGATTTTAATAGGAGCATCGAAATCGCAATTAAGATTTGAAGGAAAAATAAATTATACTTAATTCATAGCTTACAAACTCAAAGCCACAGCTTAAAAACTTTAATGACTAGGATTAAAATTTAACTTGAAAAAAATTATACTCCGTTAAGTCACTGTATCGTAATAATACTTACACGGTTGTATTTTTAGACTATGATCTTTTTTATGGATGGAAAATCATCAAATGACTTTTTCCGCTCTGATCGGAGCAGCAGGGAACCCTCCCTTCTGCTGCAGATCAAACTCATACTGACTCATACAAAACACCTCGGTGTTCCTCCAAATGCCCTTTGCGTTCCAGGGCCGCAGTGAATCTTTCGAACAAATTCCGCAATTATTTATTATTTATTTCATACTTTACGCACACAAATGTACAGAGGCGGACTTAATGCCTCAATGTATTAAACGATGATCTACGTTTATAATCTAGCTAATGAAGTCAAAAAATCTTCTTTTATTGAGGAAGCTTTAGATGTAAAAGTTTTATTAGACTAGGTACTATAAATTGCGTCATTGTGGCAAAAGTTGTAGCCGCAGTGATCCATCAATTTTAAAAGCCGCCGTGGGAAGTGAGATTTGAAAGGCAAGCAAAGATGTGTAATAATAATGGATAGTTACTCGTGTAGGAAGACCTATCAAAGTGTAAAGTGTATGTACTTTGTGATAAATCGACGTAAGCTCAGTAAGCTCATATCCTTTTATAATACTTCAACATATAAACTTCCCCCGTTTAGGCAAAGCTCGTTCATCAGTAAATAAAGCTGTGATTCAGGATGCACCAATATTTAATTTTTTAAACCTAGATGCTTTTCGAAGCTTCATTTTCCCAATGAATGCATCTATAATATTACAATAAGGAAAGATTTTTTTTTTTGTACCGAATAAGCTCCGAAATTTTAACGATTCTATCTTTATTTTTCACCAATGGAAAGCTACATTACCAGCGAGTAACATAGGCTATATTCGAGGAGGCATGGGAGGCGGCCGCCTCCTTCTGCGAAGCAGTAATGCTAGCGAAGGAGGAGGCGGAGCGCGTGCGAGAGAGGGAAGCCCCTCTCTCCAGCCGCCGCAACAGGAGAAGACGCCCCGGGCGTCGGGAAACGCAGGGCGATTCCCGGCCACCGTAGGCGCGGGCCTGCGGATGGCGAGCTATGGGTGGCTCGCCGTCCGATAGCAACCAGGCCCGAGTCGACGGCGCGTCGTGTTCCACGCGCGCCTCAAAGAGCCGTCAGCAAAGAAGACGGGGCCCCATAGGGTCAGTGCCTGCTGGGTTGCAGAATTTGTTCGAAAGAGTCACCGCGGCCCTGGAACGCAAAGGGCACAAGCAGGAACACGGGTGGGTTTTAGTCAGTAAGAGTCTGACACTCCCTTCCGCTCCGCCCAGAGCGGGAGAAGTCATTTGATGATTTCCCATCCAAAAAAAAGGCTATATTTTATATGGCAACTTATAAAATATAGCCTATGTTACTATATATATATATATGATATATGGAAACTTGACCACCTGTAAATATTTCGATAATTCATACTTAAATGTGTAGGTAGTTTAAAACAAATTCGCTATCGGCTTCTGTTTGTCTCACTGCTTACTTCTCCTTAACCATACAACGGATTTTGAACTGGTGTTGAATAAATTAAAACTAAATAGTCAATTACCAATACTAATAGCAATAGGCTCATTCCTTAACAAGTCCTTAAAATCAATTCAGCCAGTCAGCCGGACGAATCAAAATGAATGAACGATAACATCAATCAAATCTGATCTAAAACAAGTGAAGTGGGCTGCTCAGTTGCGTGACTGTAAATGGTATCATTGAACTTGGTACATGATCTACTGTGGTCTGTGAAGAATGCGGCTCGTACCTGAGCGTAGGCACCTTGACACACAGATTAAGTTTAGAGGCGATAGATTTATACGTAGTTATCTCTAAAGGAGGCAGCGAGGCGTTTTTTTATGTCGTTTTTGTTTTTTTATCTAACTGTTTTAGTATAACAGTGGATGGGTATAAGAGTATTGGAAGACGAGAAGATATACTGAAGATCCTTTAGCGACTACTGAGATAAAGGACTAAAATATAGGTAAGACTAATATACAAGAACTAATATAGAAGTATGGCAGAAGAATACAGGTTACGTCAACACCAAATAAATTTAAATAATCACAAGAAAGAGAGAATGAAGATACACTCCACAAACTTAATAAGCAACGGAACAATATATTTTTGTCTCTGAATACCTACAATCTACATCCTAGTTTATATTATAGTCTCTGCGAGTATTTAGACGAAGCAACCAAGATAAAATCTGATGCTATTTTTACTCAACGATTGACTTCTGAATAGAAATGTTCTACATTTTGCATCGTTTTAATTCTCACTGTTTCTTTCAAGACCCTCCAAATTGAAGGTCAATATATCTACCGTTTCGAACTTTGTTTTTATAAAACAAACTCATAAATAACTCTAAAAAACAAACTGTAAAACGACCTTATAAGTAATGTTGCTAGTTATTGCATAACATTTTCATGGTACGTTGAAAAATGTTACGCAATCTGGACGACCAAAGAGCTTTTATAACTTTAGACTGGCCAACTCAAGTAATTAAACTACGCAAGATTTAAAAAAATATATACCTGTTTTATTTTTATGATACAGCCTTTGAAGGAAAGGAATTTATTTTAGACTGTGGACTGAGAAAGGCTTACTATGTGTTAATGGTTATTTAATGGATTGTACCATCTAGTTATATTATATACATACCGAATGATATCGTTAGTGATAAAGTTTTTCTTTAAAGCCTACCAAAATTTACCTTACGTCACAGAGACAGAAAAATGGTTAATAAAAAATTAATGCTTACAAATACGAGAGCTGTGTTTTGAAAGCCATTTATTGCTTGTTTTAAAGTCAAAGTCAGTTCATTTCTTTCGACGATTGCGTATTTATTAAAAAAAAAAACAGGTTTTAGATTTCAGGGATATTCAAACGATTTTGTTCCCTTTCCCTTCCACGATACAGGAGAACTTCCAAGTTTACACTTAGAAGTTCTTCTATATCGTATCGTAGTCGCCCCAACGTTTAAAAAAATAAACATGCATTACGAGGAAAATAAACAATTCTGTCTCATTGAAATCAATAATAGGTTAATTATGAAACTGTCTTCACCCTGTCTCACCTTTCCAATATTTCCATAGCATCAATGTCCTATCGAACTCATACATCCACGATGGAGGTACAGTCAAATACACATCATTGGTGATATCGTCTTTATGATTAAGCAGTAAGGTTGATTTTCGTCGTACAAGTGTGATGTGCGGTTGATTGTACCAACACGTGCGCAGGAGTCAGTATTGAAGACACACATTCCTGATTGATTGATTTATCCCCGATTGCTTTGAGATTTGATTGGTTGTACATTTATGGACGACAGATTCGTCTACATAACGTAATTGTTGTAGCGGTTCTATTCCCAATTTAGATGTCTTTAGATTTAACCGGTTTTGTTTATTAAAGACTTGCTATTTTCCGTAACTAACACCCGTTTTCACAGGAACCGTGCTGAAATAAGGAATAAAAGTCTAACTCACTCAGCAATGATGTAGATTGTATAACAGATAGAGACACATACAGAATGATTCGAGTTACATCTTATGACGACGTGAACCCTAACCCCGGTAACTTAGGGTCAAAAAACCCAATTTGGTGTTAAGATAACCGGTCAAAATTGTAGCAAATTAGCTCAAGAACATATAATTTTATGAAACGATAACTGTGATTATGATAGAAACTGTAATGAAGCTTTTATTAATAGTCGCCAAATTTACACGTTCATGTATGCATTATAACGTTTTATAAATAGCTTTTGTTTTGTTTTCGTAAACAGTTGAGGTATGACGGTTATTGTTAGAAACCTAGGGCTGTCTAGTAATCCATGACTAATGGGAAATTGATTGCTCATCTGTACAAAGAATCTTCGAGCTTTTTTTTAAAGAAATTAACGAGTTTGTTATGAACGTGGCTCTTTGAAGAATTTATTATTATTTATTTAATTAGAAATGAATAACTTACTTGTTAAATTTAATACCGGTTGTAAGTTTTGCATTAAATATCTGGCACCTAATTCGTAACTTCTTGAAAAAAATGTCAGTGGACGGATAGCGACCGAAGGTTTTTTAAATTCAGTGTTACGGATAGGTAGACTGATGGAAACTTTAAATGAATTCGAAAAAAAATGTGTTTAGCTAAAAGTTATTTTAAACAACCCGTGCATGAAAAGTATTACAGGGAACAAACATTTTAGGAACTGTGCAATGATATCTCTGATCGCATGTCGTACATAATATGCACCTAATTCATATTTATATAAGAAAAATACCTACACTTGAATCACTTTAAACTTACATAAATATGAATAAAATAACAAAACTCACAAGGTTTCAAAATTTTCTAAAACATTTCAACTAGCGAGCATGTGCACAAAAGTATTCATGAAACAGTAAAAACTGCTTTGTACACAACTTTTTGCACGACGATAATATAGTGCATAGTTCACAAGTCCGGGACAGTACTGTCCTTTAGTACAAAAGTCTTTAATTCATGGCTATCGCGTCGTGGTTTCCCGTCAGTGTGTCGCGCGTTAGAACCGACCAACAGACCGATATGTACTGATGACTTGAATGATTTCTTTGACCACACTGGTAAAACTTCTCTCTCATACAAATTATAATTTGATCATTAAATTCGGTTGTTCATGTTCGCGAAACACTTCCGTTGTGTAGGAAAAAAATCTGCACTGGTTAGTGTAGAAAAAATTAATAAGTTTTTTATTTAATCGAGTAATGATGGAAGTTTGTAGTCTTGTTAGTGTCTAGATGGTGCTGTTGCATTGAATGGTTGTTTTTTTTATTTGAATGTGTATGGGAACTTATAGTAGGTATCTGGGACCGAGATCGTACAATATATATGCCTATAGCTATGTATGTCCATCATACTTTCTAACCGAAAAGCGTTTATTCCATAATTTTTGTGCTGGCATCTTGAAACCTGGTCTACACTACAAAGAAAGATTCCTGATGTAGTGGATGACACTTACTATCTATTACTACGAATATTTAAGCATAAGCATAATCAGCCTTTTTAATGTTCCCACTGCTAGGACACAGGCCTCCTCTCTAGGAGAGGGAATAGGCCGTAATCCACCCCGCGGGCCCTATACTTATGCTTATACTGTTCTAGAAAAAAAAGCATTGTTATAGAGACAAAGAACTTTAGAACAGCTAAGCTGAATTTACCCAATTAAGAATATATTCGCAACCTTCTAATAAACTCAGTTGTTTCAGTTGATATCGTGCCTGCAGCATTGCTAGCATTGACTTCAGATAAAAGTGCCATCATGTCATGTGGAGGTACCTATACCTTAATAAAATCCAAAGAGTTCATGGGACCTATCCCATAAAGTCTTTGGATTTTATTAAGGTCGGTATTCAATTTATATCGACATGAGAAAAGAAGACACTCGTCTCAGATGAAACTAAATTCTTAAATGAGATTCGATTTGTATTTTCTACACAAACATATCAACCTACCATATAAATTACTTAACTTTTTATTCGATGGGAAATCATAGAATCTTTAACTGTATTACTCGTTTCGCACATAATATTTATTCGATTTTTTACCCACGACGCGCGACGGAACGGAGACATTGTATGCGTTTGGGGTGAGTGACAGGATGTTTGTTTGTTTATGCTAACCAATGTTCCCATTTATCTTCCAAAAAAACAAAACTACTCCGATATTGATGTGGTTTTCAGTAAAAGGTTTGTAGTTGTATTATATGTAGTACAGAACATTGTACTACATATAATACAACTACAAACCTTTATAGCAAAGTTCTTTCTAAAAAGTTTGAAATAAAAGCCTTTAACGAAAATACTATGGGGTTGTATTTTTATATTCATAATTCGTCAAACCATTCGTGCTAGGACCTCAGATTTCCGGCCGTATGACACGGTGGGGTTCTGCGCTGCTTGATAATCCTCGTCAAGGCGATCGGCGGTGGCGACCTCTCGCTTCCGGCCCTGGTCCGGAGCGATGAGGAATGGGAAGCGGTCACCTCCTTCTGTGAAACAGTAATGCTAGCGAAGTGGGAGACAGACCCCCTGAAGGAGATCGAATCCTCACGCCCCAACTGCCGCAACAGAAGAAAACAGCCATCGGGAGTTGCAGGGCGATTCCCGGCCACTGTAGGCGACAGCGGATCGCCGTCCGATAACAACCAGGCCCGGGTCGACTGCGCGTCGTGTTCCGCGCGCGCCTCAAAGAGTTGTCAGCAAAGAAGATGAGGCCCCATAGGTTAGTGCGTACTAGGGTTGCAGAAGAATACCTAGTAATGGTTGCGGAATTTGTTCGCAAGAGTCGCCGCGGCCGGGCGGCCCTGGAACGCAAAGGGCACTAGAAGGAACACGGGTGGGTTTTAGTCAGTAAGGGAAGGTTCATATCTGACGGAACATGTGTCCCGTATTATCGGTCGCGTAACGCCAGAACAGACAAATGTATAGAAAAACATTTGATCGTTCACACTCAACCGATGATACGTTAGTGCGTCGAGTGTGAACGTTCAAGTGTTTTTCGCAAGTTCCGTCAGATATGAACCTTCCCTAAGAGTCTAACACTGCCGCTCCGCCCAGAGCGTAATAAGTTATTTGAAGATTTTCTCAACAATTAATCTGAACGCCCCTTAAAAAATAGAAAAAATGCTCCTCTGCTTACCTGTCACAAAATACATATTCCCTTATTTTTATTTACAATATGACAAATGTGGGACGGTCAGCAAAAATGTAGATCATACATTTAGATCTTTCTTATCTATTCAAAATTTTAAACAGACCTAAATAAAACCTCAAGCAACAATGTAACTCAAATAACCCTTGACATCTTTATCTTTTGTAGTATACCTACTTTAAATTGACAGCAAACTGGACAATAATATGTAAGATTAATTAGGTAATTGGCAAGGGCGTCGCCAGCCGATGAGGTGACTGGCAAAATTGCAAACGACGCATTATTTTCTTTAGAAAACCGATCTTCCAAAGAACTGATGACTAGTACTCGCATAGGCGAGCGTTTCAGATTGCATCGCACGGGGCGAGAATTAGGTAGGCTATTAGTTTAAGCAATCGGACATAATATAATTTAAAAATAGAATCTCTACGGCCCCCCGGCAGCGGCATCCCAGGTAATAGGTTTCCAACATGATCAGAGATTACTTTTTCATCCCTGTATTTTATATTTCTATGGTTCATCCCCATTTGATGACCCGCATAATACAACTGGAATATACCTAGTGCTTCTCGTGGATGTCGGAATAAAAGAGCTTTACCTAATTTCGAAATAGTTCGACAGAGTTAGGGAAACACTTGACCGTTCACACTCGACGCACTAACGTATCATCGGTTGAATGTGAACGGTCAAGTGTTTTTCTATACATTTGTCTGTTCTGGCGTTACGCGACCGATAATACGCGACGCATGTTCCGTCAGATATGAACCTTCCCTTACCGCAACCCTAGAAAGCAAAAGGCGTTGTTAAGGAAAACTGGTAGCTTATAGCCAGTAAGAGGAACAACCCATTCCCCTCCGCCCAGAGCGGGATATGTCTTAATGATTTCCCATCCGCTAAAAAGAGGTACCTACCTAATCTTTAGGGTCGGTTTCTGTGTGCTCGGGGAGTTCAGCCCCTAACCTGACTAAAACTCTAGACAAATACAGAACTCCGTTAGGCTAATAGAAGTGACGCTTACCAATACTCTTACTCTAGTCTAGGTTGGTAACTACTTAGGCTTAACAGGCAGAGGTACATGATTAGCACTCATTTCTCTGTTCCTGATAGTAGAATTGACTTCATTCACATATAAGCTAACAATAAAATTGTAGGCTCTAGGGTTCTATTACTGTTTTATTTACTCCTAACGGCCGAACTCAATAACCGATCTATCACATACTGGAGATAGAAAAACAAATGAAACAACTGAAAACCTATATAATTTTTATATTCAGCAATGCAATTAATTATCTTAATTTTCCATACATATATAAAAACGCCATCTAGTATAAAATTATAAAACTAGTCGGAATTGTGTTTATCTTATTATTATAACTACTAGATGACGCTGTTTTGCGCACTGTAGAGCAGTGATAAATTAGATTTCCTACTCGCCGCTAGATGGCACTAATCAATTAGTTTACCTAGTATATGCTAGATGGCGTATTATTTTTGTTAAAAATGCTTTATTGAAAGTATTTTTACAAATTCATTAAATGCAACAAAATACATGAAGAAAAAATATAGTTACAAGTAACAACAGAGATATTACTAAATACATAACATACTGTTGTAACTGTAAGTAGGTAGGTTATTTATATCTAATCAATTAGAAACTCGGAGCAAGGTATAGGTACCGTACTCGAAAGTCATATTTTGTGACAGGCATTTTTACAAAAAATATGGTCAGTAAATTTGCAAAGCGCCTTATGAATACGTAAAATCTTTGCGATAGAAATAAAGATGGCCTACCTACTTATTGCAACCTAGGTACAACTTAACAACCTAGGTATGCTATTTCCCCTACCAAGTCGCTGTAGGCTAGTTTCACTCACATCATTCGATCGATGAGCCAGTAATACCGTTAGCAGCCTTGGAGCAGTCCATTAACCACGTGAGGCTCGAGGGGGGCAGGAGGGGAGGAGTAAAATCAGAAAAACTCACGAAATATCACAAGGATGGATGGGGTGTAGTAGGATATCACGTGTAGGTATTTTTTAATTCATTGAACACGAATTTTCCAGAATTGGATTACCTAGATTATCCCTGTATTTAAAGATAATTTACTATGAACCACTTTCACCAGGTTCATATTTAAAGAACCTGTGTAAGGTTCTTTAAATATGAACCTGCTGAAAGTGGTGGTGGTAAAAAGGGTCTAAAAATTGATTAAAAACATCACGTTATCAATAAACTACCTTAAGCAAACTTGAAGTTTACCTACTTGATTAAGTACCTAAACTTGAAGTATACCTACTTGATTAAGTAAACTTGAAGTTTACCTACTTGATTGAGTAAACTTGAAGTTTGGCCATTCCATCTATTGGTAGGGGTTGACAACTGCCAGCTTGCGTTCCAGGGCCGTGATCATTCTTTCGAACAAATTCCGCAACTCTAGCAGCCACTTACCCACCCTACAGTGCCGTCTTCTTTGCTGACATCTCTTTGAGGCGCACGTGGTTCAATCAATCCCAACAGCTAACGCGTCTTTAGTTATATTTCTCAATGTTTGCGATAACCTTCATTCCCGAAACTTGGGCCCCGACTTACTAAGACATTATTATATTATATCGCTCGACTGCACTGTCTCCCATGATAAGATAAGGATAGGTACCTACCTAGCTATTTTCCGTACCCATAGCAACCAACGGAATCCTATTAAGTAAGTTCATTGCGCCGGTTTCGCGGCCACCTCTGGTAAGCGACCACTTGCCTGACTAGGTTTCTTTAGAAAATAAAAATAAAGAGTAGGCCTTCAATATTATTTGAATAGTTACGATATACCTACCTATGAATTTACTAAACTTGGTACAACCTACCAACCGCTCGACTGAAAAGCAAAGCAAAATAATGCGAAATTCAAGCGTTGATTTAGTAGGTACCTACCTAGGTAGTGTGTGGAAAAATAACGCTAGAAGAAAAGTTTTATTTTTATTTTTCACTTTTTAGTGTTGACCATAGAAATATAAAATACAGGAGAAGTGGCAAGGGGGCGTGTCGGTGTCCACGCGACATGGTCTGGGCGAGCATGTCTTACGCAATAGTCGAATCCGCGAACTAGTGCGCTTCCGACCGTGAGCGTGATAAGATATAAGAATGCCGTGTTGTTCAGTGTTTTCTTGTAAAAACCGAAGCCTAAACCAAAACTTTGTTAATTATGGAATCACTTACCATATCAAAATACAAGTATTTTACTATATTTGTCTTTAAAATCATGAAAAACAACAAATCGTAAAATATTTCTTGCTTATACTATGTTATTTTTGTTTTCAAATGTCACAGCGACAATAACATATTACAATGAATACACTGCTCCTTAACCACTACCTAAGTTTGTCGCTAAGTGACTGGATGAGCAATGTAAAAATCACAAAACGATACTTTAGCAAGCCGATGTATCGCATAGTACGGCCGCTGCTTCTTGCCGCGAGTTAGTGATGTAATTGTGCAGATACACTGTCGACAACAATGTCGATTGTTGAATGAAATATTACAAAAGTGTACCAAACTTTCTTAGATTGCAATAAATTTTTGGTAAATAATCGTTCAAGTGTTTTTGGCTTTGAATTATCGTATGTATGCCTTATCCTCGTGCTACTTCCTTACTTTTTATGGTAATTGTATTTTACTTTGGATAAAGTTTCGAATGCATTATAGTAATCGGCATGTTTAAGATAATATATTAGTGACCTTTGCTTAAAATAGTCAACATATTCATGCTATTTATTTGTTATACATGGGCAGCATGGCGTGTGTAATAAATGCCAGAATCGATAAGTCAATCACTAGCGTATATGTAAAATAAATTGCTTTTGCACAGCACAACGATACCCACCGTTGTTTTTGTGTGAGTAAGTTGCACGGTGTGATTGTGTAGTACAGTCCGATTTCAAAAATGCGGGTGTGTGCGCGACTGCGTATCTATTGCTTTTACTAAACTGCATTCGTAGTAGTTGCCGGGTGGTAGGGCAAAACAGGAGACACAGGTTCCGATACATTTTCGGCTACAGGGCATATCTCCTTGTTTATTATATCTATGGTGTTGACATCCCGCAGCTAAACGTACCCATCACAACGTAGGTACGTGTTATAAACAATAAATAGACATACGATTTCAGCAATTCCGGAAAATTTGCTATCGTCATAGAAATATAAAATACATCTATGGCTATCATTACTGAAGCGTTTCCTATCTCCGTTCTTCATCAGATCTTCATAAACGAGAAAGGGACCACCTCGAAATACTAAGATGCTCTTCCAAACCATCGCATACCTACATTAATCCCCACGAAGGTTGAGGAGATCGTGGAGTATGTTCGAGCGAAGACCAGCTGGACCTTAAGGGTAGAGAAGTTGGAGCCGCGCCATAACACGAATTTCAAGTCGTTCGTGGTGCGAGTTCCAACTCATCATATTGAGACCTTCCTCAAGGAGGAGTTTTGGCCGAAGGGTGTCGTGTATCGGCGATTCCGCGGAAGACTACGCGACACCACGCAGCGTAACACGACGCCGACGCTTCGTGTAAAATAAAATAGTGTATTGTTTTTGTTTTTATATAAATATGTATGATAGTCTGTAAGGTATATATGTTATGGGTCTTTGTTACCCGAAATAAAAGTTATATTATTATTATATTATTATTATTATTATTATTAATAATTTCTCTTCATTTTACACCGACTAATGAGGATGAAAACATCATCAGTGTAGCCGAAGCCACGCATTAGGTAGGTATTAGGGATAACTCAAATACCTACCTACTTGTCATCCGATCTCACTTAAATTTAAATGGGACCACATGACAAGTAGGTACCAGCTTTCGAATATAAAATGATTCATCAAAATCGGTACACTAACACAAAATACAATCGTCTTCAGAACATCCTCCTTTTGATGAAGACATGCGGCGTTCAAAGATAAGCTTTGTTACTTAGAATTCCTAAGATTTTTACTCTATTTCAATCATGTAATAACTTCCCATTATTAAATTGTCGCTATGCTAGCATTTCAGCTATTTTAGGATCAATCTAGGTACATGGTCATCAACTATTTTACGTGTCATAGATGTATATTTTACGTGTCATAGATGTATATTTTGACTCGTCTAAAGTTAGCAACTCAACTAAGTGGTCGCTATCCGGCGCAATAACCGTAATTACTAAGCTAAGCCTCTACTGTCTATCACAGTGAACTAAACCCATAGATATAATAAACAAGGAGATATGCCCTGTAGCCGAAAATGTATCGGAACCTGTGTCTCCTGTTTTGCCCTACCACCCGGCAACTACTACGAATGCAGTTCAGTAAAAGCAATAGATACGCAGTCGCGCACACACCCGCATTTTTGAAATCGGACTGTACTCCACAATCAATTATAAACCTTATCCTAATAAATACAGCGTATATTTACAGTACACCGTGCAACTTACTCACACAAAAACAACGGTGGGTATCGTTGTGCTGTGCAAAAGCAATTTATTTTACATTTACGCTAGTGATTGACTAAATCGGAAAGTTATCGATTCTGGCATTTATTACACACGCCATGCTGCCCATGTATAACAAATAAATAGCATGAATATGTTGACTAATTTTAAGCAAAGGTCACTAATATATTATCTTAAACATGCCGATTACTATAATGCATTCGAAACTTTATCCAAAGTAAAATACAATTACCATAAAAAGTAAGGAAGTAGCACGAGGATAAGGCATAAATACGATAATTCAAAGCCAAAAACACTTGAACGATTATTTACCAAAAATTTAATGAAATCTAAGAAAGTTTGGTTGGTACACTTTTGTAATATTTGATTCAACAATCGACATTGTTGTCGACAGTGTATCTGCACAACTACCTACATCACTAACTCGCGGCAAGAAGCAGCGGCCGTACTATGCGATACATCGGCTTGGTAAAGTATCGTTTTGTGATTTTTACATTGCTCATCCAGTCACTTAGCGACAAACTTAGGTAGTGGTTAAGGAGCAGTGTATTCATTGTAATATGTTATTGTCGCTGTGACATTTGAAAACAAAAATAACAGAGTATAAGCACGAAATATTTTACGATTTGTTGTTTTTCATGATTTTAAAGACAAATATAGTAAAATACTTGTATTTTGATATGGTAAGTGATTCCATAAACAAAGTTTTGGTTTAGGCTTCGGTTTTTACAAGAAAACACTGAACAACACGGCATTCTTATATCTTATCACGCTCACGTTCGGAAGCGCACTAGTTCGCGGATTCGACCATTGCGTAAGACATGCTCGCCCAGACCATGTCGCGTGGACGCCGACACGCCCCCTTGCCACTTCTCCTGTATTTTATATTTCTATGACTAAACCTCATCAACCGTAGAAGGTGGACGGTTATTTTTTTTATCCGTTCACGGTACGGAACTCCTCCGTGCGAGTCTAAACGTCGCATACGACCAGGTTTTTTTTTTATATGGTATGGTTTGCGCAAAGCCAAAAATCCACTCATTGACATGATTCATAGATAGACCAAGACTGTGGGTATTATTAGTGGCAGGCAACCATACCAATAGGTGTGTTCGATGCTTTATTGCGATGTCTATGGACTGGATCATCGAACAACTGTTTCTCAACATTAACACCCCTTTTCAGGGTCTGTAGTTATGGCGAACGGTTCGATCTTCGAGGTTAAGCCACAGTGCTTACCAAGGATGGTCTGCGTATAGGTGACCATCCATACCATGGATATAATCTATACATATTGAGACTCCGCCGCGCCTCGGATAGAACGTTAAAGCCCTTGATAACGGCTGTCATTTGTAGACCATAGACAGACGTTAAGGATAATCGGAAGGCAGAAAATCTGCATCGTATTACCCAGTTACTGGGTCGAGGTGGTCAGGCAGACACGACAGACAGATGCAAAATACTGGTACCTACTCGGTAGCCGATTTGAGTGGAAGCCGACCCCAACCAAGTTGGAAAAAGGCTAAGCAGACTGGTTAGTGGCAACCACTTAGTTAAGGGTATAATTTAGATGTTTTCTGTTGAATGTAGGTATGTTAAGGGAGAAATGAAAACAGTAAATTCGAGAGACTAGTGTATTTTTCAAAATTGACTTATGATCTAAGTAAACCACAAAAAAGCCAAGATTTAAGCGTAGGTACATTAAACATACACATAGGGAGCCTTGTGCAATACATTATAAATAACAGCTTTATGTCAAGCTTACAATAATACTTCTTAGGGTTCACGTTTTTGAATTTCGCACTCCCTTTAAATTTGAATTCTTAGCCTATATTTGAATTCAGAATTCGGGATATTTTTAGAAAACCAACTCTAAGCCACACACAAATCAAATTCCTTTGCAATCCACATTTTTAAAGGGAAATCGGGCATTTAAAATTAATCTTTAAGTAGACTGCTCTAAAGTTGATACTTAAATTGGTAGCTTATATATTGAAATTATCTCGAATTATGTATTCAAGTGTTATCCTACTAACGCATCAACAAATTATACAAAGATACAACACATTCGTGTGTAATACTTATAGTAATGTTTTTTGTGATTAATATACTGAACTCAGTATAAGTTAATAAGTTTAAATGAACACAGTGATTGGTAGATCTGTGCATTCTTCATTAAATAGGTACTAATTTCTATTAAATGCAATCTAAGTTAAGGCTGCGTGTCACGGTTGATTGAACCAAGGAAATAAGGAACTGTTGTTTTTTTTTTCCCGCTAGATGGCGGGAGTTTGCATTTTTACATTTCTTTCAGGATAGTTACCCCGGTAAATGATACAGATTTTCCTGTTTAGAGTTATACACATTTAAAAGCTTTATTTTTTCCTTTTGAGAAGCCCAAATAAACGATTTTGATATTACAGTATTCTTTCAAATGAGATTTTCACACATAGGACATCCACAATTCGGTGGTTTTGGATTACTAGAACGTAATTACAAAATTATAATCTAAATTAATGAGCTGCCATAAATACTTAGCATGGCATATCAATGAGAACATTATTCATAATGAATGAGCTTCTCAAAGTTTTTTTTATTTTTTCACTTGGTCCAATTAACTTAGTGTTTTGCTTAACGAATACAAAGGTGTATTTGTAGAAATTAATTATAAACTAAAATAAGCTCTAACTTAATTTACGTGCTAAGAGTATTTTTTTTAAACCATTCTTTTCGAGTTCTTCGTACCATGTTAATTTTTTAAAATCAGAATTTTAGATATCAATCCATACTTACTGAAAATTATACATCAGTTTAAGGATAATTTTCAGTTTTCATTTTAGCGAATCTACTGAAAACACCTAATTTTCACGGAAAAGCTGATAACATTTTGAGCATTTTGTGCTACTAATAATACAATATTTAACTTCATATTACGCTTGAGAACCATCACGAGCTAATAGATAATAACTGGGAAACGAAAGCGACACAACGTTACTACATCCATAAATAACATTACATTACCCTATATTCCCGGCCCCGCGTAAAAATACGCCAAACATTTTCTAAAAGCCCTAACGGCTCGATGTTTGACCGATCAAAAATGGTACGAAGATGACTACCTTATCAATAACAGCCTCTTACTTACAACCTCTTTATAGCTTATCTCTATAACAACGAGAAGTTATCATTAGCCACAACATTCTTACTTAAGACACTGCTTTTTTATTGCTGAATGGGTGTGATACTAGAGAAAACAGTTATCTTAAACGTTTACAATACTATGCAGACTGGAACAGATAATTTTAAAAATCACGACTACGAATTGGAGATTTCAATTGTCAACAATGATTCTTACATAATTTGATCACAATCAATGTCAATGCCAGACATAAGTAACTTACAAGTATACAAGGTTTATAAGCAAAGATAAAAAGCTAAATAACTCAGCAACAGGCTTTAGTTACGTTCAATCAATCATTCACTCTGAACAAAGTAACATCACTCTTTCCTTCATTCACTCATTGTGTTCAGATGTCAATCGCAGTCGATTTACAACTTAGGTTCTAGCTGTAGTGGTGCGGTTTCTACGTTTGGTAGTTGGGGTTGGGGGGTGGGTCCGTACATGCGGATGTTTTCGATGTAGCGTTTTCTGTTTTCAGGGTTATTCATGATGGCGGCGACGAATTCTGAGGTTTCTTTTTTCAATGCGATTATCTTTTGTTGGATGAGTCTGTTCTTGTGCATGAGGGCGACTGTCTTCCATGCCAGTTCGAGGATGACTCGATTCTGGGCGTTCTTGTCGACGGCGACGGGGCACGGCGACACTGACACCGATACAGTGGTGTTGTCATCGCTGGTGGACGGTGATGACAGCCTCTGGAGCCGCTGGATGCGTCTGGCTTCACGCAGACGGGTAAGGTGGGAACCTGGAAAGATGGAGAAACATTGTTAGTTTAATGTTCAGGAATATTGCTAATTGTAAGATTGGTAAGGAAGCCCGTTTCAGAATGACCCAAAGGCAAGTCGATTCGGGCGTGCACGATGTTTTTTTTTAATCCACGCACTGTTCATACCTAAACAATGTCGTACAATCCTCACACAACAATGGAACAATGCCTATATTCGTTTACAACTGAAGAACGTGTGAAAGATCAAAACATTTGAAAGTAGGTAAATAATCCTATAATGCCTATAATAATTTCTATAGTAAATTAGTAAACCAACGACGCTTTGGAAAATTTGGGAACTCCCTTGCCCTAAACTGCTACAAAGTCCTTATTAACTATCAAATTATATCTTATTTGAAGGGTCCACTGCAATAACGATAAATGTCTTTGCTACCTTGTTTTGAGATAATTGCGTTTCAATTGTATTAATGGGAAAAGGAAACTCGTGTTTAAAGGCACAGATAATATAATACTACAGTACAGATACCCAATCCCATACAAAGAAATGACACCTCCCTAAGTCTTACAATTGAACTAACTATATTATTTTCTTAATTTTTACGACAGATGGTAGCATCAGCGGCTCACTGATTTCCAGAGACTGTAGTTTTACAACGCCATCTAGGAGACAGCCTAGATACTAGGTGTCATCGATGCGGTGAAATCAATACTACTAGATGGCGTCGTTTTAAAATTATTGTTTAGGTAGCTATATAAATATAGCTACCTATCTTCGTGCAGTTGTTAATGCGTTTATTTGGTTTATTCCATTGACATAGAAAAGTATGGACTGGAAATACCTACAAAAAAAGGGTGCACCTATAAATATTTTTTTTTTTTTTTTTATAATTTAATGACCTGGTAACAAAGACCTTTAGGTCAAGTCTTTATTTGTTGCACTGATTTGCACTTCTTCACTTGCAGCTTTGCAGTACTTTGGTTGGAATTTGCACTTTATTTTAAAATGGATTTTATAGTATTTTTGATATATTTGTATATGGGTTTGTAGCTGTTTTTGTCTTTTAATAACTGTTCAAGTGGCGGCGGGCGGGATTCAAAATCACATTTAACTTTCACTTCACTTAATTCAATAGCTAACACTAGTCTGTCAAGTAAGAAATTCTGACATGAGAAAATGAGATGTTCTACAGTTCCTTCAGTATTTTCACAAAACGGACATATATTGTTTGAAATAATATTCAATCTTGCAAGGTGTGACGGTGCAGTATTATGGCCAAAGCGCAGCCTGTTTATCGTGGTGATAAAATCTCGGCTTGCATCCTCCTTCAGTTTATCGTACCAAGGTTTAATAGGTAATCTTTCTTGAATGCTTCCATACCACTTTCCTTTCGTATCTTGATCTTTTTTCCATATTTCATACCACAACTCATAAATGTTTTGATTAATGCTTTGTAAGAAATCAGTCATAGGGATGTCCATTGTATTTTTAACATCAACAGAATTATAACCCTCATATGCGGCTTTATCAGCCATTTCATTGCCAGTGATACCACTGTGAGAGGGTACCCACAGGAAGGCAATTTGTATATGTTCAAGATGATATTGGTAAATTATTTGTTTAATGAAATAAAGAATAAAGTTAGACTTAAATGTTACTGTAAGGCTACTTAAGGCCTTTATCATGCTTAAAGAATCAGAAACAATTAAAAAGTATTTACAGTTACTTATTTCACGTATACATAGTAATGCCTGATACACCGCATATGCCTCCGCTGTAAATATAGAACAAGATTTATGCAGAACAAAGCTTTGAGAGAATTTTCTGTGTGGATCATACAATGCTGCATGAACATAATCACTACTCTTGCTACCATCAGTGTATAAAGTATAATAACTATTGTTTTGTTCTAAAAATTGTAGCATATCTAAATTGTTATTAATTGTATTTTCAAACACTTTTACAGGATGTGAAATACATTGATATGTGAAGGAGTAACATGGCCATGGAAATTGTTTTCTAATATTGGAACAGCTATTGTCTATTTCAAGTAAGATGTTGGACAACATTGGGGAAATACCATTCAACATATCAACTTTTGTCTGTGTCTGAAAATTTCTGTGAGTAGAAGGTAATATTTTATTTATTATCTCTCTGTTATTTGATGATATTAATTTGAGAGAATATCTTTGTGCAAGTAATAGCCTTCTTAAACTTAAGGGCATGATTTTAGTCTCCACTTCCATGGCCCTTATGGGAGTGGAGCACATTGCGCCAGATATTATTCTCAAAGCCCTATTCTGCATTATATCTAATTTATTTACATGTGTACTGTACATATAAGCTAGTGAGCTATAATCAAAATGGCTTCTAACAATTGCTTTGTACAATAATGATAATGTTTTGGGGTCTGCCCCCCATGATACACCAGCAAGACATTTCATTAAATTTAAACCTTTTAGGGCGCTTTTGGAAATGTGCCTAATATGTGTTTCAAAAGTCAATTTTTGATCTATTATTATGCCCAAAAATTTCTTACTATTTACTCTAGGAATAATTTCACTGTTGTAAGTAACATTAGTTGTGGAGCTATCATTGCCAAAAATCATTACACTGCTTTTAGATGGGTTGATTTTTAGGTGTAGTAAATCATTATAATATATAAATAATTGATTTAAAGCTATGTTCACATTGTCAATTGCCACTTCTAAATTATAGCTGCTGCTGTATAAAACAATATCATCAGCAAATTGCAGAATATTTACATCAGTATTATTTACAAATTTACAAATTTCACATGTGTAAATATTGTACAGCAAAGGAGACAGTGTAGCACCCTGCATTGTACCTCTTGAAGCAGATTTTGGTCCAAATAGTTTATTGTTATGTCTTACATATAGTGTCCTGTTATTCAAAAAGTTAAAAATCCATTTACATAACTGACCAGGAATACCTAATCTTGACATAATTTGGACAAGTATAGCAGGATCTACACTATCGAAAGCACCTTGAACATCTAAGAAAGTACAAACTGTGTGTAATTTTTTATTCTTTGCATTTTTCAGGTCAGAGATGAGAGAAGTAAAACTATCTGCACAGCTGCGGCCACGACGAAAACCATACTGAACATGTGGAATGATACCATTGGATTCAACATACCAATCAAGACGAAATTTAATCATGTTTTCAAAAATTTTACCTAGACAAGATGATAATGAAATTGGTCGATAGGAACTAGGAAGTTGCGGAGGTTTCTCTGGCTTGAGTATTGGAACAACACATTGTGTTTTCCAAGATTGCGGGATAGATTTAGTATACCAAAGCAGATTAAGAACGTTAAGAAATATCTTTTGGGCCGATTCGTCTAAATTTTTAATCAATAAATAAGGGTAGTCATCCAAACCAGGAGTTGTATTTCGTCTACCTTGCAGAGCCATTGTAAATTCGCGCCATGAGAAGGAATCTAATAAAAATTTTGAATTTCGATTATCATTGTTTAAATCAAAAAGGTTTTTTATATCATCAGAATCAGTTAAATTTGTGTTATCAGATAATTTATCTAAAAATGGAATAATGAACTCATCTCTATATGATTTATTGCCAGGTCTTATACCTTTGAACATCTTTATAAGATTCCAGATCTTACTTATTGGAGTAGTTCTATTAAAACTATTACATAAGTTGTTCCATCCAACTTTTCTCTGTTCCGAGATGGTTCTTTTTTTCTGTGCATCTTTTCTCTTGTAATTTAAATAGGTTTCCAAACTAGGCTCACTTCTATATAGTTTCAATGCATCATAGGAAGCAACAACGCTTTTTTCACAAATTTCATTCCACCAAGGAGCTGGGGGTCTGCTTTTAAAGTTGTTCAATTTAGTTAGCTTTGGGATTGTTAATTCTTTTAGAGTATCTAATCGAAAACAGAAATCATTATAAGTTAGAATAGGATCATGTAGTTTAAGAGTCAAATCATTAAATATTGTTTTAGAAACTTTTTTGAATGTCTCCCAATCCGCTTTTTTATACAAAAACTTATCAACTGGAGGACTAATGTCATATCTATCTATGAGTAATGAAATTTCTGTTATAGTTGGGTAGTGATAACTTCCCATGGTATCATCATGCACAGACCACTCACACAATGATGCAAGACTAGAACTAATGAAGCTAACATCAATGGCAGAAGGATTTTGTCCTGGCCGATTGACAGTTGTATAACTGCCGTCATTTAAAATACATAGGTCTAAGTCATCGATTATATTATACAAATCCTGACCTCGACTCTTAGTTGATAGACATCCAAATGCAATGTGGTGGGCGTTAAAATCACCACTAATAAATATAGGTTTAGGAAGATCTTTAATTATGTCGTGCAATCTATGAATTCGTATGTGCGCACTAGTTGGTGGGCAGTATACACAGAGCACAGTTAAACTGCCGCGTACCGTGCATACGGATAAAGCTACTGTTTGAATATTTTCATAAAATTGCGTATTTATTATATTATATTTAAGATATGGTCTGATTAGTATTGCTACTCCGTTATGAGCGTTACTCGAATTTTTGTTATAAATATTGTATCCAGGTATCCTAAAATTGTTATCTTTAAACCATGTTTCGTTAAGTAAGCAAATATCAATATTTTGTTTATTTAAGAATTGTAACAATAAGGGTTTTTTACTATTAGCACTCTGAATATTATACTGAGCAATACGTAGTTTAGATAGAGAAGAATTTGGATCCATTACTTAAGATTTTTAATTAATGTAGCTTTAATACTTTTTAAAGTAGTAGGTGTATTATCTCCCTTATTACCCAATTCTACCAACGTCTGTACTAGGGCCATAAGTACATCGTTGTTGTCAATAATTTTATTTTTGATGTCTTCACTAGGTAAGACATCATTTGATTTATTTACATCATTCACAGATTTATTTACATATGTAGTATTCTTATTTACAGAGGTATGTACAGGCTTATTTACAGATTTATTTACAATATTATGTACAGGCTGCATTCTTGGCGGCGCTAGCGGAGGGAATTCTGTAGTGTCATTTATTTTCTTGGTCAGGGTAGCACTTGCATAAGTAATTTTCGTTTTCTTTTCAATTATTTTCTTCATTTTAATCGGACATAATTTTGAAATTGCTAGATGGGGCCCACTGCAGTTTACACAACAGACCTCATTTGGTTTGTCACATTCCTTATATAAGTGCTCACCTCCACAAATAGAACATCTTTGCTTGCTATTACAAATTCTTGCTGAGTGGTTAAATTTAAAACATCTAAAACATTGTTGTAAAGGGGGAACATATTCGAAAACCCTATAAGAAAATAAGTCATATTGTATACTGTCTGGCAGTATATTGGAAAGAAAAGTGATGCTTACTGTTTGCAGTGGGACACGTTCTTGGCCAACTTTTTTAGTGAATCTTCTTACTGCGATAATTTCATAAATTGATGATAATTTTGTATATAATTCTTTATTTGAGATGTTTGAAGGAACAAATCGTATGATGCCAGTTTTTTCAATCTGTGCAGCTGGTATAAATGCTCTCATGTTGTGCTTTGTTAAGAAATTAGTATTATTAATAAAATTATTAGCTGTATTGTACTGTTTAAATATAATAGCTATTTTATTAGCGTTTACTCTTTGAATTGCCGTCACACCTTTTATTTCATTGGAAAAAATATGATTCAAATAAATTGGGCTCTTGTTGCCGATTCTATCCTTGCCGTTTGCTTCAATAAATACCTTAAACTCTGTGTTATTACAGTTTTCGGGATAAAGTCTTTTATAATTTGGCTTGAGGTAAGGCATAAAAGGGTTCATACGCTCACCGCCGCCGCCTTCGCCACAGTCCATTTCCTTCATTTCGTTTGTTTCCTCAGCCCGAGGACGTTTATGAGGGGCGGGCGGGTTATCCCCGCCCCCCTCGTTACCCACCATTTCGGCGAGCTACCGTATATAATTTAACAGCTTTTTAGTCACTTTAAACCCAAAAATCCTCCGAAAACAATTAAAAGGAATTTTGAAAGAAAATTTCAAACCGCGCTTTTTCGAAGTTCCCGCCAGAACACCTATAAATATAAAATGGCTGCCATTGCTAGGGATGTATCAATCAAGGGACATAGGTGTTACTATAACGAGTATCGATATTAAATACGAGTTTTACTAGTTATCACGTTTGGATCATACCTAATCTAATATTATGTAGGTACTTACTTAAAGTCCATTGTAATTGTAACAGAAAAAGATGAGTACCTAGGTTATCTTACCTTCTGTTATCTATATAAATAAATAAAACTTAAGTGTCTGTTACAAGGTATAAGTCTGAATAAGACGCAGGAGTATTTATGTTATTGTTTCAGCAGCGGAACTAGTTTCGGAGACTATTAGGTACGGCAAGTCGGCACCGGTACAACAGTATTCCATTATGATATATGTTTTTAAATAAACGAATGAATTAACAAATAATAAAAAGGCCTGTTACATGGAAATTAACCCAAATATCAATACTTTAGCCATAAATTCATGATCGCGTTACAATAGTATCATCGAATGTGTATTATTGTGAGTATTAATGCATGAAAACCGGCAATGAAGAATGTTAGGTATGCCAAATCGCTTGAAATTTTTTCTCAGTAAAGCCTGTATGTATACAAATACACTAGTTTTTGTTGTAGTCAAAAATACCAAGTAGTTTTGATTTTATAGGCATTCAAAGTTTAGAAAAATATCGAGTCCCGCTAACAGTCACGTGACGCCTATGACGTCATGTTACAACGCGCCTCGCGGGCCGCGGCCCGCTTCGTATCAAGTGGCCAGCGGTTATAGTAGGTGTAATAGCTTGCGCTTGTTGCGCAGTATTTTGTTGTGTTTTTATGCGCGTATTACGTTAATAGTCTGATAATAGTAGGTAAATATTATTCGATTAATAAAATGGATGAAGTATTCGAAATATTCCTCACATATATGAAGTATTTTTTGTATTACCAAATATTGTAAAACATTGGTTTGAAAAGAGTAACTATGGAGTTTCTTGTCCGTTCTTCTCATAGAAATTATATCTATGGTTCTTCTCCATAAGAATCTACCTTTGCGAATGGACGCTAGAGTCACTTAATTTATGATATTTTTTATTGATGACGTTCAAAAGTGCCGTTAATGGCCTAATTGAAGTAAACTTTTTGAGTTTGAGTTTGAGTTTGAAAAAGGGCAATCGGATAATCTACCTAAAATACCTAGATGGATTAATGGTTGCGCATTATTTATCAACAAATAGTGATTCCGTTGGCGCCGAAATGCGAGGAATAAAAATGCAAAAGTACCTAAGTAAACTTTCCTTGCTAGGTACTACTTATACTTAATAGTTTATCTATTCTAAATTGTTTTATCAAAACAAAATACCCAACTAATATAATGGAAGAATGCAACTCAAATAGTAGAAGTACCTACCTACCATTAATTTTTTACGTTAAACAAATATGTATTATAGTTTTGTAGCTATAGGTAGGTACGTATGTATATATAGGTAGGTACCGCTCTTCTTAGTAAATTTAAATTAATACATAGGTACATTGATTTATTGCAAACTGGCTTCCGCCAGCAGCTTTGCCCCCGTTTCCCTTGGGAACTGTACATTTTCCCAGGGTTAAAAGTATTCCAGACTTTTTCCAGATCCGTTCAGTAGTTTTTGCGTGAAAGATCACGAACTTTCGCATTTATAATATTAGTAGGAAGTAGGATGGTACTTAGGATGTAGATGTAGTGGATTGAACGTTACAGATGTAGGTAGGTACTAAACCTTTTTTATTTGTATTTTTTTTAATAACAAAATACGTAAGGCCATTTATTTTTATTTAAAGCTATGGCGATGATTCTATTTTATATTCAAGTAAAAAGAGTAGGTGATGTATGTATGGTTAAATGTAGAATCACTCCACCAGAACACGGCGTACCTACGTACCACACCTTATCATTGCAGTTTAGAATGCAAGAAAAGGACCAAGAAGTTTTAAATGTAACCTGCGAAGATTGTGCCGCCATGATGGCTGTAAACATAATAAAGCATTTTTAATATGACTAGGGACATTGTCAAAGCGAGAAGAAAAAACAACTTTTCCGGCGAATTGGTAGTTGTATTTTTACAGTTAGACACAACACATGATTTCCTAGTATTTGGATTCGACATTTAAAAAAATATTTAGGTATAATATCGACGGTACAGGCGCGCGACCGCGAGCGGACCGAGTGAGCCAGACTGAGCGTGTTGTGCGATGACGTCACACCGTCACCGGCAGCCCGCGTCGCGCGTCGTGGAGTTAGGCTTAGCACGCACTGCGATTAAACGCCCGCGTTTAACCGCAGGTCTAAAACCGCAAAAAAATGTAACACATAGGTTTCTATACAAGCGCACGCTTTAGTGACTTTTTTCAGTGACTGATTTTAAAAACGCAACTTGTTACGTTTTTACCGCGGTTTGAAAACGCGCGGTTGTTTTGTGTCCCATAGTAACAGTACTGTGGCGCACGCACGGCGGTTAATCGCATTCGGTTTTTATTCAGTCTCGACTGTGCGAGTGCGGAGGATAGACGTTCTTGCAGAGGTTTTGTCATGTCGTCCGACTCAGAAACATCGAATGTAGACTACGACAAATTTTTTTACGAAAATTTATCAAAAGTGCCAATCGACATTCTTTAGTAATTAAAAAACTTATCGGGATGTTGACGCACGTTGTTGTACATTTTGCAAAAGTATCCTTTCAAATGTCTTTGTTCAGTTAGTGGATGTACCCAGTACCTATGGCGGCGGCGTTGTTTACGTTTTCTATTTTTTAATTTCAATATCAAAGTTACAACACATGCTGCTCGCCAGAAATCCATGATGTAATGAAATAAATTTAAGCAAAACGCTAGCCGCAGTGCGTGTTGATGCGCGTTTTTGCGTTTTCAGCTATTCCTAAACCGCGCGAGTTTAATCGCAGTGCGTGCTAAGCCTTACAACTTGTTTTACTTCTAAATCGGGAGCTAATTGACATATCGAAATAATTCTTTCACTAGTATTTTTTATTTTTGACAGGGAATATGGAGTGCTAATAATCAAAATTAGTTAACATTCTTCATTAACCTGTGCAAAGACAATTGCGATTGATTTTGATTATTTCATGCACCACATTTCACAATACAATACACAGGCATGTTGAGCTTCTGTTTTCCAATATTTACATGTAGTTTTAAAAGTACAAACCTCGTACCTAATTTTCTCGCAAATCTCAATAATACAAAAAATTAACAAATGTCACTACGTCACGATAAAATGTTGCCATAATTAGCAACAACTTAAAATATAGTTGTCTCTTTTATCAAATAAGATTATCTCACTAGAAAGAATGAGACATAACGATATTTCAAGTTCTGAATCATATTTGTATACCTACTATCTCAATGGTTTATTCCTATACGCGCTTCGTTAACTTACTAAAGTCGAATTGGTCGCTATGGCGAATTTTACAATAAGTAGTACCTACTTATTCATGTTTTTAAATTTTATTATCTACTCAAATCAATGTTCATCTGTCTAACCTTTTCCGAACTATATATATTTGCACCGGATTCAGTTGAATACCAGTATTTTACCTCCGACCTGATGAGATCTTCACGTCACCCATCCACAGACAGACCTCGGCAAGCGTTTAACCTTGAAGATCGACCCGTGCGGCTATTATATTTTAGCCACGAGCTCCTCAATCTACTCAAATCAATCAAAACTATAAAATTTCTTGTAATTTAGCGGTAATGTCACTGCGGCCAGTGCTGCGGCATGGAAATTAAATGAAATAGGTAGGTAACTATACCCCATTCACGATAAGATTAGACTTTGAAATACATCTTTTTTACAGTCCGTTCAACCGATTTTGACTTCTATTGCGTTGGTGGCATGACACATAGCAGCTGCAGTAAACAGTTGGTATTATTATCACGTTTTTGCTTTAATGCCATCCTTATGCCTACGGAATAGAAGTAAAAATCGGTTGAACGGACTGTAAACAATTTTGTTCCAATGTCTAATCTTATTGTGAATGGAGTATAGGTAGGTACTAGGAGAGGAGGAAACAATACAAGTAGCTACTTGTATAATATTTTTATAAAAATAATTTAATACTCCAAGCAAGTACATAGGTTCCTAGGTACATAATAAAACTTATAGGTATAATGTTACAAAGTGACCAGTAAGTAGATAGTTATATACCTACGCCAAATTTTGTTTCATGGACATAAAAAAATTGAGAGGTGTCAAGGGACACCCGGAAGGAACGAAGTTCTTGTCTTGTCTTGTCTTGAAAAATCGTAGGTACTTACGCATCTGAATGATGATTTAAAGTTTTAGGTAAGTAGGTACCTACCTAATTGATCAGTCTCACTAAATTCATCTGATCTCTCTGCAGTTAAGTATGTTTTTTACAATTGTATTTTGTAATTTCTTTCTCTCACGAGATTCTCTACATCTTTGTGCATTTGTCTTTTTCCTTGATGTTAAAGTTTGTACCTAAGTAGTCGATGCTTTAGTATGAAATAAAAAATTGTACATGTACATACAGACACACACACACATATAAATATATCAAACATAACTGCTTAACATACCCATCCAAATCGTGACCTCACTAACAGCTGCTTAACTCCACCCATACTTTTCGCAACCTTGCCAACAGTTGCTTCACACACCCATCCAAATCGTGACCTCACTAACAGCTGCTTAACTCCACTCATCCTTTTCGCAACCTTGCCAACAGTTGCTTAACACACCCATCCAAATCGTGACACAAAAATACAAACATCCGAATTGAGAACCTCCTCCTTTTTTAGAAGTCGGTTAAAAAGTTTCGTTACAACTTTTCGTATGATTTTTTTCCGTCTAGCCCCCTTTCACAACGCGCGATAAGGAACTTCGTTCCAATAAACAAACTATCGGAATCCTGTGTCTCCTATTTGCCCTACCACACGGCAACTACCTACTACACACACAGGTCAGTATTAAGCAAAAGATACCTACGCAGTCGCGTACACGCCTGCATTACTTAAATCAAAACATACCTACTACACAATCAATTATTCTAAAACGAGTTAAATAAAATCCGAAGTTTTTACTAGCTTAGAAAACTGGACAGGCTCTTGCACATATATAGGTATATGTATATGTACGACATATATATAATATATGTGTGCGAGACTCTTTGTCTAGTTTCCAGGTTTTAAGTATAATAGTCATAGAGAGGTGTCTTTTCTAAAAATACGTAAAGAAAACAAAAAATATTGGACTTAGAGAAAATAACTTTGAAACTGAGCAAGTAATAACAGTCAACAAAGACAATAACAAGCTCTCAGATCCAATTGATACAACGGGGCAAAGGCGGATTCACGCGGCTTAATTCTCTATTTGTATTAGCAATAAGGCACAATATCGTGTTTCATTTCACTCAGTGTTCCGACGGACATGACGGAAATAGAATTGACATTGAAAGATAAAAGAGCTACCTACTTTTAAAGTTTCTATTGTATTAAAAGTTTTATTGTTTCGGGATCTGATAATTATGTACCAAAAACATATTAACATTTTTTTTTCAATTATTACTTTTATATGTAACATACAAGATTTAAGAAAAAAAATGTTATTGATTTACCTTAAAATGAAACAACTGAACGTTTATTTAGTAGGTAACGATTGTAGCTCGAGACACTTTAGGTAATGACAAGAAAAATTGAGTAAAGCGCCATCTACTGCAAAGAGTTCTAAATAAACAGCATGACAGTCTTCTACTTTCAACTACTTCTAAAGTTCGAATTGAAGTAAAAGGCTTAATTTATAGTTTTTGTTGAAAGTACGTGATTTATGAGTGTAAATAGCTAAATCAACATTAAACAAGGAAGTTTTGATTTTTACTTAGCTTACTTCAGCCAAAATCGATCGTATAACGCTTTTTAGTGATTGTTAATTTCATTATTGTTACCTATGCTGCCATCTATGATTTATTTTTACTAACTAATTATACTTTGTTCGAGTTGAGACCCCATGTTAAAGGTATGATAATACATTATTGGTTCTCCAGAAACATAATCCTGGTCACGTACCAGGCGTTTTACTCGCCTCGTGCGCTGGCCATGGCTAGGGCCCTAGAAAACTGCGGTGGGAACCACCCCGCAGTTTTCAAAGACTTCGGTGACGTAGTGCACCACGTCTCCGTCTACACTTCCCTAATCACCCCCAATAATGGATAAGTCCCATTATAAAAGTAGGATTAAGCCGACAGCCCTCCGCGTAGGGTTTTTCAATGCCAATGGCCTTAGGAGCCAGCGTGATGAGATCGCCCTCTTCCTCCGCGACCATCACTTAGACATACTTCTGGTTCAAGAGACCTTCCTGAAGCCCCGGCATCGTGATCCTAAAATTGCGAACTATCGTTTAGTTCGCAATGATAGGACCCGATGTCACGCAGGAGGTACTCTTATCTATTACAGATCTGCCCTCTACTGCATCCCTATGGATCCGCCCCAACTAGATATCTTTGAGGTCTCAGTCTGTCGGCTAGGCATGACTGGCCATCAACCGATCACGATCATCTCAGCCTACGTCCCGCCTAACACCTCGTCGGACGGCCCCGCTGTGAAAGATGATCTGACTAAACTTCTCGGCATGAGTAACTCCGTCCTTCTGGCGGGGGATCTCAATGCCAAGCACCCCTCCTGGAACAGCAACACGACTACTGCCAGAGGCAGAGTAGTGTTTGATCTGTGCAGCTCCCTCAACTTTGATGTCATCGCTCCGATGCATCCAACCCACTATCCCCACATAACCTCCCATCCACCCGACGTGCTCGACATCGCTCTCCTCAAAAATGTCAACCTTCGGTTGCATTCTGTGGAGGCGCTCGAAGAGCTTAACTCGGACCATAGGCCAGTGATCCTGGAGCTTGCTCCTAGGTCGGGGCCCATGGACCCCTCCCATCCTCCTCCCACCAAACTGACCACTGACTGGAGACAAGTAAGCGAAAAGCTGAAAGTCACCACGTCAGCTCACCTGGACCAGATCCCAGACAATATCGAGACTGTCGCAGACACGCTGGCCGCGGTCAGCTCACTCACGGATCACGTGCAATCGATCCTGAACGAAAGTTCAAAGGAGTCTCCGGTGACGAGCGATCATCACTGGAAACTCCCGGACGAAGTGCGTGAGCTCGTGACTGAGAAGAACGCGGCAGTTCGTGCCTACAGTGCTTTTCCCTGCGAAGCTAACAAAGTTCACATGCGCTACTTACAACGCAAAGTAAGTAAGAGCATTGCTGAGCTGCGTGAAAGTCGCTGGGATAAAATGCTGGGCGACCTCGAACCCAACCATCAAGCGTTTTGGGAACTCCAAAGGAAATTGCGCTCCTCTGAAGTTGCCTCTATGCCTCCCCTCACCCGCCCCGACAACTCCATCGCTTTTGAAGACGATGAGAAGGCCGAATGCCTGGCCGACAGCCTAGAGGCCCAGTGCTCTCCCAGCTCTCAACCAGTAGACAAAGCACACCTGGACAAGGTGAACGCTGAAGTCGAACGTAGAGCCTCCCTCCCGCCAGTCGAGGACCCTGAGGATCCTCTCCCCCCCGTCACTCCTGACGAGGTGAAGGAGATCATCGGGCGACTCAAACTCAAGAAAGCCCCTGGGTCAGACGGAATCACCAATAAGGTGCTCCGTCTCTTCCCGGCAACCCTGATCATGTTGATGACCGCCATTTTCAACGGCGCTCTGTCCAACAACATGTTCCCACAGACGTGG
The DNA here is from genome assembly GCA_905332915.2 of Hecatera dysodea. Lineage (NCBI taxonomy): Eukaryota > Metazoa > Arthropoda > Insecta > Lepidoptera > Noctuidae > Hecatera > Hecatera dysodea. The sequence goes on along the minus strand of HG995309.1, from coordinate 10,429,049 downwards.
AAAGAGGCTACCGTCATAGGTATCCCCAAACCAGGGAAGCCCAAGTCCTCCCCGTCCAGCTATCGTCCCATTAGTTTGCTCAAAGCTCTCGGCAAGGTCTACGAGAGGCTTATTTATAAACGACTCAAAGACTACGTTGAAGCTAAGAGCCTCCTCCCCAATGAGCAGTTTGGTTTCCGGTCAAACCACTCTTGCGTCCAACAGGTCTTCCGTATCGTTGAGCACATCAGCGACCGCTATCAGCGCGGCTTAGTTACGGGGGCCCTGTTCTTCGACATAGCAAAAGCGTTTGACAAGGTCTGGCACAACGGACTGATATACAAGTTATATCAACTGGGTGTGCCAGATCGTCTCGTGCTCATCTTGCGAGACTATTTGTCAGACCGCACCTTTCGGTACCGTATCGAAGGTGCGCTTTCGTCTCCCCACCCCATTCATGCCGGAGTACCGCAAGGCGGTGTCCTCTCTCCCTTGATATTCTCGCTGTACACCAGCGACATACCCACCAGTGCTCAGACGCAACTTGCCCTATTTGCCGACGACACGGCCATCTACCGCTCCGGCAGATGTGTAAAGTCAATAGCCAGCCACCTCCAGAGATCCGCCGACGCACTAGGCGCCTGGTTTCGGAAATGGAGAGTGGAAGTCAATCCGGAAAAGAGTCAAGCGATCCTGTTTCACAGGCCGCGGGCTCGATTCCCTCCACCAGACCCCAGTCCGATCACCATGTTTGGCAAGCCGATCCCTTGGGTGAAGCAAGCCAAATACTTAGGTGTAATCCTTGACCGAAAGCTTACTTTCGGTGAGCACATAAAGACGGTGCGTAATCGCGCCGCTTTCGCTCTCGGTAGGCTCCACCCCATGCTGAATGCACGCAGCAAGCTTTCCCTTAAATGCAAGTTGCGCATTTATATAACGTGTATACGCCCGATTATGACCTATGCGTGTGCTACTTTTGCGCACACTAAGTCGTACCGGATCCATAGGTTGCAAGTAATCCAAAACCGATTTCTGCGGAAGGCCACGGGTGCCCCGTGGTTCGTTAGAAACGATCGACTCCATGTCGACCTCCGCATTCCAACTATTAAACAATTCATGAAGCGCCTTAACAAGCGTTTCATTGAGTCCGCCGAATCCCATCAGAACCCTCTCATTGTATCGGCCGCCCGGTACACTCCCTCCAAGATTAGTAGGATTCGCCGTCCACGGCACTCCCTAGTCGAACCCGACGATCCCATCACCTTACTACAAGAGAGTAATAGGGAAACCAGTACGATTAGAAAAAACAAAAACAGACCGCGTTCCGTATTCCGGCCTCGCCGACGAGGCCCATCGCGACGCCCCAGTAACATCCCTCCCCGACTTTTGCCTAACGAGCCAGCCCGCGCCGCTGAGCCATTAGCGTTAAATCCCCTAAATAATAATAATTGACCCAGCCTGTCCCTTGCTGCCCCTCTCAATGACCCCGTTAAGCCGAGGCCCGTATCCCACAGGGGATGCCCTTAGCGAAGCGGTCATTTAGCTTTTAGTAGTTTTTAGCCCTGGCTGGGGGCCTTAAATTCATTTGAGGCCACCACAGGATTGTCCGGTTGAGCAGTAACCAGCCTTAGTGTGCTGAACTGCGAGTGGTCCATTCCAAAAAAAAAAAAAAAAAAAAAAAAAAAAAAACAGCACATTTTTATTATTTATATTATGTCGTTTCTTTACTCAAGCTTTATTAAAGAACTAAGTAAAAATATATGATTTAAAGTTATTTTTAAAAACCAGGCCTTTATTGAGTACCGTCCTTTTATCTAATATAAGCGTGAACTGTCTAAAATATCGAGATTGTAAGTAATATTGCCAAGTTTGTTAACGAGATTACCAACTAAAGATATCCAGTGGCTGAAAGACGTGCTTACTTAGATTTTTTTTTACAAAAAAAAGGACTTTCATCATTATTGCAATGGGCGCTTTATTTGAAATCAGAATGGCGGCACATGGACACACAATGACAGCAAAGCAGCTCACTTGCAGTTATAAATAAGAACCTATACTATTGCTAGACTGAAACTTGAGTCTCATAATATCGTAAACTATCAAGCAATAGTCAGGTCAAGGCAGAAATGTGGGCAAGCCGTTCAGAAAGCACACATGCACGTATGTATGTACCGTATACGTATGTATGTATGTACGTTAGTATATGTTCATAATGTGTAGAGGATGGCAGTGCCTTGACCTGGCTGGGGAAACTGCGTATCCGCACCCACATAATGAGAAGATTTTATCGATGTTTTGTTGTTAAAACTTTTGCAGGGAAATGCGCATCCATTGAGTTGCTGATATTTTTGTATAGTTATACTGCTGAATTTGGAAACGAACTTTTCAATCCTATTCATAGAAAGGTTTCATGACAAAAACTCGAGAGTTAAAATTAAGTAAGTTAGGAAACAAAATTTCAAAAAGAAACTTTGTACCTACTACAGGGAGTGAACTTAACAATAGGCACCCAACATGAATAGGGTTCTTATACAAAGATCTTTTCAACTTTAATTTGGATATAAGTATTTTCGTTAAAAAGTTAATGAAGCAAGAGGTGAAAATATTAACAGGATAATCCTTTAATAACCAGTTGTTCCGAAATAGCCGAATGAGATTTGTAATTGAGTCGGTGAAAATTATTCGTTGAAAAGTTGTACCGCTCCATACAAAAATCTCCTAATTAGTATCCTGTTAAAATTCAAAAGCCTTATTGTCAGCGAAACAAAGGCAATCCCAAAGCATTCCGTAGACGTGGAATGCCAACAAACAGAATATTATCAGTTGATAAGAAACGTCAACAAGACGTCAGCAGTAGGTACCTTGCTACCATATTGAAAAACACCGTCACCTAAAAACAACCGTCAAAGACCTTTTGTTTCGTCTCACGTTTTCTCTGTAACCGCTGGATATTAAAGAAAAAAAAAGGAAGGAAACAAAGAGACCTTTGCTTGCAAATATCATTAAAAAACTCAATCAGTCAGAACGTTGAACACAATACTCTATGCTCAAAAGCGGTAAGTCACGTTACGCGTCGGGCGCGCGGCGGTAGTTCAAAAACCCGCTAACAAAAAACAGTGATGCGCGTGTTACAGCCACGTGACAGCGGGAGCACAGTTTTATGCAGACTGCAGTGTTTGAACTGCAGACTTGCAATGTGAGAAAGTTCCGTGGCTGCAGACAGTCACGTTACATTGCAGACTTAGGTTGAGTTCACATTAAGTGTTGATTCGTGGCGCTTTTTGCTGTTATAACGCGTAGGATTGTACAGTTTTGCCTGATTGGTGTACCACCGACGACACACCGTCGCGCGTCGTGGTGTGAAACAAGCTTAATGTGGCTTTAGGCAACTCGTCTATTCGATTTTTTCTATCATTTAGACTCGAGTAGTCGGAAGTGGTAGTTCGAGAGTAACTTTTTATATTCCTATTATTAGCATAGGTAGTGTATTATTTAATTGGGTGTCGTATGTCGTTACAGCGATAGACTGACGTTATACATATTTGTGTGTGCTTCGACTGAGAAGACGAAATAATATTAAATAAGCAATTAATTAATGATAAACCTATATATATTGATATGCTTTTGTTCTGTGGTTTATAGTCTAAACATAGAATGGTTTATTCAAAGCAACAAAATACATAAACTACGACGATTATTCCTAGAATTGAATTTTATTCATTTATCATTACATTTTGTGAAGGCGGTAAATCCCATATTAATATGTGACACATTCGCTTTGTGTGTACTATGACTCGGGATATACCTAATAATGGTTTTCGTAACTGTAAATAGGGTATCCAACTACCTAACTTTCGGCTGTTTAAAACGTAGGAAGTACTGCAAAGGTAAGCTGCTGAAAAAAGCCTTCGGAGCACGTAGACCGCAGATTAATTTGTAGATATTCAAATACATATTAGGTACTAATTTATTTCATGTCAGACAGATAGGTACCCCCTGGTTTTGATAAATCAAATGTCTAATAAGGTTGTTTTGTAATTTAACATTTTGGTAGCATCAATAAAATCCCACTCGTAAATGTAAAGTGTCGAATGATTGTGTCAACAGGCACTTTGTTTCAGGATAAGACGAGTAATTTCGGCTGTGCTGTGAGGATTAAACTATTTTATCTTCCATTTTCTGGAATATTAACTCAAAAACATTCCAACAGCAAACGACATCCGATGATTGAACCAAAAAGGCGAATGCAGGTTTAATCCATTTCGCACTTGCGTGAATCCGAGAATGACATACATAAAGACAATTCATTTACTTAGTCCATACATAACGGTGTTCCTTCGACAATGCCACCACGTGACAGAAATGACGTCACCACCCGAGGGTCAACGGACTTTCACCCGAGACTATGGCTGCCAGTTATAGAACAGCATCACATCAGATAAATGAAATTAAACTTTGTCCCACTCAGTATAAATGCAAATATCGCTTGTAGAGAATTCTGCAATACCTATCACGTTGGCAGGCGTGATGTTTCGGATCTCGGAACACGCAAGGAAACATGTGACTCTCGGTGAATGTGGTGTAATGTCCTTAATTGATGAGGAAATATACAGATTTTTACTTTTATTATCCTTGAGTTTTATAATAAGTTGATGATAATCATAATTTTTGTAAATACTTTTACTAACTAAACGCATTAACGTGTTAGGAATGTTTCAGCCTATATATTGGCAAATACATAAAATAATATTGACATTTAAAAAATCCTGAATGAGCCAAATACTTTTTTTAAGAATTGACTGCAACAGATTAAGTTAAAATTCGAACCTTTAAAATGTGAAAAGTAATATCAGGCAGAATGAACTAACATGACCCAAAAAAAAAAACAATCACTCGAAACCTAAAACGTCATTTTATTGTTCCTAAGTTCATTGGCACCCCTGTACGTTGCCCCAGGTTCAACTGCAAAGCGAATCGCGAATACATAAATATGAAAACCTGTTATTACTGAAATTCACGTGGTTTTTATACAACGGCGTTCAATAATGAGACGATACAGTTCTATTTTTCACTCACAAACCGTTACCTCGATTTTTATGCATTGTGCAAAAAGGCTCGTAAGCTGAAGCGGTTGAGAAAAACAATATTTCCAGTTGAGTTTTTGAATATCGAAGTGACAAAAAGATGGCGGCCCTCTTTCTTCATTTCAATCATAGAATGGTGTTTTAATATTTCAAACAAATGATAATAATATTCATTTTGACTAACTTTGCTGTCTTTCAGAATTTTTGTAGAGCGTATTCAGAAATTACCAAAACTAATGTATTAAAATATCATAGCTTGTTCCTAGTAAATTATTCACTAGATAAGGGATTTATTCGTAGATAATTAGAAATAATTTTTCATTTTGTTCTTCATACATATAATTTATCCTTCTGTTCTTCCAATGTTTAACTTCTTAAGTATCTGATAAAATTTATTATTTTCATAATATTAGGTACCTATATAGGAATGTCAAAAGAGACTAGACAAAGTGTCATGCTAACAACGACGACGTATCTCGATCACGCTTGACAATCGCTAACGTCTAAGTAAACTATCATTTTTTCTAGTTTAAATCCTCTGCTTATCCTCATTATAAAACCCCGAACCGACCAAACGAGTAAATTATTTAAAACGAAGTGAAGAATTAACGTTTTATACCGTCGCGTACCAAAATAGAACAATCGATACTCGTTCAATATTGCATCGACAGAGGCCCGACCATAGATATAATAAACAAGTATTTTATATTTCTGTATTTTATATTTCTATGGGCCCGACGCAATTTTTCAAGTATTTTGGAAATTGTAGCTCCATTTGAACAAAGCATTTAAAACCATCGATTTTTTCAACCTTAGCGTACCAACCGAATCTACCAATCGATACAGGCCCAGCCGCACTGTCGTTGATGAGTCGCCGTAATCTATACTAATATTGTAAAGAGGTAATGTTGAGGTTGTGAGTTTGTGACGTTGTAAGGGGTAATCTCTTCTGAACCGATTTTCAAAATTATTTCACTAACAGAAAGCTACGTTGTTGTGGAGTGTCATAGGCTATATTATATCTCCGTATTGCCACGGGAACGGGAACAACGCGGGTGAAACCACGGGGCGCTGCTAGTCGAGGATTAAAGAGATTTATCATATCACATTTGGCTGCACCGATACTCAATTTAAACCCTACGTACGACACGTGTATGACAATAGTATGCGTGTTTTGTTAGTGGAAGGGGACGCTTTTAGGACGTCCGATATCTTATTTTGAGATTTTAAATTGTGCCTCTACGTTCAAATCGTAATTTCAGTTTTAAGAACTTTTACCTTAAGTACCTATTAAAGCGGTATGTTCATTTATAATGCTTTCAATATTCAATAACCGTGTTTTTCTTTTGTATTTTCTGTTTACAAATTGTAGCAGTCTTTTATAGGCTCAAAAGATACCCTTGAAAAAATAGTTAGACCCTGAATTTATCAATAAAAGTGAAATATTCAAAAAGGTCATTGTGTTCCATTAAGCTAATGAGCTTATGGAACCAATACTCGGAAAACTATGACCCTCTTATGAACTAGAGATGAGTAACGTTTCTTTTGGCCATTTCTTTTGAAATAGGAACATAATGATTTTAAGGTTACTCATCCATCGACAACAAGTGTGTGGGAAATAAGCCTTTACATAAACAATGCAAACTTTTTGTTAAGAAATCTAGTTTTGTGGAAATAAATATGAAACGGTACAAATATTTTAGTTTAAAGTAACGATCGCGAACGGTAAAAAAAAGGTACTTATATTTTCGTTTAAAAATAAATATTACTTCCCACATTATAGGTACCTACTTGTATTGTATTTTGTAACTGCTTGGCTTGAGATAAGTTTTTCAAGCCACCAACGATTCATTACGTGTCGTCATGACAACTGATAGTAGTTTAGACATAAATAGAAATACAGGTTACTCGCGTACAGACTTTAAATATTTGAGCAGTATTGAAGTGTTGAATATCCCTATTTACGCTTATCAACACGTGATTTAACGTGAGGCAAAAAACAGTTTGATTAGAAACTGGGTCAGTCAATAACAATAGAAATGAGTATCTTTTGTGTCCAGTTGGTACGATTATAATTATGTTAAGTATGAGGTATTATTGTAAAGATGTAGAAACTGTAGGTATTATTTGTTATTACGGATTACCATATTAACTCATTTGTGAGTAGATACCGCTTTCTTTTCAGCACTGTTATTTTTCGCTGGAAATACTCGGTATCTGTAGAAACGTGACATAGAAATACTTAGAACCTATATTAGGTATTTTTTATAAGTATGTGCAACCTGGCTGAGGGCCTTAAATTCATTCGAGGTCACCACAGGATATTCATTCCGGTTAAGCACTAATCAAACTTAAGAGTGTTAAAAGATGAATGGCCCCGTACAAAAAAAAAGTATGTGCTTAAACATAATTAACGTAGGAATGTGTTCAAACCATATACATAATATGTAGTAGGAATGTTCATTGACCTATTCTTTGGATTATTTCCCTAATACAATGCCATATTAAATCTGCTAAATGGAAGGCTAATGACCCCTTGGCCGGTTTTACCATTAGACATCTTGGCGGAAGATCCTTTTTTAGATATTGTTGGGGCTTCAGCTCTGCTGCGTGCGTGTGTGTGGAGACAGGACTGAGGTTCTTCAATGATGTAGTCGACACCGTATTATTTTAAACTTCAGTTTATTTCAAACATTTAATTTTACAAAATAGTGCGTGCTCGCGATGCAATGGCAAAAATAGTTATATTTAAAAAAAGGATTTTGAAAAAGATATGGCAGTGGTGCGTAGGTCTGTGTGATGTGATTGGTCGGCGGCATCCATGCTCGACCAATCGCTGCGTTGCAGAATTTGCAAGTAATTAAGGGGCTGCGTGTATTGCGTACCTATCTTAAGGCGAAGCCTGAACATGCCCCCGGCCTTGGAAGTAGGTACCGACGTCCAACACCTTGTCTTCAGCTCCATCATCTAACAAGGGACAGATTCGAGGGAATGCGCGTCTGATGACTCCTGACTTCGTCTGAATATCAGCTACTCGAGAAATTCCGTCCTTTCCTGGCGATGTAGATATGATCCGCCCCAAACTCCATTTCAGTGGCGGAGTGTTGTCCTCTTTGATCACGACCAGAGTGTTTGGCTGCAGATCACGCTGATTTTGTTTCCATTTTGTCCTGGTTTGCATTTCTGAGATATACTCCTTGGACCATCGAATCCAGAAATGTTGTCTGAGCTGCTCAAGCCGCTGGTAGCGTGTCAGCCGGTGAGCAGGAACGTCGATCAGCTGTGCCGTTGCAGGCGCTGTTAGGAGACGACCAACCAGGAAGTGAGAGGGACACAAAGGAAGAAAGTCGTTAGGATCTGCGGATAAAGGACTCATGGGGCGGGAGTTTAGGACAGCTTCAATTTGTGATAATACAGTGCTATATTCCTCAAACGTTAAATGTGCGTTGCCAACAACTCGTAATAAGTGGTGCTTGCACGACTTTACTCCAGCCTCCCACAATCCACCAAAATGAGGCGCGTATGGCGGGATGAAGCTAAATTTAATGTCTTGGCTAGTTGCGTATTCAATTAAATCGTCAGAGCATTTTGATAAAATTTTAGAAAATTCGTTGGCTAGACCTACAAAGTTCCTACCATTATCGGAAATTATTTCATCAGGTTTGCCACGTCGGGAAATAAATCTCTTCAACGCAAGTAGATAAGCATCAGAAGAAAGGTCACTGACAAGCTCCAAATGTATTGCGCGTGTAACTAAACAAATAAATAAGCAAACGTAACCCTTTATCAGTTTAGAGCCTCTACCCTTGCGATTAAGTACGAACACTGGTCCGGCATAGTCCACACCGGTACGTAAAAAAGGAAAGCTCGGAGTGATTCTCTCTTCCGGTAGGTTGCCCATAATAGGAGACAAAGATTTACCTCTCAACCGTGTACACGTAACGCACTCATGAACAGTGCGCTTGGCCAAGTTCCTACCCCCCAACGGCCAGTGGGACTCGCGTACGTTGTACAGCAACGCCTGCGGTGCCGCGTGGTGCAGCCGCTTATGCTCGTACCGAAACAAAAGTACTGAAAACCAGTGGTTGGAAGAAATTAGTACAGGATGTTTTTTATCAAAATTAAAATCTGATGACAATTTTATTCGTCCACCGACTCGTAAAATACCATCACTATCTGCGAAGATATTTAATTTATTTAAATTGTGTTTATTTTTAAGTACTTGATTACTTGTTAATAATTTGCATTCATCAGGAAAGGATTCGCGTTGGGACAATTTCACTAGAGTTATATGTGCGTTTCTCAACTCATTAACGGTAAGGGGGCCGCGGCGAACGTTATTTCTATTGTGCGTATTAAAAATAAAACGTAATACATACGCACATGCGCGTTGCATGCGATTAAATTGAGAAAACCTCTTAAATGGAAAGAGCGAAGTATCCGTGCTGGATACAAATGTGTGAGTCTTTGCTGGTTTCACTTCAGGTAAATTACACTGTTCTACATACTTATTTGAGATAGCTTGGCTACAATTAAACTCAGGCTGTCGTAAGAAGTTGGGGCCCTCCCACCATAGTGTGGAAGATTGAAGATCTTCCAACTTTAATCCACGAGACACCAAGTCAGCTGGGTTGTGCTTGCCGCTGACGTGACACCATGGAAGGTCTTTGGTGATTTCGTGAATCTCAGAAACTCGGTTCTGCACGAAAGTTTTCAGTAAGTTGGGGGCCATCCGTAGCCAACCTAATACAATGGTGGAGTCACACCAGAAAATTATATGTGCAAATTTACAGCGTAGCGATTCGCGTACTTTATCGTAAAGCCTAGCCCCTAGTAAAGCCCCGCATAGTTCCAGCCTCGGTATGCTCACAGGATTTAACGGTGCGACCTTACTCTTCGAGCAGCACAACCTGACAGACACCGATGAGTCACGATTTATTGTGCGAACGTAAATACTTGTTCCAAACCCTAATTCTGACGCATCCGAGAATATGTGCAGCTCAATGGAAGAAGGGTCATTACCTATGACATGTCGGGGTACACTTATGTTGTCGAGGACAAGCAGAGAACTAACGAAGGTATCCCAACTGCGTTTGACGTCAATAGGTACTTCATCATCCCAGCCTATCTTCACCAACCATAATTTTTGCAATAGAATTTTAGCTATTATAATCATAGGGCTCAGTAATCCTAATGGATCAAAAATCTGTGAAATTGTTGACATAATATAACGCTTTGTAATTACTTGATTTTTATTATTGTGAAATTGCGTGTTAAAGTAGAATGTATCGTTCATATTATGCCAACCTAACCCTAATGTTTTGGAGTGGACATTATCACCCAATGACAATTCCTTAACCAAGTCAGATTCATTGTTTTCAACGTTGTTTACATTGAAATTAAACATCCACTTGTGAAGGGGAAAACAACCTGACTTCAGGACATTTGCAACGTTTTTACAAATATCTAATAGTTGTTGTTTATTATCGCAACCCGTAATCATATCGTCAACGTAAAAATCCTCATTAATGATTCGTGTGACGTCACGATCCGTGCAATCAGCCGCCAGCTGCTTTAAACACCTACAGCTTAGGAACGGTGCGGACGCGGTACCGTAAGTGACCGTGTTCAGCTGATAAACATCCAACGGCTGCGACGGGTCATCACGCCACAAAATCAACTGGAGGTTACGCTGATCTTCCTGAATCAGACATTGCCGGTACATTTTCTCAATGTCTGCACAAGCCGTGTATTTATGTTGCCTAAACCTTAGCAAAATAGAAAACAGATCGCCTTGTATTGGTGGGCCTACCATTTGTATATCGTTGAGCGAGATGTCGTTGCTGGCTGCGGCACTGGCATCAAACACCACACGCAGCTTGGTAGTGGTGCTGTGCTCTCGAAATACCCCATGATGCGGTAGGAAATAGTTAGGCGTCTCAATGCGTTCGACACGACTCATGTGACCCAAATGAATGTACTCGTGAATGAAATCGGCATAACGTTTTTTATAATCGGGATTGCGTAATAATCGTTTTTCTAGGGCATAAAACCTACGTTGTGCCTGAGAATAAGTTTCGCCTAAGGTATCGGGTGATTTTTTGAAAGGAATACGAACTTCGAACCTTCCGTCACTATTGCGCGTAGTAGTATTGACGAAATGTTGTTCACAAGAACGCTCCTCAACTGTGCGCGTGTCCCGATACGCAGATATGTCTTCCAATTCCCAGAATTTGCGTAACTGGGAATCGATAGATTGAGAAAAATTACACTGAAGGTACCTATCATGACGCGTAAGAGAACAAATAGGGCCGGAAATAACCCATCCCAATTTTGTGTCTAATAAGAAAGGTCCACTTGGTAATCTTATTTTGTTAGAATTAATTAAATCCCAAAATTTATCTGCACCGATTAAGATATCAATATTTTGAGATTCATTAAAATGCGGGTCTGCCAAATCAATATGTTCGGGGATTTTGAGCTGTTCGCTTTGTTGCGATAAAGCAGGCAGCGCCGACGTAATGTTAGGCAAGACAAAACATTGTAAACGCGTATTGTACGGCTGGATGCGCGATTTTAACTCGATCTCACATATTTGCGTAGATTTTGTGACCGAGTTACCTACACCTCTTATTTCTTGAGTGGACTGTATTACTGGCGCTTGAATTAAATTGCATAAACTTTTAGTAATAAAACAGCGTTCACTACCGCTGTCAAGGAGCGCGCGTGCTAGGTGATAATTCTTACGATCATCAGCTACCTCAACTAATGCGGTCGATAGTAGAACCGGTTTCATAACAGCTGATTGAGTGGACGTGGTTATGTGCGCCTTATTCGCATGGATCGCGGTAAATTCTACTGCGGAGGACGATCCCGGTGCGGTGGGCGCGGGACGGGGCGGAGGTAGCGCCCCTGCTGCGGCGGCCGCTGTAGCCGGCGGTGTCTCATTAGCGTGCGACACATGAAGTGCTACAGATTGATTCGTATGATTATCGGAATGCAGTAACGAGTTGTGTTTTTTGTTACATGATCGACACGGTCCAAACTTACAGTTATCTAACGTGTGATCTGAACGCAAACAATTAATACAAAGTTTCTTTTCGTGAACGAAGTTGAGTTTAGAATCTAAATTGAAATCAAGAAACCTTTGACAAGCGTAAAGTGGGTGATTTGAGTTGCACAGTAAACACAGTTTCTTATTTTTAGTGGATTTATGCGACTGTTGACCTTGACCCTGTGACTCATTGGTGGAAACATTGCAGTGAATTTTAGAGTGATTAGTTTGAATGCTTTGTTTTTTATAATCATTAGTGCGTTTACCATGTGATACCTGCAATGTTTCTAGCACGTCAGCTCGGTCTTTAAGAAAGTTGATCAAATCGTCCAGTTTAAGTTTTCGCTTGGATTTAGAATCGCCATTTCTAGATAATCCTTGTGCTCGTTTGTATTGTTCCCACTCTTGTTCGGTGACTGGATTCAATCTAAATAAAACTAAATAGATAACTAGCGTGTCCCAGGTGTCAGTTGGCTCACCGAGGATTTTTAATGCGCGTAAATTCTTTAACACGGTATCTATCAGCTGCCGGATTAGAACTGGCGATTCCTTGCTCACGTTCTGCATAGTGAACAATGACATGACGTGATTATGCACTAACAACTCGCTATTATTGTAGCGATTGAGAAGTAAATCCCATGCCACCGGGTAGTTAGTACTAGAGAATTCTACAGCGTTAATTACTAGCTCCGCACTTCCCTTCAATGATGATTTTAGGTAGTGAAACTTTTCTATGTGGCTAAGATCATTGGAATTGTGCACTAAAGATAGAAAAGTGTCCCTAAACTCTAACCAGTGCTCGTACGAACCGTCAAACGTGGGCATAGAAATTGTGGGTAATTTAACGGTCGGTTTGTGATGACTATTACATTTAGCAGAAGTGTCAGTGACCTCACTTGAATTTAAAACACATTCAGCTTGAGATAGTAAAGTGTAATAGGTATTTTCAAACGACTCCCTTTGCGTTAACTGCTCGTCTAAGTCTGACGCTGATTCTTCGAGTTGACTTTGAATTACATTGAACTCATCAAATAATCGGGAGGCTCCCTGAATTCGTAATTTGAGGTCAATACGTGTTTGAATAGACAAAGTTTTATCAGTATCAATTATACTAGTTAAGTAGTTTGAAAATTTTGTTAACCTGCCTTTTACTATGCCGCGTTTCTTAACAAGATCTCTAACAGGTGTAAAATCGTCACTTGGTTTAATCTTATAAGGAGATTTATCACGAGAAACAGCTGTTGAGGTCTCTGGCATTTTGGTGGAAAGTAGAAAGAAGAGAGTAAGTACTCACGTTTGAATGTGACGGTTACGATGCGATTGTTCGTTGGCAGCGCACAACTTTGCAACTTGAATTGTACTGAAATTAAGCAATAGCACGGTATTACACAATTGAAATGGAGTGGAATAGGGCTGGACAGGATGGCTGGCCGTACCTGTTATGCGCGTTTTCAGGGTTTCCAGTCAATCCAGCATCCGGCTCGAAGGACCAATGTTGGGGCTTCAGCTCTGCTGCGTGCGTGTGTGTGGAGACAGGACTGAGGTTCTTCAATGATGTAGTCGACACCGTATTATTTTAAACTTCAGTTTATTTCAAACATTTAATTTTACAAAATAGTGCGTGCTCGCGATGCAATGGCAAAAATAGTTATATTTAAAAAAAGGATTTTGAAAAAGATATGGCAGTGGTGCGTAGGTCTGTGTGATGTGATTGGTCGGCGGCATCCATGCTCGACCAATCGCTGCGTTGCAGAATTTGCAAGTAATTAAGGGGCTGCGTGTATTGCGTACCTATCTTAAGGCGAAGCCTGAACAGATATATTTATTTATATTTACAATACCACAGATAATTTCTGGATTTTTTTAAACGATATATCAGGACGAGATCTTATAATAGACTTTCAATTTTGAAGAATGATATTATTTTACTAAATTGCAAGTATTGATAGAGAAACTCAGTTTTTCCGTGGCGTCTTAGCAGCGTATACGCAGCGCTACGACGCCGACGCTCCTACACAAGTCGTAGAAACAATGGCGTTTACGTAGCGTTTACGGCTTGCGGTACGCAGAGACATATACAGAAAAATAGGGAAAATAGCAGATTGTAGAAGCAGAGAGTGCTTCATAGTTTAATACTATAAAAGTACATACACAGTCACGAAAATCCCAAAAAATTTGACATTCAAAAGTCGTGCAATACTTTACTCGCAGACGTTTGTATGATGCATTATGGCTATTGTAAAGTAGAATACTGTCGAATAGACGTCATCGTATTGAAATACAGCAAAGTGACTTTATAATGAACATGATTCAGTGCAAGTTTTCGTACTCATTTTCTTTCTTATCTACATATCCAACCAGTCCATCATTAACGCCTCGCCCGTCGTTTTCGAATTCAATAGTACAGAAAAAGAAGTACATACCTAGTTACATTGATGAAACTAATTTAATTGTCAAATTGAAAAGGAAAATATAAAGTTTTTGCGACTTAATTGTCATGAGTTTATGATAAGAAACCCGGTCAGTGTGCGATCAACCGTAACACAAATGAAAAAATAGATAAGCATTTTGTATATTGGAAAAGGTGTAAAACATACGTAAATAAGTAGGTAAGTACATATAACACAGCGTGTAAAGGACATCAAATACATTGTTATTATTGTCTCGTGGAGATCCGTTCTCTTTGTGCATAGGCCTTCGCATAACGGTCAATATACGGCCTTGGCAGATATATATAGTGTGTAGCAGTCGCCAATGCAGCCTGCTAAACTGCTACTCTTTGCTCGATAGTACCTAGGTTCTGTTTAGTAAAATTGTTTTATAATGTTAAAATAATCAAGCTTTGTTGGTGACAAAATATTGTGGTATTTCAAGTGTCCGGATTGCGAAAACAAGTTTTCTGAATTACATTTTGTTTCGACTACAAAAAGGCCATGTAACAATATTCAAGTAACGTCTCTGAAGTAGAGTCTGCACCTATGTGATAAATTCTTTGCTTGATCAGAGACGATTTGCTAATTTAATTAAATACATGCAGCTAACTGAGGTTTCTTTTATTGATGTGTTTTTGTTAAAATATCTGAGTTAGGTACCTATAAGGTGTTTTGGTTGGATGTGGATTTCTAAAATTATGTATGTTCCGTACTTGCTCGTCTATAATAGAAGTATGGCTAATGGAATACTCTACACTAACTTATCAAACAAACGACTATTTCTGAATCCCCGCGAAGCGGAAAATACAACTGTAATAAAATATTTCATAGATAGGTGTCGATTTTTTTTTTGGCAACGTATTCAATAATAACATTTTCGGAGTTCCAGTGATTCATATTTAGAATCGAGTTCCATATTTGAAATAAGAGTTTCAGCCTGAATGTTGCTGGCAGTAATCTTCTTAAAAACAAAACTGTTTCAGCTATACCCCTTTATTCATGTCCAGCCAGTAGGTACCTACATAATAACAAAAGAGGGTTAGTCACAGAAGCCGGTTGCTTTGTTATGTGAGCTTCCCTTACAAAAGAGTATTATTGTAATCGCTTCTCACAGTTCTCTAAATCTTTATCTGAATTGGCGCATTCCAGTGCTGTTTTCTTCTTATTTGTAACTTGATCCAACATTGCAACTGTATCTGATGACATTGCAGAGCTTTTGTTTCTTATTGACTTATGAGAAGAAATTGCACAATAGTTATTTTAATAAATTTATAGTCAAGTTTTGTTTTTACATTACATGAATGTCTCAACAATATACCTACTTGATTCAAAGTTAAAGCACATGTTACGCATGTTTGTTTGTTTATTTATTTGTACGAAAAGATTGGTAATCTCTGGATTTGTAGACGATTAGGTACAAGTCATTATAGCAGAGTTTCGTTAACAATTCAATATAGACTACTTTTTATTCTGGAAAAAAGCACAGTTCCCTCAAGAGAGACTACGAAGAACAAAGAGAAAAACTTGTTGCAAAAATAATATTTTGAAACTTTTGCTTTAACTTCAAGAACAATAATCATAACATTCATAACTGCTGTTAGGTAGTAGGTAGGTAGGTAACTACTATTTATTTTTCTCTTCAAATGTTTGTGATAATCAACAAAGCAGTTTGTGCGTGTTAAGTTAATCAGTCGTTTAACTTGTAACCTTCGGACGCGATGTGCAATAGGCCTTCTGAGAAATTCGATATGCAGTTTCTTAGTAAATAGGTGAGAATCAACGTAGTGTAGGTTTTATTTGATTGATAAGGCAGGTATGTAGATAGATAACCTAGGTAGGTAGGTCCTATACTTACTTCCTTTTCAAACTGAAACTAATTTCAAGTAAAAACTTTTACGAGTTTTGTTTTTAATCAATGGGAAGGAGGTAACGCAATTTAAGCCGCGTTTGGGCTGATTTTTAAATAGACAAATAATTACTAGCTGAAGTATAAATATGAATATTTGACATACTTGCATGTTTCCTATACAAGAGTTGCCAAACCGTCTTTCTAGCTATTCCTCAAGAAAAGTTATTATCTGACTGAGTATTGAACAATTGGACCGCAAAAAAACGTCAAGACATAAAGTTCAAAATAGCCCTTTCCAACGCGTACATTTCTAGGTATAAAAATGGTAGGTACCTACCTAAAAAACTTACCTACATCTTAGAAGATCCCTGTGATCCATTCCTAAAGGGCTAAGAAAGTAGGTATGTAGTACGTTGGGATTATCTACCCAAATGAAATTAGTCTGCAAAACTATTACTAACGTTATAGCTCTAAAAATAGGTATTGTTATCATAACGCCGAGCTTATAAGCAGCGTGTTATGAATTATGAAACCTTTGCCTTGAGGTAGGTCAGTTCCAACGTTGTGAAAGGAAAACGGCGTATACTTTGAATCTATTGTTACAATCCTACTATAACTATACCATCATCAAGGTAAATAGAACCTTATTCCGTGACTACGAAAACTCAAATTCCCAATTTTTAATTAATAGGTTGAAAACTCGGTCTAGCTACCGGCTTTTGCGAGTATTAGACATTTTCTTAGAAAGCAAAACAACCATCGTAATTATAGGATTCTTGTAAGAATTAAACATGAAAATAATATAGAGAGTGTTTATGGGCACGGGTTTTTATATCAATGTAAGAAATACATTAACGATGATAAATAGTAATCACCTAAATGTATGTATTTGGGACTAACTGATGTAAAACATAAGGAAATAGGAGTTACAAACTGATAGTCTGGAACCAGAGAACGATTATAATGGATGAAAATCACTAAATGCAAACTCCCAATAAAAAGGAAAATATTTAGCTACTTATGTCTTCAATAAAATCCATATTTTCTCCAACAAAGTGACGCGACTAACGCGACTCCCATTCCATCCGACCCTCATCACAAAATATCATGACATAAAACTAAGCTCTACAGCAAAATTCTAAATAAAAGAAAACAAACCGTACCTTTCTTAATCTTTCTGGTCCTTTTCTCACACATGGTGGCTAAACAACACAGCTTATAAACACTGGGTGAACAGTTAACACGACTTGTCAATGTTATTGACAAATATACAACAAATACACTATTGAGAGCGAGGGGCGCGTGCGAACCGTCTCAATACCGAACGTGGAGTGAGTTAGCTTGGCGATGGCGAGCGAGGCTGACGGGACTGATTTGAAAATCGAATACGGTGGCGGCGATGGGATCGGTGCGCCTCGGTACTTAGAGCGAGACAGAACATTGTGTTGCAGTGCTACGGTTTACGTTACCCTGATAAGAATGCCAAAGAATTAAAAAAACTGGATGTTTTCTTTTGTTTTTTTTTCCTTCTAGAAGTGTGCGCCATGAAAAGCGTTAAGTTACAATATTGCATTTTCTATTATTTTGAAAATCCATAAATTACGGGATAAAATTCATAAAACTGGGAGACTGAAACTGGGACTGGCTATTAGGTATATCTAATTCTAAATCAGTCCTCATCATGGGTAGTTGGATAATTTGAATAATACATACAGATACAGGGTGATATAGGGTGTAACCTTTTTGAATGAAAAAGTTAACCGGGCTAAGACCGCGGGTATAGTTTGCTAGATACTTATTATTTAAGACTGCTGGCCCACCCTGAGTCCATAGCTAAGCCCATGAGGACTACCTCATGATTAGCTCCGTGTCTCTTTTTGACACCGAAATCCTGATGGTTTTAAGACGTCAAAGTTGGGCTTCAGGTTTGCTGGCTGGCAACGCTGCTGATCTAAGTAAACAGATTAAAAATTGTTTGTTCTTTCCTTTACTTTTATTCTCATTAAAATGCGTTGTTTATCAACATCAATGCTGCATTGTTATTGTGAATATTGCCTTGCAAATTGTTCATTTGGAATGACACACAATGTTTCAAAATTCAATTGCATCCAAACTGCATCTGTAGGTATCTAAAATTGTGTTAAACTGTGTTTAGTTGGGTCAGAGCCCATTCGTCCCCTAAGATTCGCACCCTGTGCCCACTCGTCCCCTGGAACTTTTGAGGGGCCCATTCGTCCCCTGAAGAATATTTATTTTTATTCATTCTTCTAATATAAGTACATGTATATGTGTATACTGCAGCTTGGTAGTCCAGGTACAGTCGCGCAGAAAAGGCTTAAATAAAAAATATAGTAATTCGGTAGATATCATGTTTATTTCAAATAAGATTAACACATACAAAATCACAGTGTCCTAGAAACTAACAAAATACAACTCTTTTACAAAAAATCAGCCTTGGTTGACCATCATATAAATCAACATTAAATATAAAATATGCAAAAAAAAAATAGAACACATATCAACAGTAAATAATCACTTCTCATTTTTTTGTATATTTACCAACTACATACATGCAAAATCATAATAACTTAAATCTAAAAAATTATAACAGTACAAAAAAAAAAAACTAAAATCACAGTAATTATTGAAAACTAGATAAATCAACATATTTTTTTTTTTTGTATATTTACCAACTACATGCAAAATCATATACTCTGTCAAAATCATGTACGCGCAGATACTCTGGCTAAGATTACCCCTCCCGCTTCGGCATTCCACACCCCGCGCACATCTGGAGAGTACTTACCAATTTTAAACACCTTATCTATATTTGTAACCCATTTTTTTAACAAGCCATTCGTAGTGAGACAATTTTACATCGTAAGCCTATCGACAGGTTATATTATTATCATGACGGATTTATCATTCATCATAGCTCTTTTTTCAATGATCTGTTATGATTTATTAAATTAATTCCGTTAATAAACTGTTCACAAGTGTACTATGTTAACCGTTTCTTATGTAAAATATAGCTATTTTATCTCAGGGGACCAATAGGCACCTGAATAGGTGCCGAATCTTTAACTTATATTGTATATATATTAGAGGGGACGAATGGGTACCTTAAAAATAATATTTTTTATTAAAATATTAATTGGTCCCCTACCAGGAGACCTATGGGTACCTATATAGGGGCCGAATCTACAACTTTTATGCTGGGGGACGAATTTTAGGGGACGAATGGGCTCTGACCCGTTTAGTTCCGTTACTGCTACCAAGTTGTAAACGCAACAAAGTATCCTTAGCCTGCGTTCAAGGATATTCTATGATTAGTATTTATTTTTACGTCCTGTACGTGTTTTTATTTTACTGCCCTTTAGTTTATGACTTATTTTGTTGAATAATAGCTTCCGTAAAAGTCACAGTCATTCAATCAGTTTAACAATAATTATTATTACAAAAGGACTATTAAGTTAGTTGAAGGGCACTGAAGTACTTAATTCAGATAATATGCCAATAATAATTCTCATAAAGCTTAAGACGACAGCGACTTTATAATATACTTATCAGCTAGTTTCTGTTGTTGCTTGCGTTATCAAACTCAGTTTTAAATACAGATTTCGCAGATTAATTTCTTGTTTTTTTTCAAATAATATAATTATGAAGGATTAAAATAACATCGAATCACTTAAAAGAAAACAACTACAACCATAATACCAATGACAATAAAACCGTTCTCCTACAAAATTTTGCCACCCAATTTCCCATCTCCCCGGGAAAATTTACCCCATTTCACATGACAACTTTCTGGCCCAACGCTTCGGTTCGGGTAGCTCTCATCGCGCATGAAAAAACACGTGTCTGTATATACAGGACCACTGTCTACCGCACGTGGATACACTAAGTGATTGGACTTGTTGTTTAATACGTCAAGATAGCGTGTGATATTAGGAAAAATTAGACGTGTTGCCACGTGGGCGGAATGGGTTTCTAAATGGCTAGGTGATAAGTATGGCCTCTGTGGCATTATTGGTACCTACAATGGGATTTTGTTATGATGTCAAGTTGCATATTTGACTTTTCTAATGGTTTTATGTCTGGTTGATTTCGTTTATTGACTTCTAGGTTTTTTTTTATAATTATACTTATAGGAGAATGTAGGTAAGTATGTCCTTTTTAAAAATAAACTTTAATAAAATTTGTTTTCGTAGAAAAAAGCAACATGTCAATATTTATTTTTTGTAAGAAAAAAAAGCTAGTTTCAATTTCTACATTGCTGATAAAAAAGCCTCCTCCATACGACCTGCGCCGCCGCGCCGCTTCGCAGCTCATTGCCCACGCACGTTGTCTGTGACGTCACATGCAGAGCAGCGCGCGCGCAACGTGGGCCGGTCCGTGAGTCACCACCAGCACGCACGTTGACTACACATATCACAAAAAATACACACATACAACTCGATACACATGCCAAATAACGCACGCACACATCCGAAGTACTGTGACATGTGTAAAATAGCGGGGATGCACGGGGACATTGACGTGATGCTTCGAATTCCAATTTCAACATTCTGTGTCAAAACACGTTTGCGTGTGTGACTGATGCAAAAAACAAATGCATGGAGTCAACGTTTAAAAGTTTTTGCGCTTTTTCAGACACATGTCGCCGCCTGCTCTCAGCATCGAAATCATTGATACCTATTATTAAAAAAAAATATTAATATAATATAAATTATGATTTAGTACCGCCGTCACCGACTATTGTTAAGAGTTTGCTTAACTTTGCAACGTGACTGTGGAGACAGTTCCTGAGTCACTAAGCACGTTGTATAAGCATAATGTCTTGGTATTCAATTATGCCGTGTACTGTATTGTATCTACACACATCCGTAGGGCGTAGATACTCTTGGTAAAAACATTATCCCTCAATTTATCGCCGTTACACAACTGGCACATGCATTGGCATTTTGCTATAACTACGAATTAAACTTTCTTTCTTTCTTTAGAATTTGTTTCAGGATAGTAAAATGTTGTAAAGTTTCGTTGAAATGTAATTGTTACAACCTAAATAATTATAATACATATTTTTCCAAAATACCGATCATATTTATAAATATTTTCACCTTATTTGAAGCTTACATTTTTAGATGTCTCTGAATTTAAATAACTTGCTTTCGTTTTTTGAAGATTTTGGTCAAATGAAAAGCTATCGCAGTGGTATTGATTTGAAAATGTGATTAGGTAAACGTAATAGATAGTAGATGACGCTTCGTAAATGATTAGCAGGCAGTACCTACACGTATAAGTCCAGAAATACCTAAGTAGTAGATGCAGATTACAATCTTCAGTAAACCCAACTATGTCTGTGTGAATATACAGACACAGTTGGCCTCAATACCCACTGCTGTTATCAACAGTTTAGCCTTATCTACGTAATTCAATAAAATAAAACAAATAATCAATTTATTTTTGCGTATAACATGGTATTGGATTGAGTTTTAATTTTTAATCATTTTTATGGGATTCTTGTTCCCAAAACATTAAAAGTTAATCAATCAATGATTTTGGTTCAAAATCCATTAAATCAATAAAAAAACGATAATATTACTGTTCAAGAGGGTTTGAGGTAACTACTAGATAGGTACTTTTCTGTCTTTCACACAGTTTTGAAACTAGTTCATTAACATTTTTACTTTCGGATTTCTCACGCCGTAAAATAATACTCACGGGGTGGGCTGATTTGTTTGCACGAAAGTGTACTACGATAAAGTGTAGTACTACTAAGTGTACTTGTTTACCCACATACCTACTACTTACGCAAAATAGGCCTACTTAACTTCTGTCTAGCCTTTTCCCAGCTATGGTCGGGTTAGACTTATGATCTATAGGATCCCTAGTACACGGAGAACATAATTTAAATTGTCATTCTCTTGCCCATATCTTTTTGGTCTATTTTTTAAGGCTTAATAGCCGCTATTATACAGGTGACTGACTTTTTCATGAACATATTATAATGTACTTATGTAATGATTTTCTTAGCACCTTTCAGTCAATATGTAACTAATAAAATATTGTGTAAAAAAAGAAGTAATTACGTTTTTTCCGTTCTTCTCTATTACTCATCCTCAGTGCGTCATCACAGCAAATGAGGTCGATTAGAATAACTATTCAGGTGCAGGAAAAAATACATAAAATTAATCTGGCACTTGAACAGAACATGTGACAGCTTTAAATTGCTAGCGAATATTCCTAGAAAAATATTTGGCCGCAAACAAATGTGTATAATGATAACGTAATAACGACACATGCATTTCCAAGTGTGCGTGTGATAACTGACACATACACATGGGACACGTGCCTTGTAGCTTCGCGTCTTCCCATTGGCCCTCGACAGACTAACTAAGTTTGGACCTGGTTTCGATAATAATTCGATTTGAGTGTGCTCTGGACCGTAATTGAATGGATTTTCCATCGAACGCTCCCCTGAGGGACGTCGTATAGGTATTTTATAAAAGGGATTTATTGAGAAATTGGAGTGGAAAACTGAAATGTTGGTAGAAAATCACGGGTATTTTGATCTACGTATTTTACCTTTTATTGATCGAAACATTTATCGTATTTTGGAAAGTTTTTTTTTTTCAAATTTACTAGGGTGTTCATCATCTGCCTAGGCATTCCCAATTATAGTGGGTTTTAGAAATTGTAGCCTGCTATGTATTTATCTTGAACTGTCAAGGTATCACTAAACAAATTTTGAAGTATCAAAAAGCATTACGAGACCACTGACAGACCAAAAATAAAATGTTGTATTTTATTTTTGGAAAAATCTTCGACTATTGCTGATAAAAATTGTAAATCGTTTTATACAACGTGCTTATATTATGCCTGCTCTACTGTTACGTAATAATGATTACTTTTTATACCTACTGGTAAAACCTAATAAAATATATCGGTATGATGTTTTGTTTTGTCACTGATAAATTCATGATATGTTTAGGTAACGAATTTTCATGATAAACAATGACGACTATTTTTTTATGAAAAATATATTCATAAGCTAACGTGGTGCAGTCATAAATATTTTAAGATTGTTATACAGGGTTATTTGTAATACACCAACAACCTCTTCTGTTCCTTACATTTATGTTCGTATAACTCATCAAAACGTAGGGGACAGCTGATATTTTTAACACGATTTCAGGTTTGGTACCATAGTAAAAGTTGTTCATAATGATGAGTACAATGACCTCTTAAGAGGCTGTTGGTGTTTTACAAATAACCCTGTATATCAATGTGTGCAGTGTCTTCTTTATTAAGTACTAGCGACCCGCCCCGGCTTCGCTACGTCCGATAATGACTTACGCGTGTGTAGCCTTCGCACACGCTAAGCCCCGCCAAATCCATAGGTTGCAGGCCATCCAAAACCGGTTTCTCCGAAAGGCTACGGGAGCCCCGTGGTACGTTAGAAATGAGCGTCTCCATGTCGACCTCCGTATCCCCACCATCAAACAATTCATGAAACGTATTTCCAAGCGTTTCATAGAGTCCGCTGAAAAGCACCAAAACCCCCTTATCGTATCGGCCACCCGATACACGCCCTCCCAGATCAGCAAGATCCGCCGACCGCGGCATACCCTTGTTGAGCCCGATGACCCCATCACCCTGACCCAAGAGAGTAGTAGGGAAACCAGCACTCTTAGAAAAAATAAACCCAGAACGCGTTCCGTATTCCGACCTCGCCGACGAGGTCCATCGCGACGCCCCCGTTAAAACCCTCCCCGACTTTTGCCTAACGAGCCAGCCCGCGCTGCTGAGCCATTAGCGTTAAATCCCCTAATTAATATCAATCAGACCCAGCCTGTCCCTTGCTGCCCCCCCTCAATGACCCCGCTAAGCCGAGGCCCGTGTCCCACAGGGGATGCCCTTAGCGAGCGGCCATTTAGTTTTTAAGTAGTTTTAAGCCCTGGCTGGGGGCCTTAGAATCTAAGGCAACCACAGGATTGCCCGGTTGAGCAGTAACCAGCCTTAATGTGCTGAACTGCGAGAAGTCCATTCAAAAAAAAAAAAAAAAGCCCCGGCTTCGCACGGGTGCAATGCTGATACTAAATCTCTACTATATTATGCTTGTATTATACACATAAATCTTCCTCTTAAATAAATCTATCTATTCAAAGAAACCGCATCAAAATCCGTTGCGCAGTTTTAAAGATTTAAGCATACATAGGGACAGACAGCGGGAAGCGACTTTGTTTTATACTATGTAGTGATGAAGTAGTGCAGCATCAGCAACCAACAGCAGGCAGACAGGCCGGCGCAATGTTGAGGATAGTCCAGGAAAAATGAAATAAACACGATACTTAACCTATAAATGTCTTTCTTTACTCATTAAATAATACTACATAATCGTCACAATAAACATTGATTAAAAGCAATGATTAAATTAGAATAACATTTTACATATTACCTACATACGGGCATGAAGCCGGGCGACCATCGAGAGAACCAACCAAAGACAATCGTAGAGAAGTTACGTCTGTTAGTGTAGTCAATTAAAAACGAATGTAAATCATAGAGCATAGTACATACCTACAAATTGTGCAATCATTTTTATCATTATATTAATTCGAAAGTTTATAAAGCCTCCGCTCTACTCAATAAAACAGGTGACAATCCCACAATCTTGTATTTAGTCTGACGTTCACAATAGTATTTATATAATTCCTGAGAGTTTCAAAAAATCATTTTCCATTTCGAGAACCCGAGTCGAACACGTGAGCACTCCTACATAGGTATATGCATAACCTCCAAGTTCCATAACAGTCTGATTGTCATCAATATCGTAATTTCATCATATCCATACCAAATAGGTAAGTGCGACGGGCGGACTAACTCCGTCGCATAAAATAAAAATTCCGTTCACTGTCGAATGGATGACTGACAAAGGAACACGTTCGTCACTTGACGGAAAATTTACAAAATACAGTATAAATATGTATATGTTTATAAAAGAATTCGTAGTCAAATAATAACAGCAACAAGGTTTGATCTTCAAGCTTAAACAGCACTTGCTAAGGTCGGTATGTGGATGGATGCCCATCCATGCCTACAAGTACACTGGACTTCAACTAAGTGGGAAAAAGGCTAGGCCAATCGATTGGATCACTTACAAAGTAAAACATTCGTAAAATAAAGTGTTTATGCATAAAAAATGTTGTTCATGAGGCAATTAACTACGTCTCATTTAAACACGTGGCTTGTACATAAAAGTGGTGGGGCAATTAAAGCCGTGGGTATTTGCGAAGTAGGATGATGACACGGCGGCGCATGGCTCGTGTTGAGGCAGGTCTAAAGCGTAGGTAGAGGGACACGTTGTACTGCATGTGTCGGCGGCGCCGCGCTGTAGGGACGCCTCGCACGGTAAGCAATAAACAGAGTTATTTATAGATTTATTGGAATTGGTCGTAAACACATTTTTTCAGTAAGTAATAAATGTAAAACATCTGTGGTGGGTTACGTAACAATAACAATTAACGACACGATCGTCAATTGTTCTTAATTAATCATCTGCAATCTTATAGGATGGCAAAAGATTAACTATGACCTCTTAACTCCATAATCTTCCATCTTACATAAGTGAGGATTATGGTGAAAAAAGCTATGCAGGATGAACATTAATATGCCTTTTTAACTTAGCCATATTACTTACTGTTCCCGGGATTCAGAAGGCATATCCATGCTAAATCCCGGAAAAAGCACCGATTGAAAACACAGCAAGAAGGAATAAAATTACTGAAAGAATTACTGTTGCTCAACTTAGCGTTGATATGATACAATTAGAACAGGAGCTAAATAAAAACAAGCACACATTTATCACCAAAATCAGCCGCATAGAGGCTGGCGGTTTTTTTTTATATTCTTTGGTCAGCCCTATTCCCAAGTAAGCTGTAGATTACATTTATAGCTGCTGTGCAGTCGTTCACGTCGTGATTCGTCACGACTCGAGTGCGACGCTGACGCAACTCGGACGTAGTTCGATTCGTCGCACCAGACCTACTGCATAACAGTACTTGGAACAATGGCCCGTTCGCAAATGCAACGTGAAGCGATTAGAAATCAACACGTCTTGATGGGGAAACATAGTACTTTTATGTATAGCAGTGTGCTTAGTACTTAGTACTTTTATGTATAGTAGAGTACTTTATTATAGGAAGTTTCCTTACGATTATTCCAGTCTTCGATGATGGGAATTTCCTGTCAATTTTATAAGGAAAAGTTATTCAGATAATTGTGGTTGGAAACCTTTTCAAAATTCAAAGTAATAAATGATAATAATTTTGGAAGGTCACGGGGATTCGCGAGACGTGTCGTTGTGGCGACACTTCGCACCCTTAGAATGAAAGGGACCTAAAACAGAAATTGAAATTTTTAAAAAAGCCGTCTTCCGAGACCTACGTATAAACTGCGCCTTTCCTAATTATATTTCCGAATCTTTTTCATCACTAGGTTTTAAAGTATGTTTTTAAATTATAATTAACAGGAATTTTGAGTTAAGCCCCTTTCATTCTGAGAGTGCGTTCTGTGGGAAGACTAAGTTAGCAGCGGGCGTCTTTTGGCTGAAATGATGATGATGAGGATGATGCTAAAGGGATGCATTTTTCACAATCACTTTAAAATATCATGATCAAGTAAGGCCCAATGGGGACATTCCTCCTTCAACTTTTTGAATAGTATCTAAACAATTGCTTGAATTCTTGCCTCAGATTATGCGGACTGAATCTGGTATATGTACTTTCCTTCACTAGTCCTAACCCAACGTGAGTCTAATTTTGAGTTTCAGGGAAAACAAAACATTAATTGAATGTTGTGTGCGTACTCAGTTTACGACTTTACGTACTAACATGTAGAAGCAATACTGCCTTGGCCGAGTGCCATATTGATACGGCAGTCGGCATTCGGCAACGTGTTTCAAATAGTAAACAATTTCATTGGAAACTTGATGCATTTTGAACGGAAGAGCATAAATAATGTGCCGCGTCATTTATGTCAATTAGTTACAATGAAGATTTTCTTGTTGTGGTAAAATGATATAAGTTTTATATTATGATAAGAGGATCTTCAGAAAGGATTCTAACCTGTTATGTGTTGCTAAAAATACTATGATCACCAATCCGCTTACCAAATAGTTGGGGTCTTTCGTCAGCGGATTTTTTATCACCTTTCAGTAGTAGACAAAAAAGTATCCAAATAAATCGAAACTTTCTAAAATAATAACTACCTAAATACCATATTATCACGTTCCAAGCAACACAAAAGGCCACGTTCCCGAACCGTAACAAAAACAAGAGACAAAACGAAATCAGCTTAGAAAACTTTCAACTTCCAAATACACATTTTTCTTCTCAACTTATTTATTTACTTACAATAAAAAAACGTGCAAATTAAGAATATTGCACGTTGGTCGCATCACGTTGACTCCCCTGCTCGCTATAACAGCTATTCATTTGTTTATTTTAGCAGAATTCTGTTTATGTTCGATATTCAAAGAATAGCGTACGTCAGCATGCATGTGTATAGTATGTGTAACATACTGTCTACGAGTTGTGGATTTTTAAGCGAGCACATGTAGCTACACGTGATTGGATGTTGGCTGTTGGTCATAAGGCCTTCTATTTAGAAAGTGTTCTTCGTTTTAATCTTGGGAAAAACATCAGTGTTTGTGAAGTAAGCTTGTAATAATTGACTTGATGTAACATCTCGCCTGTTTTCAAAGAAGGGATTAGCAGAAGCGTTCTTATGTTCATATAGTACACTTTTATTTCGCCAATTATGTTTAAGCCCCATGCAGTCGGGTGCGACCGTATTGTACCTGATCTGTGAGTAATGTGATCTAAGAATGATCCTGCTACTGCCAGGATTTGTGATCACGGTTTAGTAGGCTGCTACTGACTTCCTGGTGAAAAAGTAAGTCTGGACTCAGACCCTATGCCACTTGTGACTAGTAAGTACACTGTCGACGCAACCAAATCGAATGTTTATTAAATACTCTTTTAGGAAAAGTTATTAGTACCTATCTGGGGTGATAATTCTTAATTTAAGAGTTTCCAGCAGTGTTCTGGAAACAAAATAATCTATCTATCTATAAGTACTTATAATAAATCTGTAGAGAGGTCAATTCTGTACAGGGAATATATTTTCAAAATAACTATCAGGGGGTGATTAGTGATCGATACTGGTGCCAAAAATGCAATCAGTAAAATTTTTGTCTGTCTGTCTGTCTGTCTGTCTGTATGTTCTTTATAGAAACAAAAACTACTCGACCGATTTTAACGAAACTTGGTAGGGCAGGTTATAGTATACTTTTCATCACGCTACAATCAATAGGGGCAGAGCAGTGAAGGGAAATGTTGGGAAAACGGGAGAAGTTACTCCATTTTTTAAGCTTCTGTCGCGTGTGTAGCCTTAATGGTTAAAGTTACATAGAAATCATGTATGACGGAAATGTTCTACATAAAATTATATAAAAAATATCCCACAACAGCATATGTCTATCTTTTATGGTTGACTCACAATAACACGTGTAACTCCCGATAGCTTAGCAGTTCGGAGCTTTCTGATTATATTTGTTTACTCTTACGTTTATAATAATCTCACTCAACCCTAATTAAAAAAAGTTAACATTATTACCTATTCAATAAAAAAAGAATCATAGAAATCGGTATAGAAACACCAAACTTATACATGAATACAATAATAAGCCATCGCGCCGTCGCGCTTTAATACTGAATCATGCTGTAAGATGTTATTGTGATTATTTTTGTGTAACTATTGTTGCTATTTTATAAAATAGGTACTTATTAGTTATTTTGGTAGTGTTTAAATATTCGTTCAAATTACAAATTATTAATAGTTTCAATTTTATTTCTTTTTAGGTGAAGTAGTAGTAGAAGTAGGAGCATAGATTTTTAGATACCGATAGGTTAGTTTTGGCTAATTTATGTTTTGTTTTTTTTAGTATTAAGTAGGTAAAAGCGTAGATACTTTTATTAATTAGTAGTTATTTTATTAATTCGTTATACGTAGTTATAGTTATTTATTTTTAAATGAAGTAGGTATAGGTTATTATAATATAATTTTGCACAGGCATTTCCGCTTTACTTTCATTTCTTTTTTTGTTGTAAGTTGTACATATTTCACACACACATAGTGATCTATCAACGCACAGCCCAAACCACTGAACGGATCGGGCTGAAATTTAGCATGCAGGTAGATGTTATGACGTAGGCATCCGCTAAGTAAGGATTTTGATTAATTCTACCCCCGAGGGGATAAAATAGGGGATGAACGTTTGTATGAAACTTTGTCAATTTTAAACCGATCGGGCTGAGAGTTTCAAAATCGGGGGTAAAGTAACCATTCCACGCTGGGCAGAAGCTAGTATTATCTAAATGCGTCCTCCAAACACTCTGCTGCTAAAATGTTTTTGTTTGGATAAGGGCAATGTAACGTATGTAAAACCTTTCCCACGTATTTCTTACGTCTGCTATGAACTTTGGTATTTTTAGACAAGACACATGACACCACCTGAGACCGCTCTTTGAACGGGATGATAATAACATGACATTCTTGGCTGTTGGCCACTGTGCCTGTGCCATTATGGAAAGTCAATTAAGAATGTATGTCACTTTGATACTTCATACGGCTATGATCACTTTTTGAGGTGTTTTAATTGATCAATTACTTAATTACTTAATTGGTAATTATAATGAGTGTTTTGTATTGTGGTTATGTGTTATCATAATCAAGTTATTGATGCGTGGGTTAATTTGTTTTGTTTTAGGCCGTTTGTAACTTGCACGTTTATTTCATAAATAATTTTGTGATTCTAATTAGTTAAAATAATATCATAAATAAAAAAATATATAATTTTATGTTGTTGTAACAACATAGGTACCAGGATCAAGAACCCCAATACAAATTGCTGGTGAAAAAAGGTGCTTGCTTAATATGACTCTTATACGTTGACTTGATAAATCAAAATCCATAGTAAATGTTTGAAAAATATGATAATCATCATTATAAGAATATGATGGAATGGGGATGGGATTTTTTTTATTTAATTTTTTATTGTTAGGTAATGCTCTTGACTCTAGTCGAAGTCGCAGGTGACAGAGACAAAGTCGAAAGAGATTTGGGTGTGAATATCAAGAAGAAGACCGCTATCCAATCCAATCTCTCCAGATTCCTCTTACAGATGTCACGCACCTCGCTTGGCGTTGACGGGTCATAAATCTTAAATTGTTATCAAGCTCCCTCACCGCTCGACGCCTGGCCACGTATCCAAACATATATTATCTTCCCAATAAATATCAATGCCTTGCTTTGCGATGCAAGGACATACGCCACTAATAAATCTCTAGCCGGTTTCATCCTCAACCAATGCCCATTACTTTAATCCACTGTGATGATAACTTGAATTACACTTTAGTCGTTAATATGCATCAGGCGAGTGTGTTTCAAAACAGTTTGTCGATGTCCCTATGTGTCGCAAACCACTGACTAATATATACTTCGTAACTAACTCAGTCCATCTACCTAGCCTTTTAACAACTAAACTTTGCAGGATGAAATATTCACAATAGGGAACTAAGAACGGGCTTATAAATAATGTGTTCTATTCCAGCAAAGAAGACGGGACCCTATAGGGTCAGTGCCTGCTAGGGTGCAGAAATTTGTTCTAAAGAGTTCACCTTGGCTCTGGAACGCAAAGGGCACTAAGAGGAACATGGGGGATGGTATTAGACAGTAAGAGTCTGACACTTCCTTCCGCTCCGCCCAGAGCGGGAGAAAGAAGTAATTGGATGTCATTCTACGAGTATCTTGTTCGTTTGAAATGACAGCGCACTATAAATGTTCAATTCTTCTACGCTTTCACGGAGAGTTATTTACAGAATCGCACTGCTGATGAGCGTCTACCCAACTAACTTAACACAACCCTGAAACTAGGTAATAGGGTACCTTTTGGAAAGACTGGTGTCAAATTTTCCAGCTTTACTAGCTATCCATCTGTAAGGCCCCTCACCCACGGCGACTTTTTGTTAATCGCATTTGCAACGCGCTACAGAAGCGGTGCCACGCGCTACTGGCACGCTACAGCGGCTGCATCGATGCAAACGCGCGACTGTGTCGACGTAAGGAGGATGGCGCGTGAGTGGAGAGCCGAGCATCAACGGAGTCCATCTTGCAACTGTGGCCTTTTTATGCCGTTACTGAATCGCGTTTGCATCGCGAAAGAAGCGCGACAGTATCGCGACCGCATCGCTACTGTATCGAACGCGCGACAGCATCGCTACAAAAAGTCGCCGTGGACGATGGATCTAACGTCTATCGAAAATCGACAAATGACGGCAGGGACCAATGGCTTATTGTTGTTTTCGAGGTACGGAGAAGTCTCGGTATGTAATAGATTTGCCATTGATCCACGCACCGACATCAGCAAGTTGTAGTAAGGAAGCAAGTAGTATTATTTAGCTATGAACACGTAAGATTGGCTGACAAATGCCTCGGTAATAGTATACGCAGTAGTAATCGTAAGTCGTATGCTAGTTACTAGCGGCTAATAGATAAGGAAATACTAGTAGTTATGTAATTTGTACTGTTGGTACGCGATATCGAAACTGAGAACTGTAACTAATTGATTTGAAATGAAGATTAATATCATTTTTTGAATGAGAAGTTTATTAATTTATTATGTACCTACACATAATAAAATTTTATTTTAACAAAATTGTTCTAAATAATTGTAATTATTTAGAAAAATTTTATACGTTTTCATTTTATACTTTTTGTGTTTTTTTGTTTAGAAGTCGGTTGTATTTTTTTGTTTATATTTTTGTTATCATTAAGAAATCACAAGACGAGGTCAACAAAAAGTTTTTGAAAAAAAAAAAACACGTGCTAATAACAATATAAATTGGATTTAAAACAAAAAATCTGGAGTTCATCATCCCAATATCGTTTTACGCGTAGCCCGTAGTCTGTAGGCGCGTAGCACGTAGCCCGTAGCCGCTCCGCGTAGTCACCTGCGCCAAGCTACAGCGCTACGCCATCGCCACGCATAACGTGACGCGCCTTTCGGCTCCTCACACAACGCACGTGGCTACTACGGATACGGACTTGCGTGTTTCGAGCGTGTGACTTTAATCACAGTTTGCAGTTTGGAACTTTATTGTTTGATAGTACTTTGATAGGATTTATTTAAAGGGTATTTTTGATTTAGGATGTTTAATATCAATTAAAAAAAATGTTTGGATGTTTATTATGCAATTTTAAGTAGGATATGATATATCCTATCGGCTCCTCACACAACGCACCTGGCAACAACAGATAGGTA
Organism: Hecatera dysodea; assembly: GCA_905332915.2. NCBI lineage: Eukaryota > Metazoa > Arthropoda > Insecta > Lepidoptera > Noctuidae > Hecatera > Hecatera dysodea. The sequence goes on along the minus strand of HG995309.1, from coordinate 10,396,264 downwards.
CTGACTTGCGTGTGTCGAGCGTGTGACTATCACTGAGTTTGCAATTTGATAATTTACTTGATTGTTTTTATTATTTTTAAATTGTTTGGTACTCTTGTTTTGGGGGTGTTTTTAGCCGTATGTTTATTTTAATATGATTTATTTTAGGCTTTATTTTGCCTAATTATCAGCATATGTATGTTTCTTAATTATGCAAGTTTGTGTGTAAGAATCATCAAAATCGGTCCGAACGTTAGTCTATAGAGCGCCACAAAAGATCAAATATATGTTTTTATCTTTTGTGGCGCTCTATAGACTAACGTTCGGACCGATTTTGGTGGTTCTTACGACAATCGATTCTTAAAATATGACAATAATCAAACTGCAATATAGCCACTACAATAAGGGCTCGAGGAAGCGATCCCTCAAACGTAAGTCAACAAAAATGTAGGAAATTAAAAAAATAACATATTTTCATTGGACGAGTTTTTATATGCCACTGTTAAAGTAAGTAGATGACACAATGTGATAGATACTGTTGGTTTCTCACACAGCGAACGTTAATACTACGAATACGTACTTGTGTGAGTGTGGCTTTAATCGTTTTCTGCTTTTAGGTTAATTGTTTTCTTTTTTTATTTTCCTATTGTTTGGGAGCGTTATTGGTAATTTTTATTTCTCTTTGATTTAATCAAAAGGATGTTGCTTGTTGGATGATGATATTTTTTGTGCTGTTTGCATTTTGGTAGTAATCGTTTTTTAAATCTCAATTGTTTGGTAGTAGAGGCGTTTTTATTTCCATTTGATTCATAGCTACAGTATTTTTGTCAATTGAGTTTTATGACTTTTTCAACTTTAGTAAAACGAATATTTTTAAACACGATAGGTGTATTTTTCTGTTGGATTTAGACACGCTTACACACTCGATTAAATGTGACTTTATAACTTCTTTAACTTACACTTTGCTGTACAACTTAATGTTATGTAACGGTTACAAAGGCTCATTGCAAGACAAGAGCAATAGTACCTACTTCGTTAGAAGAAAAGCCTTGAAAGTAGCTTTCCCCAAGCTGAAGAAATAAGGCCCACTTGTGCAGATCGCCTTAAATTTTAATCCATATTTTAAATAACAAATATTTCATATATATTAACCCCGGATTAGAACTGAATCGGAGTTTAAAGATAGCTCTGGTTTGTGCAAGTGGTCCAAGTACTTTTTATTTGTTAATTAGTCCAATTCTCATATTATTATTATAAACGCGAAAATGACTCTGTCTGTCTGTCTGTCGGACTGTGGCTTAACCCATAATGAGTAGACTATGTCCTGGAATAAGATTAGAGTACTTTTTATTCTCGGAATTTATTGTTAGTTTGTTAGTTCTGACATACACAGGGACAATACCGCTGGCATAAGTAAGTGTGAAATTCACAATAGTTTTGTCATTCCAGATAACAAATTGAAATCATAAATAAAATACTAGCCCATATTATGTATGAAAGGTACATAATATGCAACAGTAACTCATCTAAATAAACGTGACAAAACACATTCTTAAAACCAAAACAACTTAATAAGTAACTACACATAAATACATAAAAAACAAGCCAGCACATGGAATGCGAAATCGCTTCGAATATTATCATAAGTCGGCATAATTCAAGAGTCGCGAATAAACTGCGGTCACGTTGTCCCCCATGTTGAGGCTACAACGTGCTCAGAAATTCTGCAACCAAGTGTAAACATGACCACTAATAAATCTAAACTATCCAATTTACTCTGACCTCGTATTGCTAACAATTTTCGTAAATTAACAGATCAGGTATAACTGGATTGTGTAGCAAGATGTGTCGTTGAGCGTAAAGTGATATCAACACCAGATTATGTAGACCTTCTTCCCACGTTGTCGATCTAATCTTTCTTAAGCTTTTTATACAATATCAGTTCGGAAAGTTGAAGGCTTCCCACGTGCCAAAACAAACAATGTTTTTTTTGAGCTTTGGTTTTCTCGATTTTTTCTGTTCATACAATGTTGGTCATCTAGTTTGGGTGTGGGACTGCACGTGCCTTACATTACCATCCATCCATTATTAAGAGAAAATTTGTATGGAAAAGGGAGAGCGAGACCTTTGCCACAGTATTACAATATTCCCTACAGTACGGCAACGAATGTACTTGCGCAGAGCAACGGAGGGGAACTCGCGGGGTGTCGGGCGGCGCGGGCCGCGTACCGCAAACACGCTTAGTTTGCGGTACTGAGCGCGAAGGGCAGACGCGGGCGTGTTTTTTGTGTAATAATTTTATTATACTTACATTCTTTAATGGTGCGCACAAACTGTTCTGTTAGGTTTTTCATTTGTGTACCATAGACTTATGGAATATTACAGACGCCCCGCCGCCGCCGCTAAGACAAAACTGTCTTGTGCACACAATTTTGGCCACTTTTCCTTGTCATTTTATGTCTGATAATTATAATTGTAAAGGTATGTGTTTGTTTATTGAATTTATAGGTACCTACTTACTTTCCAGGCGCGAGTTATGGATAGAAGCTTGTCAAAGACGGTAATTGAAAAGTAAAACAGTTGTACAATAAGGTAGTTGACTAAAAAAATCTGATAACTCCGTCGGATAGATTTCCATAAAATATTGGACACGTATTTTTTTCTTTTTTCATATAATAAGAAAAAAACGAAGACGATACAGTGCGTTGAAAACTCGTGTGACGTCACTACTCGCTACAATTTTTAAATAATTATATTAGATTTAACAATCACAATTATTTTGAATGTAAATATGAATAAATGATTACATCATAATAGTAATAATCACAATTGTTTTATTTCCCATTTGGTGACAACCCTTCCATATTTGCGTGTGGCAGCGTAAGTACCTACACTGGCGGCGGCATCGCGCGACATCAAAGGCGTTGCCCTACTGTAGGAAAAATATTGTAATACTGTGCCTTTGCCCAGCAGTGTGGGATAAAATAGACTAGAAGGTTAGATTATATAGTTGTAAGATTCCTGTTCATAAACTGTGATTGAAACAATTAGCTAAGCTATTTTTATTTTATCAAATATTTTGTACACTACGCGTTTGTTGTAAATCCATGAAATGTGACACTAAGGGTACGTACATCTCTGCCTAACCCTTTGAAGTATACGAGCTTAATGTTTTGTTTATTCTTTATTAAGACCAGTTTACAAATACGCAACGCAAAGCCGCAACGATCCAGCCATGAAGCCATCTACTGGAGCTCTAGAAGTCTGGTCGTGTCAAACAATAGAGCAAGCACATGTTCTACCATGCAGCTCTTAGTAAAGACACGTTCCGTTTGTGTAACACTTGTAAACGAAATATTATATCACGCTTGTGTTCAAAGAAGGGTAGGTAGGTCTTTTGTTCACGATCGTTACCGTCGCTGTTATGTTTAAGTCCCATATAACCGGAAAGGTTCTACTTTTAGAGTAATTGATGACGCTTGAACAGATTGTGCTCAGATGTTAGGAAAGTTTACAGCGGCATCAGTTGCATTTATTAAGTCCTCAATGGTTCAGGTGTAAATGCACTTGGCACTCTAACAATATCAATTATTTCTGAGTAAAAAAGTATGATTCTATTTAGTCTGTCATTTAGATTTTCGAAAAATATTGGGCACGTATTTTGTGTTAAGACAACAAATTGCTAAGACAAAAAAGCATCAAAGATCAGGAGTGGGATCTTGTGCCGTCGTGGTAAAAAGTGTACTGAAATGTGACGTCACATGAGTTTTCAAATGCACTGTGTCGTCTTAATTTTTTGTCTGAGTAAAAAAAGAAAAATACATATTTTGAACGGGGGCATCTCATCCAATCATTGCTTTAAACCAAATGTGTGGGCACATTTGGTTTACCAGTCTTGCTGAGTACCGATCTAACGAGTCAGACACTACTTAGCTCGCATGTTTACAAGGCTCTTGAAGGCTTTCATGGCGAACAATAGAGGCACATGTTGCACCGCACACGTTTCATAGGTAAAAGACGCATTGCGCTTACGTCACATTTTGAAACAACCAAATCAGCCAATCCTACTAATATTATAAACGTGAATGTTTGTAAGTATGGATGGACGTAAAAAGTACTGAATGGATCTTGATGAAATTTGGCACTAAGGTAGATTATAGTCTGGAATAACACATAGGATACTTTTTATCCCGAGAGTATATTCCCTTGGGATAATTTTCAACATTCACGCGGGCGGAGCTACGGGCGATAGCTAGTAGTAAATATGTTGTCGAAGCCCTTACCAGGCTTGTTTAAGTCATTTGGAAACAGCAAGAATGTCAATATAATCGCTGCTACTGAAAAAAAAACGTACGTTTACGTATGGTAAAATTCGATACCAGAACCCTTAGTGCGAGTTATTAATCGCACCTGTAAACCTACTGTAAATTAACGTTTAATCACGTCAATTTGTACAGAACAAGAGCGTTTTTCCGTTATTGTCACCAGACGGTGCTTATCCAGTTTCAATACAAATTGATGTTTACGTTACCACGATTAAGTATGTTATTAATATTTCTGTTTTAATTGTCTAGGTGTTTCTATTAAATTATTGCATACAATAATAAGCATGTTTATAGGAAGAAGAAACTGACTCCTGAAATACAGGTAGGTATTACATACCTAGCTCTGGAGTCAGGGCTTCACATTGATTGTAATATGTATGTTTTAAAAATAAAAAAAAATATTAATTATTATTATAATATTATTATTAATACTAGCTTCTGCCAGCGACTTCGTCCGCGTGGAATAGTTACTTTACCCCCGATTTTGAAACTCTCAGCCCGATCGGTTTAAAATTGACAAAGTTTCATACAAACGTTCATCTTAAACGTTCATTATTTTATCCTTTTGGGGGTAGAATTAATCAAAATCCTTTCTTAGCGGATGCCTACGTCATAACATCTACCTGCATGCCAAATTTCAGCTCGATCCGTTCAGTGGTTTGGGCTGTGCATTGATAGATCACTATGTGATCCCGTTTTCCCAACATTTTCCTTCGCTGCTCTGCTCCTATTGATTGTAGCGTGATGAAAAGTATACTATAACCTGCCCAGGAGTATGAAGAATAATTGCACCAAGTTTCGTTAAAATCGGTCGAGTAGTTTTTGTTTCTATAAAGAACATACAGACAGACAGACAGACAGACAGACAGACAGACAGACAGACAGACAAAAATTTTACTGATTGCATTTTTGGCACCAGTATCGATCACTAATCACCCCCTGATAGTTATTTTGAAAATATATTCCTTGTACAGAATTGACCTCTCTACAGATTTATTATAAGTATAGATTATTATAACCAGCCAATAAGGCCACAGTTTGCCCAACTATATCGTTTTAAAACCATTATAATTCTGTTGTAACAGAGAGACGGAGCTTCACAGCACGAATAGCACTATTCCTTTTTCACACTCGAATCTTGATGATGACTGCTCAGCATTCCCGATACTTACCAATACAGCTGAACTTAGTTTATATTTAGCTCGCTCATGAATAAAGGCTCTCGAAGCCTGGTCGAGGCGAACAATGGAGGCACATGTCGCACCACGCACCTCTAGAAGAGACGCATGCCGCTGCTACCGGTACCGACGACGTCACGTTTGAGAACATGTCGCCTTTGTGTTATAGAGCACACGATGAATTGTATTTTATATGTTATCTGTACCCTGCTTCACATGGGTGCTAATCTAACCGAATAACACAAACAAACACAATTTAAAACCAGCAAACCAAACAGTTTACCATTAAAAAAAAGAGTTATTTTTATGGTATTCTGTCTCTATTTTTTTTTCACTGACTGAAATCTGCACTAGTTTCTACGGCAGCGAAACCGCAGGAAAAACCAAGGTACTTTTGATCATTTTGAAATTATTGTTCTACGAGTACAAGATGGTGAAGACCGCATAAATGTTACAACAAAAGACCTTGTGACATATTAGAATTTAATGAATGAAAATTTAAAACTTATATTAAAAGCACACTTTGTAAACAAGCATATTACAAACTAGATGATTATATTCAAGATAAGAATGCTTGGAAACATGCTGGTCATGCTCCATAGGATAATTCAGAGTGAAGTAGACTAAGACAAACTGGGTGATATGTATGTGTTGAAATATTTAATAACGAATTGTTTCTATAGGTTTGCAATTATTATATTCCAACGATTTGTTCTGGATGGAAATTCATCAAATGAGTTCTCCCGCTCTGGGCGTAGCGGAAGGGAGTGTCAGACTCTTACTGACTGAAAACCCACCCGTGTTCCTCCTAGTGCCCTTTGCGCTCCAGGGCCGCGATGACTCTTTCGAACAAATTCTGCACGAAACATATAGTATCTGCTTAGCTTTTTTCAATACATGCTGATATCGGTTATTTAATAATACTGCAACAACACGTAACCAACTCATTGCAACGTGATTGAATTTCCCTATCCCCTCAAGCTTTTACTTTCCAGAACTTTCCACTCAACGCTGCTTGCAGAAATAGAAATAAACCTGCATAATATATGTACACATAAAGCGACAAATATGTATAAGTTTCGGTATTGAGGGTTCTGCACGACGCCGACGACATTGTCGATTTATTTCAATTTTAATTATTGATAGGCTCGCGTTCGGGCCCTATCACACCTGATTAAAAACGATGATGTGATACCTACACGATAGAACGCGCGTGCCTTAATTTGCACTGAAGTAGACTGCAGTGCGATAATGTAAACATCTTACCGGGTACACTTAGATGAATAGGGTATAGTTGACTAAAAAAATCTAATTAGCCCATCAGATAGACATCCAAAGAATATTGGACACGTATTTTTTCTTTTTTCGCGCAAACAAAAACAAAGACGATGCAGTGCGTCGAAAACTCGTATGACGTCACTACGTGCTACAATTTTAACCACGGCGTGACGTCACAAGCCCCCACTCCTGATCTTTGATGCTTTGTATCTTCGTCATTTTTATATATTTGCTAAAGCAAAAAATACGTATCGAATATTTTTCGTTAATCTAACTGACGGACTAATAAGAATCATATTTTTTTTACTTAGGAAACATCTCTTTTGGACATGAAGTCATCTGTCAATACATATAAATTAGATAAAATGACAGTTGACTTCATGCTGACTCCATCTAATTTTACACGGTGAGATGTGTAACAAAATAGACCCGTTATTTCGTAGCTATCAAGAAACACACTCCTTCCTGTTAATGGGGTCTAAGTAAGATAAGCTCTGTGAGTAAAATTTATGTAATCTTTACAAGTACATAGGTACTGTTAGTGTTGAAAACCGTGTGGCTAGGTAACCATAAAAAAAACAATCGTAGTCTGTAAACTGAATCTGCCGAGGAGCGCGGGAAAAACACTTGAACAAGTACAGTCAAACAAATTATGTAGTTTGGTTTTCCAATTGGCAGGAAAAGTTGAGTGTACTAACAATTCTGTTCGAATTAGTGATTTGTTTTTATTTAAGGTTTTGTTAGTTTAAGGTTTAGGTTTGGTGGTATTTTATTTATTTTTTAAGGATGAGAAATTATCAACGTGTTCCTCCAAATGCCCTTTGCGTTTCAGGGCCGCGCGGCTCTTACAAGTAAATTCGGCCGATCGATTCGACGATCTGGATACATAATCATTTCTTTTGTTCACCGTACTTATTATTTTATTGCGTAACTTAGGTAGATAGGCATTTATAAACTGTTAACAACCACGTTACAATAAATATATATAAGCATAATCAGCCTTTTTAATGTTCCCACTGCTGGGACACAGGCCTCCTCTCTAGGAGAGGGAATGGGCCGTAATCCACCACGCGGGCCCAGTGCGGGTTGGTGAATGTCACATGTCTCCGAACTTTTGGTTCTAGGACATGCCGGTTTCCACACAATGTTTTCCTTCACCGTTTTGAGAAAACGGTGAAAATAAAAAATATAATTAATTGATATTTGTGTTTGCCTAAATTATAGCATTTAGTAACTAGATCAGTTCATCGTAAAGGAAGTTGAAGAAAATTGATCTAGTCCAAATTGTAGATTCCTATTCCTATATTATCGTCAGTCAGAAAATAGACAGAATATACGATGGCAACCCTAACACTTCGAACTTGTTATTATTTCTTTTCTTTGTTTGCCAGTAAAGGCGTGTGAAAACATGCGTCCAGTAAGTATGCAACGTGTCAGGCTCGCGTGGCTTACTAAACAATACCTACCTGCTTACATTTGGTTTGCACAATAAACTTCATATTGTGAATGATGTGAATCGTTTGGTTTTATTGTTTCTTTTTTTTAGTTGGCCTTTGTTGGCTTCGGCAAATGTTATTCTAACCAGTAGGGTGTTAGGCTAGGATAGGAAGTAGGATCCTATCCTTCAAGGATTGCTATTTATATTTGATTCCCATTCCCGTGGAAATACGGGGATAAAATAACACTCCACAATAACGTAGCTTACTATTGGTGAAATAATTTTGAAAATCGGATCAGTAGATCCAGAAATACTTAACCCCTTACAACGTCACAAACTAACAACCTCACAAACTCACAAACGTTACCTCTTTTTAATATGAGTATAGATTTATTGTCGGAGCCTTAAATTCATTTGAGGCCACCACAGTATAGACCGGTTGAGCAGTAACCAGTCTTACTTAGTGTGCTAAACTGCGCGTGGTCCATTCCGAAAAAAAAAATGAAGTATATTTCTCACGTTTTCCAACCTATGTAAACAAACATATATGAAAATATCCATTTTCTAGAATGGGGACAGAAGATTTATGTTAAACGCCATACTTATGATAAGTATTATGTGCAATTTTATTAAAAAAGTGGTATGAACATAAATATATTATTTATATTGTATTCAATATAGGGTTGGTGGTATTGAGTTTTGCCTTGGCCAGAACGTTTTTAGACAAGCATTTTCCCGCGGAATGTATGAATCAGCCTATTCAGTTAACACGGTAGCTTTTTACTATTGAAATAATCGTCATAATCCGATCAGTTTTCCAGAGAAAACCTTCTACCAACAACAAAAAGTAATACCGCCTAAAATTATTCCTTTAGATTAAGGTAACGAATCACTTTCTAATAAAACATTTCTTCAAAAACATGAGAAATTAAAGTAAGACATTTATTTGACAACCGTCCACTAGGTACGCTAACAAAAAAACGCTAATTTCAGCAATGCTACCGGACAGAAGGTTTTAATACTTTGTTTTTTTTGAATGGAAAATCATCAGATGACTTCTCCCGCTCTGGGCGGAGCGGAAGGGAGTGTCTGACTCTTACTGACTAAAACCCACCCGTGATCCTTCTAGTGCCCTTTGCGTTCCAGGGCCGCGGTGACTCTTTCGAACAAATTCCGCAACCCTAGGTCTTAATACTCGTACCTACATTCAAAATTGTATACTACTTTCTTCATTAGTACTATACTAATCTTAAAAAGAGGAAAGATTTTTTGTTTATTTGTTTGTACCGAATAAGCACCGAATCTACTCGACCGATTTTAACCATTTTACATCAATGGAAAGCTACATTATCAGCGAGTAACATAGGCTATATTTTACCCCCATATTCCCGTGGAAACGGGTGAAACCACGGGGCGCTGCTAGTCTCCATATACAACGAAATCGAGCGTCAACCTATGACACTCTATATTTCATAGAATTGTAGAAATAGCACAAAAGTACTGAAACTAGGTCAGCCGCTCGTTACGAGTTTACCCGTACCTACTGATGCAATACGGTTACAGAGTAAAAATATTTGATAACAAAATGGAGCGCGTAATGTTCGACAACGTGACGATTGTTTCGTTACTCGTCAACATTCGCCAAACCGGTGATTAGCTGTGTAATTATAGAAATATGCTCATTATGAGCATTGTTCAAACAATGCTTAAAAGATTTGTTCTCTAAAATGCTCATTTTAGAGAACAAATCTTTAAGACGTTAGAGACATATTTAACCAAGTTATATGCTAGACTAGAATCATCAATGTCTATGAAAACAACGTGTTACAGAATAAACGCAATACCCCCTAAGGGTTCATTGTACTAATTAGCATTGTATTATCAGACATGTCTTAAGGTTCACACCCTCACTTCTGCTAACAAAGTAAAATACAATTGAATTGCGATCAGATTAATGACGTCTCAATGAGGTGATATTTTAGGCACCTCTTTCAAATGATTTTCCCAGCAGATGATTATAATAAAACCTACCTACATCTACGAATAGTAATGACAATGGGTGTTAATACTACAGTGGATAAGAGCAGTGGTGGCCGAGTGGTAAACGGCCCCGACTTACGAATTGTAGGTCGCGGGTTCAAACATAGCCAGGCTAGCCAGCCAGGTAGACATACTTTGTGTAATTAACTTCATCACCTCTGCTCTCAAAACGGTGAAGGAAAACATCGTAAGGAAATCGGCATGTCCTAGAACCAAAAATTCGAAGACATGTGACATTCACCAATAGTATATTCTTCTTATATACTTAGACACTCCCACATACGGAGATACAAAAAGGTTGTCTTTTACTTACTTAGCAAAGCGTGTGTAGTTACTTATAATAACTTAATAACCAAGAAGGTTACGGGAATTGAGTGGGGTTATTAGCTAAAAGGCCTACAAGAATCCACTCTAGGTAGCTCGTTAACTATAACGCTCGGAAGTGTACATTTGAATATAATGAAGATATGAAGAATTAAATAGTTATTAAAGAAAGAACTGATTTAACGTACACAATGTAATCGTTGATCGTAAACACAGCGTTGTTATAAAAAAGGTCGAAGTTAAATTGTTGGGTGCGACGCCTAATTAATATGGTAGGTATAAATTAAATAATACATATTAATTCAGAATTCATTTGATAATACATGGAGCTACCAAAGCTTTTTATCAATCTAAAGCTTGCTTTTGTTATTGAAAAATAAAAAAATAGCAAACAGTTTTTTTTTTTGCAAAACTTACCTTTCTAAATTTCAGAGAAAAATGAATGATGGTCACAGTCTATTTTAATAATCTCAGATTTTAATTTAAAAAAATACTTCTCTTCATATTTATTGTTAACAAGTTATAAAAATAATAATATGAAATTATAAATATTTTAGTTGATTCAGCTGCGACGACGCGGCGACGCGGGCGGGCGGCCCTAGGTCACGTGGAGTTGACGATTCGGAAGTGCACATGGCTGACCACGTTCGCACGTTGCTCTACCGACTACCCAGCAACATTTGTCAATGTGTCTTATACCTACACATACATGTGTACGACACAATAACATATTATATAGGTACTTACGTAGGTAGGTATAGGAGCGTCAAAATAAACTATCTTGTTTTTGTTGCATGCATTGTTTTTTTTTTTTTGTGAGCAGCCAATTCAATAAATATTTTAGTCAGGCGCAATTGAAGCGGTAAATATATTTTTTATATTTTTGACGAAAAATACCATTAACACATAAAAGATGAAAGCGAAATATTGCATACGATGTATTCAGCCTATCATTGGTCAATGCTTTCTTTGCCCTTTGCACCAATGACTTCGAAAACAAGACATGAACTTTAACAGCCAGGACCAAAATTATAAATAAAACTATTCATTATAAAATGGGCCAATATATGTACACGTTTTTCGAGCTACGCAATCATCCCACAAAAATGAAAGCAACGTGCAATGCCTCATGTATTTTAATCCCCCCAATATATTTTTTTCGAAATTTTCCGGTCGTAACATAAAAATTCAGATCACATTTTATACGTTCTCCCTAGCACGTCTATTCATAGCCCCACGTGGTCTGGCAGTAATACCTGCCTTACCCATATCACGTGGTATGGTTCGACGAGGAAACTTCGCAAAACGTGTGAAATATGGACCCCTGCTTGTTAGTGCATAATATGTTGTGTTCAGAATATGTAGGTCTCTTGTATATAAATAAACACATCAAAAGTATCTAGGGATCAACATATATTTTTGCAATAACTTTTCTCCTGATTGATATTAATTAAAATTTTCTTTAAGGATTCATCAAATAAAGTGTTTTCGTTTGTCACAGTAACGATAAACCAAGTCACCTTTGCATTAATAAAGAAATTTGCCATTTTCCTAATAAAGGGATTTTTGACATTTGAACCACTAACATTAAAGTTCGAAAAAAAGACTGAAATAACAGTTTTCTTTAAAATTTTATTGGGTAACTTAAACAATTAATAATCCGTGTTTCTACCGCGAACACTAACAACACAAGAACATCGGTTTGGCATACTCAAAATGAGTTCATCCAAATCACGCTGTGGAATGGCCGCCCATGTTCGTTGCAACAACAAAAAAAGGTCTTCTTGCGACTGGATACCCTCCATATTCGGCAGAGCTCTTCGCTTACCTTGGCTGAGCGCCATGGAGGACGGTATCGCTGCACCACACGGAGACAAGACCGATACATTCAAATCTTAACTCGAAGAGCTCCAACAATAACCGCCATGATGTTAGCCGTGAGGCTTCATCACTCTTCAGGGAACTTAATTAGCGACCAAACAGTCAGAAACCGCTTGCATGAAGTGAACCTTCATTCCCGAAGACCGCTACGGGTACCACCTATAGCAATGCACAATCGTAGGATTCGATATCAATGGGCTCTTGAACACAGAAATTGGGCAGAAGAACAATGGCGTTTCGTGTGCTTTTCTGATGAGTCTCGTTTTGGTATGAGACCGGATACAAGACGTATACGACACTGGAGAACCCCTGGACGCCAACAGCGATTAAAATCCTGCCAGGAAGTCCATCCTTATAGTGGTGGAACCATCATAGTATGGGCGGGTATTTGGATCGGCGGAAGAACTGAGTTGATTTGGATCAGAGGCAACCTCAACGCTCAAATTTATGCTGAGACGATTGTATCAGACGTCATCGTTCCTCTACAAGTGCAAATCGGTCCCTTATTTCAGTTAATGCATGATAATGCACGACCGCACACCGCAAGAGTTGTAAGACAGACTCTCGCCGCAGCTAACATCAATGTCCTGCCCTGGCCTGCTCAGTCGCCAGACTTGAACCCGATTGAGCATGCATGGGATATGCTACAGAGAAGAGCTCTGCCGAATATGGAGGGTATCCAGTCGCAAGAAGACCTTTTTTTGTTGTTGCAACGAACATGGGCGGCCATTCCACAGCGTGATTTGGATGAACTCATTTTGAGTATGCCAAACCGATGTTCTTGTGTTGTTAGTGTTCGCGGTAGAAACACGGATTATTAATTGTTTAAGTTACCCAATAAAATTTTAAAGAAAACTGTTATTTCAGTCTTTTTTTCGAACTTTAATGTTAGTGGTTCAAATGTCAAAAATCCCTTTATTAGGAAAATGGCAAATTTCTTTATTAATGCAAAGGTGACTTGGTTTATCGTTACTGTGACAAACGAAAACACTTTATTTGATGAATCCTTAAAGAAAATTTTAATTAATATCAATCAGGAGGAAAGTTATTGCAAAAATATATGTTGATCCCTAGATACTTTTGATGTGTTTAGTTTATATTTTAGTCGTGGCTAGCCACGTGGTTTGAGAATTACTGTGAATAAAATTAGGGCTGTGCAGTTTTTATTCATTGGTTTCTGGGAAGGGACATGCTTTTTTTTGTAGGATTTGTTCGTCCTTTCTCATCTTATGCTAATTGCCTAGGCAATATTCTGGAAATTCTTTCTGTAATGTGCTGAAAATCAAAAATGCATTTTTTTTAAGAAAAGTGGAATCTTTGTTAAAAATTTATGATTCCATTTTTTATACGTATTCGTATGAAGTAAACTGGGTTGTTTAAATAATTAATATATCACCCCCTTTGTTTAATACAAACGGAAAAGACTTATGTTATGTTAAATTTAATATATTGCAGGATGTCTGCCTAGATGTGAAAAATTAAAAAAAACAAAAATCTTTAAACTTTGACTATTTCTGTATTTGCAATCGATCTGTAGAAAAGAAAAGAAAAAAAGAAAAGCAATCGATCTGTAGGTATAAATACTACTTACAAAGTAAGCAAAATAAACTCATTTATTCACGTTGCCCTAACGGAAAGTCCATGACAAAACATGTGTTGTTTTTCTCAGATTCAGCCGCAATTAACAGAAAATATTAAGAACCTATTTATTTATAGAATAAAGACGAGTTCCCTTACCGTTGACGTCAAAGTAATCCTCTTTCTTCATATCAATTAATAAGAAGATATTATTATTTTGTTCCATTGTTTGCTGCCAAATATCCGGTCACGTTTCAATATTAACGACAATATTTTTCTTGTTCACTGATTAAGTGTATTGATAATAAGACATTTATTCGTTTGAATAAATCCACACTAAGTTTAGTAGAAAAACAACTTTATGTTTCGGAGGGATTTGTTATGTTATGTATGAGCTTTTTACCATTTACTTGTTACCGTAAAACGGGGCGGATAGTAATGCAGGGGTGAATTAAAACAAATGATTTTTTTTTGCGTTTTTCCAAATTAAATACCATATTAATGGTTTCTCATAAAGTATGAGCAATCAGTGTCTGTATAATGAGCAATCAGTGTTTGTATGATCATCGAAAATGTTGTCTCTAGTAAACACATAATATATCTATCCTTACTAATATTATAAATGTGAAAGCGTGGATGTTTGTTACGCTTTCACGCGAAAACTACTCAACTCAACCGATCATCATGAAACTTTGTACACATATTCTTGGAGGTATTAGAAGTAACATAGGGTACTTTTTTTTTAGAATAATTTCCGACATTCACGCGGGCGAAGCTGCGGGCAATAGCTAGTACTAATATATAAATGTGAATGTAAGTTTGTTTGTTACGCTTTCACGCGAAAACTACTCAACCGATCATCATGAAACTTTGTACACATATTATTGGAGGTATTAGAAGTAACATAGGATACTTTTTTTTTAGAATAATTTCCGACATTCACGCGGGCGAAGCTGCGGGCAGTAGCTAGTACTAATATATATGTAAATGTGAATGTAAGTTTGTTTGTTACACTTTCACGCGAAAACTACTCAACCGATCATCATGAAACTTTGTACACATATTCTTGGAGGTATTAGAAGTAACATAGGATACTTTTTATCCCGGGATTATGTTCCCTTGGGATAATTTCCGACAATCACATGGGCGAAGCTGCGGGCAGCAGCTAGTTTATATATAACTAGCTGCTGCCCGCGACTTCGTCCCCGTGGAATCTCCGATTTTAAAACATTCTTTATCGCTGCTCCGCTCCTATTGGCTTAAGCGTGATGATATATAGCCTAAAGCCTTCCTCGATAAATGGGCTATTCAACCCAAAAAGAATTTTTCAATTCGAACCAGTAGTTCCTGAGATTAGCGCGTTCAAACAAACAAACAAACAAACAAACAAACAAACAACCAAACAAACAAACTCTTCAGCTTTATAATATTAGTATAGATTATGTACATATATATAGCATTTATTTATGTGGTGAGTGAGCAGTGGTGGCCGAGGGTTCCCTATCCATTAGCATAAAATTTTAAGACCTAATATAACTTAGCATAATGTTGTTTGGCATAATTATTTTTTCGCATAATATAATTACGCATAGCAGCTCACGCATAATTTTTTTAAGCATTATGTCTGTAACCATAATAATGATTAGGCATAATATTTTAAAGCATAACCTTATTAAGCATAAAGTTCTAAAGCATAACTTTTTTAAGCATAAAGTTGTAAAGCATAACTTTTTTAAGCATAATATCCTAAATAAAATATTAATATATTATAACGTATTGAACAATTTTGTGAGTATTTTTTCGCTGTAGGAAGCAAGCATTGCAAGCATACAGCATGCAAGCAAGCATGCAGCATGCAAGCAAGCATGCAAGCAAGCAAGCAAGCAGCATGCAGCAGGCAGGGTTTCTGTGACGGCTCCGGCGCTGCGGCCCTCCGGCGGCCCCACGCGTGCTAATCGTCGCAGAAGGCTTTCGCTCACCAGCCGCCTGCTCCTCAGCCCGCGGGCCGCCTCGCCCCTACGCGCCTACGCGATTTTAAATAACACTCTAGGGGTAGGACAAACAAGACTACGTGAAGTCGGTTTTGCAGCAATTCGGTTCTGTGACTTACTTTTGTTGCACAGCATATTAATTTTTTAACCAACAATATTATTTGATTGTTACAAGTACTATAGCTAATTGGTTTGCTCAGAATATTATGCTAATAGCCATTAGGCCTACTAACGTTATGCTAAAAGTCTTTAGGCCTACTAACGTTATGCGAATCAAATTTATGCCAAAACAAATTAGTCTTTAACATGATTATGCCAACATAAAATGTATGCCTAAAAAAATTATGCCAAAGTATTATTATGCCAAAACAAATTGTGCCAAAATCGTTATGCCGAAGTATATTAGGACAAAAAACATTATGCGAAAAGAAGGGATCCCGTGGCCGAGTGGTAACGGCTCCCACTTACGAATTGTATGTCGTGGGTTCAGACCCAGCCAGGCGCATTACTTTGTGTAATTCATTTCATCACCACTGCTCTCAAAACGGCGAAGGAAAACATCGTGAGGAAACGGTATATCCTAGAACCAAAAATTCGAAGACATGTGACATTCACCAACCCGCACTGGGCCCGCGTGGTGGATCACGGCTGGCTACGGCCTGCAATTGAATTCCGTCCGCCCATATTCGGCTTTAAACCGAGTTATAGATGAGGAGTTTATTCTCCACAGCGAAGACGGATACTTAGTTTATTTTACTATTATATTGATTAAATTCTTGGATTTGGACTCCCGAGGCCTTTTTTAAGCTAACTTTGAGAAACAATTTCAATACCATCAATGAAAATAAAAAAAACTTTTTGCAAAAAAATACAACCGACTTTTACACAAAAAATCAAAAAGTGCAAAATAACTTTAATTTCGGAACTCGGTGTTTGTGGTTCCTTTTTCATTTTTTGAACACCGACTTCCGAAATTAAAGTTATTTTGTACTTTTTTGATTTTTTGTGGAAAAGTCGGTTGTATTTTTTTGTGAAAAGTTTTTATTTTTCACTTTTTAGTGGTACCTACACCCCCTCCCCTCCCCCACCTAAACGAACCAATCACATTGGTGTAAAAAAAACGTACAGCTCCTTTGCAGAGTAAACTAAGAGGTCGTCAAAGTAGACAAAGTACATATTTTTTTTAGATTTTTCGAAAACTGCTTGGTTGATTTCGATAAAATTTTCATGGGACCATTTGGGAAGTATACCTTTTCCAACAAAAAAAGAATTTTTCAAATCGGTTGACAAGCGACGGAGTTATGCGCGAACAAACATAAAAAAAAAAAAATACAAACATCCGAATTGAGAACCTCCTCCTTTTTTAGAAGTCGGTAAAAAAAAAGATACACCAAATTTTCTGACTGTTGCTAGGTACACAGAGTATTATTAATCATCTTCAAGATTTGACCAAGTCGATTTCGATCAGGTGTATGCATATGAGCCACAAATCTTATTTTAAATATCATAAAAGTAATGGTGGCTACTGAGAATCTAAGAAAATAACTGAAAACATTAACAAGCGTTCTTGGCCAACAGTTGTGACTGAACTGAAATACAGAACACGTCATAATAAATCATATTCACTATAAAATTTAAATTATTCCTTATATAAAAGTATGTTTTGCCTATCAAATGTTCGCTTCTAGAAATATTTATATGGCATTATATTTACAAAGAGCAGCTGGCTGTTTTTATACTCACATGTTATTGTGGGTTGTCTCATTATGTAGAGCCACGTGATCGGAGAGAAAAGAAAATTAAGGTTCTGTGGGTGTTCCCCATTCAACGGGCCATGTGATGTGATATCAAAAGAAAATACCACCGTGAATAGGGTTTCAAAGATATTAAGGCCTTTGTGGTTTTTAATGGCCTTTTTAGGGTATCACCTCGTGTTTATATTGGATATAGCATACTTTCATCCCGGTAATATGTTCCCTCGGGGCAATTTTCGACTTTCTGACTGGCAGAAGCTAGTAAAATGAAATCCAGAAAATTGTACCTAAATCCGTCCAGTTGAGGTAATACACAGACAGACAGACGGAGAGAGTAAGAAAGTATAGATACATTGTTTGGACAAAATAACTAGGTTTTAAGGTGTTTCTGCATTAATAGAAGATGTCGGGAGCCGGCGTCGGGAATTGCAAGGCGATTCCCGGCCACCGTAAGCTAGGGTCTGCGGACGGCGATCGTTGGGTGACTTGCCATGCGATTACAACCAGGCCCGGGTCGACAGCGCGTTATGTTGCACGCACGCTTCAAAGAGATGTCAGCATAGAAGACGGGACCAGTTTGGGCCAGTGCCCGCGATGGTTGTGGAATTTGTTCGAAAGAGTTACCGCCGATAATTCCTTCCATTCCGCCTAGAGCAGAAGAAGACAGATGATGATTTCTTAAACATAAAAAGGTGCATATAGCAACAAATTAGCAAACACATGGAGGTAAATTACTGAGATATTTTATTCTTTGTCTAGTTGGCAAAACTACGAAGGTGCCACCCCTATTCCTGCTTCCAAGCCTTTATGCACACAAAAGAACAGACTACATATCTTCTACTTCTTTACAAGAAAACTGTTTTTATTTAATACTAAAGTTCAAACAGTGAGTGCTAGCTCTCAGCATGGTCCTAGTTTGCCTAGCCTTATTTCTAACTATATTGGGGTCGGCTCCTAGTCAAACCGGATTCAGCTGAATACCAGTATTTTACGTGAAGCGGCTGTCTACTAGACCTCTTTTTTTTTTTTTTTGGAATGGACCACTCGCAGTTCAGCACACTAAGGCTGGTTACTGCTCAACCGGACAATCCTGTGGTGGCCTCAAATGAATTTAAGGCCCCCAGCCAGGGCTAAAAACTACTAAAAAGTTAAATGACCGCTTCGCTAAGGGCATCCCCTGTGGGATACGGGCCTCGGCTTAACGGGGTCATTGAGAGGGGCAGCAAGGGACAGGCTGGGTCAATTATTATTATTTAGGGGATTTAACGCTAATGGCTCAGCGGCGCGGGCTGGCTCGTTAGGCAAAAGTCGGGGAGGGATGTTACTGGGGCGTCGCGATGGGCCTCGTCGGCGAGGCCGGAATACGGAACGCGGTCTGTTTTTGTTTTTTCTAATCGTACTGGTTTCCCTATTACTCTCTTGAAGTAAGGTGATGGGGTCGTCGGGTTCGACTAGGGAGTGCCGTGGACGGCGAATCCTACTAATCTTGGAGGGAGTGTACCGGGCGGCCGATACAATGAGAGGGTTCTGATGGGATTCGGCGGACTCAATGAAACGCTTGTTAAGGCGCTTCATGAATTGTTTAATAGTTGGAATGCGGAGGTCGACATGGAGTCGATCGTTTCTAACGAACCACGGGGCACCCGTGGCCTTCCGCAGAAATCGGTTTTGGATTACTTGCAACCTATGGATCCGGTACGACTTAGTGTGCGCAAAGGTAGCACACGCATAGGTCATAATCGGGCGTATACACGTTATATAAATGCGCAACTTGCATTTAAGGGAAAGCTTGCTGCGTGCATTCAGCATGGGGTGGAGCCTACCGAGAGCGAAAGCGGCGCGATTACGCACCGTCTTTATGTGCTCACCGAAAGTAAGCTTTCGGTCAAGGATTACACCTAAGTATTTGGCTTGCTTCACCCAAGGGATCGGCTTGCCAAACATGGTGATCGGACTGGGGTCTGGTGGAGGGAATCGAGCCCGCGGCCTGTGAAACAGGATCGCTTGACTCTTTTCCGGATTGACTTCCACTCTCCATTTCCGAAACCAGGCGCCTAGTGCGTCGGCGGATCTCTGGAGGTGGCCGGCTATTGACTTTACACATCTGCCGGAGCGGTAGATGGCCGTGTCGTCGGCAAATAGGGCAAGTTGCGTCTGAGCACTGGTGGGTATGTCGCTGGTGTACAGCGAGAATATCAAGGGAGAGAGGACACCGCCTTGCGGTACTCCGGCATGAATGGGGTGGGGAGACGAAAGCGCACCTTCGATACGGTACCGAAAGGTGCGGTCTGACAAATAGTCTCGCAAGATGAGCACGAGACGATCTGGCACACCCAGTTGATATAACTTGTATATCAGTCCGTTGTGCCAGACCTTGTCAAACGCTTTCGCTATGTTGAAGAACAGGGCCCCCGTAACTAAGCCGCGCTGATAGCGGTCGCTGATGTGCTCAACGATACGGTAGACCTGTTGGACGCATGAGTGGTTTGACCGGAAACCAAACTGCTCATTTGGGAGGAGGCTCTTTGCTTCAACGTAGTCTTTGAGTCGCTTATAAATAAGCCTCTCGTAGACCTTGCCGAGAGCTTTGAGCAAACTAATGGGACGATAGCTGGACGGGGAGGACTTGGGCTTCCCTGGTTTGGGGATACCTATGACGGTAGCCTCTTTCCACGTCTGTGGGAACATGTTGTTGGACAGAGCGCCGTTGAAAATGGCGGTCATCAACATGATCAGGGTTGCCGGGAAGAGACGGAGCACCTTATTGGTGATTCCGTCTGACCCAGGGGCTTTCTTGAGTTTGAGTCGCCCGATGATCTCCTTCACCTCGTCAGGAGTGACGGGGGGGAGAGGATCCTCGGGGTCCTCGACTGGTGGGAGGGAGGCTCTACGTTCGACTTCAGCGTTCACCTTGTCCAGGTGTGCTTTGTCTACTGGTCTACTAGACCTCCACAACCCATCCAACTAAATAGAAAAAAAAAACTGAACATTGAACTTGTTTTGGAAAAGTATTTAGAATCTCAAAAGGTATTAATGGAATGTCACCAGTTTGCCAATGCTAACCAACGCCTACGGGATTGTCCATGACTATTTATTGCCATTTTTACCAGATTCGCCGCGCGATATTATAAAAATACTTTGGTTGTTCTTGTAATCTTTATTAACTAAGTGTTCGTGTCAGCGCGGTGCATATTATAAGTTGTATGTCTACCAGCACTTGACCTCAATACCACTGAGTGTCACTCGTTAAACTAATTAATAACGTAGGTGATTGTTATTCACATGCAACCGATGATAATTGACAAGTTGCTGCTGAGGTTGGGCGCAAAAAAAAACTTTTTACAAAAAATAAAACCGACTTCTAAACAAAAAAAACTTTTTACAAAAAAATACAACCGACTTCTACACAAAAAATCAAAAAAGTGCAAAATAACTTTAATTTCGGAACTCGGTGTTTGTGGTTTCTTTTTCGTGTTTTGAACACCGACTTCCGAAATTAAAGTTATTTTGCACTTTTTTGATTTTTTGTGTAGAAGTCGGTTGTATTTTTTTGTAAAAAGTTTTTTATTTTTCACTTTTTAGTGGTACCTACACCCCCCCCCCCCCCACCTAAACGAACCAATCACATTGGTGTAAAAAAAAGCACTGCTCCTTTGCGGAGTACACTAAGAGGTCGTCAATGTAGACAATGTAGATATTTTTTTTAGATTTTTCGAAAACCGCTTGGTTGATTTCGATAAAATTTTCATGGGACCATTTGGGAAGTATACCCTTTCCAACAAAAAAAGAATTTTTCAAATCGGTTCACAAGCGACGGAGTTATGCGCGAACAAACAATAAAAAAAAAAAAAAAAAAAAAAAAACATACAAACATCCGAATTGAGAACCTCCTCCTTTTTTAGAAGTCGGTTAATAACTAACGGAAGAGACTGTTTTCTTTGGTTTGATGAGTAGGTAACGAAATTTAATGGGATCCGCTTGTCTTCGTATGGTCATGTGAAAAGGAGGTATGAAACGCATATATCTAAAACGGTTATGAACATAAATGTAAATGGATGGACCTAATGGCTGGTTGGTTTTAGCGGTAGGTAGCCAAGTAACATGGGTCGATTTTAGCAGCTTGATTTAAAAAATGGCGTGTCTAGTTCTTTTGGTGGCATAATCGGAAATTTTAGGTGGAAAAATAGGCTATCAACTGTATGACTCTTTAAAATACATTTCCCTATAAAAATCAAATTCCTATACAGCACTTACAGCTAAAACTACTAGTACAGTAATCAGCACAACTAAGTCTTCATTCTATTTCCACAAGTGCAGTTCTATTTCGGTTCCGCAGGGCATGGCTAGGCCTGCTATCACGGGCGGTGACCTGCCATTCTCCAAAGTAGGTCGGCAGGCACGTGGCGCGCTCGCAAACCCACGTGCGGCGTGCGTCGGGCCGTGACACCGAAATAGTTCGCATGCTGCAGTGTCTTGCTGGCCTGTGCGATGGATTAGCGGTTTGCAGCCTGTTTTATTCAAGTGAAGATGATGTTGAGTTTTTGAAAAAGGAATAATGGAACGATTTAATGCACAGAGCTAACTGTCAAAAGGAAATTTGAAAGCCATGAGTTCATGGCACCGTAATAGTTCGCATGCTCCAGAGAGTCTTGCTGGCCAGTGCGACGGATTAGCGGTATAAGCCTGGTTTATTCATGATGAATATAATGATGATGAAGATGATGTTGCGTTCTTAAAAAAGGAATAAGTAATGGAATAATTTGATATTATAATTGCGCAAATACCTCTGTTGGGCTGTTTATAATGTTTTTAAGCCGCTGAACTTATTTCGTTGTTTTATGGTGAAAAAATTGTTCTTGAAAGACAGAAAGGAGAACCTTGGAAAAGTAAATAGGATACGTATTATCCCGGGAATATGTTACCTTAGTTTAATTTCCGACCTTCATGCGGGATACGAAAGTTGGTATGTAAATGAAGGCGACCGTTAAGTTTTTGAAAATGAAATATGTGTAAGATTTGAATACAGAAGCTACATATTGAAGCGACGTAAAGGCTTGAAATGCAGAGATGTTATAGGAAGCAAAAGTACTAGATTGTTGATTTTAATGTGATAGACCGGAAAAGTTTGTATGCTGCAGTGATGGCCAGTGCGATTGTTTAATGGCATATAAATCTTGATTATGTGGATAATTTTAATACAAAAGCCTGCCCTATGTAAATTCACCCCTGTGTTTTTAAAATATGGGCAGTACTTGAATGAAGAAGACGTTTATAGTTAAAGTGAAGGGAGCCGACTGTCATGTACAGGCAAATGAATGATTACCGATTGATCTTCACACGATGAACCAGTCTACACTATGCCCAACCACTGGAACTCCTGACGGCCAGAATCAACAGTGGCAACCACCGGAAGGGCGAATAGGCGGTAGCTTGACGAGTCTTTGAGAAACGGGTAATTATGGGAAGGCATCCAGAAGGCGTATTCTTTGATCTCTTGGCCGCTATCCTTGCATTCATTACGCAGAATATCTAAGCCACATGCATTGTAATATTCATCACGTGAGTTTCTGATAAACGTCAGTCACGATACGAGCCATATGTTAGATGCGAATGCCATTAGGAAAGTACTTTCTTTTTTTGCGATTAGATATTGACCTCGCATTTTACGAGCGGTTCATTGACCGTCTGCCAAAAATAACGAACCGCTTACTGTTTATCGATCTACTTATCGGTGTTTATTTATCTGCACGCTGTTTAAGTGTCTGCTTTTTACATTTCCACACAAGTTTGGGTGCTAAATTAAGCCACATGAACGCTCAGATCAACAAAGTGTTGTAGTCACTTCAGTGAAATTAAACATTGACAAAACTTAACCGAGCTTATCAAATGCGGCTTTCTTTCACTATTTCTTCTTCTTCTTTTCAAGTCGATGGGGATAGTTTGTGTGCAGCTGACGACCACGTTTATTGTGGCATCATTTAGGCGGCACGAATAGAAATTCCCACATTTACTTCTCATACTGTATTTCTAACTTTCATTACTTCCTGTATACAACACAATGCTACGGAAAATTATATCACATACTAAACAACAAAATCCAAAAGCCAAGATACCTGCGCCAATCACGAGCCCCCACGTCACCATGTCGGCCAGCCGATGTCCTCTCTATCAGCGATCGCGAACGGTGTCAGGGCTCCCGACTCACGAGACGACTCGACTCGACACGTGAGTCGACTCACTCAACGTGACGAGTTACTGTACTTTATCGACCACTGTGCAGATAGAGGAAGTCGCACGTTTGTGCGTGCGTTTTATTTTTTGATTGGATTTCAGTTAAATTGTGTAAAGTTATTAGGTCAATTGTTTTATAGGAAAATAGTTGCACTGATTTTTTAAGCCGTTCCTCTGTAATAGCAGTTGTGACCATGACACGCTATAAGTATCTTTATTTGAAAGCAGCTGTTCTTTATTTGAAAGCAGCTGTTAATGTATTTAACATACAATCATAATCATCTAAATATATATAACTCAAAAGTGACTGACTGACATAGTGATCTATCAACGCACAGCCCAAACCACTGAACGGATCGGGCTGAAATTTGGCACGCAGGTAGATGTTACGACGTAGGCATCGCTAAGAAAGGATTTTGACTAATTCTACTCCCCAGGGGATACAATAGGGGATGAAAGTTTGTATGAAACTTTGTCAATTTTAAACCGATCGGGCTGAGAGTTTCAAAATCGGCGGTAAAGTAACTATTCCACGCGGACGAAGTCGCGGGCAGAAGCTAGTTTCAGATAAAAGACGTCCACTTACCAAGAAGACGTACATTAACAGCTGCTTCGAGGCCTATGTCCATAGCATTGGCCACTAAGCGTCGCTATATCGACGATTTGAACCAAGGCCGGAAGCGAGAGGTCATCGCCGCCGATCGCCTCGACGATGCTCCACCCAAGCATAGCAGATTTCCCCTTTATGCTTCACCGTGCCCTCCGGGCTTTCCACACCACAGTGATAACACCAGGGCTTGTCATCCTTCCAAATCCGAAACAGATACTCCCTGAAACAACCGTGTCTGGAGAGTACCTGAATTAGGCGGAAAGTTAGGACGCCGCGGCGCCTTACTAGCTACTCCTCAAACACGTATCGTCAAGATAGTAAAAAAAAAACATGTGAACGTGTATTAATAAATACATAATTCATTATTTTATGCGGAACATGAAAGTTAAGTAACGTATAATTGCTTTATAATCATGAAAGGAAATCGGATCCAAACCATACTGAAGGTATAGGCTAACCATTGCGCTTCAAGAATTACAGGTTTCATAGAGAATTAAAGTATTTACAAAATGTCTATGACAAAATAGACAACGTAATAATTTTATGACCCCTGGAAAAAAGTCTCCATGCTATGAACCCAGAGGATAGACGCCGTCACCGAAGCCCCCCCCCTCTAGGTGTCGGGATAACCATGTCATAGGAACGTGCATCAAGAAGTCTAGTTTGTGGTGGCGCAGAAAAAAGGAATTGTAGGCTAAAGAAAAACCGCAACACCTAGGAAAATAGAAGCTTCCATCTGACTTTTTTTTAATTCAGTGTAAACTGTCTGACAAAGGCCTCCCCCAAATACATTCAGATATTCACTATTAATTTCCCGAGCTACCTCGAACCAACCCGTGTAGTGAACGTCTGACATTAAGACTTTTAATATATATATGTACATACATAAGTAGTTATGTTGACATTGATAGAAGACGTAGGACCAAGTAATTGAATACGAAAACCCACATAATTTAGCAATTTCAATGTAAAACATTAATGGAAATAGATTTTCCTTTGATAAGTTAAGAAGTAAGCTACTTATCGATGAAAAGAGCTCATCAAGTAAATTACAGAGGGTTCTTGATTGTACGATATCATCAGTTCATCACGTATAATATAATAATAAAATAGTTAATTTGTTTGAAATATAATTCTGGGTTATTTGTATAAATATACCTACCTAACGGTTACCTTTGCGAAAACTGGGTGGAAATTACATGATCTCTATATACAAAACTCTTTGTCGTGACTGATGGATCAATGCACAGCCTAAACTGCTGGTCGTAGAACGTGAAATTTGGATATTAGGATTTTTTTTTTCATCTAATGACTTCTTCCGATTTGGGCGGAGGGGGAGGGAGTGTCAGACTCTGACTAAAACCCACCCGTATTCCTTTTAATACCTTTTACGTTCCAAAGCCGTTACCGCCGCCTTGGGACGCAAACATCTTTCGACCAAATTCTGTAACCATGACAAGCACGGGCCCCATCGGGCCCGACTTAAATGCTAACATCTCTTTGAGGCGCACGTGGAATACAACGTGCCGTCGACCCGGACCTGGTTGTTACCGGACGGCGATTCACCCAACGCTCGTCGTCCACAGGCCCGCGCTTACGGTGGCCGGGAATTGTCCTATGATTCCCGACGCCCAGAGCGTCTTCTTCTGTTGCGGCGTGAGTTTTGCCGCTCCCTCACGCGCTCCACCCCCTCCTTCGCCAACATTACTGTTTCGCAGAAGGAGGTGACTGTCTCCCATGGCCCTTTGGTCCGGACCATGGATTAAGCCAGGGTCGAAAGCGAGAGGTCGCCGCTGCCGATCGCCTCGACGAGGTGTTCCGCCCAAGCAGGGTAGCCCTCCACCGTGTCCTCCGGGCGATCCCTACAGTGTTACGGCACCCGGGCCTGTCCTTCCGTCGAATCCGAAACAATTACCTCCCGAAATATCCGTGTCCGGTGAGTACCTGCGTCAGGCGGAAGGTGAAGGCGCCGTGACCACTGGAATTTTTTTATGAAAATTCTTATTCCTTTGTGTGAAATACCGAGAACTTGGTACGAATACTCGCCAAAGTAGATAATAAAGATCTTTGTTATTCGTTTATCACAAGTGTGTCGTCGTACGTCGTACTAATCGTCCAAGAGACCATTTAGGGGATGCAAAGTTTGTATGGTACTTTGAAAATGCTCAATAATCGAACCTATTTTTCAATATTCCCTGAAATTTAACTCTATAAAGAGTGAAAAGGGGTGACAAAGTGATAAAACTGATGCTTAACATAGCCTGGAATTGTACATAGGGTACTTTTTATCCCGGTTATATGTTTCCTTGGTTTAATTTTAGGATTTCACGCGAGCGAAGCTGCTGGCAGAAACTAGTTTACAATTAAATTACTTTAATGACTTTCATTTCATGTGATTTGAAATAGAATTGCAATTAAAATTATTGCAGGGAATTACGCCTGATTGAAATGGAAGAGAAATGCAAAACTTAAGTGTTTCTACCAAGACGCTTAATGCTTTATGCTTAATCTTAAGGAGCATTTGCCTTCGCATCGCAGACGCAAACTGTCAAATAATACTATTGCCTTACTTTTTTACTAGTTACCTAAATATATATAACTCAAAAGTGACTGACTGACTGATATAGTGATCTATCATATAGATATCTATCAACGCACAGCCCAAACCACTGAACGGATCGGGCTGAAATTTGGCATGTATGTAGATGTTATGACGTAGGTATCCGCTAAGAGAGGATTTTGATTAATTCTACCCCCAAGGGGATAAAATAGGGGATGAAAGTTTGTATGAAACTTTGTCAATTTTAAACCGATCGGGCTGAGAGTTTCGAAATGGGGGGTAAAGCAACTATTCCACGCGGACGAAGTCGCGGGCAGAAGCTATACTTACATACATATATATATTGGCTGTGGTTTAGATGATATTGCGAACTCGAGCTTTTTAAGTTTGAGAATTGAGAGCTTTATTTATATTTGAAAATGAAAACAATATATCTAGTTTTAATTTCCGCGAATATTAGTGGGTTGCAGGTATGCACCTCCCTCCCGCCCGCTATATTATGCACATGCGAGATTACTGGGCAAATGCAAGGATTTTAAGCACATGCAGGAAGGCAATGCAAAACCCAACACCATTACCGACACGTGTTTCGCCTCTCCACGAGGCATCCTCAGGGGACGTGTTGACTCGCTGACCGTTGAGTTGCGACTGAGCATTTAGTACAAGGCACCCCCCTTTTATACACTGCCACCGTTGGTTCAGTGTATAAAAGGGGGGTGCCTTGTACTAAATGCTCACCCCCTGCCCCCTCAGGGCCCCCCTGCCTTGATAGCAGTCCCAGTACTGCATCAGGGCCCCCTCTCCCCCGCCCCTCAGGCTCCCCCCCCTGTGCTAGCCAACTACCTGGCAGCCAGGGCCACCTCCCCCGTTGCAGAGATGGAGTACGAGTCGGACCACTCCGACTCGTCTGCCACCTCCTCCCATTCCTCCGCGACCTCGTCCTCGGATGGCTACACAGTCGTCCAGGGGAAGAGGAAGAAGAAGGCCTCCTCCACCCCCCAGGCCCCCGCCCCCAAAAAGGCCACCAAGGCCCCCCTCCCCCCTGTTGCCCCGACGTCAGCCCCCTCGTCGGCGCCCTCTTCGCGCCCAGCGTCCCCCTCGCAGGCCGCCTCACAGGCGAGCCCCAGTCCCCCCAGCCCCATGGAGACTGCTCCCGCAGCCCCCAAGACCCGCCCCCCACCCCCCCTTTTCATTCATGATAAAGGGAGGTGGACGGAGATTTCGGCGGCTTGCGCCGTCCAAAAGATAAATTTCACGCACGCCCGTGCCGTCCAGCAGGGCATCAAAGTCGTGACCCCCTCCGCCAGGGACTATAGGGAGCTGCACAAGCTCCTTACGTCCAGGAAGGTTTACTTCCACTCTTTTAACCTTCCGGAGAACCGCCAGATCAGGGTGGTGATCCGCAATGTCCCGAGGGAGATCCCCACTCAGGAGATACTAAGCGACTTAGAGTCGCAAGGTATCCCCGTAGCGGAGGTGCACCGTATGCACCGCCGCGGGGGGGAATCATTCAATATGGTCCTCGTGGTCTGTGACCCGACCGAGGGCCACCACCCTATTTTCAAAATAGCCAAGATCTGTGGCCTCTCTGGCCTATCCGTAGAAAAGCCGAGGCAGAGTGGCATTATTGGGCAATGCCACCGCTGCCAGCTTTACGGCCACTCACAGCGGCATTGCTTCGGCAAGCCGAGGTGCGTGAAGTGCCTGGGAGACCATGGTACTCCCGACTGCCCCCGCCCCAAGGACCGCTCCCTCTGCGCAGACCCGCCCAGCTGTGTGCTGTGTGGAGAAACGGGGCACACCGCAAACTACCGCGGTTGCCCTAAGGCCCCAAAATCTTCGGCTCCCAAGCTGGCGAAGCGTGCGAACGCGCGCCAACAAAGGGAGTCTCCCTCCACCATCCCCCTCAGCCCTCAGCGTCCCAGCCCCTGGAACGCTTTGAATCACCAGGCCCACTTCCCGGCCCTGAAGTCCAGTGCGCCCGCCCCCACGACTGGTTCTGCCCCTAAGGCCCCCGCTACCCCAACCAAGGCCATTCCGGCCCTGATGGACGTAGCCATCCCCCCATTCCCTGTGTCTCCGCAGACTCAGGTGCCAGCCCCGGTGCAAGCAGTTGCGCCTCCCCCCCCCCACCACTGTTTCTGGAGACATCTCCAAAAACATAATCCTGGTCACGTACCAGGCGTTTTACTCGCCTCGTGCGCTGGCCATGGCTAGGGCCCTAGAAAACTGCGGTGGGAACCACCCCGCAGTTTTCAAAGACTTCGGTGACGTTGTGCACCACGTCTCCGTCTATACATCCCTAATCTCCCCCAACAATGGATAAGTCCCATTATAAAAGTAGGATTAAGCCGACAGCCCTCCGCGTAGGGTTTTTCAATGCCAATGGCCTTAGGAGCCAGCGTGATGAGATCGCCCTCTTCCTCCGCGACCATCACTTAGACATACTTCTGGTTCAAGAGACCTTCCTGAAGCCCCGGCATCGTGATCCTAAAATTGCGAACTATCGTTTAGTTCGCAATGATAGGACCCGATGTCACGCAGGAGGTACTCTTATCTATTACAGATCTGCCCTCTACTGCATCCCTATGGATCCGCCCCAACTAGATATCTTTGAGGTCTCAGTCTGTCGGCTAGGCATGACTGGCCATCAACCGATCACGATCATCTCAGCCTACGTCCCGCCTAACACCTCGTCGGACGGCCCCGCTGTGAAAGATGATCTGACCAAACTTCTCGGCATGAGTAACTCCGTCCTTCTGGCGGGGGATCTCAATGCCAAGCACCCCTCCTGGAACAGCAACACGACTACTGCCAGAGGCAGAGTAGTGTTTGATCTGTGCAGCTCCCTCAACTTTGATGTCATCGCTCCGATGCATCCAACCCACTATCCCCACATAACCTCCCACCCACCCGACGTGCTCGACATCGCTCTCCTCAAAAATGTCAACCTTCGGTTGCATTCTGTGGAGGCGCTCGAAGAGCTTAACTCGGACCATAGGCCAGTGATCCTGGAGCTTGCTCCTAGGTCGGGGCCCATGGACCCCTCCCATCCTCCTCCCACCAAACTGACCACTGACTGGAGACAAGTAAGCGAAAAGCTGAAAGTCACTACGTCAGCTCACCTGGACCAGATCCCAGACAATATCGAGACTGTCGCAGACACGCTGGCCGCGGTCAGCTCACTCACGGATCACGTGCAGTCGATCCTGAACGAAAGTTCAAAGGAGTCTCCGGTGACGAGCGATCATCACTGGAAACTCCCGGACGAAGTGCGTGAGCTCGTGACTGAGAAGAACGCGGCAGTTCGTGCCTACAGTGCTTTTCCCTGCGAAGCTAACAAAGTTCACATGCGCTACTTACAACGCAAAGTAAGTAAGAGCATTGCTGAGCTGCGTGAAAGTCGCTGGGATAAAATGCTGGGCGACCTCGAACCCAACCATCAAGCGTTTTGGGAACTCCAAAGGAAATTGCGCTCCTCTGAAGTTGCCTCTATGCCTCCCCTCACCCGCCCCGACAACTCCATCGCTTTTGAAGACGATGAGAAGGCCGAATGCCTGGCCGACAGCCTAGAGGCCCAGTGCTCTCCCAGCTCTCAACCAGTAGACAAAGCACACCTGGACAAGGTGAACGCTGAAGTCGAACGTAGAGCCTCCCTCCCGCCAGTCGAGGACCCCGAGGATCCTCTCCCCCCCGTCACTCCTGACGAGGTGAAGGAGATCATCGGGCGACTCAAACTCAAGAAAGCCCCTGGGTCAGACGGAATCACCAATAAGGTGCTCCGTCTCTTCCCGGCAACCCTGATCATGTTGATGACTGCCATTTTCAACGGCGCTCTGTCCAACAACATGTTCCCACAGACGTGGAAAGAGGCTACCGTCATAGGTATCCCCAAACCAGGGAAGCCCAAGTCCTCCCCGTCCAGCTATCGTCCCATTAGTTTGCTCAAAGCTCTCGGCAAGGTCTACGAGAGGCTTATTTATAAGCGACTCAAAGACTACGTTGAAGCTAAGAGCCTCCTCCCCAATGAGCAGTTTGGTTTCCGGTCAAACCACTCATGCGTCCAACAGGTCTTCCGTATCGTTGAGCACATCAGCGACCGCTATCAGCGCGGCTTAGTTACGGGGGCCCTGTTCTTCGACATAGCGAAAGCGTTTGACAAGGTCTGGCACAACGGACTGATATACAAGTTATATCAACTGGGTGTGCCAGATCGTCTCGTGCTCATCTTGCGAGACTATTTGTCAGACCGCACCTTTCGGTACCGTATCGAAGGTGCGCTTTCGTCTCCCCACCCCATTCATGCCGGAGTACCGCAAGGCGGTGTCCTCTCTCCCTTGATATTCTCGCTGTACACCAGCGACATACCCACCAGTGCTCAGACGCAACTTGCCCTATTTGCCGACGACACGGCCATCTACCGCTCCGGCAGATGTGTAAAGTCAATAGCCAGCCACCTCCAGAGATCCGCCGACGCACTAGGCGCCTGGTTTCGGAAATGGAGAGTGGAAGTCAATCCGGAAAAGAGTCAAGCGATCCTGTTTCACAGGCCGCGGGCTCGATTCCCTCCACCAGACCCCAGTCCGATCACCATGTTTGGCAAGCCGATCCCTTGGGTGAAGCAAGCCAAATACTTAGGTGTAATCCTTGACCGAAAGCTTACTTTCGGTGAGCACATAAAGACGGTGCGTAATCGCGCCGCTTTCGCTCTCGGTAGGCTCCACCCCATGCTGAATGCACGCAGCAAGCTTTCCCTTAAATGCAAGTTGCGCATTTATATAACGTGTATACGCCCGATTATGACTTATGCGTGTGCTACTTTTGCGCACACAAAGTCGTACCGGATCCATAGGTTGCAAGTAATCCAAAACCGATTTCTGCGGAAGGCCACGGGTGCCCCGTGGTTCGTTAGAAACGATCGACTCCATGTCGACCTCCGCATTCCAACTATTAAACAATTCATGAAGCGCCTTAACAAGCGTTTCATTGAGTCCGCCGAATCCCATCAGAACCCTCTCATTGTATCGGCCGCCCGGTACACTCCCTCCAAGATTAGTAGGATTCGCCGTCCACGGCACTCCCTAGTCGAACCCGACGACCCCATCACCTTACTACAAGAGAGTAATAGGGAAACCGGTACGATTAGAAAAAACAAAAACAGACCGCGTTCCGTATTCCGGCCTCGCCGACGAGGCCCATCGCGACGCCCCAGTAACATCCCTCCCCGACTTTTGCCTAACGAGCCAGCCCGCGACGCTGAGCCATTAGCGTTAAATCCCCTAAATAATAATAATTGACCCAGCCTGTCCCTTGCTGCCCCTCTCAATGACCCCGTTAAGCCGAGGCCCGTATCCCACAGGGGATGCCCTTAGCGAAGCGGTCATTTAGCTTTTAGTAGTTTTTAGCCCTGGCTGGGGGCCTTAAATTCATTTGAGGCCACCACAGGATTGTCCGGTTGAGCAGTAACCAGCCTTAGTGTGCTGAACTGCGAGTGGTCCATTCCAAAAAAAAAAAAAAAAAAAAAAAAAAAAAAAAAAAAAAAAAAAAAAAAAAAACTAAATGCTCAGTCGCAACTCAACGGTCAGCGAGTCAACACGTCCCCTGAGGATGCCTCGTGGAGAGGCGAAACACGTGTCGGTAATGGTGTTGGGTTTTGCATTGCCTTCCTGCATGTGCTTAAAATCCTTGCATTTGCCCAGTAATCTCGCATGTGCATAATATAGCGGGCGGGAGGGAGGTGCATACCTGCAACCCACTAATATTCGCGGAAATTAAAACTAGATATATTGTTTTCATTTTCAAATTTAAAATGGATTTCCGCAAAGTAACGCCTGACTCAATCAATTTTTTTTTTTTTTTTTTTTTTTTTTTGCTTTATTTATATAAATAATGAGTAACCAGAATGGTTAAAAAAAATCTATCTTCCAAATCTATGTTCATAACTTTATCTGGTGTTCCTGAAATCACTAGCACTGAAAAATTTCAAACATTATTCAAATAAAAACCCCTTCAAAGCCCACGTTGTATTTATTGTACATTGTGCTCGATATAATAGGTAATCCAGCCACGTGTCGCTATATATTCAATTTAAATATATAGCGGCCGCCTGCGTCCGCGCATTGCTGCCAGTCACATTGCGTCTACAATAGCAGCCAGTTGCACACGTGGGAGAATACTATGTGTGCGCAAACGCGTGCTGTAATCCTTAGGGTTGGCTTAGACTGGTGGACAAATTCACTCCTTCCGCAGACACGAGGTGGCCCGCAGAGGTGGAACTAGCTGGGGATTACGGATGTCGCATACGTTCCCGCGATCCCCGGCGTAGGTGAGAGACGGAACATCGGGGTGGTTTTAGTCAGTAAGAGACTGACAGACCCCTCCGCCCGCCCCAGGGTGGAGGACATCCATGAGGATTTCCCCCCTAAAAAAAAACACTGGTGGACTAATGTGCGCTAGAAATATAACAAGTGCTTTTTTCCCTTTTTACTATGGGAATAACAAGAAACTGTGAAAAAAAAAAAACAACTATTCCATATACTTGTGGTTGTAGAACTCGATAAAATTGACTGGACAGATTATTTTTTTTCGTGGTTCCAGATTTGATCACGTAGTAAGAATTGTTCATAACGAATGAGTAAAATGACCCCTTTCCAGGTTTGGCGTTATTCCTGTTTATCAAAGCGCCTAAGATATCGAAGATATTCCTAAAAAAAAAGCAGTATTTACTGTAACCAGCACATCCAATATACTTTTTTTTCGTTTAATTGCACTGCCATATCAGATCTTTTCTTTGCCTTTTGGCACTATTATAGTTGTTTGGCAAAATTATAGTAAATTTTCGATGAAAGAAAGGTAAATATAGCTTTTAATGTTGTCATTTGATGATTTTCCATCTATAAGAAAAAGCCTTTCTGCCGGAAATAAAAAAAAGTAAAAAAAAAACAGCAAACATTGTGGTGGTAAAGCCTAAATAGTGAACAATTTTTTCCTTATTTGCTCCACAATAATTTAGATCTAAGTACATCAAACGCAAACAACAAAAAAAACATGTTTCGCATCATATTTTTATCTTATCAAACAATTAAAAGTATAAAACAAACAATGGTACTGTGTAATTAATAAGTGACCTATTAAGTAATATGATGTAACTATTACACTTGTAGGTAATGGACCTGTGACGTCTAATATCATCATCATCTGCCTAGCCGCTTCCCAACTATATAGTGGTCGGCTTCCAGTCTAACTGGATTCAGCTGAATACCAGTATTTAACGTGGAGCGGCTGCCTACCAGACCTCCACAATGCAATAACTGGGGAACACGGTACTTTTGGCAAGACTGGAGTTAGATTTTCTGACTTCTGAAAATACGTTACGACTGTCAAAGATCTACAAATGACAGTCGGGACGGAGGAGTCTCGGTATGTTAAGATGGTCACCCATCCACAGACCAACCTTGGCAAGTGTTGCTTAACCTTGAAGATCGACCCGTGCGGCTGTTATTCTTTAGCCACGAGCTGTGTCGTCTAATATAAACGGTTTATTATATAGGTAATAGCTTTTGAACAATCATGCGCTCGCGTTCACAGATATTAATTTTCGCAAAACATAACCTTCTCCAAGATCCCATCTATGTAGGTATCTCTGTATAAAAAATCGTCAGAACCGGTTCACATATTTAGGCCTTAGTGCGTAACATAATCACTTTTGCAATTATGATATTATTAGTATTTCAGCCACTTTTCAAAATCCGTTGTGTCGTACAGGAGAAGTAATAGACAGAAGCAGACAGCGATTTTGTTTAATACTGTTAAAAGCAGACATAACTAAAATGTTTCAAGCTTCGAATATATCGGTTTGACAAATTACCTATAATGGCGAAAATACTGGCTGAAATATCTATTGTTTCAGGCGACATCTTATCCAGTTTAATTTTTATCATATTTATTTCATCACCATTTCTATTAAAATGTCCTAAAACCAAAACTGGAAAAAAAAAACAAAAAGTAAGTCACTTGAAGTCCAAAGTAAGTCACGTATAGCCCACTCTTTCTCATAGAGCCGAAGCCTGTTTCTCAGCAGTTTAATGTAAAGTGTGAACTACAGTGGCCACGAATACGTGTTGCCATGTTTGGTAACACTATTCTAGGTATTAATTATGTTCTGTAAAAAAGAAGACATATGATTGATAAACAATCTTAGATTTGCTGATTAATCAATCAGTTAAAAATGTGTCAGGTTTAAAATGTGTCACACCTTATTTTAATGAGACATTTTTACTGTTGTATATATATTGAGGCTAAAATTAGAGAATTATTTAACTACACTACTGCTTAACTCACAAATCAGGCTGAAATAGTCCCGGAAGACACGGTGCAGCATACGGTGGAAGTCTGCCCTGCTTGGGCGGAGCAACGCCGTGTCCTCGTCAAGGCGATCGGCGGTGGCGACATCTCGCGTCTGGCCCTGGTTCAATCCATAGTCCGGAGCGAAGAGGCATGGGACGCGGTCGCCTCCTTCTGCCAAGCAATAATGCTGGCGAAGGAGGAGGCGGACCGCGTGCGGGAGAGGGAAACCTCACGCTCCAGCCGCCGCAACAGAAGATGACGCCCGGGGGGTCGGTAAACGCGGGTCTGCGTATGGCTCGCAGTCCGATAGCAACCAGTCTGACACTCCCGCTCCGCCCATAGCGGAAGAAGTCATTTTTGATCATTTCCCATCCAACAAAAAAGGCTGATAAAGTCAGTCTGGACAAATATTTTTCAAGTTTTGCAGCTATAAACCTTCGGTCGTTTTTAACGACTTACAGTTAAAAGGTAGCTTCTGCCTGTTCTGTTTACTGTATTTGAATACTAATAGGATGTTTAGAGGCGTGACCTTACAAAAAATGTTCATTGTGTTCCGCTAATCAAGCGAATAATCACACTGTTTAATGAGTCATCATTCAATGGCAACCTAAAGAAATATGTACGTACTCGATTTCATGATTCTTGATGTAAATTTATTCAATCTACGAGCATACACGCATTGCGGATCGTCTGATATATTATGTATGATGACACTTTATATGTGTTTAAAAACATCCAATTCAATAATCGTTCATCAAATTTCAGAATGAAAGTACTGCTTCAGACTAATCATAATTCTTTACTACAGCATGTTATTGTTGTTACATGTTTCTTACACAGTCACGTAAAAACGACGGAACGGATTTTGATGAAACTTTACAGTAATATAGTGTATACATTAGAATCTATACTAATATTATAAAGCTGAAGAGTTTGTTTGTTTGTTTGTTTGAACGCGCTAATCTCAGGAACTACTGGTTCGAATTGAAAAATTCTTTTTGGGTTGAATAGACCATTTATTGAGGAAGGCTTTAGGCTATATAACATCACGCTTAAGCCAATAGGAGCGGAGCAGCGATAAAGAATGTTTTAAAATCGGGGATTTTAAAACATTCTTTATCGGGGACGAAGTCGCGGGCAGCAGCTAGTAACACATAAGGGTGGAGCTTGGGACTTGGGACTTATCGCTGTTACTTTTACTGTCGTGGCAAAAGTTTCCCACATTTGCCTGTCCAATTAAATAATACGCCCGCCAGTTTGTATGTCCGAGCCTTTTCACGCCAAATATCAAGAGTATTCACGAGTCACGCTTCAAAGACACGTGCTCAGCTCAAATTGAATAATAGCTAGACATGTACTTGGCCTAAATTAGCATTCAGAGTGATTTTATATCACGTGGGTAGAATTATGATGCTGAAGAGGCAGTGAGCAGGAAACGGTAGAGGAAACTGTGCGATTAAGGTTGTTTTGATTTATGAAGCTTTGTTCCTTAAGTAGTTTTTCCTTTTAAAATGAATAAGTTTAAATTCAAATCATTTCAAGCCACGGTTTCTTAATGATTTTAAATCTGTTATCGAGAATCTCATGTAAGACCTGTTTTACGATTTTTACCGTCAATTGCACTGTACCACAAGTTTTCAGAAATCCGGTAAGTGTGTTCCTTTTGCTTTTCATTTTACTGTATTTTTTCTTGACTAGTGCTTGCCACTAATCCAGAATTCTTTTAAGTAAATTTACAAGTTCGTTGGAAAAGTTATAATTTATACAATTTTGTGGACATGTTGTTACAACACAACATGACAATATCTCATCATCATCTAAGTAACGTGTCCAATCTACTAAAACTATCAAAACCTATAGCATACTGACTAAGCAACTCAATTGTTATTTTTAAAGTATTCATACAACCCAAAGACAATGGAGACTGCAGGTACTGTAAAAGATCACATAGATGCAAAGATCCAGCTACAGACGTCAAGTGAAAGTTAAACACTGGCTGGAAACAATGCTCACGTGCGCGCGCGCACCGCAATGTAACTTATTGTCATTTTGAGTAGGTACACGTAGGCAGAGTTACGTATTATCGTATCTTTAGTTATTTGAAAGAAGCTGACAAAGACAAGTGCTGGCCCGTCAAAATCTATGAGTTTTTACAATAATCTCATAGAAAAAGCACATACAAAATTTCTCGGACAACTTTTCTAATACCTACCTTTTTTCTCTAAAAACACCTTCCATCAACAAAAACACACATAACTCGTGGAGGAGCTCGCGGCTAAATTATAACAGTCGCACGGGTTGACCTTCAAGGTTAAGCAACGCTTGCCGAGGTTGGTCAGTGGATGGGTTATCATCTTAACATAACGAGACTTCTCCGTGCCTCGGAAAGCACGTTAAGCCGTTGGTCCCGGCTGTCATTTGGAGCTCTTTGGCAGTCGTTACGGATTGTCAGGCGCCAGTAAATCTGACACTAGTTCTTGCCAAGAAGTACCGTTTTCCCCAGTTAATGGGTTTTGGAGGTCTGGCAGGCAGCCGCTTCACGTAAAATACTGGTATGTTTACAGTTGAATTCGGCTGGAGCCGACCCCAACATAGTTGGGAAAAGGCTTGGCAGATGATGACACACAACTCGTAAAACAAAGCAGTATTAATAAGCGTTCTCAAGTGATGATTTTATCAACGAACATAGATCGTATTACATTTTTATTTTTACTGAAGGTGATACAATACAAGAAAAAGAAGATAAACGATTGATCTGGTACATTAGAAGTGATGTCACGGCACGAGAAGTGTTTGAAAGATTTACCTAAGCAGGTGTTTTATCCCTAAATTGTTGTGTCATCCATATAAAATACTATAATAACGTTATCAAACATGATATTATTGCAGTAGTATACGGTTAGGTCATTGGCAGCGAGTTTTCTTTATCAGAAATAAAATAATATCTATTTATTTTGATGAAGACTGGTTGGATTCAGTGGCGATAACGTTATCGGGATATTTTCATTCAAAGACCGTTACATAATTATAGCTGCCTAACTCAGATTAATTTCTGTATTCTCTTCTTGTTGGTAGGTAGCAAGGGCCATGTTCGCTATAGAGACATGACTTCATGTTTTTTGTCGCGTCTCGTGTGTTATAGTTTCTTAATTCAACCACTATAACAAGTTTTAAAATGAAACGAATGTAACTATGTTGATGTATAGAACAGGATTTGTCTTTATTATAAATCTTGGTTGGAAAAACTCACGATTATTTTAGTAAGCACAGACAATATAAAACTATCTGCTGAACTAAAGACGACATCATGCAGCATCTCTAGCTTTGCTTTTAGAAATCTTCACAAGATAACCTGAATAAAGCGGACATACTTACCTATTTAAAAAAGATTGATATTTCTTATCAACAAAGTACACGGAAACTCAACTGCAACAACGTGACGATAAAGTTTTCAGACGTAACGTTCACTACGCTGAGCATTAATTTTCCGAGTAGGTAACGTAAATTCATGCGTAAGTACACGCGAGTTACTAAGACGAGGAAAACTAATCATCATGTGAGAGAGGCGTCACTTTAATGTTTTTCAAATAAAAAAAATGTAGATTTATGAATTTTCTTCCATTGTGCATAAGTTAATTCTTCGAAATCGCTTATAATCAGTAATTATTCATACAACATTGACACAATTCATAATGGAGGATTTAACCAAAGTCACCTGACCAAATTCGAAATTCAAAAGATACGTTTTGTTTTTAATTCTACGCGAACTGTATTATGTTTTTAAAAGAATACTAGAAGGACGAACTTGTCAACATATGTTTTTGACCTATTTCACGTGGTGGATATACCGTCATAGAACATTATTGTTATTATTTAAAGAAATCTGAACAGTTTAGGTAATGTTAAGTGCAAAAAAGAGATTATTAGAATGACATTTTACAAAAATAAAAAACAACAAAAAAAAAATAAGCGCCGACGACAAGGAATTGGCTCCAAAAATTTGGTTTATATTCAATACTAGCAGTACCCTGCGGATTCACCCGCGTTGTTCCCTTTCCCGTGGCAATACGGGGATAAAATATGGCCTATGTTACTCAAGGTGAATGTAGCTTTCTAATGGTGAAGGATTTTTTTAAATATGCACAGTACTTTTTGAGTTTATTCATTACATACACACACACAAAAATACCAAAAAAAAAAGAAAAAAAATCAAATCTTTTTAATTTAAAGCCTCTTTATAATAAATCCGCGGAACATTAAAAAAATAAAGAGGTTAGTAAGAAATTTTAAGTTTTTCACACTAGTGCACTACTTAAAATTGAGAGTAGCTCATATGACACTCAGTTAATTTTCTTGACATTTTACATATAGTTTAAACAAGGTTGGGAAGCATAATTATAAGCATGTCATAATTATCTAACTCGCTGGTTAATACTTAAGCACTGTACGTGTAGGCATTACAACGAATTATAAGCATGCACTTATAATAAAATCGGATATCATAACTTAAGTCTTAAGTTATGCTATTCTATTTTTTTTATTACAGGCAAGCAGAGCCGATGTCGTATGTTCTGCCGATGTCTAAGCCAAATTGTAATACTGTGCCCGTATCCCACAGGGGATGCCCGTAGCGACCAGTCATTTAAAAAAAAAATAGAAAAAAATGTAAAACAAATGTGGAAAAATGCTAAATATCTTTCTTCATTAATTTAAATAGACTGAAAGTTGAACTGGAGTTATGTATCAATTATATAATTTGGACTGTCCCAATATTATTTCGTTGCGTGCCAACACTGGCACGCGTGCCGCTGGTTTGACATCCCTTCTTTTTTTTTTTTTTTTTGGATGAGAAATCATCAAATGACCCCTCCCGCCCTGGGTGGAGCGGTAGGGAGTGTCAGACTTTTACTGACTAAAACCCACCCGTGTTCCTCCATGTGCACTTTGCGTTCCAGGGCCGCGGTAACTCTTTCGAACAAATTCCGCAACCCTAGCAGGCACCGACCCTATGGGGCCCCGTCTCTGGTGCTGACGGCTCCTTGAGGCGCGCGTGAAGCACAACGCGTCGTCGACTCAGCCTGGTACCGGACGGCGAGCCACCCACGCTCACCGTCCACAGGCATCAGCCACTGCGCAATAGCACAGCGGCCGACTTGTCTCTGGAGGAGGCCGCAATGGGATCATTACTGGCACTCCATTTCAGCCCCCTCCCGAGTACCAGGAGTCGCAGCACCCACAGCAGAAGCGGCAGAAGCGGCGACGGAAGCCGCGGCGGCG
This sequence comes from Hecatera dysodea, assembly GCA_905332915.2. NCBI lineage: Eukaryota > Metazoa > Arthropoda > Insecta > Lepidoptera > Noctuidae > Hecatera > Hecatera dysodea. Next base: position 10,355,474 of record HG995309.1, on the reverse strand, counting down.
GCAGAGGCGGCGGCGGCGGCGGACCTCTTGCCCTTGGTCGGGGCGGATGGCGCGCAGGCCCTTCCCCCAGCCCAGTGCTCGGCCGGCTTGCCAGCAGCCCCACATGCACTGCAGTGCGGCGTGGCCTCGCACGAGCCGGCCCAATGACCGGGCTGACCACAGCGGAAACAAAGTCCGCTGCGGTCCACCTCCGAGGGGCTGGTTTGACATCCCTGCCATAGGTACTTGTACTTGGATATCAGTGATTAAACGATTAATTCAAATTGTTGTATCCTTTGTCCGTCCAATAATGAATCGCTATAATCCATGATACCCACTTAATTAAGTTATTATTGTGAGTGCAACATGTTTTGTTACCTACGGCGACGCCTACCCATTGTTATCGGTCAAAGTCCTATTTAAACAACAATGTACTTCAGTAGCCTATCACAAAAACGTGTAGGTTTCATCTCTGGGATTTTAACGGATCTTTATGTCATGTCTGTAGCCGTTGCGGAATTGTTCGAAAATGTTCCCATGGCCATAGAACCTATAGGGCAGTCAGTAAGTGTCTTGACATTTCCTCCATCCTCATGATGATGATGACCTTCCAAATAAAAATATGTTCATATTATAGCTGGCAGTAGACTGTAATCAACATCAGATATACTATAGTATAAAAATGCATTAAAAATAACTATTCCGCCATCTTGGATGGTCCGCCATATTGGATTTAGAATGACGTCACACAGCTTATCGTGTATGTATTGTCATCCAAACTAAAGGTGTATACAAAATTTCAGCTCAATCGGTTGAAGATATCTGCTTCAAAATTGAGTACTAGCAAGATTCCACCCGAACAAATATAGTATGTACAAATGTACATACATACATTGCAAGTTAAATAAAAGCTTTTAAATTATGATGGCCCGTTATAATGTTCCATGTGCATGTTCTTTGTGAGAAAGGGACGGAGCTATACCGGACGTATAGCTCTATCCCTTTTTCTCAACGTATTCATGATAGCAATGATACGTCATAGTCGAGGCAGAGCGTTGTTATAGTGTCCCTTAATTTTCTATTCAATAGCTTTAAAAACAGTACCTATGTATCTATACTAATATTATAAAGCTGAAGAGTTTGTTTGTTTGTTTGAACGCGCTAATCTCACGAACCACTGGTCCGATTTGAAAAAAATCTTTCAGTGTTAGATAGCCCATTTATCGAGGAAGGCTATAGGATATATATCATCACGCTAAGACCAATAGGAGCGGAGCAGTCATGAAAAATGTGACACAAACGAAGTTGTGCGGACAGCTAGTTATAGATAACCGTACCGACACCGTAACCGTCTAGACAATACACAATCATACATGTCTGTGCAAGGCAAGGTCATTGACCCGCTCCAATTACTCATCCTCAGTGCGGCAACATACCCATGTTTTTCAGTAAACATTTCAGTTATTTACATACACTAACTAACATACATATTACATTGTTAAATTGTTAGCTTTTTTCTTGCTTATACAATCTCGTGGAAAATGTTTGCATTTCCTTGAAACGCTCGATATGTGAAGCACGTCTTTTGTTTTCAGAACTGATAATTATCTTGTTGGTATGTATGTATGATACAGTCATAGACTAGACAAACAGTCTATACTTGTCTAGTGTATAATTGTTTATACCTGTATAAGTTTGGAGAAAATTCGATTACTTTTTGTTAATGTTATTGGACGCCAATAAGCAATACTTAAGCCTTCTTAAAAAGCTGAAGAGTTTGTTCGTTTGTTTGTCTGAACGCGCTAATCTCAGGAACTACTGGTCCGATTTGAAAAATTATTTCAGTCTTAGATGGTCCATATCGAGGAACGCTATATATAATCACGCTAAGAACAAAAGGAGCGGAGCACCAATGAAGAATGTTTCAAAATAAAAAACATATTATCCTTGCTTTTACCTTGTAATCTCGCATGTACATAATATAGCGGGCGGGAGGGAGGTGCATACCTGCAACCCACACATATTCGCGGAAATTATAACTAGATATATAATTTTCATTTTCAAATTATTTGAACTTATCCTAGGTTGATTCCAAACACAAAGTCCATCTAGGTTAAAAGTAAATGTGCGCCAAATGTTATCCAAATCCTTTCAGTTGTTTTTGCTTGAATGTTATAAACATCCAGGTAGGTATGTAAAGTAAAATAAGATATTCAACTTTCATTCACGTGCAACCCACAACGTGAGTACCACTCTCCAAATTTCGTTCGATAATGAATTCGTTGGCTAATTGACACCTCGCATGCCGCCAATGACGTCACCACACCGGTGTCAATGAGTTTATTATGTCAGCTAGCCGAACACGTGCGATGCGCGGGCGCCGGTCACATGTTTGGCTCAAGTTGATGATAATAATGTAAGCCGTCACACCGTTTTGGTGATTCGTCACGTTTGTTAGCGTCTGTAATTGATGGTGTTTTTGTTAATTCTTACGTAGCTGCAGCGATTTAATAATTTAATCAGCGAGACGTTCTACATATGAGCGGAACAGTGAATTAAGAAAGCTTTACTTTTCATTTTGTTTCTTGCTGCATTTGCAACCGTCTGTATATTTACATAGATGATAATTTATAAGACAATTCTATTCACAGGTTTGCATGAGCAGTTTGTGATCAAACAAATGGAAAACGCATTAAAACTTCTAAATAAACTTGTAGATCATACTGACCGAAGCAGCAGTAAGATAATAATATAGTTTTATAGAATATCTAATTGCCTTTTTTATGGTTGGGAAATCATCAAAATACTTATTCTACTCTGGGAGGGGCGGAAGGGACTCTTACTGACTTAAACCCACCCGTGTTCCTCCTAATGCCCTTTGCGTTCCAGGGTCGCGGCGACTCTTTCGAACAAATTCCGAAACCCTAGCAGGTATTGGTCCGAGCGTGCTCCGTGTTCTATGCTGTCATCTCTTTGAGGCGCGCGTGAAACACAACGCGATGTCGACCCTGGTTGTTATCGGACGGCGAGCCACCCATCGCTCGCCATCCGCAGGCCCACAGGTTAGTAACCCCGTGCTTATCAAGTTAGAACAAGTCAATAACAAAGTATTTTAAAGTAAGACTTTATCATTATATACAGGTCAGGACAGTGTTCTAGGTTACTAAGGTTTTGGCCTATTTACCTATAATTAAAGATGAATAGGTACCTACCTATTTACTATTAGTTATACGTCTAGCTGGTTTGAGTTGGCGCACGAAAAGAATCTCTGAAAAGATGAATGGGAAAGGACAGAAAGGACCAGCACAGTCCAATATTATAATGCTAATACAAATAAAAAATGCCAATGCAACGTCCAAAATCATTGAGAACGAATCTAATAAAAAATATCGGAAAACATCGTGAGGAAACCGGCATGTCCTAGAAACAAAAATTCGAAGACATGTGACATTCACCAACCCGCACTGGGCCCGCGTGGTGGATTACGGCCCATTCCCTCTCCTAGAGAGAAGGCCTGTGTCCCAGCAGTGGGAACGTTAAAAGGCTGATCATACCTATTTATTATTAGTTATACGCCTAGCTGGTTTGGGTTGGCGCACGAAAATAATCTCTGAAAAAATTAATGGGAAAGGCCTCAGACCAGCAATCGAATACCACATGCTAATACGTACAAAAATGCCAATGCAACTTCCAAAATTATTGAGAACGAATCTAATAAATTCAATAATGATCAAACTAGGTAACTAACGATAATGTAGGTATTAGCTTTTTAAAGAGTTAATAATTAGAACTGGTATACAGATATACATAATTAATACTTCATCAGACAGACAGTGGAAGGATCTCATACCTTGTAAAAAAAGACATTTATTTAAAAAGAATCAATTCTGCTCAATCACGGAGTAGGGTGACAATGAATATTAAATGAATACGAGGACTTGACCTCCTTTTTGAATAAACAATCATTTGAATGAAAATAACACTGTAGTCACAAGATTCACATGTAAATTGTAGCATAAAATCGTGATAAGAGAATAGTCTTTGAATGTTTCATTGTTTATATTTGTAACATTATAGCACTGTATTTAGGGTATCGCAATTAAAATTTGCTTCAGGTACCTATATATATTTTTTAATATTCCGAAACATACTAATTCTACCTATTACAGTTAAAAAAATCTCCGAATAACTTATAAAAAAACCATGTGCTTGACATTCAAATATTCGACACAAAGATAAGGTTGACAGTTCCAAAAGACAACTAGGAGGTACACATGCTTGCAAAAAAGCGTACATCTCGCTTTCAACTGAAATAAAATGCATTCTCCAGTACAATGCACAGTAAGCTAGCGTGTATTTGTGCAGTGCAGTGTAGCAGCAGCGAGTTGGTCGGCCTCATTGTGAATAATGTATCGCCGCCGCCGCTAGGAAGCGTCGACCTCGCAGTCACGTGCGCAGGCGTCTGATCGGTGCGTAGTTACAGGGCTGCCTCTATGTACTGGTAATGTTATGTGTTTGGCGGTTTATGTAATAGTGATGGATATAAATAACTAACAGATGGACTGGTAGACACAGCCTAACACAGTAAGACCGCCTATGTACCACTACAGCACATACAATTGAATACATATTAAAATATTTTTAGTGCCCTTAGCAAGCTAACCAGCACCAGCCTCATCTGTTGTTGTGATCGTATATAGATTCATAGTTATGTAATGTATGTGGCTATCTCAAAACGAAACTGAAGACTTACGATTGTCTCTGTCATAAGGTAACGGGTGCAGATTATGGGACAGGGCTGCCTCTACGCACTGCTGGCTAATGTATATAATCAGGCTTTTTAATGTTCCCACTGCTGAGACACAGGTCTTCTCTCCAGGAGAGGGAATGGGCCGTAATCCACCACGCGGGCCCAGTACGGGTTCGTAAATGTCACATGTCTTCGAATTTTTTGGTTCTAGGACATGCACCTGTTTTGTACCGCTGGCTGATATGTACTAAGTAGTTATATGTAATGTCATGTTGATATATTTGTTGGCTTATGTAACAAATCATTCAGGAGGGTCACACTATAAGTCCCAGAAAATGTCCGGTAGTCGAAGATAGATGGATGAGCTTGACGTCTATCGACGGGATTGGTGCACACTTGTCGAAAGCAGGGATTAGAAATATGAAAGCCCTGCAGTAGGATAAACCAGGCTAAACATAAGAGAAAATGATAGGTACATATTTTTAGTGCCATTAGAATGTTATCTAGCAGCACCCTGGTTGGTGTCGTTATGTGAATGTAATAGGTATGTGTACCTTATAGTGTCGTCATTTATTTGTGAGGCCGTCTCAGATACAAAGTAACACATGATTGTTTCTGTAACGATAAAGTCACGGATATGGATTATAGGATAAAAGACAGAATAAGGGAGCATATCCCTTAATATTGGCAGAATCCAACGAACCATCACTGAAAGAAAAGTCAATATTCCCCACTCTTGACTTTTGTTTCAGTAATTCTAGTGCACTATTGTTTTTTTAGCAAATTGGCCAGTGACATAGCGAATGATGTACTCTTATTCCTTAGCCCATAAGAATTTAAAAAAAAACTTTGACCTGTCTATATCGTAAGAGAACGAATTTCTCCTTTCTAGGGCGTCGATAACTCAATCAGCGAGTGAGAACTTTTTCTTTACATATACTGATTGGAATTCGTATAAACGTTATATGTTATGTTCGTTAAGAATTGGGTTACGTTATACACAAACACGTGCGCACGCGCCTGCGTACGATTCGGCAGGGGTGTTGTTATAGGTCACGTTGCGAGAAATACTGGCGCACGTTAAAAATAACCTCTACGTCATATTCTTAACAGTTTTCGTGTTTTAATCGCTGGTCAATGCATGCCACACGTGCGGTTTTGGTTAGGATTTTGTCACTACGTTGGATGACACTAGTTGGTCTATGCTTTTCCTTATCTTTCAATGTAACTTTGATGAATGCATTTACTGATAGATTGGCACTTAGTCATTTCCGCAAAGAGTACATAATAATATGTTCTGATGTATCTTTCACTGTGTGAGCACTAGTACCGCTCATCGTCACTTACCATTTATTCGGTCTCCGGTCAAATCGACGAACTCTGTCCATCTGGGATGACTACAGCATTTTGTTGAGCCCTTCCCGACTGAAACGCCTGTGTAAGTTAAAAAAACTTTGCCTACTGTATTCGCAGTTTAATAAGGTAGGTAAGTATATGACAAGAAAGAGAGAAAGAGACCTTATTAAATCGTTATCATAATTGAAAGCAGAATCTATGAATACGCGCAATCAAGAATTGCTAACATCAATTCAAAGTAAGAAATTATCCCAAGGGGACATAATCCCGGGATAAAAAGTATCCTATGTATTATTCAAGACTATGATCTATATCTGTGCCAAATTTCATCAAGATCCATTCATTAGTTTTTGCGTGAAAGAGTAACAAACATCCATACTTACAAACTGTGGCGTTTATAATATTAGTAAGATAAGCCACGGCCACGTGCTATCCTTCAGGTTGTTTACAAAAACGTTGTTTTTCTTTCTCGATTTTTCAAGTACCAAAGTCGGTGTTATGTAACTGAATAATAGGGTTGGCAAACAAGAAAAAACTGAATCAATTAATCTGTTGATACATGTGACTGCTGTAGAGCTAGAATATGGGGTCGGAGAGGCAAATCCCATTTTTTTAAGGAACGTTCGTTTTCGAATCGCAAGTGTAAAAAATATTTTTTTTTTTCATTTTGCCAAGCTTATGACGTTGAATGTCGCTGAGATTATATTATTTTTATTTTAACAATTTTAAGTACGAGAATAGGTCTGATGTAGAAAGTATTAAGAAACTAAGTGGCTTGATTGACAGATTTTTTACAGTTTGCTACTACAAACGTCATAGTTTTGGGTTAATCTTAGGCTTTCCCTGAGTTTCCAAAGGGGCCTTTCCCGTAAGCTTTCTACTGCTTACGTGCACATTCATACTTAGTAGTTGAACAAATCAAACTCCTTCGATGACAAGGCGTCAAAATAGGTGAGACTAGCCTTAGGACACAAACATAATAAGTAGATTGTGCATACTTGATCATCATGGCGTCTAGTGAGGCACCGTAATGATGTGGACCGACTGATTCGGTCCACACCATTGCGATGCCTCATGCGTTCTGTTAAAATATTATGTCATCCTGATAAATTAGCTGAAGTTAGCTTGCAGTGAGCTGTTAAACCCTTGTTTTTACAGATGGGAAATCATCAAAAAACTTCTTTTGCTCTGGGCTGGGTGGAAGGAAGAAGTGTCAGACTCTTACTGACTAAAACCCACCGTGTTCTTCCTAATGCCCTTTACGTTCCAGGGCCGCGGTGACTCTTTCGAACAAATTCCGCAACTCTGGAGTTGTCAGTCGCTAGCATCAATTGGAATGACAGCTCAATCAGTTTTACTCGAGATCTTTCTTCAAAATCATCAGCTACGGCTAAAAATTGACAAGCTCACTTCAGTTTTCACGGCGATATGTTTGCGTAATCGCACTGAAAATTTGGATGAGATAGTGCAAATAATTCTAAATAAATAATTCTCTGATCTATAGGTATATTTTCAGCTTCCCAACAAATATTAAACTCTCTTACAAAAACAAGTTTCCTGTACCGGTCGATTAATCCTCGACCAGCGTCGTCCACGTGTGGTCATGTCTAGGCCATCGTACACACGTGCGTCGCCAACGTTTGCATTATGTATTTTCTGTTTATTCGCCAGCACTACGCTTAACTAGGGTTGCCATCATCGCCGGACAAAATCTTTAAAACCCCGGACAATTGAGTGAAATTGATTTTTTTCCCCGAACAGACCCGAAAAAAAGCCTTATAAATATATAAAAAAGGATAAACTTTTATTTTTTTAATAATCTATTACAGCGTGTTTTTAATATAAACTATAGCGCCAGAAATTTTGCTGATTTACGAGTAGATCGTATCCCGCTTACGTTTACGAATGAATTATTACATACCTAACTAAGTATTGTTATAATTTGTTGCTTATCTTCCAAATTTTTAATCAATCGAGGATTCCTAGACAGAAAAAATGTCCGGGTAATACCAGGACACCTTTGAAAACCCCGCCGGACGCTCCCCGGACGCCCTCCAAACTAGGACAAATCCGGGGAAACCCGGACGGATGGCAACCCTACGCTTAACAGACACACGTGGCGATCTTTGACTGTTTTACAATTAATCGCGTGATAATAATATAAGTAATGGAATTTGAAGTAGGTGGCCATGGTTCCGAAAAATAGGAAGGCTATTTTTTTCTCACTTTATGTCACAGAATGTTAACGATAATGTAAGCAAACATGGGTTGTGGCGTTTTAATATTTTGTTTATTGATAAAGTCGCTTTAATAATGTTGCACGATGACAATGAAGCACAATTCTTGAAAATAGTATATTAGCTCTAGGCTTAAAAAAGCTTAAATGTAATATTTGAAAGTTGTCTAACTTTCTATATTTATTTATTTAAACTTTATGTACAATAATGGTACATTGCATGGGCGGACTTAATGCAACAGGGCGTTCTCTACCAGTCAACCTTTGGGTTGAAAAGACAACACTGTGGTAGATGATTATATATTAGATTATTATTTTTCTATGACTATTTGAAATAAGATATTTTTACTAATTAGGTACTTTTGATAAAGACATGTGACATTTGCCAACTGTGTAAACTAATAGTATGATAGCAGTGATTAAACATAATAATAATTCGAATAAAAATACGTAAAGTTTAATTTTGAAGCTCGTGTTAGCATAACACGTTACCAATATTGAATCATATTACGATGTTATATTCTATTGTTATTTTTGGAGCAGCGAAGCCATTTTGATCAAGTATCATTATCATAAAGAATCAACACGAAAATATACATTACGAAGTTCATTAAGTTACACAAAAATGTACAATACGGCCGACGTAACTTGGCGAGTCCGAACTTCGCGCAGAAGGTTGCGCAATAACTTTATTTAGGAACCAAATGGTGGCACGAGGCGACGTGCGCGGGGCGGTGGTCTAGGCTAGAGATTGACCTTATCACAGATAATATAATACTACAACCTTATGTTAATAGAATCGACCCTTTATCGATTAAATATCGTAATCCATAAGTTTCATTTAGAATTTATTGATTTTTGTTTATATAATATATGAAACGAAACAAGATTTACAAATATAGTGAATTTTGTCGTTAATGAACGAGATTTCGAATTTAGTAAAAAAATAAACTAACAAAATATAATTTCTCAGTTGAAAGTCATGATTCACTTATTTATCACTTATCTATTAACGACTACTTGATTAACGACTGTTTGAGAAAATTTAAAACCTCCTTAAATAATTGAAAATAAATATATTATCGAGTCTTAATTTCGATCGATTTGAAGAAAATCGATTAAACAACACCCTCAGACACGCGTATTGGACATCCCTTTTTGGTTACTTCGTAAAGCTTCGTGCGAATTCGGCAATGCTCGGTACACGATAATATTGTCTCAGTCACACGTTAGCGTCGGTGTCGTGTTCGTGTCGCTATCTCTGTCTTGAGCGCAGTCGGTTACAAAAGTTTTCGTTGTTACTGTTGTTAAGTTTTATTGGTATTTATTAATTTTTTGTTTAGTGTCTAAGATTGTTGTTACTGTTGTTAAGTTTTATTAGTATTGTTAAGTTTTTTTTAGTGTTTAAGATTATTTCGTGTGTTATTTGCAAGTGTCAGTTGGCACTTATATTATTCGTAAAAATGCCACCAATAACAGTTTTCTTCACGATTGTACATGCGCTAAAGTTCGCAAAGCCTATGTTCAGACTCGCCATGATACGTCGACCGTATTGTAAGGATATTAACCTAGTGATTATTTTTTTCTCTTAATTATCAGCGACATATACACGCCTTCTACATTACAAGTGCTCGTGAAATCCTGATACTAGAATATACCTGATAAGTTTTCGTGGAATATGTAGATCTGAATACTCGCGAGGCTTTCAATAGGTTTATAGAATTCTGGGAAGTTCAATTCAACAGGATTCAAAACTAGTTCTGCAACAAAATCATAGTCAGTTTCTTATATTGAATTCGGGGTGATATAAAATTACTCTGAATTATATTGCCAATTATAATGTGTTCTTACATAAACTTAGGTACCTATCCCTTTTTTTTTTTTTTTGGATGGGAAATCATCAAATGACCCCTCCCGCCCTGGGTGGAGCGGTAGGGAGTGTCAGACTTTTACTGACTAAAACCCACCCGTGCTCCTCCATGTGCCCTTTGCGTTCCAGGGCCGCGGTAACTCTTTCGAACAAATTCCGCAACCCTAGCAGGCACCGACCCTATGGGGCCCCGTCTCTGGTGCTGACGGCTCCTTGAGGCGCGCGTGGAACACAACGCGTCGTCGACTCAGCCTGGTATCGGACGGCGAGCCACCCACGCTCACTGTCCACAGGCATCAGCCACTGCGCAATAGCACAGCGGCCGACTTGTCTCTGGAGGAGGCCGAAATGGGACCATTACTGGCACTCCATTTCAGCCCCCTCCCGAGTAACAAGAGTCGCAGCACCCACAGCAGCAGCGGCAGAAGCGGCGACGGAAGCCGCGGCGGCGGCAGAGGCGGCGGCGGCGGCGGACCTCTTGCCCTTGGTCGGGGCGGATGGCGCGCAGGCCCTTCCCCCAGCCCAGTGCTCGGCCGGCTTGCCAACAGCCGCACATGCACTGCAGTGCGGCGTGGCCTCGCACGAGCCGGCCCGATGACCGGGCTGACCACAGCGGAAACAAAGACCGCTGCGGTCCACCTCCGAAGGTACCTATCCCTTGGAATGCAACGAGAGGTAGGGGTAGTCTAGAGCATTATTATGGCTTCTATAGCCCGATATTTTTTAACAAAATAGGGGGTGTACCGCCTTCTATTAAGAAGGTAGTATACCACGATTAAAGGGTTTGGAAAACAAAATGCAAATAGTCGAGAAACGAATTTCAGCTTTGTTTCAATTTGTTAACTATGTTGGTGTTATCAATTTACATCAATTTTATTATGATATGGGATCGTAGTTGAGACTTTGGCTTTGACCTATGACCTAGTCAAGACCATGGTCTTTTCGTCAGTTCTGATGTTCCTTCCATCCGATATTGTACATCCGTTGAGGCGTGAATTGTTTTACAACTTTGGTTTTACATTTGGAATGGCCTTAAGGATTTTATATACAAGTGTTAGTACTAAAGGCCGCGGGTTTTTTTTGTATGGGAAATCATCAAATGACCCCTCCCGCCCTGGGTGGAGCGGTAGGGAGTGTCAGACTTTTACTGACTAAAACCCACCCGTGATCCTTCTTGTGCCCTTTGCGTTCCAGGGCCGCGGTGACTCTTTCGAACAAATTCCGCAACCCTAGTAGGCACCGACCCTATGGGGCCCTGTCCTCGGTGCTGACGGCTCCTTGAGGGCCGCGGGATACGCTGTGTGCGTGGCGCTCAGCACTGAAAGATGTGGTGACACTTGGGGGAGGCTTTTGACCAGCAGTGGACGTAATTTTTAAGGAAGTTTTCGTATCAGTACCGAGAATAGAAAATAGAATACAATTTCTTCTTATACATCACACTAAATGTACAGTTCCTTAAAAAAAACAATAACAATAATTATTTCACGAAGAAAAAGAACGTTACGGGCTTCTCTAAAATTGAAAATTCCGGGAAATCAGTTGGTAGACTTGGTAGTACTTACACATTTTTGTTAGGTTTCATTATTATAAATTATTATAGTACACAACAACAGGCGGAACTTTTGGTTTAATGATTGGAAAACAATTCGTTCATTGCTAAATAACAGCATTATTATTACATTACGAATATGATGTATTATTAATTAATTTCCAGTCACATGGAAACTGTGGCCCACCAGCTGTTTGTTTGTCGAACGACAAACAGTCAAAGAGTTTATTGTCACTCTCGCATTCTATCGCATAGCTATTGTTAAAAGTTATTTTCGGTAGCTCAGATAAATCGATAACTAATTGGATTATCGCTTTTTTATTGTAGAAAACTGTTTGAAATAGAAACAAACTGTAAAAAGACAAACAACAGATAAAGAGTCGTTAGGGCTGGGAAGATACGAAAAATAAACATGAGATTGCACCTACTTTGGTTTTCTACTACCTACTATAGTACATACAACTAGTAACAGTAACTTTTCCGAAAAAAAAAACATTTAATTTATTTATTTATTTTCATTTTACACATTTTCCGCGCTACAGTCACGTGCACATGTAAATGCAATGACGGGTAAAATGTATGCATTTTCAATGCCACTGTAAATAATGTGAACAACGACGAGAGCGCGGAAAGGCCTTGTCTTGAGGTCGCAATAGCTAGACTAGAGTGTTGCAAGCGTCGAGAACTTCCTTACGTTCGTGTTGCACGTTACACGTCAACGTGACGCCTATTAGGATATTCTATAGACGCTTAATGTTATTGTTGAGTGTTTATGAGATACTATGATATTGTAGGAATGTTGTTTTGAAGAAATGGTAGATGGTTGCTGAGACCACCAGATAGGATTAATTAAACGTTTTTCAGTCGGTGAGATAACAAGAGCAATCTAATAAATTCGATGTGTTTTGCAAAAAAACTGACCTTTTTTTTCTGATTGATAACATCTATAATAACCCATGGTAGATAATCCGACCTACAGGCATGTACTCAAACACGGAACGATTGCCCCTTTTTAAAACAGATTATTTTTTATTGTTTTTACTATTGGGTAAACATCAAATTCATCTTCCACTCTGGGCGGAGCGGAAGGAAGTGCCAAACTCTTACTGACTAAACCCCATCCGTGTTCCTACTAACGCCCCTTGCGTACCAGGGCCGCGGTGACTCTTCCGAAAAAAAATATCGTGACTCTGGCATAAAACCGATTACATACCTACTCAACATAGTACCCATTTACACACAAACGTCGCACCCAAAACATTGCACACAATAATGATTCAATTAACGGCGATTAATGTGATCGTCACGTTGAGTTGATAACGACAGAGTTGACGATACAAACAGATTTAACTCAGTCAGACACGTGCTCTTGGGCACATGCCCGGTGATCGGCAAGTATTTCGAGCCACTTTAAAAGGTACAAGCAGCGCCCTGCGGTTTCACCCGCATAGTTCCCGTTCCCGTAGGAATATGGGGATAAAAAATAGCCTATGTCACCCGGGGATAGTGTAGCTTCCCAACAGTGAAGGAATCTATAAATTGGTTCTGTCGTTTCGGAGCCTATTCAATACAAACAAACAATCAAATCTTTCCTCTTTATAATATTAGTATAGATTGGTTATATTTTTTACGAATACTTACCTACTTGACTTGATTAGTAAAAAAAATATTTGGTTCGATATTTGTACATAGATAACATATTATTTAATTTCTGTTGCTACCTAGCCGTTTCCTAACTTTCTGTTGGTCGCCTTCTAGTGTAACAGTAAGTATCAACTGACTATCAGTATTAACAACTGAATCTATGGCTGGAACGACTGTGTATCTTACGTCTACCTATAACCCAGTTGCCAGAGTTAAGTAATTTATTCGAAGAGTCACCGCGGCCCTGGAACGCAAAGGATATTTCGAGAAACGCGGATGGGTTTTAGTCAGTAAGAGTCTGAAACTCCTTTCCACTCTGGCCAGAGAGGAAGATGTCATTTCATGATTAACCAATGGTAAAAACAATCCCAACAGTAAAAAATAGGTAATCGGTTGTATAGATTGGCAGTCGTTCCGTGAGAGAGGGGAAGAAGTCATTTGATGATTTCCCATAATTAAAAACAAACCTAGGTACAACAAGTGGCGTGATAAATTTTAAAAAATAACCACATTATTCAGGGTTGATTTTTAATTAATTTTTTTTTTATTAGCCTATTAAAAAAAAACACCACATTTCAACCCTGAATGATGTGGTGTGTTTTTTTTTTGGACATTTTCTCTGGCCTACCCTAACTCGAACCACTGCACGCCACTGCCTACAACTGGGTAATACGGATGGGTCCTCTTTGGCAAGACTGGTTGGCACAATTTCGGGCTTCTAACTAAGCGCAACGACTCTGTAGTCATACGAATGATAAGCGGAACCTATTGGTTAAGCTGTTTTCAGAAGCACGAAGATCACCCATCTGGACTGACCTCAACAAGCGTATGCTTAACCTGGCAGTCCTACACATAAGCATAGCATAGCATAATCAGCCTTTTAATGTTCCCACTGCTGGGACACAGGCATCCTCGCTAGGAGAGGGAATCCACCACGCGGGCCCAGTGCGGGTTGGGGAATGTCACATGTCTTGGAAATTTTGGTTCTAGGACATGCCGGTTTCCTCACGATGTTTTACTTCGCCGTTTTGAGAGCAGTGGTGATGAAGTTGACACAAAATAATGCGCCTGGCTGGGTTTGAACCCGCGACCTACAATTCGTAAGTCGGCGCCGTTACCACTCGGCCACCACTGCTCTTCCTCTCTCTTTCTCTCTGTCCTACACGTGCGACTGATATAATAAAACCAAGAGGCCTCCTAACAATAAGATAAAATCTTATCTAAAATAATTTAATTGTTTCTAATTTTATTTGACACGTGAGTCCACCATTTTAGTTTTGATAGCAATTTATCTAAACCCAAATGAAAGAATACATCGACACAACAATAAATAGTTCACAGTTAGATACATTCTTACATTTCAAAGAATGTTCAGTGATATTGATAAGTGGTAACACTTAAGTTATGATAACGGTTTCCATAGATACTATGCGAGTTTCTAAATATCAATGTGTAGTAGAATTAAATAAGCGCCGTCGGGTGACAATAACAGAGAACCACTTTTTACCTTTTATTTAACGCTAGCAGATCCCCGCGGTTTTACCCGCGTAGTTCTCCTACGAATTCGGGGATAAAATATGACCTAAGTTACTCGTTGAAAATGTAGCTTTCCATTGGTGAAAAAATGGTTAAAATCGGTCCAGTAGTTTCGGAGCTTGTTCGGTACAACCAGAAATTACCTCTTTATAATAGGTACCTATTAATATAGATATGTCACCACCTCACCGAAAGATCAGCCTTCTTAAGATTGTAATAAATCTTTAAGTATTCGATTATAATTTCTCGACACAATTACCTATTATGAAAAAGTCATATTCAATAATTTCCGATAATATATTCGTGACTTACTATGAAAATTTTTTTTGTGTAAAATTTCACGCGATGTTTCACAATCTTACGGCGTTTGCAATTTTCCGGTGCCAGATATAAGCGAACGTTTTCGTAACGCGATCGAGTACCTAAAAATACTCGCAATAAGGCCACTGCACTGGGCCCTTGAGGCGGCAGACGATCATATCAATAAGTACCTTGATGATGCTATTAATATGGTTGTGGTATTACAAACATGTATGACAAGTAATACCTAAGTATATCTACGTCATGTCACTATGCTATTACATAAGACAACATCACTTAGGTTAAGGTAGGTGTATATGTAGGTACTTACCTTGTGACTGGCTTTCTCACTTTGTTTCATCGGTCAGAGGGCTTAGTGCGACTGCGAATTTATTAATTCGCTAATGTCAAATGGTAGTGGCGCTTATTCCGTTTCAATACAAATTGACGTTAACGTTAATGGGATCGAGAACGTTAAAAAACTTACACTAAGGCTACTGAATTCGGAGAACTCTGCATTCATTTTATTCCATGAACAAGAAAATTAGTAAAGAGGGAAAGGACAAAATTTGAATCCGGTAATCGGGTTTAAGCCCTCTGCTTAGCCATCTATGTAAGCTAGAGTTGGATTTGAACGGAGCACGCAGTCCGCCATAGACTACTTAACTAGAATCTAAATTCTGGGTCATTTTCATTATCATAATGAAAACTATCCACTATTATATATAAGTGGTTAACAATTTCCTGTATTCAAAAGTTCGTCTTTATTCATCCAATAGGGATGAATTGACTCTGCAGCTAGGTACTCAATTTATAGGTCTTTTTTTTAGTTATTCTCTTCTACAAGGTGGAACAATTAGATACCTGATGAGAGCCACCGGATTCGGCTAGAGCTGATCATTGTGGAAATGTGGAGAGGCCAAAATGTATGTCTTTCGACTGAAATGAAGTTGAAGTTTTTTGTTCCAACATACATATAAACACAAATCAATAAAATTCTAAGTAAAACAATAGTTTACCATAACAATGGCGTAATAAGAGAGGAAACCCAAAAGTGGCGAAAAGTGAACCGTCCAGCGGGTTACACAATTCGTAACGAGAGCCATGCATTGCGCGCCATGTGACATTATTTTGGTTTGTAGGTACACTGTTATTGTATTGTATTATTACGACTAACTTTATGAGCCTTGGTAGTTTGTTTATTGTTTGTTTTAAAGTTTGGAAAGTTTTGAAAAGTGTGTATTGGCAATGTGAGCGGTTACTTGCGGCGGGTTTTGTGTTTGCTTATAATTTTAGCGGAAATTGTTTCATCCGGGAAGAAAAAGTTAGATTAAATCTCGAAGACTTCCGACGACAGAGCTGTTTACCGCAGATGCCACATCAACTTGCTGTCCGAAATTCACAAAATTGTAATGCTGACTATTCTCTACAGTTCCTGGAACACAGATCAACGATTTGCGCCTGCGCAACTGCACCTGCTCGCAGGGACCAGCTATCTTTTATATGTTGTTTCCTGGAATGCTGACATTTTCAGCTCTTCTTTTTTTATTTGGCTACAGTAGTCATCTATTTGAATGTGAATGTACAATATAGTCTACCAGATAGTCTCGGATACTTAAATTACAACTATGTTACTATAATATTAAAACCTTACTATATTTCAGGAAATTAAATTGATGACTGTACGGTGTTGAATTTCTTGCGACTTTTGTTTCCATAACTACCTAGTTATTTTTATTACTTTTGTGTTGTAATTTAGCTTCGTAAGTCATAAAACTCCAGGTGTGTTATACACGTGATGCCCGTGTTCATCAGCCGACATTCGATTGAATTCAATATCAAAGTAAGCAGAATCGTGGAGTTACAGCAGGTTGCGGAAAATAGCTGTAATTAAATTTATTTCTTCAGTAACAGTACACATTAAAATAAGATTATTTTACGATAGATCTTTGACCAATCGTTGGTGTTGTTGTAGTTACAACAACATCAAGGATCTCCTCAGTATCTTTTAGAGAACCAGATGGGGGGAGACTATCATCTCTATCTATATATATATCAGACCAACAAGACTTAGACGATGGTCTGGCGCATTCGTTCACAGGATCCGTGTTTCTGATCGGGTATTTAATCTCATCGGTTCACCTCTACGCTGTTCCTCCATTCGCCCAATGGAATCGTAATTCCGCGTCGAGATATTATGGTCAACGAATTTCACTATTCGAAACTGTAAGAATGTTAATAGACGCTTAAACATGCCGAAATCTTTGAATGCAGACGCTTCAGCACCAAATTTCTATAGCCTCTTTTTTAGGGTTCCGTACCCAAAGGTTATCCTTTGGGTATGGGACCCTATTACTCAGACTCCGCTGTCCATCTGTCTGTCTGTCTGTCCGTCTGCCACCAGGCTGTATGTATGTATCTCATGAACCGACATAGTCGGATTGTTGAAATTTTCATTATGTATTTGTGTTTCCGCTATATTAACAAATACTAAAAAACAGAATAAAATAAATTTATATATGTATATACAGTATGTTCAATAACAGAGGGCTTTTCCTTAATCTATATCATTAATAGATTAAAATAAAAATATCAGAATATAAAAATAAGCATTAAAAAAACCGAATTAAAAAAAAATTGACAATAAATTCGAAAAATCCTGTTTAAAATCAAAATAGTAGCGCGGAATAGTACCTACTCGTAGTAGCAATGCCCAAACCGGCAAGTACGCGTGTACAGAGTGTTTCTTTAACGTATCAATTTAACATTTTTAGTGAATATTTTAATTTAAAAAAAAAAAGTTTTGTTTTTGAATGGTAATATTTTTTTTATCATATATGGATGCTATTGGGTTAGCGAGACCGCCCTCTGTTAGTTAACATACTGTATATAATTATTTTATTCTGTTTTACGCGATGTGTGTGTGATACGTGATTTTTGCTCGATATTGATAACGGCAACAGGTAGACTCGCACTTGGCCGGTTTTTCTTCTGGCTCTCGTAAGTTCGTAACGTCTTTGTTTCAACTGCGTTTTGAAATGTGAGGAACACAAGTGTAGGGACGAGCCTGGTCTGGACCTTATTACGC
Organism: Hecatera dysodea; assembly: GCA_905332915.2. Classification (NCBI taxonomy): domain Eukaryota; kingdom Metazoa; phylum Arthropoda; class Insecta; order Lepidoptera; family Noctuidae; genus Hecatera; species Hecatera dysodea. Next base: position 10,337,166 of record HG995309.1, on the reverse strand, counting down.
TGTTTTTACACAATTAGTCACCCAGACTTCCCAACTTTAAAAAACCGTGAATCCCATCCCATGTAAAATAAATGGCATTAGATATCGGTGAAATATTATTATATATTTGTCGAACCACCGAAATATCAGAAACCTGAAGCATGCCATTGACAACAGAATACAGCATCAATGCTTGGAAAAGGAAGGCTCTGAGGGTATACTTCCCTGGATTAGCACTACTTCGGTAAATTACTAGGTATTATAAAATTGCAGTTACCAACTCAGCCTACTTATTCATCTAAAGTAATACAGTTCATTTTAAGTAGGTAGGGTTGTATTGCTATGACTAGTGATTACTGTCCAGACTAGTCTGATCTATTCCTGTAACAACAAGCTAAACCGGCAACATAACCCAATCAAACCGAATTGCATTTTAACCGTCAGAAACAACATACATCCGAAAATCCTAAACTAAAGCAGGATGTATGTAACTAAATTGTTTCCACTGGCGGTGACGCCCACTGGCCGGTATTCGGGCTCATTGAGTCGCGCACGTGGACTCAGCGCGTGAGCTGCGCACACGCACTTGACCTAAACGGGCCTAAACCACAGGGTAGAGGAAACAGAAGGTCTGTGGTAGATAAGGGCTAAACATAGCAGCTGACGTAGGTACACTGTACAGTTTTCGTTTCCCCAGATTATATACCTAGTTTGTTCTCTGCATTTTTTATTTCGGTATTCCCATTGAATCAATGAAGGTGATACGCAACATAATATGTACATATAACATGTAGCAGAATTTGTTTTTTTTTCGTGTTAAGTGTTAATTCTGGACGTGATGTATGACGTGACGTAAAGCATGCGTGACCGGTAGATAAGGGAGAAAAAGAAAACATACCTATTGCTGATCTGAAGTAGTGTTCGGGAACATGTTTTCTTTTTAAAAAAGGGACGAGGGCAGGAAGATGACGATAATGCAAAATAATTCAGAATTGAAAAGTCTGGCTCAAAGGTCAACAACACAGCACAGCACAGCTTAGACATACTAAACATTTGCTTAGTTAGGGTATTTGACTATAAAATCTAATTAGTCCGTCAGAAAATTTTCCAAAAAAAAATCATTTTTGCTTTAGCAAATCTATAAAAATTGACGAAGATAAAAATCGTCAAAGGTACCTACGTCGTAATGATGTCGGAACGACGTCATATCGTGTTAATAATATAATTGCAGTGAGTAGTGACGTCACACGAGTATTTCACTCTATCGTCCTCGTTTTTTTATTTACGTGAAAAAATAAAAAAATACTTGTCAATATTTTTTGGAAATCTATCAAACGGGCTTATTAGATTTTTTTTATCAAATACTATACTGAGACAGTGATAGTTTTGTCAGATCAGTAGTTTCTTGTACAGAAATTCCATTCACAGTTTTTTTTTGGTAAACCTACTGCGAGTCTTTTTGCCTGCGCAAGCGCATCGCCCTGGGGATTGACCTTGTTGCCACGTGCGAGCAACACCTTGTAACTTGTACTGTAGGTGTCTGGCGCTGTGCCCTTCAGTCTTCAGCTGCTATTGTTTGAAAATAATTAAATGTGTTTTTAATATAGGTAGGTAGGTTTTGCACATTGTGAAGAGTTATGGTTACATTGCGTTTCTATTGGATTTATATTTAAATTATTTGTAAGTAATAAAAAGAAGATAATATGGGCAATGTAGCTACTATTTTGGCCTTGGTAACTTAGGTGTCAAAGTAGGAAGGTCAGACCTTATTTTACTACCCTTAGTATAGGAGGTACGGTCTATAACATTTTTATTCTCAGGCTCTTCTTTTTCCGATCCTCGAGTCCCTCTGACCAGTTGTTATTGTTTTGCAGAAAGTAAATAAGTCTACCTTAATCCTTGTTAGCGGGCAGGTAGGCATCAGGTAGGTATCTATTTGCATGCACCTAGGGATAGGGTTGCCAACCATACTTTATAAAATGTATCCTACTTTATTTTGGATAAATATATTTTATACTTTTGTATAAAAATAAAGTATGGGCAAATACTTTATCTCTGAAATGTACTGTGCAAAAAATATGCTGAAAAATACTTTTTTAATCTTCCCATTACTTTATTTTTTTCTTGGCCAAATCATTACTTAATACGTTTCTTTTTGCAAATAAAGTTGGCAACCCTACCTAGGGCATATCTACTATAAACTATATGCACCAAACCAGTGCAATAACCATAAACTCCATAAGCAACAATATGTCAGTATTCATTGAGTAGATATGTAGTTAAAACTAGGTGTGAAGGTAGGTACCTAGTAGAAAACGGACTCGGGCATTAGGCCAACGACATTATCATAGAAGGCAACGTGCTATTTCCACCGATAAACCACTATGCGATAAAATAATTGTACAGCGCAAGATAATTTTCAAGCATTGGGAGTAATGAACTCCGCTAAGGTTCTGAAAAGGTTTAAATTAGTGGAAGTACGAGACATCTATTGGATTTTCGCAAAATAAACATAATTATGAAAAGTGCCATCTCGTATCGAGTAGCTGAACTAGCGAAGCACTTGTGACTTGTTTATTGCAAAAATATTGTGATTTTATTATATACAATATGTTCAGAGTAAACTATTAGTGTACCTAGGTGTATCTTTTTTAAATTAAATAGGTATATGAGAAGAAAACACTGCAGATTAGGCTGAATGGTGGAAACAATGCAGCTTGATTTTGAAATAAAGAGAAAAACTACGATGACACTTTGACATTCCAAGTTTCACAACAATAACATATTTTTGACAAATGTCAAGTCAACTGTCAAAGTTTGACAGTTGACTTGACATATGTCAAAAATATGTTATTGTGAAATTTGGAAATGGTTTACGACTTATTTTATCGTAAATTATAAATTTAAAATAATAAGAGAGTACAAAAGAACACCACACAAAATGAAAGCACTAATACAGCGTGTTATGAACGCTAAAGTTACCGGTAAGTTTATAAGAATGTTATTTTTAGGTTACTTTAAATAATGACAATCTCTTATTAGAAAACCATACCCGAAAACCCTTTTAAATTTTTCCATCTTCGGAAAGCTATTCCTATATAGCTTTTGTCATTCTAGTACGGTACCCACTTATTCAATCTTATCTTCTTATTTATGTCCACAAATTAATAATCATTAACTTATGTTCTGCGATTTGATTCCAGTAAACGATGAAGTAATTAGCAATATAGGTCAAGGTATCTGTGTATTCATTGGAATATCCAATAATGACAGCAAGAAGGATATGGAATACATGTGAGTACTACCTATACCGTTTTGTGTACCTGGTATGTGAGGCTTTTTTTTTGGATGGGTTATCATCAAATCCTCCCGCCCTGGGCGGAGCGGTAGGGAGTGTCAGACTTTTACTGACTAAAACCCACCTGTGATCCTTCTTGTGCCCTTTGCGTTCCAGGGCTGCGGACTCTTTCGAACAAATTCCGCAACCCTAGGGTATGTCTGAGGCTGTGACCCGAAGTGGTCATGTGACATTGTCATTAATTACTTGAAAGTTTTCTGACCAATTTGTGTGACAAAAAATTTGCATGTGCCACAATTATTAAATAGCTGAAGGCTTATAGCAAATGTTCAAATCAAAATAATTTTGTTTACTATAAGAGTTTTGTGAGTGAATTTTCTGTTTATTTCAAACAATATCTGAAGAACAGCTTTAGTATATGATATAGTTCAATTAAATCAAGGATAATAAATATGAATCTACCTATTTGTTTCAGTGTACGAAAAATATTAAGTATCAAGTTATTTGATGATGAATCGGAGAAGAAATGGAAAAAAAGTGTTTCTGATAGAGAATTAGAAATATTATGTGTTAGCCAGTTCACATTATACAACACATGGAAGGTCAGTTTTCTTTTGCATTTGTGTTATCCTAGTTACCAATTTACCATTTAAAACCTGCTAATTGTGGACATAATTCTCTGCCTTTCAATCTTTCTGAGGAATGGCTGATCACATCACTTTATTTCAAACTACAAGCTGAAAAGAAATTTTTCATGAAAACACTCAGTAACAAACTTCAACTTGTGAATTGAAGTCACTAACGGCCGAACCCAATAACCAATCTATCACATACTGGCGATAGAAAAACAAATGAAGCAACAGAAAACTATATAATTTTTCTGTTGTTTCATTTGTTTTTCTATCTCCAGTATGTGATAGATCGGTTATTGGGTTTGGCCATAAGTCAATAGGATGCCTGATGCCTACATTTAACTGTGGATATGTTTAAGATAGGCAGCAATGATTTTAGATCACTCAAAAGTGCTTCAATATGTTTGAGTCAAAGATGACTTCATAGGCATTATTCTGTTCTAGGGTAACAAACCTGACTTCCACCATGCGATGCCAGGAGACAAATCTAAAGAGTTTTATGAAGACTTCCTGCAAATGTTGAAGGATGCTTACAAACCAGACAAAGTTAAGGGTATGTATCTTATTTATGTCTCTTGTCATATTTATTGGAATGTTTAGATCATGCATGGACAGACCTCACAAAACTATTTACACAGTAATATTTGCACCAGCTACCCAGTGCCATCTATCACCAATGTATTATTTAATGCGGATACTTATGTTGTTTATCTGGTCATCACTAGATCAATGAACCATTAATAATTCGCATAATTAGCAAAATTATATTGATATTGGTCATTTTCTTCGGACGATTACAGTATTCGGGAACTTCCTCCAGGTAGCTTAACGGTATCCTCATAGAATAAGCGAAAATTGCGCGAACATGCGTTTTTATGCGCGCCAACAGAAGGCGCTTCATGAAGCCGAAATGAACGCCCTGTTATGGTGGCACGGTTTTGCTACTGAATTTAATTTGACCAGTGGCCGTATTACGAAGTGCCAATGCTATCATGATTCGTGTGAGGGAAAGAGATAGTGCTATTCGTCTTGTGTAACTCCGTCTCTCTCTGACACAGAAATCATGATGGATTTAAGACGTCATAATAGGGCTGCTGATAATTTACATGAGATGGTTAAATATCCTTATCTATTCCAGATGGCAAGTTTGCAGCATACATGCAAGTAAGTATACAGAATGATGGACCAGTCACATTCGAGATAGAATCCCCAGCCAACTTACCCAGCAAAGAAAGAAGAAGTCACAATGGACTAAAGCAAGAGAATAAGAATGAAACTAAAACGATGAAGGAGAGTGAAAATCTACTTGAAGATAGTGTTAATAGGGTATAAATATTATTCTTAATTGACGATAGGTAAATTATAAATTATTATAGTTTTCGTAAATCTATTTGAAGTTTTGTTGTCATATTATATTTGTTGGCCCAGTACCATAGGTCCAGTAGACGTGCTGGTAACGCTTAGGCGGTTTTGGCTTTTTTTTCTAAAGTACATAATTAGAGAATTTTCTAAGTCTGCGATGCAGCCACTCATCCGCACCCTTCAGCGGTTTCGTCGAAGTTTCCCCACTTAATCAAATTGATACCACTTGGTTATCGTTTCAACAGTAGCGTAGCTAGGGGTTGCGGTCCGCCCCGGGTGACACCCACGCAGTAAAATCCGTCCGGGATGGGGTACCTACAAACATTTTCGTGTACGCTTCACTCCGTGAACTTCCTTAAAAACAAAAAGCGACCACGTTTCAAGTCCATAACGGCCGTTCCCAATAACCGATCTATCACATACTGGAGATAGAAAAACAAATGAAACAACAGAAAAATTATGTAGGTTTTCTGTTGTTTCATTTGTTTTTCTATCTCTAGTATGTGATAGATCGGTTATTGGGAACGGCCGTTAGTCATCACTGGCAACGCGCACTGGTCATACTTTCGTCTTGAGGCGCTGTGGTATGTGAGATGAGGAGATACCACGCAGCCGTGCCTCGTTGCGAGGCTTAATATAGTTTAATAGGAATTCTATAGGACATAAATCAAAACACCAATATAATTAATAAAAAAAACTTTATTTTGAAATAATGGTTATTATCTATTAACATTTGTTACAATTAGGCCAGTGATTATGCGATTTCATGTTAGATAATATTAAAAAGTTTATACAAAGATGATATGCCTACGCTAAATCTACCGTATGTTACCACTACGCATAGAAACATCTCCTCACACATACTTGATCGTCCGATAATATGTTAACAGATAATCTACCAAAAATTCAAATCCGTCAATACATTAATTTCTAAACGAGTAGAAAATAAACTAAAAAATAAAATAAACTCGTATAAAAAGTTTAAATAAATGCATTTTATAAATCCCTCTATTTAAATATTAAGATAATGAAATTCAACAAATGAGATTAAAGACCCTTATGCAGTGTCGAATATTATAGTTAGGTTAATTTACTTGTATCAATTAGCTGGAGTGCCACATGATTACTATTTCTATACCGCGAAATATAGATATATAATCATTAAATCTTCATGCTTAGTACGTTACGCCTACAACTGTACAACAATTCTTACAGAATTTCCCTCATCTTCGATCAAGGCACTATTCGTTTTGGTATATTGCTGATACGTTTCCTCACTCCTAAATTCACAATATCAATGGGTTAACATATTCGTACAAGTGTGAAAGAGTACAATTTCAAGTTCTTAAGATAATTGAATGTCCAACTTTGTAATCATAAATGAAACTGTTGGAGATATTCATGATCGCGCGCTTCTACAGTTTACCGATTATGATTACCAAGTTCCACATTCCGAATCTATTAACTTTACAATAACTATCGAATATTACTATTACAAAAATATCTATAATCTATTCTAAATTATTCAAAAGATGAAACTGTTACTGGGATAGGCTAAGGATGTAATTAACAACATATACCCTTTCAATTCTTAATGGACGTTGCAATTTACGTGTGCAAAATTTTAATGGCGTTACTAGAATTGCCAATACTACCCAAATTTAGTTGATTAACGAAATAATAGGAAGTGAACTAAATGCATTTTTCATTATGTACCGTTAAATGTATACTTTGAAGCCGTTGCTTGATTCGAGGCGTTCGTCCCCCTCAGATCGAGGCATTGTTGTCACGCTGTGCCTTGATCTGAGGTTTTAAAATAAATAGCGCTTCGAATGTTGTGTTCGAGGCATCCTCGGATGAAGCAGTGGCTTTAGAGTATAGTCGGTTTGCGCATGCCGATAGCTGGCGACGGGTGGCTGGTCGCCGCGGTGTGGTGGTGTAGGTGGGTGCCGGTAGCGGTGGCGTCTACCACAGGCCGGAGGAGAAGCCCCCGGGCGGCACGCGGCTGGAGTTGTTGATCATGTGGCTGTTGCCGTTGATTGACGTCACCGTGTTGATCTGGCCATTCATCGATTTGTAGCCATCACCGGTGATCGGGTTGCCTTCTGAAAACATTACATTGACTCCATTAGTACTCTATACAAATTAGTAATCGCACATCTAAAGCAACAGTGTCACTTTATTGTAATTTTAATGTTGTGAAAAAGTATCTAATGAAATGGAAATATTTAAAATCAGTCTTGTTAAAAACTACTTCAGAGAATTTAAATTTTCGACATGCAAAAATACGTGAGTAGCCCAAGCTACTGTTTAATAAAGACCTAAGTACAAAAAGTCATAAGTATTTGGTTGACGATAATAGTTTATAATACAGCGGTAATACAACTGACAAAAGCCAAATATAATATCAACAATTAAACCTACAATTCTTGCCTACATTATAATTGTATAAAATAAAGCAGTACTCAAAGTACCTAAATATACACAACTAAACCTACAAGAAATAGAAAGAAGAAAGAAGATTCGTGCGGAATAGAAGAAAGATATCGTTTGGCACGTATACACAATAAATACACAACACGACAACGAATACTCGACAACATTACAAGCAGGATACGATAATAAGCGCTATTCGACAACATTCAAGCCTAATCTGCTTCACTAGAAGAAACGGTCAAACTAAACCCTAATATGAGCAAATTATAAAACGGTAATGGGTGCTCAATTTAAAAACACGAAGGTATCGTTCTCCAGTCCCTTGTATGTACAGCAAATGAAAAGTGACAAGCTCTCTCCGACGAAATGATCTTGACTGTGGTTGATCTTAACCGTCGGGGTATTGGTGCGAAAACAACAACATTCCTCCAGTGTAAACTGAGCACCCACCCATTTCTCTTCGGCGGACATAGTCTATAAAGTACGTCTTAGGTCGGAGGTCCTCAGCATGCCGATTGCGATCAAAAAGGTATCCGGGGACGTGTTTGTGGAATATAGGTGGGAAACCGGTGAGGGTGTGTGGACCAGGGATTAACGGAGTCTCTAGAGGAGTCACGTCGGGAATAGGGCCGTCTCGTTCGTATTTGAAAAGCGTCGGGGGAGGATTAGCATTGGCTATCAGAAACGGATCTATCGGTCCTCCCAATGCTGGAATCGGGTCATACTTATAATCAGGAGTGGGCCTCTCGCCCAAAGCGGAATGCATTCCAACAAATGCGTACGGAGGCAAAGGATGATACGGAATCTTATGTTCCTTGGGCTCTAAATAATGTTGAGCAGGGAAAGGAGGCCAATGCCGATTCAGAACAAGGGGAGGTTGGGGAGACAACGAATCCGGGTCTATGACAGGATGAGATATCTCTGGGTCATCGGTTTCCAAGCCGAGCAGTGTGTAAGGAGTTATTCTGGTAGTGAGGCTGGGTTTCATGGTGGATTCGACGTAGTAGTTGGCTGGTTTTGGGGGCCATTCGTTGGTATAGTATCTGTGGGTGGGTTGTGGGTGCAGGAGCTGGGTGTTGGGGCTTTCGGGGCTGGTGGGGTCGGGGTGGGCACCTCGCAGGCCGGCGGCAGGGTGGCGGCGACGCTGCGGCGCCACGAACACTCCATCGCCGGTCACGGGATTCCTCTTCGGTGGAGCGTACGATGCTACCATTCACAGAACAATCGGTTTTCATTCGATCTACCACACTAGTTGGACCTAACGTAGCTGATTTACATGGAGAATTCGATCCCTTTTGTTGTATCGCTTTAAATAAGTATAATATTTTCACGTGCAATCACAAACATCATCATTGTTATTGTAATGAAAACTGTTTTATTAAAAGTAAAATCATACTAGGTAAGTAGTTAGTTCTTTAGTATCTATTTCAGTTATAAATATTATTGTGTAATCATGCTCAGTTCTAAGCTAAGCACGGCTCGTTAGGTTCGTTATTTTCCTTTATAATGATTATTACAATGAGTAATATTAATTGAAACTTCAGTAAACATTAATCGTGAGTAGATAAGTGGAAGAAGGAAGTCAGAGCGTATCTGTATAATATTAAATATGTATAGTAAGAAGCGTTTTCTTCCTAGCGTGCACGTGTGCTAAATATTTGGAATTGAGCACGGTTTCTGAGCGTTCGCACGCAGACATCGCAAAATGCTCATAAAATCCAATAAGAGCAAAAAGCAAATGCTGCGAACGATCTTACACATTCAGAACATGGAATGGACAGTTTTACAAGTTTAACATTTCACGAAACATTCCTTCCAAAGACTTTCCGGTCCGTTTCAATCTGATTGCTATGCAATTAATTTTTAATGAATGTGCTTGCATAGACAAACATCGGAAGACGATTAACGACCGTAAAATTACACAGAAAGTCCGTAACAAAACGGATCTTCGATTAATTTAGAGAAGATTTTTTTCTTTGGTTTAATTTCCATTCCACGACCGAAGGTGTCAACTCGTGTCCGTGGTCAATCCGTGAGCGGTTACTAGCCGTGCTCGGTCGTGCCTACAACGGGATCGACTCACAGTGTGCACCGAGGGCCGTCTCACCTCGGCTGGGGGTCGACGAGGCGCTGCCGTTGCCGTACGCCTTGGACGGCGAGTGTTGAGGGCTTGATCCGTTCATCTCGGAGTCTCCGAACTGAATGTGACTGCGAATTGTATCAGTCACCATCGGGTTGCTTACAGCCTGGAATATCGGGTGAAAATATTTGTTAGGGTACAATTTACAAAGAAAGATCTTTTTCGGAAATAAATCGTCTGCAAAAACGTAGGTTTGTTCATAAGTCCAAAGTGTAAAAAACCTACAACTCAACATAAACTTAACGCTGTCATTCATAAATATTATTACATCGACACCTGTCGTAGGGCGTACGGTAAGTCTTCATTTCATAGGCATACCACAAAGTAAATACGTACAGAAGGTTGCCTTCGTGCAAAGAGTTAAAATCCCAGTTCAAGTGAGTGTATAAATGTCTCCGCTGGTTGTATGGAAGCGAAACGAGTTCAACAGAGCAGTCAGCCTACTGTATATAGTATAACGAGACTAGTAGTATGAGCCGCAGAGCCGATAACCATTGTGGAAGACATGTTCTTGAGTCGAGAACACAAATCGGAAAAACGTAAAGTTAGGTAAACTAAGTCAGTTAGAGCGACGTTCTTCGTGGGTCGCTAGCAGGTTGTGAAGAATTATTATCTTTAAATAGTTGGAGAGTTGCCAAAAATCGAAAAAAATCGTCTGCGACTGATGGTAGACTCGGATACCTTTTTTTTATCGTGGGGAAATCCTCATGGACTATCCCCCGTCTGGGGAAGACGGGGGGGTGTGCCGGACTCTTACCGGCTAAAACCACCACGGTGTTCCGTCACTTGACCGTAGGCCGGGGTCGCGGGATTCGCAAAAGCATGCACACATGCACACAGAGTCGGATACCTGACCGGTTCTTCTGTTCCTTACTATCTTGTGAAGTTACTGTCATACGATATGATACGTCCAGGTCACCACTCAAGAATCGATTTACTTTTACCGTTCAAAGTAATTGCCAAGCGATTAGACCGTCGACCACCTCGGCTGTGGGTGTTAAGCTAGGGTTTTATAGGGCATTTGCATCCACTTGTTACAAGTATCTAATCATGTTTTAATTAAAAATATTCTGTGGTGTGTTTACCGAGGATTTGCGTGTCGTGGGACTGCCTGCCTCCCCATACAAGACTGCCACAATTGAAACGTGTTGTTGACATCCTTAACAAAAACGCGCTTCATCCGAATGATACGACATCCAAATGTATTTACTTCTTAAAGTCTCATCGTGATAGATAATACATCCGGTCCGAAATATTACAACCTCGAAAGACCAATTTTGTTAGAGTAATTGTAACTATCAGTGTTTCTCATAAGATTGTATCCGTCGTACTGTAGTTTTAATTCCAATGGGGATAGTAGTAGAGTATAGAATGAACGGGGGTGTAACTTCTGTTTCACGGCTCTATAGCCAGAAACCGCAATAGAAGACCTTATAGCTTTAGAGTCTGTGCCTAGTAGGACGTAGGACATAGCTAAATTCTAGAAGTAGGCGTCGGGAAGACAATCGCCTCGACGCTTAAAACACTGAAGCCCCGCCTGCGTCAAGGTACCTACTTAGGTGGGACCGGCTCACGGACGCTCATAGTAAGGACTCTATCCGCCAACCGACTGATTCCGGGAAAAACGGTGTTACAGTGATCACGTACTGCCGTATACAGCGAGGCTCAGGGGAAACCCTTTTACAGTCTCCCCAGAGATGTGCCATAACAGGCATTGCACAGAGGGTATTCCATTCCCTTCCATGTGCTGATGGTGATCGCCAGGGTGGTTTTAGTGAGGAAAAAAAACACTGCCTGGTCTCTTTCCCCAAAAGATGACTAAATTAATATAAACATGGATAGCGTTGCCAGGCGTCTGGGCACGCCACTATTTTGGCGATAAGTCCCCTCTTTGAGGCGTGGCTGGAGAGACGTCACGGCGTCCTCACCTTCCGCCTGACGCAGGTGCTCACCGGACACGGCTGTTTCGGGAGGTACCTGTGTCGGATCCAGCGGGAGGACACGTCCGGGTGTCATCACTGTGTGGATCGTCCGGAGGACACGGTGGAGCATACGGTGGAGGTCTGCCCTGCTTGGGCGGAGCACCGCCGTGTCCTCGTCGAGGCGATCGGCGGCGGCGACCTCTCGCGTCCGGCCCTGGTTCAAGCCATGGTCCGGAGCGAGGAGGCATGGGAAGCGGTCGCCTCCTTCTGCGAAGCAGTAATGCTAGCGAAGGAGGAGGTGGAACGCGTGCGTGAGAGGGAAACCTCACGTCCCAGCCGCCGCAACAGAAGAAGACGCCCCGGGCGTCGGGAAACGCAGGGCGATTCCCGGCCACCGTAGGCGCGGGCCTGCGGATGGCGAGCTATGGGTGGCTCGCCGTCCGATAGCAACCAGGCCCGAGTCGACGGCGCGTCGTGTTCCACGCGCGCCTCAAAGAGCCGTCAGCAAAGAAGACGGGGCCCCATAGGGTCGGTGCCTGCTAGGGTTGCGGAATTTGTTCGAAAGAGTCACCGCGGCCCTGGAACGCAAAGGGCACAAGAAGGATCACGGGTGGGTTTTAGTCAGTAAGAGTCTGACACTCCCTTCCGCTCCGCCCAGAGCGGGAGAAGTCATTTGATGATTTCCCATCCAGGAAAAAAAAAAAAAAAAAAAAGGCGTCCGGATAAAGCCGAACAGTCAGGCTTTTTGGTTGCGTGTGCGGCCAAATTAGACGGCGTCCAGCCTTTCCGGCTTTTGTTAGGATTTTGTAATTTGAACATTTTCTTACCTAGTATTGCTTGCTACGTAGCACGCACTACTACTATTGCAATTATTTAAATGAATATTGGATCATTAATAATCATGAAGATTTGACTGATTCAATCAATTTTATTTTTGTTTCATTAGAATTTGAGAAAATGTATGGTAAATTATAAAAAGCCTTTGCTGACTTATACTAAGACTATAAAATAAAAATTGTCCGGCTTTTTACCCAAATGTTCGGCTTAACTGGCTGGCTTGTCCGGCTTAACTGGTTGGCTTGTCCGGCTTTCTGGTTTTAAGACGTGGTAACCCTAAACCTGGTACTTACTTGCGTCTGGCGCACCTGTCCGAAGAGCCGGGAGTGCGTGTCACGGGGGCGAGTGGGGGTGTCACGCGGCGCGCGGGGCCTGGCCGCACCATTCTTCACTGGGCTGCCATCGGTCTGGTCCGCGTTGAAGATCTCCGCGATGCAGCTCTTGGGCGCATTCGGCACCCTGGAATCAAAGAAATTTGCTGGTTTTACATTTTGGACTAAATAGTAGGTAAACGAAAAGGATTTACGAACAAGTTAATTTTAAGCAAGCCGACCATATCATCGCTTACTATCAGATAAGATAGTGGTCAAATATGAACCATCATTGAAAATAAAAAAAGGTTAACAGGTATTCATTCTTTTAGATTTAGATACATTTTTATTCGTTTTGGATGAGCGACACATCTGAGGGTTGTTGCATTAGTGACTTAATATTTACCGTAACTTAAATTAATGAAGTACCTACCTATTGATAATATTTAGAATTCCACGAATGATCAATACCAAATTCAACCCCTGTATTTCGCCCCTCACAATCCACCCCGAACTTCAAAGCCAATCCCTTAGTAAATCGAAATTCGATACACGAACTCATTAGAATTTAATACATGTGTTGACATGCAAGTGGACACGGCAGCCGCTGGACATCCCTACTTCCCTACCTGAGCAGTGGCCAGTGGCCGAGGGAACCGCTTCCGGGAGAGGGGAACACTTTCATTTCCTGATCGAATCGTAATTCGAACCCATGGGGCTGCCAGGCTTGTTAAATAATAGACATATTTTACGTTTTAAAAATAAAATTGTGTAGTTCTGTATTTGTTTGACATTAAATAATAATGATGATATTTTATCAATAATTTGGCTAGTAGAAATTGTTAAGCTTTAATTGTCAATATTTTTTATTAATTCTTCGTTCGTCCTGAAGTTTTGTCTCACATTCCGTAAAAATCTCAGTTTGTCCCATATAACTTTTAAAGTTGTGCTTCGTACCAAAGTAGTAAAGTTTTTAATTTTGCTAACTGTACAGTTAAAAAACAAAAAATGTTTTAAAGAATAATTCAATAATTAAACAATTCTTAATATTTAGGTACCTATAAATCATCCTTATTATCCAGTATCACAGTCGGAATCACAGAAATTAAATGAAAGTATCAAAGCAAAAGTTAAAAAAAAAACAGCATCAATCATTGTCATAATTTTTAGAATTACAAATACACCATACACAATTTAAAGTTATATCAAAAATAAAACTGACGTACAAACGGAAAAAATTAAAACAAGAATTTTAAAATCACCATTGATAACCTAAAAATTGGACCAACCAAGTACTAACTGATATTTAAAAAAATAATAACCAGGTAAAAGTCAACGTCTAACTCACTGCAATTACGTAACTCTTTTTGCTGATTGTACAAACATTTTGGCATAATATATCTACAAAAAAAAAATGGGCGATGGAAGGAATATAGAATAGGTGGTACAAAGTGGGAATAAATTAATTAAAATTATATTTGGAACGACTCCAGATTTTTTATGTAGGACAAATCTCAGTGGGCCAAGCGAAGAATAATTTATTTTTATAGATATGTAGACTACAAAAAAAACACCCTACAAATCAAAGTTAACCCGTAAAACTTGGTAGCAAAAAGAGAAAATAATTTTATTAGCTTAATCCGAGGTTACGAATGTCGCAATGAAATGTAATACAGCCTTATTTGAATGTTACTTTCTTTTTATTTAAATATTAACCCCAGTTTTTGAGCTTCGTTTTACACAGCTGGTTTCATTAATAAATTATCCATCTTAAATTATGAGATTTATTTTCATCCAGTTGAATGAAGTTTAATAAATCAAGAAGCTACCACTTATTCACATATCAATAGAGGTCAATGAAAGTGTAGGTATCTAACCTTCAACAAAGATGCGAAACAATCGACCATAAAGTAAATTGATAAACAGCGGCTAACCTCAGACTCTTCATTAAACAGCATCAAAGACAAAGCTATCTATATAAAACTAGGTTCACACAACATTCGCACACAAACTTATCACCGCATGTCCTTTGTGCGTTTATAAAATGACTAGCTGCTGCCCGCGACTTCGTCCCCGTGGAATCCCCGATTTTAAAACATTCTTTATCGCTGCTCCGCTCCTATTGGTCTTAGCGTGATGATATATAGCCTATAGCCTTCCTCGATAAATGGGCTATCTAACACTAAAAGATTTTTTCAAATCGGACCAGTATTTCCCGAGATTAGCGCGTTCAAACAAACAAACAAACAAACAAACAAACTCTTCAGCTTTATAATATTAGTATAGATATCGTAAAGCAGATGCGTTTCGGAATAGTTCGAAAGAGTTACCGAGGCTCAGGAACGCAAAGGGCGTTTGCCACGGAACACGGGTGGGTTTTAGTAAGTCTAACACTCGCTCCCGCTCAGCCTAGAGCGGGAGAAGCCATTTTATGATTTCGCACCTACAAAAACAGCTACTAAGCAGATGCACGGAGCAGACGGTGTGCAAAGCTAGTGGACACCCAGCTTTAGGTACACTACAAATGTCTAGAAAATATTCAATTACACGGCATTCACGTAAACCCAGGCTGGTACTGTCATAACAGTTTAACTTGCCTGGCAAATCGGCGTAGTTAATGCAACAAGATGCTCAGATAACGCCCGGCTTGGTAGAGCAAATACTCGGTTTTATGAGGTGGATGTTATCGGGCTTGCGATCGCGGGAGCTCGAGTGGAAGCCACCAAAGACGATTCAAGTAGCTTTGTTAGGTACATAATATGTTGATTAAGTTAAGTTTTATTTCGATGCAAATATAAGTTGAAAGTGGTCTTGTCAAGGTTTTGTATGGTTATCTTAATGTTGACTGACGTGCGAATCTGCATAAGCTGGAATTTATTACACTTTCTTAGTTAAAATCTTTGACTTTGATTTTAGACCTGTTAGAGGTGGTGATTAATGCTAGTTCCAGGCAATCACCTGCTCCTGGCACAATTACAGTCCGGGGTGCAGTAACCCAACAGCAAATTATCACGGAAGCCCGCACAATCAACAACCACGGACAATAACTTCCCCTGATCATTACGCGCCTCTCTAAACCGACCATAGACATTATACAAATGGAACCACAATCTCGCCAGATAAATTAATCGATAGCGCGCCGCGGCTGTGTCCGGTCACACTTCCTCGACCTAACAATGACGAGCTACCCACTACTTGTGCCTAGGTAGCTTGGTAACGGTGTGCTGATATGAAGACTAGATAGTGCCGCCACACTTCTACTGTTAGAACTGACCTATTATAAAGTTGAAGCTTTTCTCCCATGGGGAATGAAATGGTGTTTGATAGTTACGGTTCTAGTCGCTTTTGCTTCTAGTCATTTGAAAATGATTACATTTACATTTGAGCAAAAGCGACTAGAACCGTTTTGGCTAACTGTTTTGGGTTCATTATTAGCGTTATGGACAGACAACAATGAACAAGCTCTAAATAGACCAGGGCAAGTGACACATATCTAGAGAGACAAAAGTATCCATGAAACTATTTTGCTTCTTCTCTTATAAATAACTTTTTGTCCTTATTTAGTTAACAAACGACTTGCCAGCAACATAAAACAGGGCGTTCCTAATCGTAATGGCACTCAAGACAGAGCTCTTAAAACAAAACACAGCTTTCTTTATCGCAACAGTTAAAGAACAAGAGTGTTGTCACGCCCTACATAGCTTTCCCATTATAATAACTATAGGCCAAGTAGCCGATGAGGCATTAAGTTGGACTATAATGGACCATGAGCGCCATGCTGGTCGTAAACCGTTCATACAGTGGTCGGACACTGGCCTAAATATAAGGTTAACAAGTGTTGCCACATGCTCGAGATGGGGAATTATTAAGGTGTGATCACTTGTTGATTCACAAAACTACTATTATTTGGGTCTTATGGCATAAATTAGCAAACCTATTGGAACGCAAAGTTAGCTGAGCTGCCAATTTGAAGCCGAAAGGCGCAGCTTTAATGCCACAAGAAAATTCGCTGCCATGTAATCGATAGTCTATTTTGACAAGTGGAGGCGTACGATCAAGAATCAAACCATACAAAGACTTAGACACACAATAGAGAAAATTCATTGAATTTAGAAGCTGTATTTCTATCAACATTATTATGACCTCTCTCTTATTATAAACGAGCGTCAGAAGGAACGCATATCTCAGTGCTATTGTTCGTATTCACGCGACTCTCTTTCATCTGCCAACGCCCACGACCGCATTGAGTCTAACTACTACTACAAACTGCATGAAATATGCGTTGCGACTGCGATGCGATCTTTATGGTAGAAACACCTTTATGTTATCTCGTGTGTTAGGACTGCGTTTGGCCCGGGGGGCGACGGATGAAGGCGCGTGCGGCCCCCGGGCGCCGAGTTAAACTGCGAAGATTACTCGTCATCACTAGCCGGGCAATTTAACGCCGCTGCGTCGTATGATAACAGATTCTTATTGAATACAATCTGTATTCTCGCACGGACTTTAATAACAACCAAACGCATAGTGAAACAAAATAAACACATGTCTATTATAATAAATATTTAAAACAAACCCAGCATCGCTACGACTATAATTAAGCACGGGAAGAAAGTGCGTGAGAGTAAATTGTTTAATTGTGATACACTGCGGGGCTGCGCTGCGCTTGCGCCACACGCAACGAAAAGAAACATGGCGCCGGACAGGGTACTGTTACTAAAATAAACAGCTATCAAAGGGGGAATCATGCTGAAAACAGTAACCGGAAGAAAATAATAAATCCCAAGGAAATATGACAACGAAGTCCCCCTTTTGTCCAAGTTAATAGCTTCCAGCGTTCTCTTTGAACAACCGTAGCGTTACACTTGGTTTATCATGAAAAGCATCGGCTAAGGTGCGGTAAACACGACGCACATTCTAACATAATAAGATCGTGTAATTTCAAGAGTATAGAATATTGGCAATTATTGCTGTACTGGTGTAATAACTGACATGAATGTGAGATGGCGTGATAACGTGGCTGGCTACACGGAGCGGAGTGGCTGAGCGCCGGGCGAGCTAAGCGAGGGTGTACGATATCAAACGTAGTTGGCCGGTTAATGGGTTTACGCCTCTGCACCGTGGTTTTGCTCCACAAACGCCAGAGTAATGAGCACAAGTTAATGATATCTGCGGTAATGAGATACTGCGTAACTTTATCATATGCGGAACGACAGGAGAAACCGTCGAAACTCTTCGTTTTCAAATGAAAGGCAATACATTACGTTGTTGCAGTGCGCAACGATTGTGCACTTTCTCGACAATTTAAATTTAATGGGCATCAATGACAAACTGTTGTTTATACCGTTTTCATTTGTAATTATCGATATCGATTCGTACGACTTTGTTATACTGGATTATATATTATCCGTTCCTTATTAATGTTCGCTAAAGAAAATCAATTTGTTCGCCTCGGGCTCTTCAGGTCGCGCTAACAGACAGCAAATGAATAAAAAATAAAGTCATTTGCATATGTGATTTGTGGTACGAAACGCGGTCGGATAAACGTCCAGTCCCGTTCTAGGTTAGCTCATATTGATTTTCCGACTTGGGGCATGTTTCACAGGAATGGTGACTTGTGACAACGGTAGATAAGAGCAGTTGTTTCAAGTGCTAACTCGGATTTACGGCTACTCTTTATCAGTTCCTTACAGTTGAACATGTTGGTTGGCTATGTGCGAACATGTGCGTGTCTCGATATGGAGATAGTTGGCGGAACGTGTCATGTTCGTTCTCTCGCAGCAACTACGATTTTCTTTGCGCCAGTGTACACTACGTCAAGTTGTATCAACAAGTAATCCTTACTCTACTAATACCTTATTACGTACCTTACTCTACTGAGTTGTCAAACATGATTTTTAGATAATTATCATTTATTTTGAATACTCAGTGATATTTATGAAAGAATGACGGTGATATTATTTCGTGGCCTTAATACCTACATCAACTATGAAGACCAGGTTCCACTAAATTAGTGTCGATTTCAGTATAAAATCAATTCTAATTGAAATCAAGGTTTGCTACGAGGAAAAATTCAATTGAAAACTACACGATATTATCGTTAATGCATTAGCAATTATCCAATTAGGTTTACTTTTATAGAAAGATCAATCGATATCAGGCTCGTTATCGAAGATAATCGAGACCAAGTAGAGGCTCTGACAGTGCTGGGGCCTACTATACCTCCCACGGCTTTGTCAGCATGGGGGACGTTACATTATTATACTTTATAGCAATCTTGGTACTTAAATGCGAGCTAGGTTCCAGTAAAGCTGTCATAACATTTCGGCCCACGACTTCAAAGTTCTATGCACTGGGAAGATGGAATATTATGTTCTGTACCTGTTAATTTCCTGTGGTTTTACGGGGTTCGGTTTTGAATTGAAACTCGTTTTTTTACTGCTGTCTCTCCTGATGATGTGGTGATCGATGGAGCAAGTCTAGAGATCTGTTCACTCTTACCCTAAAGCAACCGGTTGTAGCTATCCGGAAAAACACGCCTTAGCCAGCTGAACGCACAATCATCGCCTTAATTATTCCACAATCATTTTCAAACAACATATCAAGCAGTTTCTATTAATGATTGCTATCTCACTTTTTATCAAATCATTTTTGACAACTCAGTAGAGTAAGGTACGTACCTTACTCTACTGAGTTGTCAAAAATGATTTTTAGATATAATTTATTTTGAATACTCAGTAATATTTATGAAAGAATGACAGTGATATTATTTCGTGGCCTTAATACCTACACTGAACTTGTTACTGAATTTGTTAATCCGCAGGAAAAAGAACACCCCTTTTAGTGTCCTTGTACGGTTAATAAAATAATAACCCACCGCTTTTCTTACTAAACTTCACGAGTAGGTATTTTGTGCTATTTCTGTCCTTATTTACCCTTCAACCATATCAAGATCGTCTCGCCTGCTCGGCGTCCGACTTCATCGAACATTGTCGTCCGACCAGAACAAAAAAACATCGAACTATAATATTTTACTATAAAGTAGCTCTGTCAGCATACGCGCCTAAGCTATACTTTCGCAATTATACCTAAAATTAAGTTAGGTTAGTCCTCCCTCAGGCGTGTAAACTCTAGAACATTAGCCACGTCAACAGGAAAGTCTTGTTAGGACACCTTAATATATAAAGGTTTTAATTACAAACTTCTAGTAGAGTGTCTTTGCTTGTACAGCTGAAAGTGTCAGGTCATCAGACGTGCATGTGGTCTCACGACGCGAACTTCAATAGGACTAACTTTTATCTCTTCACGCTCACTGGATTGGTTGCAGTCATCGAGCGTCGTGCATTCCCTTTGTATTTAATTAGTTCTAGTTTTCGAATGCTTAATTTAGAAGTTCCGTGAGTGTTTACTTTCTATCTGTGTATTATTGCCGGTTCATTCGCGTCCTAAAATACGAAGGGTCAAAATTGCCCCACGTTTTACACAACAAAAAAAAGTATCTAAAAAATGAATATAAAAAGATACCTAGTTGTTCCTACTTCGCCATCATACTTGCAATGAAACAGATTCAAAAAGGTTGCTATGAGAATCCGTACAGGGGCATTGCTGTGACGTGTCTGAAATGACGTTTCATGACTTCTCAATAGAACTCGAATTCAGAGTTGGAGTCGAATAGCTAGGCCATATTATAAAAACATACGAATATAATTGTTAACGGAAAAACCAGATTATTTTCATCTGAAAAATTTTCTTTCTAATTCAATCTGTGTTTGGACGAAGCCTTAGGCTCATAAGCTGGCTGTGTGTCCCAGACATATGAAAAATCATTTTATGAGCTTTCAGAAAACATTAGATATATAAAGCAGTGGTAACTTTACGACTGCTGTTTACGGGTTCTTAGTAAAAATGATATGGAAGTTATGGAACCGAAGAACATTTCAATAAACATCAACCAATTCTTAGGATTATATTACATTACTAGCGGAACATTCGCTTCCTTATGGCTTCATATAATTTGTAATAGACTACGATTTTTATGAATTATGAGCTTTTCCTTTTGAGTCTTAGCTCGAAAATATTTTGTGAGACATAAGTAACGTGACTCTACAATAAAATAAAGCTACAGATTGAAATGGAGATATATTTTTATGTTCATTTCCTCTGAGCTTTGACCTGGTTATGTCTCGAAGCGTTTCCGAACGTTTCGCATTGTTTCATTTTTAGTTGGTCGAGTTTCGGTACTTCGGCAATATCGAGCAGCAGAACGGTTGCATATTGTATTTTAATTGGCAAGCAAACTTCAATCCGACTAGTCTTTCCCAACTATTTTGGGGTCGGCAACCAGTCTAGCCGTATGCAACTGATCATCAATAATTTACATAAAGCGACTGCTATCTGACCTCCACAACCCAGTAACTGGGTAACATGATACCCTTGTCAGATTTCCTGGCTTCCGACTACACGTAACGACTGTCCATGAACTAAAGATGACAGCCGGTACCAATAGCTTAACGTGATTTTCGAAGCACGAACGAATCTCAGTGAGTATGTTGAGATGGTCAACCTTTTTTTTTTGTATGGGAAACCATCAAATGACTTCTCCCGCTCTGGGCGGAGCGGAAGGGAGTGTCAGTCTCTTACTGACTGAAACCTACCCGTGATCCTTCTTGTGCCCTTTGCGTTCCAGGGCCGCGGTGACTCTTTCGAACAAATTCCGCAACCCTAGCAGGCACTGACCCTATGGGGCCCCGTCTACGTTGCTGAAGGCGCTTTGAATTGTGGAGAACGACACACCGTCGACTCGGGCCTGGTTACTATCGGACGGCGAAACAGGGAAACCCCACGCCCCAGCCGCCACAACAGAAGACGCCCCGGGCGTCGCAGGGCGATTCCCGACGCCCGGGGCGTCTTCTTCTGTTGCGGCGGCTGGAGCGTGAGGTTTCCCTGTCTCGCACGCGTTCCGCCTCCTCCTTCGCTAGCATTACTGCTTCGAAGAAGGAGGTGACCGATTCCTATGCCTCCTCGCTCCGGACCATGGTTTGAACCAGGGCCGGAGACATTGTCAACCTATGATTTGACTGCGGTAGCTTATCATTGAAGGCCGACCCGTAGGTACATCTGTTGTTATTTAGCCACATATGTATACATATGTAGATGAGAATACCGCCTCGCTTACCGCTACCGCTCTTCACCATATACCGAGCCTTTTACTAAGGAATAAAGAAAATGGTTCGCAGAAACCTAGAAATCTTTACACCATTAGTGCGGTCATTTTATAATTGCGTCCAGTTTCTATCTCACCTTTCGATTGTTAGAGCAAGGTACTTAGCGCCTCAAGTTGAGATGAAAAAAATAAACTAAATTGGATGGAATTACCTCCACATGCTCCGAGGTGAAGCTCAAATTACTCCTACTTACTATCATCATCTTTCACCTACGATTTCATCTCACAAGTCTATTGTAGAGTACAACTTTAATTCTACAGCCTCACAGGTCACAGTCGTCTTGATATCACGTATAAAGTTCATTTTCCTAGCGGCATTTAGTAAGTTTGTAATCATTGGTCATTAAATAGTAGTTTCGTGACAGTAATGTATCTCAGTCAGGTTTAATTTCGGATGGATTGTTATTAAACTTTTTTTCTTGTACTGTTATTGTTCTCTATCATCCTATCCTACTAATACCTATTATAAACGCGAAAGTTTGTAAGTATGAATGTTTGTTACTCTTTCACGCAAAAGCTACTAAACGGATTTGGATGAAATTTGGCACACAGATGGTTTATAACCAGGATTAACATATAGGATATTTTTTACCCCGATATTCCCACGGTATCGAAACTTATGCGGGTGAAGCCGCGGGGCGCTGCTAGTCAGTTATACTTTCTAAGAGTTTGTCAGGACTATCCAGCACATGGGTAGTATCACATATCTACCTAGGAACATCATACACCATTGCCTATGTTTGCATGTTTATGTAGGTACAGTCGGTGATAGCAATTAACTGACTGAAAATTATTTATTGTTTCTGTTCAACGAGTAGTGTTAGTCTGATAAACTCAAACATATTGAATAACTTTTAATGTTATGAGCATAGGGTGTAAAATCGAGTAATTTTTAGGGGGGTCAGCTAATTGCTATCACCGACTGTACATGACCGACGCGAGGTAGGTGCCACCTACCTAAATACATGGATTAGAATTTTAGGTCTGCGAAAATGTAACTAGGTTTCAGAGTTCTAGTCGGAGTTACGCACTAAATTCATATACTAACAATTTATGAATTTAATAGCAAGAAAATTGGTACTTACGTGCAATTAAATCTATCATTTACATAGCTTAGGACCCATTTTCTTAAACCAATATAATTTTATGAAAATTTTATAGATATGTAGAAATAAGGTAGATCACGGTCCAATTTCCTACTTGAACAAGTTTGACAGGTTTAATTCGACAAACCTCAGTCCGACAAACCGCAGTCAGGAGGAAAAACAAAGCTATCTCGCATGAATAATAACAAAGTAAAGGATAACACCATACTTAGGTAATGCCCATTACTTTCCAAATTAGCATTCACGAAGGCCAAGGATTAAGAAAACAAAGGACCTCTTGTTAAATTGTAATCCACACGCACTCAGGTTCTACCTCACTACCTGAGGCAGCTAACCAGGTGTTAACTAGGTACGTAAAACGCGGACCCTTTGTTGTTCCGACATATTCCTGCACATTTTTCTTATTTTGCACCTGCCAAGTCTTTACAAAGCTACATTTACCGCTACGTAAAGCAAAACAGAACCTTTTCGTGATAAAATTAAGGTTCAAATTCAAAGAGAAGTGACGGTTCATTTCGAAATAACGTTTCGTTACACGTACTCACATTATTTTCGTACTGAAACGCTATTGTTTCGGATATCATACGTTTGGATTAGAACATGTAGCGAGCGAGAATCAAAATAAACGCCAAAGTAAGATCAACATGGATCTTCGGATGCGATTAGAAATACCTACAACGTAATTTACATATAATAGAAATTATAATATGAGATGTGTGTTATTGATAATTTAGTTAGATAACGTGTTAATGCTTTTACGTATTTACAAGTGAACGCCCGCGACTTTCCATTGAGATATTCATCTTTTTTATCAAGCCCTTGTTGATATGATATGTACCTACTTAGATTGTACTTTGTGCGTGGGTGGGTCTATTAAGATTACAAGATTATTTATTTTGCTAAAACATGAGTATACCTACATATAAATGCAAGGTGTCACATAAAGTTCAGTTGAATCACTGCAATGTTTGCCTTCATGTTTTTGTCATCTTTGAACATTTGAATACGGCTGCTTCTCGTACAAGATATGTAAGTAGACAGCTGTTCTTAACCCTTTAGGGTTCTCTACTCGAAGGATAAAAAACACAAACCTATAACCTACTATTTTTAACCCCCCGATGTCCCTCTGTCGTATAATGTCCGCCCATAGAAGGAATGTATTTTTTCGGTTTTTGGTTCGAAACTCTTCGTGTGCAAACCCGGCTCCAATTTGGCCAACTTCTTGAAAAATACATTCAGCTCCTTCAGAATAACGGGGCTCACTAAGGTGAGATCGAAAATCACACGGCAAAAATCCAAAACAAAAAACACCCGAGCACGCACGTTTAGCCATACAAACTACAATATAACGCGATCAGGAAATAAAGAAACCACACAATAATCTGCTTTACAATGCAAGTGGGTTAACGGGCTAACAAATTATCAGGATATCTTGAACAGGATGCAATTAGTAGATACGCGGAGATTAGATTAAGCCAAGATGGCCAAGATCTTCCGCTATGCACTCAGAGAATGCTAGGCCATTCAAGTGATTTCAACACAAATGTAACAGATAAGGACAGTTGATGGGACTATCAATAGGGATGTTTCCTGAGTAAAAATATATGATTATGTTAAGTCCGTCAGTTAGATTATAGAAAAATATTGGACACGTATTTTTTCCTTTATCAAATCTATAACAACTGACGAAGACACAAAGCATCAAAGACCAGGAGTGGGGGCTTGTGACGTCAAGGCTCGGTAAAAATTGTAGCGAGTAGTGACGTCACACGAGTTTTCAACGCACTGTATCGTCTTCATTTTTTGTTTACGTGAAAAAAGAAAAAATACGTGTCCAATATTTTATGGAAATCTATCCGACGGACTAATTAGACTTCTTTAGTTAACTATCCTATTGCTATTTTCTTCTACATTTCATGATATTTGCAACAAGGATCTTCCTATTGAGTTTTATTTGATACTAGTGCTTGCTGTCACATGTCTCCTAAGTTGTCAAGTTTTTAAATGGCAGACAGTGTACCACAACTTGTATTTGAATGACACAGATTTATTTTATATATGCGGCCCGTCCCAGCTTGGCACGGGTGGACATTTATTTATTTTAATACTTATAGCCTAACTACGTTGCTCAGGGAGAATGTAGCATTCTAATGGTGCAAAAAAAAAATCAGTTCAGGTTCAGTAGTTTTTCACTTTATTCGTTACAAACATACAAAAATGCAAATCTTTCCTCTTTGTAACGTTAGTGTTTATTTAAGGACCCCTCCGACTTCGCATGAAAACTTAATCCATACTTGTATATCGCTCTTTCTCTCTAAACTCTATCAAAATGCGTTGCGTAGTTTAGGCGAAGTACATAAACATACATAATACACTAACAGACCCACAAAAGAAATATCAATACCAGTGCAGGACTAATTAAATAATGTATTCTTATGTACAGGTGGTTACCCGTTACCTCCTCTAACTATATAAGGCTATGCAACAAATAACTCTATTATTCTAAACCAGAATAAAACAATGCTGTAGTAGTATGGTTGTATTTTTCCACAGAACATCTTTTATCTGTTCTGTGTATTTTTCAGAGAGAACTTTGCTTCGCTTATCATAAAAGGCCTTACTATTCCTTTACCCCGGAAGTTTACCTCCCCGGGATATAATTCCGGTATCAAGAAAAAACATTTCTTAAAAAGCTCCTAAATTAAATGACGAAAATACCGTTGTATTTATTTTAAATGTGATAAAATCTCGGCCATTTTAAATTACCAACCAGCATCAACTAGAACCTTACTCCACCATATTTGTGAGAAAATATAACATGAAAAGAGATTTGTAAGAGAAAATCTGCTACAATTTTGAAGAAAAATAATTCCGAGCTTTTGAAAACCTCTCTCCTAATAAGGCCACTCACGGTTTCGCTGGAGCATTCTGCGCTTTGAAAATTTTCTCGTCACATCATATTTCTGTAGTGGGTGGTAGTGGTTATGTGTTTATTATTTTTTGTAACGAGTTAACATGAAATGTATTGACCTACATTTTAACTGTTGAATTATTGCGCAAGAGCTTTTTAGAGCAAGTCGTGATAACTAAGTTTAGAGCAAGATCATGATAACTAAATGCCTTTCCTTAAAATTTAGTCGTAATTGGGTAACGCATTCTGACTCCTGGAATACAGATCTAACCTAGGTCTGGAGTCAAGGATTTACTTTCTGTAACTCAGTGTTGGGCTTACAAATATAAATTAAAATCCAAATAACTTTAAATTGATCAAGAAATCAATCAGAAAAACTGGTGATATTACGAAATACGTACAAAAACCCAAATAGTCACGCTAAAAAATCAATGTCATTGAACAAGCCTTCTCAACGACATGACATTACTAACTAAGGTCAAACACTCATTACACTCCTATAGGCTTGTGTTTTGCCACTACATTTAGAAAGTTCAACCACCCCTCACTAATACCCACCCCTAGCCTATGAACAAGGGGTTGGTGACTTAGCGTAGGCGTAGGATCTCATTATGGGTACGACGACGATTTTTAAAGGTTATTTACCATTGATTGTACTTTTATACCTTATTTTAGCATTTTAAGCATAATCAGCCTTTTAATGTTCCCACTGCTGGGACACAGGCCTCCTCTCTAGGAGAGGGAATGGGCCGTAATCCACCACGCGGGCCCAGTACGGGTTGGTGAATGTCACATTTTTTTGGTTCTAGGACATGCCGGTTTCCTTACGATGTTTTCCTTCACCGTTTTGAAAGCAGTGGTGATGAAATTAGT
The DNA here is from genome assembly GCA_905332915.2 of Hecatera dysodea. Lineage (NCBI taxonomy): Eukaryota > Metazoa > Arthropoda > Insecta > Lepidoptera > Noctuidae > Hecatera > Hecatera dysodea. The sequence continues at coordinate 10,310,139 of HG995309.1, read as the reverse complement.
TACACAAACTAATGCGCGTCTGGCTGGGTTTGAACCCGCGACCTACAATTCGTAAGTCGGGGCCGTTACCATTAGGCCACCACTGCTCCACCTTATTTGTTACCTTATTTGCCAACTTTTTATCGCCTGCGAGGCAATTCCCGTATTTTAAAGAACATTCACATTCGCATCGCAGTCGCAAATTGTCAATTTAAACATCTTTCATTTCCCTAAACTTTGACAAGCTAATGACATTAACTAACATAACACACGGTCACTACTTACGTCTCTTTTACTCGGCTATCCTTTCGCAGGTATGCTGCGATAGCTTTTTTCAGCAAGCATCACTTTTGCACCAATTTTTCTATTTCCGTCTTTTCTTGTCATTTGTTAAATTTGCGTACATTATCTTTTAATTAAATGTAGATAAAGAAAAATATTGTCGCTGAGATGAGATTGCAGCTTGAATTTGAACGTATTTTGAGTACGAGAATTGGTCTTTTGGTTTCCATAAAAAACATTTATCACCTAATTTTAACGACTTTAACATATAAATCGATAAAACTCGATTAAATCGATAACTATCTTAATAAATCCATTTATTACAGTCAGTTACTAAATTTTATTAAATTTTAATCGACTAATTTTACAATTAAAATGAGAAGATTAATAAAATAAATTATTGGTTTTTAATAGTCTAATAAAATGAATATAACTATGAAGATTATAGGAGCATTTTGTGAAGTTTCAATAACCAGGTTTTTAACGTTGGAATAACTTTAAAAATCGGGTTATTGAAATCGAATCGAGAAAATATCGATTGAAATGGCGAAAACCACCCCAAAACAAACTAAAATGTAGGCCGAACTTAATTAACCAGAATGTTAGCTACAAGTATCATCACGATTCGTATTAGTCTATGGTACCTACCTCCACGAACCTCTTGTCAGCTCTACGTTAAATTCAATCGAAACATATGTATAGATCGAGATATAGTTCAGGCACGAAAAGAGGTCATTGAACCGAACTCCGCCGTCTGGTAAGCGTCTACAACCCCACCTCTACTTTAAAACATACAATATTTGACAGCTACACAATGTATTATGACCATTGATTGTTTAATACCGTATCATCGATGTAGGCTCGTAAGTAAGGAAGTAATGTATGCTGTTGTATGCGATGTGTTGGGTATGGGCAGCCGTGGGCGGTGTTAATGGGTAACATTGACTGTTTGCTGTATGTTCAAATAATTTATCGGCGCGGGGCACGATAACATCTCGTACATTAGGAGTGGCGATATATAAATGTTATAATCACTTTAGGCTATTTTAAATATGGGCTAATTAATATCTTACCTACCTGCTTTTAATCATCAGAAATAATTGCAAAATAATAAAACATTTTAACACTCATTTTTATACGGCATGTCAAAATTAATGAAAACAGAAAGCCGTTTAATTATCAACTAGTAAATTCTCTCTAATTTATAGCGAACTATCTGCAAACCAAATTTAAGTATCCAATGATTGCGAGGTTCTCCGCTACTTACGAAATATAATAAACAATTTGCCACAAAAAGTGGGACATCCTAGTTCCCAGAAACAATAAATGTAATGATTTTAATTTCCAATCTCAAGCTCAATAATATTAACGCAAACGAAAAACAAATCAATCAAAGTCATAATAAAAACTAGGTCGCGCCATTGTATCGCAACTCAGTTTTTTTTTTTCTGTTAAGTTAATCTGTTATTGAAATAGAATCGTACTGATTCACAAGTGCTGTGAGTAGGTGAGGGTACAGTTAAGACCAGTAAGGTGCCCTAATAAATATCTAATCGAAGTTAATATTCTGTCAGTCAATCAAACGAAATAATCAGATTTTTTTCTTGATAAACTACATATCTATAATTTCTTCTTATATGACAACTTACTCATACTTAAAGTAAATAGGTACGTGGTGTTTTAATTATAAGGCATATTTTTATTAAAACTTTTAGCAGTTAGCATCAATTTTAATTTAAGAAAAATAGAATAAATAGATAATTATCTTATATATTAATTAAGAAATATAATCAGCATTCTATTCTTCATTCAGCTATTCAATACATTCATGTTCGTACTTATAACTAACTTGGATGGATGAATTCTAGATTCAAAGCATTTATTTCAAAAAAACTATTTACATGCACTTTTGAATTTTCATGTTCGGTCAGTCAAAAACAAAGCTATTTTGCACGTTCGAAAGCGTAAATCACTTTGGAGAAAACCGCGCAAGAAACTCTACGGGCGCTTTTTTAAATCATGTTATGTAATACAAGAATCTTGATTACATTATCCTTGTTGCTTCTATATGTGAGGACAATACAAAGATTGTTATAAAACAATTCAAAATATAAAAACTAAAACAATCCAGTGACAGTTAAGAGAATTGGTAATAGGTCACGGAACAATTTCAAGTTTAAGGGCAAAATCTACAAATCCGTGGTAACCATCCCGAGTAACATTTGATACATTTCATGAGCAGTTTCACTCTCTGAAACATTGCCATTTAATTAAAACTCACCCTATATAATTGCGACTATCGTTGATGATGCTAATCGCAATTATACAGGGTGAGTTTGCATTGCATCCATTTTTTCTGTCAATCATTAGATACTAGTGGAAAAAGAATGACGTGTAACGCTAAACTGATTTAGTCATTCGTCGTATATAAAATAAAAAATAATAAATAAAAGCCTTTTATTTCTTGTAAATTACAGTTTAAAAAAGGGTGTGTTTGTGTTAGTAAAATGTTTGACTTATTTTATGTTAGTTTTTGATTTTTTTTTTTTATCTTTCAGTTATTTATACCTACAATACTATTTAGTCTAATCTACAAGAACCCCAGATTGGGTGAAGGCCTCCTCCAAGGATATCCATTTGTCTCTGTCCTGTGCTATTTTTCTCCAGTCTGGACCAGCTGTTATTCTGATTTCGTCTTCCCATCGTGTTATGGGTCTCCCTCTAGTTCTTTTCGTCGTATATACGGGACTCTATTTATGAACATTATAATGAACAAAAAACAAACTTTGAGCAAGGAGCCAAGAGTGTAATATTATTCTGAGTAAAATCGAAATGAAACAAAAAGCTGCCAATATCCTTTCAAAGATTAACTTCCTCTGCAACCCACTCTATTGCGTAGTCATCCGTTCTCTATGGTGTTCTCACAAACACATAGACTTTTATACTTTATGGCTGCAAGAATTATGAAGTAGTTTGATTTAGGTATGTAAAGTATCATGATACTTATGAAGATGAATGAACGAAGATGTTTCTTTCAGTACGCTATAAATTTTGAAGGTAGTTTAATTGCAGCTAATTTGGAACAACTTTTTGGTTTATTACATTTAAGTAGCCGATTCTGTCTTGGTACGCGTGTGCTGAAGAGGGAATGTGTGACATATTTAAACTCTGTTAGAGGACTGAGATTGAAGGATAGTCTCGACGGTTTACTGGTGAGAATGATGGAAGCACAAGTACCGATACCAAGTAATTGGCGCAAGAAAATGATGATGACATTAACTGACGGTATACTGGGATCGTCTCTTATGGATGAAGCAACGTGACCTCTTTTATGACTTTATATTAAGCTTTCATACAACCCGAATCAAATCAAGCTCTTATTTCGAATATCAAACAGGTCGCTAAGAATGCACTTAATTACTCTAGCACTTAATTGTAAGTTTAATAGACTGCAGAGCCGCGCTAATGCAACGGTTAAGAGTGGAAGGTTAATGGCGTGACCCCATCAGAAGTGGGATATTCATTAGTGCTACAGTGATATTAAATCATTAACTATTAAATTATTAAGTGGTAACTGTGTGACCCTTTTACTTTATAGTATTGATGATATCTTGTGAGATTGTATAAGTATCTTTATGAAATGTTATTTTAATTTGTTCCGTGGTTATTTATAAAAGCAACTGTATGACGTCTGTCGGTTGATCATTTTGTTTTTTATTAATTAAATTATCTTATTCATTAAAACAGACAGACAAATTGACATGTAACTTTCGCTAGAGTCAGCATTCCAATGATCAATCAATTTTGTTAATTTTTTGCTGTCAAAAAACCTCGCAAGGTATTTTTTTTCATTCATACGAAAAATTCCATTTGATACCTACTTCGGAACATTTAAGGTACCTTTTTATGAAGATACACTTAAATAGAAAGTAACAATATTTCATAATTTACAGCTGGACATAAAACTTTAATTGCTAATCATAATTTAGACACCCACGATCCAAGTGAAACAATTTTATTTAACGAATCATTTAGAACAGTTTTAATAACTTTTATACTGCCTCGACGTGACTTTACTATCCGAGTTAAAATTGGGAATTCAAATCTATTTTCTTACAAAAGTCTATAAAAACTTTACTGCCTAATTCAAAATCAGATGGAAATCTAAACATCGAAGTTCACTTCGAGACCTGCTTTTCTTTAACCAAATAACCTAGCTACGCCACCTCTATATTACCTGTTTCGTCATGGAAATATAGATTCAGGATAACTCAAGTAGCAAATATGGTATTGGCTGGCCAATATGCACACTTTTACCCGAGTCAATAGTTATTTTCATTTCTTCAAAATTAATCACTCAGTTCATGTTTATAGAACCTACTCCTGTAGCATTTTAACTAATAGACTAGCTTTTGCATGCGGCTTCGCTCGCGTTAGCTATACTAATAGGCATTTTTGCAATGCCTTTAACCTTTTCCTTGGCCAGTTTATAAATGTGCCATAATTCATTCATAAAAAAAAAACACACACTTTCACATTTACATATAATATAAGATAGGATTAGGATAGGCACTTAAGCCCATCCTGTCAACCAGGCTTTTGAATATGAAACCATAAACAAAATTCAATTTTGTATGTCAGATCAGGACAAATTGCTCTACTTAAGTGACCGATTAGGGAGCTCTCGCATCAAAAGAAGTATTTGAGTGATCAGATGACGATCGCGGTCCCGACCACGCGCGCTTGCCATCAATCAATATTCTCCACTGGAGCTGGCTCCCAGCCAACTATACCAGGCTTTCAACATGTCTCTAATACATCTACGACATGTAGCCTTCGTAGAGCAGGCTGAAAATGGACTGGATGAGTGATATAGAGGCAATCCAATGTTGAATTAATATTTTTTTTTTTCCGCCTTTGACTATACTCTCATTTGATGAAAAGCAATGATAAAGTCGACGATTGGGCACGTTTTCTTAAGACTGAACCCAATAACCTATCTATCACATACAGGAGATAGCAAAACAAATGAAACAACAGAAAAATTAAATAGGTTTTCTGTTGTTTCATTTGTTTTTCTGTCTCCAGTATGTGATAGGGCTACTTCCCGTTATGTCACATTCCCGATTGGACAACATGTCAAAAGTTTTAAAAACAACTGAACGCTAGTGGCGTTTGGTCATGATTTTGATTTTCATACATTCATTCCCGATTCGTCACCCTTTTTTTAAACTAGTTCTTTGTGCGGTACAGTCAACTACAAAAGTTACCAAGTCCTTTTTAACGCTCTTTTTATCACCCGACTTTCCCAGAGGTGGGTATATTTGTTTTCTTAGCATAATATACGTTTGATTGCCATGTGCAGCTTTCATCTATTTAACTTTGAAAACCGATAGTCCTAATCTTACTGAGATTGAATCAGACTGCGGAATTGCAAAAAATCCAAGTGGTCAAGATTTACAATACAACTACCAGGAACTACTACTAGAAAAATGTCGAAGTATTTTCGGGGCTGGAATCGTAAGCGGCAAAGACTCACAAACTACCAGGATACCAGAATCATGAAGATATATTTCCAGGGCTAGAAGTACGAGTGTTAAAAACTCAAAAACTACCGGGTTTCTTTACTTGTTTATTCTGGGGGCTGGGATAAATTTTTAACAACAATCTATGACCTTAGGAGTCGAGGAAAAAGCAAGATAGCCAGAAAGAATAAGCCAAAAAGAAGAAAAATGACGCTCCAGCCTCGAAAACCCGAAATGGCTGAATTGCGAAACCACGGGATTAACTTTCATGTTATGCCTTCCTGAAGCCAGTTCTAAAGTTCACGCAGACGAAGTCGCAGATAGAAGCTAATTTATTAACAAAATATTAAGAGCTCACCGGGATAATAATATTCTAGTATCACGAATTCAATACTGATCCAGAGGAAACTGAAAGTGATAATCAAAACACTTTTGACGCGAGCGAAGCCGCGGGCGGAAGCTATTAAGTAGATAGAACATGAACGGAGGCATTTCTTTTTGCACCTGATTGTACTTTCCAAACAAAAGGTTGACCAAACGGGAAAGAATATAGGCATTTTCAAATGTTGACGAATCGGGAATGAATGTATGAAAATCAAAATCTTGACCAAACGCCACTAGCGTTCAGTTGTTTTTAAAACTTTTGACATGTTGTCCAATCGGGAATGTGACATAACGGGAAGTAGCCTGTGATAGATAGGTTATTGGGTTCGGCCGTTAGAAGTAACCTTTTCATGCTGGACTTAAAAGCCAGGTTGTTTGACACATTGCCTGGATCACAGATTAAAAGATTTCTTAAAGTCTCCTAACCATTACCGTAGTCTCGTACTGAATCACTGATTACGCAGGCACAAATTTTAAGGCAGCAGCCCACAAAGATAAACAACCGATCACGTGAAAAGCGCTCATTAATTCAATCTATCTGTCTGTCCACCGCGCCGTATACTGTGCGCAGGCGCAGACATCGGAACCGAGCAATCGCGCCGAATGGCCCGAAAAGGCAAGACGACTCAATTGAACCGCCACCAACAATGTAAAGTGCCCTAGATGAGACAGACCTCAATGTAAATACGCACAATTACATTTATTGTCTTACGAATCGAATTTAACGACTGCGTGGGACGTCAAATAATCACGACTCTCGTCGCCCGCTCATCTGTCAATCGATTTTAATCGATTACGCACTCGATTGTGACAGTAATTGATATTGTTGTTTCATTAAACGCGCTTAATTAATTCAAAGTGGGCACTCGTGGTCGGACATCCGACGATCGTAAAAACTGACAGGCGATCGCGCGGTGTCAAAACGATATTTTAATAGAAAGGCTACGTTGTTCGTTCTTGTCTTGTTTAATTAGGCGATATTTTATCAAACCGCTTCCGCTGACAATCCGCGACTAGTTTCTAGGTGCCGGGGAAATATACCGATCGAGATAGTTCGAGATTTATGATGTGGAGAACAACTACGTTCGTACTTTGTTTGAAAGTAACAAAGAATGATTGAACGGCTTTATTAAAATTGCTAATTAACCTGAATATGCGTAAGTAGGTTTGAACTGAGACCGATCACGGATCATATTATTATGCACTCCAGTCAGTGATGGAATGTGAAAGCTTATCTTCATCGTCATCTTGTTATATCAATATCAATGACCATTCTTAAACGCTCCTGAGTAATTAATAAAGTAATTTTTAATAAGGAGTTTCCGTTCAAAAGTAATAAAAAATTCACGCCATCTCATAAATAAATTGGCGGAAATGCAATATTGCTTCGCCAAATGTTAGTATAACAGTTGTAATTTAAAATATCGGTGTAAAATAATGACATTAACATTAATCGTCGGCGATAAAAAATTATGGCTCGGCGTGAAACTCGAAAGCTTTCGGAAGTCATTAACTCAATAGTTGAAAACAAATATACAAACTAATATTACCTATAAGTATTAAAAAAGAATGCAATTCTGTAGTTCTGTCTGTTAGTTACGTTTTCACTCCTAAATCGCTAACCCACCTTGATGAATGTTTGCATAGAGATACATAGATCCGTGAAGAAGACATACGATGGGTACTTCTTATCCTGAGAGTGCGTTCCCTTGGGATAACCTCAAACTTTCACGCGAACGAAGCCGTTGGCAAAAGCTAGTTCGATTATAAATCGTGGTTAAACTAAGCGATGTCGCTTTAAACTCGATTAAATCGTGATAGCGAAGTTTACAGCGGGATCTTATCTCACTGTGACTACTGTGAGATATCTAAATGAGTGGTGATGTTTATTTGTATCGAGAAATGAAAATTATATCGTCGTATAAATTAAGAACGGGACTTGTAAATACTGTAACCGTTCCAGTTCTGCAGTCACTTATATCACTTTGGATTTCACTTCGAATGCAGAATGAGCTGTCAACCGGCGCCATACCTTCTTTCTAATAAATAAAAATAACCATAGAGTAATTAATTATCCATGTTGTATTTGCCCTAAAATGAGAAATGTCGCAAAGTGATCTCGTTATGGTTATAATTAACTATGTTAATGAATAAATCTTATATTTTAATGCGATACAACAAACAGGAAACGGATTCGCCTTTCAATTTAATTAGTAACCCGTGTTACGTGTACCTACGTCAAAGATTTTTATTTATTTTTTATTGCAAACTTTCGGTTTCACTCCTCTGTTGTTTACGGGTACAATATTCGCTGAAGCGAGTCGAATGTCAATCGGAAGATATAAAAAAAAACCACCATAGCACCCTACTTTTTGTACGTTTCATTGCCTGCTGTTTATCTGTTTTGTTTCATTTTGACTTTATTTTATGTATTGAAAGTAAGAAGTCTTATGGAGTCTGTGCTGAGTATGAGTTTGTTTGAACTACATAATGTTCCTTCTGCGAGTAATCAGTTAGGAAACACCGGCCTTAACTGACCAAAAACGAATGACGTGTAAATATCGTATTATTTTTAACAAAAAAAAAACAAGAATAAAAATCTTTTATAATTTACTTTCTCATATTTTGCAGAAGAAAGGAACATGGTTAACCTGAATTTCGGTAAATTTCAATTGAATTGAAGAACAATCTACATTTTTGCAAGTGAACAAAGCAACCTGGTTAAACGAAAAACGTCACAGTGCATTTTATTTAAATAAATTGGAAACGTATCTGGGTCGTCGGATGTTACCGTGACTTATCATAATGAGATCACTTGCTATATCTAACTGCCTACGTGGAGAGAGCTATGAATTTTGCTTGTTAATAAAATATACGTACTGATTTTTATTTTATTTTCTTTACTCCATATAAGATATAGAACGTTATCCTTAACTATGATCACGCACTTCTGAATCGCACTTCTGAAACACCTTGTAGGTATTATTACCATATCACAGTACTAAATGAAAGTTTTTTTTTTTTTTGTAAAAACCATACGAAGCTTACTGGCATAATATGACCCAAAAACAATTCTTATCTTTAACATAAGCCAAATCTCGCGTAGACGCGCCGTCTACGAAAAGTGCTACGAACCATTTGCCATACGAACGTAACACAGGCAAATACCACAGGTAATACATTACGATATCCAAGGTTTGCTGTTGTAAGGCAGTCGGCACGTCTGTCAGCCACCTTAGCCACCTTTAGCCCTCGCCGTGATTAACATGTTGCGGCTGTATCGGGCAACACCAAATTACCGTATGAAACTTTATGCCTACGAAATATTCGTAATTGTTGGTAACTATGGTGATGCGGCTTGAAATTCTATGACTGTGGCTTGGGGCTATGTTTCTCAAAAGGTTCCCATGTATTTGTATATACTATGATATTACTAGGACTTATGTTCAATAGTGGAAGTCTCGAATGTTATTTTTGGGATGAGGATAGACTTTTTTGTCTATCGGCACGACGACGGGACGGTCAACTAAAGAGATCGAGTTTCGTTCAAATAAGAGCTTTTTGATACTGTTTTGGTATAAAAGTTAAGTGTTTAGGAGTCTTCAAGGGTCACTGGTGAAGCTGGCGGTTTTGTGCTTTTTACTAAATTATTGCGTGTATGAAAAATAATATTGCTAGAAAGTTGGTGACTATTGAGATCATCATCTGCCTAGCCTTTTCCCAACTATATTAGGGTCGGTTCCCAGTCAAGCCGCATTCAGTTGAATACCAGTATTTTACGTGAAGCGGCTGCCTGCCAGACCTCCACAGCCCATTAACTGGGGGACAAGGTACTTGGCAAGACTCGTGTCAGATTTTCTGGCTTCTGACAATCCGTAACGGCTGCCAAAGATCTCCAAATGACAGCCGGGACCAACGGCTTAACACGCTTTCCGTGTTTGGTGACTATTGAGATGATGGCAAATATATGTATACGGAAGAAAGCAAAGCTGCGCCGACGCCACATGTAAAAAGGGAAAATTATTGCATTTCAAGACTATGTATAAATATAGCACGACGGAATTCGCATTCTGCACCGAATCGTACATCGTACAATATCTAAAATAATCGCACATAGTACAATCGGCAACATTATAGCCGAACCGCAATTTCATGGGTAACAGGTACAGGTAATACTCAAGCAACGTGGGAACGCGGCTAGTGCGGGATTACTTGCAAATTGTGCGCTAACTGTGGACGTACAGCAATGAACCCGTACGAGTATACTCGATGCAACGAGCTGACCTATGACTGGACGACCGACACGCAGCCGTAGAAAGTTTGAGTAACGTGCTTTTAAAATGTTGGGAAATAGTGCGACGTGATTATTACGAGGGTTTCAAAGGTGAAGGATAAATTTTTGTCCGTCTGCCATTTCCTGATTTCTTGACTTTTTTTGAAGCCCTATCTATTAGTGATAAGAATATCTAATCAATTATAAAGAAATGTTGTTTCTAGGAATCACAAATGTGGAAACAACTATTTGTAAGTTAATGTCTGCCCTTTGTATTTTTTTACAGCAAAAAATGCTGTATAACCCTAACCTAATTTTCCTTGATCACACGTCTCACAGTCTAAATCCACAAAAAGTATAACAAACATGCGAAATACAACAATATAACACGAATTTGCATGTCGGCCCACTCTCGCATGACACACTGTCGTATTTCACGAACAAAACGCTATGATTGACGGCGGCAGTGCCAAATGACATGAACGTGCTATGGTTAGCTTGGCTCCCCATGGAATTATGTAGTTTGCAATTTTAAACATGTGAAAAGGTGAATTGGTTTCAATGATTCATTTTAGTGTAAAAAAATATTTTCGCTTTTTACGGTTTCTCTTTTTAAATAAAACGTTGCCCCACACTAGGAATTTCTCCTGTATCGTGGGTGCGTTACAAACATATAAATTCACTTACACAAACAGCCAGACCCGCAACAACTATCTGTAGGCCATACAAATATTTGTTCCGTGCGGGAATCGAACCCACGACACGCAGCGCAACAGCCAATTGCTCAACCACTGCGCCAACCGTGCCATCTAGTTTAGGCGCATCACGGTATATACTTGTAAAAATCAGTTTTGAATTGTAAAAATTACTCATCTATATTAACTATGCTTTTATCAAAATCATTTCAGATAAAAAAAGTCTAAATAAATTTAACACCTAAAATTCATGTCTCACCAAACGACCATTAATTTCCATCAATAGAAACATCAATAAAATTAACTAAATAAAAAACACAACATAAACAACACGAAAGCGCTCAACGCCAATTAGTCACATCAATTGATTAATGATCATAATTTATAGGCACCGACAACCAATAAGTTAACCCGTTCGTGACTGGATGAGTCGGACCTTAGACCCGCCACTATTTACGACCTTCAGCGGACCTACTACTGTGTTATCGCAAATTGAACGCCACAAACTAATTTACGATAGAGTAATCGCTGCGGGCTACTCGGGAACGGCCATAGGATACACATGTCCACTCCCACGGCCAGTCGAGGGTTGAAATAGTGATACCACTCTAGATGTGTCGCTTTCTACGTACCCAATAGATTTCTCTGTAAAGGCGTTGATAGACTGTAGGTACATACCTGTAACAGAACAGAAAAAAAGCAAAATTAAATAAAGCGTCAAGTTTGAAAGCAAAATTATAGTGGTTAAAAAATTACCACTCCTTAATGTCGAAATCGTGTCCATTTTCGAAAACATGACATTTGCGTGTATTGAAGGTTAAACAAGCGTTTAAATAATTAAAAAGCTCTTCAGTAATTTCTAAGTATTGATAATTATCGCTGTAATTTATGCTCAGTCAGATAGTTTAATGAAGAAAGTGATTTATCACTTAATTATCCGGTTTTATAGTAGTGATTTGTTATAATAAGCAAGGTAAATAATTGCCACAGAGAAGTATACGATGATGACATTAACATTTTACCGCTACATAAAAAAATCTAAGTATTCAGATATTTTTCGTCGAAACAAAGCAAATTTCTCCTATTTGCATACCGAAACGCATTAACAGTACCGATGCACCCTCATATGGGTAGGTATATTCGCAAATATCCAATACAGATAGTCATCGTAGTAGTGCGGCGCGTGGGTAATTACAATAAACTCATTACACCTCGTTCCGGCCGGTCGGAGTTGGTTAATCGGCGAGTCGCCACCAGCCAGTGAGCAACGTAAGAAACGGTACGGTACCATGTCGCGCTCTGATTGTCAACCAACGGAAAAAACGCATCAAGCCGATGACCGGAGTCTTAATAAGATTTGTATAGAACAGCATTAAGAACCCCAATTGCTTCAATCGAAATTGGATCATTGCAGTATTTAGACACAGCTTGCAACAAGATGGATAAGTAATGTCTGTTATGCAGCGCATTATGAAAATATTGACGGTGTTGAAATGTACTTGTTTGATCAGTTGGTGAATTAGGGCAATACCCTTTGTTGAGAACATAATCTCACAAGAATACATCTTGCGCAAGCGCATCAAGTCACACTTACATAAGACATAAAAGGGATTCTTTGCCAGAATTCTCAGCATGACATGCAGATATTGTCGAAATAAAAATTTGCAAACAAACAATACGAATCCTGCTCAACAATTCTTCGCTCTTTTCAATATAGAGCGTTGTTTCTGATCCGCACTTATACAGTCAAGATACTGACTGCGATAAGAAAATCACAGATCTCTCTATCGTGTATTGTAAAATACGAACGAAATCTTCGAACGCGATACAAAGCCCCATTGTTTGGAAACGAGATGCTATTGAATCGCTTTGCATTTCAGAATCGGCAAAAAGCGGACCGAGTGCATCCGACTGGCGAAGAACGAAACATCGAATGCACATCTGATCGCTCGGAACGGAAGCCATCGAGACCGATTATGACGCTCTTAGTTTTTAACGGGAAAGTGTGAAATAATTAGTGAGAGGCCGATGAGCGTGACCGTCTCGTTCAGTAGATTCATCACGACACCACTAGTAGGAAAGTATAAATCGCAAGAAAATCAATTCACTCTAATTATTATATTTTTAATCATACAACGGTCATATCGGAATGAAATCATTAGTGGCACAGCTGCTGAGTTGCGGAGATGAACAACAAGAAAAAATATTATGTAGAAGTGCAACAATTGGCATGTGACATTGCGACGCGTCGCGTAAATGGTCGTTGCGTCGCGCACTGGCGGCGACACCAAAGGGTTCCGTGTCGCGACTCCGCATAAATGTGTCGCGCGGTCGCGCGTGCTCGGATGTGTCCAATTACGTCCTTATTCTGGATGATCTCCGGGACCGTGTTATACTTGCGCTTGTCCGTTTGCAAAGTAACAATACTAACAATGTAATCGTCTCGAAGAAAGACGGCCAGTGGCCCTTTTAGCTGACTTCCTGTCCATTAACGAGTATGAAATGCATAGTTTTGAAGCTCAATTTTATCGGGAATACGTGGTACAGTTGTAAAAGGGCAAAAACTAAATCCATTTAATAGCACGGCGTGGCGAATAGTCCCAACATGTCCTACTTTTTAGCTACGTTATGCGTCTGCTTAATCTCTCGCAGAACGAACGTAACGGGCTCATGTGTGACGTTCGTTTGCAAGGGCGACAATCTGCACTATGTCTGTTCCGTGACACCGTTCGCTAAACTCAAGTATTTACTGTAGAGGCCGGCTTGACGGATCACTTGGCAGGAACCGGAATATAAACCAAGAACATATTTAAGACCACATGCCGCAGTCGATAGTGTTTTGCTCACATATCGAGGGACACTTTCAAATGGTACTTTGAAGTTCTGACAGTAATTTAGTGTCAGCCTATATCTTGCATTTTCACTGAAAAATACTCAAGCCTTTGAACATATGTTTAATTAACTGAAAATAATTAAGTACATATACCTAAGTCTCTATTCAAGGTACTACGTCAATCAATGTAAAGGACAAGAGGCAACTATAAAAAATAGTTAAGTATTTTTAATTCCATCAAATTGTACAAACAATCATGACGTGGGAAAACATGGAAATAATAGCTTCTCCAAATCATATAATTCCCATAAATAAGTACGTAGCTATTTAATGAATATGTGTAGATATGTATATGTGTGTATGTTACGCAGAATGCACGCATCGCCTACTTTCAATACAAAATAATTGTTTACGAGCAAATAAACCACCATTGCTTGGCATTGCGGAGGCATTCCCCTTTACAATATATTTCGTTATTTTTGTTTCAGTGTTATATTGTGATGGATGTAATTCTAATTAAGGCAGAGTTTGAACAGGTGATGGGTTTTTCGAAACCTCTCAACCTTGGTTTAGCCGAAATTAACCGGAACATAAATAATCTGTTTCGATATATCTTGCATTAGCTGAAAAACAAGTTTTTATTTATACACATAAAATAAAATAATTTATAAAAAAAAAAAAACTATTTCGTGTGTTTTAATGAAATAAACGTTGTGTTTAAATTATTGAACCAATTATTTTTAATAGTAAACAGCTCTAGGTAAATAAATTTGTTTAAAAACGAGACAGTGCATTTTATTACTGAGCTATTTTATGCAAATAGAAGGAGAGTCTTCGTTTACATCTTGCCATTATATATTTCTTAATCTTGTTTTTAGTTGTAGTTTGAAATATCCACGAAAATGGCGAACGCGTCACAAGCCAGGTTCAGCCAATAAAACTTCAAGGTTGTCACGTTCACGATGGTTTTACAAATAAATTCAGTTATACAAGACGTTTAACTAGTGATCTCGTGACTCTACGCTCATGCAAAGGGTTTCGTGATTTTTTCTATTTCTCGGCCCGCGATCGGCGGGCCAGGCACGGTGGCTTGGCGACACGCGTTTTGTCGATAAGGGTGCTATCAGCTACCCTTCATGCTTACAACGCATTTCAAATGTCAGATTATATCGATTAAGGTTCTTTCTTGCGACTCGATTATGTTGAAGAGCCACACTGACCACACAAGCTAGTGTAGCTTAGACTAAATTGACGATTTGAAAATTATTTTTTGTGGTCATCGAAACATGTGTCTTTTTGCACAGTGTCCTTTATTTCAAAGTCTATTAAATAAAATAGGCATAGACATTGCGTGATCAAATTACTAGCGAAAATTGAATGCTTATTCATTTTAATAGGTAGGTACCTACCTAGTTTAATCTTTAAGACTATTGACCTTTGCTACTTAAGTTACAAAAATAAAAAATAGTTATAGGTACACAATAACACATGCAGTGCCAACTTAGGTATGTTTCCAACACAGCTCAACAAAATAATTAAAGTAAAATATGCAACAGATATAAATAGCTAAACAAACCTATGCCTAACCGATTCAAATCCCTTCCAATCCCAAACAATGCTCAGCCGGATAAAAGATATCCCTTCATCGCAGTCCGCCCGTAAACATTGACAATCCGCCCGACTCCGCAAACGTCATTTCACACACACACATAGATTATGTAAAACTCGTCACGTCGGCCGATAAAAAAGCTTCAAGCAAGAAGTAAATACTTTTCTGACAGCCACTCTCGCTTTTCCAATAGATAAAAGTCTATTTTATTTTAAGTTTTTGCACGTTATGCAAGCCGTTATTATTGTTTGTGGGAGAAAGCACAAAGTCCAATGATTCGAGCATAAAGTAATAAGACGAAAATGGTTGTAATGTTACGACAGTCAGCGTCTACATTTGATCACGAAATCAATTGTCGGCGATCGATTGACTCTGTAAAAAACTAATCGTGAATAACAAATAAGTAAATAAACATTTTGTATACAAACTGATTATCTAAACATCGTAATGATTTTGTAAAAAGCTTATTATTACAAGTTTGATTGAAATTGAACGTGCGATTGACGGATGTCGATACCGTCTTATAGATCATTATGGCACTGAAAAAACACAAAACATTAAGTTGAATAAACAAAGATCTTTTTATTCGTGTCCGTGTGAAAATTAAAACCCGTTATAAAAACGAGAGTGGCCAATTAAACATACCTACTAGCTGCTTGCTTTAATAATATCTTGATGGAATGGCAAACGAGCGAGAAAATTAAAATTTCAAACAATCTAGGCTAAGACTTTCGTCCTCATCATAAAATTATACCAGAATTCGTTAGTAGAACTGTGTTTACATTACACTAACACTTTCAGTGCCCAAAACTCGGCAAATGGGTTGAAATAGCTCGTGTACCGAGTAGTAACAAAATTCTAATAGGATAATATTTGCCATACGGGTCAGGCACGGTTAAATGGCATTTGAACCACATCTGCTAAACACATGTTGTTGTAAACTATCGCAAGTTTCCGACAAGGACCAACCTAAATTAAACTATGACTTAAGTCAGAAATCCTGAGACACATTTTATGATTCGCACCCGTTTTGAAATATCTATTTAAATATAAATCTTTATTACTTCAATACAGTGAGGATTCGAAGAATTATCTAGAGTTTGTAATTACGCAAAATAGTTACATAAATACAAATTTTAGGCGTTAAGTGATATAAAATGGAAAGTTTCGGTTTTCTATATATCACTATCTTCTCTTCCTGCCTTAGTGCGACAAAAGACCAAGCACATTGGTACCGAAGGACCAATCGTGAATCTTTATTATGAAAATGGACTGATATTAGTTCCGTTAAACCTAGAATAGTGTGATATTTTAGTACCTCATAGATAGGTTCGTTTAGTGAAATCGACTGAGTTACTATTTGACTAATAGTAACTCGGTGGAATTCACTACTAAACGTTTATTGCAACCACAACGTATTTGAATTAACTTAATCAAATACGTTGTGGTTGCAATAAACGTTATGATTACAAAAGTAATGATTACATTCCAGTAGACGCGTTCTTAATTAACTCTACTGCATTATTTACACCTTTAAATACCGAATACGGTACCGGGCTTCGATTACCGTTGGAACTAAAAGTGAGACAGAACCACGTAAAATAACATTAGATCAGGACAATAGAATGTACGACTAGAATGTAGAACCAATTTGAAATATGATTATTTTTCAAATGTCATCTCTCTTTCCCATGCTGCAAAGTTTCATTACACTACGTTTATAAAATTCAAACGTATGCATGTTTTCATAACCTCCCAACTACCATGTAACATGTTACGATACGATATGTAATCAAATCGTAATAGTAATAACACGAACCGTATTTTGAGAGAACGTGCCTCCAAAATAAAAGCAATTTCAATTATATTCCAAAAGTGCTTAAACAATTTTATTTTTACAACGACATAAAGGTTTTAGAGCGTCACTAGTAACGAAAGGTAACGTAAACGTTGTTAACCCCTGACTACGATAAAAAGTGTCCGCGTAAATATTAGAAAACGGCGATTACGTGGTGTTGGCCAAAGACTTTTACAGGTCATGACTTTAATTAAGATATAAAAGGACTTTTATAACGCTGTAAAGGATCGATATTCGAACTCTACACGCTGTTTATCGTAGGTTTAATGGATGGTTTTACTTTTAGAAGCGTGAACGGATTAAAAGTAAGAATAATATTTGTGTTTTATTTCTTTAAAGATATGGTAACATCCCCTCTGGGTAATTCCCGGCGTCGACACTATAATTAGTGGCTCCCATCAGTGCGTCTAGTTCCCCGTCTATTTCTGACCGTGTTGACGACCCCTGCGCCTGCACACATATGGACATTCGCTTTTCCGCTAACACCACGGTATTAACTACGGGTAATGTGCGTAGGTGTCGAATTTACAAAGGCTAGGGGAGAGATTCAAGTTGGGTTGACTTCAATGTAGCTAATATAATTATTTTATGTTAGTTAACTGAAGGAATTAAGGCATCTGTTGCCGTTTCTAATACAAGAGAAAAATTAAGCCAACAGTAACCACTAACAAATTTTAGAAATCGTGGTGACTCATAAAATCAATCCATGAAAACTTGCTATTATCATCGATGTTAAAAATGCAACAAAACATTGATGCTTTCTACAAAATTCCTATAAGGCTGTCGATACATCAAACTGACAAGAACTACTAATGTTAAACGTAAAAAACCCAAAAACATCTGACTTAACTGTCAGATTCGACCCCGAGCCGACCCCTTGCTTGACTTTCACATGTCCATACCATACAATAGCCCACAGAATTAGGCCTTACTGACATGATTTTCCTGTAGCTCATGCAAAAGGCCGTACAAATATTAATTTGATGCCATTAAAGCGAATTCACGTCTCAATCATTTTATTTTATGCAATTCACTCGGTTTAACGTGGCGTCATCCCATCACAACGTCACGTCTTTGAAATAATAAGTAGAGGAACGAACGAACGGTCGCTTGAAAACGAAATTTTTCAACCGAGACAAAAACATGTGAAAGTTTAAAAAGACTTTAAGGAAGGCAATTAAAGATGTTTTTGTGAAATTAATTGCACATTACAGTATTGTACTAGTTTTTACTCGTGACTTTGACTGTATTAATGACTTTCTAGGCACGATCATTGTGCACCGGAACACAAATGCGCAAATCGTGATATTTTATATTTTAACATAAACAGTGAAAGTTCATGTCCGTATCATATTTCTTTCTTTAAGTCGTGAATAGGGACAAGAGTTTATCTTTCTCGAGGCATGTAAAAATGAAAATATTACAATATTTCATGTCATTCTGTTTTATCATAAAAATATATCCCAACTATCTGTCTATCAAATATGTCAAAGCTATCTTTAATCAACTAATAAAATTAATTTAATAATACAGCCAGCTATGAGGCAAACCATCTTCTTCGCAACATACATTTAGGAAACGAAAAACATTGAATACATCACCCGCTTATCATGGGGATGTCGTAAACTCGAAGAAAGGGGTTAAAGTAGCACTATAACACTCCAAGATACGCGATACGCTGGCAAATCGTCGCTACAACCCGTCCGTACTAGAAACTTTTGTTCAAAAAACCCTACCTAATGTTTCGTTACAAAATCTATCTGTCATTTTCTATCTCTAATTTATCTGTGCTATAGCAAAAATGTTTTTGGTATCTATGTTCAACAGAACATTTCAAAAACAGAACACCACTTCGAAACGTCATTCCACATATGGTAATTTCGTTTTTTTTTTCCTCAGGCTCTTACATTATTTAAAACAGCCTAGCTGGCATAACCATCAAGCATCCGAAAGTGTCCACACTTTAAGTGGCCCGAAGCGAAACGCATCCGAGGACAGATTTACTTACACAAATGTCAGAAACGTCAGCGGCTTGTTAAGGCACGTCATGTTTGTTCATACGTTAGTCTTTTTTATTTTACGTTCAACTTGTTTTTGGATGACAACGTGCCACTTATTTTTTATAAGAATTGAAATATATTTAAAGCTCTTTGCGAAATTCTATTTAATCAAGCATGCCTCAAAGTCAACTGTACAACGAGTACCTTTCCACTTAAGACTTTCTAACAAAAAACTGGTGATTTTATCTACAAATCTGCATCAGCAATTTCTCATTGTAGACCCATTTGGAAACCTCAGACAATAAGAACAGCTTCAATTAGTTAACCATTAATTCCGGTTGCACAAGGACTAGTCCTTTCACCTCGGTTGCATCAACGTGCAGGAATCAGTGATGCATGATGCCTCCATGACAATTAATGGACACTCGTTCAAACTGCAAGATTGCCGCACGATGCAATTTGTTACTTTGACAATAACTCAGCTTTCTATGGAGACGGTAGCAACTGAAATCAATTTCATCTGCAATTAGTTATGGGCTATATGTGCCACCTTATATGGATTGAACTCATTTGGAATAGATATGATTCATTAATTCAATCTATCGATGGATTGAAATTGACTATTTTTTGGTTTGATTATTGGGTAATTAAAACAAGGCTACGTTTGGCACACAAAACATTGCTAAACCTTCATAACCCAAATACATAGGTTGACGACGATGGGTAGAAACAGGTCTCGGGCATACGGCAATTTTATCTCTTAGTGCCTTATTTGTAGATTCTCAATTACAAATTCTATTAATTATAATAATTACGTATATTGTTCGCGCACGCTGCTTCCCCTGTGGCTCCGGTCGCTGGCGTCTCGGTTGCGTTGCGCGAAACCCCGTGAGAATCGCACCCATTTGCGGCGCGAGCGCATCACGCCCGCAGACCGTGTCCACGTCATATTGTGTGCGCTAACGGACGAACTGACAGTTATTGTGCTAATGCATTTCCGTGTCTCTCGCAATGGTAATCATATTGGGAATAGGCAGAATTGAATTGGAAAGCAGCTACTTTTCGATTCCACCTCTGATTGCTGTCTATTCTGTTATCCGTCTTGCTATCAGGGAATGTTCACCGTTAAGGCAGATTGTCTTTATCGTACCGTGGCCACTCTAAGTACAAAATCTATGGACGATATCAGAGATTTGCGTGGAGTAATTTATGTTTTGAGAAATGCTACAATCACTGAGTTAGCATTATGCAAATCTGAGAACTGATTTAGTTTCAATTTGTATCACGACGTCGACGTGAAAGTAACAAAGTACCAAAATATTTGTGCAGGCTGTCACCGGCACTAAATCAATCAGGCACTAACAGATGTTTGCTGCCGTTTCTCCTATAAATCGTTCAATTTTCTCGAGCAGCGGCGTAGATGGCGGGCGCGTTGCCACCGGGACGGCGATAAGCGTTTTAATTAACTTTTCGTAATTTATATCTTTATTAGAAGCTCGACTAATGGAGAAGCGTGATTGCCAATAAGCCGCTACGGTTGATCACGATAGCCGGTGAGTCGTAGCGGGCTGCTTTCCTTGCAGTATCTGACTGAGAGCGTCACGTTCCTTGTCAGGGGATTGCGGCGTGGTGAGGACGGGGCTCATGGACTCATGATGACTCGTGCTTTATTTATCGTGTTGTTGAGCGTGCAATCGCAGCGAGCGGTGAGAGTAATGGGATAAGTCCCGAGTGGCGCGGGGCTGCCACACGGCTGCGTCTGATTGCGTCCGTGGCTCTGCGGCGTCTTCCACCGATCTAATTGGCTGTCGAGGTGCTACGATTGACATATGCGATTACTCCATACCCGTCTTACATTTATTTTGAGAACTGTTTCGGGAGTGAGGAACATCTGTTTGAAGCGCATCGCCGGCTGTTGCATTCTATACACAGTCATGTATTTGATAATATGTGATGCAAGTCTATTGTTATCTCAGTTTCATATCCATTTCGGTGTTGATATAATCCTTTTTTTAACTTTTTATTTATTTCTCATTGATTAAACCAACATTATAAAACCAAAGCCGCAGCAGTTAAATCTTCCTTACAAACCCCATATTATTTTATGATTGCCGTTTAAACTTAAAACGCACATTACCGAGTAGGTGGTTTGAGGGGAAACCGAGCGTCGCGCGTCGTTTAAATAAAGAGTAGGCATCAACTGTCATAATGACTGACTTTTATTACTAGCTTTCGATTGATAGTGTAATTGTGCGGTGGGTTATTAGAAAACTCCTCAACGATTGCGTAGATTGCGTACTATGTCTCAATAAAATCAATTCAGTTAATAACAAGCGGCGGTGTATGGGTAATCGTCGGAAGTCGATGAATTAAGTACACGACGATCTTGCAGTAATTACAGTGATCGAATCGAATCGTGAGATTCAATTTATGTATCGATGTCAGGCGGCGCCGCGCGGCGAGTCGATGCGAGGCCCGCATTGAATACCGAATGGATGGGTACCACGTTATCCGTTTACGCGATAATGTTAAAATTACACGTTAGGTACCTGGCGGGTACGCAGTCACTGTAACCTTGTATTAGGGAGACAGTTCGGTAGGAAATTGACAGCATTACAAGAAGCGGAGCTTGATGGCCGATAATATCTTAACGATTTTAATTGGACGATAATTTGTTGGGATATTGACTGCTAATGATAGACAGATACCGCTATTAAGGGAACGGGCATAACTCATACACTAAACATACCTAACACATAAAAAAAAAACATGAAAACGGACAATCCGAAATTAAATCACATTATTCAACAATAGGGAAAAATACACAAAAATAGCATCGACGGATTGATAGTAATTGCAAGGTTAACACGTGTAGGTATACCTAACAGATACATTATTAAAATAATAATTAATCCTGTGGTTTTCCCATAAACGCAAAACCTTGCAATCATACCTAGTGCAAAATAAAATATTCATTTCAATCCTGAAATACTAAAAGAGGTATTCCATGAAGCACACCCAAATGAAGCACACCCAGACGAAGCACACCTAAAGTATTCCACTTAGCACACCCGTAGGTGGGCTTCAAATAAAAATTTAAAATAATTAATTTCCTATTCCACGAAGCACACCTACGAATATCACTCGCATAGTGCGGGGACAAAGAAATAAAAATGTCGATAGAAGTAAATATTTATTATTTAAAAGACTAACTTAAATTTCTAACATCATTCAGTTTCATTATAATAATGTGACACAATATTTGAAATTTTTGTAATCTTATTATTTAAAATCACAGATTGTTTCATAATTATCTTTCCAAAAAATTTTTTTAGTTTTTCACTATTTTTCTATTATTTTCCTTTTTTGTGCTCTTAATAAAACCACTGATTGTTTCATAATTATGCAATAAAAACTTGGACAAATATCAAAAACATTGTAAGTATAGTTTTCCATAGGGATCTATGTTGAAGTTTTCTTATAGCTACCTGTTTAGTGAATAATAAAAATACTCTACTTTAACATAAAAAATCACAGATTGTTTCATAATTGCAATAAAAACTTGGACAAATATCAAAAACATTGTAATTAAATATAGTTATCTATAGAGATCTATGTTGAAGTTTTCTTATAGCTACCTGTTTAGTGAATAATAAAAAAATACTCTACTTTAACATAAAAAATCACAGATTGTTTCATAATTGCAATAAAAACTTGGACAAATATCAAAAATATTGTAAATATTGTTTTACATAGAGATCTATGTTGAAGTTTTATTATAGCTACGTGTTTAGTGAATAATAAAAATACTCTACTTTAACAAAAAATCACAGATTGTTTCATAAAATTGCAATAATTATGCCGAAATTAGAGTAAAAATGGGTTATTCAAATAATCAAAAACATGCTGAAATAAAAAATAATATAATCGAAAACACAATAAAAGATTATAAAAACGGCTTAATTTCAGTTGGACATTGTCTAGAGAAATTAAGATTCTGATTAATAATAATTTATTTAACTGATAAAGTTTAGATACTAAATTGCCCATTTCTTCAGGATTATTTAAGATTCTTAAAGATTGTGATTTGTGATTTTAAACAGTCTGTGATTTTACATAAAACTAGAGTATTTTTATTATTAGTTAAGTAGTAGCTATAAGAAAACATCAACATCAAAGTAGCTATAAGAAAACATCAACATAGATCTCTATAGAAAACTATATTTACAATGTTTTTGATATTTGTCCAAGTTTTTATTGCAATTATGAAACAATCTGTTATTTTTTTATGTTAAAGTAGAGTATTTTTATTATTCACTAAACAGGTAGCTTTAAGAAAACTTCAACATAGATCTCTATGGAAAACTATATTTACAATGTTTTTGATATTAGTCCAAGTATAAGCATAATTATGAAACAATCTATGATTTTATTAAGAGCACAAAAAAGGAAAATAAAAGAAAAATAGTTAAAAACTAAAAAAAATTTTGGAAAGATAATTATGAAACAATCTGTGATTTTAAATAGATTACAAAAATGTCAAATATTGTGTCGCATTATTATAATGAAACTGAATGATGTTAGAAATTTAAGTTAGTCTTTTAAATAATAAATATTTTCTTCTATCGACATTTTTATTTCTTAGTCCCCGCACTATGCGACTGATATTCGTAGGTGTGCTTCGTGGAATAGGAAATTAATTATTTTAAATTTTTATTTGAAGCCCACCTACGGGTGTGCTAAGTGGAATACTTTAGGTGTGCTTCGTCTGGGTGTGCTTCATTTGGGTGTGCTTCATGGAATACCTCTACTAAAACACTCGCGGCCTTATTCTGTCAGTAATGGCGATCACAATACCCCTTTGGAATACAAAGAGGGTGAAACGAGTGATAAAGACACAGCTGTTACTGGGAATACTGGGGTTGCCAGAGATTAGGACAGGGAAGACGATTGAGATGACACAGTATCGGGGAAATATGTACCCTTTCAGTGAAATAGGGTAAGTGAATTGGGATATGGTAAAGGATGTAGAATGATACTGGGCTCATATTCCTAAATGTCAACTCAACGCGAACTCCAAGAGCACGAAAACGTCAAAGCAAGCTTGTATTAATTGACATTTTGAATTGAAGTTTTCGTGAAGTTTTAGCTGAGCAAGCGCGTTTACTCATTTGCTTACTCATCTCTCGAGCACGGAATCTTCAATATATGACATGCTTTATTGACAGTTTGATGCTCCAATAGAGTTGGAGTTTACGTTTTGGAATATGGACCTGAAATTTGACTGAAAGCTGTGTGTGTGTGAATGCTCCTATGTCCTACTTCCTTTTTGAGGATGGACGTATGAATGTTTGTTGGGTACTCTTTCGAGAAAAAACTACTGAATACATTTAAATGAAACTACAGTAATATTGCTTATGCATCAGAATAACACATTGGCATGTATAAAGGGACGGGGTGACAACTAGTTCATTCATATTTTTTATTCAGCGTACATATGAAAACTACTACGTACTAATTAAAAAACATTTAGAGAGCGCAATTTCTGAAACGCAAAAAGAAAAATCAGAAAAAAATGTCTGGTTGCTTTTTCTTGTTCTAAATGTTTTTTTTTCTTCTTTCTAATCTTTAGAGTCTTTTCGAAAAACAAATCAAAACTGAAACGCACCCAACGTTTGCCGATGGAATTAATGTGTAACTAATATATCAATTTCACTGTTTTCCCCAACAAAGACCCAAAGTCAATGGCACGGGCCAAACATAGCTTTCGTTAGTTCATACTTACATACATATTTCGAAATTTCAACAATTCAATGAACTACAACGAACGAGGGTCGCGAACAAAAACCAGGCATTGATGACAAACAAACAAACAGCCGGGTGAACGCACTGTTACACAATGCTTTGTCAGCGCTCGTAACTCACTCATCAGGCTTTAATTTAATGTCACTGTCAATAGTAAGCGCTTTGTTCCTAACTAATAAATGACGTGTTGGTTTTTGTATGGTAAGCATAAAGCGCTTTGTCCACAATAAAGCTATTGTGGAATGGCTGAGAAGCTCAGGGGGTGCATCTAGCATAAACTCGTATGTACCCATTTGTTTGAGTGATCTTATTGGAGGTCTCAGGTGGAGGGGATGCTCAGGACTATAAGCTTATTCCTAGTTCTGTCCGTGTTCTGTCTAGACTGCCTATCTTTACCATCGTTTCAGCCGGAAGACGTCCATTGCTGGTGATAGGCCTCTCCCAAAAATTTCGCAACTTCAACCAATCCTATGTTTCTCGGTACTTGCATGTAATAGCAACTCAAAACCAGTAGCGAGATTCTGTTTTCTCACGACAGTCAGAATATCATAGCTTCAATTTAGAGCGACAAGAATTTAATTACGAATGGCAAATGTTATCTATGTGCCCAGATGCGAGTAAAATCTCTATTACAAAAACACATGTACATGTCATCGGGAAATTGCAAACGCCGTAAGATTGTAAAATATCGCGTGTTATTGTAAACTAGTTTTTCTTATTAAGGCATGGATATACATTGGAAACTATTGAATTTGGATTAGATGATGTTTTCAAAATATATCAAGTTATATACTAATAAAGATTTAATACAATCTTATTAAGTCTGCAATTTTCCGGTGCAATACATAGTACATACAAAATGGATCGAAGCCACGAGTTCAACCAAGTCGATCTAAGTTTACCAGACACATTGCACTCGTCCTGTAACGGAAATGCATGGCATTAAATAGTACAAGCTTGTTTTACACCTTCTATTTATAGTTTGCTGTATAATCTGAATTCACTTTTTATGGTGTGTTAAGAAATCTAGTTTGCTGCTCTCCTAGTAATGAAGACGTTTAGTTCTATATCCTGTTCTATACAAGTTGAATGTCTTTGCTAAATTTTTTACAACCGTAGTTTCAGAGATACACGAA
This sequence comes from Hecatera dysodea, assembly GCA_905332915.2. Taxonomy (NCBI): domain Eukaryota; kingdom Metazoa; phylum Arthropoda; class Insecta; order Lepidoptera; family Noctuidae; genus Hecatera; species Hecatera dysodea. The sequence goes on along the minus strand of HG995309.1, from coordinate 10,283,760 downwards.
CCAACTGTTTTCATCTCAGATGCATGGATCACACACAATTAATGTTTTACTACTGAATATTGTTATAGTATTATATTTCTGAAAGTTAGACTCTTCGTCCTGATATATCCATCAAAGGAAACACGTTATTATATCGATACTTAAGTCCATCCGGCTGTCTTAATGAAGTCTCAATTCATCCATACTTTATAATTGAAATGCTGAATACCATCTTGATATTAATCTCTAGCCTCTTAGAAATACCATAGGTTAGCTTACTACTCCTATTTGTATGATAAACCACAAAAAAATCTGAAGATTTTTTTGTGGTTTTGTTTATAATATTTTATACTAACCATCAAATACCAAATACAGGATCAAATACCAAAAAGTAATTTAATAAAGTAAACAAATCGATCCAAAATTTTCGAGACCCACTGAACCAATAAACATGACCCGTACTAATGAAAGGGTGACCAAATATCCTGTCAAACGCGGACAACCATTAAATAACCTATAAAACATCCCGTTAGCTAAAGTAAAGGATACATTCCACACGTGACCGAAATGTGTATGTCCGTTTTAACTATTCATATCGAAAACAAACGGTCATTGTATGCACTGATTTGTAATTCCCTATAGGTAGGTTATTTAACCGTTTGAAAGTGCAATCGTTTAGTGCGTATGCAAATATTTCGAAATCTATTGCACAATGCATAGAAAGTCGATGGTTGTGGTGCATATGGAACTACTACACAAGATAATCTGAGCTGGACTATCTTAACAGTTTTAGAAGAGACTAGCAGCGCCCCGCGGTTTTACCCGCGTAGTTCTCGTTCCCGTGGGAATATGGGGATAAAATATAGCCCATGTTACTCAGGGTGAATGTAGCTTTCTAATGGTGAAAGAATTTTTGAAATCGGTCCAGTAGTTTTTGAGTTTATTCGTTACATACAAAAATATAAAAAAAAAACAAATCTTTCCTCTTTATAATATTAGTATAGTTATTACCTAGTATAGTATAGATAATGTTAAGGTTATAAAACAAGATCAGACAGAACTCCAATTGCGAAATAATCATTCTATCGCATTATGACGGATTTTGAAGGAAATTACGGATGGATTCCCTCATATGATTTAAAAACTCGTCTGCTTGACAGCGTAAATACTGTGTTCTGTATTGTCTGTGGTGTGATCAGAGACTCGTGGAAGTTGATGTCCGGTCCTGACACAGTTTTTAGTTTCAGTTGATAAGTTATTTTCTTTTGTTTATTTATTTTTTGTGCGTCTTTTCTGGTGGAATAATCGAGTTTTCTTTCTTCTTCTAAATAACTCAAGCAATGTTATTAAACTGCCAACACGAAAGGTTGCTAAATGATTGTGTGGTACGCAATTACCTCGGAGATTATCATAATTAGAGCTTAGCCAAACAGTCTGCCTGTTCCAATCTAACCGGATGCAACTGAGCACTATCCTGGGCTTAGCCAAATTATGAGAATCTACTAAACCAAATACATAGTTTTCTTTCGAAACTTTTCATTTAGAATATTCAATAATCCTCAGACAATTTGTTTTTCTAATTTTCCTTAAGAAAGTGCTCCCACAAACTAAGCATATAAGAGGCATAAAATAAACATAATAACTGTTCTAAAACGGTGCTTAAAGTAGTAATTCATATATTACTGCAACGCTTCAATTTGAAACTAGAGCTTTCCCGTAAATGCATGCTTTTCGTATAAACAGTGCCTCCACATACTGGGTGGTCGAGACATAACGGATGTCTATGTAAAAACACGTCTAAACTATAGTCATACTCTATGGATATTTGTTATTATAAATGTATGTATTTCTTCATACGATTATCTACATTTACAAGGGAAACAATACCTACATGTTTTCATTAATTCGACAAAGCTAATGAAAAGCTTATCCTTTTTTCGTGATTACTGGGTTGGTCTCATAGTAAAGTTTGTTTATAATGATGAGAACAATGGGCCCTTTTAGGTTTTGCATTATTTCTGTTACACCTTGTATAGTAATAATAATATTTAAAAAATAAAAATAATAAATGTTTGTTTGAACAGTATAATTTTTGATAGAACTGATCCGATTACACTTTTCTTACACTGTATAAAAGATACAACACTCTCACTGAGCATATAAGCTGTATTATGAAATAGGCTTCTATCCCAGAAAATGCACTCATAATCAGAATCAAAAGTTTTTATACAAATTAGGCTGAGTGCCAGCACTTTTTAAACGTCAGTTTGCCTGAACATAACGCCCGCCCGTCACCACTTCCTAGTGTTTTAGTTGGGAAGAAGTGGCGCAACTAACTCCCCAGCAACACATCTGTCAAGTTGACAACTGTCCTGGTGGGAAAAGCCGCGGTAGCAAGATCTTGGGCAACGCTAGTGAAAACTGCTATAAGGTTTAAGACTGGCAGAAGGAACACTGACACGAGGCTATTGATACAAATACTTCGTAAAGATTTTATGAGATTCTTTCAGTAACACAAGTAGATAAACTGTAAACTATAGGCAGTAAAATGACTTTTTATTAACACCAGTAGTTTTAATCACAGGTATAAAGGCATCACATAAACATAAAACAAATAAGAAACCACTGGCCGACAGAAACATTAATTGAAATCACTATCTTTTGCAATAAATTACCCTTTCAAAGTCAATCGTATTTTAAAGCTCACCAATAAAAATGCATCCGTTCCATAGTATTCTAAATTAAAGGTAGCATAAATAAAATTAAACCAACAGTTAATTATTGAATGTACACTGACAGTTATGTTTTGCATTCTCTAATAAAAAGCAGTGTAATTTTATTCAAAAAGGTACAATTCAAATAACAAATGTTAGTCATTCAAATTGAACTAACTACAAACAAATAATCAAGTCGTAAACATCGATAATAATATATCGAGTAATTACATACAGAATCGACAGGATGCTCCTAATGTGCATGCATATTTATATACAAGCTCGTCCCGCGGCGACGCCCACGATTTATTTCAAAACCCGTCCCCTTTACAAACACGTCTAAAAGATGCAAATACACGGTATTTACATTTACGCACATGGAGTGAGTCAACTATTTATCTCACTGTAAATATTATCTTGAAAAAGAAAACACTTATTGAAGAAGGTTCAATATTATTATTTAAATAAACTACTTCAACGTTAGCCAGATGTTCGGTTAGTAGTGTCATCTCTAGCGAAGCACTGAATGCAGTGCAGTACAAATAGATATTGGAAACATAAACAATGTAAACCCAGTAGCATTGTCTACTATAGACCTTTTCAGATAGAAACAAATTTATAATTTGGTTGTGCCAGTTACTTAACTAAAGTCAGTTATCCATCTGTTCATAAGTTTATATCCCAATTATGTATGTATGTAAGATCGGCGCAGGAACCCTAAATCTATATCAACCGCTATGTCAACATTCTCACTTTTTCTAGCTATAACATCTTTCACAAAATTTCCATCCATCACAAAAAACAACAAAGAAACGCTTTTTTTCTGTGTCACACCAGCATTTGCCAAAACTAGAGAACAAGTTGACATCTATATCTATATCTATCTATCTATACTATAATATATATCTATACTAATATTATAAAGAGGAAAGATTTGTATTTTTGTATGTAACGAATAAACTCAAAAACTACTGGACCGATTTCAAAAAATTTTTCACCATTAAAAAGCTACATTCACCCTGAGTAACATAGGCTATATTTTATCCCCGTATTCCCACGGGAACGGGAACAACGCGGATGCAATCGCGGGGACTACGCGGATGCAACCACGGGGCGCTGCTAGTCACTAAATATATCAAACAATTCAATAAGATCAAAGTAATAACAGTACCATCAAGTCACCCAACATTCTCAGACGCTATCAGAAGTAAAGTAACAGTAGAACTCGAGCCCGTAACGAACAGATATACATAACACAATAATGTGGTATGGTGAATCGATACATCACGTATTCCAGCGTATCTGATCACTCGTCAATCGAGAGGATTACTGACGCGACATTATGCATTATATATGCATGTTATTTCGATACGAACTCTCGATATCTCGGTGTTTGATCGATATCCGTGCTGCTGTCATGGTGACCTGCTTTCCTCCCAGCTTTTTTGGGAATTAAAACAACAATGTAGTACAAAATGCTGTTTTTTAACTTAAGATTTATTAGTTACATATGTAAAGAGTAGCTGTCCGCACAACTTCGTTTGTGTCACATTTTTCATGACTGCTATTGGTCTTAGCGTGATGATATATATGCCTTCCTCGATAAATGGGCTATCTAACACTGAAAGATTTTTTCAAATCGGACCAGTAGTTCCTGAGATTAGCGCGTTCAAACAAACAAACAAACAAACTCTTCAGCTTTATAATATTAGTATAGATAAGATCCTATTTTTGAATTTAGGATGTGATGTTAAGCAATTGTCAAACTTTAGCCAGAAAACGAGCTTAGAAGAAGAGCTTATCTAAGAACGACCCATATTCAGCAGGCTAAAATATAGACTCGAATCTAAACCGATCGTTTTAGGAAACCAGCGATAAACCACGATGCAAAACGGATAGAATATCAAATTACATTCGATATTTAATCTCGCCAATAATGTCAGCGAACAGAACGGCAATCCAATAACTATTGCTATTAATATAACTTAAAGAATGTGTTCACATCAATTCTCAGCGATACAAGTTACGTTCGACACAACCAGCTGCTCTATTAATGTCATAATTAGAAATAGCAACGATAAAGTACGCTCTGTACGTCCGTACAAACTGAACACAGTTCCATTCATAGCAGTGAGATAGAATTATTTTATAACGGTATCTAAGAAACTAATATTCATTTGTATATCTAGATTTGATTCAGTTCTCTATAGGTATATGCAAAATATCTTACGTTTTATTAGTAAGCAAAGTATGGAATAACTGACACCCACACAGTGAAAGGAAATTCAACTGATAATACTAATGCAGCCACGTGTAGGGCTCTCTTCTCAGTTGATATGCATGGGGACAATGTAAATAAACATGTAATGAATAATACAGATGTTGTTTCAATCGAGTTCCATTCGATGATTGATCGATGACCTAGTGGTATTTGATCGGCAATCGAAGCGCGTTGTAAAACATGTACATATGTACCTAATATGAATGTAGTTTAACATAAAAAGAGCTAATTTATTTTCAATTTACCATGTTCCGCTGATGAAATCTTTCAGAATGAAAGCACTGAAAATGTTTCATGTTAAAAGTAACACTAACCTCAATTTCAGAAACTAGGTTATTTCTAAACGCAATTTCTATTGTAAGTGACCACGTACAATATTGAATCTGTCGTTACAGTAGCTGGCTACATATTGAATACCAAAAGGATTTATTTTCTCTTACAATACGTTGAAACACTCGCTGGTACCAAGCGCCACGGTAGGTAGCTTACCTGCAAAGAAAGAAAACAACATTGAGTATATTATGAAAACACGTACTTGTATCATCAATACTAATTTATATTACTACGGGTAGGTTGTAACGGGTGTACTTTAAAACACTATTGAATATTAAATGCGCAATATATGTCAATAATAAATAAGGTTCATTATGCAAATAGGTGCTAAAGAGGCGCATCTTGTAGGAAAAGTTGTCAAACGACTAACAACACTAGTTTTAGGTATGGTCAATTTCACTCTGGCAAACAAAGCGACTGTTAAAACAAATAATCAATTTCAAGGTATATTTAAGACATACAATTGTATGACTAAAATCTTTTACGCAGTAAAGAACAACAAGACACAAAGGCAATGAATCACTCTGAAAACTATGATCCTTGTTGAAAAGTTAACAAAGAAACAAAATTCAATCAACATACTGAACTCGTACAGTGTACAATGCCAATAAAAATCAACCAACCACTAGAAAAGGATTGCATAACATCGGATTTTCACCAAACCTACTTACGCATATCAAATCAATTCAGAAACATGCATTGAGGAAACAATGGCAATCGCAATAGCCAAGAACAATGAACGGAAGATCGGCATACATTCATTGATCATGTAACATCTGAATTTGATTTAAGATATTTGCCGTTAGTTATGGTCCAGCTACACCATGAATTATTCTTGTCTGCGACCCATTAATTTGTTAAGGAGCAATATGTTGCTATACTAATCTTTTACATAGTCAGATTGTACAAGAGTTTAGAATTTGTTTTTCTTTTCATAGATGGCTACGACTTCGATGAGAAAAACTTCGCCTGTAAGCAGACAAAGCTTTATTATACATTTTTATAGGTATTCAAGAGTCAGAAAAAACAATTAGGTTACGGTCCCTAACTTCCTGGAACATCGCACAAGTTTTGACAGCGCCTCAAACAAGCGTCTTAAAAATGCGAAAACAAAGGGATAATAAGTTTCTTCCGCTGATGTATATCTGGGATCGTTTGACTGACGTCTGCGCAACAAAGCCAAGATGGATGTAATTTAGGCCTTTCACGCCTATAGACGCTACGGACCGTGTGTTTTGGATATACAACGCCTTGTAAACACAAATTGGTTATTACTGAGGAAATATATACCGTTGAAATGCAGGAAATGATAGATCTTTGACCCGAATCAGAATAACTTCGGAGATAATATACAGATTTACGGGTCTGATTAGTTTTGATTTGAGGTTTTCACACCAATTTATCGTATCAGCTATTTCGTAATATCTGTTGGACAAATTGTAGCCAATAACAATGATAATGATGATGATCATGATGATGTTGGCACGTTTAAAACGGTAGTGTTTGATGATACTCGATCATTGAACAACGCAAGTGATCATAAATATCAGAATGCACGATTCGCCAGGCCATTTAACGGAGTAACAGTAAAATGATCATCAATCATTTCTCGAGACACGGCAACCTTTTTGTGATAAAAATTATGAAAGCAAACTATATCGATCGACGGGTACCAGTGTTGGATGATTAATTTACTCGAGAATGCTTTGAATAAATTTAAACTATGGCCTGTTTCTAGTCGTTTTTCTTTTTAGATTAAAAAATGATGACGTTGCGAATATTTGTACTACTACAATGTTTTCAACTTAGCATATGTATAAGAGTTTTCTCGACATCTTTTCAATGCTTGCAAATTCTGTCATGCATCTTAATAAAATGCGATGTTTATTCATATACTCCTTTGTATGCAAGCAGTTCCATTTCCCAACTAATAAAATGAAGGCTTAGGTATACTTTAATGAACTAACTAATAGACGTCCCATACATCTCAATAATAATATTGAAGATAGTCCGGGCGAAGGTTGCTATTTGCACATTAAGATGAGCTAAGCACATAACGGCTTGAGAAAATTACAAGGTGGGCGGAAAATTATATTAAATTCATCGTTCAACCCTATTGTGTATAGGGCTGGTGTGCACTAGCGCGGGCCGTGGAGTCGCTCTGCGGGGTGGGCGGCCCCATTCATGGCCAGGTCTGAATAGGGCCATATACGCAAATTGCAGGGCTGGCACAGAGGGAATTGTTGCACGCGTATTCAGAACAGCAGTGTTGCGTGTAAAGGGGACGTGTTGACGTGACGTCATGTCGCCTGCCTACGTCTTGTTTTGTTGTTTCCGACATCAAAGTGTTGATGAGAAATGAATGAATGCGTGCGGATTTGTGTCACGCTTTTTCTGTGGGAAATATTTTTACAAGAGAAAACTGGGTCGGTAATGAAACAGAAAAGAGCGCGTTTAGAAGTATTACGGTATTTGCACTAAGACTAACGGTGACAAAGATTAATTTACCTCAGAACTCAAGTTGGAGTCTTTCTATGCCAATGTTAACTACAAAGCAAAGCGACACAACATCTCTTGTATCTATTTCTTTCAATAAACGTCCGTTCTACTATCTGCTTCGGACCGCAAGTCCGCGAAATTACGGCCAATAAACGCGGCTTGTCTTCGGGTTATCCCGTACGTCCGCACAGCCGCAGCCCGCATCTGTTCGCAAGCGCATTCTTCCACACGGAACGTTGGCGTATCGAAATTATCACAATTACCGACTGGCTTTTATGTGCAATTGCGCAAAAGTGCATGCTTGCGCCTTCTTATACGGCTTTGATGTATAATGGTTTATTGGTCAGATCTAATCATTAGTGATAATAGTATGACATACGAACATAATCTGTCACTCACGTTGCGCGTGTAAATATTTTACAGCAATAATTTAGCGTCATCAGTTCATCACATCAAGGTGTCATCAAAGCTCAAGCCATTACGACATGATTACTTAGCTGTACATTTATGATCTAAAGGAAATTGTGAGCTATAAACAGTATAAACGGTTCTAAAGTAATCTTCCACAAATATTTTATTGGAAAATAAATGGAGTTATTACCTTTGCACGGTCTCGAAGAAAGGCAATTCAGATTTACATAGGAAATGGTGAATATAATTTGATCAAATTATTATCTTGTTTCCTCTTGATAATAATTAGATGTGCTCTTTTAGGAGATGAAACTCGGAATACAATAATGCCAAGTAAACAGAGATATAGTGGGAAACAAGGCTCAATTTAATATCTTTTCTCTGACAACGTTCAAATTCGAATAATCGAACAATTTTACATCTCAATTTCGTAATTAAAATATACAAACAAATTCTTTTTTCTATTCCATTTTTACGACGACTGAAATGCATGGGTGTTAATCGAATTACAATTATAAATTATTTACAATCGATAAAGTTTGATGGTGTAATAGTGTTTGGGCGAGTTTGCCCGACTATCACAGGCATGCACGTGAGATACCCTCCAATAAATTACAAATGCTCATTCGGACACGGTTCGTTTAGTGGGCTGTTTATAAGTTAACGCGCATTCTTACCCGATGCCTTTTACAGAATCGGATGAGTGATGTGCCGCTACTAACGTCGAATAGTCGATTATTCAGGTATGAAACTTGATAAATAAATAATTCTATTTCAGCGTTTAAAATATCTAATGCGTACTTTAATTACACGTAAAACGCGTATTAATTATTCGGAAGCGCCTCATTAGCTGCTTAACAGTACTTATCATTAAAGTTTTAAAGATTGCATGGCTGTAAATACAATTCAATAGCCCCTTTTAACTGGTTTCCTGTCAGTAAATAGTGACTTACAAAGCACATTTTTGTTCCCTTATTCACTTACCAAGCAAAAGAATACTTCGAGTAATTGGAATTGAAGGATACAATCATTAATATTTCCTTGATCATAGTATTGGATCTTCGAATACGCAATTATAAACTTTTATTTTATATATTTTCAATAATTAAATCCGTACACCTGCTATTCTAATTACTATCAAAGAAAGTTAGATGTGTTTGGAGAGAGACTCTCATAATAATGGCTAGTAATGACGAAACCAATTTGAAAAACAAATGACGACTATCCACAATTAAATGCTATCAAAATTTTGTTTGTTTAATTTATGTACAAATTGCAAACGATTTTTTTGTCTGTTATACGGACTAAGTTATAATCGGAACGATTTTAATAATCCAATCGATTAAGAAAAAAAAAGTTAGTTCGCATTTGTTTTTAAATAGCATTTTTTTTAATGATAGCATTTCCACTCTCGATATTAAACGAGCCTTAGGTCGTTCGATCGAGAGTGGAAATACTGCAAACGTAAAAAATACTTGAGATCCAGTGTTTTTTTTTTTGCGATACACCCGACTACTAAGTTATGTATAAGCCAGGAACTGCGGCCACATCCTTCACCGGATAACGTTCTTGCCTCTTGGCAAAGATCCAACATGACAAGACGAGCCACGAAATTGCGGAACACATCAAGGATTGCGATCACAAGTCGTTCGTGAATATTGACGCATCAGCTGCTAATACAAGTTCCATACATTTGATTGTTTCTTTATCTAAATATATCTAAATATATATAACTCAAAAGTAACTGACTGACTGACATATTGATCTATCAACGCACAGCCCAAACCACTGAACGGATCGGGCTGAAATTTGGCATGCAGGTAGATGTTATGACGTCGGATTTTGATTAATTCTACCCCCAAGGGGATAAAATAGGGGATGAAAGTTTGTATGAAAGTTTGTCAATTTTAAACCGATCGGGCTGAGAGTTTCAAAATCGGGGGTAAAGTAACTATTCCACGCGGACGAAGTCGCGGGCAGAAGTTACTTAGGTATATAACGTTAAATAATATATTCTAAAGATAGAAAGGAATTGAATGATTATTGAACCAAGATCTTAGAGGACGCCTTCAGTCCAGCAGTTTGACTTCTCTAAGTCAAGTCTAAGCGAATGCTGTTGAGTAGGTACCAGTATTTTACATGCAACAACTGCCTATCTAAGAACCCAGTAACTGGGTAATGCGGTACCCCATGGCATAACTGGTGCCAAATTTTCTGACTGCTGATTATATCCGTAACGACTGACAAATACCTTCAAATGAAGAAAGAAAATAAAGAAAGATTAATATTTATTTATTACATGAAACACGCACGGTACATGGTAAAAAATGAAAAAATAGGTATGACAAGAACTAGTGTGTGTCTCACGGCCGCACTAAATAGGGCCATGTCAGCGATATGTTAGACAGACTGATGTTGCCTAAGTGCCTAATTATAGTAAAAATAAAAACTAAGTTAGGACACATTATTTTTTTTTTAGACAAACGTTGCCCCACGCTACTTAGGAATTTCTCCTGTATCGTGGGTGCGTTTACAAACGTACAAATTCACTTACACAAACAGCCAGACCCGGAACAACTATCTGCAGGCCATACAAATATTTGTTCCGTGTGGGAATCGATCCCGCGGCACGCAGCGCAGCAGCCAATCGCTCAACCACAGTGCCAACCGTGTCGTCAATATGTATAATAAGCAAGCACAAGCACATCATACTATAATATATTATATAATTATTATACAATATATTATAGTATGATGTGCTTGTGTACGTGTAAGAAGGTAATAAATACTAAATTTATATAGTATAGATAGGTAGGTAGGTATGTATAGTAACAGTACCTAGTTTGGCACTTACAGCTAAACGTGCTTTTCGATACACGGAGGAATCTCAGTATGTTATGGACGGTCACCCATCCACGGGGCGACCTCGGCAAGCGAGCCACGAACCCCTCTCCCGGGTACATAGCGACACAATAAATACAAATAATTCTATCATTGCAAACCTAAGTTATTCGAGTGAATGAATGAATGAAATCATTTAATTGCTGATAATGTAGGTATACATATAAGTTGGAATATTTATTAAGTGTCCCGATACATTTTACCTTACGGCATGCAACCATATTAGGTTTGAATTAGATAGTACTATATGGATGATTATTATTAGCCATAGTTTTTAATAGGTAGCTACAAAAAATAATAGTAATAACAATCAAAATAATCAATGAATTAAATATAAATCTCTGGTAAATTATACAGCGAGAAAGTGCATTAAAAATGAAACTTTAGCATTCCAACGACACTCGATGACGAAGCAAATATACTTGATCGAGTGGCTATTTATAATATTGTCCAATACGTGTAATATCTTCATTTCTAAACACCTTCATTTCGAGTGAAAGCTCATATATTTGTATTGTGTGACATTGCATGTTTTTTTATATTATTTTGCTATTTATATTTTTATACAAGAAATGCGTCTGTGGTAAAAAAAATATATCCATAGTTTCTTAGCTTTAATTTCTTTACTTAAGTAAATGAGACACAGAGCTTTAATAGGAACACGAACAAGTTCTATGGGACTCTTGGCCATGGAGACTTTATGCATTCCTTTAACTTTAATCTTTACATAGAGGTAGGTAAACAATCCATTACCTTAATTATTAAAGACGCAGCCCCGTGGTTTCCCCTGCGTAGTTCCCGTTCCCGTGGGAATACGGGGAAAAAATATAGCCTATGTTAGTCAGGGTGAATGTAGCTTTCTAATGGTGAAAGAATTTTTGAAATCGGTCCAGTAGTTTTTGAGTTTATTCGTTATACAACTCTTTCCTCTTTATAATATTAGTATAGACTAGCTTCTGCCAGCGACTTCGTCCGCGTGAATAGTTACTTTACCCCCGATTTTGAAAATCTCAGCCTGATCGGTTTAAAATTGACAAAGTTTCATACAAACGTTCATCCCCTATTTTATCCCCTTGGGGGTAGAATTAATCAAAATCCTTTCTTAGCGGATGCCTACGTCATAACATCTACCTGCATGCCAAATTTCAGCCCGATCCGTTCAGTGGTTTGGGCTGTGCATTGATAGATCACTATGTGTGTGTGAAATATGTACAACTTACAACAAAAAAAGAAATGAAAGTAAAGCTGACATGCCTGTGCAAAACTAATTAATAAAATAACTACTAATTAATAAAAGTATCTACGCTTTTACCTACTTAATACTAAAAAAACAGAACATAAATTAGCCAAAACTAACCTATCGGTATCTAAAAATCTATGCTCCTACTTCTACTACTACTTCACCTAAAAAGAAATAAAATTGAAACTATTAATAATTTGTAATTTGAACGAATATTTAAACATTACCAAAATAACTAATAAGTACCTATTTTATAAAATAACAACAAAATTTACACAAAAATTATCACAATAACATCTTACAGCATGATTCAGTATTAAAGCGCGACGGCGCAATGGCTTATTATTGTATTCATGTATAAGTTTGGTGTTTCTATACCGATTTCTATGATTCTTTTTTATTGAATAGGTAATAATGTTAGCTTTTTTTAATTAGGGATGAGTGAAAGTATTATAAACGTAAGAGTAAACAAATATAATCAGAAAGCACCGAACTGCTAAGCTATCGGGAGTTACATATGCTGTTCCGGGATATTTTTTAGATAATTTTATGTAAAACATTTCCGTAATACATGATTTCTATGTAACTTTAACCATTAACGGCCGAAACCAATAACCTATCTATCACATACTGGAGATAGAAAAACAAATGAAACAACAGAAAAATGATGTAGGTTTTCTGTTGTTTCATTTGTTTTTCTATCTCCAGTATGTGATAGATCGGTTATTGGGTTTGGCCGTAAGGCTACACACGCGACGGAACTATATATAATAACTATAGAATAACTTCTCCCGTTTTCCCAACATTTTCCTTCACTGCTCTGCTCCTATTGATTGTAGCGTGATGAAAAGTACACTATAACCTGCCCAGGAGTATGAAGAATAATTGCACCAAGTTTCGTTAAAATCGGTCGAGTAGTTTTTGTTTCTATAAAGAACATACAGACAGACAAAAAATTTACTGATTGCATTTTTGGCACCAGTATCGATCATTAATCACCCCCTGATAGTTATTTTGAAAATATATTCCTTGTACAGAATTGACCTCTCTTCAGATTTATTATAAGTATAAATATAATATACAACAATTTTCTCGATTTAACCCACGACATATAAAACTATAAACTCCCCCTCTACATTTCGCTCAAAATGATAACGTTACTAACATTTTATTACACTGAGCTCTAACCAGTACCCTTCTTGGCAATATCACGAATATATTAACCTTAAAACACAAGTGCTTTAATGAGTGCATTGCGCATATTTTAATGTTTTCCGAGCAACCACCGCGCACCGTTCCGGTTACTTGGGCATATTTTCATAGATTCCAACACTACGCATGCAATGGAAAACGTGTATATGTGGAAGGAGTAGAAAATAGAAACTAGTGATGTACCTAAACTATTCGCATATCGACAGAGCAAATAGAGCGTCAAGAAAGTCCCACATCGAACGCGCACATAATTTTATATCTAGACTAATATTTCCAGTTATTATTGACCTCTAGTAAGCATGGGAACTTATGGTGGTGAGAGTTCATCGTGTGGCTGGAATCCGGTTCTCAGACCGCAAAAAAAAACTTTAGCTATAAACAGTGAAATTCACATGATGGTAATGAATGAAAAAGTTGTGTCTGCTTGTAAGTGCAAGTTTAAAACGGTATGTCTCACTGCAATACATAATTAGTTTTGCAAACATCGTTCATGAAATTGACAAAAGTCATAACTGTTCTGTCGCTTTCATGCATCTTGGACGACACAGTCACAGAAGGAACGGTCAAATATTATGACCCATCAACACAGTGATCCCACTTGCCAGACAAATTGGTAATTAAAGTTTATGTTTCTTAGCTGACCCATCCATGTACTTACTGATATTTTGAACAGCATCCAGCGTTCCACCAAAAAAACATCTGCTATGATGTTTTTTACATGATGCTATAAATCTTAACAAAATCGGTAGAAGTTTTCTTCCATGCATACTTATAACCAACTTCATTATACAGATTGACTGATATCATTACAAGTCACTACCGCTCAACACGAAACAAATTCGCTGCCAACCGCATTACAAATGAGATAAATGTACAAACTAATATCTATGCACACGATCAATCAATGAATGTCCGTGTAATTTCAACGAACATACATCATAACAGCTCGTTCAGACAAGAGTAACTACGATCTGGCTCAGTGGTTCCCAATCTATACTTAGTCCGCGAAGTGCGCAAGAGCAGAATATGGTACGGTAAAGGTTTAAAATTTCACCTCAAAAATGTCATTGATACAAACTGATTTTAAGTTTTTATCAGAAATGTTGTGTTTTCTATGACAATATTCTTTTTGATTATAAGGAATAGTTATGCTACCAGTTTTGCATATCACTCTATACTAAAATTACAAAGAGGAAAGATTAGATTTTTGTTTGCAAATAGGCTCCGAAACTACTGAACAGATTTGAAAAATCTTTTCACTGTTGGGGAGCTAAACTATACCCGGATAATATAGGTATTTTATCCCCATATTCCCACGGGAATGGGAACTACGGGTGAAAGTGCGGGGTGCTGCTAAAGCGATATAAGATTATTTTAAGATTAACATAATTTAACTTTCTTCTTGATTTCTGGTCCGTGCTAGGAACAAAAATAAATCAAAGTGTTCTCGGGTCAAATAAGATTGGGATACACTGATCTAGCTACTGGTCTAGTGAAATTAGCTCGCGGAGTGTCAATTACATATGATATCATGTTTCGTTGCGGGATCGCTATCGCGTATCAATGAAAGGGAAACGCTATTGTTTGGCTCGAACCGGTAGTTATACCGCAAAATATGCCCATTGTAACGGTATGTCATTATGAGGGCCGTCGCACACAACAGCGTTTTGAGAGTTTCAACTTTTGGTTTAGCGTCAACGAGACGTCAACTAGGCTGTGGACTTTGGTGGCCAGGCGTTGTCAACATGAGAATAAAGCTTGGTCAACTATCGGAGGACCTAACCACAGATAATATAATACTACACCTAACTAACTTCTTTGGACCTAGACTTCGACGACTTCAGACAAACTGAAGTGATGTCAAGCTTCGACTTTTAATATTTCCATGTTGGATAATTGATTTTTTTTCCTACCTTTGGCATGTAATGACTTTGCATACTATTGTATAAATTCAAGTTCTTATAACGCAACAGACAGATGTGTTGCTGGGGAGTTTGTTGCGCCACTTCTTCTTCCCAGCTAAAACACTAGGAAGTGGTGACGGGTGGGCGTTTTGGGGGACTGTCTTTATGTAAAATTTGACTTCTAAAAGTGGTGTCGCTCAGCCTAGTTTGAATAAATGACTTTTGATTTTGATTTTCGACAAATCGTAATAAAATTTTGAAAATGTCACTGAAAGAGACACGGTGAAAATTCTAGTTATTACATAGCTTAATCATAATCATAGAATCCATTGCGTGTTATACTTTGAGTTCAGTTGCTTTTAATTTGTATATTTTTTGCCTACTTAATAGCCTTAATATGGTCAGTTTTTGCGTTTCTTCAAATAGAGTGTGCGCTTGCGTTTTGTCTTTATCTACAGCAAATATTGGTGACGAGAATGATATGTCTTATTTAATGGTATATTTGAACATACATTTCTAAATACAGCCTTAAGTATTTGTCGTTCATCTTCAAGTGTTTTTTTAGCAAATAATTGACAGTTGTACATACATGTACCCTGAATCGATTGATAAAGGCTTTCTGTTTTTAAGAAGATATATTCGACTCTCCTTAGGAGCAGCGTTTAAATTAGATATTATAACACGAGAAAGATTTACTTCTCTTAAAATATTGTAACGCAACTCTTTACAATACTGTATATTATAAAAATTGTAAGAATCTGGAGCAGATGGCTGTCTTATTAACATATACAATGGCGGTCTTATTGTTGACGATTGTATAATATATGTTCTTCGTTCAAATAAAATAAATCGAAACACCTACTAATAACAGCCAACCAATAGTTATTTATGATCGAAGCTTTTACCGTCCATTTAGTAAGCAAAGCACGCGATGTGAAGTGGCCTCTACAAATTAGTTCACACATTATACAATTTGTGCTCGGCACCGTTTTGTTAGAAAATTATCAGTTAGTTAAAGTTTGTTTTTAAGTGGCGCCGCATTTAAGGATACTACTTAAAAGTTATTTACTTCCTATAGAGCGTGAATGTATTTACTGCTCATTAGGGAGCACTAATTTAAACGAGGAATATTTTACGACTAGCTGCTGCCCGCGACTTCCGTCCCATCCGTCCCCGTGGAATCCTCGATTTTAAAACATTCTTTACCGCTGCTCCGCTCCTATTGGCTTAAGCGTGATGATATATAGCCTAAAGCCTTCCTCGATAAATGGTCTATTCAACCCAAAAAGAATTTTTCAATTCGAACCAGTAGTTCCTGAGATTAGCGCGTTCAAACAAACAAACTCTTCAGCTTTATAATATTAGTATAGATGTATTTTGAATAAAATACTAAGATGTTTCTTCTATAACAACAATACTATCAGATTCTAGTTTCAGGACGCTCAGTTGTGGTACATAGGTATGTGTTCATAGTGACAAAAAAAATCAACAGAAGTTAACAAATAAGCAAAGAAATACATTTCTTTACCATAGTACATATCTCTCATACTGTTATGGAAAAAATGCAGAGTTTCCTAAACTAAAAATAACAGCTATTTATGGATGAGATTAAACAAACAAAAACAAAATATTTTATGGATTCGACTTCGGAAGGGTCGTTGCATGCGGCAGGATAATCTAAAAGTAGACGAAGTTTTATTAGAAGTTAAGAAAACAGATGAATAACAGTATGGTAGATGCAGCCATTAAAAAAACAGTAGTTTACAATACTAACAATGTATGAATCACGCACACAACAAAAGATTCAGTTCATCGATTGAAATCCAAAAGCATTGTACTTTTGACGGCCATTGACTATTTGATGATCCGTAAAATTAACGATGATAACTTTTCAAATTGTTTCCGACATATTTGCAAACAATACCCGTAAAAGGTGTGACGTCCTAAAACAATTGAAGGTCGGAGACAATGTATCAATGAAATTAACCAATCACGCAAGATGTTTCAGTCACACAAAAAGTGCAGACAACTTTCGCACCTATTTTAAAGTGTAATAGAGGCGACAGCCGGATAAAGATTCTGCATTCGATCAAAGGAACACATATTGTCATAGGTATATCCGCCACAGAAGCTATGGACCCGTGACAAAGAAGCTATTGAATCCATGTTAATATTATAAACGCAAAAAGAGCTGTGGCAGTCTGTTTGTAGCATTGTCAAGGCTAAAGTAATGAACCAATTTCAATTTATTTTGGTATTGAGATAGACTGATCCTCAGAAAAAGACATAGTATACTTTTTATAGTAGAGTGAGTGCGTCCGTTTGAGATATATTCTGAGTACCACACGGGAGAAGTCGCTGATAGAAACTAGTGTTATATAAGAATAGGTTACAGAACATGTCTGTTCGTGTAGTTAATATATAAGTAATTTCATATATTTATAGCTAATCGCTTACCATAATTTAGAGCGGAGAAATTACAGTAATGCTAATGAGATAATTAGGTATGTATTATGCTACTTACAAGAGAAATTAGGAGTAATGATGTTTTTATGGGGGGCTACCTCCATTTTTAATTTAGCGTAAAGTTTGCAGCCGCTTAAGAATCACGACTTCACGAGTGACAAGTCAAAGTCTAAATAAATTCGCCAGCGAAACAGCCATTGCGCTAAGGTTCAGTAGCGAAACTTCACCAAAATATGGGATTTGGGATTTCTATAATTAAAGATTTGGCCCAAATCTAAATTGTCATCAAAACAAGGAAGTATGAAAACCACACAATACTTCTATAATTGTGAAATAATCCCATAAATTCCGACTCATTGGCGCGATCCAATAATTACAGCAATCAAATAAAATCGTTTGTCCGAAACAGTGAGTTCAATAGTAAATTGTTTAATCGCTTGCAATTTAACAATTGTCAAGACTTCCTTAAAACCATGATATTTTTTTCCTTCCTAGAACTATGAGTAACTCTTGTGACTAACTACCTATTAAAATTGAGGCTTTGTTATGGATTTTTTACCAGAGATAGTCAAACTACGGCCCGCCGCCGCCCGCAGGCCGACTCCGGCCGCCGAAGAATTTAAATCCGACTCGTAATACTCGTATGTAACTTAGTGATTCAAAAAAACACCTGCTTCTGTTTTCGTGTTGTTTGGTTGTTTGATTAACCAACCATTTTAGACTTTGAAGCAAAAACAAATCGAAAATGTTCTGGCGTTTGATGCTTAACAAACTTAAACACAAATTCCTGTATTTTATTTTGGCTCCTGAAAAAGCATGACGTTGATCGGGACCATGATGAAAAAAAAGCTTTTTATAGAATCATTAAAAATATTTGAGTACCTCTGGTTTCTACGAAAAAAATACCAGTACATTTGTGTCACAAGTAACTGTAACACAAAGATAATGCCCCTAAGTGTCCGCTCTTTCAAATTATTATGAAAGTAAGTAGAAAGATAGGAGCCGGTTCGGCTTTCATCTATGAAATTATCTAATTCGTTTAGATCTCATTTTTCATCGTTCAAAAGAGCTTTTAGCTCTAAATATTTATCTTTTGAACAATGTTCCTTTATTTTTAATGTTAAAAGTTGCATTGTTTGTCGCTTAGATTAATTATTGCTTTTTATACTTATTTAAAGCTGGCTGCTACCAGCTTTAAATACAGGCATCACGCGACAATCTGACGACGAAGTTGCAACAATCATCTGTGGAACATTTTCTATGAAAAACTTGAAGGCAATCAATGTTAACCAAGCTGTAATATAATTTACGATACAAATACCGTTTAAACTTCAAAGGAAACTAAACTTCAAGAAATGTTAATAAACTATTAAATCGTTCAATTAAAACTTCCAAGTTATGTCAACAAGGAAACTAACCGCTTTACGTCGGTAACTATTTGTGACATCGCACGTCAGTAGCCAACTCCTGTTACCTATCTAGTTAATCTAAGTTTCGCGTCAACCGGTGTTTATCTTACTTTCATTTCGCACTCACTGCATTACCTACCTCAATACGTGCAAAAAAGAACGTTTCACTAAATCGTGTTTATGAAGACGGGCAAAAGCTAACTTTAGAAAATACATAAAATGCTGGTTCAGCACGACACGACTTAAAAGTTCCATCGATGAACAGTCACGGAAATGAATTGCAAACTATGGTGTGTCAATCTGTTACGTCTTTCACAGTCGTACAAAATAGATGTAACCTGACGAGTTTAACAGTCAATTTGCTGAGCAAACATTTTTCCTGTCTTAACGGCGAGGAAGACAAAAAGTATTCATAAAGTAATCACATATTTATTTATTACTCGAGTCATAACGAAAACGAAAAACGATACTTTGTCAAATCCTATTCGAATTAATTTACACCCAAGTTAATTTACACGGATCTTAAAAAGCTAACGTCTTCTTGAACTTTCCCTAGTGGTACTTCGGCGTTTCGCCGTACTATTGTACCATAACTGTCAGTGATGTACGTGACAGATGCGCGCATAACTCTCCGCGGTAATAAACCCTATCTGGATGTAGATCATCGCGCACCTGTAAATTTAGACGTAGCATGCGCACGCGCATGCTTCACTCACGACACGACTCCAGCGCCGCCACGCCGCGGCCGCGCCGCCGCCGTCCCAATAAAGACTGTCACACACCAAAGTTTTACTGTTTTAGTGTATATTACAGCAAGAAAAGGGTTGACTATGTATGACGTTTGGAAGAAGTCATATGACTGAGGAGGTGTAATGAGGAGCTCGTGGCTAAATTATAACAGCCGCACGGGTCAATCTTCTAGGTTAAGCAACGCTTGCCGAGGTTGGTCTGTGGATGGGTGACCATCTTAACATAACGAGACTTCTCCGTGCATCGGAAAGCACGTTAAGCCGTTGGTCCCGGCTGTCATTTGGAGATCTTTGGCAGTCGTTACGTATTGTCAGAAGCCAGAAAATCGGACACCAGTCTTGCCAAGAAGTACCGTGTTCCCCAGTTAATGGGTTGTGGAGGTTTGGTAGGCAGCCGCTTCACGTAAAATACTGGTATTCAGCTGAATCCGGCTTGACTGGGAGCCGACCCCAATGTAGTTGGGAAAAGGCTAGGCAGATGATGAAGAACAAGAAAAAGATGGTGACTTCGAAAGGTTCTTGACAAAACCCCTTAATTAATGGTTTGCAATCTCTTTACTTCGCTAAATCGACACTACCAGTACATCGTTTGTGAACTCTAGTATAGTCTAATTAGCGAAGCTCGGGAGGAGCCATGTTGAGTAGTGAAAGTCTTTTGGCCGAAATGATTATGTAACATTGTATAGAATTCCTCTCCGACCGTCTGAGACACGATTATACAGTAGGGCCATACCCTACTGCTCCCCTACCCTACCCTACCCTACCCTAGTTCTCGTGCAAAAGTAGTAAAATATAATATCTATAATTCTATTATAATATAACATTATAGCTGCTGTGTGTGACCGGCCTTAGTCCTGTTTACACGGTACCACTTTGCTTAATCTCTGAGATTTTTGGGGAAATATTTTAAAATGTTAATAACGTTGATTGTTGACACTTTCGCAGCGGTCGGCGCGTGAGCAAGTTTGTCGACAACTTGAACTGGTAGAATGTTTGTTCTCTTCACTATTCATCTCTTCAATGCTAAACGACTTGTTGACTGAACGCAGGAATTTGATATGCAAACAAGAATTTGCTTTTGCCCTTAAATTTGGTCTTATTATGTTTATTCGTTTTCGAATAAATTTTATTTGGAGAATTCCAAAGTTTTCTTTAGCCAATTGTCCTTTTGGTACCTGCACTTATTTCTCTACATTCGTCTAGACTATAAATTTAGAGGGTGTCTAATTTATCTATAACAGCTTCTAACTACGTCCCATACTCATCCTAAAGTTCTGAGTATAAATACGAATATCTGTTTATACGGTAGGTATAATATTCAAGCAAGCAACTCCAAGGTGCCATCTCCCCCTAATACAACTGTATGCATTGTAACAATCCCTAGACATCTAAACATAAGATTCTTTTCACACTGCATTGCCTATCTACATTAAGCATCTTACAGACTCAATGGCCTGTGAAACAAGATCCGCTGCGCCGCGCACTATAAACCCTAAACCCTGGATAATCCGCACCAGTGTGAATTGTACTTTATATCGAAGTCGAGCATTAAATCATCGACCCACTGGAACAACTGAGCCCTTTGATATTTTATATCTTAACATCTTTATTGTCCCACATAAATCTTAGAGGAGCACTGATTGGTTGCTCGATAAAAATGTATCGGCTGTCGTTCGTGTTGGTGTAGTGAAACATTTTATGATTAATGTAAGTACCACACTTTCTATCAACCGCGGCATGTTTATATAATTGTTATTTATGTGAAATATAAATTATTTTATTAAGTCAATCACTTTTACCATCGAGATTAATTTGATCTTGTCATTCATGTTGAAACATGCGAGACAAATTGCCAGTTATTTTATCATATTTGGATAAACAAGATATGACTATAATTTTAATAAGATCATTCACAAAGAGCATGCAAAGTCATAAATACTTCAGACAATCTCTTTTATAAATATGAACGCGGAAAGACAAAAGAAAAAAGTGATTCTTTTAATGACAACTTACATTGAGTAGCAACAAAGACAGTGACAACAATGAGAACACGATAACATCTAAATCACACAAGATAATTGCACACAACTATTATAAATTGAAAGTAAATAAGCCACAAATTGAAATGCTTTGTGTAAAATAAAATGGCCGCCATTTCACGCTTTTACAATTCACTGTCATCAGCTGTGGACGTTTATTTGTTGCTTTATTATAAAACACTTTTTTCCTACTCTTCTTTAATTAATGCGGCATTTATTAAATGTGTAATTATTTCAGTACACGGTAAACTGTGAAAAGCGCAATTTATAATTTACTATGTAACATTGTGAAGTAAATAAACATTACATACATATGTTACTCAGGGTGTATTATAGAGCATATCAATACCCACACAAATATATAAATGCGAAACTGTAGCTCGTGTGTGTTCGTTACCAATTCACGTCTTAACTGCTGAATGAAATTGAGTGAAACTTGGCACACGCGCGAACCATGTCCTGGATCGAGACTTAGGATACTTAGTTTATATTCTGGAAGTATGTTGTCTTTATTAAGGTCTAATAATCGGGCGGAGCCGCTAACAGAAGCAAGTTCTAAATAAAACTTTCCAAATCATCATTATGCTACTGATTAGGTACTTCACAACCAACTTAACTTAATTACAAGTATTCCCTTAGATTATCTAGAGCCAAAGGCAAAGATAAAAATCTCGTAATATCCAGCCTACAATATAATTCAGCGTGTAACACATCTTTATAAACTAGATGATTTCAAGACGTGTTTGCAAATTACTGACTATCAGATCCTATGTAGATACAGATAGTTACGAGCCTGACGACACTTGTAGGAAGAAAATATACAACACCAAGGCCCGTAAATTATAAAGTATGTACAAGATAGTAATAGTTGATAATATGTTTCTACATAAGTAACGCTGGCATGAAGACTTGGAGGCGTTCATTACGGATTGTTCGGAGAAGAAAACACAACAAGAAGAGTGGAAGGCTATGGGGGAGACCTTTGCCCAGCTGTGGGACAATACAGGTTGAAAAAAAAATAAGTAGTAGTAAAAATGATACACAACTCATCCTTATATATCTTGGGGGATTGTTTCTAGCCCTTAATTACAGAATTCAGATATATTTAAGTTCAGACATTTTCAAACTCTACATGAGAACTTATCATAAGCAGAGTTTGTCAAGTTCTTAACTTCAAATTCTCAATTCAGAAGCTCCGAATAGTGAATTAACCCACAGACAAATGAAATAACACAGTCTACCAAGAATTAGACCTATAACCCCAGTCAACAGCCACAAATACCAATCAGACAGTACCAATAAACCCGGTACAACAAACTAACAATACAAAGTGATGGAATCACTATCGCGCTAAACCCTCGCCGATCGGCATTCCGTCTCATGTCCAGCGATTTGTAACATTTACCTCACAATGGCTCATTAAACTGAAAACGTTACACCGACTGGTTCCGTAGCTTTCGCCTTTCAATGTTTCAAAGTTTTCAAGAATGCTGCGACTGCGGCTGCGACCAGGCGCCTATCGCGCGATCGAATCTGCTTTTGTTGTGTATCTGTGGTTGTGTTAATTGACGTTAATATTGAGGCAGATAGTTGAAATGTCTTGAACAAAGAGGCGGTGAAATGTAAACCTGATAACAGCTGAAGTTGAAATCTAAAAGCTGGCGTTGTTTTCTATTGTGGCTTTTTATTACCTACAAAGTTGTTTTTATTACGATAATTAGAGAAATTTTCATCAAATGATAATTTCATTTTCATTTAAGGTGTGCGTAACACGAGATAATTATGGTTAAAAGGATGTGTCTAATGATTTGGCAGCAAATTGAGATGTACGAAGAAGACTCACTAATTTGAAATATTTAAATCGGACGCAATTTCTATCTATCAAATCCATCACAATATTTTCACCAGCTACCAACACATGCTTAAAATCCTCATTGAAAACAACATTGACAAATCCTTGCATTACAAGAAACTGGCATATTTCACGCTTCGCAACAAAGTACCTAATTGATTTACGATGACACACAGACAGATGGCTGCCATCCATTCGCGCCGAGGTCCCTAATGACCAGCACCTAACGCTGAACAGCACCCCAGCAGTTGGAAAAGCTACATAATATCAATCAAAAGTTCCTCATTACAGCCGGTTGGGACCTGCTACAGAGCGGCGAAAAGCAACGGCGGCCAATGATAAACACGGCTTTGTTAGAACATTTCTTAAAAATACGTCCATCATCGTCGGAGAGTGACTTTGACAAAATAACTTTAACTTCCGAAAGTCTGTGTTTCTGATTTTATTCCACGTTATTTGATACCGACTTTGGAAATTGCATTGAAGAGTTCCTTTGGCCTTTCCATTTCATGAGATGGTGAACTACAAAATTCGCTATAACTTTAAATTCACTAGGCAATTTAGGCAACCCAATTGAGCGCCTCTATTATGGAAGGCCAAAAACTCCAATAGTGAAACTGTTTAATCATAAAAAAAACAGCCTAAGACTCTTCTGACACTGCCTGTGACAGCCGAAACCTCAGGACAGCAT
Source organism: Hecatera dysodea (assembly GCA_905332915.2). NCBI lineage: Eukaryota > Metazoa > Arthropoda > Insecta > Lepidoptera > Noctuidae > Hecatera > Hecatera dysodea. The sequence continues at coordinate 10,259,080 of HG995309.1, read as the reverse complement.
AATTGCGTGACCATGAATATTATGAGCAAAAAGTGTCACTGCGCAACACCTTACATGGTCTGTGGAACCTGTCCAGTTCCGTGATCATCTTTTTGCTATTAGAAAGCAAGAATCCATAGGCATTTCACTAAATTGCATTGATTTAATGTGGGAATAAGATAAAAAATACAATTTGAATTGCATGAAGGGACGCCGTCTGAATAACTTTATCTAATCAAAGGCGTCGCTGTCATGGACCACACTCGCTACTCAGATAACAAACATGTGAAATAAACACGTATTAGTTCCTGTATGAGATGTTTACGGGTATTTGTTAGTTGTTTAAGATAAGTTCACAGTTACACGGTTGAACAGAACTTGGGTACTTAAACTTTTAATGTGCTAAGTTCTAGTCGCTGTGATGCATCTGTAATAAGATTATACAGAATGTCTTTGTACATTTTGAACAGAACTTATAATATTTGTATCTTTTCAGGTTTTCAAATAGTATATGAATGCTTAGAAAGCACAATCAATAGCAGAATAAGCTTTCCACCGAACCTTCTGGCTTAATAGTCTCTTTCTAAAACCCATTTTCCATTCCGATATATTGAATTAGCTGTAATTTCCTACTCGTATTCTCTTCAGAGAATGCAAGATATGCTAAACACATCAACTTAGTGCAACAATATGTCGATCAAGAATTCAAACAAAAACTGCTCCTTCATAAAAACACGTTTCATAAATCAAAAGCCATTAAATAATTAATAACATTTACATACGACACGGTAAACGTAGTGTGGAAAGATAGCGTCGCCCGTGTAATTACAAGTTCATAATCACAATGGTAGGCAGTAATTAATCTTGGATGGATTCCAGCGATTTCCAGCTAGTGAATGCACAAATTGTGCGCGTGCGCCAGTGTAACGGGCCGGCGATAATCGCGACGCGATAAAAAAAGCGAAGCGAGCACATAACGGATCGCGCGATGCGCTTGGCCCGTCATCGCGATGGCTCCGCCCGCTCGCGCCGCGTGAAGCTTCACCGCGCCTCTTTTATTTTGTCATTACTTGTAATCAAACTATAACATCACGACTTTTTGGGTGCAAACGTGCTAAGTGAAGTTTTTATACTCTCGTGTCCGGTATTTTTTTTACTAAAAGGCGGAAATGAAATCGAGGCGATATTTTTTTGCAATAAACGCTTATATAAATAACTACGGCTTAATTACGATACCCATAACTTCTAACAATGATTTTATAAATAGCTTTTCTGTGAAGTAGTTACGATACCTAAAATAGAGTTCGGTTATTCTTATAATTAAAGCATATCCTCTCTAGAATAAGGGAGCTCATCAATCACTCGTATCGTTCTAAGGAACTCCGACACATCATTTAAAATTCTAATGCACATTAATTTTTAACGCTCACGTCGGCCGTTTATTACATTACGAATAAGTAATTACACGGTAATTAAATATAAAATAATTATTGTAAATTATTTCTAATTGCTTCATAAGTAAACTGGTATGAAAGACTAGAAAGGGTTTTCTTTAAAAAGAAAATATCTTTGAAAACAATCACGTTTTCTAGTAGCTAACGAGAAGATAGTGTTACCGCAGGATTTCTCTCCCGATGTCGGTGCATTTTATCTAACTAATATCTATAAAATATTGATCCTTACTAAGGTTAATCAGTCGAGACAAATTGAGGAAGAGCGATAATGTTTATAACATGGCTGCCTACTAAGTTAAACGATAGCTGACTTTAACTTAACGAGTTATTAATAGCAGTCATTAATTGTGAATTCAATGGTATCGCTAAATAGTACATTTTAAGCTTTTATGGTGGTATGTGCATGTGGGAACATTTTATGCAACGATTATTTGCAAAAGTCTGTAAGCCAATTCAAAAAAATTTGAAGCAACGTTCGTATTTGCAATTCAGCCGCAATCTGTCAAAAAAACTCAATTTCCATCCATTTTTGATAAATTGGGAGATGCGGATATGAACGTTGCAGATTTTTTTTTAATTGTCCCACAGACTTTGAAAAAAAAATACCGGCTTATTTAAGCCTATATTTGATGCCTAGACAACTGTACAAGACATATTGTCCTTGTAACTTGGATACCAAATGTGGAAGGTAATCAGAAGATAACCAACAACCTTAGGACTTACAGCTATCTGAATAAAAATCATTTTATTTACAATGACGTTGTAAGCAAGGATAAAAATGATCCCAAGAATTCTGCCATCCGAACATCCAGCCACTTGCAATCTACCATGAGTCTTACTTTCATATCTTTTCTGATAAATTCGCAACCCATTGCTGCAAAGTACAAAATAAAACCTCTATGTTTATTTACATAAACGTGCATCAAAAACCTCTTTAAACGTTCCCATCCCTGCAAAGCTGGAAGAGCAAGATAATAAAATAAAGAAATAAAATAGCTATAATGTTTTAGCACCTTCAAGTACGTATGTTTACATACTTACATACAGAACCAATAAAAGTATTATTTTACAGGCTGTAAAATTATTTTACGTTAATAATATTCATTTACTTGTCACCTACGTAGTCAATCATCTGCCAAGCCCTTTCTCATCTATATTGGGCTCGGCTTCAAGTCAAACCGGATCCAGTTGAATACCAGTATTTTACGTGGAGCGGCTGCCTATCTGGCTATCACAACCCAGCAACTGGGTAACACAGTACTTCTCAGGCAAGACTGGTGTCAGATTTTCTAGCTTCTGACAATCCGTAGTGACTGCCAAAGATCTACAAATAACAGCCGCCTGGTCAATTGATCAAAAGTCACCTACCTAAGTACAGAGAAATAATAAATCTCGAAAATGCTTTCAAAATTCTAAACGACGTTAGAAGGGTTGCCAGCGTAAGTAATTTCCTTTAAACATAATGGCCGAAGAACTTAAAGTAAGCTTACACTTTATGAAGAAAAGGTTAAGGGCTTTGTGGCCCATGCTGGTGATTGATGGGCCAGCTTCTATTTGTAACGTCCAAATGGACGCTCTAATGTCATTTACGGCCTTCTAGCGGTCGCACGGTTCTAAAGTGTCGAAATATAGTACCGTAACTCACGATGTCTTTGTTGATAGTATCGTAGAACAACAATGTCGTATGTGAAAGGCTCCTATAAACCGCTCTGTACTTACTACTGAATATAATTCAAACAAATCTGATAATTTATTCCTCGTTTAATTTAAATCAATAAATACACAAGATTAACATGTCAAAAAGATGCCGCATTTTATATCTTTCGACTTGATTCGTAAGAGAAATCTTATAAGAGACTTGGTAATAAAATAATACTAGTGTTTACTTAACACCGATTTAGAGGCTCAGAACGAGAGCACTTAAATGTATATCCTGCTAAATGGAGCAGGAACATTTTATACTGAAAAGACAGGTAAGTACTATAAAGTGGGTTTTATCAGCATGCATTAATGACACACATGCGGAGTACTAGCTATCAAAAGCTAAAAGCACTTTACATTCTGAAGGATGATTCTCGTATTTTTCTTCGACTTCTTCAAAAGCATCTTTTAATTTCCCTTTATTTCGCCATGATTTTGACATTGATTGTGAGTTGAGATTGTGACCTAAATTTGAACCTTTTAAGAACTGGGCTTCTGATAAAAAATTACCAATGCCTAATGCTGATGATGACAAGACTCGAATGATCGAACGAAGCGCAATGCGGCTTGCGCATTTTCAGCAAGCCAGCCAAACAAGCTGACAAGTCTTTGGTTTCGGTTTAACATCCATAAAACATTAATGAGGTTTTGCAAACTTTAGTGGAACTTATTGTCAAGATAAGGAACTGAAGTTATCTTGATATCTTTTCAGGAAAATTACGTTTAAATTTCCGATTTTTCCGTTTACCCATTTCCTCAGATTAGCAAGACGTTAATCAAAGTTTATCATTCCTGGACAAGGTCGTCTGTCATTATGACATTTCCATTATTCTGAAAACCGTGTATTATATAACAAAATCGTGTCGTGACATAACGAATGCCAAGCGAATTGTACAATTGTACATGAACATCAAATAAATATGGCGAATGCACGCAATGGTACCATGCGCCAAATTGAGTAAGGAAATATATTTTTAGAAAACGTGTTTTACCCTAAGACTTTACCTATAGGATAAACCCACGAGCTAATGTTATAGTGAATATAATTACCTAAATCAACTAAAATAATCAAGTCAATGACAAGAAAGATATCATTTTAAACTTAACGTCCATACATTGCTCCTGAATTAAAACAGCCGTCAAGAAATCGCATATAAAACTCGACTACATATCGTATACCAACATTGTAACAGCAAATCGAGCAAGTAAGGAAAGACTTGCCCTTATTAAAATATCATTAGTTTACCAACACGGATCGTAACGAGCGACTTGACAAACTCGACATGTATCGAACGCTCTCCATCCACCGCCCGCGAATCGATGTTGCAACTTTTTATCGATACATCGATTTACTATAGTTTAAATACGGTCGTACGTCTCTATTGAGTTTTTGCTGTAATTATATTGCTGTTTAAACGTAGCCATCGCGAGGTGAATTAAAAAAATAATGAGCGCATTTATCAACAGAACGCGCTATGTTTAAAGGATAATGTTTAAATGACTACGTAGTAGTTGAAATACTGTTTTTCTAGAAAATGCACTGAAATTATTGGAACTCCATAATATAATAAACCATGGTAATTATTATGCAGCTTTGCTACTTAGTTCGCGCGGTTGGATTGGTATAAACCTCTACTATGAAATAAATGATTCAGTACAGCCTAACTGACAAGCCTGGGGATATATTGCTGTAATCACTTACACTTGTAATTGATTATATCAATATATTCCCAGACTATGCCGCTATGTAGGGCCGTAACTACTTATCTAGAAGAACTAACGGCAAGGTCTTTTAAAACTACATCTAAATATAAAACGCTTATGTAATGAGAAATCAAATTGTAAAAATTATATAGAAATGAAAATATTTATACTACTGTGCTAAAGGAATGTAACAGAAAATAAAATATCAGTAAATATTTCCTCACTTATACCAAGTCTTAAAATACTTCGTCTACTGAGCATAGCGCTAACTACATCCACATGTGCATTCCACCCTTCGTGGTTTGATTAACGACACATACCGATACTCGCCTCAATAAATAAGTGTCGCCTAGCCATTAGCTTGGTCTACCGACAATGTATACCTACCTCTTCTAAATTATGAATGCCTAGTCCCTCGACACTTTTTACGGGCTAACCATAGAGTCTGCAAACTCGTTGAGGATAAGTGTGAACCATAGACAAGCATTATTACGGCCACAGTGGATAGTAACGTTGTAATTTTATCCTTCCTTGTTTTCATATGCGTATAAATAAATCTGGCAAGTTATTTGTAATTAAACAGGCATTGTTCAATTCTGTACATATTTAAGTTGGGCTAAAATTAGATACTCTCATGCAATAAATTTACAGCCGATGCTAAAGCATTACAGGTAAGGTGGTATATTTTAAAAGATTTATTGCACCTTCATGATACTTTTAATAATCGATAGATATTATAATCGCATTCCTACATAGTGCACGATTCTACAAATAGAATCTATGCCCCAATAAAACCCTCTGTAAGCCCCAGCCTATATTTCCTCGCACTTCATCAAACGTAAATTCAAATGAGGTTAATCCTATAATAATATTTATGGGGCGAGCCAAGGTCGAAGCAGCCCCCAGCAGGCCTCGGCCTACAATATATAGCAAATTCTGGCAAAGGAACTGGCATGAATAACAGAAGGCCAAACGATACCATCGCGATATCCAGCGAACGGACATGAAAAAATAAGTACAGCTTTAAAAACTTGCTGAAAGGCCCCGAACGAGATTGCTTCATTTTACATATTTTTTAGCTTTCCGTATGATATAACCGGGTTGTAAAAGACTACATGAATATTGGATGCTCATTTACAAAGCCTCCATTTTATCACCAGAATATAGAATGGGAGATGCCTACCATAACTTATCCAACAAAAAAGACCCGAAGAAAATTTGAGAAGTAGTCAAACACAACTGTCGAAGTAGGAGTCAGTAACCAAAAAACTTGTCAAACTTTGACATTAATATAGCGTTCGGAAACCACGTGATAATAGCTATGCCCTATATAATAATACATGTACGTTTTAGCAGATCCTTATATTTATTTCCAATGATCACAGTTTTCAGCCACTTTCCAAATTTTCCAACAATAAACTTGGCCAAAGATCGCTCAGGATAGGGAGTTATGAAAAGATAAAGGAGTGATAAAAAAAAATTGGTATATTTCTTTAAGATTTCTTTACAATATTATTCAGTGGCTATAACTACCCAGTAAGCATGTAGTAAATGCTTGTATTGGGTGGTTCTGCTCCTCCCTAGGATCAATACCTATATTTATTTATTTAGGAATGGTCTTTGTCCAACACTGGGACACAAACCAGGCTATTAAAAAATGAGATTCCTATAACCTAAGCCTTCTGTGCTCTCACTTCATGCCCACCGCTTGTGCGTTTGTCTGTCCGTCGCGAGTAATCACACACTTCCTATGGATATGGTAATGGGGGCCACCGGCACGCGACGCCGGCCACCATAGCCTTCGCCTACATCACACCATATTACTGTATTTGGAAACCCCTGTCGGCTTTAATTTTGACTTTACAGCTGGCTTTTATGTAATGGGTAGTTTATGTAAGTGAAGTAAGTAGCTTTAGGCAGCAAAAGGCTGGCAAAAGGCAGGGTATCTCTTCTCAAACTCAACTCTGTGTGCTGGCGATAGAAAAAGGTGTGTTTTGCTGCGGAACATGCTAGCTGCTCTTGTCGGTGTAGCAAAGCTTCATCTTTTTGCCTGACAAGCCTTGACAGTTGTAAAGTGCATGTAAAGGGTCTATTTGTTATTTATGTTGATCGATCTCTTGATTTGGTTGCAGCAATCGTGTAGAGATAATTACGATATTCTTCTGTAGAGCTGTTTAATGTTAAGTTTCCAGAATCTCATTTACCAGTCTAACTTGACGAAAATGCTTAAAAGATAGTTTATCTTTTAAGCATTTTCGTATAGGTACCTACAGGTAATTCTGCTTTATTAACCGCTGTTCTGCTTATCATAAATAACACACAGTTCAATCTGCGACTTACAAACTACTTCCATATAAATCAAAATCATATCACAACCAAGAAAGAAAGTTCAGATTTTATGTTCGCATTAAATCTCTAGAGCATAAATCAAGCTCAAGGGCTGAGGATCGACCGGGAGCGCATGAGAGGCGCGTTTAAATTAAGAACGAGCCGATAAAATTATCAATAAGCACTAACTGGTTCTACTGATAACCGGGATGGAACAGCTGGATGTATGGAGACGAGGGCTTGCGCTCTGAAGGCGCGTTTACATTGGTCGAGTAGGTGGTATAATAATGGAATGAGATTACAAGCACCACATTTGACAGTCTTTGGAATTAGTTTCAGCATGTAGAATTGGACGTTATTGTCATTTGGTGTTTTCCTGTAGATGTAATTTAATTGCAATAACATTGCGGGATAACATTGAAATTCTAAGACAGTCAATTTCGTACGGTTGCGCTGTCTTTCAGAACCCGTTGTAGCAAAGTCGCAACAATACGACGATAAAATAAACAACGGTACAAGTTACAACACTCATAAATTAATTAGCAGGCCCATTAGGTGTAATATAATTACTGTAAACGCATGCAAATGATTTTAGTTAGCACTTCTTTCGAAAGCTTTCACGGAAAGCTTCTTTAAGATAAATGTGTCTTGAAGAGTGTTGTTACATACTTTGTTTCAATATCAGGATTTAAAGCTTGAGATGAATAAGATCAATAAATCAAGCTTATTTTTCAGATAAAATAAATACAATAATGTTTCAAGACAAATCATATCCAGGCATATTACACAACAATAATATGAGAGCCTTTATTTGTATTATTGGTAGGTAGTGTCAAGTTCTACAAAGATCATGTAATATTGTTCCTAAAAATAGTTCATGTGGATACCTAGCCTTTTGATTTATTATAACCGGTAAAGACCAATTATAATTTGTTTCTTTACTCCGAATTTAATCGATAGAATTACCTATAGAGGGAAAAGAATCAGCATAACATTAATACAAACTAAAATATGTACTGCTGAAAATATTAACGTTTTAAACCTTTGCATGGGAGCTTAATTCCCGCATGACCCATTTTACCAGCGCTGTATTTCAGCATAACCATAGACGTTTGCCATTTGCAAAAATCGAGGTAGAAAAATTAGGCACGCGTTTGGAAAAATTGCGTGTTTTGCCTCATAGTGCCGCCTCGCATGTTCAAATCTACACAATTTAATATCAGCGTAACTGTTATGATACCGTCATAAAACATTGGGTAAATGTGGAAATTATTCTGTTGGTAAGTACGTACATAAAATATCCGCAATTCGAGCCATTGAAGTCTGAATGGTAGTTTTGTATGTCCATCTTATGTAGAATTGACAGCTATTGAAATTTAGACAGATATTGTACAATGTATTAGATGATGAACATGTGTAGACAATTTATGTTTCGAGTTTTCTGTCTTCGATTCAATAAATAAAATAAAAATTAATATAATTATGTCTTTCACGTCATAAAAAGTAAATTTACGAGAGAAAAGATCTATGCGTATTTCGAGCTATTACATTATAACTTATTAAATTTCTCAGAAATACGCATATTCTAATTTCTCTGAAGCCCCACGAACGTCAAATATTAATTCGTATGAAAATTACTCTTATCACGAGCAATGGAAACCTAAAAAGGAGCAAGATAAATCTGCTGTGTCACAGGAAAATTTCAGATTTTTTTCCTGAATTTCGGAAAAAATTAGAAGTTTCTATGATATGGATCAAAAATATCGGTTTACAACAGAAGTAAAGTAAAGCTTAATGTGATCGGGCTTACAGCGACCTCCGCATTACACCAGCGTGCAGAGGTCAACGCACTGCGTGAAAATCACATTACTCGATTTCGAGCATAGATAAAAATAATTTAATTTTAACACTAACGACTGAATACATTAATTTCGAGGATAGTAAACGCGTCCATTTTTCAGTGTTAATGACAATGAAATATTAATAAATTGGAGACCAAGCAGGGTGAGGGTTGATTTTTATGGTAATATCTTTTACAGTGCACGGCTTCTGAATTTACATATTTTTTTCATGTGGCTGTTAATTTTAATACTATCATTATTTTAATTCAAGTTATTGAGTTTCAGGAAGGAAGTGCGCATGAAAATCATTTACCTACCTAGGATACAGAGTTAAATCAATTTAATTCTGTGACGTAAATATTTATAAAATATCCAAAGTCAGAATAATAATGTCACACTAAAAATTTACAACCCCAGAATTCAACCCCTGACCTTTAGAACAAAGATGAGTCTGAAAATTCAGCTGCAGCTTCCGTGCGGGTACTGAAAGAAAATCTTACCTGTTCTTTCCGTGCCCGATTTTGTAGAGCTCGACATGCTTGAACTGAGCGTAGGTTGCCATTGTTGTTTAAAACACGGGGGGTTTTTATCACACGAGAGTGCGGTCACTGAAATCGGCGCGGTATGAGCGTAGAGAGACGTACGTTCGCGACGAGGTTCGTCAGCTGACTGGCGCGCGCGGGCCGGTACCCTTGCTTATGTCGATGCTACCACCCTCCGCCCGCGCCGTCAAAACGAACCGTGCAGCGCGCATGCGCCAGCCGCCACTTCCGCACCTTGTTTTGTTTTTTTTTTCTCCAGATCCTGGTGACATATGGCGGCCCAACCATCGCGCCAGCCGTATTTTTAACAGGTTTTGGCCACGATAAAGGTAGATGATGAATGATAGGAATCAGTTCAGTTAGAAAGTTGTGCAAAAGACGTCGTTATTGTTGACAAGAGATATGATGACGGACAGTTATCTGACACCTGACTAAGCCTATATTATTACAAACCGTTCACACAAAAAACAACGTCTTCGTCGACGAAATCCGATATACATAAGTATAGATTTAGGACACGACAAACATGCAAAGAAATGGATTGTTCAATTTATCGGCAGCCGAACTCACATTGGGCCTTAAGTAGTCTGTTTACGTTTACACTAGGTGAAACATCTGAAGACCATTCTTCTTTACTAATTTTTAAGTCATCTACAGCAAAGAGTGATTTTCCGAAGCTAAGGCCAATCTTAAACATGCAAAGAAATAAAGTGATCAATATATCGCCAGCAAGAATCCACAATCAATCAATCAATGTTTATTTGTGAAACATAGGTTTTTACATTTAAAAGATGTTAGATAAGGTATTATAAGTGCGTTATGTTTTGCCGTGAAGGCGTACAAATATTGAAAAGAAAAGAACAATCATAAAAAATAACAATTAAACAACTAACATATGAAGAAAACAAAATTAAAATCTTACATGAGACCAGAACTACATATAACCTTATAAAAATTATAATTAAAAAGAACTGAACAAAGAAGTCTTAAAAATCTCAAAATTTTCTTTAAATTACATTTAATACATATCATATAGGTATTTACTGCTTATGAAATATTAAAAATGATTTTATCATTCATAAAATCACAGTATAATAACATTTTTCCATTAATAGTGAGTAGATTTTTTTTTCACAGTAGAGTGATTACGTCTCATATTATGTATATAAAAAATAGAAAATGTACCTATCACGTCCCTAATTTGTTAGTCAGGTATACGACTGATAGAGGGGTTTTTCGAAGCTAAGGCTTAAAACAATTCAATTTATCGTCAGACCCATCCCAGAGCGTGGGCCCAGTTAAACCGTAACTAATAAATGAAAAAAAAAAAAATTAAGGCTAGCATTTCCAATTAATTCGTTAGTCACCTACGACAGAGTGGTTTTCGGTAGCTAAGGCTACACGTTCAAGGCCTTCGAAAAACGGACCCTATCTAGTTTTCAGATGTCTGACCATAAAGAATGGTAGCTACACTTTTTTTTATGTAAAACCTCTACGAACTAACAATTAAGTACTGATTAGCATTTGACGTCAGACTGTTTGTGACGCACGTTATCAAAATAGGTTTTCGGTTTTGTTACTATTGTTGTTACTTAGGTAATGTACATACAGTAGTGAGACGTTCCTAACTCCAAACTCTATTTCGGAAATCAGTTATCATATATTCAACAACATCTGCCTGGCCTTTTCCCAACTATATTGGGGTCGGCTCCCAGTCAAGACGTGAAGCGGCTGCCTACCAGACCTTCACAACCCATTAACTGGGGAACACGGTACTTCTTGGCAAGACTGATGTCAGATTTTCTGGCTTCTGACAATCCGTAACGACTGCCAATGATCTCCAAATGACAGCCGGGACCAACGGATTAACGTGCTTTCCGAGGCACGAAGAAGTCTCGTTATGTATCGTAAGATGGTCACCCATCCACGGACCAACCTCGGCAAGCGTTGCTTAACCTTGAAGATCGACCCGTGCGGCTGTTGAAATTTAGCCACGAGCTCCTCCTCTCTTAGTTATCATATATTATGCCTACATAATAAATTGGTTCAAAAGGATTGCTTCAGATGAGATTAATATTTAGGACATACATTTACCACAAGGTAAATTTTCACGAAAAATGGCGCCGTTATGTTAAAAATATATTCAGGCTATCAGTAGTTTCGAACCGATGGTGGTAAACTAAGTTATATTCATATTGAAAATTAACAAAGCAAGCAATAAACTAAGAAAGAGTTAACTAAGTAAATATGTTGATTTGTGGTTATATAGGAACTTGATAGAATCAAAAAGGCAACGGCTAAAAATAAGCATTAAACTTATGAGAACTAAAAACAACGCAAGGAATTTACCATCTTCACGAAAATTAAGTAAGTGCTGTTTACCTAGATTCAATACTTAAAGTTAGTGCTTGACGATGATGCGTCACAAGACATTGTCTGTAAACCGTTATTATATACGCAAACAAGAGAAAGTTTAGTGACTAACTCAAATAATTATAATTATAATGGCTGTATTATATGAAATACGGACTTCACCCGGTTGAAGGCATCCACTGATAAACGCTACGAGACAATGCGATATCACTTTTTCATAGCAATTGTTCTATCTGAAGAGCATTTTTGTATGATATCTGTGAAAACACGTCATCATATTGTCGCGTCGTTGTCGCATTGTCGCGTGACGCCTGTCTGCGGAAACCTTAAGTGAAAGTGCTACGCCACACGTCGTAGGTGCCCATAATATCGTAGGGATCTACGACGTACGGCGTTTCGCGCTTCAGTAAGTTATTCTTATGACTATGCAAATCTTACTCTGAGTGATAAGTTACTCGTGTAAAAATTTCATTTAATTGAAAACATTTTTCTTTATATGAGAAAATAACGTACAGCTACGTTTAGATCATAGGACCTTTACCGGTCAGTAGGTAATTCATGAAAGAATATTTTCAGAATAATTGTTGGTTCAATTATTCTGAAAATAAATTTCATTAATTACTCATACTAACAAGTGGGGGTACGTAACGAGTGCGGGCAGTGGTGGCCGATTGGTAACGGCCCAGGCATACGAATTGTAGGTTGCGGGTTCAAACCCTGCCAGGCGCATTACTTTGTGTAATTTATTTTCATCACCACTGCTCTCAAAACGGTGAAGGAAAACATCGTGAGGAAACCGGTACGTCCTAGAACCAAAAATTCGAAGACATGTGACATTCACCAACCCGCACTGGGCCTGCGTGGTGGATTACGGCCCATTCCCTCTTCTAGAGAGGAGGCCTGAGTCCCAGCAGTGGGAACATTATAAGGCTGATTATGTTTTATGTTTATGTAGGTACTCATACTAACTATGTTCTATAATACAAATTTAGATACTCTTCGTTACACGAGAACTACAAGACTTATCAATTCCTTTTTTAAATACATATATGTACCTACGTAATATGCCGAATAAGATCTTAACTGAACAAAAAAAACATAAATTTGATCTTCTATTTTATGAGGTGTTTGAACCTACTCGTATGATTTAACGATGTTAGTCGAGTCAGCTAGTTTCTAACAGATTACAATTTTAAAACTGATGAATTTATAGACCTGCCTAAGGATATTTTCTTAGTTTGTGTACCAGATGGTCGCTCGTCAAACAAATGATTTTTCTTTCTAGCCGTGGAAGCACTAATAAAAACCATGGGCGGTCATCGGCGAACACCGGTCAAAGCAAACTATTTTTTTTTTTTTTATTGTGAAATGGATTTGCTCTTGACTCTAGTCTAGGTCACAGGTGACAGAGACAAAGTCTACGATGGAATGAGCTTACCCAAATTTAGAGCGTTTGTATTTCTAAAGTGCCCAGGTACTCTTGAGGCAATAAAGTAAAAAGAATGACGTAGGTCTAGACAAGCGTGTTCTATCTTAGATTACGTCGTTGCTTGCTATCGCGCGAGACAGTAGACAAACAGCCTTTCATCCTATTCCATTAGTGTTTTGATTCTAAATCTAGAAACGAATTTTAGACTTATTCTTATTCTTTCTTTATTGCCCACACAAAAATTACAGCATATCACCTATGTAAAAAGCGAATTAGGTACTTATCCCAGAATTGGGATTTCTAATAACAAAACCTCAGTGCGATCGAACTTTATCAATTAGCAATAATGCTAAGTGCGCACCACTTACTCTTTAACTACAAAAAAAAAGTAAAAACCATTTTTACAAAAAAAAATAGAACAGACTTCCTATTAAAAAAAAAAACACTACAGAGTATAAAATAACTTTAATTTCGGGATTCGGTGTCAAAAACGAAGAAACAACAATAAACACCGACTTTCGAAATTGTATTCGGTTGTATTTTGATGTAAACAAGGTTTTTATCTTTTACTTTTGTAGTGGTGCTACGCCACAACTAAATTACTTTGTGTGCCTCCGTTGTTCAAGCCCAGACCAAGTCATTATTAAATATCTAAGCTGCTTTGGGACTGACATAAACCTAACAATATTTCACTTTACTAGATTTTAGGTTAGAGATTTAAGGTTGAGGTCACTAGTTTATCTTTTAAGCTGAACGTGTAGGTAATGTAAATTTAATATATTTTACTACACCCAAAGCAAAAAGAATCATCAAGACCGGTTCATAATAAAAAAATAAATTGATGTCCGAATAGATAACAAAAACATGGTTGACTTGTACATATCTGCGTATAAACTAGTGTAAACAATATATAAACATCGATTTCGGCAATCCCGGAAAATTTCTTTCTTTGATTTATTGAAGAATCCCATGGCCCATCTCTGAAGTTCTTCATCAGATCTTCAACAAATTGAAATGGGACCAGTCAAGAAAAATACTATTCCAAAAAAATATATCCAAATCGGTTGACAATTTATAAAACAAACATATTAACAAAAAGAATCGCAGTTGTATTGAGGAGCTCCTCTTTTTTAAGTCTGTTAAAAAGGGGCACATAATATCGTAGCGCGCCGCAAAACCGAATAAAGCAGCAAGTTTTTTTTTTGTGAACAAGTCAGCAACGTACCGAACGAGGTGTGGTCTCGCGGGTTGGTGCCCTGAAATAGAGAAAAAGGGACTCAGCACTCGGCAGGCTACAACGAGATGGCGAGGCGGACATATTTTTATTGTCTTCTTTATAAATAAAAAAAAAAGTAGTGGAGAATCATGATCGACGGAAGGAATGCCTTTGCCGAGCAGGACAGTTCCGGCTAGACAATGAGAATGAGTGAGAAAAAGAATACATAAATAAAAATACTGCGCAAGTTCACTGCATATTACGAAAACTTATCAAAGCACCTAAAAATTGGGACAACGCGGAAACCTAAACATCTGGCCATCCTCAAAGCAAACCTATTGCAGAGAATGTTTCGCTTCAAGTTCGGAAGTCGTCCACTCTCGGATCTTCAGTTGGATCGTTTACAAACATCCCTGTTCCCTTTCATCGTGCGTTCGCGCGGCTTTCACAGAACTTGTGTTTACCTAAAACTTCCTGGATTTGTGTAGATAATGTGAACGCATCCAACATGGCTATAATTAGTAAAAAAAACCTTACGCGATGGATAAACAAAGCTAGTCGTAGCACGCGCCTGCGCCGGCGCAAGGTAAATAAAGTTCGTGTGCTCGGTAAGGTAATCGTTACATTAGTTTTATTTATAGTTTTACATGTTAATATAAATGTAAGTTACGGCTACGAGTTGTGTGTTGTTTTGCTGGTTGTTGTGGTTTCCTTTTACTGCTTTTTTGCTTATCACTTTTTCTTCTTTAGAAAGCGTGCGTCAAAATTACTGAATCTGGATACAGAAAACTTTTCAACAGTTTTCATTTGGTCGTCATATTATTTTATTCCTGTGGGATAAGATCACCTTTTTGACTGTACCCTTGTTTTATAAATTTTGATTTTTTTGTAGTTTTACCCCCCGATATTCCAAACAGTCCATAATTATCAATTAAATTGTCTATCTCCAAAGACTTAAAAAATTCGTCAAGTAGTAGTAGATTTAAAATTCGTCAATTTTAAATGGGACCAATTCGGAATAAACCTCTTTCAGACAAAAATGCAAATCCGGAGTAATATCTTAACCCGAACATACTTAAAATATATATGTACATATATGTATAGACATCCGAATTGATAAACTCCTCTTTTTTTTTAAATTGTTTAAAAATGTCAAATATCATATTAAACCCCCCATTTCCTTGTTACACCTTTTGCTACTTGGTCGTACTGATTCAATCTGTACGCGTACTCAGTGCTATTAGAAGGCATTATGCGTTTCCCACGCGACCATACGCACCTCGCGCCTCGCACCTCGTGCCCGGCTTATCGGGGACGCGTGCGCACGACCCGCCGACGAAAGCCGACAACTGCCGATGACAGGTGTCCATTAAGCTTGTACTGGAGGTATCGGTATACTTGTTTTTTCACTAGGGTAAAATAAGTCCAAAAACTGCACTAACATAATATAGTATTAACTACTTACTAACTTTTGCGGGGGAAATGAACATCTTTGATAATATGGAAAGGATTTTGAAACCTAAACCTAAAATTCACAATAAAGTCTACAATTATGATTTATGATTGAATTATTATAGAAGGATTTTCTAAAAGGGAAAAGTGGAAGAGAAATTTACAATTAAAAAAAGCGAAGTGTGCAGGAGAAATTTAGAATTTTAAAAACTGAAGTGATAATTCTTCGTAACAAATATTTTGGAACTTCTCAAATGTTATACAAATCTAAATAAGCACGTGTATGCCTAACACTAAAGTACTTAAAAGGAAACCACGCGGTCTAGTCGGCACTGTGTTTAATGGCTAGCAGTGGTCCAAATATGAGGAACCTATTACACTCTGTGGGCGGATATGGACTAATAAAGAAGAAAATTGTACGTTCAAGAGAGGACAGCATGATATACTTGTGGTCGTTAGTCTAAATGCCAACTGGGTAATTCAAATGAAGTCTAAATAAGTATTATGTACGATATTGTGGCTTTAAAATTATCTTTTTGCATCGTCTATGTTTAGTTCGACCCAAAAATATTTCTTAAAGATCACACACGTTGGTTCGTGAAATTAAGCCCATGTCAAAGGCCAACGTTATTTAAATATAATAAAATACATAGAAATAACTCGACTCATATTAATTATTTCTTTTCAAAATGTTAGGTAACAAAAACAAATTACTGTTTAACTAAGAGAGTACTTGGATACAAAGAAAAAAGTATTTCTTCATTAACTTGAACGTTAAACTCGTAATTTTTGTTAATGTTTAGCCATTCGAGACGGACAATTCATAATATTCATCACAAAGATAAATGCGTTTCCAACAGTAAAAAACTGAGGTATTTTTCACTTGCTTTATCTTATTACTTTTACTCTGGCGTTGATTTAACTATTTCATTTATGAGAAAGTCACTTTTTTTTCTTTTTATAACGAAATTCATTCTGTCAGGTTGACAGCTGACGCTACGTTCCCATGACAACGTCAAGTCAAGTTGAAAGGACGTTCCATTTTTAAACACGAGAGAAACAATGGGCTATATTGGAATAGGACTCTCACTCTGATTCAATCAACAATACTGAGCCTTCTCTTTGTAAAATAAACTGTATGGGTTAGGTTAACCACAATTTCGTTAGTATCGATCTTATAATAATCCAGCATTAGTTCCTTCTTTGTAAGTAGCTTGCCAGAAAGTATTGATCTACAAAATTAGCATAAAAATATTTATCAAGAAATATTACCATCTGAGGAGATTTCTGTAATTACTTTTTACTAACATTAAACAAACAATAACCGCTCTTTTTTAATATATAAAAAAATCCTGTAACATAACTTATTTATTCTATGACTTTTGATAATTATTTAGTTTTGTCCACCACCACAGTCAGTATTTTCTTATAAAATTTTATATAACTGCCGTGTTATCCTTTCATCAGCCTTGCTTGTAGAGAGTGCCTAAGGTATAAAGACAGCCTTTTGCCTTTTCATTACAACTTGCATAAATAATATGCATGCAGTTTCTTTATACTCATGATTATAATTTTATCTTCTATTAATTGTGCATAGTTAAATAAATAATAATTAAATTTGTATATTTGTCCTAAATTAACTTATTATAAGGTAGCCCTACTTAAAACACTGTAACATTAAGGTGAGAACTAGCAGAGCTGTCGTCGTCCAGTAGATGATGAAGACAGTTTAATAGTAAAGCTATTAAAAAGTACGCCGTGCCCCATTCAAGTGTCCTGTCTCATTGACGGCGGTCTTCTGTTCGAACGAGGCATACTTTCAGCTTTAAATATCATACCGGACTTTCTCATAATGAAGTTAGTTAGACATTTTACGAAGAAACGGTTCAAGTGTGTAAAGGATCTTGGTGCTTTTGATATAGTTTTATCGTCTGTATTCAATGAACCTGCCGTAATTTTTCTTTGGGTTTCGACTACAATAGCCCTAAATTGCTACAAAGACATCCGAAGATTGCGGCATAAACGGCAGTATCTATTTTTTACATTAACTTTTAAGTAGCTTGATTTTTTTCACAAGGGACTGTAGGCCTGAATTTAATTTCAACACGATACCTCCACGCATTCCCGAGATAAAGGGTCTTGACAGACGAACGGACACCAATGTGAACCTATAAGAGTTCTGATTTTTGAGTACAAAACCCTAAAAACACTAAAAAGTATAAAATAAGTTTCGTCAAAAGTAGGTGTCAAAAAGCGAAGAAAAAACAGAAATACAGACTAATATCTATACTAATATTATAAAGCTGAAGAGTTTGTTTATTTGTTTGTTTGTTTGAACGCGCTAATCTCAGGAACTACTGGTTCGAATTGAAAAATTATTTTTGAGTTGAATAGACCATTTATCGAGGAAGGCTTTAGGCTATATATCATCACGCTTAAGCCAATAGGAGCGGAGCAGCGGTAAGGAATGTTTTAAAATCGGGGATTCCACGGGGACGAAGTCGCGGGCAGCAGCTAGTGTTATATATATGGTTCAACTACATTGACATTATACCCCTACTGTGTGGTTGCGCTTTAGACTCAACGCAAAAATAATTATCAAGGCCGGTTCATAAACAATTAAGTTATGCCCTAAAATATCCGTGACCTGTACACATCTGAGTACCCCTTCACAGCGTACTAGCATGATGTTATGTTAAACACTGGTGTAAACAATAAACAGACATGCGATTTCAGCAATCCAAGGTACTTCAACATATCTTCACTATATTGAAATAAATTTTTCCGGACTGGTGTCCGGAAAAATCTTTCAAACAAAGAATCAACTAAGTCGGTTGACGAAAATATCACTGAACAAACATACAAAAATAATAGTAAAAAAAACAGCCGTATTGAGAACGTCCTCCTATACTTGAAGTCGGTTAAAATTATACAGTGAAAATGCACAATAACGGTTGTCAATACTGCTTAAACTATCTGAAAGCGGCAACACTGCGTTTGAACTTGGAATTCATTTTGACAGTTCACTTGCTTGTCTATGAACGCATTAGCATTTACCATATATTGGGTACCTGTAACGCAACGCATTCCCAAAGACTATTTAGAATATTAGGTAACAAGATAGAATCATAAAATAAGTTTGAATGTGTTATGGACACGGCGGATAAAAGAAATAACGGACGATAGAAAATGCAATTTTCGTAGTGTAAACTTTCTTAACATGGCTGACCTACGATCGTTTCACCGTAAAACCAGGGAATCCTGCATCGAAACTCAATTTTCCACGTGAATAAATTTACGTCTATTTCTCGTAGTTACATTTTCGAGTTAAAAGGAACTATTCCAGTCTGTCCCACCAATCCGTTCCACCAGTGGGTTAGAGTGGTATAAAACGGATTGCAAAACAAAACGGATCGCCGCCGTGAAAAATAACTATTATGCCCGATTCGCTAAAAAAGCGATTTGTTTCTCAAACAAATAAGTGACACACTTTCCCGAGCGATTGTTTTAAGCGAGACAACGGAAGTATTGAAATTGAATCACAATTCACAACCAATCGATTGGTGGAGGCTAATCAAAAATGCAATCATTTTGTATAGTAATAGTCTAATTGTATACCTAGTCGAATACTTATTCAGGCTGCGAGGGAGCGAAAGGTAATTTTTATCGACTTCAAAAAGCGTTTCTGTATTTGACCTTTATGTATTTATATCTACCATTTTCTCAAAAACTACTGTTCCGATTTGGATGAGGTTAACGTTATTTTATAATATAATGGCTGTATTTCCAAAAAGGTTGGCGAAAATGTACATCCACATTAAGCCACATGAGTATGTATATAAACGCTTATGTAATTAGGGGCAAGTCTACTTCCATTATCAGGTACAAGCAATTTGCTATCCAAGCAACTGCCGTAATGCATGTTAATTGAACATTATGCGAACTTACGAGCTCACTTCAAAGAGTAATGTAAAAGAATTGAATACTTAACTCACTCACATTGTTTGAAAGTTATTATTGTAAATAAGCGGCCTGTACAAAAAATATTATCAGCCTGAACGAATTTCAATCATGGTGCCATCAACGTCCTAACCTATTAAACTTTACCGCGGCATATAAACGGTCAATAAATGTTTAATTGATTTGCTCGTAAACGGTTTTATTGTCATTTAAGAGAGCAATCAGCATGTGACACTATATTCACACTGTCATAGCAAAGCCGACGGAATTTAGAACAAGGAAGTCTTAAAGAGCAGAAGAGCAGTGTTTAATAAACAGGTTTATTTATTATCTTTCTTTATTTACGCCGAACAACTGACATAAACATGTTTCGCAAAATGGTTTCAGGTTTTGAAATAACTTTTTTCCGGAGTAGAAATCGTTGGGCGAACACTTTGTTTTTACGTTTGCGAAAAGAAATCTAAGTACAATTACGAAAATTCGTCCACTGATAGAGAGCTACTGGTATGCCTGAGTGTCAGACGGGTTTAAACTCGGAAAATGCACGGTTCCTGGGAGTGGATCACCGGAAAGATGCCGCGGGAAAATCTTTGTCATTAATATTCAAAGTCATAGATTATTGTTAAAAGCTCCATCTTTTATTTGAAAATTCCATTCAATATGTCTCCATGCTTTCACGACACGACTTAAAACTTTATGATTCAGCAAACAGCAAAAGCAAAATCGTGGCAAAAAATGGTAATATAATGAATACCATGAAGAGCCATTATTATCTTTATCAAAACGAATTCGCATTGAAAACGACACCGCATAGCAACAAAAAGCTATATTAAATGTAAATCATAAATTATATAGAAAGTGAAACACGTAATGATGATTATTATTTTCTAAACCACTCAGTGGAACCAGTTAAATAGACACAATAAGTTCTATTCGGTGCATGATTTTTATTTAGTACTCATGCACTCAATAAAATTACTCCAGGTAGATTTTAATTACTATGGCAAGACTGGTCAATTTGATATAGGACCGGGTCCCGAGCTTATACAAAAGTGTCCATTGTCCTTTTAAGACATTCTAGTATTTTTCTTTTTCAAATAACGAGTGTTCAGATAGAAAGAAACAAAGAAGTTTGAGTGTTTACTGTACAGAATATGCATACAAATTATGACCTTGAAACTTAAAGAAAATCATTAATAATAGGTTTAGCTAGCCTCCAAACAAACGGTAGCTCATTTTCATCTACCATGAAAACGAGACTTCACACAAGGAGTTGGCAACATTATAACAAAAAAACAACGTCTTACAAATAACAACACACGCCCAACAAAACCGAACAAAAACATACAATTCAATTCAACATCAATCATATTCACAAACCCCATCAGCCGTAGATCTCATCAACATTGATAACGTATCTCGGACAATAACTTTCCATTGAAACCCAACATTACACTGCAGACAACGAAAGTTCATATTCAATTTGCGTCTCTATTCTAGTGAAATTCGCATCTTTTCCTTACGAATCGTTATTTTCCTCGGCGAACCGCGTAACCGCTAACGATTGGTAGGATATAAAAACCGGTGGTAACGACCCGTTGTACTCACGGTGGCTGCCCCTTGTAAATATCTCGTTGTTACACGGTTTTCTGTAAAAAGTGCAGTGAAACGGCTGGTTTGGATTTTTTTACGATGCAATTTATTGCGGATTCGGTTTCATTTGTTATATTATGAGTGATTAAGAGAATTGTTTCGTTGTTGCTAGGTTTCTTTTGTAAGTGCGATGTTTTTTTTTAGCTTCTTTTATTTTAAATCGTACAACAAATTTGCTTTCTTTATATTTTTAACTTCATTCGCGTGTAAGCGGAAAAATTTAAAAACTAAGCTGATTTAATAAAAACCCCATCGATAAACATGTCATCCATTTACGGTTAAACTCAATAAACTCTCACACTCGTTTCAATTTCCATAACTAGCACACCCAACAACGAAATCAGAGCAAATCAAATTGCCTTCAATACTTACAATTTATTTCATAGAATGAAAGTTCTATTACTTGAACACAATCGGTGAATGCAAAATGCTAACACCTGCGGAATTAGCATAGAACACAGACTAATCTCTGAAACTCTAGGCATTGCATTATCAGAAATTACATAAAAATAATACAATTGAAGTGTCTGTTTGTGACCCAGAGTTTGTGTTAATCCCAAACAACAATATTAACAAATTTATACTAAATATAATTATATGTAACAAAGAAATGCATTTTCATTCGGCTGGGCCGATTTTGATGGGACTTTCACGGCCACGGCTTTCAGGCCAGAAAAAAAAAATTAAATCCTTAAAATTGGTAAAATACGCGGACAAAATCGCGGACAAAAACTAGTAAACAATAATTATGTAGTTTGACTTGTAATAATGAATAATGCTTCGATTGTTGCGTGAAATAGTTGTAGGAATATTACAATAGACTTATCGATGACGTGACCAGGGAACTGTGATCTTCGATATTATGGTATTTCAACACGTACGAAATTTTTACCTTTACCATAATTACTACAATTGAATGGACAATTCATTATTTCGAAAACATTTTAAAAGTAATTCCTTTCGTTTTTTATTTCCTGGCGCCATTATTTTTTTATTCAATTTGACGTTTTGTATAAGCTCAAGGCATTGAAACTCATACAGCCAAGTCTTCTGCGCAGCGGTGCGCAGCAGAGCCGCCATCTACATACTTAGGTTGAATTCCCAAAAAACACTCCAATACAAGATCCGTGAATCTTCCTCGTTGTTTTTTGTATGTAAGTCCTCCACAAATATAACAAAAAGAGTTGGGATAATTAATACACTTTCTAGACATGTTAACAAAGTTAATAATTAACAAAAATGTAGTTAAATTCACTGGAAAATAGTTTTATGGGTATTTACTCGCAAAAGTTCCTTCAGTTGTATTGCCGTAATACTTGTTATGAGTATTACGGTATCACAAGAAATCTGAGGCTAACTGACACCTGACAACTGCGATTTTATTATGAGGGTAGATTGATAAAACAGAATTAGCTGTCAAAGTTCGTGTGGCAAAACCAGTGTTGACCAGTGTTATTGCTACGCAGCCATCATGCAAGGATGTTACATCTTGACAGGTATTAGGAACTTGCGATAGGCGAAGGTGCCTCTGTGCCAACCAATATTGGCTCATCTATCACTTGGAATATGAATCATATTTTCATTTTCAAACTTTCTTCTGAAATATAAGTTTAATTAAGTGTATTCCTCTTTAGAACAGTTCACTTAAAATGAGACACATACTGCATACATCAATTTTGCCTCTGTGGTGTTGCATATTAAGGACTAATGATAAAATCGTCAGTTTACCAATTGTCTGGCTCACAAAATGGATACTACTAAATCCTAAGTGGAGAAGTAAAATCAAGTCTTAAGGGCCGTTTAGAAACCAACGTAGGTGCATACGCATCGCAAGTCTGTAATTTCAGCCCTCCATCTGTTTTGCGCTCATGTAATTACCAGGCTAGTCGTATTGAGCGCGAACCATATAATAATGCTACCAATTTGAATCGATACCATCTAATTCTATAAATAAGTTTAACTTATTGGTTTTCTAACGAAAGAGATAATGATAATACTACCTAAATTATCGCGTCGATCTTGCGTAAAGATACGTGTTCTGCATTAGTATAATGCTGCTTTAAATGTTTAGTATCAGAAAATTTGAAAGAAAAATTATTTAAAATATAGGAATTTTGGAAAGTTTTTGCAGTTTTGAAAAATCACTATTCCATGACGTCGCCAACCCGCCCGTAATCCTCCTAATGCCCTCCGCGTTCCAGGGCCGCGTTAACTATTTCGAACAAATTCCGCAACCCTGACAGGCACTGGCCCTAGCGGGACACGTCTTCTATGCTGACATCTCTTTGCATCGCGTGTGGAACATAACTCGCTGGTGAACGTGGCCTGGTTCTAAAGGAACGGCGAATCATCCAACACTCGCCGACTCCAGGCGCGGCGACCGGGAATCGCCCTACGACACCCGACGCCCCCGGGGCGTGTTCTTCTAGTGCGGTGGCTGGGGCGTTAGGGATGCCACCGTATGCTCCAGCGTGTCTTCTGAGCGATCCACACCACACTGGTGACACCCAGGTGTGTCCTCACGCCAGGTACTGAGTACCTGCGTCAGGTGAAAGGTGTGGACGACGTGGTGCATCGTCAACCACTCCTCAAACAGGGGAAATATCGCCACAACAGTGGTGTGTCCAAACGTCGCCTGCATCCTAGAGACCAACATTTAGATCGAAGCACATGAAATCTCCTTTAAATGTAATATTATGTAGGTTTATCAAATGTAATATTAATAAGTTAAAGAAATAAAATTCTCTATACCTAATAGCTACAACATATATCTTTGCACTACATAAAATAAATGTCAACCTTTTCGCAGTATCCAAGAAAAATAAAAGTACTCAAAATAGCCCGAAGGCAAAGCCGCGGATACCATAGAGTGATCCATAAATCTAAGTTCGGCTCGACTCGCGCCGCAGAAAGCCGAAGAGGTTGGAGCGCACGCGCCGCTGTTTTAGCGATACGCCCTTGTAATTGTGTAGATAATTATCATCTTAATAATTTATTGCCGTTATTATTTTCTTACCCATTAGCCGCTTTTTAATGGAGCGTAAAACATCTATACCTTAGCGTTATCTTAAAATATTGACGGTAACAAGGAAAAGGTAGTAGACCTAACTTTAATATCGATGTAGGTTATTAATTGAACGATCCACATTGCCCTTTTCTAGCTGTTATCGTTACCGCCCATGTTCCGCAGTATCTAATCTTTATCAGTATATCGTTGTCTGTTGTAAATTCTGACAATAGAGACCAGACCCTAATCAAAGCTCCAGGACACAAACAAAAGCCAATACTCGTAGCTACCCGTACGCTTCGCTTCAATCAGCAAATTAACAATCATACAGGTTCGTAGTCCTTTTGATTAAAGAACACTATTATTCATGACTTCACGAACTGCCTTCAACATCCTGAAGTAAATTCGATAGTATTCGTTCTCACTACCTGTCGTTCTATAAATTATACTTACCAAGGAGTACGCATTTTGTGATATTGATATCTTAGAAAGTCAAAGTTCACGCATTTCTCTAAACCACATTAGAAAACGCTAATCTCAGCTACAACTTCGTTCAATCCAGCCAACCATAGAGATTTTAACATAACCCACACAAATACAAAACAATTACGCGTACAAGGAAACCCAGAACATAGAAAACCCATGTCGAAAGTTATCTAAGTGTAAAGGCTTTGTTACACAGTGCAAATCTAGCTTGTGAGCTGTTCCAAACGCAGTTTCGTTACTGCAGTGCATCTTTACGCACTGTATGACCGTATCACACGTGTTACTGTTTTCATGTATCTTCCGCCACTACGCGTTAAGGCAGTAGCTCTAAGTCTCTCAGGACTTATCTGACACCGCCATGGCAACTACTCTCATCGTATAAATGGTTAGCGCAATCCCAGCTTTTGCTAATGATAGTCGTTTTACGTTTGGAACTCCTTATGATTGGCTTCCGCCATAAGGCAAGCAGGTGGATCTGGCTACCCTTCTTGACCAAACCTCTTAGAGTGCTTACTCGGTCTACCGGCCGGGTATCGGCCGGTATATATTCATGCAGACCCCATCACCTGCGGCCGGGTGACCCGAGAGACAAAGTCTATCTACTTTCAGGTCTCTAACTGCATCGTGTAACCAGGCCTTAACAAAGACACGTTCAGGTGGGGCGAGCGGCGTCCTAAATACAAAACTGTGATAAACAGAGGTGATACAAATTAACAACAATAATCGAGCCAACAAGGGACCGCAATAACAACGGAAAGTGTTCGCTAAGGGTGCACGAACACAAACTGCTTAGGAGTTCATTATAAAACCATCGCTGATGGAAACTAGCTCTGTAGGACCCTATGGTAGGACCAATCCTACGCATTGCGTTTTAATAGGAAAGGAAAATGAGTTCGTTCGTGATGGTCACATCCCATCCATTTTGGGAGACGAAAATATTAAACAACAGTGAGGGCATACTAGGCACATCATCACTGACGCCGTAAGCCGAGGTCCGTACCCCCGTAGGAGGTGCTCTTTCCATTAAATTAAAAATAAGAGACTATGTAGATGTAGCAACTTAGTTTTAATATGTTCTGTTCAAGTTTTTTTTATTTTTGGAATGGACCATTGCACACTAAGGCTGGTACTGTTCAACCGGGCAATCCTGTGAGGGCCTCAAATTAATTTAAGGCCAGGGATGTTTTGTTAAAATCCTAGTGCGTAGTGCGGTGGCTTTAATGGCATGACGCCTTGACGGCAATTCATAAAAAAAACACTGGGCACATAATACCTCCTCCAAATACTTTTTTTCCAGCAAACGTGTTGCGGAATTTGTTCGAAAGAGTTACCGCGGCCCTGGAACGCAAAGGGCACGGGTGGGTTTTAGTCAGTAAAAGTCTGACACTCCCTACCGCTCCACCCAGGGCGGGAGGGGTCATTTGATGATTTCCCATCCAAAAAAAAAAAAAAAGAAAAAGGCCCATAAAACATAGAAACGTTAAATACATTGTAAAACCACTTTAAACAAAGAAAAAACGATTTGACTTTCTTCATATTTACAGAACAAAGAAAAAATTAACCGATGGTACGCGCACGTTTTTTTGGCTGTAAAGATAAGCAAAACTTGATAAGACAATATTGCAGTCTCAAAGCCACATGTGTGACATACGAATAACAAAGACATTGTTATGTCCAAACCAATTGCTTGCATATTGCTTATGAAGACATGATTCACACTTTTTGCAACATCAGTATTGTCTTGATTGTCCTCACAAAACAAAAAATAAAGACTTAAAACTTATTGAACCGAACAACATTTTTATTGGCCCCACTGATTTGCTCAACGAGTACTTAACATAAATTAATAAAAAATCAAACAGCTGCGTTTTTCAAGTTGACCACTTGAGTACTCGACTGTACCGCGGGTGTAGCGACGAAGAAGATAGCGCGTCGGGAATACAGGCACAACGAATGGACCGGGCACACGCGAATTATATCTAGATGTATGCACCTGTAGCATATTGATGCCGTTAGCGTTGTGTTCGCAAATGTACGTCGTGGTGAATCTAATTGGGGATTTTGTCGTTTAAAATTTTACGGATGAACTTTGTCCTGGTTTAAGAACACAGTAGATTGCTGTGACATTTTCTTTTCAGAGCAAATCCTTATGGAGTAGTTTCCCTCAGACAGCGGATGACGAAGGTTTATGCCATCCCTTATGGGCTCAAATCACTAGTACTGGGGTTTTGCTGAACAAATACGGGGTCTAGGTTGAAAGGTTTCATCACTAAGGACAAAGAGTCCCCCAGGCCTCTTAAGGGCGTTTTAGCTTAGACGCACCGACCGTAGGTTATATAAGAATTCAATACACATTTGCTTCAAAGCTTTAGAGCTCTAGGTATTCAAATTATACTACCAAAGTGATAACAAAACTTATCTACGATTAGAAGGAGGTATTATCACAAACAAAATCTTAAAATTTCTTGGCAACAGACTGCACTAAGCCAAGCCAGATTTCGCAAATTCAGCGACTTTAGCGGTGATATAATCTGACATACAACAAGCCATGACTACAAAGAAGTAAACGAGACGCTTGTTCAATATTCCGATACTCAATACCTAGATAAAGTATGATAGAATGCCGGCCGATCGAAAGTTCTGGAATCGACGAATCGACCTCGTGAACTTATTATTTACTATAATATGTATATACTATTATTTACTTACGCGGTGTTAGAACTTCAGCAACGAAATGGATTTTCAGAGCGCATACAACCTCTTTATTGTCACGAAAAAACATGCAGTGAGGTACTAACTTTGTAGGGATACTTCTATTATGCACTAGTGTGTAATCTATACTAATATTATAAAGCTGAAGAGTTTGTTTGTTTGTTTGTTTGTTTGAACGCGCTAATCTCAGGAACTACTGGTTCGAATTGAAAAATTCTTTTTGGGTTGAATAGATCATTTATCGAGGAAGGCTTTAGGCTATATATCATTGCGCTTAAGCCAATAGGAGTGGAGCAGCGATAAAGAATGTTTTAAAATCGGGGATTCCACGGGGACGAAGTCGCGGGCAGCAGCTAGTATTATTATACACCTGTGTGTTATAGTTCGGTTTATGGCCCTAAGAACGATGTAATAAGGCTCACTCTACGAACAAGTGTATTGAAAAAATATTTGCAAGCAAAAATATTTTTTCAATACACTTGTTCGTAGAGTACTCACTCACGGTAGAATGAACTGAATCCTTCTTTTACTTACATTCATAGCATATAAATGATTTCATTTCATTTCAGATTTATTTGTTGGTAATTAGTGCCTTATTATTATTATTACGGAAAACGAAATTTATAAATTAGCTATATCTGTTATGAATGCCACACAAGACGACGACGTAGCCCAATTTCTAATCGATTAAAATGTTCAATGTGTCAATCAAAATGTCAAATCAGAGCTGTCAACGTGTCCGAGTCTATTAATATCGATACCGAATCAAACGCAAAAGTTATGTTAATTAAATAATCCATTTTTAATATCTAATATAATCATGTGAAAGAAATTCTGTGTGTGTATGTTATGTTTTGACGCCTTTAGCAACCCAGAAGTTAGTTCCGTAGGAATACCTTTCGATTTTCACTAAAGTAAAGCCGCTGTTAGACGGTACTTTTAGGTAAACAAACCATTACAAAAAAAAATAATGTCATCCCTACAATTAATTACCAACATAAAATTCTAAGCATGTTCAGCTTTATAGCTCTATGTATTAGCCTTAAAATGTACATTTCAAATAAAGTATTACAGACAAGCACAAGTCATCATTATTATCTTTGAACATAATGAGAACAGTACATCACTGCTTATTCGCTTTCAATAAATAGTACTAGCATTCTATGAATCGCCTTTCAATGCTATCTTGTACAGTCGCGAAAACAATTAGTTCAATTAAAACAAACACTAACACACAGTTATGGCTCTTGATGCAAAGGTGATACGGCCAATAATGGCTTGTCAATTAGCTGGTAAATTGTAACTAGCTGTTGCAGTGGCATCATGACTCAACGTTTAGTTCTGCTTATTAGTTTAGGAAAGTGACGCGAAAATCTTCACTCATGCATTCAATTCGAAGTAATCAAACATTTCCGTTATAAATGTTGTGGACACCCTTCTTAGTGTCGTTTGAATGTATCTAATATAACTACATACTTATATTTATTATACTTATGTTTATGTTCATTTACCAATCTGAAACAGTTAATCCATGTACAGGAAAAACAAAATTAGATACTTACATATTTTTAATTGGTTTAGCTGGAGTAGGTATCTTATTTTCCGTGTATGACTCGACATCTAAAAATGTTTTTGACTCGTGCAAAAACCCAGTAGGTACAAAATATAACCTATAGCTTTCCTGAAAGCTGCATTGTTATTTATACGTGCCTAAATATCAACTATGTCGTGGTAATATAATATGACTGTTTAAAATTATAATGACTAATTACAAAATTGTATCAACTGATTTAGTTATAGTCTGTAACGGTCTATAACTCACTATGTCGTACAATTGCGGTAACTTAAAATTAGAATAGATAATCCAATGATGATTACTCGATTACAGCCGGAAAACCCCTCGCTAAATTCTTAAATAGTACAACTAAACCCCCATTGTTGACCTATATTTTAAATAAGCCAAAAAAGAAAATAATTTCCATTGTCTCTAGTAAAAAAAAAACAATGTAGCTCCAGTATTTACAGTCTATTTAACCTCTTGACCGTCGCAACAGAAAGAAAGTTACATGGCGTGTTAAACTCGGGAAAATCGTTCAAATTACTGTTTAGCGGTGTTTTACTCTAATTGCGCGGATTCATCAAAAATATCGCATTGAGGGCGAGCGTCCACCATTACAGCGCGATGACAATGACAGATAAATTGGCGGGAAAAGTGACGTTTACAGCGTCTCGTTATAGTGCGTCTAACAGAATGGGCTGCGTTCTTTTAAAAATGTAGTGTTTAGCTATAAAAACTGACGAATGTCCCATCGATTTTTTTAGCTCTAAACATTCAACACGGGCCCAACAGCATCCTCCTCCATGAGATATATATTTTATTTTTCGGGTAGTTGGAAGAATATACGAAGATTAGTTTCTAAACTTTTTATGCTAACCAGTTAATGGTTGTGTCTGTCTGAATTACTATAAACTTTACTTGATTTTTTATAAAGCCTTTTGACATCAACAACTCTCAAGGCCTCTCAAGGCCCTCAACTCAAAAGTGTCAGCCTCTAGATTCCTCAATGGCTCATCCGCAAACAATTTGTAACAAACAATACTGCAGCTGTTTTAGCCGCGCACACCGCAGACTCCATATCTAACGGTTCGTAAAATGACCCAAAATGACAGTTAATGATAACGGCTGGATTTAAAACATAATAGCGAAATTGGGCGTCGTCGGACGTCGCGTCGCGTCTGTCACTAATGATCGCGATGGCGCGAGAGTGACGTGATCTATTGTGCTTTAGTGATTTGTGCTGTTGTGCATTTATGCGACCACGTAGTTTACAGCTTTTTGGAATACCGTAGGAATGACAACCGAATCGCATAGTTAACACCCGTCTTCCGGTCTTCAACTCCCATTTGGCCCGTAGTACGAGGGTTTTCTGGACAAGAAAACAGATTTAAAAGAGTGTCCGTCGAGTTCCTTGCACGTTCTTCTCCATAGAGGTCTACGTTTTGGAACGTGCAGATAGCTTCACTTCTTTCGACTTGACAATTCAAAAGTGCCTGTAAAGGGTATAATTGAAATAAATGCTTTGAATCTTGAATCTTGCCCAGCTCCGTTCAGGAACACAGAATGCTGGGAGTTTCACAAGCTTTAAGGAGCGACCTCATCGTACCGAAGATTTGTTCACGTTGGATAGAGCCTCACCTTCCAGAATAACGTGGGCGGCTGGGAATATAATTTTATTTTATAACGTGAACATCTGTATGAAAAGATTTTATAGTCGTCGACATTACTCATGTTTCTACAGTAAACGGTATAGACATAGAAATTTAAACACAACAAAATGCAACTTTTAAACACCGATTAACAACAGGATAATTATATTATTGTTAAGAGATTCTAGAATAATTCCCCCTTTTTGAGCATAACAAAACAATAACTATTATATGTACCTACATAAACTAGAAATAGATCGCTATTTCAAGCTACAGAACCCGTTCTGTACCAATGGGAATCTTACTCATCATAGTTTTTATAAAAGATACTTTTCAAACGGTGGTAACGCGCGGTACAGTGACCCACATACTGCAAATCGTTGCTACTTTCCAATGTAAGTATAAATTACATATTTTTTTAACAATTCGAGTCGTCGAAGACAAAACGGCCTTTAATCCTAGTTCTAGACTACGCGAGACGCCTTTGTCTGTTAAAAAAGTTTGTCTAGACGACCTCATTCAAATATAACATAGTCATGTTGCTAGATTGATGAGAAATTGACTGTAATTTTTGCCACTCGATGACTCCGACATAAACGTTATTGTTAAACCCATCCGACAACTTTTTAATGAACCCGCAAATAACGTTTTAGTTAATTCTGAATTTACACTACGTAAAACTGTATTAAACACCTAATCTACCGTTAATATTTCGACAGCTATCCAATCTCATAACATGAAGACAAAAAAAAAAGAAAAGCATAGACAAATTTGAGTAGAGTTCGATTATGTAAGCCAGTATTATCGAGCAAAGAGGTGAAACTGAATGCCAGTAAATCTTATCCCAAATCATGGCATGAAACAAAGGAGACTGTGAGGCGGACTTTCTCCAGACTCTTCATTAATCAAGCTGAATTAATCTAAATAAAGCCGCTGAATACTCTCGAGGTACATTATTATAAACTCGTAAGTAATCGGATTATTATGTCGATGGAATCGGAAACGAATGTCGTCATCGCGAACCGGAACTGTGAAACCGATCTTATTGATTGACTTTGGGCCCAACTTGAATTATGTTCTCCTATCGGTTGAATGGTTTTTAAAAAGTAATTAGGTTGTTAAGACTATGATATTGTGTTACGAAAACAAAATTGTTGTTGTGGTGTTTCTTCAGTCGGCAATAACTAAGTAATTTATGGGTTTGATATAGGCAAAACAGGGAGGTAAAATACAATACATTTTGCATTACAGTACCTAATCATATGAAATTATTATACAGCTTAGTCAATCGAATTTCTAACTGACTATGAGTGCTACTAAATTAATTATTATGAAAAATCGAACTTTTCATGTGACCTAAAAAGTAGAAAATAGGTTGTTCTAGAAGAATAAACTGTAGCAATGAACAGGGCCATCGTTTCAAAGGATTAGTATAACACATAAGCGGGCAAATCATAGCTGCTTCAACGTGTCTATTCATTCAGGTTTTTTATAAAGAAGTACCAACTCCTTTCATACTGGCCTCTCAGTATCTATAGAGACATAGAGTGTGTTGATCATACGCGTCAATAAACCAACACGTATAAAATTAAACTCGCATGCTCATCATAAAAATAAACATCACGAAACATTCATAATTCAATATCATCCAATGAATGTAAGAGTTTAATTCAATACATTTCACCTGTCGCCCCAATCGAATTGTGCTGTCAAAGTGTTTGTTCAGATCGTTTATTTGCAATATAATCCTGGCTCTTATTGACTACTAGGTTCTTGCAGCGGCTTTGCCTGCAATAAAGTCGGAAATAATTCCAAGGACGGGTATACCTAATCTCCCGGGGTTAGAAGGTGTCTTAGATCATTTTTTAAGGTCTAATCTATCTCAAAAAAATCATTATTAAGAAATCATATAAAGTGGTATGCCAAGCCGCCATAGTGATTTAGGCCCTGAGTGCCCACAAGTAACATCGAATGTTAGTATTAGTATGCCCCACAAATAAAATATTGATAATAGAAAATTATTGCAATAACTTGGAGTTTACAAATTATAAGGGCCTTTTTAATGTGCCCTACAAAGGTATTAAAAAGTTATTGAAAACTTCCTACATAACATATTATAGCTAAATTGTTGTTGGTTGTCATTATCAGAATAGGACAATCGCCAGAGTCAGTATTCATGGTCAAAAACGTCGATGTTAATAGCAAAATACACGCAGCGAATCACTATAAGACACTATGATCCAAACAAATGAAATGACATTTCTAATATTGTCAACTGACAAGTTTCAGTGTTGCCATTGCACAAACAAAGTATCAATCGGTGCATTATGTAGATCATTTTAAAACATTATATTATATTTTGTGACTTGATTACAAATCTAAATAAATAAACATAAAATGCATTGGGACTTTTATAAACAAAAGGACGAATAAATAAAGTACAAATATGTGTAAATGTCAAATCAATGTTTTGCAACAATCTTTATTTTTTCCCAGTTATTAAACTGGCAACCTAGCAAATGTCTGTTTATTTCGTTGTGTCGTTTCAATATTTATTTTTTATTAAAAAATGTTACTAACTTGTATCGCTTCGTGAATAGAAGAGTTAACTACGTAAAATTTACATATATTTTTTTACTAAATTAAATTTCTTGGGCATCGCAAGGCCTAAAATCGGCATTCCCCTTTGTTCAGTGGCTTAGGTGTGAAATTGTTTCAAACCGACAGAGTTAATTTCGCATTTATATTACAACTAGCTTCTGCCCGCGACTTCGTCCGCGTGGAATAGTTACTTTACCCCCGATTTTGAAACTCTCAGCCCGATCGGTTTAAAATTGACAAAGTTTCATACAAACTTTTATCCCTTATTTTATCCCCTTGGGGGTAGAATTAATCAAAATCCTTTCTTAGCGGATGCCTACGTCATAACATCTATCTACATGCCAAGTTTCAGCCCGATCCGTTTAGTGGTTTGGGTACGTTGATAGATCACTATGTCAGTCAGTCAGTCACTTTTGAGTTATATAATTATATATTTAGATCTTCTACCAGCGGCCTCGCCCGAGTGATTTTAGTATATAATCCTTGATACATACACCCGGGATCAAAAGGGCATAATTCTATTTCAGGACATGGTCTACACATTTTTAACAAACATACAGAAGAGTTTATTTCGCGTGTATCATTAGTTTGGTCGCTCTTTATTAACTATAGACGTATTGACGTGCCTCTCGATGTAATTAATGCGATTTAATCTCGATTCATAATCGGTTGCGATTCTAGAACAAAGTGTTCGGTTGTGGAATTAATGCGATACACTTAGGTGCTTTTCAAAGAAGAAATGTTTGCTTAGAATCGCATACTATGTTTTAGTAAAAACGAACCTGTAGAATTTATAGATCCCGTCTGAGTTAACTGGTTTCTGTAATTTGGCCAATATACAATAAGTTTTTTTCTTCTTCGATGAGTATAATGTAGCACCTACGCTACTTATTTATAAAATCCATATTTCACCTCCACCGTATACAATCGAGAAATTCAAGAAAGCTTTCTTAAAAAATATCAGACCCGAGGCCTGGTAGTCGAAATTCTAACAAAATGCATCTTTGCATGACCACCAAATCGAATTCAATTTCACACCTGCACAAAACGAATTCAATTCATCCCCTTATTTGCAAGCCTGCAAGCGTGACTGAATACGATCCACTCACACATGATTACACCCTTTCATTTCAGCGTAAACACGAATAAAACGAGCACACATTTTCATGTTGTTTGCTTGAAAGTTTGCAGTTTCATCTCCATTCACCGATTGATTAAAATTCGTAGGTACCGTCGCGAAAATTGTATCCAAATTATTTCAACAAAATATCTGAAGCGCTTCTTATATTTTTAAATTTATAGACTACATTTTTGTTGATTCTACTGATTTATGATAAATTGAGTTAGCGCTCTTCTATCTGAAAATGAAAAAGACTACGCCTCCAAACCCACGCCAAATCTGAGAAGTATGCACTCTGAACTTAGCATAACATGAGAGGTGGGTTTCTGAATTAAGTATTTGAGCTAAGAACGTGTCAAACCCGCTTTAATGCAAAACTTTGGCAGGTGAATCTTACCTGTCAAAATTTGGCATTAAATCAAGAGTTTCAGTAACTCAACTACAAGTGCAGAAATCGGGAGAAAGGTTTTACAAATGCAGCACCAGCATACCACTCCACCAACGCCTTCTAACGTTTATAAAATTACACCTTGTCTACATAAACAACAGTTAAGCTAAGTAGATCTAGTTAAGACCATTTACAAAACACTATCTCCGCTCCCGTTTATATGGGTCTTATTAAACCACGCTTTCGAACAGGGCACATGTGAAAACGCGGCGAAATCTAGTACCTTTTGCCTAGTAGTACCTAGTAATAACCGGGGGTAAATTATCGTTTGTTACAACAGGCCAGCGATGACTTATCGAGCATTAATTGTCTGTAACATGCCCATTGAGCTAGTGATTAATGTGCGTGTGCGCCTGCTCTCGGCTGGAGCCCCTATTCTTAAACGCGTTAATACATTGAATTTTACACATCTGTGTGTGTTGGTTAATTTTAGACTTGGGGAAAAAATAAGCTATTGAAAGTACTGCCTGCGCATTGCCTATAGACACTCACACACGCAAAAATCTGTTACTTCCAGTGCGTATTTTTAAGTATTACCTCAACACCCATGGATAGTCAGCACTATTAACAACGATACTGACTGGATATAAAATATTCTAAAATTATAGTTTGCGCCGACATGACAGATAGAAAGCAATGAATGCCGTAATTGCCGAATAAACATTACAGAATGAATAGTGATTTTATAGAACAAAAAATTCGTCAGTATGGAAATGATGCAACATAAAACTTTTGCGTTTCAGAATCTAAAAAGTAAACATGATCTTCAAGATAAATACCATGATGCTGCTACCCAGTCAACAAGTGGAAGGATTTATTCCAATCACGCAGTAGGTTCTAATGAGAATTTAACACGAACACGCAATTCGCGGAAGCTTTTGATGCTAATAACGTTATTTCATCTATATTAAGCAGGCAGTGTCATAGGAGACAGAAATAGAAGCCGCACCTGAGCTAACTGAGTAATTAACTCAAGGAATGAAAACGGGTGATTGATTGTTGTGTGCTTACTAATTACAAGGACGGTTTTCATTTTCAGGGAGTGAAACGATAATCGTTTAAAGGTAACTTACTACATATCTGCTCTTACGAATGTAGAATACTGCTTTTATTTCATCTCGTTGGAAATCGAATTCCAATCGACACATACGTGTGTCTTGTTCAACAGGATAGGTCGAAGCACTAATCCTTGTGGGATCCCTCACTTAGTTCATAACAGGTACAAAGAATTAAAGACTGTCCCCGATTTATATATTAACAGATTTCATGTTCGTAAAAAAGCTAGAGTTCAGCGCATTCCTAATAGCGCTTTGTACATAATACGCTCATTTTAAATCAACATAATCATTTCAAAAGCCTAAACATTATTAATATACCTAAAGGTTTGAAATTACAAATTTAGTTCCATATTTGTCCGGATTAAATTTCATGGAAAGGTTGTAATCAATTACTCGATAAATAACTAGACAAACAAACCCTTTATTGTACACGTGTAATCGTGCCGCAATATGCATAAAAGTGACTCGTCAATCATAACAAAAAGCGTATATTTCTTCTTAGCAGCAGTAATTGTTCACGAAGTGCCCATAACGGCGCGAGGGGCCGCGTACTACGAGAAGCAATTTATATAATTTTCTATTCGTTCGATCCGCAATAAGATACCATTCAAAGTGAACGGCTACATGGAAGCATGGCTAATGCCTATGCATTACTTTTTTTACCATCTCCGAAGTAGAAAAAATTCTAGAGCCCGAGAGTTACGTAAGCCTCTTTGGAGCCATAATGGAGGTTGCGCCCGCGACGCCGTGCGAACTCCGAAATGTCGAACAATCCGAAAGATTATCTGATTTATATTATAAATAATAGACGTTTATGAGCTCTTGGAGAATTTTCTCTCACGGCATCGATTCGATGATGAAATTGCTAAAAATATGTAAGATTTTACGTTGAGGGGACTAACTGAAAGCATAGATGGACTTACAACGACAATATAAAATGAACGTGATTTGGGAGTTGAGTTTTCCTATAATTTGTGTTCCGAAGCGAGAGTAACATTACCTTCTGTATAATAATAGTCAGTATGCGCTTCTATACTTTTACGATGCGTAAGTTGTAATCACGGCACGACGACTGACTTGACGACACGGTTGGCGCAGTGGTTGAGCGATTGGCTGCTACGCCGTGTGTCGTGGGTTGGATTCCCGCACGGAACAAATGTTCGTATGGCCTACAGATAGTTGTTCCGGGTCTGGCTGTTTGTGTATGTGAGTTTATATATTTGTAAACGCACCCACGATACAGGAGAAATTCCTAGTGTGGGGCAACATGTTTTTAAAAGGAAAGGAAAGAATCTACATATATACAAGTCAAATACCACCCACTGATTAATCCCGAAATTTCAGAAACTGTAATACCTACAAACTTAAAATTTGGCAAGTAGGTTATAGGATGATTAGGATGTAATAGACATCCGCAAGAACGGATTTTAAAACTTCACCCCTAAGGGGGTAAAACGGGTTGGAAATTGTTTGTGCTACTAATATATAAACGCTTCAATGTAGTAAAATAATAGAGTACAAATTGAAAATTTTGAAAAAACCAACGACTGTAAAAACGTAATTGAAAAAGATTTAAATAATTAATAAAAACCACCCGACTAACAGAAGTAATGTAACCCAAGAATATCCGTCAGGGCTGCGGTTAAACGAGCTAGTTTTTCAGATGGCAGCCCCCAAAACGAATCAACTACAAAACCGCATCAATATCGGAGTAGTTTTGTTTGTTTGCAAAAACAGATATTTACTGCAGCGCCTCTTCGTGAGTTGACACCGTAACACATATCTAAGAACATGCACCAATCAAACTTTAACCCATCACTGAAAACTGCATCAAAATTGGAATCGTAGTTTTGAAGATAAATGGCAACATTGGTTTGCCCAAATATCCTTGACTCCAGCGCCCCCTGGTAAGTTGTTACCGTAACACCTATCTAAGAACATGCACCAATCAAATCCGAACCCATCACTGAAAACCGTATGAAAACTGGACTAGTAGTACTGGAGATAAATGGGAACATTGGTTTGCACAAACAAACAAACATCCTCTCACCCCAAACGCATACACTGTCTCCGTTCCGTCGTTTGTAAAAATAGCTGAAAACAGATGATACAGCAAAATTGAAAAAATACGCATGAAGAAATCTTAGATACAACGAAAAATTACGCAAAAAGAAGTAAAATCGAGGGAAACCACGAACGTCATAAAATATGTTGATAACAAGGAAATCGGGGCAGCACGAACTGAGATCTACATCGTACACCGGAATACGGAAAACTAATTAGACCGATTCGACCACAGATCGATAATTAAAGCGATCAAATAATTACCCAACTTGAATTCAAGTAACATAACTATATAAATGGCTATCTTAAACCGGAGTACCTCACTTTCTTGCATCAGATTAAGTTAACAGAATATCGCAAGTCGAGTAACCTTTTCATTACAACTAACTTTCTGATGTCGACTTTTAGATACATTAGTTTAATTTTCATTTCTTATCAAATCCCAACGGTTGTCATCTGGCCCTTTTGCCCTTTATAATGTAACCTACATAAGCAAACGAAGCATTGTCAGTTGTTACATCAGAAATTCAAAAGTTATTTATTATGTAATGATCAACGTCGGATATAATTTTCGGAACATCATTCGAACTTTGGATATCAGATCGGATGCAGGTCAAGCCATGTATCGAAAGAATTCGATTTGTATAGCTAATGTACAACTGCCGAATGAATTGCACTGACCGTTTCAATTTCATATGCACATTAACGCCGAATAAAAAACGTCTCAAAGATGACTTGGAACCAATGAAAAATTTGATGCTATAACCAAAATCTAACTGCCCTGCTCTAATCTAACTCTAATCCAATATACTCGAGAAAGTGTACGTAATCAAGCGATAAATACCATACAATTTTGAAAGCAAACCTTTTAATTACAGAACTTCTTATAAATTTATGAAACTAACGACCAATGTTACGATTATTGGAGAATAAAATGTTGTACACAGATTAGCACGCATATAACTAGAATGTGCTTTAAAACGAGGCGTGGCCAATTTGAAACATAAAGCATTTAATGAACGACAGTAAAGACATAATAAAATGGAGGCGTACCAATAACATCGTTTCTTACTTAAACCCGCAAATTGTTACAGATTATATTAATCGAGTTTTCGAAAACCATTAAGAAGATCGTTGTATTGATTTTTATCTAAATGGTCTAAATGAAAACATGGGTCGAGAGAATGCGCTCAGTGATATCACAGATCATATCTGGGTGATTATTCTTCTTGATTTCTTTCACCATCGATGTAGTATTAATGTGCTGTTTGCAGGTTGTGTTTGTTTAGTATTTAACAAGCTATTCCAAATAAAGGAATGGGGAATCCATTAGTACAGCTGTAAGCAACTACAATAGCAGAAGATCCAAACAACAGTAACTTCTTTGAGCTCAAGTATTGTGTGTTAATTTGACGCATTATGTCATCATGAAATACCATGGCCGAGACTAAAATATCCGCTCAGTTAAATACGAATGCAATAATCATCAGTTTAATTAATGCAGATAATCACTAAACCTATTAAATTCATCAGCACAATAAACGTGAAATTGCCTCCAAAGGAAATTCGATTTCTAAACTTCACAATTCAAAAAGTAATCATAGAAGCCCTGATGATTAATAGCATCCACACCATTAGTTCACTAAACAAACAAAAATCATGCGCACGACAAACAAATGTATCGTTCCTTGAGTGCCTTTTAAAATATTTACAGTACTTTATCACCTAAAGAGTGAAAGTTAAAACTTTTACTTGGAAAGTACTAGATGGAATAAAAATAGTCAGTGTTAGGCATCTATCTCATACAATTAGGCACGACCACACTGTATCCGTCATGGTTTCTATGCTTTACAAACATAATCCGGTTAAGGGAACGGGATTCATGGTGTTAATTTAGTAATAATTGTTATTTCCGTGGTTTAATTGCTTGAAATCTAGACCGGTCACTAGTGCTCTTACACTTGGTAAGTTTATGTGTATCAAGTAGTAAAATTATTTTGCAGGTTCACTCAACTTACTGCGAGTTCAAAGCAACAACAACGCTTACTGCGAGTTCACTCAACTCACTAAGCCCTCTTATGTCAAATTTTATGAAAAAAAGGTTTTCCGATAATGAAAATAGATAGCGCGTATACAATACAAATTCACGAGGTTACGAGACGAGAGAGGACTCTTGAGTTAAAGACCTCCAGGCAGAGAATATAAGTTCTTAGCATTACGTTCAAAGTTTTTTTGTAATTTAAAAGTGCATGGATATCTATTGAATTACTGGCAAAACTATATATGTCAACTGCGACTGAAATCAGTTCTTCGTGAGTCACATATTTTTTTTAGACATATAGTTTTATTGAATACGCCACCTTATTTCCATGGTCAACCTTATTTTCATTAGAAAACAGTTATGATTATTTTCAACCTTCAATTCCTCTTCATTTATGCCTTTAAAACCTCTTTTACATAAGCAACAATACAAATGACTCCGCAACTAAAGATGCCAGTCAAGGCACATGAATTCTCATAATGTAACCCCGCACCTTTGCCATATTCTGCCATTCTGTCGAGGAATGATAGTGCTTAAAATTATACCTGCTATTGTCATAAACACAATAGAAGTCCAGACAAATTATTTTATTATTATGGACAATAATGATTTGCGTGAGTGAAGTCATACTTAAAAGAAAAACCGAATATATTGATAGATATAGGTACACAAGGTATGGCATGCATGAACGAGACGTGGATTAAGGAAACAAAATAAACACTGAAAGCTAAGATATGATATTATCCGATTTTATATATGTATGTGTTTAAGAAGAAATTCTGATTCATCATCATGATCAGTGATCATGATGATGAATCAGAATTTCTTTGGCAGCCTTATTTTACCCTACGGAAGACGCGTCTCCTCACTTAGCTGGAAAAAATTTGATTGATCTATTTAATTTTGTGATATAAAAATTAGCATGTATACCAATATATTTTGGTATACATGCCAACAAATAGCACTAATCATTTACCGCTACTAAACTCACTTAAATAATTGCATTACCTTAACCAAGTTAATGTGCTAAATGTTACAAGTTTACGTTTCCAATTTAGTAGCCCATCATTCGACTTCCAAACTACCTAACTTGTAATCCCAGCCACTGGCAGTAAATATAGCTCGTAGATGTTAATAAGGAAACAATGTAAGCAAGATACTCAACGTCCCACGAGATTCATTGGCGGAGGACTAACGAGAGCAACAAGCTTGGCGCGACCCATCCACTACTTCCACTACAGGGCACTACGTTTAATTTTATAGCGAACCAAAGACCTTTCGCGTAAGTGGGATAACAAACGATTCAATACGTTTTAAACTGCTGGGAAATGCTGTGACATTTTCAATAGTAGGCAATTATGAGTATTTCTTATTTGCGTCACCTCTAAATAACGTTAGGTTGAGAACAGAACTACTTACCTATGCAAGCTTATTATAACTTACATCATTTCTGTTTATCACAGTCTGAGACTATAAGCTGAGACATCCTAAAAAAACCAATAAATCTGTAAAGCAATCCGATTTGCTTCAAAAAACCGGTCAAGTGTGAGTCCATGTTACGCTCAAAAGGAAACAATCCCAAAAAACTGAAAGTTTTTGTAGGGACACATGTAAGTATGTAAGGCAGAGTGCAAGATAAGCAAATTATATGCGAGCGTGATGTACGCTTTGGAAGTTTGGAACGATCAGTTACTGCGCAGACGAACGGTCGGAACTGGGATCACGCGAAATATATTCGGTCAACACAACCCGATTTTCATTGACTCCAGAACCCCGATCTAGAAGAAGCAGTACTCGAATTGGGGGTTACCGGGAAGATTCACACATGTTGTATAATCCCTAAAATATCATTGGTAGTGTCATTTATTATTAATTTTATTAGTGAAACGTTAAAGGGACAAAATACACATATATCCTCCATCCATTCCAGAATCATAACTATAACCTAATATTATACGTATCAAAATCTTGAACGGCACTAGCGCTGTACTTCTACACAATTGTTAACACGTTAACTATTCACTGAAAGTTCCGACTTCAGAACTATAGCGCTGCAAAGCTTTGCTTTCTGGTTTCTGCGCAGTTTCCGCCCGTATAGAACTTTGTTTGAGCTTCTGAGTACCTAGCTACATATGTACTTAATAATGGATGTATATGTAAACGTTCTTACCATTACTTTGCTTTCAAAGTTAATTCGCTATGATGTAAAAATAAAAAAACAGATTTTGCACAATATTTATTTAATTATTTATTTATTGGCCTATCTACAATTGTTACACTGTTTATCTTAATAATACAAGCAATATTATACAAGCATAGTGTACAATATAATGCGATAGACACAGCATGCAAAAAACAAAATTATAACAATAATAAAATTACAATAATAGTGCAGAAATAACACTTTTAACAACAAAAATATACAACAAACAAACAAATATATACAACTAGCTGCTGCCCGCGACTTCGTCCCCGTGGAATCCCCGATTTTAAAACATTCTTTATCGCTGCTCCGCTCCTATTGGCTTAAGCGTGATGATATATAGCCTAAAGCCTTCCTCGATAAATGGTCTATTCAACCCAAAAAGAATTTTTCAATTCGAACCAGTAGGTCCTGAGATTAGCGCGTTCAAACAAACAAACAAACAAACAAACAAATAAATTCTTCAGCTTTATAATATTAGTATAGATATATTGCCGTCCAAACACACACAAGGTGATGAAGACCACGAAACAGAAAAAACAGTGGAAGTGCAATGCGACGAAATTTGTATGGGAACCGGTGTCGCCAAAACTTACACAAATAAACCAGTAATCATATAATGGACTACACATAAACAATACGTGTGATTGGTTGTTTTCATTTCAGTCACAAATAAAGTCATAGATTTTGATTGCTTTCTCTGTCCCATGATGAAGACGCGCTGTCGGAAAAGAGTAGACGAGACGACCAGGGCCTGAAGTCTGCTATTACAACAGTGGCAGAATGGTCTATCATTGATTACATAATGGTTGATTTTTACAAGTTTGGTAATCTACTAATATAAAAGCGTCATTATGACTTTCCAATTGGTCAACCACTGACACTCCATTGAAAGAAATGGCATAGAATGGTAATCTCGTACATAATTACAGACCTAGTGTACCTATGCGGTATTCTACTAAAATGTTGACGGTTCTTTTGATGAGTTATCTATCATATGTTAGAACGTCATTGTGCAGCCATTGTTTTTAATAGCTCGGTTATTAAACAGTGATCGACCATTATGAATTTAGCAGATTACGAACTTTTAGCAAAATGACAATGGGATCGTGTTAGAATGACAAAGGAGAATGGTTTTTTTACTATGACACCTGTTCCAAAAAAAAATCTGCGGTCCCCCGGCATGAACCCTTTGTTGATCGACTCATTCATGTGAAGTAACTACGTGTGTAAAGACGCAAAATCGAACCTGAAGTTTTTGACTGAGTTACATTTTATATTTATTTATATTATATAAATTAGTACATGACTGCGATCCTACGTGATGGTAAGCAGTGATGCAATCGTTGATGGTGAAGTGCACTATATCAAGAGCCTATTCACTCTAGCTTTGAAGACACCTGAAGTTATTTTAAAACTCAGCATAAGTCACTCTGGCAAACTCGCTTACTAACTACTTGCGGTAATATATGAAATGGTGCATATGCCCGAAAAAAAATGTAATATTTTTTCTAAGGACTAATTACAGTTGGATCCGCTTATAATGACATCGAAGGGAAGTGACAAATACGTCATACTAAGCGGACGTCATAAAAAGCGTAATCTTAGGAACTAAGCTAATTCCCATCTTTGGGTATTTTTTGTAATAAGGAGATAAACAAAAAATTGTATATTGATAGTCGTAGATCAATCAAAACAAAGTGAGCAACAAATTCGGTATCACGTCCCCAATTATGTTTGGTTATAGTAATTACCAAACATAAAATTCTGAAAAATAGGTCATAATAAGCGATATGTCAATAAACGAAGTCATTATATCCGCACTT
Organism: Hecatera dysodea; assembly: GCA_905332915.2. Lineage (NCBI taxonomy): Eukaryota > Metazoa > Arthropoda > Insecta > Lepidoptera > Noctuidae > Hecatera > Hecatera dysodea. Next base: position 10,214,675 of record HG995309.1, on the reverse strand, counting down.
TTTTAAAGAATTTAATATGAAAACCAAAATGAGCTCTGTTTTACTTCATATTAAGCGGTTGGTCATTATAAGCGGCGTCATAATAAACGGATTTCACTGTAGTTGCTTATATCTAGATTTCTGCTGGACAGACTTTTTGATTCTATATAAAAAAATATTGTATTTGAGATGATCTTTCAAACCAACCATGCGGCAGGCTTGGGGTCATACTTTTATTTCTTTAAATATTTTTTTGGACCATAATAAAACATTCTCCTTTATAAAAAAAAGCAGACTTGGCCCTGGAGCACGTGCCGTCAGGGCTGTTAAGTTGGCGCTGGAAAAGATTTCCTCGAAGGTCCTGGGGGAGACCTTTGCCCAGCAGTGGGACAGTAAAGGTTAATATATAATAAGACAAAAAAAAACAATACCTAGATTTGATTAGACTATATTTTCGTGTAAGATCGCACAAACTCATCGCTGCGGCTTAGCCATTTCTAGCCACAAATCATTCACACAATCCATCCAATACACTTCTTTTCACTAACCTCCTACTACTCTACTCAGTGCATATTCAATCATTCCTTCAGAAGGCATAGCCAAGCTTAATTTGTAGTTTTCATTTCATTCATAATATTCTCGTCAACATGGAAAGTCGAATATTGGTTTTTTAATGCTGTGTAATGTGAAGTGGAAGTGTAAAAGTAAAGGTTCTGGCTTCATGTCCAGATGTATGAACATTACAGTCTCGGAGCAATTTCCTCGCTTCCTGTAGTCAACGGATAAAATATAATTAATATGGAACTTGACCGGAACTGGGGCGACCACATCTCTTTGGTTTATTTCCTAGTCAGCCTGATCATTTGGAACTGAGTGGATTTCTTGGATTTCAGTATAATAATTAAATGTTCAATTAAAGGCAATAAAATATATTGTTATAGAAGTATCTAGTAGTTGTATTAGTATTGCTAGGTTTTGTGGGTATACCTGATATTATCATCTTCATTTCAGTTAAAATACGTATATTGCTGCGAAAGTATTACAATCACTTTATATACAGTAGGTAAGTACGTCCCTCGGTCATTGAGAAAAAGCCATTATAACGATTATAATCTTAAGACCACCCGGCGCGCTTGAGAGGAAAATAATAACTCTATCAGTAAGTACAAATGTAGCTTTAAACAATATTCCCCATCCATCATCAGTTTGGCTTAAAAGTGGGACATTAACACCTCCCCGTGCTAAAAATATCACTACATAGATCAAGCGAAACCGAAATTAATTCACATTTTTTCAGACACCATACTATCTATCGCACACAACGACCATGATACCAACCGCCATAGGCGATACATATTGTATAAAAATACAACTACTTATTACAAACATATTTTTACGAAGAGCAGTCGTTAATAAAATCTAGATGACCGAGAAAGATAAGGGAAACATAACTTTCTCATTATAATTGATGGCTAAAAATTCGACGTTTCTGAGATATAGCAAGAATAAAACGAACCGGGGGAATGACAAATGTGCGGGGAAGCAAATGAGTTCAATACTGGCAGATCATTTGCTTGCATCACGATTGACAGATTACGAACTGCGAACATTGTAGATACAAGAAAGATCGATTAGACTGCTCGAGAACAGCGGGCCATACCAACTACTCATTACCTACTCATTATAGGAGGAACATAAACTTACATCACAATAGATTTCTATAAGGATGTTTTCGTAGAGAGTTCAGGTTTTTGGTTTTTTTATATTCACGTTTTAACAATACTGCAGACATGTTAATTATGTTTTGCTGAATTGCAACTAATAATAGTCTTGTAATGTTATCCTCTTCATATCTCACCGGTCAGTTTTTATCCGCAATATAAAATTGAACGCCAATCAAGCTGCACTTTCTAAGTAACTGCCTTTTGTTTTTGTTTTTTTATTATTATTCCTGGTTTCTCTTATCCGCTTTGCTGTATATCTTATCAGACTTCAGACGTTCACGAACATCATATTTGTAAATTTATAGTATAGTATGTTATTCATAATATAGTGTGATAAGGTTACCCAAACGTTTATACAACTGCATCACCCCAAAGACGAAGATGAGAAAAGTTCTTCCATATGAGTTCCGCAAGGACGTCCTGTTTAAATGTCAGTCGAATGTATTGGCAGAAGCGATGAGCATGGGAAAAACTTGAAGAGAGGTGAAACATGAAGCTCATATCCACTCACGATGAAGACGTCCATTGTCCCAGGGCATGGGGCTGAGGATCTTAAATGTAAAGGAGCTCCATTTGTTTGTCTATTTTTTTGTGTGCGTCATCTATGGCGGAATAAACGAGTTTTCTTTCTTTTCTTTCTTTCATTTAAGTCGGTGTTTTTGGTGGCATTTTCATTTTTTGAACACCGACTTCCGAAATTAAAGATATTTTGTACTTTTTAGTAAAAAGTTTTTATTTTTATTTTTGACTTTTTAGTGGTACACCATCCTCGGTCCACCCAGCACAAAGTTATGAGGCAACAAAAAAAATACAGTCGAATTGACAACCTCCTCTTTTTTTGGAACTCGGTTAAAAATTTATCAAAAATCTCATATTATTTCATCGCCCGCTCTCAGTATTACCGAATCCCACACATATTGGGAGCGTGTGAGAATTTCTAACAATACATGCAGTAGGACCGCTTGTCAATAAGACGGCCGCGGTGCAGCGATACATTAATCAAAGCCGCGTGAGGTAACACGAGCACTAGCAACGAGTACGTATGTACATACGTACATACGAGACGCCACGGTGAAAGGAGAAGGATGAAAGTAAAAATAGTTACTGTAACCGGGAATTTTTATTAAGATAATTTATCTAATCTAAATATATATAACTCAAAAGTGACTGACTAACTGACATAGTGATCTATCAACGCACAGCCCAAACCACTGAACGGATCGGGCTGAAATTTGGCATGCAGGTAGATGTTATGACGAAAGCATCCGCTAAGAAAGGATTTTGATTAATTCAACCCCCAAGGGGATAAAATAGGGGATGAAACTATGTCAATTTTAAACCGATCGGGCTGAGAGTTTCAAAATCGGGGGTAAAGTAACTATTCCACGCGGACGAAGTCGCGGGCAGAAGCTAGTAGGCTTATATGAGAATGTTAATAGAAGGTAAAGGGAGCTCTCGAAACGTGTCGAATTTATGACCTTACTAGCTGCTGCCCGCGGCTTCGCCCACGTGAATGTCGGAAATTATTCAAGGGAACATAATCCCGGGATAAAAAGTATCCTATGTATTCCAGACTATGATCTAGATCTGTGCCAAATTTCATCAAGATCCATTTAATAGTATTTGCGTGAAAGAGTAACAAACATCCATCCATACTTACAAACTTTTGCGTTTATAATATTAGTGAGAAGTAAGATTACATTAAAATTGCTCTCCATTAAAACTAGGAAAGATATATGAAGAATACAATGGGTACAAAGGGCGCGAAAGTATGGCTTCTAGAGTTGTATGAAAGAAAAACACATAGAAATAGTTCTGTGACGAAACCATGTAAATTAAGAGAAAGGTCAGGAAACGACTTACTATGTGGATGAAATGTTAGATAAGAACTTCTTTACAGCGAACATCGGATAATACTATGCTGTAATCGTTGTTAATATTAACGGCTGTGGCCCTGTCATGCCACTGTAATACTTAACTGTATCGTAACTATTCGTGACTGCAGCTAAATCCGCTAACTTTTCACTCACTAAAAGAAAAAGTTAAAGAGCACACTATTTTAATCCTTTAAATCTATTATTTAGAGGTGCGCCGCAGGCGTTCATAACCGGCTTATTTATTTAATCTTTCCTCGATCCAAAAACAACACCGACACAAATTAGGCGAGAGAATTGAAACTTAAAAAATATTAGAAGACGATAAAACTATTTTTACTATATTTACCTCTCATCTTTTAAGAAGCGATGTAATCGAACAAATATTTCTTAAACGCAATCAGTGTACCAAATACTTTTTTTTTAAATAGCATTCTCGGCAAGGCCCTACTTTCGAATGGCGGCGCGGGCGCAGGCGTGAAACGCGACACAATGGGAGTTCGTGCGCAAGCGCCGAGCCCCGACACGCGGGACGTCCAAATGTTTACGCGATTAGATAACATCGATAAGGAGCGATTGCCCACCATCGATGATTGTAATCGATTGAAAAATTGTTTGGAATTTATTTGCTTACAATACGAACAATGTTCAAAGAGCTACGAGCATTTATGAATAAACTTTACGGTAACAAAGAGTTAACAGAGTTAACTTTCTAACGAATAGAATAAAAGGTATATTTTCTAAAGGAATTAATAAAATCTATATACCTAAATATAAAAACAATTTCCACATGAATTGAAGGATTTTTATAGAAAATCCAACGGAAATAAAATATGACCTGTGCGAAGGTCCGGGGCCGGATCGCTAGTTACAAATAAATTAGAAAGGAAACCACTTGCAATTAAACCCGCTGACAGACCTGATGCAAACGACAACTGTACACAAATCTACTAAATCCCCCACACAGTTACTCTCTTCCTATCATAGCGCAATCAATCCGATAGCCCGAGCTTTACCATCGAGCCATCAGCGTCGTAAAACAGTCACAGCCCAGCAAGCCATTAGAGCGAGCCCTTCCTGAAGCGTAGATCGTTTAGAGCTGACCATACGTCTCGGTATCACCAGGTAATGTCCGCCATCAGCATCTATCACGCTCTTGAAGCACGACTCTAGTCGCATAGCCACATAAAAAACCTTCATTGTGGCCACTTACTCAGTTGTTCCGACTCTTGCGCAAACTCTGGAGCGAAAAAATGTGTCCCTCTGTAATATAGCTATATTGCTTTTTTAGAAAAGGTTTTATTGGCGACGGAGTAAACTCTCTATGTTTTCTGAACACTGCTCAGGTATACTTAGAGCCTTTATTACTGAATATAGAATTTGGACTATAGAACGTGTCAAACCCTACCTTACTGCCAAAATTTGACGGGTTTTCAAACTAAAGAAGAGTTTGGCACATACTCAAAACTTTTATTCAGAAATCTTGGGATACAACCACTTTATAGATTAACTTTATTTGATTGCCATCGCAACCGTTAACTTTGAAAACATAAAGTAAACTTTAATTACCTATTCAATGTTAGTTAAACTTAATTTTATTGGTATAAAATACAGGCAATAATCACTTGTATATTACGCATATAAAACGCAAGGGAAAAGCAAATAAATAATTTAAATTGACTAAGGTTCATAACGAGCAAATTTAATTAAAATTAAAACACTACTTCAGACATCCCTTTTCAGTTAAGATAATAATTTCAAAGAAATCCGATCTCGGTATAAATACGTCGATTACAATCGAATAGATAACGTTTCAGTATTTAAAGTAAGGAGGACCCTTATTCTCAGTGTTTTATACTAGATACCTTTTTAGACAAACTGCTGACTCGGTTGAGACTGTTTTTGTATTGCATTTCATCGTCTAAGTCAGATTCCTTAGTTCGGGATCGTGACCCGCTATAACTATTGAAGTAATGATTTATTGGCTTATGAGTGGGATATTCAAACTGCAAAAAGTATATTTGAAGCTTTGAATATATAAATGAGTCATTTTCATCATCCAAATTCGTTAAAATATGAAGAGGTAACCGACAAACTGCTGCATATTTCGCTGTTTATCTCCTTGCCTTTTCGTTTTGTCTATCCTTTCAAAAGCTCATTCTTTTCGAGGCACATTTTTCTTTCAAGTTGCGTATACCTACTTTCCCCGATTGAACCAGAAGAATGGTAATGTTTCTAGAAGTTGGATACTTAGAATGGTCATAAGATTTAACTGCAGGTTGCCTATTTCGATAAACCGCGACATTACATTGCGGATTTTTTTCCGTAAATCAATTTCCACGTTCCATAATTTCCTTATGCCTATTCCGTATCCCATTTCCTGGCCACAAGTTGTACTACAACTTCTGCTAGGTAACGGAAGCTGCAACAGTTACGTCATACTCCTAGGAATGCCATTGTGGCGCATCAATCAAACACCTTCAGTTATTCAGAGGCAAGAAGTCTGCTGGTAAGGCAGTGACCATAGTAACCGAGCGGGCGGAGAAGGTACATTTATGGCAGGCTAGCTTTTGGACAACGGCTTTGCCCGAACTAAAGTCGGACATTATTCCAAAGGAACGTTTCAGCGCGATAAAAATGGCAGTTATCCTTAGTCCTAATTAAAAACTGGGACATGATCTACCCGTGTGTCAAGTTTCCTACAAATCTCATCAAAAAAACAGTTGTTGTGTAATCACCTTTTTTTTCCGGATGGGAAATCATTCAATGACTTTTCCCGCTCTGGGCGGAACGGAAGGGAGTGTCAGACTCTTACTGACTAATGGGTTGCTTGCCGTCCGATAACAAATAGGCCCGGGTCGATGGCGCCTCCTGTTCCACGCGCGCCTCAAAATGTCAGTCAGTCAGACTGTCAGTGCCTGCTAGGATTGGGGAATTTGTTCGAAAGAGTCACCCGCGGCCCTGGAACGCAAAGGGCATTAGAAGGGTGGGTTTAAGTCAGTAAGAGTCTGATACTCCCGTCCGCTCCACCCAGAGCGGAAGAAGTAATTTGATGATTTAACATCCAGAAAAAAAAAGGTTATGTGGAAGACACAGACATATTATACATATAAGTAATTGGGATAAGGACAAGAAATTATTCCTGTAATCTAAAGGCAAAGACGTATTATCAGCATTTTTTCAGAATTATTGGTTTAGTAGTTTCGAAGATTCGGAAGAGAATAGTCCACTTTCAATTATTTTCTTAATAAACTGAATGAAAAATCTCAGACGATTATTTTGTATACCAAATTTCAACTAAACCGATCCAGTAAGTTTGAAGAAAATCAGCTGTAACAGACGACCGTGCGATCCCATAAAGGTTCCGTTTTAACGTACAGAGGTTCGGAACCCTAAAAATGAAAACAGAAATGGGTTGAAGGTAGAAAACTTTAGAAGAGAGCGATTTCATGTTGACATTACTACCAAATTCGAATGCCTTTTTGCGTAAAAGGTTTAATGTCTACACTAAAATTGCGTTGTTTCGTGTGTTCACGTTATTGTTATTAATTACGACATACAGCTAAAGGTAACGACGATATTAACAATTCGTAGTTATTTATGGACCAATTAACCTGGTATTAAGTAAGAGTGCGAAGGTACTAAAAGTATTTTAAAGCAGACCGAATCAAAGAACAATATAACTATCAAAAAGTACTAGTATTCAACTGAATGCACTGGAAGCCGACCACAGTATTGTTGGGAACAGGCTAGGCAGATGATGTCATTATCAACACAATAACACGGAAAAGTATTCTCTGGTTGACACTCTCCGTGGTCCAACAGCTGCCAGAGTCTAAGCATTGCCATTCAACGTGTACAGAGTGTGTATGACAAGAGTGTGTATGAGTAACACACTTACTCTTACACACTCTTGTGCACATTACCAGCGGACAGCGATGAGGACATCACATATGTACCTACCTAACAATTTTTCCTCCTAAATATACATATCTGCTAACACAGCAGTATAGTCATTTTATCATGTAATAGTTTCCCCGCTACTTCGCATCACAGTGACCGCACTCCAACACAGAATGGATTTCATCGAGCGCCTGCGCAGATTGCTATTTTCGCTTTAACTGTAGATCTAAGTGAGCCCGCCGTTAGCGCCGGTCATAAGGCTACTTTAAGAGGTTTTCCGTTTTGTTACGTTACTGTAATGACTTAATACATCCATATTCTAAGACCTTTGCATGGGGACCTGCCTCAACTCCACTCGACTTAGTCGACATAACATCGGAGAAGAAGATGAGATGAGATCGAGGATGTTTTTAATTTCAATAGCAAGCTTCAATTAATGTCAAATTGATTGAGGGCAGCTGAGATGAGGTAAAGTCAAGTAGTAGTAGTATTAAGGCTCAATTAGAGCTTGCGTTACTAATATAGCAACCTTAATTTCATAAGTACTACTCGTTAATGTGAGCATTTAATGGCACTTCACTTTCTGATGTCTGATGGATCAATATTAACAAAGGCCAAGAAAACCTTTTTTCAGCGCCAACTTATGTTGCCTTTATCTTTTCCCTCCTATTTCGATAATATATAGTGAAGCTGAAAATTTACTTAACAAGCACTTTAGTAATGTCAGTAAAAAAAATATACAATAAATTACCAGAAGCAATTAAAAACGAACAAAAATTTAATATATTTATAAATAAACTTAAACAATTCCTAATCCATAATTGCTATTATAATACAAATGAATATTTTAATGATAAATAAAATTAATAAATGAAAATGAATACCAAAAATACCCAAAATCGAAGTGAGTAGTAGAAAAACATTAACATTTTACTTGTTTTAAATAATAATAAGCCCTCTTCCTCTGTTCTATCTTGCTGTGCCCGACAGGGTCCACAATGATCTAAAATTATGTATATTTTATATGTACCTACCACCTAAGTTCACATTGTGGAATGCAAATAAATGTATTGAGTATGTTGGCAGTCGTAAAATTTCAGGTTCTTATTTTCGATATAAACTTTTTCAGTATTTGGGTCCAGTAATGTGAGCTACGTAACAGCAGTGTATGAACTATGAAGGTATGGTTACTTGGGATACTCCAGCATATGGGTCATGATCGGACCGCACTCACGTTAGTTATCTTATGTAACTAGGTAAGTAAATCTACAAAACCCCAAAGTGTGCCTGCTTGGTAGATTTGCAAGTGGCCTACCTGAGTGCGCAACGTATTGAGTGCTTCCCAATAAGGCCACAGCAGTTCACGATAGGCAAATGGATTCCTTGGAGTGTTAGGCGCCATCACCCCTTACTTCACCTTATAACAAGGTATTTGACCGTGTGTTCACACAGCGATTCCACGAAAGTTATTTTCGAGCGAAACGTCAACTCGCGACGATTGAAGACATCGTGGTGGGTGCTAATAACAAAATTTCAGAAACCCACTTAGATACATTGACGACAAACAACATTCCAGCATCAAATACGAACTGCTAGACCCTAAACTTCACCGTGAATTAGAGCGACTAAACTTGTCCAGTGCCGGTCGCATCGTATTACCGGAGAATTGCCTTCCAAAGCGGTCAGTACGGACGCCGCCTTTCATTTCATACCGATTGCAAGATAATAGAAAGGTTATCAAATCCGCGATGACGGCCACATGGAAATGCGTAAATGGATAGCGAGAGAGGGATATTAAGTGGTTCTGAGAGTTTCATTTAAACAATGAAGTTCTAATTTCAAAATTTGCAGCACAGAATTGAATATTGAATGAGTTGATTAACACTTTCTAAATTTCAAAGTTGTTTTGATTGCAACGGAGCAAAGAAAATATGGATTTATTTATTTAAACGCTGAAGTACCAAGGCGGACTTATATCTTAGACATTTTCTACCAGTCGGCAGAGACAAAGTATGCCTTGTAAGCTGAATAAAAAAAATAGAACCAAATTCAATTAGGTATATATAGGTAACAAAGTAAAATAGGGGGAAAAACAAAGATCTTGAAAATGCGAACATTAAGGAATATTTAAGGTACTTATACGGCTTTTCAAACACGCATAGAATCTTCCGCAGACATCAAAGAAGACCAACCGCGATGGAATGTGTGGAAATACTTCATAATTGCAATACTTTATGTAGACTTACACACAACACTTTGCAAGATATTGTATCATTGAGTCTCTAGTCTAGTACTTATGTAGCTTTTAAGTTTTTTTTTAACTCCTGAATATTTAAGGAAAAACCCAAACAAGAATCTTTTGTTTTTGGAAAATGCGGCAAGAAGCGGAAAATTTAAAAAACTCTATCATGCATATTACAATAGACAGCTACGCCGTGTATTGTTGCTCACAACCATTCAAATAAATCCCAGTCGAGTGTCTGCTGCGCAGGGGCAAGTCGTGGCAACAATTAATCAAACGGTAGACTTTATCGATAAAAATCACGACACTTCATTTAGAAGTAAGCAGTTATCCGACGATAAACGCTTTCTAACGCCTCGGCAGAGCAAGGCAGGCTGTGTCTGTGTGGGAACGGGCTAGAGGTCAATTATTTGCACCCGTGTTGAGAATTGGTTTTATCTTATTGATGTACGCACATTAGCGGGTTGTAGGGATGTAATACAAGTTTAAGTGACGGAATCATGGAATAAACTGCACGCCTTCAAGAATTAGCAACTTAATATATTTTTTCATAAAATATGCCTTACTTTGTTTATATATTTTTACATAAAATATCTTTTAATTTGTTTTTACTTCGTACAGCCTCTGGTATTTTGATTAATAAGATTTGCAAATTGAAACTTCAACCTAATATTTTCATATAAGATTAATATGAATTTCAGACTAACCATATATTGTCATAGTTTTATCTTATTGATGTACGCACATCAGTGGTTGTAGGGATGTAATACAAGTATACAAGCTTTCGTGATGGAATAAACTGCATATCTTGAGGTGTTATTTTTTTAATAAGATAATATGCATTACGTATAGTTGCTCTTACATCAGCTGCCGCAGCCTCTGGCTTGGTTTTTATTAAGATTTGGAAGTTGAAATTGCATATTTATCTAATATGAAAACAGATGTTGAATTTTCATTAAAATTACCGTTAAATTAGCACACATTAAAAGAGCGTAGCAGGAGGGTGTTATTCAAACTTTTAGGCTTTTATGAAACCACGATAATAAATGATAGTACTTAATGCACTCTGCTTTAAAAAGATGCTTTTGTGATCATTGATACAATAAATACGTTTAAACCCAGAAGCACCTGACAGCCCTACCGATAATAAAGACAAATGCACCGCGACCAAAGAAATGAAGTCACTAACGTGGGGACAATAAATTTCAATTAATCGATAGCATTATTCACAATGTTAAATTTATAAACATCGTTATTAAAACGATTAATCGTATCGATCCAACGTTCAATCGAAATGTGCTGACGAGAGACCGATTACATCGACTGCGGAATAGCATTTCTTATTGGGTTCGCTGCGGGCAGACGTTAATAACTGAATTGCAACAGAGCGTACGCAGCGCATCCGAGAGTCGGTCGTAAAATTACGAAACTCGGCGAACTCGACGTAAACAGAAATAAACGGAGCAACAAAGGGCCGGCCTGAAATAGGCCGGTGCACTTCCTAGTGGCTCAGGGAACGAGACGCCCTAAAATTAAACGTCCAACGCACGGATTTGCGACCGCCGCGTGCGCATCTATGTGGACGCGAAATGATGCAACCCTTTTAGTGCTATCTTGGTAACAGTCATTTCGTCATCGTCCTCTTGTCTTTAACTCCATTTATTTGAGATCGGTGCGGCATGCCTTCCTCTTCTAACAACTTTATTCACCATCATCTTAATTGTAATTTTCTATGAATTGAGCTGAAGGGTTAAATGATATCTGGGTTAGTACAGATTGGGACATCAACAGATTAGAGTACTGGCAATAACAATCAATCGAAAATTAAAAAAAGCTGTTATCTCTTTGTACTTAATTTAAAAGCTTATATATCCAGTCGTTTTGTAATGTTAATATAATTAATTTACTGCAATAACCGTTAATATACTTTCGCAATCGGAATGGCATAATTTATTCAGTTCTGCCTTCGGGCTGCAACATCGCATCAGTAACAGTCTATAAGTAGATGCTTGTTTGAAAAACGCACAAACACACACTCTTAAAAATGTACGATGATTTATTCAAACTCATATAAGCAGGTTTAGGGTTACCATAAATCCCACGTTCAAAATGAGACATTCCGGGAAACGCCCAGAGACAAAATGTAGAGTAGAAAATGTCGCCACTGCTTGTCAAAACTGCGTTAACGTATCCGTCTTGGGTTTTTATAGGTTAATTGCCTAATCGGCTAACAGCTTGAACTTCTGTAATGGGGCAAATCGCTGAACGACAGGATTAGTGGTGGTTAATATAGCATATAGCATAATAAAGCACCATGCTTATTATAAATAGCAAATAGCAGATGCTATTGTGGCTCTCACTTGTTGCTATTTGCTTAATGCTTTAAATCGCACTCTCTGTCTCTGTCAGTCGCGCATCACAAAATCGCAACTCTCGCTCTCTCAAAAAGCAAAAGCACATAATAAAGCAATAGCAGCGCGATGGGGCGGAGCGCGGCCAGTCGTCGCATGCGATTGCTTTTTAATCGCGCGCCCGTGCGTATTCGTTTTACGCACCGCTTGCAAATTCGCGATCTTTCGATCGATTAATGTCCTAAGACTGGGAAGTATGAAGGAAAGTTCATTGTTTTTTTTACTGTTCCATTTTATCGTAATAAATTAATAACGCGATTTAATATTCATGCTGTCAGATACTCGTAACAATCAGTCAGTCACCGCGCTGCCGCGCATGCTTTATTCGTGCCCGCCCGTTTACGCAGTATGCTTATAAAAAAGCATGCTATAATAACGCGCATGCTTTATTCGTGCCCGCCCGTTTACGCAGTATGCTTATAAAAAAAGCATGCTATAATAAAGCATATAAAATAGCATGCTTAAAATATAAAGCATATAGCATTAAGCAAGTGATTGCCATAAAGCAACTTTGAACACTACTAGACAGGATCTCGCGTCCTGTTCTGCTTCATATACTTTATGAAATCTCGACACGGAACATAATATTACTGACAACAGTTGTTCTGAAATGATAAACAGCATCAGTTAGACCATGCCCATAATTAGACTAACAACTACACGAATTTATGTTCTAAACCTCTAATCATGGCCTACCACAGTCGTAAAACTGTATCAAACGAACCAATAAAGTGTGGTCACCCCAACATGCGTACACGCAACATTTCAATGCACATTTGTTCCGATCCGTGCATACGATTGCTATTAATCATTGCGCCGTGAAACCGCATAGATAGGGGCTCACTTGACCGAGATCAACGTTCAAAAGAAAATAATTTAAATCAAGCTGAGCACACGTTTCATCTTGCCCGACTAACTGCGATAAAAAACATTAAAAGTTAAAATTAACATTGCTGATTGGACCATACTCGCGTTGCATGATTTAGTTTATTCAATTGGACTACGGTATGCAAATGATGACATTTATGCTTTATTTTATACAGTATTTTGCATTTTCTATGAGGAGAAAGAAAATTGTGGATCATGATTCACAATTTCCTTTCTCCTCTCCGTCTTAATTGTCAAAACGGTAAATAAATTAAAATAGATTATTAACTAAAAAAAGTTTCTCATTGCAAATAAAGTCACGAATTGGGTCAAGATTTTCTCTAATCAAATATAGGATTCGATTTATTAAGTAGATAAACATCAATAAAACGTGATGAAAAAACCTAAAATCTATAACTGATAAAATTCACGACTAGGATATACTATCGTCATCCATTTTAAAGAACATTAAAAAAACTTCCGTTTAAAATGCTACCAGATTATTTTCTACGAATTTCTTCAGAGACTGATGACCCAGTGAGATAGGCATCATATTTTACAACGATTTAAGTTGTCATGTCTGAAACGAAGGCAAGCATATAGCAATAAATATAGCATATTACAGTCAATGAATACCTATTGTTGAACTGGCATCATACAATGAACAATCCTGAGGGGATATCGATATGATCTGATGATCTGATTGACTGACTTGCGATCGTTCTACATTTAGTTTTGGGATCGTACTGCTGAATCTAGTAATCTTGATTTGAAAGCTGGTTGTCATCGAACTGATAGGTGTATGGTCTGCTTTTGTCACTTCATTATTATGATGAGATGGACACGAGTGTAATATGTCGTTTGGTGGACATCTAAAATATAATAAAAAGTAGTCGTATTTTTATTTATTTATTTATTTAGGTTAACCAACAATTGTTTACACATATACATTTCTGACTTAAAGACTAGGGTAACATTTACAAGTGTAACAATTAATGAAAGGTTAACACCTCATGCACAAAAAAAAAACGGCTTTGTGAACCATAACATAACATATCTTATTTGAACTTATTTTAAAATTTTAAAATACTTACAAAAAAAATAATAATCAAGAACTACTGTATATAATTAACACTACTGTATATTGATACGGCACAATAAAAAAAAATAACATTGGCATAAAATGACTGATTAAATCTTATATAATTGATTAAATTATGACTGATTGATTAAATTACGAATAAAATTAAAATTAAAATGATTATAAATAAATAACAAAATTAATATTAAAATTAACAAAATAAAAAGAAATAAGCTGAGTACATTGTGAATAATTGAAAAACAATAAGATTAAATCTTTGGATTTTTAGCAAAAACTCGTAGGAATGTGTTTATACTATCGTGATGTACATCTACTATGTCACTGTGGCCATTGACGATTTTGCACAATCTAGGTATCGGAGAATTCGCACCAAGCACAGACTTTCGAAGTGGCGGACACAGGGGTGTTATCTTATTCCTCGGATATCTAGAGGGCGCATGGAACCTCACAAGCTTTAATAAACTGGGGCAGTCGATCTTATTGCGCAACAGTTTGAAAAGAAATAAGGCATCGGTTATATCTCTACGCACGGATAACGATTGGATTTTGAAATGACACAGACGGGCCTTGTAAGAGGGCAGACGCTTAGATTTCCCCTCACTAAAGGCTAAATGCCATACAAAACGTTTCTGTACCCTTTCCAGACGCAACATGTGAGTAGCATAGTGAGGTCTCCACACAACACTGCAATACTCTATAACACTGCGTACGAGACTGTTATATAACATTATTTTGGTGCTACTTTTACGAAAGCCTTTAGTGTTACGAAGTAGGAACCCTAACATTTTTGAGGACTTCTTAATAATATTTTCAATATGGGGCACAAAAGTGACCTTTTTGTCAAAAAGTACTCCTAGATCCCTTATTGTTTCGACTTCTTGGACTCGCTCTTGGTCTATTAAGTACTCTGTGTCAATACAGCTAATTTTTCGCGTATATTTTACATGGTAACATTTCTTCGGGTTTAGTTGCATTTTATTATCGTGGCACCATTTTATAACTTGGTTAAGATCGTATTGCAGAAGTTCGCAGTCTCTTTTTGACTCGATTACTCGTGCAAATTTTAAGTCATCAGCATACAGAAAAGGTTCAGAAAAACGAAAACACTCAGGAAGGTCATTAATGAACATAATAAATAGTATTGGAGCTAAGTGGGTTCCTTGGGGGGCGCCGGATGTTATTTTGTGTGCAGCCGATCGAAAACCGTTTACAACGACAAAGAATTCGCGTTCAGTAAGATAGGACTTGAACCAATTTAATAGAAACCCTGTTATACCATAGGCTGCTAGTTTATAAATCAGTATAGAATGGGACATTTTATCAAACGCCTTACTGAAGTCAGTATATACAACGTCAAATTGTTTGCCTGCATCTACAGCCTGTATTAGGGATTCCGTAAATGACACTAAATTTGTAGCTGTAGATCTAGATGCTACAAAACCGTGTTGATTGTCATTAAGGTACAATCGTAAATGTTGCTGAATGTGCGGACATATTATGGACTCAAAAATCTTTGCGAATGTGGATAAAATTGAAATTGGCCTGTAGTTACTTATGGTATCTTTTTTATCTGACTTATACACTGGGACTACCTTGGCTTTTTTCCATTCTGACGGAAAAATTCCCGTAGCCAGCGATGCATTATATATTATTAGTAAAGGAGATACTAGAGCTGCGGCACAGTTAGAAATAAAAAAAGGTGGGATGTCATCCGGGCCAGGTCCTTTACTAATGTTTATTGTTTTTAGTTTATTTAGTAAACAGTCGCGGTCAATTACTAAAGTACTCAAGCCCTGACTATTATTAAGCAGTGCTTGGAGGTACTTCGTATGGTAGTTAATTTCTGTATCTTTGTCAGTTGTGTATATGGTTGCGAAATGGTTGGCAAAAAGTTCACAAATTTCAGAACCGTTTGATGTTTCAACCTGTCCATCAGTCATTGCCAAAGGGTAGCTACTGGAGCCACCACGCTTCGCTTTTATGTAATTCCAGAGAAGTTTGGGATTATTTTTTAAGTCTTTTTCAATTCTATCAATATAGTCATTATATAAATTCATGGCTAGTTTATCACACCGCTTGGAAACCAGTTTCAATTCAATTTTATCCAAAGGATTTTTGTATTTTTTGTACCGCAACCTCAGCCTATTTTTCTCCTTTAATGATTTAATTAATGTTAAATTAAACCACGGCGGATAACGACAGTTATTTGGTTTCCGATCTGGCACAAATTTCTCAATAGCATCACGCAGACATTTGTAAAAAATTGTCACCATGTCATTCACATCACAAGTATTCTGAAAAAGTTCATTCCAATTCAGCTTATTTAGGTAGTTATTAATTTCAGGGTAATTTGCCTTATAAAAGTTAGGTCTTGAGTTCATACTATACGGTAAATTACAATTCTTTAGCAAAGACATAGTTAGTTCAAGGGGGGGATGCAATTTGTCGACAGCTACTAGATAATTGCTAGACTCGTTTACTGAGCAAGTTGATTCTGTTGACAAGATCAGATCAAGTGTTCGGCCAGAACAGTTTTTTATATAATTATATTGTGATAGTTGATTTGCGTTCATAAAATCCAAGAGGTTTTGACAAGTTTTAGGTAAAGAGTCATTTACGGCGGTTTTATCCCAATTTAATTTACTTAAGTTAAAATCACCAATTATGTAACAGGGGATGTCTGCTGAGTCGAGCACTCTGTTACAGCTATCCACAAAATGATCCAACGTTGTGAGACATACTGGTGGTGGAAGATAGATGGCACAAAGAGCAACTTGGCGTGACTTGTGAGATGTCGATATGTCAAGTGTAACCCAGAGGTCTTCACAGTTACTTTGCCAGCGTTCAATACGTGCGGAGTTAATTTTTTTATTAATCGCTATCAAGACTCCCCCCCCGTTTTTGTTGTACTGAAACCCAGTTGTTTCTCTGTCTCGTCTGTACACCTCATAACGATCATCAAACAATTCACTACTCAATACATTACTGTTTAGCCAGGTTTCTGTTAATACTATAACATCATAATTCATATTACACAGATTACAGTAAAAAATATTGGTTTTAGTTCGTAAACCTCTACAATTTTGGTAATAAATTACAATATCCTTGAATTTTATGCAGTTAAAAATCAAATGCATGCATTCAATTACAACAGTAAAGACAATAACAACAAGAACATACTCCTCACACAACCTTACCAAGACTACTTTTGTTCCTAATTTGTATATACTCTGCGCCGTCAGTTTTCCTAACAAATATTTTACCGTTTCTGACCCACACGTATTTATAATTCTTCTCTTTGGCTTTTATTCTCGCAGCTGCATGAAGAGCTCTATTTGTAGGGGACAGATGTTCAGCAATAAAGACCGGAGATTTTGGTCCAGCGTATCCAAGGTGCGAACAGTTCAGCTTTTCTTGAGGGTTAGCCTTATTGTACTTAATTGTTGCGGCCAGAAGATGATCACGCATCCTTGGTGAGGCCAACTGGACGATTATAGAGCGAGGGCGGTTGCTTGATTGGTTGGCCTTAGCAATACGAGTGCAGTGTAAAACATCTCTTTCACTGATTTCGCAATTAACCACACGTGCAAGTTGAGTTACAATGTTGTAAACATTTTCATTCTTATTCTCCGGTACACATTGCAATTCTATGTTGTTCGATCTCGACTGTTGCTCCAGATTAGCAAGTCTGTCGTTGAGGTCTTCTACGGTGCTCTTAAGATCTGCGTTTTCCAATTGTAATTTGGTGACAATCTCCTTAGATAACTCGTGAGCCTTCACTATGTCTTCAAATTTCCTGTTCATGAAAGACATTGACTCAACAATATCTGCTATTTCCTTCTTAATTGGTGCTAGTTCTTGGGTAATCGTGGTAATAATAGTGTTATTGAACTTCGCCGACATCTCACGTAATTCATATTCTATTACGTCTCTTATAACGGAACGCAGTTCGTCGTTATCATTGGACGTGGAAGGAGGCGAAAGCGGTTCAGTAGCTTGTCTTTTCGGGCCTCTGGTCGTAGACACGTTACGAACTGGAGTTGAGTCGTCCCTCCCCAACTTTGGCGTTTTGCTTAAACATGACGGACACTTCCAGGTAGCTTTCTTCTTAGGAGATTTAGTAAGGGATATACAAGCATAATGATAACACTTTGCACAAGTTGGGCACTTTATGGATTTTGCCTCTAATCCTGTGTCACATTCATTAGTGCAACAACCCCACTGTACATTTTTGTCAGCCATCGTAATGATTATTTATTATTGTAATTAGTGAGACAGCAATAAAAAATTAAAATCTCAAAAAAAAAAAAAATATGCATGTATGTCGTCCTCTTAGAAGCAATCAATAATAGGCATCAAGTGCTGTCCTGTCTGTGTTGACTTATCTTTGGTGCAAGCCGTCGCTTGAGTCATCGGTCACCGCTGCAAGCAATATTGACGGTTCTGCGCACTGCCGAACCGTTCGAATTCCGTGCACTGTGCGTAAAATGGTTAGTCATTCACTCACCGGCTGATTCGTTAACTTTTAAAACTTGTCACTGTTTGCACTTAATAATGTTAAAATTACACACTTTACTTTAGTTTTTTTAAGTTAATCACACATTAACAGTGTCACCGAGTGACTGTGTCACTATTATTTACTAATTATCTGCGAGTTGTATTGTATAACTAATTTAAAACACGGAGAGAATAAGTTCGTATGTTGACCGTTTGAATGTCGGGACACAGATCCTATTACGAAAATTGATTCACTAACAGAAAGTTACAACACTAAGCTAAGAGTCATAGGCTACTTTAATCCTGAATACATGATCCAAGTGGGATACGTTAGCGAACTGTTAGAAACTAGTTTTTCAACACCTTTGTCAAATATGAATAGAAAGAATTCGCCAGTAACGCTACTGCTGTAGTAATAACTGCTACCCAGATAAATAGATAAGATCAAACTGGGAACCAAATTATCAGCAAGAATCTACTAAAAACATTATAACTTACGGTGATATGCGATTAAAAAGGCCGTTTTGAAAATTATGTTTTCTTTTAAAGAATCTATCTGTATTGATTTTGGGGTATGTTTTTTACACGACTGCCCAAAAAAGGAGTGTTATTGACTTTATTATCTAGCTAAATTCTATAGGGGTATTCCTTTACAATGTTCGCTTCATATACACGAATAATAAGTATTTATTATTCGTGTATATGAAGCGAAAAAAATATATAAGTATATTATGTAGAAACAAAATGCAAAGTTCGACCTCCTCTTTTTACTCCTTCATGATTCTGACCTCCTTGTTCCACTTCTCATGGTTGCAGCCCTGATACGTGTTTCTATTAGATTTTATTAAGCCTTTTTTAGATAATTTGAAGTCTGTTATTTTATTTAAAATGTTATTGCGGTATTTTTACCTGTTTGCTGCCTAGGAACCTGTCGTGATTTTCATAAAATTTTCGTTATAAAGTTACAAATGATTCTATTTGCCTACTTCAAATATTTTTTTTACTATCTTTAAAAAAACTTGTTTATAGTAGGTAACAATATTGTATGTTAACATTACACAACATTAGTTGACGTGTGTCGCTATATTCGATTTTTTTATAATCCGCTTGGAAGTACACAGTGAGTGTTCGGACGGAACGCCCCATGCGTTCCGTCCGAACACTCTTCCTCGGTACCTTAGTACCGAAGTCGTGTTAAGACACGACTTTCGACTATCAGAAATTATTCGCATATGCTCTTGAAGGGAAGAAAGATCAGGAAAGACCACAAATCAATAACAATTCCTAGTTTCACCGCGTCGCCGCGCCGGCACATTCAACGCAGCGCTTAGCCAAAACCCAATTCGTTCTCATAAGACCCTTACAATAATTTACAGCTGGAAAATAATTCTGAATACTATGACTTAAATCACGGTATGATTTGCGGTACATGCTTTAATACATCGTTTATCTCTGTTACTCTTTGGAGGAATGATAGTGAGGGAATGAGTTTGTGCTGTAATAAATCTGTTGGGTTCGTTATGCAAGGACATTAGCCTCTGGTTACCCCCCAAGCGGCTTGAAGATACATAGATTATTATGATTTGTGACCGGTAGCTATTCGCATTTAATACGCTTACCGGCCATCTTCTATTTTATAGTATTGCGTTGGACAAGGCGTTCATAAATAATCGTGTTAAAATGCTGAAAGTTTGGCGCCTATCTAATGAACTATGGCGGTTACAATGCTTCAGTAGGGAATAAACCTAGGAAGGATAGTAAACTATTGAGATGAAGTTTGCTGTAAATGGGATCGAGTATATAAACTTTTCTTGTTATCAGTGTGGTCTCATTGTGTATACCTATGTTTCCCAAAGTTTAAATTATTCAACCATACAATAAAGTAGTATGACAAATACACAACAACAAATTCTCAATTTCGAAATCGGGTTTTTATTATAACAAGTGCGTACTTTCATTTTGCAATAGCTAGCAAAATGAAAGTAATTTTACAGATCAGTTTCATTGTCTACGATTCATAAACAGTTGATTAAAAATATTATTTTCCGCTAATAATTATTTCTGAAAAACTAATTAGAAAGTTAATATTTCTTTATATTTTATTACAATTACTTATTGACTGTCATCTGAATATAAATATGCTTTCTTCAATAAGTCGATCGAAATGATTTAAAGATATCAATTTAAGCGTATTTATGTGAGGTGTCTGCATTTATGAGTATTAACTTGTTAAGGTGTCTTCAGACTGACTACATTTTTCATCGACATTATCACTTGGCTGGACGGAATGGAAGAAGATAAGGCATTGCGGCAGTTTCAAGACGGGACAGACGACACATTCACGAGAAGTATCAAGAGCAGAAAAGTGATGAGAATCGGTTGAAAAGCCGTTAAAGCGGTAATCGGCGCATCACGATTACCGCAAATGAAATTAACAATCCAAGAGAGCAATCATAGTGTGACACTTGAGACAGATTTTTTTAATGCATCAATTCTATTGCCATGATAGCGGATTAGCGACGACTTGGGTATTTAATTGTTTGTGTTAGGTATTATTAAGGGATGGTTCGTATAGAAAGTGGTCATCCCGCGAATACAAAATGATCGCTTTCATTTGAACGGCAAAATCGATAGGTGCCCTTTTGAAATAGAAAAATGTAAAAAAGTTAAAAATAACCCTTTGAACTTAAATCTTAACGCTTTAACTCAATGCTAAACAAAACGTACATATAGGTATCACCATAGAAATATAAAATACAGGAGAAGTGGCAAGGGGGCGTGTCGATGTCCACGCGACATGGTCTGGGCGAGCATGTCTTACGCAATGGTCGAATCCGCGAACTAGTGCGCTTCCGACCGTGAGCGTGATAAGATATAAGAATGCCGTGTTGTTCAGTGTTTTCTTGTAAAAACCGAAGCCTAAACCAAAACTTTGTTAATTATGGAATCACTTACCATATCAAAATACAAGTATTTTACTATATTTGTCTTTAAAATCATGAAAAACAACAAATCGTAAAATATTTCTTGCTTATACTCTGTTATTTTTGTTTTCAAATGTCACAGCGACAATAACATATTACAATGAATACACTGCTCCTTAACCACTACCTAAGTTTGTCGCTAAGTGACTGGATGAGCAATGTAAAAATCACAAAACGATACTTTAGCAAGCCGATGTATCGCATAGTACGGCCGCTGCTTCTTGCCGCGAGTTAGTGATGTAGTTGTGCAGATACACTGTCGACAACAATGTCGATTGTTGAATGAAATATTACAAAAGTGTACCAAACTTTCTTAGATTTCATTAAATTTTTGGTAAATAATCGTTCAAGTGTTTTTGGCATTGAATTATCGTATTTATGCCTTATCCTCGTGCTACTTCCTTACTTTTTATGGTAATTGTATTTTACTTTCGATAAAGTTTCGAATGCATTATAGTAATCGGCATGTTTAAGATAATATATTAGTGACCTTTGCTTAAAATTAGTCAACATATTCATGCTATTTATTTGTTATACATGGGCAACATGGCGTGTGTAATAAATGCCAGAATCGATAACTTTCCGATTTGGTCAATCACTAGCGTATATGTAAAATAAATTGCTTTTGCACAGCACAACGATACCCACCGTTGTTTTTGTGTGAGTAAGTTGCACGGTGTACTGTAAATATACGCTGTATTTATTAGGATAAGGTTTATAATTGATTGTGTAGTACAGTCCGATTTCAAAAATGCGGGTGTGTGCGCGACTGCGTATCTATTGCTTTTACTGAATTGCATTCGTAGTAGTTGCCGGGTGGTAGGGCAAAACAGGAGACACAGGTTCCGATACATTTTCGGCTACAGGGCATATCTCCTTGTTTATTATATCTATGGGTATCACAAATGAATCGTCGATCGACAAAATCGAATCAGATATGTAAGCACCTTTACAAGAGCTCAACTGCAGTTAAGTGGAGCGTATCACGGACTATTCTTCTCGATATTAAGGCGATAACTCACGGTTTCGATAGACTTCACATTCCAACGTATGTCGAAACCATTTGTGATTTATCGACAAACTGCTACTTGCTTTGTAAGGACTTAAAGACTGACAAACACGCGAAGAGGCTGTTCTAAACAACTATTAAATTACTAGCTTGTACGAGCGGCTTGGCATACGTTAGAGACAGAATTTTCCCAAAGGAACGTATTCCCAAAATAATAAGTATATTTTTCTTTCACCAAGGCACAAATTATCTCGTTCATATAAAAACAAGGTTAACGTTTAGGTTGACATTTACTTTCGCGTTTAGGTATAGAATTTCAGTATAGATATGCGTGTTTATGTAACTCTTTGTATGGTGTGTCTTTGTTTGATAGAAAGTGGCTTTTATTTAAATCACAGTCGCTTTTATTACGCCGAAACTAGTGCAATTAAAGTACCTACGCGCATTAAGCAGTAATTTTAGTGCGATTTATTTCTCTGTTATATATTTTTAACCGACTTCTATTCAACTGAATTCTTTTTTTGTTTGATTGTTTGGTAGAGTATTTTCCCGGGCTGCTCCCATTTCAGTTTGGTGAAGATCTGATAAAGAACTCCCCAAAGTCCCAATACAGGCAACGGAACTCTTTTGAATTATAGCAAATCGCAAGGGATTGCTGAAATCGCATTTTTATTTATTGTTTACACTGTCTTGTACACATCTGTGTACCAAGGCGTCCACAGATGTGTACAAGACAACCTGGTTACACTCTTACCTCACCAATTATGTTCATTCGGGCATAATTGGAGAGGTTTACTGTTTATGAACCGACCTTGATGATTATTTTGCGTTGGGTTTAGTTATAGCTTATATTCCATTTTAATTTGACGCTGAACTTCAAAGATAATAGAGATAAATAAGTGACCTCCTCAACCTCTACCTAATCTTAAAATCAGTAACATCTAGTAAGTTAATGTTAAGTTTATGTATACGAGTGTAAATATGAATTGGTCTGGATTTGGCCTGCAAAGTCACACAAAATAACTCCTTAACGACAAATAGCCCAACCACTCTTTATTGGAATAATGTCAATTTATTATAGTTGTATAACAACCTTTAAACAATGAAAAATCAAAACCTTTTTAAAATATGTACAGGCAACTTCCAAATAAACAACACTAGAAACTATAATACAACTTTAAGGTGTCAAAAAACGAAGAAACAACCATTAAGTCACTTTTTGTATTTTTTTTTTAATCTTTTATTTTTAAATGATATTTGTACACTTATGTATGTGTATATGATTTCAATCCCATCGTACTGCTACATTTTTTTTAAATTTAAGACTTAAATATTTAAGACTTTTGAATAATTAGCTCTAAAATAAAAATAACCAATCAAATCTCTTAACAATTTAAAAAATTAAATCTATACTAATATTATAAAGAGGAAAGATTTGATTGTTTATTTGTATTGAATAGGCTCCGAAACTACTGAACTGATTTGAATAATTCTTTCACTGTTGTAAAGCTACACTATCCCCGGGTGACATAGGATAAATTTTATCCCCGTGTTCCCACGGGAACGGGAACTACACGGGTGAAACAGCGGCCTGCTGCTAGTAATTTATAAAAACAAAATACGATTTAATGCACAGGAACAGATTCAAATAAGGAACAGGAAGACAACATTTAAATCCTCTCACATGCAATAATTTTCCCTCTATTAATCTTCAGAAAAACGAACAGGGTAAGGCTATTTAAAAGTGTTTACAAGCTCTATGGTGCCGCCAGGAGGAAATTAAATCGCATAAAACATCATGAAACTTCATTAGACGCTTTATCGCGGGATCGTATCTTTATACCAGCAGTACTGCCGAGCCAAAAAAAGAGGTGAATAACATTTTTTATTTATCAAATCTTTGTATAACCTTTCTGTATATTAGTCACAAATCCAATTCTCGTACTGGAAAACGTTCCAATTCTAGTCGCAATATCATCTCAGCAACAATCAAAGTCAAAAACTTGTAACAATATGGTGAATATTTCGAATGGCGGTTGAGCACTACGACTCGTAAGTGGTGAATTTAAACGCAAAGAACACACAAGTTGAAACATAGTCTAACTTTTCATTCAACAAGAACTCATTGACAAGGTATACAAGAACTTATAAAAAGTTTTCTTTGATTTTCCTTTTTAGAAAACTTGAAGACAGTAGAAATGTTTTAACGTTTTCGCTTCCTTTTGTTCAAATGGCTTCTTTCAGTGGTTAACAATGTTCGATTGTTTTACAGGTGAGAGTCAATTTTTCGGAGTAATATATAGATGGAGTTCTAATGTGCAGGAAATTTTTTTCACTTCATTTAATTTAACTTAAAATGTGTCACACAACTTCTGGAGAAAAATACAACCATTGAACACCCCAAAACTTGGTTATAGTGTGACATGGATCCCAATAAACTCCATGTTTACTATAATTTTTGGTCACCGATAGCATCACTATGAACGCCAGATAAATTACCGATTGCACAGTAATAATATACATATTTATCAAGATTACAATTTAATCAATCGATTCGATTTGACTAACTTTGTTTTCAAATAAAGTTTAGCGAGTGTAGCAAGGTGTTTGTCGGTCTATGAGTTCCACACAAAAATTAGATTCTATCACTTCACTCACTATCATCTCCGCGGCAATCAGCGCTGACCGCGGGGTCAGTGACCGAGGTGCGCGCGCGCATTGTTCCGCGAATGCATCCGTTGCTGACCACCGCACGCGGAAGCTCGCGTGGACGTTACCATTACCACTGGACTAGATCTCTTGCCTCTATGTTTTTTTGAGTATGTTTTTCTTGATGTTCACTATATGAAACTAAATGGGTTTATTAATTCTATATAAATTGGAAGTCGGTTTTTTTTTGTTACACATTTTCGCGTTTAATTAAAAGGCATTTTCAACAAAATTATCCATGTTACAATGTATTACAACAATTCCTCTAAAGGCGTGTTGTCGCATCATCGTTGTACTGTCGCGTCACGCCAGTCGGAACTTTTGCTTACTTTTTACAACTTCAGGACTTTGCTTGACGTTGCGGAATTTGTTCGAAAGAGTCACCGAGACCCTGGAACGCAAAGGGCACAAGAAGGATCACGAGTGTGTTTCAGTCAGTAAGAGTCTGACACTCCCTCCCGCTCCGCCCAGAGCGCGAGAAGTCATTTGATGATTTCGTATCCAAAAAAAAAAAAATAGGACTTTGCTTGACTACTAGCTCACATTCATATCTTCTTTTAACACCCGACACAAAAAGAGGGGCGTTTTTACTTCTCCAAGTGCATAAATGTGAATTTTGATCGTACTTTTTTATGGGGCTCCCAGGAGATATTTGACTACTGTAAGACCGCATAGTAAAGCCTACTTCCTCTTAGTAGTAAAACAAAAGTCCAGAAATTGGACCTACGCTTACTTTATTAATAAGCATAAAGCATAATCAGCCTTTTAATGTTCCCACTGCTGGAACACAGGCCTCCTCTCTAGGCGAGGGAATGGGCCGTATTTTATTAATAATTAAATTTTCCAAAATACACAGTTTTCTAGCTGTATATTTTTCAATGATAACAAAAAATATAAAGTCTAATCAAGGTAGATTCCCTCATACCTCATATTCAGTACAAACATAATAGCAACTGTTGCATGCACCATGCAGCTGTCCAATACGAAGGTGCCTAATAACACAAGAGTCTTGTAAATGTTTTATGAGCCCTCACTTGAACCTAAATGCTCCTAATCGAGGTTATATTATGTTTCTCTTGAAGATGTATCCAATGTAGTGAAGAATGTACCTAAATGGCTGGGAAACGTTTCATGTTTGGTACTTCCTTTTGATGTTAGCAAAATCCTGGAATCAAAAAGGAAATGGAAGATAATATCCAGTTGTGGTACTAGATATTAACCTCCATTGCCATTCCACCATGCTTCCCGGTTCTGTGCGTCCCCCATCCAGGTGTTTCCCAAAACGTTGGTGATTTCGTCAAACCATTGCACTCTTATTTGGGCGTCCCAACTAGAGAGATAAAGAATCGATTTCTGGGTGTATACTGAAATCCATCGCTGGACGCCACTCTACGACGGTAATATAGTGACATACGTGACAATTAGAGCCAAAGTGTCATTTCATCAGCGAAAACGATTTACCTATGGATTTGATAAACGGAAATTTCGGGTAGATCCGTGGGCAACCCCTTGTAATTTTAATTTCAATACTGCCATCGCAACGTACAGCTAACTATTTTGCTAAACTGTAATAGAGACGTATCGGCCCGTCATCGATATCGTCGACTTTCGTCCGACGGTAGATTTCAAGCGAGGAAAATAATACAAGAATTGTAACTGATGAAGAAGTGGTTTCGCCGATTTTTTTTTGGGGTATGCTATAGGTACATGTCTTGTCTAATACAAGACATGTTGTATTGACCCCAAAAAAGTTACTCACCGAATAAATATTACTTAAAGTAATTCTGAAAATACGTGATCATAGGGATCATATACAGAGATGCTGCGAGCTACACTTCAGTCTCAAAGGTATCCAGGGAAAACTATAGAGCGGCCACAGTAAATAAGCTCATTACATCTTCCCTTGGGGGATCAGCAGAAGTGGAGGGTATGCTAGTACGAGTAAATACCGCTCTAATAACATGTGATTACCTGTCAAAGTAGACCTAAGACGCTATTTAGACCGCCTTACGTCCTTTGCGGTTACACTAGTTAAACTATAATTTAATCCAAAATTTAATACAGTATAATACTTGTTTAATGTTTAAGGCACAACAAATTAAGGACTATGTTACAACAAAACTAACAAGTAAACTGAGCCCTACACACGAAACCATAAAAAGAGCAATATTTCAAGTCCCTAATAAGAAAATCCCATGTCTACCATATCAAAATCAAATCGACCAAAAAAAGCCCGTGACTACACCGTCACCTGCATGCCAACGCTATTTCGTAACTTAGACCAATTACACACGCACGGCATACATTTTTATTTCCCTTCGAACATTTCCTGTTTTACTTTCGTGAATAGCCCTGCAATTTGTAACACACGTCATTATAGAATGACAACCACTCATTATTCGATGCACGCCGAAGGGCCACGGGCGAACTGTTTGATTTCTGTGACATGAATACTGGCCACTATAGTCTATGGTTCGTGTCAAAAGAGGTATTACACCTATTTAGTTTGAATACGATTCTGATTAGTAATATGAGTTTGCCACCTGTGAATCCTTTGTGGGACAGTTTTGATAGTGAAAGGAAGTCATTACAGTTACTTAGTAGGTAGGCGATAAACGATGGACATCAATTTTACGTTTGGATACTATGGATTAATATTCAATCCAATTTAAGGTAAAGGAATGAAACAATTGTCACAATTCTGCCAGCAACACTTTTTGTAACAGAATTATAGATTCAATATTTAAAAAAAAAAATGACTCAGAAACTGTAGCTCTAAGATGACTAACACGCTAATCAACTAAAATAATCAAACCTAATCTCTTTCACAGCGAAGCAGAGCAGCGAAACAAAAAAAGCAACAAAATGAAAATCTCATTTTTCCCCAACTCTCCGTCAAACTGCAGGAACTTTCGAGCGCGTTGCGAATGATTAAATTATGACGAATCAAGATTAAGATAAGAGAACAAAGAAAGTCATTCATCGCGATTGGTGGTAAATTAATGGCCAGTGGCAAAATGCTGGCCGGTGGCAAACTGCCGACTGTCGCAAATTGAATTGACCGCGACTCAGGTCAAGAGACCATTGTCGGTCGACCAATTGCCGATCATAACTTACAAATTATATAAGTGAAGTACGTTTGATGAGTGGTCATTATGTTGTTAAGATTGGAAAAGAAACTGATCTCAGCTTATTGCAGAATAAGCGCAAGTCATACTATTGAAAAACTAGTGAGTTACTATGCTCTCGTAGAAGCATAAATAATATTAGGTAGTTTCTGAATTTATTATTGAATAAAGTATATAGCTTGACATGAAATTAGGAATATTGCTAATTACAGAGCTCATTGATTTATTTGAAGTCTTAAAATATTGCACATTGTTGTTGAACATTGGTAATAATCTTAATAAACACATTTCAACGAGTTATCGTTCCAGTCAAATTGTTCAATTGCAATGTTGTGTTGAGTGAAGATCCAAACCCTATAGGTGACGATATCACGGAAACAGAAAAAAGATATGCAGTGTCTTAGCAACTTTGAATCGTAAAAATTGGCACATCTTTACAAGACCAACTCTATGTACACGGCAGTCTACAACCTACTCATGAATTGATGACATCAAAACCCTAATACTTGCAATCCATTACATACATACATGTTAACTAAATTCTCCTTGCGTATAACTTAGTATTCTCTATGGTTATTATATTTGGTCGTTCCCGATAAAATTCACGGTAAGTAACTGCACATCCCCATTAATTCTATGGTGCTCAATGGCATTGACATTCATGGTGGGGCATTGGATCGGATTGTTTATGGATTATGTAGGTTTTTAATAATACCTTTGCTGACATACATTTTAGCAGAATTATTATGAACAAAGTCGTAATGAAAAAGGTTATGAAACTTGGCGATAATAAATGCTTGTTCCAGATGAAATTACTTAATTTTCTCAGCTCAGGCCAAACGCCTGAGTGAACATTACATGACTAAGAAACTTGCTTTCAGTCTTATAATTTTTAACCCTCGACGCAAAACGAGGCAGGGATTTTGACCTATATGTGTGCCTGTGGCACCGTAGCTCTTAATCAGGTAATAATTAGACATTTATTTTTCAAAGTCGGTTCAGCTGTTTGAAGATCAGCATTTTTATTATTACAAGAATATGACTTGCCTTGACCTGATGCTGCAGCACGACTTGAGGTCTGCCGAATACTAATTGCCTCGCTTAACTACAAAAGAGGTATCATGTTTGGGCTCGCTGGAATGGTTTCAATTAAAAGATTATTAGAACATTAGTAACCTTAACCAGATGCTGTAGCATGATCTGATCTGCAGTATACCCTGCTCACTTACGTCCAGAAAACGCCTCGTGGTTGAGCTCATTTAATAGGTCCTCGTGAATAAGAGAATAAAAAAATAAAAATGTATAGATCCATTTAATTTAAATATAGGTACGAATATTTAAGCCCGAGCGTCGTCGTGTCGGGGGACCATTAATAATTAAAATAACACAAAGAAATTGCGGCCTCCCGAGGCGAAGACGCTTGGGCCAAAATAATCGAATCGAAGAATCGTACCTAAATTCTGTAATCACTAATGTTGTGCTTAATATTCCGACTAAATATTTGAAAAGTTACTGAGGCCGGCCGACATTATCCACGCTGTGTTTAGAACTCTATACAATAAATTGAGTTCGGTCCCGGTTATTTTACGATCTATTAATAAATAGATCGTAAACTAATGAGTGCTCATCCTTCCTTTTATGCCAAAGAAATTAGGAGATAAACCGATGGGGGGTGCGCATGCGCCGATCGCCAATCTCACGGGAAAAGCCGCGCTCATCGTACAGTCGTAAATACATCACCGTCACACGCTCCCTCATAACTTAGTGCTCCTGCGCAGGTAACAGGGCTGGCCATCTTAGAATTCATTTGGAAAATCATCATGATCTGTGCTCATTCAAGTGTACTTTTTGTATGGAAGCGATTTTATAAAATTACTTCTTTCGCTCTGGGCGGAGCGAAACGGAGTGTCAGAGTCTTACTAACAAAAACCCATCCGTGTTCCTCCTAAAGCCCTTTGCATTCCAAGGCTGCGATGACTCTTTCCAACCAATTCCGCAACAGGCCACAAAAGGTTCCTAACTATTGTAAAGCAGTAGCAATCTATACTTATAATAAATCTGTAGAGAGGTCAATTCTGTACAAGGAATATATTTTCAAAATAACTATCAGGGGGTGATTAGTGATCGATACTGGTGCCAAAAATGTAATCAGTAAAATTTTTGTCTGTCTGTCTGTCTTTCTGTCTGTCTGTCTGTCTGTCTGTCTGTCTGTCTGTATGTTCTTTATAGCAACAAAAACTACTCGACCGATTTTAACGAAACTTGGTGCAATTATTCTTCATACTCCTGGGCAGGTTATAGTATACTTTTCATCACGCTACAATCAATAGGAGCAGAGCAGTGAAGGAAAATGGGAAAACGGAAGAAGTTACTCCATTTTTTAAGCTTCCGTCGCGTGTGTAGCCTTAATGGTTAAAGTTACATAGAAATCATGTATTACGGAAATGTTCTACATAAAATTATCTAAAAAAATGTCCCGAAACAGCATGTCTATCTTTTGTCAATTTGAAACCGATCGGGCTGAGAGTTTCAAAATCGGAGGTAAAGTAACTATTCCACGCGGACGAAGTCGCTGGCAGAAGCTAGTCTAAAATAATATTATAAGCTAATTTGTTTGTTTTTAGGAATCTCTGGAAGTTCTGCTACCATTACGAAATTCCTTTAGCTAAGCTACCGCTGAGTGATGCTGATGATATTTCCTAGATGAGAAGAGAAGCTGCGGGCAAAAGCTAATTTCTTGGTAACACATTCCATACTACCCAATTCACCAATTCTTAACTTTCTACAGGTTCTTAACTTCCTAACAAATAACGACACAACGGCTTTCAAGAGATTTATAATGTCTATGTCAAAGTAACACCAATAGCAATCACATGTATTTTTTTAGATATAACACCCTTTCATAAATATTGATCAAAAAGGCACCTTAAAATAATAGGTACTTAACAGTTCAATAAATAAAGATAAAAATATATCAATAAGAATTATAACTATAAATAGGTAAAAAGAAGGTAAGAGAGTAGTTAGATCTCTACACATGATATCTTTTTATTATTCTTTCGAAACAAAATCAAGGAAATCTTCTTTACGTGTCCAATTTATACATAATAATTTGTAAGTACTAACCCTATTAACAAATTTATTATCTAAAGTGCAATTAGTTTCATTCATCATAAACTTACAAGACATCCGCGGTAGATAGTGCGCAAACGCAGCCAATAAATTACGAATTGATATCTACATGTAACGGCAGTGTCATTAGATAGTTTTCATGTCCGCTTCTTCCTAACTTTATACTTAAATTATTTTGAAAGTAATTAAGAATGTCGGAAGGATGGTCAGGGGCATATCAAGGGCATATAAGGGGCCTTTCTTTTAATTTTCCTGTCTTGCTAATAGTAGCAAGGCAGGAAAATTATGAGATGATGCTGCTTAGGTAAAATACCGTCAAAAAGGTTCTGAGAATGAATTAGGATAGTTATAAAAATACGGGAAGACAAAAAACATAATTTGACCAGAGAGGGGATGACTTAGAAAAGTATGGAAGACGATGTAGCTTGACCCCAAATAGAGATAAGTACTTTTTTTTTAATGGTGAAATGAGAACTGAAATGAAGTTGCTCAAGACACCTGACGAAAGACGGTGAAGATAGGCAGAGTAAGCCAGACCGAGATAAGAAGTCCGCTAGTGAGATAAGCAGAAGACATTGTTACTATCGTGGGTATAACGTGGATGACGATGACACAGGATGGACCAGATTGTCTTAAGAAAAGAGATGCACGTGACCAGCGCTAAGCTTTCAAGGATGAGATTTGATTTAGTGCATTATATTAATAGGTATGAACAAAGCTCTAAACATGGTATTTAGCGTTACTTTTCCTGTATTCCTTAACGGTCTATTTGATTTATACTCATGCAGGTGATTTACAACTTTCCTTCAGTATTCAATATGAAATCATTTACAAAGAAAGAAGAACTATCACTGCATAGACACAAAAGTGACAACCACTCCAATTAAAAATCATGATAAAATTACATAGTTTGTAAAAAAGTGGAAATTGACTACAAAAATCACGCGATTACAAACTTGTGGAGGTATCTGTTGGACAATCTCACCGCGGGTAATAACATCTGCAATTAGAAACGGCTGTATATCTGTCCTTTGTACACAGCTACTTACTTTGGTTTTAATCGCGCTCTCGCGTTGCGCCCGCGCACACTTGCGATTAATCAACTAATTATAAAGTCGTTAATCAAAAACTATGTTAGACGAATATGCTTGGTAAAGAGAGATCCAAAATATTCGACTCTGTACTGTTAACAGCTTGCAAAACTCGCAGCTTTGACTGGAGTGAATGTGATCAGGGAAATGATGGTAAATAGTAATTTATGGTAGAAGCGAAGAAACAATGCTGCGTTAATTGTATGCTGCGAAAATTGAGATAAGTGCTGAAGCTTGATGAGTGTAATCGACTTATTGCAAACACTGATTGTTTATAATTGGTCGCTAAAAATAGCAAACTCTTCTTCTCAATATTATACAGATTCATTGTAAACTAGACAATTTGGATGGCATTAATTGTATTTTAAATTATCTGACAATACGTATCGAGAGTTTATAATCTCGCCAGATTCATTACAAACATACGGTGTTCACACTAATCCTGTGAAATTTATACCTGAATAAACTCAACGTATAGCATTCCACCGCCTTTCCCTAGCCACAACACTTGGTCTCCTGCGCCAATCTCTGTTAATACCTATTGAGAAAATATCGGATACCAGTTCTACGTGAGCTTTTCATGATAACAAATCTGAACCCATAAAACAGTTCAGTGACTGACTGAGTGACGGACAATGCACAGTCTAAAATACTGAAGAACATAAAACTTGTTTGCGACAGAAATCGCGGGAAACAACTAAGTAGATGTTAATAAGAAGGATTACCAACTGTTTTCACAATTGATATACTATGTGAGTCATCTGAGGCTTTTATAATCTAAAAACATCATCGCATAAATAAAAGTTGATCGCGTTATGTTTGTAATAGGTAATCTATAGAAGTCAGTACTTTTTTTCATTTAACTTCATATTCGACTTGTCCCTGAAAATGAACAGTTTTTCTGGGATAGGTCAAGGGAATGAACCCGCGGAAAAATACTAGTCTTCTATATAATATTTAGTCTGTAAAGCAATAGGTTTGGTACTGAGGCTTCAAATGCACGTATTCCTAAACGAATCCTTGGTAACAAATCGGAACTGCTCAGAATGACATGATAGTTTTCACGAAAGGTCAAATGAGTGACCCTGACATTTCTAGAACTCCGGATATTAAACCCAAGAGCTATAAAGTATAACTGTACAAGTAATATTACGCTAATGTGACTTCGAACTGAATTGACTGGCCCACTGGCTAGTATTTTATTATGCCCAAAGCTATCAGACATCAAAACTTCAGAATGAAGCATAAAATGGAAGCCAAGACAAATGTATTTACAATTATGTCAATCGTGTGACCAAATGTATCGGTTAAGGAGATGGCATTATTAAAGTCAATTATTATCGTTATAGTCAAATAACTAAATTATACTCACAAAACACATACATACGGTTTAGTGACCATAATGAGAGCAAAAAGGCAAACCTAGAACTTAATTTTATTGAAATAAATTGTGTTGTATGTATGTTTCAGATAATCTCTGGAATTACAGAAACGATTCCAAAAAATATTTAGATAATAGAACGCCACACTGCTATACTATCTCCGAGTGTCATAGTCTACTCTATCTCGGTATAATACTCGAACAAACCAAAGCATAAAGGACAACATCCCTATACATATATACATATCGCGCCCTTGAATGAAAGGGACCTAACTCAAAGAATGCATTTTTTGGCAAATGAACAAGAATTAAACTTTAGTAAGTGTTGAGTAAAAAGACAATATCTCCCGAGACTTATGTATGTATAAGCAGTCCCTATCCGAATTATATTATGGTTTTTATTTTCATTACTGGATTTTAGAGTATATTTTTTACATTCAGTATAGTATAGAAAAAATATAAGTAACAGGAATTTTGAGTTAAACCCCTTTCATTCTGAGAGTGCGATATTTATATGCCTATAATGAAAGACCATTCCATCAAGAGTAGAAACTTCTTTTTCTTTGTTCGTTCGTCTTCCTTCATATTATCGACACCTAAGCTGTACCGCTCACGTTCCGTAATATAAGGTGATGGAATTCTATTTTTATTTCAAGGGATCAATAAATCACAAGTGTACGCCATCTCTTAACCTGCTACAATGTCATCAGCGATATAACATGTCAAAGGGAACCAGTTTGCGCACTGTGTACGTCTGTATGAATACTCGTTGAAATGAGGATGTAACTAAGATTATGTTCCCACCTGCGACTTAAAGTTATCGTTCATTAGTCGTATATCCTTCGCTACCTACTCTAATCTCTGCTGAGATTACAGACAGGATTTAACACCCTAGATGTTTCATTTTTACAACCACAGTGGTTAGATTTCCTTTCACAGTGACCTGTGCGAAGGCCTGACTGAGTCTTAGAAGTAGAAAATCATAGGATAGTTATGTTTTGCTTTATTTTATACTTAGTTCTGCCAGCGGTTTCGCTCACGTCAATGTCGGAAATTATACCAATGGAAGACAATCCAGGGATGAAATTGTAGTAGGTACAAACATTAATATCGGGAACATTTATAACAGGAACTTATCAAATACAGTTTACAAGTTGGGTTGAACCCCACGATTATTACCCCCGTTGGGTCTCGCTTCTAAAACGCAAAGTTTGACACAATAATCTTAATACGCAGAATACAGGGAGGTTATAGAGCAGCCCAAACAGAAGTATGCTATTTCAGACCATAATCTATGTCTGAGCCAAATTTTACCCAAATCTGTTTAGCCGTTCCGGCATGGTCGAGTAACAAACATCTATCCAAGCATTTATAAATACAGTTAAAATATAAGGTAAGACGTAAGATTAACTTGAATTTCCAACGTAGTAACGTAACTAGAGAACCAAGAAAATTGCTGAAAAAAACCTAAAGCCTTATAAGAACGGTTGCATAAAAAGCCATGTGGCGTATTTAGCAATATTCATCCTATCTCTTAGCTAATCAGTGCCAACTCGGCTAACGCTGTATTTAGGCAAAGCCTTTACATAAGGTATATGCCTTAACCGAACGAGCTATTCGTCTCGAAGCAATCGTGACGTCACGCGCCCAGCGTGAAACAAGTGCGCTGGACAACACTAAACAGTTTGTAAATCATCCCTTCGAGGCAGACTAGACACACTGACGAATCAGTCACACATAACTGTTACAATACATTACTGCGGAAGTTAGGACTGTGGAAGTGTTGGTTAAATTTCACCGCGCAATGTATTCGTGACAAAACGATAAAGTCATCAATTCCAAAGGCCGTTTTCCTAGACTAGAGGCTACGGTTTGTTTTGAACGGCACGTGCAAGGACCAGTCACGATCGTCGACCAAAATAAGAATAAATGTGCACCACAAAAGTTTTACTGGGGGCCATATCTTAGTGCGATCTCACCACCTGTGGACGGAGCCAGGCGACCAAGTAGCGTATATTTAGCGCTACCACACCACACAAATTACTTTGGGCTATTAAGATAGCGGCGGGCGTGAGGCGAATATTTATGAAAAGGCTTAGGTATCTATAATATTATAGGTGTCTAGTGTCATTTTGTTTATGTGAGAAGTAGCTACAGCGCTAATGGTTTGTTTACTGTCAACTGACCTGAGGTTCCGAGTTCCCGACAGTATGTGAGAATCATGAGAATGCCATCAGGTAGGTTGCCTTTGAAAACTATGTCCAAGGAGAAAGAAGTAAGAGTTAAGAGTAAGAGAAGAAAGAGTCACCGCGGCCCTGGAACGCAAAGGGCACTAGAAGGACTACGGGTGGGTTTTAGTCAGTAAGAGTCTGATACTCCCTTCCGCTCCGCCTAGAGCGGGAGAAGTCATTTGATGATTTCCAATCCAGAAAAAAGGGAGAAAAAAGTAAGACGTTTTGACACTATTATTTCTGGAATTGCAGAGAACATTTTTCGAATAGGAAAATTACAAGCCTATGCCGCCGGCTGTGGCCGAAAACCAGCGCTGTGGCTCTGTGTCGAGCATTGTTGAACTTTTTTTTTTTAATAATAAAAACGTTTATTCATCTCCACAAATTACATCATAGTGTTGGATTTATAGGTTGACAGGTAGGTTGTTAGGTAGAAAATTATAATTCGTGGGAGATCTGGAGTCTAAACTAAGCCCAACCCTGTATTTTAGAACTCCAGGCCCCACATTACATCATAAATAGTTGTTGTAACTATTTTAGTTTTGCGCGAATGTGACGCATTTCTTCCCAACTTGCAATAAAATTATTAGTTTTTTTTTATAGCACGCGTTATGCTTGGTACCTACAAAATAAAAACTATTTCTCTCTTTCTTCGAGTTAAAAAAAATAACACTCGCACCACGGCACCTTCGGGAAGCAAAACACATAAAGTTAGAAAAGCTATTTCTGAAAGTGTTACCCAGCACTTAATTAAGTGAAAGAATCTGCTAAAAGAACTAACAAACACTTGAAAGAACGGTAAACACATCCGTTGCCGAGACAAACATCCGCGAATACAGAGTGCCTCAATAATGAATATCGGTTCATATCTAATTGACTTTTACTCTCCACAATTAAAGAGTTTATAATCGCGAAAGGAAGGAGCCAGGAATCATTCAATTACGTGTAAGGAGCATTACGCGGCTACTGTATACTTAAATAAAATGCTTGGTCGTACAAACTGCTGGAGCGGGCGCGGTGCCGAGAGCGATTTCTGCCCGTACTATCCGCTTATTGATGATATTTAAGACGAGTATTAAAAGGACAGGACAACGATCCCAAAATTGAGAAAATTGCCGAGGAAAGAATGAGTTCCGTAGAAATTATTCAACAATCTTGGATCCTTCGCTGAAATTAAAGAATAGCGGAATACTAGATTCGAAAAAAATATAGGTACTTATTAAAATGATGAGATTATTAAAGCTTAGCTATGGTTGTCAATTAAAATTATGCTTAAATAAGTAGAAACTTACATCTACAACAGTATTCGAATTGATCATCATCAGACGTCAGTGGACGTCTTTCAGCTCCTTAAGTGTTGCTACAACGACCAGCCCTGTGCGTCTTCCATCGAAATGCATGCTTCTATCTAAAGAGTTCATTGAGTTTTCCAGACAGTTGATTGATATCCGTGGAAAACATCAAGCTTAACCGAACTATCTCAGTGTTTTATCTAGCTAGGTGGTCGCTATATACATTCTGGCGCACAGAAGTTGCAATCACAAAAAAAATTTAGGTGCATTAACTGGCATATTACACTTATGGTTTGCACGTTCGTGTCTCCATCGCGTCCGCTTGTAAAAGTAAACGAGCGCTAAGCGATCATTCACATAATTTGCACCACCCTTTATGACTTCCGTTGCTAATTGTAAGTGAATGTTAATAACATTGAGATCTAATTAAATATAATGTTTCGCATAAATTACTATATGAGGAAGAATATCACCCACGTCGATCTAATATTGTAGATACGATACGCATAAAATGTATCAGAAATGGTAACGTCCAAGTCGTAAAAGATTATGAGAAGTCGTGCTACACCAGAAATGTTTAAAGACTTATAAATAAGAAAGGGCATTCAATCAACTAATAAATCTTACGAGCAAATCCACCAAATGATATTTTTTAAATCTTTGGCCTGAATTAAACGACAAGGCAAGTCAATATTGAACAAAATTCTCATTTATTCTCAACAGACACCTGAAAATCTCAATCGAAAACACATTAACCTGTGTCCCACTTATGTAATATAAAAGGCCTCCGAAAAACCATTTCACACGTCTCACTCGTCCTATTTCCACAAAAGCTAGAAGCTTCCATCCAGGTCATAACAACGCCTGCCCCAAATTTAAAGTAGGCCTCTAAATCAAAGGGCCGTCGCAGCCAACATTCTTCCAAAATTGTATGAACAACAATAGAAGTCGGCGAGCATCATCTATCACGCGAACAGTATTTACTGTATCGATCGAATCGGATGAGTGTACCCGTACCAGCCCCCGGCAGGACTTGCGTGTCATCCCAGCTCCGGACCCGAACAATGTCACCGCGTAAACGCAACTTGTAACCTTATAAACTAGATACATAATTTTTATGTGAGACTGATGGACTCACATGCGATGGTAGGTAAGTAATAAAAGTATTGGAAAATCAAATGACAATTGGAAGAATTGAAGCAGTGCAATACCTACTATGATACATTATGTCACAATACCTCTTTCGCCCACATGAGTTGTTAAAAACACGAAGGCCTAGCCTAGCCGTCAAGAAAATATAAGGCTTTCCCTGCATGGGCGATTCCCGGCCTCCATAGACGCGGGCTTGCGAGTTATGGGTGGCTCGCCGTTCGATAGCATCCAGGCCCGGGTCGACGGCGCGTCGCGACACAGAGAGCAAAGAAGATGGGGCCCCAAAGGGTCAGTGCCTGCTAGGGTTGAGGAATTTGTTCGAAAGAGTCACCGCGGCCCTACAAAGGGCAGAAAAAAAGGCTGCAGAGTAAGCCTTTTTTAATTACCTACAGCACCAATTTCCTTCCAGCCAACAAGTCTTATCGTTATACCCAAGTTAAAACGCCAGATGAACATTTTCGTCGTTCCAGTCTTTGGCGGATTCGTCAGAACTAGAACGCAGTATAAATGGCGTCATTTAAACTGCATTCTAGTTCTTTTCCACAATTTGTGCGCATTATGTATCTATGAAGGATCCCAGAAACCAAACAAATAAGAGGTCATTAATTATTAAATACAACTCAAAAGTACATATATCGTTATTCAGTCTCATTGTTGAAGATCACATGAAAATAATACAAAATTCAAAATGACTGTCCGAAGAGAAATGTCGCCTACCATAAGGTACCATATACCAACTAATGAATCTGACACCTTATATTGTTATGATCATACTAAATTATACACACCGTTTCTTGCAGTAAAACAAATCCATAAAAGCTCCCTGTTTTACAACTAAAACAATAAAAATACAGTAAAACTACTGGATTTCGACTTCACTGTAACGTATCTAAAGATTTTATTGGACTTATAAAATTGCGAATTGATCGGTGAGGTAGACTTCTAACCTAAATATATATCCTAATCTCCATGTTATAATCTAATATTCTGAATTCCTCTAACACTAGGAATAGTTTCCCAACCGTGTGCCATTTCAGTTGAACAGAATATTAATACAAGCTAATTATTCTCGACCTATTTGCGGATGAACCGGAGAAAATGGGGTTACCATGACGAACTTGCGCAGCGATCCTGTCAATACGAGGTTTAGCTATTAAAACCTACATACATGTTACGACTACGCGTGAATACAACCACTTCGGACGACTTCGGCAATTTTCGGGTGCGTATTCATAGTGCATCCCATATAGGAAATGGGACGTGACAGCATGTACATAAGTACTAAAATAACACAAATGTGTGGTATTTTACAATCGTTACTTACTGTTATAATAATTGGGCGTTTTATTGGTCTTTCTTCTTTCACTTAAGTGGGGCCATTTCGATTCGTTTTTTGGTGTATATTTTATTTAAATTTAGCAGGCATTTTACTAAATAAAACCATACGATATGAAACGATGCCGCGATGCACAGTATCAAACATTTGGTTTTAAAAACTGCTTAGCAGAATACAACATTATGTTTACGAGTCCCCAAGAGAAGAGTCTGGAAAAAATCCTACTTGGATGGCTTATCCGAAATTTTAAAATAAACTTGATGCTACGAATAATTTCACCATTTTAAAATCTTAAGAATAAGTATTTCAACCGCTCTGCTCCGTATAAACGAACACTCGAGAAATGCTCAAAACGTCGGAAATGTAAAGAATTTAACCATCCAACATTTTATTTCGTGAGAATTTAAACGCGCTGTATTAAAAACTGGTTGCAATTCAATGTTAAACATTTGCATATACAGAAGATTCTTGCTTTTAAATATCATAAAATGTGACTTACCTACTTTCTTCGCTTCACAGTTGGCCACTTGAAAAGTAATAAAATTGCCCACGGTATAATGTTCCAGCCGTCATTTTTTCAGCCGAAAGACAAATCTACTCTAGGACAAAGACTCCCCCAAGCGCAGTTACATCAACAGATCCCGTGCTTCTCGCATCCAATGATGATCCACTTTCTAGTAGATTACTTTTTACTAAATTAATGTCGATGTGTTCCTTCCTGCTAAGCGCTCATCATATCGTCA
This sequence comes from Hecatera dysodea, assembly GCA_905332915.2. NCBI lineage: Eukaryota > Metazoa > Arthropoda > Insecta > Lepidoptera > Noctuidae > Hecatera > Hecatera dysodea. The sequence goes on along the minus strand of HG995309.1, from coordinate 10,173,888 downwards.
CGGTGTAGGTAGATAAGGTGAGTGAGCAGTATTCGGTCCCTATACTTTCTTCTTTACGGGGTTTTTACTTTTTTAAATCCTCATGGATGTCCTCCACCCTGGGGCGGCGGAGGGCTCTTACTGACTAAAACCACCCCGGTGTTCCATCTCTCACCTACGCCGGGGATCGCGGGAACGTATGCGACATCCATAATCCCCACCACCGACACCGAAATCCAGTGGTTGGTTTATTGGGTCCCTAAAACCAACCACTGGATTTCGGTGTAACTAGATTCTAACTAAAGTAGCTACACGTTGGATTATTTGCAGCTTTATTTAGATTTCATGCTTTACATTCGAATAGTTAACAAAACTCACCTCTGCTCGGTGTAATCCAGGCTCGTGATGACCACTGACTTGATGTCGTAAGGGATGTCCGGAATGCTTGTATACACAACGTCGGATCTAAAACGACAAGATGGTTAGGGAAAGGTAAGTCATGGATAAAGGTATAGGGATAAGGGAACCTACGATCTAATACAGACAATGGGATAAGATGGAACTAGCTTCGAAAAGGTAATTATTTATCGTTCATGACGAACTGAAATTGTTTATGTTTACCTGCAATCTAATGAAGATTTGGCAAAGGGAAAACTTGAGTCATCAAACTAAATGTTCGAATTATTTTGTAATTTTTAGTGCGTGCTAAAAGCATGTTTTTTAGTTTTATAAACTATTATTTTTATTTTATACATTTTAGTCTTCTTATTTTATACCTAAATCATAGGGCTGCATTTCAAATAGCCAATCCGCCACCTTGGGACGGCCGCCATGTTGGATTTAAGTCACGTGACTATTTTTTTCGTTTTCCTGACAGCAAACCCTTTCATTTGATACCCATATCATGGGGGTGGATTAAAACAGCCAGTCCGCCATCTTGGGGAGGCCGCCATATTGGATTTCGTTTCTTAGCTAGTCATGTATTGTCATCAGAACTCAGAGCGTGTGCAAAATTTCATCATAATCGAAGACCGGGAAGTGGGTCAAATTAAAATTCTAATATTTTCTTACATACATATGTACATAGTTAGTTACAAGTGAAGCTAATAAAAGCGTGTTAAAAACAAACAAAAACGCGATTAATATTAAATGAATACAAAGATAAATATATGTAGGTATATACTAATATTTATATTCCTTCCATCCTAAATGCTTCTGATGCCTGTTTTCTTTTTCTGAAATTCAGCCCACTTTAAAGTGAAAAGAGGTGGCAAACTACAATGTAAATAAACCACGTCCGGGAGTAGGGCAGGATACTTTTTATCCCGGAAATATGTTTCCTTGGTATAATTTTCGAATTTCACGCGACCGTAGCCGCTGGTAGAAGCGAGTAGTACAGAAAAGTCCTTACAGAAAGAGAAAGAGCAAATTTGAGTGCAGTGCCCCTATCCAAAATATAGTCTACTCGTTTGAGTGCCGCAAATGTCCTTGCAGCTATGTTATTGAAGACATACTGAATCACACTGATGCCGCTATAAACGTGTCAACCTACGAGGTACAAAATGTTTAAGCCCTTCATTCTCTCAAAATATACACCTCTAAGATTCAATCGGTCTTAGAACCTACAGTATAATTTCAATAAAACGACCTGAACTCAGTTTATCCTCTGCATTCCAAGTCTACAATACACTACAATCGAAGCACATTAAACTGAAGAGCTGCCAATCATAGCCGGATCACTGTCCGTCGTAACGTCGGTCGCCGGCCGGAACCGTAGCTCCGGGCGCCGCTGTCCACGGTAGCGAGACGGACCGGACCGGACCGGGCCGCATTACGGCTCATTAGCCAGGGAAACTTAGTCATTTCGCGTACCACCGGCCCAGCTAGCGAACTACGGACTATTTTTAAATGGCCACACATTGAAAACAGAGGGAATTGTTTTCTGAGAATGTGTTTTCCTTTGAAACGGCTTCGGATGGATGGTTAGAATGAAATGTTGTGTTAATTTCAGGTGAAAATATTAAGCTGATTTCACTCGTCGGTTAAAATTCCTTAAATGAAGCAAGTATGTGCCATGATCTTAGTCTTCTGGGCACGTTTTTAGATGACAGCAATGTGGAGTTTGACGCCTAAGCGTATATATGTACCTACGTAGATACATATATACTTAGTTTGGTTTAGTACCCAGAAATCTTATAAATATTTTATAAATATTCTTATTATATCTATTGATTTATTTGTTCCTTTAAATAGGTATAATAAATCATAACTCACTTGTCGATCGAAAGACTACAATATTTATGTTGATAAAGCAATAAATTATATCGTTCAGTCACCATGATTGGGTAGTAAAATATTAAAATAATAGATTAACTGAGTGTCCACTCTAACTAAACAAGGAAAGCTTCGGCATGTAATGATTCATTCTTATAGGACTTCAATAAGAAAGTAGGTACTTTCATTCATTAAAAAAGATCTCAAAACCTAGAAAGAAAAGAAAACAATAAAATAAAGCCATGTTCCACGTCCCATTACATTGGTGCACTAAGTTTACACACGCACAATACTACTAAGAATAGCCATTTTATATATTTTGAAGGCGACAGAAATATCTAGCTAGAGATACCTAATAACTAATCTTTATATTCATAGGTACCTAATAACTAATGTTTCATACACAACAGCAAAATCGATATCATAATTTGTTAATAATAGTGCAACAAAATGCGTGTAAAGGTGTTTTTGATGTAACTGAATATTACAATAATTAGCAAAGCGCCTCAGGCTCTGGACCGCTACTGTAAGGAATGTGGGAGTAGACAAAGCAAAATAGAATGCAATAACCAAGAACAAGGGCCTTATGTCTTTAAAACCATTACAATTCCAGTGTGGAAGGAGGCGGATGACATCTTAGATGTCACATACAACCATGACGCCATTGGAACATCATTGTAGCAGCCTGACAGCTTGGACTCAATATTTTCAAAACTAGCTTCTGCCAGCGACTTCGTCCGCGTGGAATAGTTACTTTACCCCCGATTTTGAAACTCTCAGCCCGATCGGTTTAAAATTGACAAAAGATACACATGCTGTTTCGGGATATTTTTTAGATAATTTTATGTAGAACATTTCCGTAATACATGATTTCTATGTAACTTTAACCATTAAGGCTACACACGCGACGGAAGCTTAAAAAATGGAGTAACTTCTTCCGTTTTCCCAACATTTTCCTTCACTACTCTGCTCCTATTGATTGTAGCGTGATGAAAAGTATACTATAACCTGCCCAGGAGTATGAAGAATAATTGCACCAAGTTTCGTTAAAATCGGTCGAGTAGTTTTTGTTTCTATAAAGAACATACAGACAGACAGACAAAAATTTTACTGATTGCATTTTTGGCACCAGTATCGATCACTAATCACCCCCTGATAGTTATTTTGAAAATATATTCCTTGTACAGAATTGACCTCTCTACAGATTTATTATAAGTATAGATTAAGAATCCTTTAACATTCATATCAAAAACTTTTTAATTGAAAGGTACTTACCTAAAACTTATAGTATTGAAATCGAATCTCAATTTCCAATACACAAAAGGTAAATGAGAAAATGTAACCGAAGCTGGCAGACTTACACGTAAACAGGTAGCCGCTTTAGTTATAAGTAATTAAACAAACTTTCTAATTGTATAATCTCGATTTGTATTAATGAATAGCCTACGAAAGGGAGGCATTGCTAATCAAGCCTTGTTCAACAGTAAACATCCCACAATCGAGCAATTAACGGTTGGTAGATAACAATTGTACTAACTGTAATGGTTTGGACTACAAACTTAGTAAACGTAACGATTAAGATAAGTTGCTAATAGATTAATCTAATAGAAAGGAAATCCGTGAAAAAGACGTGCTAAGGACCTAGGAAAGTGTTCTTTCCTCCTTCTTACATCTTGGTTTAATTTACATTTGAAATTCCCATTGTTAGCATTGACAGATTTTTTTTTTGTAATTTAAGACAACTGGAAATTAAATAACTACTAACTTAATAAATGCGGCAAGAATGACCCCATTACAAATACTTGAAGTCCTGAATGAACAGGACTAAAGCTCAAAGTCTTGTACGCCACATTAATGACATTCAAATAAAAAATCCACCTCTCCGTCGAAAACGCTAACACCTTGGTAAAATACACTAGGATCAAAAGCCCATGTCTCACAAAAACGCATTCTTCCCCCATAAACGCCATCAACAACTTTAGAAACAATTTGTAAACCATAAAGTTTTCCTTAATTTGATAGCTGCACATCAATTTGTTCCCCGGCGTGAACCGAAATAGACAAAAGCCGCTAAGGGACGGCCACTAATTGACACTATCTCTGCTTTTATAACCGTTGTATCGAACCCTTCAATTAACAGATATTGTGGGTGAGAGCCGCAAATAACAAACAATCAAATGAACATTTCCCGGAGTTGATATTACATCTTGTAGTTCTCATGCCGAATATATAGCCCACAGAAGAGACAAGTCTTCCAGATGTTATTCAGAGATGAATAAACAATGGAAACGCGTTAGTATGGTAATCGTGAAACATTTGTTTAATTCAACACGCCAGTCTGACACCACATAAATAATACAAGACCAATAACACAATTCCAACGAGCATTTCATCGCCTAAAATGTCAATATTGCTGCAGGAAAACATGTAAAGATGTCCCAGAAATTGCACTCAAGTACCATAGAGTAGGTAAGTATTGACCGTAAACTGTCAAACTGTTTGCGCGGCAAGAAAGGCCGACCGTCGCCGTATTAGTCAGCCTGTCAGTCGACCACCTGGGTAGTTACTAAAACACTATTTTCTAATTTATGGGAGTGCGATCCCCTCATCCTTATGTACTCTGACATTAACTAGTAAATCGTTGAGACCGGATTTGTGTCGAGTAATTACTTTGTAGTTTAGTAGACGGTTTTGACGGACTATTTCAGTCTCTTATGCAAGAGGTTGGTTTTGTTATTATAACTTCTTAGTCAGAGCAAGCTTCTCGGTTCCATGAATATAGCTATCATGGTTCATGAATAATGTCTGCATCAAAACATAGTAACAATTCAATCACGCTCATCCAAAATTTCGGATTTAAGAAACATGATTCAACCTACTGACTGAAATAAAACTGTAGAGAGAGACAATGACGAGACATTGCACATTGATCAAAGTATCTAGTTTAGATGTGTAAAAATCTATGTACAAGCAAAATAAAAGTTCTAGAGTCATAATCGGTCAAAGGCATCACTGCAAGGGAATAAATAAACATAAATATATAAGCTTCGACATAAGCCTATTAGTCACAGTTGTCTACTGTGGGCACGGAGCTCATCCAATGGCTTTAGCTAAAGCTTAGTCATTGAAATTCAAACAGTAAAACGAGGTAGGTTTTATGTTTTAAGCCAAAAATATTACTGGTAACTTGTATGACCCAAGTAGTTACATAGAAAAAAGCATTTAATGACGTTAAACTCAAATGCAGGCCATCCAATCAAATCCGCACCTGCCAACAAAATTCTCTACTCAATAGATTAAAAAAAAATGTAGCAAAAATAGTTATCAGTGAAGATTGCGGGCTTGCGGATGACCGCAGGCGCAGACGGGCAGTCGTGAGAAGCCGAGCATGTAATGGCGCCGCTTCCGCGAGGGTGTGCCACCATTGTTCCAAGTCCCCGTCGTGCGTGACCGCCGCCCCCGCTCACACACCAGAAGCTTCCGATGATGCAGTGTTTGTTAGCGATCGTCATCCACCGAACCTTGATATTGCAACAACAAATGGATTCGAAATATTGAAATCTAGTCATTTCTAGTCTATAAATGTCGGGATTGTATAGTAACTTCTCGGATCTTGGCTAATAATGACACGCCTTGGAACAAAACTTATTTTCCAATGATATTTGCGATTGGAGGAAGTTAGGGACAAAACATTACACCAAATGCTGCCAGTAAGATGATTTTGACCACTAAAACTAAACTGATGAATTTCAGAAAAAGGCTACCGAACAATCTGACCATCGTATGCTTTCCTTAAAATGAGTGTTACCATAATAAGTTCCTAATGCCATAGATATGTACAACTTAATTACTAATAAAGCCATCGACCGGAAGACCCTCTAACAACCGCAGGTGTAAACAGAATCATATTTAGCTGAAACACAATATGCACTCATAACAGAGGGCACGTCGCATGCAGCGCGTAGATAGGCATGCAGGGCTTCGCCCCCTCGGGCTATCCTGTTACCGCAGTCCTGGCGCGCCGGGTCTAATCCAGTTATAATTGATCGGGGTAATAGCTTGGAATATTGACAATTTACGCCAACCATACGGGCTGATTACTACGACAATGTTACTGCAATATCCTGTGTTGCGGATGTAAGTTTGAGTTTATGATAAGTAATCTGATTCTATAAATTTGAAACCCTGATAGAGCATGGCTTGAAATCAAAACAATCCTGTCAACTTTCAAGCAGGCGAAACCGCTGATAGAAGCTTCAAACTTTGTGTAAGCTTCGGAATGAACATTTTTTTAAAAATAAGTCTTTTATCTATTGCGTACTGAAAGTTGTATGTTGTGTCTTTAATCATCAACAACACAATAGAAACTCAAACAGAGGATATTATACAGGAAACCCGACCTCAAAACCAGCACGAATTAGAAAGGGCCGCAAAAATTAGCGTCGTACTATAATGAAAGGACACAATTCTATTGTGGTAACTTGTTCCTTCAGCCAATCGCGAATGTGCGGGGCGAATTGTCAAAGACAACAGAACTATTGTCATAGACTGTGTGGCAACTTTAATGACACACTGGGGACACCTGGAAAGTACCTATCTAGCTTTATAAGGCCTCCATCGAACAAACCTTGCAGCATGGCAAACAATTTAATATATCTAGTCTGAGCCATTTCAAAACTTCATATTTTGGAGTGTTTTTCAACTCAAAAGATATGCGATCAAAATAATTAAAGTACATACCGATCCAAAAGAAAACCATCTAAAGGAGGAACAATAGCAAGATGTAATAACAAACCAACAGTTTAACAAGAACAGAGTTCCATCCATCCTGCTTTGCAAAGGGTTGCCGACCTCTTTGTGAAGCCATATTCATTTCCTAAGTTTGCACTTTAGCACACCCACACAGACAATGGACTGTCTGTAGAGATTCTTGTTGTGTCTGGCGTTATTATGCACACACCTACATCATATGCGGTAAAAAAGATTTTCCCAAGCCAACCTTATAATTTACTTTAACATTAATGCTATGATTAACGCTCATGAAGCTGTTTGAATGTCCATTAAGGAACATGAGCTTCTGAACTAGGACCGCACTAAAAGCAAAATTACAAGGTTGTGAAAACGCGGACAGCGTCTCTCTAGTTTGTAGTTAACAATATTATTGCACAATAACACCTAATTTAGACAAATAAAGCACTAAAACATAAACAAGCCAGTCGTACACCCTAATTGGGAGTCCCAAGGCGAGGCTGCGCTCGCGCCGCCCACGCTACAGAATATATCTGGAACTGCCTACACCTTCAATTAGAGCATGGTACTCGACAAATCTGTATAGGTGCTGACTGCTGCCTGTGACTAGCGCTGAGCTAAATAAAATAATAACTAGTGCTTCTTCGTAATTACTTACAATATCTGTAATTACGACACGACTTGACAATTACAATTTATTCTTCAACACGACTTGACAACACTTCAGAACTGGCCCACTGCTTTTAGGCACGAATTTATGTGTTTTTCGCATTAGTGCGAAAACTCGCTGGTCAGGTCATAACTAAAATCAATCGAATAGGCGGGGGCCTATTCGATTGATTTTAGTTATCATACCAGGCTGATCGTCGGGCTGCAGATGCCGTGTTCCATAACTTCCACGTAAATTGACATCAGGGAACGAAAAAGCCTTGAGCCATTTTTCACAATAATCGTTACCACGTTTAAGTTTATTAATTTGTATTTTTCGAGTAAATTTTGTTTGAATTATGTGGGCATTTGACATTGCAGTGTCTCGGCTTCTTAATGGCCTCGCCTTCGGCTCGGGTGGCTATTCCGCCTCGGCTGGATGAACCATGGTTAGAGAGGTTGCGCATTTGCTTTAAAATATGCCCACTATTGCACTACACTGACTCATTGACTTATTTAGAATTCTAGTCTGCCAAGGCTACAAACAAACTTATTTGGTATAAAGGAGTTTGAACAAAACGGAATTCCATTAAAAGGATTATTCTGGGGATCCCCCATGCTCAATTAAGGAGTTATGCAAATTAAGATCTCCCATAATATTTCCTAGGAGTTTTGCAGAGTAAAGAAACCAATTTGGAGACAACAACTAGAGTAACATTTAAACGACGCAATATATATCTAAAACGGGTGATCCATTGTACGTGGAAACACTTAAAGGGTTTCTAAAACAGATTTTATGACGAGGCACCGCGACTGAGGCGCTCGTTCAAGCGCATAAAAGCGAAATCACGTAATAATAATGTATAGGCGCTTTCCGCAGTTGAATAGCGCTATTTGTATGAGACGATGCTTTCAGAAGTTTCATGGTTTAATGTTGTATTATTAAATTATAAGTAGGTATTAATACTGCAAGCTGGGAACCTGCATAGTAAGCAGGTACCTAATACACATTCTTTATAACGATTTGATTTTCCGGGTCCTGCTGCAAAGTCGATCCAGGAATTTGAACAAAATCTGTGATTTGTCTAAGATTATTATACAATATGCAGCAAAGAGAATTTTTAACTACATTATGAAGAAAAATATCCGATAAAACAATTTTTCCGTGTTCTCCCATACCTAAACAAGAACTCGCGAAAAGACCGCACAAACAGCCTGTTCTCTTACAGTGATGAGCAAAACCTCAACTAAGTGGTTAGAATTCGATTTCGCAGCAAATTGACGTCCATTGTTGCCCATCAAATTAAATGATTAATAATTCTCCTGTTGCTAAGACAATAACTCCAAATTTACGACGACCCACTTCAGCTATCACTACAGCTGATAGAAAGCATAGCATATAAGTACCTTACCTTGTGATAGAGCTTTTCGAATCTTCAGGCAACCCGACAAAAATGAGGGTGGAGGACATCGGGGCACTGAACTAAAATACACTTAATTTTGTTTACTTTAAATTTAGCTCACTTTACACGTATAAACTAAAATAAAAAAGCAATAATTTCACTTTGACATAATAATTATAATGAATTTGTGACGTTTGTCAAATAATTAAATATGTTTTAGTATATCTAGCCAGTGCTGACGAGTTTGTTCGAGAGACTGTCGTTTTGCATTTAGGTTTTATGACAAAGTAGACGTGGGTGAAGACTGTAGGTGGAAATCGACCTCGACTCTTGCATGATATTAAAACATAATAACATTGCCTTTTCTAGAAGAATGATCTCAGGTCGGACTTATTTTAATCGGCACGACTAACCTTAAATGTTTTTACACACAGCAACTCTGACCGTGACATTCATCACATCTGTACCTGTAGGTTTACTGCATTACACTTGTCTTGCAGTTACCCTACTAATTACTCCCGTTATTTAAAGAGCCACAACGACAATAGGGGGCGTGATTGCCATCGACCGGAAATGCAGACTACAGGCAACAAATTCCTGTTCCTAACGAACAACATCTCACGGTTGACACTCGGGAAGAGGATGATGAAATGAGATAACCGCAGCTAGAAACATTTATTGTGTTAACACTTGCATCGTTGCTATCAGACGGCGAGCCACCCATAGCTCGCATCTAGCATCCGCAGGCCCGCGCCTACGGTGGCCGGGAATCGTCCTGCGTTTCCCGACGCCCAGGGCGTCTTCTTCTGTTGCGGCGGCTGGAGCGTGAGGTTTCCCTCTCTCGCACGCGTTCCGCCTCCTCCTTCGCTAGCATTACTGCTTCGCTGAAGGAGAGAACGACCGAGAAGGCGACCGCTTCCAATGCCTCCTCGCTCCGGACCATGGTTTGAACCAAGGCCAAACGCGAGAGGTCGCCGCCGCCGATCGCCTCTTAGAGGACACGGCGGCGGCGTTGCTCCGCCCAAGCAGGGCAGACCTCCACCGTATGCTCCACCGTGTCCTCCGGGCGATCCACACAGTGTTGACACCCGGACGTGTCCTCCCGCTGACTCCCAAAACAGCCGTATCCGGTGAGCACCTGCGTCAGGTGGAAGGTGAGGACGCCGTGGCGTCTCTCTAACCACTCCTCAAAGAGGGGACTTATCGCCGCAATGCGTCCCCAGCGCTGGGTAGGCAGCAGTCGCTGTCTCCACACCTCCGTGAAATCCCGCCGGAGCTCCGTCTGCTGCGCAGCAATTTGCCGCGGCAGCAAAGTTTCAAGGTCACGTTTTGTCAAACACAGCCCGCGAGTAAACAATTTAAAAAAAATGTTGTGCGGTATAAGATATTCACTTTTTTATTTCACTAGCAGCGCCCCGCGGTTTCACCCGCGTAGTTCCCGTTCCCGTGGGAACACGGGGAAAAATATATTCGTTACGTACAAAAATATAAAAATACAAATCTTTCCTCATTATAATATTAAGTATAGATATATTATAACAATTACTATTAACTGATACCAAACCCGATTTTTAGATGTCAAATATCACACATCAAAAATTCTAAACGCATAGAACGATATACCATTTTTCATGCGATTAATGGTTCATTATTTCCTTTTATTTTTCAATAAATCGAATTATACCTTCCGCAAAATATGTCTTATTATTAGATAAAAAAAACATCTTTATATAATTCAGTTCCTCGTAACTTAAATATCCAGCTGCATAGTACTGCATTTCCCATACATTAGTGTGGAACCTCCAACTATGGAATGCAATATTACCCAGGGCTTGAAATACCGTTAAACATATGGTATCGTTACAGGCAGATATCGTTATCTAATAAATAACGTTACTATATTTACCGGTATTTTTGGCACATTTTATCGTTAAAAATACGTAACGGTAAAATCTTCGCTATCGTAATTTTTATCGTTATGAGTTAGTTTTGTTACCGTCGCTCTCGTTCAATCAGGGCTTGAAATACCGGTAACGTTACTATCATAACGTTACATCTGGCACATTTTATCGTTATGAGTTAGTTTTGTTACCGTCGCTCTCGTCTAAAACTAAAATACGGACAATGCAGTAAATAATTAAGCAAGAAGATAAATGTGAGAACAAGGAAGAAGCTGGAATGGTAACAGAAAGTAAATGTGAGACCAAAAAATACCTAAAACGGTTACAGAATGCATACACCTCCGAGAAGACCTGTTCAGAGTGTTATCTATACTAATATTATAAAGCTGAAGAGTTTGTTTGTTTGTTTGAACGCGCTAATCTCAGGAACTACTGGTTCGAATTGAAAAATTCTTTTTGGGTTGAATAGACCATTTATCGAGGAAGGCTTTAGGCTATATATCATCACGCTTAAGCCAATAGGAGCGGAGCAGCGATAAATAATGTTTTAAAATCGGGGATTCCACGGGGACGAAGTCGCGGGCAGCAGCTAGTATTTAATTTAAAATTGAAAACAATATATCTAGTTTTAATTTCCGCGAATATTAGTGGGTTGCAGGTATGCACCTCCCTCCCGCCCGCTATATTATGCACATGCAAGATTACAAGGCAAATGCAAGGATTTTATGCACATGCAGGAAGGCAAAGCAATACCCAACACCATTACCGACACGTGTTTCGCCTCTCCACGAGGCATCCTCAGGGGACGTGTTGACTCGCTGACCGTTGAGTTGCGACTGAGAAATTAGTACAAGGCACCCCCCTTTTATACACTGCCACCGTTGGTTATTTGTGTACAACTACCCACAAACATTCGCAGTAAAGGGGATGAAACTAAATTCGTCTGGTCATTCAACAGTGCAAAATTATTAGTATTACTATGTTTCAAAATCTCTAATTGTTCCAAAACACACAGCCGGAAACCCTTATCACAAACATGCAGTATATTAAAACTATTGTTGTCGCGCAAAGAATGGCCGGTATCAATTAGATGTTTCGCGAAATTCGATTTGTCCGAATGGCCATTTCTATACGCGGCAACATGTTCCCCATACCTTATGTCAAAGTTACGGCCCGTCTGACCCACATATACCCCGTTGCATTCATCACAGACCGGCCTATACACCCCACCAAACAAAAAATGAAGACGATACAGTGCGTTGAAAACTCACGTGACGTCACGTCGCTGGTAAAAATTGAAGCAACTTAGTGACGTCACGTGAGTTTTCAACGCACTGTATCGTCTTCATTTTTTGTTTACGTGAAAAAAGGAAAAATACGTGTCTAATATTTTTTGGAAATCTATCAGACGGACTAATTAGATGTTTACAGTAAAATACCCTATTGTTGGCAAGGTTGCGAAAAGGATGGGTGGAGTTAAGCAACTAATAGTGAGGTCGCGGTTTTGGATGGGTGGGGTTAAGCAGCTGTGAGTGAGGTCACGATTTGGATGGGGGGTTAAGCAACTGTTAGTGAGGTCATGACTTGGATGGGTGTGTTAAGCAACTATTGGTGAGGTCGCGATTTGGATGGGTGGGGTTAAGTAGCTGTTATTGAGGTTGTGATTTGGATCGGAGGGGTTAAGCAGCTGTGAATGATATTACGACTTGGATGGGTGTGTTAAGCAACTATTGGTCAGGTCGCGATTTGGATGGGTGGGGTTAAGTAGCTGTTATTGAGGTTGTGATTTGGATCGGAGGGGTTAAGCAGCTGTGAATGAGGTTACGATTTGGATGGGTGGGGTTAAACAGCTGTTAGTGAGGTCACGATTTGAATGGGTGAGTTAAGCAACTGTTGGCAAGGTTGCGAAAAGGATGGGTGGAGTTAAGCAGCTGTTAGCGAGGTCACGATTTGGATGGGTGTTTTAAGCAACTGTTGATAAAGTTGCGAAAAGGATGGGTTGAGTTAAACAGCTGTTAGTGAGGTTACGATTTGGATGGGTGTGTTAAACAGTTATGTTTGATATATATATATGTGTGTGTGTGTATGTATATGTATAATTCTTTATTTAATACTAAAGCATCGACTACTTTTAGGTACAAACTATAACATCAAGAAAAAAGACGAATGCACAAAGATGTAGTGAATATCGTGAGAGAAAGAAATTACAAAATACAATCGTACAAAACATAACTGCAGAGAGATCAGATGAATGTAGTGAGACTGAAATTACCTAAAACTTTAAATCAACATTTAGATGCGTAAGTATGATTTTTCAAGACAAGACAAGACAAGAACTTCGTTCCGTCCGGGTGTCCCTTTACATCACTCACATTTTTTTTTTTGCTTCGGCTTCCCTCTCTCAACATATCACCCTTCGCCACTGGTGTATAGAGCTTAGGAGCGACCTGAACAAAGTGTGACGGACGTATGCCGCCCGGATGATATCGCCACGACTACATTCTGGCGAAGCATCTGGTCAGTGGCCATCTGTCATACCGAAGGTGACTGGATGCGTGATGTCGAGCGCGTGTGTGAAGCTATACCACAAATGGAAAAAATCACCATAACACCAACAGATATCAGTCAGTCAGCCACAGCAGTCCATCCGTTACCGAACTGGAAATCTCCAGGACCGGACGGACTGCACAACTTTTGGCTTAAGTGGTATAGCAGCTTTTCCAGTCATCTTTAGAGTCTGGTACATTTCTAACAACTGGCGTTACCCACCTGCTTCATAAGCCAGGTAGTCCCGCGGAACCCAAGAATTATAGACCGATAACTTGTTTGTCGATTATCTATATACTTCTTACATCCATCCTGAGAGTGAAAATAAATGGACACATTGAGAGCAACTCGATTATGTCTTCCTCTCAGAATGGATGTCGGAAGGGGTCCCGCGGCACTAAGGAGCTACTCCTCATGGACATGGCCATAAGCCAACAGGTTCGTCGCTCCCGCAAGGATCTGTCGACATATTGGATAGATTACAAGAAGGCCTTCGATTCTGTGCCACATACATACATGACTCATGAAGGTGTTGGAGTTATACAAAATAGATGCAACTCTGCGCACCTTCCTTGAGTCATGTATGAGGCAGTGGAAAACGGTCCTTCGCTATCCAGGATGTCGACTGATTCAAGGGAATGATGAACCTATATGGATTAAACGGGAAATATTTCAGGGCTACAGTTTGAGTCCACTTTGGTTTTGCTCAGCTCTGAATCCTCTAACCACACTGCTGGAGAACCACACTATTGGTTGAAAAGAGGTGGTCAGGCCATATCTCACCTTCTTTATATGGATGATCTGAAACTCTTTGCTCCCAACAATTTGTGACTGATGGAGCTACTGAAGGTAACTGAAACCTTTAGTAGTGCCATCAGGATGGAATTTGGTGTGGAAAAATGTGCAGTCATGCATGTAAAGAAAGGGGAGATTATGGAATCTGAGGGAATTCAACTCTCGGATTCCATACAGGTTAGATCACTTAACTCGACCGAAACCTACAAGTATTTGGGTATGTCGGAAGCGTTAGGCATTAACGGTGCTGACATGAAACACTCGCTGAAGGAGCGCTTCTTTGGCCGCCTGAAAAAGGTTTTAAACAGCTTTTTGTCGGGCGGAAATAAGGTGCGCGCCTTCAACGGTTGGGTCATGCCGGTATTAATGTACTCTTTTGGCATACTCAAATGGACTCAAACCGAACTCGACGCCCTGGATAGGAGAGTCCGTACACCGCTGACCGCAAACCGGATGCATCATCCACGATCGTCTGTGATGAGGCTATACATACCGCGGAAAGGTGGGAGTCGAGGCTTCTTAAATGCTAAGACTCTCCATAACCGCGAGATGTGCAGTCTCAGAGAATATTTTCTCGAAACCGATGTGGGTATGCACCGCAATGTGGTCGCAGTGGACAAGGGACTCATTCCGTTGTCCGTGGCAAAAGAGAACTGGCGCAAATCTGTGATACATACTACAGATGACCGCAAGGAGGTATGGAAAGGCAAGGAGCTCCACGGGCGCTTCTATCGAGCTCTCTATGGGTCCGATGTAGATTTCTCAGCGTCCATGGCCTGGCTACGTTTCGGTGATCTTTTCGGAGAAACTGAAGGTTTTGTATGTGCAATTATGGACGAAGTTATCCTAACGAACAACTACCGGAGGCATATTATGAAGGACGGGACGGTTGACGTGTGTCGGGCATGCCACCGTCCGGGTGAGTCCATCAGACATATTATCTCTGGTGGTTCTCGTCTGGCTAACGGCGAGTACTTGCACAGGCACAACCAAGTAGCCAGGATTATCCATCAGCAACTTGCTTTGAAATACAAACTTGTGGATTCTGAGGTACCGTATTACAAGTATGTGCCCGACCCAGTTCTCGAAAATGACCATGTCTCGTTGTACTGGGATCGGTATATCATCACTGATAGGACTATTGTCGCCAATAAGCCTGACATAGCGGTGATAGACAGATTAGCGCGCCGCACAATGATAATCGATGTAAGCATTCCGCATGACGAGAACCTCGTGAGGGCTGCGAAAGAAAAGCAAATCAAGTATCTTGACTTAGCACACGAGGTTGTCGACATATGGAATGTGGACTCGGCTGTCATTGTGCCGATTGTCGTTACGGGCAATGGCCTAATGGCCAAAAGCTTCGACGACCACCTGTCGTAGCTGGCGTTACACAGTTGGGTAAATGGTCTGATACAGAAGGCAGTACTCCTTGATACGGCTCGTATTGTGAGGAGGTTCCTTTCTCTGGAACCCTAATCACCGGTAGCTTGGACCCTGCTCCCGATACCGGCGGATGACTATTTTTTATATTTTTAAATGTATTTTTTTAATGTTTGTTTTAAGAAATATTTAAAAATGTAATTTGTAGGTATGTATTATTGTATATGAGCAAACGAAATAATAATAATAATAACAAATTTCCAAACAATGACAGAGCTACACGACTAGCTGTAGCAGCCTGGCAGTGCAGGATTGAGAGTCGTATCGGTGAGGCTAGACCACTCATTGGCAAACTTATCTGCTTTCCCTGAAGCAGATAAGTTTGCCAATGAGTGGTCTAGTGGGCAACACTCGCCCAAGAGTGATGCGCTTTGTGAGGCGGGCGTTTTCGGGGACTGATATAAGGCCTCGTAATTACCTGACCCGTGTCACAGAGCGAATCGACTTCCTGAAGCAGAAGGTGCATGCATGGGCAAACCGTATACGTCGGTACAAGCGGCGAGTGGAGAGATACACTCAAAATCGCACATTCCAAAGCAACGAAAGGTGGGTTCATAGGGCTTGGGAGCGACCAGACCAAAGTGTGACTGATGCGCACCTACCGGATGATGACGCTATGAATTCATTTTGGCGCAGCATCTGGTCAGTGCCTGTCAGTCACACCGAGGGTGATAGGATTAGAGAGGTCGAGCGCGCGTGCGATCTGATATCAGAAATGGGGGCAATTACCATCAGCTCCCAAGATATAGCACGTGCAGTCCGTCCGTTACCTAACTGGAAATCTCCAGGACCGGACGGGCCGCACAATTTTTGGATTAAATGTTTTCAAAGATCGCACGCTCGCTTGGCATCTCAATTCCAGTCTGCCGTAGAGTCTTGGCCACTGCCCCAGTTCCTAACGACAGGAATAACCCACCTGCTCCATAAATCAGGTAGTACTGCGGAACCCAAAAATTATAGACCGATCACGTGTTTACCGACGGTCTATAAAGTTCTTACATCCATTTTGAGAGCAAAGATTAACGATCATAATTAAAGTAATTCAATAATGTCTACTTCTCAGAATGGATGTAGGAACGGGTTCTGCGGTACTAAGGAGCTGCTCTTCAGCGATGTTGCCATAAGCCAACAGGTTCAACGTTCCCGAAGGGATCTGTCGAAGGCCTATGACTCAGTGCCACATACATGGCTCATGAAGGTGCTGGAGTTGTATAAAGTCAATGCAGCTCTACACGCCTTCCTAATGTCGTGTGTAGGGCAGTGGAGGACGGTCCTTCACTATCCAGGATATCGACAGATCCAAGCGAACAGTGAACCGATAAGGATCGAGCGCGACATATCTCAGGGCGACAGTCTCAGTCCACTGTGGTTTTGTCTGGCTCTCAACCCTCTTAGTACATTGCTAGAGGGTTCGGGCCAAGGCTACCGGTTTAGATGAGGTGGATAGGTCATATCGCACCTCCTTTACATGGATGACTTGAAACTCTTTGCACCCAACAACTTGCAACTGATGAAGTTACTGGAGGTAACAGAAACTTTCAGTAGCGCCATCAGGGCCCCAAGTCTGCTATTTTTATAAATTTATCATTCTAACACGATCCCATTGTCATTTTGCTAAAAGTTCGTAATCTGCTAAATTCATAAATGTCGATCATTGGTCGGTCAATGGTGTTGTAATACTATTTGATAACCGAGCTATTAAAAGAAATGACTGCACAACGACGTTCTAATGGTAGGTCACTGATCGCCTGTGGACGGTGAGCGTGGGTGGCTTGTCGTCCGATATCAGGCTGAGTCGACGACGCGTCATGTTCCACGCGCGTCTCAAGGAGCCGTCAGCACCAGGGACGAGGCCCCATATGCCTGCTAGGGTTGCGGAATTTGTTCGAAAGAGTTACCGCGGCCTTGAAACGCAAAGGGCACAAGAGGAACACGGGTGGGTTTTAGTCAGTAAGAGTCTGACACTCCCTACCGCTCCACCCAGGGCGGGAGGGGTCATTTGATGATTTCCCATCCAAAAAAAAAATGGTAGGTCACTGATCAAAGGGTTTGTCAAAATTTTAGCAGACTACCGCATACATCTGTCATTAATTTGTAATTATGTACGAGATTACCATTCTATGCTATTTCTTTCAATGGAGTGTCATTGGTTGACCACTGGAAAGTCATAGTGACGCTTTTATATTATTAGATTACCAAACTTGTCAAAATCAACCAATATGAAATCAATGAGAGACCATTCTGACACTATTGTAATAGCAGACTTGAGGCCCAGGATGGAATTTGGTGTGGAAAAATGTGCAATCATGCATGTGAAGCGAGGTGAGATTATGGAATCCGAGGGAACCCAACTCTCGGATTCCATACACCTTAGATCCCTTTGCTCAATCGACACTTACAAGTATTTGGGTATGTCGGAAGCGTTGGGCATCAATGCTGCTGACGTGAAACAATCGTTGAAGGAGCGCTTCTTTGGCCGCCTGAACAAAGTACTAAATAGTCTTTTATCAGACGGAAACAAGGTGCGCACCTTCAACGGTTGGGTCATGCCGGTATTGATGTACTCTTTCGGCATACTTAAATGGACTCAGACGGAACTAGATGCCCTGGACAGGAGGGTCCGTTCACTGCTGACCGCAAATCGGATGCATCACCCACGATCTTCGGTGATGAGGCTGTATATTCCGCGGAAGTGTGGGGGTCGTGGCCTTATGCAGGGTTTATCCCTGCACGTGAGATATGCAGTCTCAGGGAATTCTTCTAAGAAGCCGAAGTGGGTATGCAGCGAGATGTGGTCGTGGTGGACAAGGGCCTCACCCCGCTCTCCTTGGCAAGCGAGAACTGGCGCAAACCTGTAGTACTTACAACAGATGATCGCAGGGAGGTATGGCAGAGCAAGGAGCTTCACGGACGCTTTTATCGGGTCCTACATGGGCCCGATGTAGACTTTCTAGCGTCCGTGGCCTGGCTGCGTTTTGGTGACCTCTTTGGGGAAACCGAAGGTTTTATCTGTGCGATTACAGACGAAGTTATGATGACGAACAACTACCGGAAATACATTGTGAAGGACGGTACGGTTGACATATGTCGGGCTTGTCACCGGCCCGGGAAATCCATACGCCACATTATTTCCGGTTGTTCTAGTCTGGCTAACGGAGACTATTTGCACAGGCACAACCTTGTAGCCAGGATTATCCATCAGCAACTTGCCCTTAAATACAATCTTGTGGAATCGGAACTACCGTAATATAGGTATGTGCCCGAACAAGTTCTCGAAAATGGCAATTGCACATTGTATTGGGATCGGTATATCATCACTGACAGGACTATTGTTGCCAATAAGCCTGACATAGTGGTGATAGACCGACTAGAGCGTCGCGCAATGATTGTTGATATAGCAGTCCCGCATGACGAGAACCTCGTGAAGGCTGAGAAAGATAAACAATCGAAATAGGCTCGCGAGGTTGTCGACATATGGGATGTGAACACAGCAGTCATTGTGCCGATAATCGTGACGGCCAATGGCATAATTGCCAAGAGCCTCGATCAACATCTCAAGAGGCTCTCGTTGGGCAGCTGGATCAAGGGCTTGATCCAGAAACCAGTAGTCCTGGACACGGCGCGTATCGTTAGGAGGTTCCTCTCTCGGGAGCCCTGACCACTGGTAGCTTGGACCCTGATCTTGTAATTTTAAATCCATAGATTGGGGGGGGGTCATTCGATGCGAAATTGTGTGCACATTATTTGTGCCATATACGCAATCATTCATTTCATAATAACTGAGTCAAAACAGAAAAATGTTCTGTACTTTTATTTGAATATGCCACAACGAACGGTTGGAATTATCTAAACACGAAATAAATAAAGGATAATACCACAACAAAAAAACAACAGGCTGTTCACCTGCACTAGCACTATGCTTAACCCAAATGCAAACTACAAGCACACGTAAAATATAGATAGGTAAGTGGCGTCATCATCATCTTCCTGCCCTTATCCCGTGTTCCTTGGGGTGTGCGCAACACATTTTTTTCTTCCATTCTGTCCTGTCACCCTTTACGCTATCACTAACCCCCATTTCTTTCATATCACTCTTCACAAAATCCATCCATCTTTTCTTTGGCCTCCCTCTCCCTCTCCATCTATCCATATTTAAACTAATAACTCTTTTAGTAACATGCATTTCGTCCCTTCTCTTCACATGACCATATCAAGACAAACGATTTCCTTTCAACTTTTCAGCCACTGGCGCCACTTTCGAACTTCCTCTAATATACTAATTTCTCACTTTATCTATTCTCGTCACACCACACATCCACCTCAACATTCTCAACTCTGCTACATGCAATCTTTTTTCATCCGTTTTTTTCAAAGCCCAACATTCTGATCCATACAATATGACAGGTCTTATCACGGACTTATAGATTTCACCCTTCAGCTTGATCCGTGTGTCACAAGTTGTTCCAGTAACCTGTCGCCATTTCATCCATTCTGAGTTGATCCGATGTGTTACATCTCGGTCTACTTCGCCATTCTCTTGGATAAGCGACCCGAGATACCGAAAGTCGGAGCAGATCGGTATGGGCGTTCCGGCGAGAGTTAAGGGCACAGGACTGAAAAGACCGCCGAAATTACAAATCAAATATTCAGTTTTGGTGATGCTTAATTTTAGGCCAACACTCTCTACACCCCACTCCGCCACACCTGCAATCTGCTCTGAACCTCTAGGCCACTCTCGCAACCAATACAATGTCGTCGGCAAACAGCATACACCAGAGAGCCTTTTCCTGGATGTCCGACGTCAGGGCACAGGTTTTTCTTATAATCTCTCTTTTATTTTCATTCTTAAATAAACAATAATCGCATCAAAATATTACTAACAAGATAATAACGATAATAAACATTATTGAAAATTAATTTGCACAAAGTATTTTTTGTTAAACGTCACAACAATATTGTGCCAAGGCCATCTTATACTTAGTTGAAATGCATAGACAAGTAACGTGTACTTATTGTACACACGGGGTAGATACTGATTGAGCGAGACGCACGCAAATCTACTCTAAGGGCCAAAACACATGTATGTGGTACCAGTGCAGTGGTGCGAGGTCGCGGGACTGACTTATTTCTATTATGCACATAGCGATCCAAAAGGCTGACTTAAAAATTATTATTTGCTTATTATAATTTGGTTAATTCGGTTTTTTTAACCACTGCGTAGCGGCGTTCGACCCTGGACGTGCCTGGACGTCGTCATGTGTGTAAATGTGTTGTGGCCCTAAGATGTAGTTTAGGTAGGTATACTTAGTAGGTAGCCGACCGACGACGGCGACAGTCGCACCAATAGGGTATTTTACTGTAAAAATCTAATTAGTCCGTCTGATAGATTTACAAAAAATATTGGACACGTATGTATGTATTTTTTCTTTTTTCACGTAAACAAAAAATGAAGACGATACAGTGCGTTGAAAAGTCACGTGACGTCACTACGTTGCTACAATTTTTACCAGCGACGTGACGTCACGTGAGTTTAAAAATACGTGTCCAATATTTTTTGTAAATCTATCAGACGGACTAATTAGATTTTTACAGTAAAATACCCTATTGAAGTGGTCGACTGTGAAATAACATTATTACAATTAGTTTGAAAGGAAGATAGAAATATAAAAATAGGTATCTTATTCTTCAAACGAAATCTTGCGTTAGGTATATTTTTATAGTTCAGTCGACCGCATGGTAACAACATTTTGTCCTTGAACAGGTTTAGCGCGGGGCGTTTTATAAGAATAAGAGACCAAGATTGAAGGTACTTATTTTTATAATCGCCATGCAGTCGATCATATAGAAAATCGGCATTGAGCTACTAAGTTCAGATAAACATTAAGTATTTTAAACTAACATTTAATTTTTTTCTACACACTGGCACTAAAGAAGTTGAGGTATTGACATCATTTATTTCAAAATATCTATAGACGACATTTCTTTTCTTACGCCCCATCTTGAACTTTTCGGAATCGTGACTCAAAACATAAGAACTAAATCAGCTGTAGTAGCTAATCTAAATTGAAGTAACAATTCGCGAGCGTGTTCTGTAAGCGCGTGCGACTGCCGTGAGAGTTGAAAAGACGACAAACGAAATGGCAACAGCGCCGGACAGCGCGTCAGAGGGGCGCGCGCCGACGCCACCGTGCCGCGCCGGCGCGGCCTAGGAGAAAACGGCAACGTCGCATAAAATAACCAAAACATACCGTTACTAGTTACCACTATTTTTACAATAACAGCAAAAATACCGTTATAATTTTTAACGTTATTATAATGTTATGCTACTAAGTAACGCTACCAAATTTTACCGATATGCAAGTATCTCAATGAAAATACCGTTACGTAACGTTATTTTTAATGTGAATTGGTATCGTTTTCGAGCCCTGATATTACCTCCAACTATGGAACACGCTCTATGTACATTGTAGCGCCATCTGTTATTAAAATACTGAATTACATCAACTCAAATACACATATTTTATTAAAATTCACAAAACTCAAAGTTCTTGTACACCAATATTATTTTCTGTTAGTTTAGACTATTTTCATTATTGCTTTCTATTTCTAAATATAAAATATGTAAGACAACGCTAGGTTGGAAAATACCTTACTAAAACCCGACGCCACACCACACACTCCACACAGCAAAGACAAAAGGCGTTGACTTCTTTCGAATCTTCTAAAATAATTTGAATTATAATTGTTTGTTTTAATTAAAGATTAAGCTAATTAAAAAATATACATATTATAATACATTTTTTTTAGAAACAGTACTAAATGCCAAGTAAAAAAATATAAAACAACAAAAACAAAAGTCGCTTCGTTTCTGAACGCGAATGATGCTTGACGGGACGGCTGTTGAATGCAGCGGACTTGTTATTCGCTTTCAAAGTGATTTTATTCATTTCCCTTGTTTTATCACTATGAAAACTGTGTTAATTCTTTAACCATGTTGAATCAAACATCCACTGAAGCATTGCTTTCAGCGAGTTACGTCGAAAATTACTTAGATTGCGTTGAAAATCTTCCGAATGATCTGCAAAGACATTTATCGCGTATGCGAGAGCTTGACGTAACATACAGAGGTAATTTTCCCATTTCTACATGTCCTTTAGGCTATGATTGGTCTTACTAAGTATTAACAGTTGTATAAGTTATCAATAATTGGTACAACAGCTTGTAAGTATATTGTTGACGTTCGCCTTCCAACCTCATTACGTATGCATACCTATGTATAGATTACGACTCGCGAGTACAAGTGGATCAAAATAACACCAAAACCACTGGTCTGTTGTTACTTCTAAAGATGGCTATAAAAAGATTTCATTTTGACTACATAAAAATTGATGTTTGTGTCTTGTTTCATATGGTAAAAAGTCTTGTTTTGGAAGTAACCTATCAGATTTTGCGTTGCTATGTGTTACAATCTGTTTCTTTTGTTAACAGAATGTCTTCGTGAAGCTGAGAAGCATCTGTCAGTATGTATAGGAGCCAACACAGAAGAGCGTCGCCGAACCAGGGCAGCCCTGCGGCTCCAGACGGTGCTGGTGGCTGCTCAGGAGATAGGCGACGAAAAACTACAAGTTGTGCAGATACTACAAGACCTCATTGACAATAAACAACGGTCACTTGATGCAGATCACAAAAAACTAAGTGAGTATTTGACTATAACCTCTTTGGACAACATAGTTTGCTAAGTGATTTAAACAAAATTACAATAGTAAACTGTAAAATAATGTTAAAAACTAAAGTGTGTCAAAAATACAAAAAAAAAAATTACAACTGTTCATCTTAACAAAGTTAAGGAAATACAAATAAACATAACATTTGAAAATTGTGTTGTAAAATAATTTTATCACCTTACTGGCAAAAGGCCAAAAATAATTATCACTGAAGTTGTAAACAGTTTGCTAATATAACAATTATTGTTTACAGTATCTTGCCTGGAGGTAAAAACTAATGGAACAGTAAAGGAAGAGCCAGCACCAGCTCCAGAGAATCTTCGTGTTGCTGAGAAAGAGGTGCCAGCTCCAGTGGTCACACCGCAGCATGCACCGCCTCCTCCGCCTCCTGAGCGTAGCAATGAAAAGGAGAAAGAAAAAGTGGAAAGTAGAGATAAGTCTGGAGGTAAGTTGTACTTTATGTTAGGATTATTTTATTGTCTGTGTATTTCATTTGTGTACATTCACTATTATAAATGAAATATAGTGTTAGTTAGCAAAGCATTACTGTGACCAATGAGTGCTTGTCGATAACTCCCCCTTTTTTCGTAAAACTATTCTGCTGCCATGCATCTCCAAATGAAATTATTCTTCAGAATGAAGTTATTTAATGTAATAACCCAAGAATCTTACTTTAGTGTTAAATGTCCAATCCCTTTTTGCTTTTATTTGTGTTATGCCTTCTAAGTTTGCATGTAGATCCAGTCCACTTAATTCTACCCTTCATCCACCTATTGTTACAAGTTATTTTTGTTGTAAATAATAAATACTAAAACTCGAATATTTACCCCAGGGGAGCGATGGTCGAAGCGCGCGAGACGATCACGAACCACGGCAGGAGCCGCCACAGATGGAGCGGACTCCAGTGAACGGGATAGCGAAAGGCATGCCCACAACACTACCCACAAGAAAGGTAAGCATTCTAAAAGTGAAATGGTGAACCCTGAATAACATTAACCTTTTATGTTAATAGCACTACACTACAGATTGTAAAACATTATATTCTTCTTTTATGTATGAAAACCATTCTTTATTTCTTTCAGTCCATCCAAAATTCTTCTAGTAGATATTGCTGTCAGCAATAAAACAGCCATTATATCCATAGAATAAAATCTGTGTATGTGTAACTATTTTGGTGTCCGATAACTTAAATATATTCTATTCTATCATCTTTAGTGAAATAAAATTCTAACATCCCTTCTCTCCGTCCCCAGGTATAGGTAAAAAGAAAAAACGCAAAGCGCGGCAAGCAGCACAACGTTCAGAAACGCCGCCAGAGGAAACAGACGCCATCGACCCCGACGAGCCGCGCTACTGTCTCTGCGACCAAATATCCTTCGGCGAGATGATCTTGTGCGACAACGATCTGTGCCCCATCGAGTGGTTCCATTTCTCCTGCGTCTCGCTCACGACCAAGCCCAAAGGCAAATGGTTCTGTCCCAAGTGCCGCGGAGACCGACCCAACGTCATGAAACCTAAAGGACAATTCTTAAAAGAACTAGAACGGTATAACAGGGAGAAAGAAGAGAAAGCATAGTCTTTACAGGACGGTTAGCTTTAAGGTTCATGTGGATTTGAAATTAGTGAATATATCTGCAGTTCATTATGGTGCTTGTACTAGGTATCAATTTGTGATAGCTAAAGTACGACTCTTGAATAAAGCACAGCGTCGGCAGGTAGAGCGGATGGATCGGTAGCTCACAATCCTCGGCTTAAAATAAAATTAAAACAGACGTGTGGCGCTATTCTCTAGGAGTAATTCTTTTATTATGTTATGTTATCAATTCTATAACATAACAATTAGAACTGTGCCCCACAAAACAAGACTTCCATTAAATTTTTGAACCATGAGATCCCCCTTTTCTAGTGTCTCCTTTGGATTAGCGCGTGGTCGATCAGTTTTATTTGAAAAATACTGGTATAAAATGAGGTGTTTGCATCTATACATATTTTTTTTTTTTTTTGTTAAAGGTCTATGCAATCTTTTTTTTTTTATCGAGCTGCTAACATTTTATAAGGTCTCTTCGCACGCTTATGAAGCGTTGTGACTGTTCTTTCCTTAACTATTTTAAATAACTCTTGTTTCTGTATAAAGGTTCAAAAGATCGTCTTATCTCGCCGTGGTGGCTGCTTTTTTTTAACGTATCCGAGACGTACGCTTAATTTCGAGCTCTTACGTGTTTTTGTTTCTTAATTAACACAGCATGTATTCCAGCGCCCATGCAAGCCCCTGGCAGAAATGCGCGATTTACAAAGATTAAAATAACACAATCGAGACTGTATTTTGATGACCGCTATATTCTGATCTCGCGCTACTTTATAAATAGTCTCAGGCCGGCGCTGTTAAACCCCCTCTACTTAAATGGTGGGAGTGTAAGCTACTACAAAACAATCAAGTACCAGCTCAATTTTATACATAAAAATGTGAATATTCACTGCTTTCCAGTCCATATAAAGGCACAAAGTTTGCCTTGAACACTTTCAAGTATTGAAATGTGATTTAAATTTTATGAATATTCAGTTATTTCTACTGTGTCGAGTGGTTGTAACAGAAAGTTACGAGAATTATTTGAAGTATGATTAGTTGAATCTCCACTACAGCACAGGACAGAAGTCATCGAATCTATGTTATTAATTTGACTCCGCGATTTGACGAAATGTTGTAAATATATTAGTGTTACGGTCAAACTCGGAACTCTAAGTACAGTACGGCATAACTTTAGTTACGCGATACGGCATCTATTGAATAGAGAAGTGCATTCTTTATTATAGGTTGTTGCGAACAGATTTAATTTCTTACATTAAATAAGTTATATTGAATATAAGGATTAATAAATAATGAACATTTGTTTGATTTCAATACCTAGGTAATCATTTTACCCAGAACAGATTTCCAAACATCAACCGAAAGGAAATAAATATATGTACTTTACGAAGAACGATTACATCATTAATCTTCACGCTGGCTCACACATAATATTATACTACAGATGCTGGTAAAACTTCCCGAGAAAGTGGTCTGGACACGGCTCGTATAGTTAGGAGGTTCCTCTCTGTAGCCCCAACAGCCGGTAGCTTGGACCCTGTTCCCAATAGCGGTGCGCTACTATTTTCATATTTTTAATTAATGTTTGTTTTTTATTTACTTTGAAATATTTAAAAATATAATTGTATGTATGTTTAAATGAATAAACAAAAATCGAAAGTGATAATATTTGTATGGGAAATCAAAGCGTCCGATGTGGCTATGTTTGCTTCAATTTGTCGATTAGATAGAAAACCCCCGATTAGATATGATTTGGGCACATGTAGTACTCTTTAGCCTATCACTGGCGAGGCCTTGACATGGATGCCCTCGAAATATACGCTTATCAATCAAGCGAGCCGCCAATAAGGTAAAATTTGACCAAATAGCACCAAAATCTAAAAGCTTGGTAGCAAAGTATTTCAAAATTTAGTTAGGTAGGTACAGTAAAGCCAGAATAAGTAGTCGTGTTGATATTAGCAAGTATTTTACAGCTTAGTTAGGAATGATCAAGTCTCCATCGGCGCTTTGTAGTAGTGCACACTGCACATCATAGTTACTTGCTAATATGCATGAAACATCTTTCCGTCGAGTTACCTACTCTGGTTGCAGAACATCATTTGTCACTCAAAGGTTGTCAAATTATTTTATAGTTACACTAGCTTTTGCCGGCGACTCCGTACGTGCTTCTCGTTTTTCCCGTTCCCGTATAAATTTCCACATGAATATGATCATCACGCGCATAGTTACATATTAAGATACTTTTCTTAGGATATTGAATACATAATAACAAGAGAAATATACCAATATTCAGTATACAGTATGTTCTTTATTTCATATATGAATTATACACAAATCGTCTAGTTACAATAGTATGCAGGAAACAAAACATAGTATATTCTACAAATAAGTCTCATAGAACTTCTCAATACGTAGTCCGTACACACTACATCTATTACGCTATAATATTAATAATTTGATTTGTCATAAATGCCATTATTATATTTAAAATGCTTCTAAAATCAAGGTTAATATTTGTTTATAAAATATTGCAATGGCTTAAACTTTCGACTAGATTTATTATTATAATTAAGTATCTCTATATTGCAAATTAATCGTATTGTAAATACTTTAAACAGAATCTTTAAATTACATAGGTCATAGAGATTCTAATAGTGAAGTACCATACTTATAAATAGTGTATAAAGAGATTGAAATGGTAAATTAAGTCGTCATGTTCACTACACTCGTACACCCATGATGGCGTGATAATACTTCAGAACGTACTTGTTCCACAAGCTTACTCTATTAACCAAAAATGGCGTATTCACTCAGCACTCGACATTTTCAAACTAAAATACTCTTCACTCCGACAATCATAAACCGAACACAATAATAGATGGGATAAAATTACGAAACTAGACAGGTAGTCAAATGGATAACTGAATACAAATTATTATAATCTACTGTGTTGTTAGTTTCAAACCTACGATCTCAACTCATAAAAACTCGTCACACAACACACAAAAAATATACTAAATAATAACGTTAATAATTTGAATGCACTTGTTCCATCTAATTCCAATATCGATCAATATCAAAAAAACGTAAACTATACGGCAAGACACAATAATACTTTTAGTGTAAGGTAAAAATATCGAGCCGATACTTTTAAGTACACTTCATTTAAGATTCCAATACAAACTTAAGACGATTAATTTGTGACAAAATAATTACTATAAATATGACACTAATTTGAACACAAATACTAATAAATTAACCGCTACCATAGGCTATACAGAGCATTACTGAAGTGCGTGTTCATAGTCACGGGTGGTGTTCTGTAACTGCTGTACAGTAAAGAAACAATACCAAAATAAAAAATATTGACTTTTCAAAACCGCAAACAATTTTCAAGTGGCGCCTATATTGGTTTGATCACAGATTCGCTGCCACCAACTGCATCAGGCTGCTAGAAATGTTTTTTTTTTAACTTTATAGTCGTTTTTTGAGGTCGAGGTTAAAAAAAGTCAATATTTTTAAATGTTTTTCTATTGTTTCTTTACTGTATAACAGTTTCAGAACAACACCCTAAACTATGACCACGCACTTCTGGAACGGCCTGTAGAAGTACCACAAAATAATATCGTGCACATTATATAGCAGCACTGATACTAAGTTTCTAAATCAGAATTGACTCAGAACATAGATAAGAGATTCTAATGAGTAATGCTATATTTTCAGATCACACAATTGCAGATATACCAATGAGAATTTGATAACAGTGAAGACTTATATTAAAGAAACTTAACGTACAGCTATAGAAGAAAGGTGATTATAAAAGCAGCTGTAATAAGAAACTACTTAAAATACTACCCACATACATTCGAGATTCCTGCCAATCTGATTTAGATACCTAGCCAAAAATTATATCTAGTTTGATCTAAACATTTCTTCGCTACTTAAATTAGGCCGTCGCATATAAATAGGGGGAACATGAATGGCCGATCTTATAGTAATGTGCCGTTGGACACTATACCCATACGCCGTGAGGATTCTTGTTGGTGGGCGCTGCGTTCTCTAGCTGTCTCGGAGACCCGATGATTCTGCGTGCGCTACCTGCTTTGCATAGCCCTGCGAATGACAAAAATAATCGTTCATAAAATATTATTATTACATCCGCGTTCGGATGTAGAAAATGATTCTATTACAATGTATTATCCAGATAAACAGTGTCCTCTGTCCTAATCCAGGTGGTCGACCCATGAAAAGGTGAACGACAGACATAGTTACGTTTGCATTTATAACATTTGTATAAATTCAAAGTAAGCCTATAACTATAAATGAGCTAGCTTTCCACCCACCAACCCCCAGCAATGTATCAAGCCAACAGCATTTCTTAGTATGACTCCCAGTGATCGTGAAGCTTTTATCAATGAAATTATGTTCGTAATCGGGACGGTACTGCCACAGATTACATTAAAAACATAAAACCAATATTAGACATCACGGCAAACCCAGACGAAGACGACGGAATGAGCTTAACACCTACCAGCAGGATTGGTCCACATTGCCCAAAGCTTGAGAAGTTAATGATTATATTGGACGTGTAAGAGTGTTATGTTTAACTTACTTACAAAATATAATTTATCTATACTAATATTATAAAGAGGAAAGATTTGTTTGTATTGAATAGGCTCCGAAAGTACTGAACCGATTTGAAAAATTCTTTCACTGTTTGGAAGCTACACTATCCCCGGGTGACATAGGCTATATTGTATCCCCATATTCTCACGGGAACGGGAACTACGCGGGTAAAACCGCGGGGCGCTGCTAGTCATTTATATAATTTTATTTTCGTGTTTGTATTTCCTGTTTCATATTCGATGTGGGCACAAGGCTGCTAGGCTGAAGCGGGATTAAGTGGGTCATATATAGTCCGCGTTCAGTATAATAACGCGTTGAGAATGCTGGTGGCGTTGCCCCGCTTCTCTAGTGCGTCAGGGATGGTCGCAGATGCGCGTGTGGATAGATTCTAACACATTAATGCGTAAGAGGTGCGTAGGGTTAACGGGTTGTGGAGGTCTGGTAGGCAGCCGCTCCACGTAAAATACTGGTATTCAGCTGAATCCGGCTGGGAGCCGACCCCAATGTAGTTGGGAAAAGGCTAGGCAGATGATGAGGTGCGTAGGGTATGGGACAAGACCAACAGTATCCTAAGCATAATTATTGCATGTAGCCTGGACTATGTTGATGTGGGTCGCTGTTGTGCAATTAATGGGTTGCCGCAGCGGTGTCCCACGGTTATTTGTTTATTTTGTATATTTTCAGTGCTTACCAACGTAGTCGAAGTTTTACTAAACGGTTTTTTTTAAGTCTCGGATACTTGATTAAAGAGAAATTCTATTATTTTCTGTGTATTGCATCCGCAGTGCAACTGTCACGAGAAGCACCTCCTTATAGCCTTTGATGCTCTACAAAACAATTACTACACTTACTCGCTCACATTGGAACGAAATGAACGGAAAATATATAAGTATTAGGTATATCAGTGACATTATTACACCGCGTAAATAAATAATTCAGGTCACTTATATCTGTCAAATTGATATTTTTCAAAAAATGTAAAAGCGACAGTGTTACACCGAAGGTGCGATTTGTAGAATGTCTCGGGACTGATGAGCCAGAGCTGTTATGCAGTGCAGTTGGTATGCAGAAGAGAGCCAGAGGACGCTGACGTGATGACGAATTGGTCTGAGAAGGCAACATACCGGGAAGAGTGGAAGGCTATGGGGCAGTGGCGTGCAGTGGTTCGAGTCAGGGTAGGCCAGAGAAAATGTCCAAAAAAAAAAACGCACCACATTATTCAGGGTTGAAATGTGGTGTTATTTTTTTTTTGGTTATTTTTTTTAATAGGCTATAAAAAAGAACAAAAAAAAACTCATTTCATTAAAAATCAACCCTGAATAATGTGGTTATTTTTTTAAATTTATTTGGACATTTTTCTGGCCTACCCTGACTCGAACCACTGCACGCCACTGCTATGGGGCACACCTTTTCGCAGCAGTGAACTATAGGTTGTTAAAAAAAAAATGTTAGTTAAAAAGACATACACACCATCCAAGGGATGCCGCAGCTCATCCACGCTTCCGGTAAGGCTCTGCAGGTTCGCTTCCTTCATCTCCTGCACCAGGCGTTCCACTTGACGCTTCTTCTCCATTATGGCATTCTCTAGCACTCCCACCTGCGGACAGTGCAGCTTAACCCTGACTCATTCATGCGATAAGGCAATAACCAACGCATTTTAGAATTTATGAATAGTGGACAAAGTTGACCACACTATTTTTTTTAACGTACTGACGTAGTTTACTACTAATCCTTAATTGATAATGTTTACGACTAGACCTAGCTGCGTGATGTGCTAATAATTATCAATAGTGAGAGTTGTCAAAACTAGTCGAACAAACAGACAAAAATAACGCAATTCAAAACCTTCACCTTGAATGTAATAACAATTTTACCGTTTATGCAAGAAAGAAATATAAATAAATTCAAATAATTTAGATAAATCTTGCATCGATCTGCCTAGTGTTTGCCCAACTAAGTTACAGTCGGCTTCCAATCTATCCTCCACAACCCACTAACTGGGTATCACGATTCCCCTTGGCAAGGCTGGTGTCAGATTTTATGGCTTCTGACTACTGTAACAACTATCAAATACATTCAAATGTACTTTACAAAATACAGCCGCAAAACTCTTAAACAACTCTAGCAACATAAACTCATTTGTTATGATGGACACAGATGAAAATGAAGTCCATAATATTATACTTGGCCTAAAGACAGACTGCGCCTCAGGAGACGATAAAATTAGTTGCAAATTTTTGAAACAACACAAAAATATACTCGTACCACACCTAACAAAAATATGTCAAGACTGCCTTAATCATGGAATATTCCCAGATTCTTTAAAGATATCGGAAGTCTGCCCTATTTATAAGAATGGAGACAGAAGTTGTATTAAAAATTATAGACCTATTTCGATACTGCCGGCAATTTCAAAAATTTTAGAAAAAATAATTAACTCCAGATTAGTCCATTACCTTGAAACGAATGACTTGTTATCAGCCAATCAATTCGGATTTCGGCAAGGAAAAAGCACAGAGGAAGCTGTTAACAAGCTCATTAGTTTTACAAGCCAAAAATGTATCAAATGGGAAGAAGTGCTTGGCGGTTTTCCTAGATCTTGCCAAGGCATTTGATACAATTTCTGTCTCTATCTTACTGGACAAGCTAGAAAGGCTTGGAATTAGAGGCATACAACTTGAGCTTCTTAAAAGTTACCTATCGGGACGATCGCAGTGTGTGCGGGTGGGCCAATACAGGAGTACGTACCTTCCAGTCACTCATGGGGTACCGCAGGGCAGCGTGCTAGGTCCTACATTGTTTCTCGTATATATAAACGAACTCACAAAACTGAAGCTTCCCCAAGGTGAAATTATTTCTTTCGCTGATGATACAGCTCTAGTTTTTGCCGATGGTACCTGGGATGGAGTCTTCGATGCTGCCCAGCGGGGCTTTAATATCGTAAGAAGATGGCTTCAAAATAATATTTTAACTCTAAATGTAGACAAGACGAAATATATCTGCTTTAGTATAAGACAAAACTCTGAACTCAGAAATCACCTTAATATCATACCACACGAGTGTTTCTCCGAGAAATAGTGTTGAGTAGGACATACAAGAGGCAGTACATTTGTCCCATACATGACGTCAAAATGTAAGAGCGGCTCGGCTCTATAAATTGTACTACTTCAAATTTTATGTCGCGGCAGTCGAGTTCGTCCGTCACTCATCGTAAGAGTGACAGAGACAAGAAGCGAGGCAGTTGCTACACATCCTCCAATGTACCGATGGACGAAACAAGACGGCGATCCGAGATGTAATGATATATTTTATTCACTCTAATGCATAAACATTGTACTTCGGTGACGCGCGAATTGAATATTGTACTTACGCTTTCAATTTGATGATTTGAGTACAGTGACCAGTGCAAAAGTTTTGTTAAAATTATTATAGTTTTTACTTTCTAATTTAATAAATATTCTACAGTGACAAATATTCATGTAAGATTTTGTAATTATTCTTGTATTATTCATGTATTTGTATTATGCTTGTTCAGCTAGGTTGTCATTATTTTGGTGATGTTTATTAACTTAGTAACTCATCTAAACACATCAAAAGTATCTAGGGATCAACATATATTTTTGCAATAACTTTTCTCCTGATTGATATTAATTAAAATTTTCTTTAAGGATTCATCAAATAAAGTGTTTTCGTTTGTCACAGTAACGATAAACCAAGTCACCTTTGCATTAATAAAGAAATTTGCCATTTTCCTAATAAAGGGATTTTTGACATTTGAACCACTAACATTAAAGTTCGAATAAAAGACTGAAATAACAGTTTTCTTTAAAATTTTATTGGGTAACTT
Organism: Hecatera dysodea; assembly: GCA_905332915.2. Classification (NCBI taxonomy): domain Eukaryota; kingdom Metazoa; phylum Arthropoda; class Insecta; order Lepidoptera; family Noctuidae; genus Hecatera; species Hecatera dysodea. Next base: position 10,140,367 of record HG995309.1, on the reverse strand, counting down.
AAACAATTAATAATCCGTGTTTCTACCGCGAACACTAACAACACAAGAACATCGGTTTGGCATACTCAAAATGAGTTCATCCAAATCACGCTGTGGAATGGCCGCCCATGTTCGTTGCAACAACAAAAAAAGGTCTTCTTGCGACTGGATACCCTCCATATTCGGCAGAGCTCTTCTCTGTAGCATATCCCATGCATGCTCAATCGGGTTCAAGTCTGGCGACTGAGCAGGCCAGGGCAGGACATTGATGTTAGCTGCGGCGAGAGTCTGTCTTACAACTCTTGCGGTGTGCGGTCGTGCATTATCATGCATTAACTGAAATAAGGGACCGATTTGCACTTGTAGAGGAACGATGACGTCTGATACAATCGTCTCAGCATAAATTTGAGCGTTGAGGTTGCCTCTGATCCAAATCAACTCAGTTCTTCCGCCGATCCAAATACCCGCCCATACTATGATGGTTCCACCACTATAAGGATGGACTTCCTGGCAGGATTTTAATCGCTGTTGGCGTCCAGGGGTTCTCCAGTGTCGTATACGTCTTGTATCCGGTCTCATACCAAAACGAGACTCATCAGAAAAGCACACGAAACGCCATTGTTCTTCTGCCCAATTTCTGTGTTCAAGAGCCCATTGATATCGAATCCTACGATTGTGCATTGCTATAGGTGGTACCCGTAGCGGTCTTCGGGAATGAAGGTTCACTTCATGCAAGCGGTTTCTGACTGTTTGGTCGCTAATTAAGTTCCCTGAAGAGTGATGAAGCCTCACGGCTAACATCATGGCGGTTATTGTTGGAGCTCTTCGAGTTAAGATTTGAATGTATCGGTCTTGTCTCCGTGTGGTGCAGCGATACCGTCCTCCATGGCGCTCAGCCAAGGTAAGCGAAGAGCTCTGCCGAATATGGAGGGTATCCAGTCGCAAGAAGACCTTTTTTTGTTGTTGCAACGAACATGGGCGGCCATTCCACAGCGTGATTTGGATGAACTCATTTTGAGTATGCCAAACCGATGTTCTTGTGTTGTTAGTGTTCGCGGTAGAAACACGGATTATTAATTGTTTAAGTTACCCAATAAAATTTTAAAGAAAACTGTTATTTCAGTCTTTTTTTCGAACTTTAATGTTAGTGGTTCAAATGTCAAAAATCCCTTTATTAGGAAAATGGCAAATTTCTTTATTAATGCAAAGGTGACTTGGTTTATCGTTACTGTGACAAACGAAAACACTTTATTTGATGAATCCTTAAAGAAAATTTTAATTAATATCAATCAGGAGGAAAGTTATTGCAAAAATATATGTTGATCCCTAGATACTTTTGATGTGTTTATTTTATCAGGTCAATCGATTCTTCTTACTTTACGATGCAATACATTATTAAAGTCATGTCACCAAAATCAAATAGAGTGTAATATTATGACAAACTAACACTGTAACTGAAAATATCATATTTGTACTAGTTTCTTCAAATGTACGGCCGAGCTTCAGCACGCCTCTCCTCATTTGAAGTGGGACATTGTACCGGCTCAGTACAAAAAAGAGGCTACTCTTACAAACTCTTTTTCAAGTCGTGTCCTACCCAACACTACCGAGAAAAATTGTAATTGCCCATCATTGGAACGTACCAAATCAATAAAATACCTTGGTGTTACAATAGACGGTGGTCTTAATTTTAAAGAACACGTCAAGCACTTGTGTGGTAGAGTTCGAAAACTAATATATGTATTTAAAAAGCTGAGACACATTGCTGAACCGAAATTGATGAAGCAAATATATTTCGCGTTATGTCAGTCACTTCTGACCTATTGCATCACGACTTGGGGGGGAACTTCAAAAACGACAATGAAGTCCATTGAAGTTGCTCAGCGTGCTGTACTCAAAGTTGCCATCTCAAAGCCCATTTACTTTCCAACCACTACTCTGTATCACATCTGCGAAGTCCTCACTGTGAGGCAATTATTCATATTAAGAATTATCCTCCTACAACACAGTAAATTGATTTATAATCCACAGTTATTACAGCTCAATAAACGTAGAAAATATATAGTCTGCAAAACTCCAAAACAATGTAAAATCAAATTCATTACAAAATTCGCTGATTATATGGGACCATACCTGTATAACACAATCAATAAATCATTGGACATTTACCCATTATCTAAATTAGAATGTAAAATAAAACTAATTAAATATTTACAAAACCTTAATTATGAAGAAACTGAATTGCTATTAAACAAAATGCAGTAAAAAATAACATACTCAAGTAATGTATATCCACTCACCCATATCTGAACATACTAAATAAAACAAACACTCACACCATTACACACACACACACACACACACACACACACACACACACACCCATAAACTCATGAACACACAACACACACAACTCAAATAGCTCAAATTTAATTAATTAAAAATATATTGTACTCCTTAAAAATAACGCTTAAAAGGCTAACTTGATTGTATAATTAGGGGGTTGGGCACTGATAGTCGAAATACAGGCCCTGCCTAGTTCGACTACAGAAGCTTAATTCATATGCTTAGAAAAACATTGCAGCCTAAGTTATTTTTGAATTATGTACTAAGTCTGTAAGAAATAAAGATTATTATTATTATTATTATTATAATGACAGGCCCCTTCTGCCACTTCCACAATCGGCTTCGAGTGCTTTCCGAGGCAAAGAAGAATTTAAGATTGATACGCAAAAAAACGAAGTTTAGAAAATCTAAAAATCAATGAATATTGAAACTAGAAAATGCGACATACCTCTCTCTTGAGATTCTCGGCGGTGAGATTATTAATTTCAGTCGCGTGTTTCGCCTGCTGTATCTGGCTTTGTAAACTCTCCATTTCAGCGAGCATTGATCGCTCCAGCGCTTGTCTGTTAGAGACGACAATTATCATGAGATCAATGCACATTTTAGATAGCTTCTACAAGGGGCGTTTTCTTTATATCAACAAGTATTTCGCCCGGCTACCACCGCTTCATTATGTTAGTTATTATCGAGTCTTTACCTACAAAATTGACGATTTTTTTCTCTGGTAAACTATAATAACTTCGGTCGAACTTGTAATTTTAGATTCAAACAAACTTTATTTTTAAATACATTTTTTATATGTTAATGTGGAGACCAGTGATCGCAAATAAAACATGGAAGCATTACTTCAAGGGATCTAAGCGCGAATCGTGACCCAAAAATCCAAACAAACTCACACATCGAAACCTCTTCGCTGATTCGCCGAACCACACCAATAACATATTATTGCTAATACGATGCACAGTTAAAAATTGACCTTATTTCCAAAGTATTTGGATTTAAATTACGACGTAACGAATAGGCCGTGTAACTAAACACGTGAGCGGCGCAATCGGTAAGCCCCGCCTACCGCGGCGCAATGTGCTTTGGATCATTTTCTTGAGTTAGGAATGCTTCCATGTTTTATTTGCGTTTACTGGTGAAGACCTAATATACTTTCCAATCTAATAAACTCTACTCGTAGTGTGCGCCCAAATAATAGTTAATAGGCAATAAACTAGGAGGAGGGATGGTTCTCTATTGTGTCACCTAACTTTTTTATCCATAATTTAAAGAGCCATAACTTTTTTTGTCCTAATCATCATTTGTCCGAATGATAACTTACCCGAACTTAAAATCACCTAATATCTAATGCCATAAAATTGGAATCCCTAAATATAATATGTCCTAAATCCGTTTGTCATAAATATTACAATCAATAATATACATAATTTATAATATCGTTTTCAATAAAAGTTATAAGTCCTAAATTCAAGTTACTTAATGTTTATTTATAATAATAATATTCTTAGATCTTATAACAAAGCAATTGCTATGAGCTTCTCTCATTTGTTATAATTAAAAATATCTGATCATGCATTATAATCTTCGTCTATATTTTCTGTAACTTATATGGTGTACATAATAAAGAGTATTCTATTCTATTCTATAATATTTTATTATACGTAAATAAATATATTATACATGTACTCAAAAAAGCAGTTGATTGTGAACATGTGGTTTTTGTAAGCAAGCAAGCATGCAGTATGCAAGCAAGCAAGCATGCAGCATGCAAGCATGCAGCATGCAAGCAAGCATGCAGCATGCAAGCAAGCATGCAGCAGGCAAGCAAGCATACAGCATGCAAGCAAGCATACAGCATGCAAGCAAGCACGCAGCATGCAAACAAGCACGCAGCATGCAAGCAAGCATGCAGAATGCAAGCATGCAGCATGCAAGCAAGCATGCAGTATGCAAGCAAGCAAGCATGCAGCATGCAAGCATGCAGCATGCAAGCAAGCATGCAGCATGCAAGCAAGCATGCAGCAGGCAAGCAAGCATACAGCATGCAAGCAAGCATACAGCATGCAAGCAAGCACGCAGCATGCAAACAAGCACGCAGCATGCAAGCAAGCATGCAGAATGCAAGCATGCAGCATGCAAGCAAGCATGCAGCAGGCAAGCAAGCATACAGCATGCAAGCAAGCATACAGCATGCAAGCAAGCATACAGCATGCAAGCAAGCATACAGCATGCAAGCAAGCACGCAGCATGCAAACAAGCACGCAGCATGCAAGCAAGCATGCAGCACGCAAGCAAGCACGCAGCATGCAAGCAAGCATGCAACATGCAGCAGGCATGGTTTCTGTCACGGCTCCGGCGCTGCGGGGCTCCGGCGGTCCCACGCGAGTTTATCGTCGCAGATGGGTTTAACGCTCTCCACCGCAGCTTCGGCTTGCTGGCCGGCTACGCCGGCCAGCCTCAGCCGTGGCGGCGAGTGTTACAACCACCTGCTCCTCAACTCGCGGGCCACCTCGCCCCTCCGCGCCTACGCGATTTTAAATTACACTCTAGGGGTAGGGCAGACAAGACTGCGTGGAGTCGGATTTACAGCGATTCGTTTCTGTCACTAAAACCTATTTTTAGCAAATGTTTTAGGACTAAAATATTTATTATAAATGAACATTCGGAATAATACACATTATTCAACACAATACTTAGGACATATGACTTTAGGGCATGTAAAATTAGGAGATTCAATTATTATGGTACCCGATATTATGACAGAGTACTTTTAGAACTAAAGATAATTATGCTGAACAAAATTTCGGGGCTTTGAACATTATGGTTACTGCAGTTTATAGCAAACGTGTTATGGATAATGATTTTCGGACAAACAATTTTATGTGAAGAAAGGGAGTACCAGGAGGGATATATCTCTTCTTACCCCTTTCGGGGCGAAGTTACGAAGGTCACAGTAATATAATACTTAAAGTTTTCATAGAATCAAAACAAACAAAAGAACAAGGTCGCTTAATTCCCATTACGCCTTAGCTGACTATCAAAACAGCAATCTAAGTTATATTCTCACACAAGTACTTATTGCTGTAGGTAATTGTTACCGTAATTACACGTTTTCAAGACGAACTTAGTTATTACAACTTAGTAAATTACAAGTCGTGAATTAGCGATCAAGAATGACATAACAAAACAGAAACACTTTTTAGTCACTATAATCTGAATAGGAACAAAATAAACGTCATTCTAGAATACACACAAATGCTAATCCACACTCGGATACAAAAAATGAAAACTAATTGCAAATTACTTTATGCAATATTAGGTAACTACGTTTTAGCATACCGTGACGCAACACCATATAACACCTTTCAGATTTAATACTAGGTATATGAAAATGTCTCTTCACTTCAGTTGACAAGTAGCTCAGGCGATCTCACTAACTAGTCTATAGTTTAAATAAGATGCGAATAACGAAGCTACCCGTTAAAAATCGAACTATACCGAACGCCAGATAAATGTGCAATAACGGTCATTGACCCACCTACATTTATTGACAACCTTAATTCTTAAAACAGAAATAATGAATTAATGCTATATTGAATCGCCATCCATCGTGATCCTTACCAGTAATGGAAAAAGATTCATTTTCTTTTGTCCATGTACCTACGAAGAGATATCAAGGAAAGGGCAATGACCTTTATTGCACATTTAGCTGGCGTTCGGTATAGGAAAATATTATACTGCTGGGTCTACTTTAGTTCTTTCAGGACCTCATTTCTTGGGACTCATGCCTATCAGTGTACCAAACGTGTAGGGATCGGCTTCCAGTTTCCCCAGATTTAACTGAATAGAATATATTAGTGAACAAGCTTCTTCTGGGTAAGCTCATTCCATCGTAGACTTTGTCTCTGTCACCTGTGACCTAGACTAGATTCAAGAGCAAATCCATTTCACAATAAAAAAATGTAGTGACTGCCAATCTGATATATGTACGAATGGCGTAGCATGTCCTCCCAGGCACGAACTAAACTCCTCTCAGTGTTAAGATTTAGTCTCTGGATAGAAGATTAAAGGTCATAGCTCACTCACACGACTCTGCTCCATTACCGCTCCTACTCAACACCGCCCTAAACTAAAACGACTGCTGCCGGTCCACTCGTTGACAGCTAGCAGACGCCCAGCTGTCACCGCATCGACAGCTAGCAGACGCCCAGCTGATCAGTCTACCGACTGAGCGGCGCCGGCGGCAGTCAGCGCGTGGACACCACACCGGCCGCTCGTCTACAACGTGTGGCCACCGAGGCGTCAACTACCGAGCAGTCTGATGGCGGGAAGCTTGCTGACATCGAGCTGTCTGCTAATTTATATTGTCAATATAAACCTTATCGCAAGGCCACGACTTAAAGCTCATATTTGAATTATATTTTATAAGTCGGGTGGTAGCAGAGTCGTGTAAGTAGTCTATGACCTTAAGGTTGGCCACCACGGTCAAAGTCAATAGACCAACAAGCTTTACAGAACCGGCTAGGCAAAGATAAAACTCACCTATTCTCTTGCTGGCGACTGTTAATAAGTCTCTGCTCATTGTGTATTTCCTCCATCAGCTTTCGTATCTTGTTCTTACATTGTAACAACTCAGTTTCACAGTTGGCCAGTTTCGAGCGCACCAGTACTATCTCCGACTTGATTGTCTTCTCATTTTGTTTCACTATCTCACTTTCCTCTTCTACGTAGTTTAGTGATTGTACCTGTAGCGAACAATAATGTAAAGGTCAGACGACGCAAAATGAATGTTGTGCGTGATAGAGCTGCTAGAAGACTCTGTTTTCGAAGCCCCTTTAAGTATACTGCTTATTTTATTTATTCAACTTGCACACACATCTTTACAGGATGAACCAATACAATAGAGATTCCCAAAAACACAGCAAAAAAATGGAAAATCAACTTGCGCCGAATACTCTAAAAACCTAAAATATGTATGCCAATAGATGGAATGGATGGATAGAGATTATAATAAAACGAGAGGATTTATATAAATCGCTGTTGGGTGGGATTTTAGAACAAATATTGAAACTGGATTTTGGGAAAAGTGGCAAAAGAGAAACTTGACCAACATTTAAAAGTCTGTATTATTAAAGGCTATCAATTAAGTACCTACTCCTATTATTGTAAATAATAGCGCCACAGCTTTACGGACTAAACGCGAAAGAAAATAAAGAAACCGTGCGACTGGGATCGCGCTCAAGTCGTGATAATACTATGTTTTGTTAGCTCGTCATTATGTGCCAACAGATGATTGCTCTGTGCGATCTTGTGAGACTCCCACTGTCCCAATTACCTGTTCAGTACTAATCCGCAGTTGGTTGTCCGCTGAACTGATTTGTTGCTGTAATAGTTCTACTTGACGCTCTTGTTCTCGACCTTTGTTTTCCCAGAAACCGATTTCTGCATCATACTGTAAAATGTATAGGAATAAGTTATATTGGACAAATGTTTTTTTTTAGGAATATGTGTCAGCACAGGCAACGCTGCGAATGCTCCTTGAGTAAAATCCACATCGTAAGTTCTATTGTCACCAGTATATTATAACTATTTGCCGGCAATGATGGCGTTGTGCTAGGCAATGCAATATTCATGGTCTCCCAAGAAAGCACATTGAACTATAAAAAAAATGCAGGAGAATTCTTTTATACCAGCCAAAAAACCATTAGCATGTATATAATCAGCTTTTTAATTTCCCCACTGCTGGCCTCCACTCACACAGGCCTCCTCTCTAGGAGAGGTAATGGGCCGTAATCCACCACGCGGGCCCAGTACGGGTTGGTGAATGTCACATCATCACATGTCTTCGAATCTTTGGTTCTAGGACATGCCGGTTTCCTCACGATGTTCTCCTTCACCGTTTTGAGAGCAGTGGTGATGAAATTAATTACACAAAGTAATGCGCCTGGCTGGGTTTGAACCCGCGACCTACAACGCGTAAGTCGGGGCCGTTACCACTCGGCCACCACTGCTCCTAAAACCATTACTTATAGACTAATGCACCCTTACCTTTATAAGATCCACTTGTTGACTGGACAGCTTTTCCCTCTGATAGTTCACCAAAGAGACCAGCTCTCTGTACTGGCTGTTATAGCTGACTGCCTCTGGACTCCTGTTGTCCTGGGTCTCTTCTGGCAAGTTGACGGGCGACATGTGTTGGGGCCGGTTGGAGCGCATGCGGTTGGGCGACTTTCTGACGGCTTGCGATGGTGGCGGCGGAGAACGGTATGGCGGTGGTGGTTCTCTGTCATAGAATGTATTTATTAACAATAGAAATAACAGCGGCCTCCCCCATCTATTAGGGAGTTGGTTTCCGCACTTGGTTCTCAAGCTGGACCACAGTGAGCAGGCCATGAATTTTTTGGACAGAGCAACGAGGCAGTCACAGTAACCCCTAATCTATTGTGACAGCCTTATTGGTCTAGAAGCCATACTGCTGATCTTGAGGTTCAAGGTTCGATTTCCAGGTCAAGTAAATGTATAATTGGGAATCTCAATCTGGAATTTATGGGTAGCAATCTGCATTATAGGTTTGTGCCTGGTTAATAGCAAAAAGCTCATCCTCTATTACATGGGACTTAAACATCACTTAAGAAATGTAGGTGTAGTAAGAATACACTATAACTCTACCTAGCGCTGTAGGAAATACTGGTAAGAAGAAAGGCAAAGAATTGAAACTAGGCAAAAAAAAAATTGCTTTATGGCACAGGGTACAATATTATGGCTGATTTGTTGTTGAGTACTAAAAGAGGTCAAGTAATATTTAATTAAAATATTCAGTGTTAATAGGTCTATTCCATTCCATGTAACTGTTAATGGTAACATGATAGGCAAGCCATAAACTGTTCAGAGCAATTAAAAATGTGGAACAAGTGAGTTAATGGATGCTGTAAACATCAAATTTTATTTATGGTCAAATGGAAAAAATATCTTTTGACCTTCTCAACTACATACATATATTATAATCTTGTGGCTACCTGACTTTTCTAAGTAATAGTCATAGTTGATAGTTTTTATGAATCATAGGACATTCGGGTCAGGGATCTTTAATGTCAGCGTGTGATGATGAGTCATATATTTAAGACGAAATCTAAATTATTCACCGCGACTAACATAGCATATTAACAAGTGGCTTTTTCCTGTGGCTTTGCTCATATGATGCATTGCACAGGGACCACACATTTTTCCATGTCAAAAAGTAGCATCATGTGCACTCAGCAATCTATAGTCATATTAATAAGAGGAAAGATTTTTTTTTGTTTGTTAGTACTGAATAAGCTCAGAAAGCTACTGGACCAATTGTAACAATTTTTTTAACAATGGAAAGCTACATTATCAGCAAGTAACAAAGGCGATATTTCGTCCCTATTGTTCGCTACGTAATACGTCACAACGCCATCTAGTTACTCCGTCCGACAACTCGCGGCCCACTCGATACTCGGCGATGAGCGGCGAGCAACAAGCTTCACAGCCTGCGCGCGCAACCCGGTCGCGAACGAAATAAACAATGTCGGTCGGTTCACTCTATGTAAAATTATAATTTCTTTTTCATTCCTATTCTTGACTGCTTGGAGTAAACGCCTTATATTGAAAGTTACAATTCTTGATTTTTATTTCAAATTCCAAGTAGACGCCCAAACATATGGTCCTTCTGAGCCAAATTATTACGACCAACGAAGAGTTCTACACAACGTGGTGAAGTTTCAAGCAGTCGTCGCATTACTACGAAGAAATTCACCCGCCATTTTAAGAACACGTGCAACGAGTACTCACCTACCTACAGGACTTCGAGTGGATTAGAGGAGTGGCAGGTCTGATTTTCCTACCAATTACCCATCCCATCTCGGTCTGTGTTTAATATTCGTTTTGTATTCCTAGTTGTTGAGCGGCGGTGCCCAGGCGGTGTGATAACCCGACGCCGTGAGTGTGTAATCTCGCGGGTCTGAGCGGGCGGCGCTGGGTGTAAGTCCACATCACACAGGAAGGATTACTGTGAGTACTCTTGTTTTCCTATTGTCTCCTAAAATGAGTGAAGCTAAGATGTCGGAACTTGTTAAGAAAAGAGCAGTAGTCAAAGGTCGGTTAACTTTATTAGAAAATTATATTAAACGATGTAAATGCCCGTTAGATGACCAACAAATATTAGAGTTACAGTTACGCGTAGATAACAGTTCGAGTTTATTAGTAAATTACACCGAGTTACAAACTTTAATTGAAGAAAACGCGGACGAGCTCGACCTTCCAAAACTGTTGGAAGACCGAGACCGTTTCGAAGATCAGTACTTTAAAACAGTAGCTGCCGCTAAACTCTTGCTAAAAAAGGAGGTACCTGTAAATAATAATAATATCGGTAAAAGTAAAATGTGTGTAAAGTTACCGGACATTAAAATACCTACCTTTGACGGTTCGTACGATAGCTGGTTGGAGTTTAAAAATTCTTATTGCAGTATGATTCACGAGCGTGATGATTTAGATTCGATACAAAAATTCCATTATTTACGATCGTCGTTAACAAATAGTGCATCGCAAGTTATTAGCGCATTAGAATTTACGGCCGAAAATTACTCTCACGCATGGGAGCTACTAGAAAACCGTTACAACAACCTACGGCTATTGCAACATAATCACGTCAAGGCCCTATATACGATTCCTTCTTTACATAAAGAATCGGCTTCACAATTAAGGAAACTTATAGATACTGTGCTGAGAAACCTACGTGCGCTTTCATCACTGGGGGAACAGACGCATGCGTGGGACACATTAATTATTTATTTGGTTGTTTCTAAGTTAGATGCCAGTACTGGGGGCCTACCATGATCTTATTAAAAACGATTCAAAAGCAAGACAATTCAATTTCAGTTCCAAAACTACATCGCTTCAAATTCGTACCATGACGTCCGATACGCTCAGCGGCATTTAGATCGTTATAAGTGAATGAATTTGAATGAAAGATCGCAATTTGTGGTTGAATCGCTTTTTTGGTGAAAAAGAGACAACGCTATTAACAGATAAGTATGTTTCGCTCACATTTTAGTGTCAGACACATTCAGAAGCAAGTAACATTTAATTCTTTCTTAGCTCAGTATCATTACTTTCAACTAAAAAATCCTCAAACGTGGTGTTTAAGATTCCACGTTAATACCGTATTTTTTGCTACCATTGTTCTAAGTGGTAATTGAGATTTATTTATATTTTGCTAGGTATTTATTATACGAAAAAAATACGTTTATTTCGACATAATGAAACGGTACGTTTATTATATTTATTTCGAACGTACCAGAGTAAAAAAAGTTATGTTTGTTGACACTGTCAGGCAGGCGTCACTGTCATTTTGACTACAATGAACTAGATACGTAGTCTTCAGTCTGTGGAGTTGAGATTGCGGTGGGAAAATTTAAATTAAGTTTTGAAAAAAATTTGATACTCAATTATTTCAAGCAATGTCGTAAGTATTAAACATTGCATATTTTGTTTAGTTACTGAAACTAAATAATTCCTTCGAAAAACTACATAAACTATGAAATAATAATTTTATCTTGCCTCGAGAATAGTCGAGAAGCCACTTTAAGTGTTGGTGACGATGGAATTTCAAGTGCTTTTTTTTGTTGCATTGTAGTCGAAAAAGGAGAGTAACATTTAACCAGCTTGAAGCCTTGTGGGAGATTTTAAATGAAAATAGAGCTCTCGCAACTGGTTACAACAAATCTTCCCAGGCTAGAGAGTATTCCAAAAGGATGTGGCTGACCGTGGCCGATACTTTAAACTCCCAGGGTGATGGTGCAGAAAAGGATTGGAAAGGCTGGTGAAAAGAAAGTAAATTCCATATGTATTACGTAACTGAAATTGCATCACATTATTGCTAAATACATTACATTGTTACGTGCCAGATTTTTGGCGGCGGTTGGATAGTAACAACATGATCAACACTAGTTTATTCAATATATGACTGTAAACTACTGTAATGCTAAACAAAGAAAGGCGCCAGGAGGGTTTTAGGCGGGTGGCAGTAGTTGTTGCAATGCTGGCCAGTGCGAGCCTTTGGCCCAAAAATATGTATAAATATTAATATTGATAATAACTTTACCTGGTAGGTAATACTACAGTTGGTTGTTCTCTAAACATAAATCTGTTGACTTGATAGGATATTTAAACATTGGGCTCAACTCGGCGCACAAATCGAGCACTAATTCTTTAGATAGCCTATAGCGCCTAATGAATTCGGCGTCCTCTAAAGTATTAAAGGGGTCCATCTGGCCGCGTGACTGGAGTCTCTTTCGTTTTTGTGTATAATGTGAGGCAGAATCTTCCTCAAGAAACTCAAAAAGAAGTTGTTCATCAAACATCTGATAGAGAAAAACAAATGCGGTTAAATAGGCATGTAAAATAGGTTTTTAGACTTAAAAGGCAAAGATTAAATTAAACTTACATTGGTTTTTGTCAAATTCCACTAAAACAACACTAAAAAGCTTTGTTTTTTCGAATAATTTACCAAACGTATCTGTTCTGTTAGAGAAATATCAACTTTTATTGAATCGCTTATTTTGACAGTTCAGTGTTTCAGTTGAGCTGCTCTAAGGACGTCATGGTACCAAAAATGCACAAAATTGAATGAATGAAACAAAAACTTGCGACTCAGTATGGGTCAATCGCTGTCAGATGGAATGGCCAAGTTAACTGACATCATGGTACGAATTAGAAGAACAGTTCAGTTTGGGTCCTAAAATGAATCGCTTTAAGAGCTCGTGGTAGGCACCCTGAACGTGAATGGGAACAGTATCAGGGTACACTTCATAATACCAACACGAAGCCGCCTTTCGTAAAGTTAGACGATTTACTTAAGTTTCTCAAGGACAGAGCGGATATGTTAGATATTATTAAGGTACACCACAGTAAACATTCACACGAAAACAAAAGCGGTGAACCAACACAAAATAAAAAGCAATATAGTCATAGTTACGTCGCTACAAACGCTAATAAGAATAATAATAATTCTCCGAATTCTCCGAAAACGAGCAAGCGTGGTGTGCGTGTGTGTGTGCTGTGCAAAGGTAAACATTCACTTTATGCGTGTTCCAAGTTTATTAATTTACCTGTTCACGAGAGGATTAACTTCGTAAACACAACAAATATTTGTAACAACTGTTTACGGTCAGGTCATACGGTGCAAGAATGTACATTCGGCCCGTGTAGGCTGTGTCATCTTGAAAAACATAATAGTTTGATTCATGTCGATAGCGGAGACAACGTGACCGTGGTAGGTGCGAATAATACGCAGTCGCAGCACATAACCACCGTTTCTAATAATGTCTCAACTTCTTTGCATTCATCAGCTGATAGTACCGACTCCCTTTGCGAGCAAACGCGTTCCGTGCTACCTACTGTCCTGCTGTCCACAGCGCTGGTGGAGATTGCAGGTAATAATAACGAGTATCACACCGCACGCGTGCTTCTTGATAATGGTAGCCAACAGTGTTTTATTACAAAATCTTTATGCGATTAGCTTAATGCGAGTTTAATACAGTCCACTTGTCAAGTTACGGGTGTAGGTCATTCGATCGCGAATTCTACCCACACTTGTAAATTATTATTACGTTCGAAAGATAATCGTTATCACACTAATATTGAATGTTTAGTGTTGCCGTGTATTACTAATAAGTTACCGGCATTTTATATTAATATAAATAATATTAGTATTCCAGACAATATTCAGCTAGCTGACCCCACCTTTTATTCGCCGTCGGATATTGATATCCTGATAGGTGCGGATAAGTTTTGGGATTTGTTGAGTGATGGTAGAATTAGGTTGAAAAATGGACCTTATTTACAAAATACCAAGCTAGGGTGGATAATGTCTGGACCTTTGTATATAATAATAATAACGGCCTGCGCATTAATCAGGTTCAGTGTAACTATTCGCAAACATTAGATACACAATTAAAACAATTTTGGGAACTCGAAGAGATTCCCAACGCTGGGAATATCCTTAGTGCCGACGAGCAAAAGTGCGAGAATATTTTCGTTGAAACGACAACACGTACTGAAGAAGGTAAATTCTCTGTGTGTATTCCTTTTAAGGAATCGCCGGCGGTTCTCGGAGAAAGTTACAGCGCGGCAGAAAAACGTTTATTGTCGCTTGAACGTAAGTTCGCTCGTTTCCCCGAATTTAGGGAAAAATATATTAATTTCATGAATGAATACGAAAGTCTCGGTCACATGAGTCGCGTAGATACCTACGGGTCACCTCACTATTTTTTACCACACCACGGTGTAATAAATGAAAACAGTAGTACGACTAAATTGCGCACGGTTTTCGATGCTAGCGCAGTGACATCTACAGGCAAGTCGTTGAACGGTATACAGTATATTGGGCCGCCGCTTCAGAACGACATTTTTTCCATATTATTACGCTTTAGGCAGTATAAATACGTAGCATTTGCCGACGTGGAAAAAATGTACCGTCAAATATTAGTACGCCCAGATCAACGTGATTTACAATTAATTTTGTGGCGTAAAAGTCCGTCGGACCCAATAGGTATATATCGCCTTAACACCGTGACGTACGGCACGGCATCAGCGCCTTACCTGAGCATGAGGTGTCTGAACCAGCTGGCGCGTGAATGTGAGGATGAGCAGGTAGCTACTGTGATTAGAGATGACATTTACGTAGATGATGTGTTGATAGGTAATGATGACTTAACTAATTTATTTGACATGTGCGATAAAGTCACCAATACGTTAAAATCGGCGTGTCTTCCATTACGTAAATGGACATTTAACTTGGACATTACTGCCCATGACATATCAAAAAGATTGTCATTAGGAGACCAGTGTCAAAATAAAACTTTAGGTATGGGATGGTTTAATAAAAATGATGAATTACATTTTACATCGAGAATAAATAATAACAATACGAACCCATTAACTAAACGTAGCATGTTGTCAGTGATAGCGCAGGTGTACGACCCGTTAGGTATGTTGGCACCGGCAATAATAATCGCAAAAATTGTTATGCAAAAGTTATGGTTGTGTAAAATAAATTGGGACGACCCAGTTCCTAATGATGTCGTGTTATCTTGGGATAAATTTATTAGTACCCTTCAATGTTTACATACATTACGCATTCCACGTTGTGTAATGAGTTCGTACTCACAATACATAGAATTACATATTTTTAGTGACGCGTCTCAGTGTGCATACGGCGCATGCGCGTACGTCCGTACATATTCGGACAACTCGGCTGTTACTTGTAAGTTACTCTGTGCCAAAAGTAAAGTTGCGCCTTTAAAACCAACTAGTATCCCTCGTCTAGAATTATGCGGGGCGTTGATAGGCGCACGGCTTTATAGAAAAATAATTAATTCATTACGATTGACCTTTTATAAAACTTACCTATGGACAGATTCAACTATTGTCCTTGGGTGGCTTCGCATGTCGCCTCACTCTTTGAAAACCTTCGTGCAAAATAGAGTAGTAGAAATAAATGAGCTTACGAGTAATGCTGTATGGTCGCATGTAGGTACTAAAAATAATCCAGCGGACTTAGTCTCACGTGGTGTCAGCATGGACACACTCGCTGAATGTAGGCTGTGGTGGAACGGTCCATCATTCTTGCAATGTCATGAGTTGATGGAATCGCAGCAGGGCAAAGTTTCGCAGTTTGACTACGCCACTGACCTACCGGAGCTAAAACCACAGACTACAACCATGGTTTGTGACGTCACACAAACTACAGTCATCCATTTTGAACGGTTCTCTTCGTATAATCGCTTAAGGCGTGCAGGTGCATACCTATTACGTTTCATCCACAATGCACGCACACAACGAAACGATCGCATTACAGGGCCGTTATCAGTGGATGAGTTGCGGGCATCGACGCAAATGTTAACGCGACTCGCACAACGGGAATCTTTTCCCAGTGAATATATGAAGTTGAAGGGTAGCTTACCATTACAAACCACTAGTGCAATTTCTAGCCTTAATATATTCTTAGATAATCATGATATAATAAGAGTAGGCGGCCGCTTAACTAACTCGCCTAACTTCGAGTATGATAAAAAACACCCTAGGTTATTATGCAGCAAACATCGTTTCACATTATTATTGTTTCAGCATTTCCATAATAAACTTCTCCATGCTGGTCCCCAACTGCTACTTGCTACCGTGCGTGAGAGTTGGTGGCCATTAGGAGGTAGAAATCTGGCTAGAAAGGTGGTTCACCATTGCGTCCGCTGCACGCGTCTTAAGGGAAAGACCGTTTCCCCAATCATGGGCAACTTGCCTGCGGAGCGGTTGGAACCGGGTTTTCCTTTTATTCGCTGCGGGGTCGACTATGCTGGACCCGTATCTGTACTGAACCGCAAAGGTAGGGGTGCTAAACTGGAAAAGGGGTACATATGCCTATTTGTTTGTTTTATAACGCGAGCCATACACCTTGAATTAGTCAGTACGCTTTCTGCACAAGAGTACCTATTAGCATTGAAAAGGTTTATATCCCGTCGTGGTAAGCCAGCTCAAATTTACTCTGATAACGGGACTAATTTTATCGGAGCCATGAAAGCAATTAAATTAATGTTTAATGAGCATTCACATCAAATTATTGATAATTTAAGTAATGATGATATAGAGTTTAAATTTATACCGCCTTATGCTCCTCATTTTGGGGGATTATGGGAGGCAGGAGTTAAATCCTGTAAACACCACCTGAGGCGAGTCATGGGTACCGCTAATCTAACTTACGAGGAATTCGGCACGGTATTGGCACAGATCGAAGCCGTCCTGAATTCCCGTCCAATGTTTCCTATGTCCTCAGACCCACACGACCTTCTTCCACTTAGCCCGGCACATTTCCTAATCGGCCGGCCGCTCCTCTCACCAGCCTGCAAGGACCTAACGGAAGAGCCAGTGAATCGCCTGACGCGATTCCAGAGGGTTGAACACATGAAGCAGCAGTTCTGGAAACGGTGGTCAACCGACTACATTTCGGAGCTACAAGTCAGGACCAAGTGGAAGAAGCACACGCAGGACATAGCCCTGAACGCCCTTGTCGTCATTAAGGAGGACAATTTACCCCCTCTGAAATGGCGCATGGGCAGGATTGTTAAGGTGTTCACAGGAACCGATGGCGTGAACCGTGTAGCTGAACTACGAACAGCGACAGGCTACGTGCAGCGAGCCTTCTCCAAAATCTGCCCACTTCCGGTGCCAACGACGACGAGTGGTGGCCAGGACAGCGAAGTCGACGCCACCAGAGATGCAGCTACCTAGTTTTGGAACCGGAGGATTCCAAGGCGGCCGGCATGTTCGCTACGTAATACGTCACAACGCCATCTAGTTACTCCGTCCGACAACTCGCGGCCCACTCGATACTCGGCGATGAGCGGCGAGCAACAAGCTTCACAGCCTGCGCGCGCAACCCGGTCGCGAACGAAATAAACAATGTCGGTCGGTTCACTCTATGTAAAATTATAATTTCTTTTTCATTCCTATTCTTGACTGCTTGGAGTAAACGCCTTATATTGAAAGTTACAATTCTTGATTTTTATTTCAAATTCCAAGTAGACGCCCAAACACCTATATTCCCACAACAACGGAAATTATGCAGGTGAAACCACGAGGCACTGCTAGTAGTATACATTTTGAACAGTGAAAGATTGGTCATAATTGGATGATATATGTATAGCTGTTAGCAATAAGACTGCCATTGTACCCATTAAACTAAAGATTTATGTTAAAAAGTTGTGTTACTATTTTGGTTTAAATAAGAAATATTCTGTCTATATTTGTATCAAAAACAAACCAAGAAAAACGTTATACTCCTTCATTTAGATTTGGAAATAGTATTAGGGCAATTATCACAGTACTTCCAAGAACCCTTAGTTCTTAAAACTATTTTCCAAATGACATGGCTATTCCAAACAACTGATAACATTAACAGATAAGGAAATACCTGTAAGGTGGGACATCTTTTAGCACAGGGCTGTCAGACTCAGGTGTTTTAGCTTGCTGCACACCCTTCACCACCCCCACAGGGTTGCCAGGCGAGGTGTTAGTCACATTGTTATTACTGTAAGTTGGGGTGGTTGACATTCTATTTGGAGAGTTCTGGGAGTCCAACATGTTGGCATTTGATGTGGCGTGGCCGCTAAAAGGAGAGAATGGTAAATTTTAAATGATTCTAGCATTTAATTTTAAATGTTATGAAGAAAAGAAATAACTGTAAGTAAGATCATGTTAGGTTTACATTATAAATATTAGGACATTAATTTGCATTAACAAGTTTGTGTTTTTTTTTTATTACTCACCCATTTCCTATTGGAGATCTAGAACTGTTAGTAGCCTGAGGTTTCTGGTTGTTGCCAGAATCTGACCGTCTCAGTATAAATTGAATGTCATTGGAGTATTCACCCCATTTCATTAGAATCTGAAAACACATAGGAAGCTATAAACATGGGAAAAGCCACCAAAAAGTACAAACTAAAACTTTTATATTTACAGCTTTCCTTCTGTGAAATTATTACTATAGTCACTTATCAATTAGTGGCTATATATAGGCACAGGCATTTTCACAAAAATAAACCACAGTCACTTAAGTATTTGTGCAATTCATTATCTTATTTATAGAACTTGATACCTTGAGGGGATATTCCTGGGGTGCCAGCAGTCGTTCATTATTTCGCCACCGTTCTATTAGTGTGAATCTGCCCACTTTGCCCGTGGCATGAGCTAACGCAAAAACTACATCCTGTGCAAAAATATTAAGATATTGTCAAACATAGAAAGTTACTAAAAGTGAAAAGCATAACATTCTAACCATGTCAGTAATCATGAGAATAGAAATTGTGTATACTGACCTGGCAGGTTGTGGTCTCTGTAACCCCACAAACAATCCTTTGTATTCCCTCGACCCAGACCTTCAGCTCCATTAATTTCGCACTTTACACATTCAACTCTTATACCACATATTCACCTAAGGTACCATTTTAACACTTATTCATCCTGCGCGATACTTTTTCCTCACACAATATGAGCTAAAACGCAACACAAACATACCAAAAACACAATAAAGAAAATAAAGCTCCAAGTGGGTTATGAGAAATTTTCGTTTAGAAACACGTCGCTGACATATGCATGACAGCTTTGATTTGATTGCTTTTTTTTACTCTGAAGGGAAGGCTACCTACCTATAGTCTTTTGACTATATTGATGTTGTAAAATATTGCTTTTTAACCATAGACGAAAAAAAATGGTTTATGGTTTCAGAAAATGGTTCAGAGAAAACTGTCGAATGTGATTTACTAAGAATAAAACGATTATATAAATATTAGGTATATTTTTACTTACTAAAGAGTCTTTCTTCAGCACAAATAGTTTTTTTGAAGGATGTATTTTGTTTTCTAATATAATCTTCCAAACGAGGAAGAAATTCATAGTAAGTAAATATTATTTACTACGAATTGCTCTTTGCGGCTAATATAAAAGGAGCCCTAACTTCTTGATAAGTAACGTTACTTTATAAAATAATCTAACATGTTAGCAAGTGTTGTACGACTCCACTTAACGGATGTTGACGCATGGGCGCATGTTAAACGACATGGAAGCGGTAAATTCAAAAATAAACGGAAATGAAAACGATTCTATTGCCTGGAAAGAATGATAAAATATTCGTATTTGAGCACATTATTGAGAAAAATCATTTAGCGTCACACCGTTTGAAATACTGAGTTACAGTAAAGACTGTATCTTTCATTCTTCTTTGTTTTTATTCTTATTGAAATGACGTATTTATACGTACTGGCAAGTTAAACTGTGACATGTAGGTATTTATGTTTGTCGTCATCGTTTGATCTAAAACTGCACCACTGCACAACCAAATATTGATTATTACACTATTGAAGCGATTCCGTTTTATAAGGTTCCCTAGCTAAGAATGTCGGCGCCAGCTGCAGCAGAGGACGACGATGATGTAATTTCAAACTATATTTGAGTAGTGATTTTAGTGTAAACCTATACCTAAGTGTAGGTAGTGCACCCAAGCTAACACGACCTATCTATATCTTTTCTACAAATTGATGCGTGCACGAAAACACCTACCTACCGTTGCTGAAGCTGAGCTTTCAGCTTATCTGGATCGTTATGTGTCTCTATCTTAGGACTTATCAGAGTTGATTGATTCACTTTTTTTTTATTTAATTATTTTTGTTCCAGGATATTGTATTCAACGTCGAGGAGATACAGAAAATCGTGAGAGATAATATAGAGATGTGTTTGGGGGGTAACACGTACAGTCATTCCCGAACACCGCAATGGATCTCAATTATTACAGATAAAACTCTTACAAGACTAAATAAAATGAATAAACCTTTCAAATACATCTGTAAGTATCTACGGAATGCAATAAAGATGAGTAAAAATCGTAAAATAAGTACTTACAGTTAGAGTTTACAAGATGCTGCGGAGACAGAGCCAAATTTACTTACCTACCTGTCTAGCATCTGTCTAGTCTCACCTGATGTTATTTGTATAAAAATGTGATTTGTGCCTTGTCAATGAGTAGGTATGACACTAAGACAAAGTTTAATATCCTACTCGTACTATAACTTGAATTGAGTGGCCGTCAATGCTTGCTACAGGTTTTCTTGGGAAAACGCGGCAGTAAATCTACAAATCGACATTTACCTAGAGTAGATTCGACTTTACGAAACTATCAATGATTAGTAAATGTTAACATTGTTTACCTGCCCACAGTGCGAATCACAATAACACAGAAGAACGGAGCGGGCTTGCACACAGCCGCGGCATATTACTGGGACACCGCTACCGACGGCACATGCACCGTTCGCTGGGAGAACAAGTACATGTACTGCATCGTCAATATTTGGGGACTAGCCCTACAGATTTAATTAATTGTGTGCTCTTTTACTTTTAATAGGAACCAAGTTATACTTTTTTTTATCGCGTATTTTTATTTAGATTTCGTTATCTCTGTCGGCTCTTCTTAAATAAAAAGTATAGAAAGACCATCAAGTCTATGTGTAAACTTGTATACTTACGCAACTTAACCAGCTGTATGGTAGTTGGTAGTCACTCATCTTGTAAACGTTTTGCCATGTACATTGCCAAACTCAGCCCTAATACAGCGGCACGCAAGTGGCTAATACAAGTACCTACACTACAGCCTACCTAAGATCAATATATTGCTCACATTCATTCATTGAAAATGAACAAGATCATTGCCAAACCCTAGATGCCTGTGGACGGTGAGCGTGGGTGGCTCGCCGTCCGATACCAGGCCGAGTCGACGACGCGTTGTGTTCCACGCGCGCCTCAAGGAGCTGTCAGCACCAGAGACGGGGCCCCATAGGGTCGGTGCCTGCTAGGGTTGCGGAATTTGTTCGAAAGAGTTACCGCGGCCCTGGAACGCAAAGGGCACAAGAAGGAACATGGGTGGGTTTTAGTCAGTAAAAGTCTGACACTCCCTACCGCTCCGCCCAGGACGGGAAGGCAACATTTACTTCAAACCGCACCGACGCCGAATCGGTTGATGTTTGTTGCGAAATATTCGTTTACCCGAAGCTGAAAAAGACTGTGGTGGTCGCTCCTTATGAAAAAAAGGTCAGTTTTTATACAGATTTGACTTCCTGGTTCAAGAGGCAAAAACTAGACCCCTGTTAAGATTTTTGAACATTGTTTTTTTTATGAATACGCCACGGTTAAGGCATCTGTCAACTTATATTTTAAAGGTGTCTTTTCCGACCAGTTCGGACCGGAAGGTTTGGTTTCGGCAAAAAATTGTCCGAACCTTCGGCCTCGCCAAAACTCGCATTGTCGCGGTTTTTAACACGTTATTATTCATGTTATTATGTTATTCATGTTGTTAAAATAACATTAACAGATCATTATCTTGTTACTAATTTTATTTGTTCTTTTTTTATTCCATTTAAGAACACAACTGTTTGAATAACCAACTACAATACTACATGAACGTTTATAGCATGTAAAATATATTAACATGCTATCTATACCGAAACCTAGGTATACTACTTATAAGTTTCAGTTTCGGCCGAAACCAAAGACTACAATTTAATATAGGGAACTATTTACGTTATGGATCAGAAACAAAGGTTCGCTATTGGTTTCGGCTGAAAATCCTGTTTCGGTCGGATATTAACAAAAATATAAGTATATAAAATTCTCGTGTCACGGTGTTTGTGGTTGAACTCCTCCGAAACGGCTCGACCGATTTTCGTCAATCTTAGCGTGCATATCGGCTAGGGTGGCGAATCGGACAACATCTATTTTTCATCCCCTAAATGGTAAGGGTGGTCCACCCCTCATTTTTTATTTTATGTGGCAAAACAGCGTTTGCCGGGTCAGCTAATAGAAATTATAAAAAAGACTATATCGACGGTTAAAAGGAAGTAGGGCATAAGCGACATTTTGGTCAAAAATGAGTTATATATGCCATCCTACGTAAAATTTTCCGCTCTTTCGAATGCGCTTACTCTCATGGCTCTACGATGAGTTTTTTGGCGTTTATGCCCTAGCAAAAAAAATCGTTTTCATAGTATTAGTTTTCGTAACCGACGAAAATTCAAGTAATTTTTGCTACAAAGGTGCTTGTGCCCCTACAAAAATGATTTATTTTGTGTTTGTTGTCGGTAATGCTTTTTTACTTCATAAGGGTGTCGAGCTTTCGGTTGTTTATGCCTTTTAAGCTTTTCCCTCACAAAGTACAAACGTTGTTTATAGCCTACTTCCATTTCGTAATTTAACATAGCTATGGCGCTTATACCCTATATACGAAATTCATTTTCATATTACTCTGTCAGTTATACCCTATTACCATTCAGTACTTTATGGAAGCTATGCAGGTTATGCTCTATTACCTAAATTTATTTTAATATGACACTGTTGGTTATACCTTACTTCCGCGTACAATATAAATACAGTTTTGTCGATAATATCTTATTACTTAAATTAAATTAGATATCATGGTGTCGATTATAACCACATTATAACCTACTTCCACGTTCTATAATCATGCTTATACGTCACTTATACTACAATACCCAATAAGCTTTTTATTATTTACTATTATGTTTGTTACCTTTTTAAATGTTAATATTACGGATACATACCAAGTGTTCGTAATTAATTCTCAAGTTCCCTACCTGCTAGCTGCAGTATTAGCTACCTACCCATCATCATCATCATCATCAACAGCCTGTTGCAGTCCACTGCTGGACATAGGCCTCTCCAATTGCACGCCACTTAGATCTATTTTCGGCTTCCCGCATCCAGTTTCTACCAGCCGTCCTGCGCAAATCGTCACTCCACCGTGCGTCTCGGCAAACGTAGTGTAGAACGTCCTACATTACGTTTGCCGAGACGCGGTCTCCACTCTAGAACTCGTTTACCCCAACGGTTGTCGGTTAATATGGCCAGCCCACTGCCACTTCAGCTTACTAATCCGGTAGGCTATATCGATGACCTTGCTTCTCTGACGGATCACCTCATTTCTGATGCGATCCTTCAGAGACACACCTAGCATAGCCCTTTCCATAGCCCACTGAGCGACTTTAAGCTTGTAGACCATACGAGCCGTCAGTCTCCACGTTTCTGCTCCGTATGCCATGACGGGTAGGACGCACTGATTGAAGACTTTCGTCTTTAGGCACTGTGGAATCGACGATGTAAAGACTCGACGTAGCTTCGCAAACGCTGCCCAGCCTAACTGAATTCTTCTATTTACCTCGCCCTCAAAGTTGTTTCTAACCTAACCTAACTGCAATATCTGCCCGAGGTACACATTTATTTTTGAACAACTTCAAGAATTGCACCGTGAATCGCAATCGGTTCCGGTAGAACATTTTCGTTGAACATGACCTTGGTTTTATCCAAAGTCAAAGTCAAAATGTTTACTGCGAAACAATGTTGATGTTACAGAAAAGTCAGCCAGATCATTCAGCATCTGTTGTAGGTCCTGCAGCGTTTCTGCCATGATGACGATATCATCTACAAATCGCAAGTAAGAGATGTATTCGCCATTGATGTTAATGCTACGTTCGTTCCAGTTCAGCGTCTTGAACATATCCTCCATTGCATTAGTGAAATAACATTCCCTTGTCTCACTCCTCGATGCAACGGTATGGGACTTGTTTGCTGATTCTGTACTTGAACGGACATGGTGGCGGCCTCGTAGAGACATCTCATCACTTGGATGTATCGCCAGTCTACTTGGCAGCGCTGCAGGGACTTCAGAACAGACCAGATTTCAACCGAGTCAAAGGCCTTTTCATGATTCACAAATGCTAGACACAGGGGCTGATTATACTCTTCGGTCTTCTGTATAATCTGCCGCACTGTGTGGATGTGGTCTATGCGGCCGTATCCGCTCCGAAACCCAGCCTGTTCTGGTAGTTGGAATTCGTCGAGCTTTCGCGCAAGACGGTTCATAATCACTCTTGAAAACAGCTTATAGACGTGGCTTTGAAGGGATATGGGTCGATAGGTCTTCAATAGGGTCTTGTCTCCCTTTTTGAAGAACGGAGTAGAAGTGTGGTCATCTTAACCACACTTCTACTCCACGCCTCTGAAATTCTCCCTTCAAACAGGACAGCGTTAAATAGCTTCTGGAGCTCCCTCAGTACGGGTTTACCTCCAACTTTCAGCAGCTCTGTGGTAACGCCGTCTTCTCCAGGGGCTTTTCCATTTTTAAGCTGCCCAAGAGCGATCTCGATTTCGCCAATACTGACTTATTTATTTATTAAAACTTTACGCACTAGTAAAAAAAAACTGTACAAAGCGGACTTAATGCCATAGGACTTCTGGCAGGTCTTCGGTTAAATGTTGTGTCAATGTGGCTCTAGAACCCTCATTTTTGGGATCAGGACGAGATGCATGCGATGTGTATAACCGGCTATAGAAGTCCTCCACTTCCGAAAAGACTACTGGCTTCAAAGAAACAACTTCTCCACTTGCTGTGGTCAACTTCATCAGGTGGCTTCTTCCAAGAGACTGTACGAACACCTTTGACCCCCGATTCTGCTCGATTGCTCTTTCAACCGAAAGAGCATTGAAGCCCCGGAGGCCCTGTCGTACGTGTTTGTTGATCTCTCAGTTTAGAAATCGCTTTGCCGACGAAGTGACGGGTGGGCTTTCACGTCATTCCTTCATTAGCCCTAAAGTCCTTTCTGAAAGCTTGAACTTCTTGCCCTTACGCTGCATATCACAGAATCTCGTACCTTTTCCCCTGAGGATCCGAGTCACATTATAGAGGTTCTGGTTTACGTCTGTTGTTGTTTCCACGGCAGCGAATCGGTTTTACAGGTTTGCCTGGAACGTTTCAGATCATGCCATGGCTTGGAGCAGAGTTGGTCGGAGTCTGGACTTCATCAGACGGACACGTTCGGCCTTAAAGTTAATATTCAGAGAGCCTCGGACAAGTCGGTGATCGCTAACTGTATTGAACCTATTGATCACGGAGACGTCTCTGAATATATGCCTCTTGTCATTCATGATGAACAAACATGAGATCGACATCTCATGTTTGGTCTTAGTGTCGGGGCTTTGCCACGTCCACTTCCTTTGGGTCTGTTTCTTGAAGGAGTTCATCAAGAACAACCCCTCCCGTTCCAGGAAGTTGACGAGGATTTGCCCCCTATGATTTCTGCTTCCAAATCCATGGTATCCTATTACCTATTCGCAGCAATACTGTACTCCCACTTTGGCATTAAAGTCAACATGACAACGATGTACTATGTCTTTGTAGTGAAGTGGAGGGCTCTCGATATGTCATCGAACATATTTTCCACTTCGTCGTCCGAGTGTGTCGAGATTGGTGCGTACACTACCTTGAGGCTATACCTCTCGGTGAGCTTCACAATAAGGTACGCTACCCTGTTCGACACACTTGACAGATTCACCGACCGACCGACAGATCAGATGAGCTGATTCCAGGGATAACCCTGGAATCGGGTCATCTGATGTACTGGATGTGCTTGGGGGAGGACACCTGGTGTCCCTCCCCCCTTCTTCGGACTTCACTCAACCCTAGTGTTTGCCACCTAATTTTCCCTAGTTTCACCTCGAGTTGCGTCAGATGCGAGTCAAGCCGTAGCGTGCGTCGCTAGGGTTAGTTTCAGTTTATGGTGATGGTGGCCTCCTGTAGCCCGGAGATTCTTGGCACCCCCCCGCCCCGCCGTTACCGTGGTCGCCACCATGACCAGGAATAGCGGGACCGCCGGGAACTGGAGGCCGTGGCTTTTTGTTGTTCTGCATTGGAGGTATTTGCCCATTATCTCCACGCTGGGCAGGCGGGTTGGCTACCTAACCACTCCTTTTTAAGTAGCTTTGATTTTTCCTTATTGAAAACATAAAAAATGTCTTTTTTTATTAAAAAAAAAACCTACTATCCGCTTGTTAGTAAATAGGTAAGTAGGTGACATGAAAATGACTACCTATAATGACGAACTGTCATCTTTGAAATCTACTATTTAGTGTAAATTAGAATCACTTGAACGGGTAGGGTATACTGAAACAGGCCCCTAAGACTAAGGATCCTTAGTCTTTTTGTATGAAAATCGACTCCCTAATACTTTTAAAATACTTCACCCTATTTTACGAGTTAGGGACAAAATTACAGTGTAGTGTAATACCCGTTTTAGCTCTTATCCTGATGAAGGATCGTGTTGGTTGCGCTACTTCATTATTTTTGGGGTGTCTTTTCATCCATATTTCCATAGACTCACGCAATGCCAATTGTTGATTATCCTTCTTTTCCTTTGCTTTCAAGCGACATTGTGCGTCACTAATGTCTTATATCCTGGTATTGTTTTGAAAGCCGACTGTTTCTTGTGCTCTATTAGCTTCCATACAACCACTGTGAAAAGTACCTTATCCTTCTTTTCCTATAACACTTATTGAACTGTCTAGTCTCTTATACCCTTTTACCTTGCTGTGTGAGAAATCAGTATGTCGCTTAGGCTTCTTATCCTTTAATATTTTACTTTGTCATTTGTATCTTATGCCGTATTTCCTCATTAGAAAATTAAAAGCTATTGTTATAAGCGACAAAAACCACTTTAAATAGCGTAAAATCATTCAAACTAAAAATACCGGTAAATGCTCCATTTTTTTCTGATTTTATAACTGTTTTAGTTTTCACGATATCTTAATAAATAACAAAATTACGTCAGTTTTTCTAAAATTTAAAACTTTGAACGGCTCTCCTGAACATTTCACTTTTTGTCGCTTATACCCTATTTCCTTTTAACCGTCGATATTTAAACCTATGGGTTTACAAATCACAGACAGAAAATTAAATAAAACAAAATATAAAGCACATTTTAGTATTTTTATTTTTGGTAAAGTTTACCACAATACAAAATAATGATAGAAATAAATAAAGTAATAAAATGTATAGACAGGTCATAGAACTATGCATTGTAAAAATTGGTGCTTTTAAAGCAATTTCATTATAATTTATAATAACATTAGGCAAAATGGCATTGTGTACATTTAAAAATAAAAGCATTATTTTTAACACAAATAATATCAAGGGCAGATGCAATACACTTAATAAATAACGCAAAATGATTCATCACTTGGTGATTTGGTCTTTTGATTTCTAATTAATTTATTCACGTATGTGTTACCGTTATGTAACAAACCGGTAGTGGGAACAATACCGTGCTTGTCTATAGATTACCTGACATACTCAGTTAAATATGGAGTTTTTCTGAAATTCGTCTTCCCTTTCAGCAACTTGTGGGAGAATGTATGGAACAACACATGACAACCCGCTAAAATGCGGAAATATAATTTTGACACCTCGTTTATATTGGTTCCGTACGTGCATTTGGATCAGAACGAGAATTACAAATTAATTAGATAGTTACTCGTGGCTTTGGTTTTTGTAAGAGTTTAAAATTATTTTGACAAACTACATCTACGCAGTTCAGCGGATCTCACTAGTCAATCGTAAGATGTCTTCGATATGTGAGTCTGTCTAGGTAACCAGCACTATAACGATAACGTAATACATTGAGTGGCGGCGCGATTGCCAGTTCAGTCCTTCTTAACATTTCGATTTTACATAAGATTGTAACATTGAAACCTTCACGAGCTCTACCTAAGAGGGGTGCCACACGCTACGTTTCGTCACGTCGACTGTTTTACATACAAATCAGAATGACATGACCCACGGTACGTTAAAACAACGTGACTCGACATTCTGATTTGTATGTAAAACAGTCGAAGCAACGTGTGGCATCCCTTTAAGCCACCTGACTCAAGCCACCACTCATTACAAGATTAACAAAATGCCAATGTACATATTTTAAAGCATTCGTGAATCTAGCAAACAAGTCAACTTCATTATAAACCATTTACAATTGATAGTCCACAAATTGTTAAAACGACATTACCATTTGGTCACGCCTTTAAAATAACATTACAAATGTTGAGGAAAAAGGAAAAGAAACGCGTGTTAATCTTATGTCAAAATAATAAAAACTAAATCTTTAAAAATATTGTGTTAATCTTAATAATCGAAAGTGATTAAAATTACCTGTACTTTTATTATCATAACTCGATGTAGGCTATAACTTCGACTAACTTTCGTATCAAATGTAAACAAAATATAACAACCTTTTTTATAAAAAGAATGGCTTATAACCGTTATGGCTACGTTCGCATCATTTCAGTTATAAAACCGAGAGGACTAGTCTACAGATATTTCCAGACTGGCTGGACAATATCAATTTAAAACGTTGATGGGAACACAGTCAACACAGTTCACATACAACAGAATGTTATTATCATGGATTTGTTTGTAATTACTTCTCAAGATCAGGCTGTTTGTCTACTAAAGTGGCTCAATTATTATGCAATAGAAACTACTAGATATGTCGATCAAAAAAGATAAATCCCACTTTGGAATTTGTATGTGTAGTAACAACTAAATAACACTAAAGTATTAAGATCCGATTCACTTAATAAATTTAATTGTGACTGTTGTCTAGCTTACATACATTTGATGGCTGTACAAGAGATCACATATAATGTGAATTAATCATAATCTAATAAATAACACAGTTCACAAAAACAAATTTAAAATAATATTCTACAAGGTAGACAAACTGCCTATAACAAAAAAAAAAACAAGGGCTCTGATTGACGAATATGCAACTATCGCTAAAACAAGACACCTGTATTTAACAAATTAGCACATAATTATATTCAAAATTCAATTGTATGCACAGCTTATTATAACACCAAAAAATTACCTTAGCTATTGTATACTTAGTTTCATGATTCTTATAAATTGAAATTATCTGACCCATTAATTATTATCTTATCAGAAATACGGAACATTTATCATTATTATGTGCATCTTGTTCTAACATATAAATTTCAAAAAGTACTAATAGTTACCACTTAATTCGGGCCTACGTTAATCTGTCCTATTGAATTTATCTATAAAATACTTGGGGACACATACAAGTTATTTTAATACTGCTATTGTTAGATGCAGTAACAAATCATAAACATTTCCACTGTTATCTATAGTATGGTATCCAAAATTGTATTCCTCACTTTGTTTCTGCATCTAATTCTATTACTAAAACAATAAAATTGTGAAGCAGATTTATTAGCAATTTGACTGATTCATGTGATGACGGGTATTGTGTGATGCATTAAAATTCAGTCTATAAATGCTTAGGAAAAAAATGCTATAAAAATTATATTTTGCCAATTAAAACAACACACAGGCAATCGATTAGAACATTATAAAATATATATCTTCTAAATTAAAACCAATTAAGCTTTGCTGAAGTAGTATTAAAGCTAACAAATGTGCATTTTTATGATAAACCGTGCTTCGTAACTGGGAGTCTCCCTACTGTACAACGTACACATCTCGATCATTATGCGTCACTTCGCGCCTCCCCTCTCCGCACACTAAATAACTTATTATATACACCGTAAAATATACTCTATAAAGTACAACCTACCACTATGACTACAATAAAACGATTTGTCGTTTAACTCATTATTATGACAGATAATTCCTCTTATTTACAATTTTACTATACAATACACGATAAAATTACTAAAAAGTAACATTGTACTTGTAACTTTGCTACCCTCCTTTCGAATGTACTAATTTTATTATTGTTTATGCCTAAAGATCCCTCGATATATGTACACATACGCGCTATGTTAGTCGAGACTTAACTGATCACAAGTGAAGAGAAAATATAAGGACATAATGAGGAACAAATATACACTAGCTACGCACTAACCATCTCATACCCGAGCATCCGGGGCTAGACATATCACATCAAAGTTAAGTGCACACACTTAAGCCGTTCGCGAGTCAACTATCCATCTTAAAAAAAAGCTCAACATAACTAAAATATATTTACAAAATGTATAAACCTATCTCAAAATACGATTTTTCAAATAAATCTAATTCAAAATTATTATAAAATCCAACAACTCTAACACTGGGTAGATTCAAGAAAGAGATCATATTAAGATTCATGTAAAATTGTTTTGTGTGTCCGATTAGGTAGGCTCCAGTAAGTCTAGTGTCAAGATACGAGGTGGGAGTAACGCGATATGTGAATTTGACTTATTGTCTTACATAAATAATTATGTACACGTAATAATTGTGCTCGACCCAGTATTTCATCATCAAGCATTCATTTCTGCAAGCTACACTCTAAATAGGCTTACTTAGAACTCTTACGAGATCCATCGATTTATATTAGGCGGCGTACCGCTACATAAGTCCGTCCGAATTACGTGTCACCCACGTCTCACGTTATTACTAAATTACGTCTAATTCAGTTATGTACTTCTAGGATTATGCTATTTGTTAAGTAAAACCTGTTAGGCTGGAAAATTTACTGATCAAAAATACTACAGGGCATTGCAGATTTAATGTTCAAATTGTAGTATTTTTGTTCGGTTTTACAGCATTTTAAACCTTTTTGATCATAGATCAACACAAGCATAATTGACACAATCAAATCACTCACTCCATACTTGTTCATAGTTAGTTGAGGTACTTGCGGCACTTCTTGGCGCCACAGGTGCACGGTATCTTGACCTCCTCGAAGGGGAACTTGTAGTCGTACGTGAGCTCCTCGCCGATGGTGATGCGTCGGAGGGCGAAGATGAGGATGTGCTTGTGACCATGGATGTCCACAACGCGCGAGTAACAGTTGGGCTAGAATAAAAATAAACTTATTAGTTTGGTGCCGGTTAATTGAAAGAACATGTCTGCATTGACCAAGATACTTTCTCGACTTTTAAATGAGACTAGACCCTCTCTGTTTCGATGTTTCTTCTCAGAGTAGTTGGATAGGAAACATCAAAACACTTATTTATTTACAACACCGTTTTAGTTACAAATTAAGATTATAATAAGCCACTCCCTAGCCGTAAACATGGCACATCTAGTTTAGGCAATAATTTGATTTTGCAGCGTGCCGTCTCTGTTACCACGAGTAAAGGTCAGTAGAGTCCAAGCGACAGTTTCGAAAATGAGTGCCATATGTACGGCCGCTCGTCTGTTGTATCGTGTCAACATAACTCACATCACAGGAGTGGTTGATGAAGCGCGCCGCGTTGCCCTTGAGCGTGGCGTCCACCACGAGGTTGTCGTCGATGCGGAACATGTAGCAGCCGCCCACGCCGCGCCGCCCGCTCGTCGCCTCGTAGCGCTTCTCTCGCTGGTCGGCCAGTACGGCGCGGATTACTTCTCCTGCGTACTCTATTACCATGTCACCTGAAATAAACAGAGCTGTATGTAAGCGGTAGCTCTACAAAACACACATATTACATGGGACTTCATTGTAACGGGCGAAATGTGGATTTGTAATATCAGGTACACCTTTGACTAAAGGCCTATTATATTACAGTCAGATAAAATTTATCTTAGAAATAAAAATGAGTTTGATAGGTTTAGTATAAGAACACACCTATACTATCCATACATAGAAATGGCCATATTTATCCTTCAGTTAAAAAGTATTATCTGACTATTATAAATAGGCCTAAACCTCCAGGGAGAAGAGGTGTTATGTCTACAAAAAATACTGCTGAATTGCAGATTGACAAAGCATTATTCTTGCTAAGCTTCGGATAGACCAATCGTTCCATAGTTCAGAAACGAAACACAAGCTCTCCAGAAAAAACAAAACTCGTTTCGAAGGTTATAAACAAATATAACGTTTAACTAAACATTGCTAAAACTATACGGGTTTATATTTTAGTCAGTGCACAAACTTTGACAAAATTCGTGTTATCAAACACGTTTAAGTTTAATTTGTCCAAAATTTGTACACTGAATTAAAAATAACCCTGTAGAGTTCAAAAACGATAAAATATTAGAGCGATTAAAACGACTTACCCTCTTCAATATCTCGTTTGCAGAATAGTCCGCGTCCATGTATGTGCGATCTGTAAACGCCTACAGACGCCTTAGATGTCTCTTTCAGCTGTCTGAACCTCATTGCTGGCGGTAAAGTGGCCAGGCGCCTGAAAAAGAGAAAAGAAAAGTTAACACAATGCTATTCTAAACTTGAAGAGGCGACTTCATAAAAAAACGACTCTAAGGGAACATACACGTAAGCACATCATCTGGTAACTTATCTATGTAGTTATTAGGGTACAACATCTCACCTCCTGTATCTGAATTGAGAATTCGCAATTAAGAATGAATTCTCTATATGAGACAAATTCTTAATTCAAACACTGGGGGTATCTGTATATCGTCAAGCTAGTTAAATGAATAAAGTAAAGGTATAAGGTAGAATTTAAAATTAGCTAGTATTTTGGCATTTATTTACCTTGAAATAGAGCTCTCTCCCTCCTGTCCTCCAAACGGAGGTGGCTCCTCTCTGAAAGGCGAGGCCATCCAGCTAAACATATCGTGGTTCTGCTTGCGAGCGACCGGCCCCGTGCGAGCGCTACCCCAGGGGCTCTCTTTGAAGCCTTCGCTCAAGTCGAGGTCGTTGTCCCAGCTGCTTAGCTGACGACCTTGACGGGTCTTGTATTTTGTGCAACGACTTGCCTGCAATATGAAAATCTAAAATTAGTAACTTGAAATAAAAAAAACGACATATCATAACGTTCGTGAATACAATTCCCACTTACCCCAGGTAGTTGTTCAACGAGGTATCTCAATGCGTTGTTATTTAGTCCCAGAATATGCGCTCCAGACAAACTAGCCGGCAGATTGTACTGTATCGGCGGTAACCCAGATTGTTTCCGAGCAGTTTGTACGGCCTCCACAACTTTAGCCCATAGGTCGGTCAGCGACGAAGACGTGTAGTTGAAACCGTCTTCTGAAGTTACTTCATAAATCAGTTTGGGTCCGTCATCCTTCGCCGGTTCGGGAGCAGGCTTGGGTACGGTAGGTTTGTTCTCCTTCGAAATTTTATTCTGCTTCTTCATTGCAACTGGTTCTACTTCAGATTTCCTATCTCCCAAAGGTCTCTTCATCACTTTGGTAGAACCATTCAGTATTTTTGTCGCAACTGGAGCTCTGTTGGTATCTTTTTCTGTAAGTACTTTTGGAGGTTCGACTTCAATCATCTCTGCGTCCAAGTTAGGTAGCGTCATCTTAGAAGTGGTTTCATTTGGTTCGATGATTCTAGCAGTATCCATTGTCGAAGTTGCCGTACTTGTGTTCGCCTGGTGTATCTCAGCTGATAGCTGCATTGCCTGAGCAGCATCCCTTTCTTCTTTTTCCTTTTTGGCTTTTTCCAGTTCCATCATCCGCTTTGACTCGGCAATCGCCTTTTCGAGATCGCTGTCAATAGTGTCATCTTTTATGTTCAAATCTGGCATATCGTGGCTCACTGGCCTCTGTTTAGGGACTGCAGCAGTTTTGGTAGTCTTTGTTGATGACTTGCTTTGTCCATCTCTATGTAGTGGCAGTACTCTGTTCATAGGTCTCATTGACATTGGATTGACGACGTTAGTAGGAATTCCAGATTGTTGAGTAGGAGGAGCCTTTGGTAATGAAATGCTGGAACTAGTTTGCGTCGGTAAATTGATCGTATTGTTCGCCACTGGTATGCACATCAGGTTGTTGGCGTTGTTCTGATTTTGAAGTAAGTTGGTGTTTGTCTGAAGCGGGAAGTTTATATCAGCCGCAGCTTTCGAAGCGATTTTAGGATCAACAAGATTGTTCTGAACCGTAATGTTGACGGTGTTATTGCTCGAGTTAACGTTGATGTTCATGGGAGCACTATTCGGTATCGCCTGGAAAGGTACATTGATCATGGTCCCATTGTTGTCGTTATTTGGTTGGAAAGCGAGAGGGTCAGCCGTGATGCCAGGTACGCTGTTGTTAGTATTATTTGTGACCACGCGGATATTGTGTTGCTGTGGCACATGCTGGTTAATATTGTTCTCCAGATTTGCATTATTCATTCGGGCCCTCTCGGGTAAATTGATAACTCGGCTATTATTCTGGGGGTTCATTTGCATATATCCAATTTGATTGCTGACTGAAATATTATGGTTTGGCTTTTCGTTGCTGACCATGTTTACTTTAGAACAGTCTTTGTTGTTTGGTATGGATAAGTTGTTTGTTGATGGAGGACCCATTAAATTCTTGCCTCGTAAAGTTTCTTGTGCAAACTTAGGCGGATCTGGCACTGGTATAGTATTTCTGTTCATTTGATTGTCCATGTTTGTTATGCTTTGACTTTGTGATGTATTATTGCTGCTCATGCTGCAGCTGTTTATATTAATTTGTGCAGTGTTGGACACCTGGCTGCTGATCATTTGATTTTGATTGTTTGCAGCGTGTGTTTGTGAGTTATTTAACATCATGTGGTTAGAAGTTCCAGACATAAGGTTGTTAACATTATGATCTGAGGAGTTGGAGCAACTCATCAGCATTTCGTGTCCCGTCATGTTATTCTGTGCGGTAGATCCATACATGTTACTGTTGTTAACATTATTCATCATCATATTGTTGGACATACTCGAGTTATTCACGTTCATGCCGTGCAGCATATTTCCTGTGCCTATATTCATGTTGTTCTGATTTGAATTCATATTCATGTTCGAGCATATCTCCATCGAGTTCTGATTGTTGGTGAACTGTGTGCTGTTATTGGAACAGCTGCCACTGCAAGAACTTTGAATGTCATTCTTGATGTCCGGAATATTCGGCATGTGCATCATAGAACTGTTCATTGACTGATGATTAGTGTTGACGATTTGCATGGTGCTGTTCAGATTAGTGTGCATGTTCATATTGTTCATGGAATTCATCTGATGTTGCATCATTGAAGAATGTTCCATGGAGCTCCTGTTATTCTGTATTTGATTCATAGCATTGATATTTTGCAAGGAGATTGAGCTGCTATCGTATCTATTCCCGTGAATATTTGGCATCGAGCCAGAGTTATCCACCTGGTTGCCTAGATTCATATTTGGGGCACTTCCTGACATATGATGCATGTGTATGCTGTTATCCATCTGCTGTCTGTTGTGCATTTGATTGGGTACATGCTGGTGCATGTTCATCATGTTGTTGTCAACGTGAGGTTGACGATTATTTTGGATCTGCATTACATTAGACATTTGGTGTTGGTGGTGAAGGCCAACATTCTCCATTTGTCTATTCTGTTGCATCGACATTTGTTGGTTCACATGCATGTTATTGTCCATTGGTCCTCGAGTGTTGTTAGTGGCGTGATGATTCATCTGCTGCATGCTATGTAATTGGGAGTTATGCATGTTATCTATAGATCTGTTGGAGTGCATGTTGTGACTCATATTGCCCATGCCATGAGATTGCATGTTGTCTATCATCATCCTGTTATTTTGCATGTTCATGCTTGCCATTGGCTGTTGCATGTGCATATGGTTGAGTTCGCCCAAATCTGACCGATTTATATTGTGGTTGTTGGCTCCCAAATTATGCATATTCATGGACTGATTCATAATGTTGGTGTTGTCAGGGGTACTTCGATTAGAAACCATGTTGTTTTGATTATGATTTTGTTGAGCACTCATCATATTTTCGTGGAAGTTTCTGCTGGGTGTTTGTTGATTTAGCTGCTGTAACTGGTTGTTTTCAACTTGGCGGTTGTGTTGAATCTGGCCATTCATAATGTGGATCTGGTTTGGCGCTGGAACTTGAGTGTTGTCGTGTGACATCATCTGTATGTTACTGCTGTGAGACATATTTGATGAATTCATAGAAGTGGACATTTCATGCTGCTGGTTTGACTGCATGCTATTGTCACTAGATACTGAGATGTTCATTCTGTTGTTTGTACTTTCTTGACACGACATGTTCATATTTTGCATCGAATTGTTTCCAGAACTTAATATTTGAACTTGTCCATGAGAATTATTGTTGGGCATTAAGCACATTTGATTTTGGTTATTGGGTACAGAGATAGTGTTCTGATTGTTTTGTGACTGCGGCCTCATCAAATTATGGGGTATGATGCTGATCGCTGGTGAATTGCTGATACTTCCGCTCATCTGGCAGTTACTCATTTTATGAGTATTCATCTGACTGGACATATTGTCCGTATTATGTTTATTGTCAGCGGTTCCCATGTTCTGGAAACTCTTATCATTGTTAGCATGTTGCTGTGAATGAGATGCCATTATTTCTTGAGAGAAATTCAACAGTCCACCTTCAGCTTTTGATAGAGCATTAATTTTGCTTAATTTCAAGGAAGTATCTGCGTCAAAGTTGCTGTTCATGACGGAGGAAGGTGGGTATATGTTTCCAGCAGTAATTTGAATGACATTATTGGATGTGGTATGTGATGTAGAGTGGTGGCTCACGTTGAGGCTCTGCTCGAATTGGTGAGAATGCATGTTCATGCCAGACATAGAGTTGTTAGGCATTTGTATTAAACAGTTCTGATTCATTTTATCATGATCATTGTTGAGATGGGATCGTCCTGCCATTACATTGCTTTGAATATTCATTGAACTGGTGCTCACAGTCGTTGGTTTCACAGAAATGTTTTGATGTTGTTCCATCTTATTGTCCATAGAGGTGTTGATGGGCTGATTAATTTGCCTCCACGGAGTGGGCGACTTAATGCTCTGAGTGACACTTATGGTAGGCATATTTGCATTGTTTAAATTATCATGTGGGTTTCCACTAATTTCAATGACATGGGAATTTTCGATCTTGTAATTGTTACTCTTGGCAGGCGGCGCAATAGAGCTTGATACTATCGGCTGCGTCAGTGGGATCGACTGCATCGGGAACGATGTGGCCGGTATCGATTGAGAGATCGCCATAACGGGCTGTCCAATCGACGAAACAAGTGTTACATGTGGAGACATTGACACAATGCTAGGTTTTGACATATTTCCTCTTTGTTGCATCTGCGGGGAGCTGGAAATAGTCATGCCATGTATCTGAGAAGTGATCGGATTAATGGTTTGTCTGCCCGAAATTATATTGCCCGATTGTGATCCAACAGTTAGTGGTGATGGACTCATTTGAATCACTTTGGGTGTCTGTCGGTTGCTGTTATTCGATTTATCAGGCAGCGGCTGCAGAGTCAGGTTAGGGACATTTGCCTTAACATTCTTCATTTGTGGAGACGACTGTACAGTTTGCGCAGTGACCACATTGGGTGTCGATGATACAGCGACGCTGTCACCTACATTATTTACCACGACATATCCAGTGGGCACTTCTACTATAGGCTCTATCTTGCTCGCTTGGAACACCTGGGTGGTAGTAGCTGAGAAACTGCTGTTTTGTGCGAGCACTCCTTGCATTGCTGTGGATACGAACTGCTGTGAAGACATCACTGTGTTCTGGACTATCGTCTCCAAGCCGTAGTAAACAGGTTGCGTTGTTGTCAAGTACATACACCCAGACGGATCTGTGACCATTTCTAAAGTCGGTGTTGAACCTAGTAGTACTTGGTCATTACAGAATTGTGGTAATAGAGTCCCTTGAGGTAAAATAGTAGTTCCTCCAGGGCCTGAAGATATTAGCGTATTGCCTTGTGTTTGTAATGTATTCGGTATTATAGTCGTTTGACCATTGCCGATTCCGCTTTGCGGCACAACTGTTGCCGTATTTCCATTTGTCAATCCTTGTATTGTACCTTGTGGTATTATTGTAGTACCATTTTGAGTATGTATTGCTTGTGGCAGAATAGTGTGGCCATTGGGACCCTGAGAAATAATGCCTTGTGTTTGGATTGCACCCTGAGGTAAAATAGTGGCACCTTGTTGTAGAGTTTGGGGCAATATGCCCACGTTTCCTTGTTGTAACAACACAGGTATTCCACCGCTTGGTACGGCGACAAGTCCTCCCGATTCTGTTTGTTGAATTTGGAATGTTTGAGGTACCAGACCACCCTGGGAGATGAACTGCGTGGGACCGGTCTTGAAATCTCCTTGCGGCGCAATCGTCGCGATATACTGCATGTTCTGATTCTGCTGTTGCGATAAAGCCTCTACATAAGCAGACATTATGTTTTGATTTGAAACTGGCTGCACAATAATTGATGGCTGGCCGGTCTGATTGTTAGTTTGCAGCTGTATAACAGTGTTGCCAGGTCCTAAAGGTGACTGGTTTATGGTCGTATAAGTCTTCTCCATTTTGGTTTGCCTCTTGATAGTGGTAGGTTTAGGCATAGGACGACCTCTTCCTCGGTTGGTCGCCTGGAATATTGGTTTAGGTTGCACCTGCTGAGGTTGCTTTTTGGGAGACTTTTGCGTATTTCCTGGCAATATTAGTTGTTGTTTTTGCGTGTTAGGCGAAGATAATCTCTGTGCTGTCATGGCAGGGACAACAATAGTGTTCCCCTGCATATTTGGTCGAATCATAGGTTGAATATTTTGGATTATAGACGCGTTGGGCATTCCCTGTATTGAATTCACCGGCAATGCGATTGACGTGGCACTTGCCATATTGGGGAAATGATTTTTGCCCTGGATCATTTGGCCTTGTATCATCTGACCTTGTTGATTTTGAGGAATAGTTAGAACTTGGTTCGAATTTGATGATATCACTTGAATGCCGCCTGGTCCTGATAGCAACTGGGTCATGTCATTGCCTTGAATCTGTTGAATATTTCCATTTCCATTGCCTGGTTTCACACAGATGTTGTAGGGCAGAATGTTAGGTTGCGTTATAATCTGCGGAGCCATTATCTTCTGGCCTCCCGCTGAACTTGTCTTAGGAGGTAGCAGCATCTGTGGCGTCACGACTATTTGTGGTGAAGACATCATTTGTTGGTTAGCAGACACTTGTACGTTCGTCGTCTTACTTTGATCGAAAATCACTGTTCCTGATTTCATTTGCTCTGTTATGGTCATGGTCATTTCGTTTGATGGGCCTGGAGAAGGCGTTTCAACGATAGTCCCGTTTATTGTAATTTGTCTTGTATTGATAGAGGTTCTCCTAGCTGCAATGCCTTCTGCCTTGACAGTGTTCTCAGTACCAGTCACAACGCCAGCGTGTATTATCATCGGTTGCGCAAATGCGCCTTGGAAGGCATTTTGTAGCGTCGTCAATGTCCTATTTTCTGGCGATTTAGGATTATTCTCACTCTCACTTTCGCTAGTTGAAATCATATCACACGACGGCACGTGTCTGTCGTACGATTCCTTATTTCTGTAAGTACATTGGCATCTATCACACCTTACTGGTTGTTCCATGTGATTGGAGTTGCCTGAGCCGTCATCTAAGGGCCGCATTACAAGTTCTGGCTGGCCGCTTATAGAGTTACCGGCAAAAGTTACAGTATAGCTCTCAGTTCCACTAGCTCGGTACATGAACTGATTAGTTTGTCCTCTCTGCATGTTATCATTTCCATGGTGATTGTCTTCGGCGCCATCTAGTTGTTGTATTGGCGTGAAGTCATTGTCGTTGTCGCGCGGACTGCCCGGCCGCGAGCTGCACGTGCTCTCGGAACCAGACCAGTCTGCCGCCCCGTCTAACTGAGAGATGGGACTGCACTGAATCTTTGTGTAAAAATCTATCACATCAGTATAATATCCTTCATTCTTATCTGTCTTGGAATTGATGGATTCATCCTTTTCTTTGGGCGAAGTTGTGCGATATGTGATTCCCGACGAATGTGCCGCCTCTTCGCAGATGGCGCCACTGGTGCATGTCTCTACTTTCACTTTCTTGTCTGTATTGTTTTCAGATTCCTTTATCGAATCTATTGGACTTTCCGTTAGAGATACTCTTTGGAGGACAGGGCTCAGTTTTCCAGTCACTGTGGATGTTTTGCCAATTTTGCATCTTTTGATTGTGGAAGATAGAAGACTTGTGTCAAACTTATTATTCCAACTACTAGATCTTTGCTGTCCACGGCCAGTCGTCAAAGTTTTCAGATTATGACTCTGCAAAAGCATTTCAGATTTGCTTCTCTTTAGTTCCTTGCTTCCTGTTTCGAACCTTGAGTTCAAGAGTTCGTCTATGAAATCTGTCGAACGGAAATCAGATTTGTCATTGCTCTTATCATCTGTTTGGCCCATTGCGCAATAGAACTCATTTTTAAGGTCTTGGAATATGTCTTGCATGGATATGCCATCCAAGAGATCATGATTTAAGTCCTCAAATATGGCATCTTTGACTTCAGGAGGCAACAGATCTGCTGTGTTTTGGGGTTCTTCTTCATCTTGCTGCTCTTGCTTGCATACATTGTCCAGTAAGTATTCCAGCACTTGCTTCACAGCTAAATCTTCTAATGTAACTGTATTTCCAAACTTGATAGGTGACTTATCATGTTTAAGCATCAATACAGACTTGCCAGTGCCTGTCTCAATGCTTTCATGCCAGGCTCCAATCTCAGCCATGACTCTCTCCACTACATGCACATCTAAAGTGTGATCTACTGTTATATTCACTCCAAAGTCAAATCCTGGGAGTGGTTCAGCAAGTATTAGTTTAGTCTTGATGGTATATCGCACAATTTTAGTAGGTTTCTTGCAAGACCAAAACAGTCGAGTGCATGAGAAGTCTACTGGCATTAGGAACTCTTCATAATCTGATACTGAGGGGACTATTTTTCCAAGGCTGTGAACTGTTAGTGAGCCTAGTATGAATTGCACTTTGTTAATTTCACTGTATCTCTTCTTTTTCTTGTCTAGCTCTACATAGACTGGCCTTGTGAGCTCGAAGTCGGCATCCTTTTGCAAACTCTTTTTGGGGACGTCCTTGCCGTGTGATGGGCAGAATACTCTCTTATCGTCCATGAATGCACAGGTCGCCTTTCTCGCACAAGTATAGTGATATGTCTCACTGCAGTTCTTAGCGCAGCAGCCAACACTAGCGCCTTTCACTTCGCACGCCGCACATTTTATCATCTTCCCTCTGGATATTGCAGAATGGACATTCTGGAGAGATCCATCGATTTCTTCGAAAACCTCAGCAGACCACAATGCACAGTTGGAATGTATCCAGTCGTTTTGTCCGCAGTAGAGCAGACGCCCCTCCAGTGAAGGTGAACCATCACCCACTACTTTGCAAAGCACACACACTCTTGAATCCACTACTGGATAAAATTCTAATAAGTCTTCTTCTAATTTTTCACTATCGGCTTCCAGTTTGGGTACTATTTGGTCCATTGGGCGTTCAATAGATTGCACAGCTGCCTTGATCTTGTTGTCAGCTATAGCAAGGTCCTTCATGGATTCAGTATCCTCCTGTTCACCCTCTACTTCTAAGTTGGGTTGAAGGCAGTTGTTTTCACAATCAAACCATGGGAATGTCTCTGAGAATAAGTCCTTGTATATTGATGTCAGGTCATCACTGGTTGTTCTTTGGATGACTTCTTTCATATCGTGATTGAAGTCTTTCAGTGAGACATAGCCATCAGTATTTACTCTTTTCTTGATGTCTAGTAATGATGGCGAAATAATCCTGTCGACATCATCACAAGTGTTGTCCATATCGGTGGACTGTCTTAGAACAACTGGGCTCAAATCCTGCTCGCTGCGAGCTTGCGGGAAACTTTTCATAGGCTCATCATCATCAGATATCGCCTCATATTTGTCATCGTGTACAGTTGTCGGTAACATTGTAGTTGCTTTTTCTGATTTTGTTTGTGGAGGGTAATTTTCGTGCACCTCGACACATGAAGCCTCAAATTCTGTTTTGGTGCCATAAAGACCAGTTGAGAAACATATTTCCTTATTCTGCATTAGTGGTTCCTGTAGGTTCACCACTTTATGGGATGTGTGTGGCATTTTCTCTTTCTCAATGTCGACATCTTGTAGCAAGGAGGAGCATTGCCACACATGTGGAGTGTGTGACTCATCGAATTTGTTCAGCGGGAAATTATTATTCCGCCGCCCTCTTGCGGTGTTTCTATACACTTTAGTCTCTGACGTCTTCATGGAGACATCAACAACGTCAAAGTGAAGTTTTCTGATAGCTTGTGGTGACATGAGCCGATACGGTTTGTTTGGTACGGGCGTATTCTTATGCGGTGTCAATTTCAGTAATGCGCAAGCCT
Organism: Hecatera dysodea; assembly: GCA_905332915.2. Classification (NCBI taxonomy): domain Eukaryota; kingdom Metazoa; phylum Arthropoda; class Insecta; order Lepidoptera; family Noctuidae; genus Hecatera; species Hecatera dysodea. The sequence goes on along the minus strand of HG995309.1, from coordinate 10,097,495 downwards.
TCTTATTTTTGGCGAGTAGTTTTAGTAGATGCAGAAGTCGGCCTTTGAGGTGTTCAGTGAGCATCTTCCTCCATGGAGGGTCTAGTGGCATACATTTGCAGCAGATGTATTCAATTGAGGGTGGCAACGCTGAAAGGAGTTGATATCCTTCGCCGGTGAGACCTTCGCAACTAGCGTGCACCCACCTGCCGCACCAACCACACTCCATCATCTGCAAGAAACAAAATAACAGCTGGTTATTTGGAAAACAGATTCAAGTTGATTATCTGCTACAAAAGAGCAAACAGCAGTCATCAACTGTAAAAAGACAGGCTAAGTTTAAAATTGCCAGTTGTAAAATTCGGCTGTAGTTTACATAACTGCATCGAAACTACCAACCGGCTGACATCACTAGTCTGTCGTTACGTTTGCATGTCATCTACAAAATGACTGCACAAATTAGCAGCTGGCGATAAATTCCTGTGGAACATACCTTGCTGTCAAAGTCATTATCCCGGTAACAGGCCTGGCAGAGCGGACAATAGTTGCCCTTCTGGCGCAACTTGAAGCAAGGCCCGCAGAACGGCAGGCTACCCACAAACTTGCTCACGCGGCTGCTGTCACAGCTCTTGCACTTCAGGCAAGCACTGCATATCTGAAAATATCGTAATAAATTCAGAACTAACGTTCGCTGTATTCAGTCTAGGTTTCAATTGGTTTGATTTTGGAGAAGTTACTTTAACACGCACATGGATTAGTTTAGTCACTCTGAATCCAACCTTAACCCCACCAAAATAAAGTTGATATTAGTTTAGTGGGGAATTTTAGGAAACAAGTATCTGTCTAAATTCCGCCTAATGGTCGAATGCCTATGATTGAAAATCTGTTCATTTTGCGCACCATTGACTTCATTGGTAGATATCGGATGTCAGAGATATCTGACGCAGTTTTGTATGTCATTTACGTTTAATCTCTGAATGTATTACGTCACTACATACCTGGGGCCAGTCGCTGCGATGGTCGGGCGGCGGTGCGGGCAGGCAGGCGGCGTGGTAGTGCTGCGCGCAGGCGCGGCAGCGCAGGCGGGCGGCCGGGCGCGCGCACGCCGCGCACGACACGCAGCGCGCGCACGTCCAGCCTCCCCCGCCGGCTGCCTCCTCCGCGCACCAGCTGTGGTACCACTCGCAGCACACCGAACACACCAACATCTGCCACACGAGTAAATCACATTAGAAATTACTGCCTATCATCACATATCGCACACTGAGGCACTTCAAGCGACGTGGAGTGATCCCGCCATAGCGCTATGCGCAAGGACTGCAATTTGTATTTGAAATATAGCAGGTATACACTAGCAAATGTACGTATACACGCACTATGTTACCACACAAACACATTCATTAGTTCGCTTCTCGTTTTGTGTTCCTCACAAATTGAATATCTGCTTATGAGGGTATCTTGGTGTCATATTGGCCAGCTGTACTAACTTGTTTTAAATGTAACTACCGACACTTTTGCTTTGTTTTGTTTTTATTAGATGTAACTTACTTATTCTAAATCTGCATGCTTCGTCATTAGACGACGATAAATTTATATTAAAATTTAAGTCTCATATACAAAGTGAACTGTATCATGTTCTTATGAGAATAAAGAATCTTTAAACCTAAATACACTGAGCCGCACATTAGAGACACGCTCATGCGCAAAATACTCTCCCCAATCTTTAACAATTTTAAAAAGTCGACCATTGAATAAGGACTTGGTTTTGTAAAATGAAACTGTTCAAAAAAAGTTGGGGCACCCAAAACAATGCTCCAACTTAAATCAAAAATATACTCAAAACTACAAAACTCTAAGAAACATTAACCAATTCAAAACACACCAATCTAGAACAATGATAATATTTCACACACAAACAATATATTATTTATAATATTGAAGCATTATTAATGTAAACACCAACATTATATGAGCAGAACATATAAAATCTAATCCAGTTACTACATGCTACAACTTGATTAAATTGTTAATGAGCATAACAACAAGAGGGAAGCCAAATAGGTATATACATACATAAAATATTTCTTGTCGGAAAAAATACTCACATACAAATATTAGTAATCCATAATAATATAAGATTAGTAAATCATTACTTGTATTTTCTATATGAAATTATATGTAAAATAGAGTATAATTTGTTACCTTTTCGTTGCCCGCACTACCGCATAAGAAGCACAGTCTAGTAACAGTGAAGGACCCAGTGCCGATGAGCCCAAACCCTGAGCTGCAGACTTCATCAGGGTCATAGCTCTCCCAGAAATCAACACAGATTAGCTCTGGTCTATTCTGTCCACATTTCTGTGAACGACTGCGAACCTAGAATGATATATGACAATGTTTTTATATCTTCCTCAATCAATCTCATTTCAATGTTTAATTTATGATTCTATAAATATAGACTTACATTGGTAATGTTAGTTAGTGGTTTCATGAATGTCTTCTTAGGTACAAGATCCATAATAGTTTCATCTTCACTAGATTCAGCCTTGCTTTGCATTTTGATAGGCAATGGTTGCTCTATCTTTCGCTTTTTGGTCTCTATATGTGCTTCTGCATCACTATCTTTCGTAATAATTGTCTCTGGCACAATCTGAGGAGCTTTGTTCTCAGAATCCAACTCAGATTCACAGCTCGATAAGTCAGGTGTCTCTCTGTCCTTCTCCACAATACATAGAGCACCTTCTTCATCAATGGGAAGATTCTTCTCCTGTTTCTCTTTCTCATCTTGAGTAGGGAATGTAGCAATAGGCTGTCCCAAGACAATAGATGCACTTCTACAAACATGTTTGACTCTAGGTCCTTTGAGTTCCACCTTTTGTCTTTTAGGATCTTCTGTTTGTTTGGTGTCAGTTTTATCTTTTTTCCTGACTTTCACCCTTGTCAACTGGCGCTTTCTACTTGCGTTAATTTCGTCAGCTGATTCACCAGTGACTGGACGGTCTTTAAGAGCTTTTTCCTGAAATACAGAGGAATTTTGTAAAATCTAGTCACATAAAAGTTAATACATCAAACATGTAACTAACTATCAAGCAATTTATCTAACTACAAAAATGGAAAACAAAAATTTAAGAAATAAAAAAATAAAAATTAGCGACACATACCTCTATTTTTTCAATTTCCTCGATCTTTTTACTCGGCTTTAGAGTACCGAAGATCTTACTATTGTCGTTATCAGTATTAGTTATTGAAAACACTGGTGGGTTTGTAGTAGTGTTGCTTGCAATTCTCAGTGGGTTAGCCTGTGTCAAACAACCAGGCGTTTTAACAGCTGACCTCATGAATGGAGGCAACATTGCCGTGAGGCCAGCTCTTATGCTAGGTGGTACCTGGAATGCCTTGAGGCACATCTTGAGCCAGCATGCTGGACATCGAGCCTTGTTTGTGCACCGTAGTAGCTTCCACTGTTGTGATCGGACTATAGGTGGAACATGACAGTTACCTAAAAATATAGTTTTTATTAGACATTCTACTTTTTATATTAAGACTTATAAGTAAGTGTTACAAAAAATGTACTAACCTTCGCCTTTCAAACACTGCATTACTACTTGGCCAGTCTTTTGAGACAGTTTTTCCTTCTTCAGCATTTTGGATATGAATTTTCGACAAGACTCGCATGAGTAAATTCCGAATTTCCGTGCTTGTTTGACAAACCTATAAAACCTTACAGCCCCACAAACTCCACAAGTCACTGTTGTTGGTGGTACTGGAGCTGAAAAAATACAAACAAGGTATATTGAAGTAGCCTTAAAAGTGACACAAAAATGAAGCAATAATCAGTGAAGACAAATACATACATGATGAAGATGTTACAGTGGAAAATGGACCATCCAAAGCTGAAGTGGACTGAGTTGGTGGATTCAGTTGCAATCTTGCTTCTCTGAGAATGATTTTGCCTCTAAGCAACTGAGATGCTGATGATTTATCTTTTTCTGGGCTGGCTGGTGGTGGTTTTTCTTCTTCATCCCCACTAGCTGTGGGACTGGCACTGTCCCAGCTATCTTCAGACTCAGAGCCGCTGCTAGTGCTACTCGAGCTACTTGCATCTGATATGTCCATGAGTTTCCTCATTGCATGTCCTGTTCGGTCTTCTTTGGGAGGTTCTGGAGATTTCAACTTCTCATTACTCTCCACATTGGAGTTTTCATCCTGAGATGACTCTTTCTCATATGAGAATAAATCATGTACTTTTCTAGGGCCAACACTGAGGCTTGAGAATGAATTTGATGTTTTATCTTTGAATAGATTTGAAGATTTCAATGGTTGTAATTGTGAATCTTTAGTTTTTTCATTTTGGTTCACTTTGTCAGTGTCTTCCTCGTCAGGGGTGTCATCATCATTGTGCAAGTTGTTAAACACTAATCTCTTCAACTTAGGTTTCTTGAGTACTTTATTTGATGAGGTTGTGCTTGTTGTTGTTTGCTCCTCACCATCTATGAACTTCTTGTTAGGCTTGATAACTCTTGATGAATGTGCACTTCTAACAGGCAGGACAAACTTTGCAGAACTCCCACTTTCTTTCTCTATTGGTGAAGCATTCCTTGGAGGTGGTGACATACACCGGCTTTCACTAAATTGAGAAAATTTGTTCATAGGTTTTGACAAAGGGTTTAAGTTCTTTCTCAAGTAACCCTCATGGTGTTCTAAACTCGATTTTGAGCTTAAATCTGTTAACTTAGCTGGTTTGAGAATACTATTGAATGTAGAGTATTCTGTTTGTTTTAGAGATGACTTTTTCTTAATGATGGGTACAAGAGGAGCATGGTGTTTTAGTGGGATCTTCTTTAGTGGGAAAAATATATCTTCACAACTTTCCACTGTGCCAAAAGTAACTGTTTTCTTCACTGGTTTAGGTTTTTCTCCTTTCACTGGTTCCATTTTGTTCTGAGACCTGGTCCTAACAGGAGATTTAGACAAATCGCTATTGTTTTTGTCCTGAATTTCTGGTTTATTTTTTGTTATTTCAGTCACTTTATTTTGGCTATTTGCATCTGTCTCCTTTTCATTATTGTTTTCTTTCTTTTCTTCCTCCTGAAACATATTAAAATTAAATTAAAGCATCTCCTTCTTTTTATTTAAGTGGACTCTACTTAGTGAATTCCTGCAATAACCCTTAACACATTTTGCTTATTTGATCTTTATGTAAAATGATTTAACAGCCTACACAATTTAATCATAAAAAATTGCACACAGTGCTGTTTTTGTCAAATCTGAGGAGTATGTAACCTTGAGAAATACAAGTGTCAAATTCTTTCTAATGTTTTTATCCATAAGGTACAAATGTGTTTAATCCAAAGGTAATGTGCAAAATATGGGATATAAACAAAGTATAGCCCTATTTCCATCATCATATCATATTAACTCATATGTTTTAAAAGCAAAATCCACAAATGGACACTGGATTTCATTTAACATACACAATGGTTGGACAAGCTCTATGTTTGTGCACAATCTAATGAATTTTCGATATATTATCCATAGCTATCATTAGATGTTAAAACAAATAATAACTACAAGGTAAAAAACATTATAGAATTGACAAAGCATTGTTACAAGCCGAGATGTAGATATAGTTATGAAGGTTATGTATGTCGACCATCAAATGTTTACAGTTTGTTTGTAAATAATATCGAATATGTTTCAGCAATGTAAGTAATGCTCGTAACAACAAACATAAATACAAACGAAACATATTCTAAACTCTACATTTTACATTTTGTTGACATGAAATTAATGGAACACGCAAATGTCAAAGTACGTAGAGACATACTTGACGCTCTACCTATGCGATTATCGCCTCGAATGCTACTAGTTATTACGTAAACACAACATTTCCGTGTGTACACTCATATTTTAATGAAACATACCAGAAAACATGGAGAAATCACTGCAAATAAGCTTTACCTCTTGGTCCCCAGCAAAATCATTGGCCGTAGAGCCGCGCGCTGGCGGATGATTCTCTGGAGCAGTCTCATGGTAAACAGCTCCCGATAAAACACTAATACGTTTTCTGTTTTGGAATTTGAGTGGTTTCCCTGGGAATCTCGACCTTCCCATTTTGATGTGCACGTAAACGAAGAACACTCAGTGCGTTCCTAGCGATCGCGAAGAAACTGGCGCGCATGCTCGGGCCCGCGCGCTCCGCAACGCCATTTCACTCATTTATGCAATGTGTTTAACAAATTACGACGCAGTTCTCATCGCATGTATGCTCAAACATAAACACTAATATCACCCTTCACATTATTCACTAAAACCATCACTTAACACTGTTTTTTGCAAAAGACGACATCATCCATCATTTTTAATGGTCGACTAGTTGTTAACGCCGTAGTCGTATCGCTTCCATTCAACTAAGCGTCAGCTACTAGTGAAACAAAAGAGAATGTAACGATACTCCCGATTCTACAACACTATGCGTCGCTATCACTGCGTTTTGTTCCATTTGATTATTTATTTTATCACTAAACAAATTTAATTATTAAAATTGAATCGCCGTAATTTGACAAAGATGGCTGTTCGCCGCGCTTTAACAATAGCGTACACGAGTGATTAACGAGACGAGGCGCGAGGCCGCGGTGTGAACGACACCTGGCTCTCGGAGGCCAGTTATGGATTTTGAACCAATCGCGACGTTAATTCGGACCGGTATGAAAACAAACATGTCGCTCGCTACAGTACACTCGTTACCTCGCTACTCTATCTATACATAGAGGCGTTTCACTCATTTTTCGTCAATAAAAAAGTTATGTTCTGCTTACGACTTATGATCTATTATAAACTGCGCGAACGAATCGGGCACAACGTTGGCATTTACTCTACTTACTAAAAGTCATCGATTAAAATTTATTGCTAATGTTCCCGAAGAATCTACAAGAGTTCATTGATGTTAATACATCGATTGGTTGGTTTTGTATCATATCATCCCGAGCCTATGTACTTATGTAGCGAGCTTTGAGAACATTTAGAGTGGAAACATCTGTCTTCTGGGGCCTTTTGTTTGCGTCATTTTAATTCATGCAGCCAATTTATAGCGCCATCATTCCTTCAAGCGTTTGTCTCTCTTATTTACGAAGATTGATTCGTTGTAGTAATTCTAACTACTAAATAAATAATGTAGTGTAGTTCCATCGAGATATAAGTACTAACGTAAGTACTTATATCTCGATGTGTAGTTCTCATTTAGTTGTAGATAGGATTGAAGAAAGAATTAAATGTATAGCCAAAAATGGAGGTGTAGCTGTCTTACGGCCGAACCCAATAACCGATCTATCACATACTGGAGATAGAAAAACAAATGAAACAACAGAAAAATGATATAGGTTTTCTGTTGTTTCATTTGTTTTTCTATCTCCAGTATGTGATAGATCGGTTATTGGGTTCGGCCGTTAGAGTAAATTGGATTTTACGGATAGGGACATGAGACATTTTGTTATATTACCGCACTGGTTTATAGTTGTAAGTATTTGTTTTTAGGTATGCATCTACTGCGGTCATTTATAAAATGGAAAGACTATAGTACCTGTCTAGTTAGTTAACAGTCCATTACAGTTCTTTGTTATGAACTTTTTTTTTCTGAATCGAGCTTTAAGAGGTTTTTATTGTCATAATGTCGATTTAATCCTAGCTCGCCATCTGTGATAAAATAAATAAGTACCTAACACATTCTCTTCTGTAAAGTTTATCTAAGGCCTAGGCGCACATTCTTTATCAAAATAATCTTCATAACAAAAAATTACAGACTACCTGTGCTATGTTTTTTTTCTGTTTTAAGCAGCAGCAAGAAGATACCTTCATACATAACGCTAGCTTTATTTTATACTAATCAGAATTGAACCTGGTACCTACCTATCAACTACGAAACTATTTAGATTCTGCACAAAAACTAATTAAATAAATACTTGATTAACTGATTTAATTCATCAATTTGTGCATAATAAGGCTTCCTACCTATGTTCAATAAAGTAAAATCTCTGCAAAGTTACCATGCAACTTTGCGAAAATTTTACTTTATAAGATAAGATAAGAAGCACTTGTCAAAACTTGTATTACTATGTAATATCCTACATGCACATTGGCATCATTTATCGTAAGACCTCAATTTTCAATAGTTCAATGGCGCATTATGCTATCGTATTATAGCTATGGTTGACTATACAAAATATACGTACGCGTATATCCATAGTACCCGCACCCTACCCTACACCGAACGTGAACCCCAAAACTACCGGTCGATCATGCGTAAAGGGCGGAGAAGGGCTAATAACGAGGGAAGCTTGTCGGTGTTTGAACCCTGGAAAGATTGCTATACTTATAGCTACAGATAAACGTATGGATATTAAATAAAATATCACTGAAAAAGTTTTACTTTTAGCGGCTAAGTTATACTGACCTCTAGCGTAAGTTATGAGAACGAAAAGTTCCTTGCTGAAATGCTTCCTGAAATAGGCACATTGAGTACGGGCGGCATTTCCTCGGACTCGGATCGAAGCGAAACAATTCACAGTCACAATTCTCAGTAATTTTCACTTAAAACTCACTTTTTTTCACTTAAATTCATATTAACAACACTTTCACTATTTGTTGATGTTTTGAAAATAACAATCCGCGTGTAAATATTATGGTAGGAGTAATATTTACATCAGTTTCATTGCGCTGGTGTACGTGCGTGAAACTGTAGTAGCGAGACTGGCGGAGAGACGACGCGCATGTCGCGAGGGACACGCTGTAAATATAAAAATGGACAAACTCCCCTTCTTGGGGGCTCACCGAATGAATCACAGTAAATCACTAATCTCACACGCACTCGGGACATTTTTTTTAGTGGACGTATTTCATCGTTGTGGTTTTTTATTTCGGAAATGCTCCAGAGGTGATTCAAATTTGAGCGGTTTTTAATTATAATGCAAACTTCCGTGTAGCATATAACACAATATTGATCGACACCACTCCCGCCGTCGTTGCTCGACATTTTCAAAGGACCAGCTTTTGAAAGAGATAATCGCTGTAGATCACCCGCCTGCTATCCGTATTGTGCCCAAATCTGAGACTTCTTTTGTAGCAGGTAGAATTTTTTGTATTTTTTGGGTCGCATACTAAGGAATTAAGAGTAGGTAAAAAGTGACTCATGAGTTGGTTTGAAGTTATTTGTGCAGGTTAATATGCAGCCGACCCGACCGATGATATTGTTAGAATGTACATATAAGTATTCTAATCAATAATGTAGCGAGAGACGCTAATGGTCAAAGTATGGTATGTAGTTTCGTTAGGATTAGGGTTTTTTTAATTGATCAACCTTCAGTTAAGATTAGGTGGACAATGAGTTATTTTATAAATAACGGAGTAATAATAACGGAACTTGTTTTTTTTTTTCGTCTTATATTTTTGATGTACCCAGACCCACAATATACTTAAATATTGTTAAAAAAATAAAATAAAAAAACACGCTTCAATAGCAATCGAAATGAAAAGTAGAGAATTTGTTTTAAGTTTATGAGAGTTTATGTTACTGCAATATAAAATCCAAAAATCAGTTTTCATAATTAATTTAGAATAAGTTTAATATAAATATTAAAATATACTTAAACAAAAATTAAAAAAAGTGAAAAAGCGTGGGGTGCTTAATTATATTTTTATAATTATTCTGATAATGTAAAATGATCCTCACATTCGATATTAAGCACCCCACCGATATATTACTTTACCTACTCTATGCACCCCACGCTTCTTCTCGTTTCTTTCTCCATAAGAATCTACGTTTACGAATGCATTGGGCACTAGAGAAAAGTGCTTTTCCTTTTTGAAATATATTCCTAATTGAAATAAACGTTTTTGCTTTGGCCAGGGCCGTCTTTAAACATACAGGGGCCCTGGGCACATCTGAGTCCGTGTCGAAGCACAAGAAGCTGATTTCGTAAACGTACTAAGTACCCAATGGAGTATTTATAATATAAATATCTTAACAAAAAATGTTGTTATGTAAGTACCTAATGGTAATTTTTCAAGAAAATAAAGTATTATAGAGCGAGCGAAGCAAGCTCGAAAATGTTTAGGTACTCCTTAGCATAGGCAGTCGAAGCTAAGAATTGTGAAAACTATGAATACAAGTGCGAGCAAAATGAGTTCAGAATATTTTGCACCCAATCTCGGATAGATAGATTTTCTATTTTCCAAACAAACAATTTGTTTAGTTATGTACTACCTAGTAAGTACCTAGTATGTAAAAACTTGAAAAGAAAATAAGTATTTCATCTTGCGAGTAAAGCGGTGTGGGTCCTCTTAAGCTATCGAAACAAAGTATGTAGGTGTATTAAAAACTATGGATCGATAGATCCAAGAGGTCGGAAAAGTTGCAGGGATTCAAAAAAAACAAAAAATTACTTTGTTGAATCATGCTTCAAAAATCATTCTCCAGCTAGCGTACGTAGCGCTAGCGAGCTCCAAAATTTTCGACGGTTTCATCTTGCGACCGAGATCGAAAATGTTTACATCCTACCTGGAATAGGTTTGACAGAAGACGGTTCGCATTGATCGTTTCCTAAGAAAAACCTATATTATCATAATGGGCCCCCAATGAAGCGCGGCCCTGGGCACGTGCCCCTTGTACCCTTATGGTAAAGACAGGACTGACTTTCGCTTTATTAAATTTAATTGAAACTATAATACTTATAATAAACATACAATGACTGCTAAAAAACTGCTAGACTTATTCGTAGTACTTATTACTAAACTTACAATTAGTTCTATACTTACCCAAATACGCAAGTGGGTGTAGGTACGTTTAGTGCATATAAATGCGAATCGATAAACTATATTATCAGTGTCGGCTTAGTCTGTAGGTATGATGAACGATTATATGACTTTAAAGTACCTACCTACATAAGCTGCATTGTAGCTATTTTAAGTCACTCTTGAAATAACTAATTTTTTTTTTTTTTTATAAGGACAATTCTAAATGCTTATTGCAGGTCATTGATAAGTTAAAGGTTGGGGAAAAAGTTTCTTCGCATTTTTTAAGAAAATTCAAAACATTTGTAAATATAGTTATTTACATTTAACTAAAGTATGTACCTAGGTACCATTTTGTTCGATAACTTTTTACCATCTTGTAGGTGACATGATCCCATTGCTATAGAAATTGTGGGACTTCTGATCAAAATACCGAAACAAGTGGTTTTGGCAGTCCTCTCGTGATGTTAACCTGAGACTGCCCAAAGAATTCTGAAGAGACCGAAACAGGTGGAAATCTGAAGGTGCAAGGTCAGGACTATACGGCGGATGCATTAACACCTCCCAGCCAAACTCTCTTAATTTTTGCTGAGTGGCTAAAGATGTGCGAGGTCTAGTTATCATGATGAAAAACCACACCCCTTCTTTTGATTAACAGCTCATAATGAATAATGCCCCTTCCAATTCCACCATACACACAGCATCATCCTGTTGCGAGTTAAATGATAAATGATTTTTTTGTGTACCCAGATTTTTTCAAATGCGCCAACTGTTTTGTGGTAAATTCCCAGTACTTCAGCTACGTCGTAACTATACAGTATATTCATCTATGGTCGCAACTACTGCTATGCCGATCTTGGTCCACTTTTTCAATAATTGCTTCCATTTTATCCATTAAACTTTTTATGATACCAAAACCAGCCAGATACAAATAGTATAGCCGAAGAGATTTTATTACAAGTTCATACATACTATAATGCGACTTTTTCCCCAACCTAATAGATATATAAAATAGTCTTGCTCCTGACTTCTACCGCACGAAATATATCCTCCTTTTTAGGGTTTTATCTATCCGAAGTGTATCCAACGGAACCCTATTGCTAAGCCGCCAATGTCTGTCTGTCCATCTGTTTTTCAGCGTAGTAGATTTTGTAAAATATTGCAGCATATTATGCTGATATCGATAGCTTTGTTAGTTTTTTTTCTATATTTACTTTCATTTTATTTTTTGTTTAGGTAATTTTTGTTTAACTTGTGCGAGTCCCAAATCAACCTTTTTTCTTTTAAATTTTCAGTTTCACAGAGTGTCTACCTACTTATTTCTATTGTCGCTATGACATATCATCATCTGCCTAGCCTTTTCCCAACTACATTGGGGTCGGCTCTCAGTCAAGCCGGATGCAGCTGAATACCAGTATCTTACGTGAAGCGGCTGCCTACCAGACCTCCACAACCCATTAACTGGGAAACACGGTACTTCTTGGCAAGACTGGTGTCAGATTTTCTGGCTTCTGTCAATCCGTAACGACTGCCAAAGATCTCCAAATGACAGCCGGGACCAACGGCTTAACGTGCTTTCCGAGGCACGGAGAAGTCTTGTTATGTTAAGATGGTCACCCATCCACAGACCAACCTTGGCAAGCGTTGCTTAACCTAGAAGATCAACCCGTGCAGCTGTTATAATTTAGCCACGAGCTATGACCACAAATAATAAAAATTATATTAAAAATTAAGGGTGGCTGCTATGTCAAAGGGTGGCTGCCATACAAGAAACGTGTGAAAACCTTCATGTGAGAGGCCGACTCGCACTTCTTTTTTTAATTTATTTAAGAATGTAACCTACACATATTTAACAAACTGAAAAGAAAATAGAACAGATGATAGACAAAAAATATGCTTATCTCTACAGAAATTACTTATAGCACACCTGCGAAAGAAGACGCGAAAAAAAAAGAGATGAAAATTAAAACAATTAGTTAACTTTACTGTTCTACCTTTGCCTTTTTTAAATGTTTCTAGTTTTCTACATTTACCACAACGTTAAGAAGGTTTGACTTCTATAGGTGAAATGGTAAGGAAAAAGTGAACCTCTTTCAGCGACAGCCGACTATTGTCTAAAGGTACCCAAAACAATAACTACGTGATAATTCAGGAACGCATCACAAATCCACTGGACCTGGACTGGGACCACGTGGTAGATCATAGCTGAACCCCTCTCCCAGCGAAAAATCCTATGTCCCAGAACTGGGAACATTAGAGCACTGTTAGGTATACGTAATCCCATTCATTTGGCAAATCGTTATTGCTGATAGAATATCAGGTCTTCCTTCTGGACTCCTTATTTCCTCCTCGATTTACGATTGCATCTCCGGCTTCATAATGACGATATCTCCGATTATCAATCATCAACAGCCTATTGCAGTCCACTACTGGACATAGGCCTCTCCAATTGTACGCCACTTAGATCTATTTTCGGCTTCTCGCATCCAGTTTCTGCCAGCCGTCCTGCGCAAATTGTCACTCCACCGTGCCTGAGGACGTCCTACACTACGTTTGCCGAGACGCGGTCTCCACTCTAGAACTCGATTACCACAACGGTTGTCGGTTCTACGACTAATATGGCCAGCCCACTAGCTGCCACTTCAGCTTACTAATCCAGTGGGCTATATCGATGACCTCGCTTCTCTGACGGATCACCTCATTTCTGATGCGATCCCTCAGAGACACACCAAGCATAGCCCTTTCCATAGCTCGCTGAGCGACTTTGAGCTTGTGGACCATACGAGCCGTCAGTGTCCACGTTTCGGCTCCGTATGCCATGACGGGTAGGACGCACTGATTGAAGACTTTCGTCTTTAGGCACTGTGGGATCGACGATGTAAAGACTCGACGTAGCTTCCCAAATGCTGCCCAGCCTAGCTGAATTCTTCTATTCACCTCGCCCTCAAAGTTGTTTCTACCTAACTGCAATGTCTGCCCGAGATACACATATTTTTGAACAACTTCGAGAACGGCACCGTGAATCGCAATGGGTTCCGGTAGAACATGTTCGTTGAACATGACCTTGGTTTTATCCAAGTTCATCCGTAGGCCGATGCGTACAGAAGAGTCAGCCAGGTCATTCAGCATCTGTTGTAGGTCCTGCAAGGGGATGTTATTTCCCCGAAATTGTTCACTAATGCAATAGAAGATATATTCAAGACGCTTAACTGGAAATACCGTGGCATTAACATCAATGGCGAATACATCTCTCACTTGCGATTTGCAGACGATATCCCCGATGGATTGAGTCAATTTCTGGAGACTCGCTCAAGTGAGTGGATACTTTCGATACTCGGTTTTGCTAATTCACTTTCTCTCTGTTATTGGTATGTCGGAAAAATAGTCGTACTATTTCGGTTCACTGTTCATTTATTCCATGACTAGCTTCTGCCAGCGACTTCGTCCGCGTGGAATAGTTACTTTACCCCCGATTTTGAAACTCTCAGCCCGATCGGTTTAAAATTGACAAAGTTTCATACAAACGTTCATCCCCTATTTTATCCCCTTGGGGGTAGAATTAATCAAAATCCTTTCTTAGCGGATGCCAACGTCATAATATCTACCTGCATGCCAAATTTTGTTTTTTTTTGTTCAGTGGTTTGGGCTGTGCGTTGATAGACAACTATGTGTGTGTGAAATATGTACAACTTACAACAAAAAAAGAAATGAAAGTAAAGCTGAAATGCCTGTGCAAAATTATATTATAATAACCTTTACCTACTTCACTTAAAAATAAATACCTATAACTACGTATAAGTAACTAATTAATAAAAGAACTACTAATTAATAAAAGTATCTACGCTTTTACCTACTTAATACTAAAAGAACAGAACATAAATTAGCCAAAACTAACCTATCGGTATCTAAAAATCTATGCTCCTACTTCTACTACTACTTCACCTAAAAATAAATAAAATTGAAACTATTAATAATTTGTAATTTGAACGAATATTAAACAATACCAAAATAACTAATAAGTACCTATTTTATAAAATAGCAACAAAAGTTACACAAAAATAATCACAATAACATCTTACAGCATGATTCAGTATTAAAGCGCGACGGCGCGGTATGGCTTAATATTGTATTCATGTAAGTATAAGTTTGGTGTTTCTAAACCGATTTCTATGATTCTTTTTTTTATTGAATAGGTAATAATGTTAACTTTTATTAATTAGGGATGAGTGAGAGTATTATAAATGTAAGAGTAAACAAATTTATTTATTTATTAAAACTTTATGCACTAGTAAAAAAAAACTGTACAAAGGCGGACTTAATGCCATAGGCATTTTCTACCAGTCGACCTTAGGGTAGTGCAGAGACAACATAATCAAATATAATCAGAAAGCTCCGAACTGCTAAGCTATCGGGAGTTACACGTGTTATTGTGAGTCAACCATAAAAGATAGACATATACTGTTGTGGGATATTTTTTAGATAATTTTATCTAGAAAATTTCCGTCATACATTATTTCTATGTAACTTTAACCATTAAGGCTACACACGCGACGGAAGCTTAAAAAATGGAGTAACTTCTCCCGTTTTCCCAACATTTCCCTTCACTGCTCTGCTCCTATTGATTGTAGCGTGATGAAAAGTATACTATAACCTGCCCAGGAGTATGAAGAATAATTGCACCAAGCTTCGTTAAAATCGGTCAAGTAGTTTTTGTTTCTATAAAGAACATACAGACAGACAGACAGACAGACAAAAAAATTACTGATTGCATTTTTGGCACCAGTATCGATCACTAATCACCCCCTGATAGTTATTTTGAAAATATATTCCCTGTACAGAATTGACCTCTCTACAGATTTATTATAAGTACCTATAGATATGTGGCTTTTCTTGTCGATCCACCGTAGCGTGATTGTTACCAAAAACGGGAATATCAAAACGGGTTGGTAACTGGGGCCGTAGTTGATTTTAGTTAGCCATATTTGAGGTTTTGCCCACTAATTATCATCTTGGTCACACTTGCTCAATCTGGCGACGCGTTTCGACATCGACAAAATAATGGACACAGAAAATCCGTTCTCGTATCTTCCTATATGGCCTTTTGAACAAACATTATGGTACAGCTGTAGAACACTTACAGCTTATTATTACTTATTATATACTTATTTTCCTATTTACAGAGTAAAGGACTCTTCCTACTGTGCAAGATCTACATCTTGCACAGTAGGAAGAGTCCTTTACTCTGAGACCTCAGCAACAAGTGGATAGAAAGCCTACGATTTCTATCCACTTGTTGCTGAGGTCTGTCTTGAGAAGCCTTACAGGTATGACTTGCTTAACCTCTTGCCTAGCACAATACTTGTATTCTCAGGGCAAGGTCTTCTTGACAATGCATCTGAGAGGGATACAGTATCACTGTTTGCATTGAACATCGCAGAGGAAGATCTCATGGCAACGCACTGAATTGCAGTATCTCAGATACAGTAGTTCAATCCATCTCGCAACTTGTCCTTTTGGATTTTTGAACTGCAATAGCCATTTTAGCGCAGCATAGTCAGTACGTAAATGGAATTTTCGCCCCAGCAGGTATCTGCTAAATTCTGCAATGACTTACCACAGCAAGCAATTTCCGTCTCGTGACACAATAATTACTTTCTACTGTCTGGTCCGATGTTGCAACTTACATCCCAGCAGAAATGCCGCTTCTCCTCGGTTATCTTGTGCTTGCAGGAGTTTGGCTATATGCACAAAGTTCTTCATAAATCGCCGGTAATAGGAGCATATTCCTAAAAATGCTCGATCTGCGTCTTCTCTTTTGGAATTTTCCAATCTTTGACAGCAGTTTTCGATGATTTCATTCGATCCGTGCAGATACCTCCTCAGCTCCTAGCTAACTTGTTGTTTGAACAGTTTTCGAACTCAACTTGAGGTTCTCTGGATCTTCATGAGCGATCCAGGTTTGAAGATGTTCTTCATCCGGCCTACGATGATGATGTCATCATCCAAGTAGACATAACAGGCATTGCCAATTAACCCAGTTAGTATAAGTTCCATCAACCTTTCAAACATTGCCGTGGTATTGCACAATACAAGCGGCTTAACTTTAAATTGCCACAGACCCTTTCCTGTCGATAAAGCAGTTTTTTTTGTCTTCAGGGTCGATTTCAACTAGGGATTGCAATTGCTGGATCCATCATACAGCAATCCAGCTGGATCCAGCGCCTTTTTAAATATGCTGGATCCAGCAAACAGTGCTGAATCCAGCGATGCGGATCCGCAAACGTATCAATTTCTATTGTTTAAAACTTGAGAACTTTAATAAACAAAAGGCAAGTGGTCCATTAGATTACGAAAAGGTCCTGAAAAAAGAAATGAGCGTTTATGAGACCGAAGGAGTGCGAGGTGAACATTTATCTATGGTTTATGAGTATTTAATGAGCCTAAAACCAACCAGTGTAGAGGCGAAAAGGGCAATCTCAGCTGCCGGCTACATATTATGCAATTCTGTGCGAAGCTGGTTGGGAGATAAGACTATAAAATTGATTGAGTCAGGCGTTACTTTGCGGAAATCCATTTTAAATTTGAAAATGAAAATAATATATCTAGTTTTAATTTCCGCGAATATTAGTGGGTTGCAGGTATGCACCTCCCTCCCGCCCGCTTTATTATGCACATGCAAGATTACAAGGCAAATGCAAGGATTTTTTATAAGCACATGCAGGAAGGCAAAGCAAAACCCAACACCATTACCGACACGTGTTTCGCCTCTCCACGAGGCATCCTCAGGGGACGTGTTGACTCGCTGACCGTTGAGTTGCGACTGAGAATGTAGTTTTTTTTTTTTTTTTTTTTTTTTTTTTTTTTTTTTTTTTTTTTTTACAACACAACAACATAGTAATAATAATTAATAATTTTGCACTGTTGAATGACCAGACGAATTTGGTTTCTTCCCCTTTACTGCGAATGTTTGTGGGTAGTTGTACACAAATAACCAACGGTGGCAGTGTATAAAAGGGGGGTGCCTTGTACTAAATTCTTTGCAACTTTGAATCTAAGGCAACCACAGGATTGCCCGGTTGAGCAGTAACCAGCCTTAATGTGCTGAACTGCGAGTAGTCCATTCAACAAAAAAAAAAAAAACTAAACTCTCAGTCGCAACTCAACGCAAAGAGTATAGTAACTACTCAACGGTCAGCGAGTCAACACGTCCCCTGAGGATGCCTCGTGGAGAGGCGAAACACGTGTCGGTAATGGTGTTGGGTTTTGCTTTGCCTTCCTGCATGTACTTAAAATCCTCGCATTTGCCTTGTAATCTTGCATGTGCATAATAAAGCGGGCGGGAGGGAGGTGCATACCTGCAACCCACTAATATTCGCGGAAATTAAAACTAGATATATTATTTTCATTTTCAGATAAGACTATAGATAAAATTTGTTTTATAAGGTCATACTTTCAGAGAATTAAAAAAAAAGACATATTGAGTCTCTTATCGTCAGCTTTTAAACTGCCTAATTATTAACGATTAACGAGTGGAGAGAAGATTATTTCGGAGCTTCTTTAGACACAAAAAATTGATTGAAGATTAAAATAGTAGGTATTATTATGACAGTCCTTTTTTGTAGTTAATTTTATAAGAATTTGTAAGACTGATTGACTGACTGCTACTGATTAGCCGTCCTATCCTATCATTAAACATAAACGTAATAACAATTGCTTACCTAAAAACATTATCGAAAATGTTATATGAGGTTATATTTTTGTTATTTAATTTTAAGTTGATTCTTTTGATCTCAAATGATTAAGAAACCAGAGCAAATTGATATAAGATATCACCAAATAAGTGAAAGATATCATAGATTATCGTAAGAAGTACAAATTAATATAAAAAAAGTCTTAAAAATGTCGTCTTTTTATTTTCGTTCCACATTTTGCTGGATCCCGCATCACCCAGCTGGATTCAGGTCAATCCAGCAAGAATCCAGCTGGATTGAAAACGCCGCTGGATTGCAATCCCTAATTTCAACTTGCCAGAAGCCATTTTTAGATCTAGTGTGCTAAAATCTACTCCAGTAAGCATGTCATTAATTCTTAGGAAAGGATACCCTCATGTTGCCGTTCTTCTTTTTTATCAGCACTATAGCTGATCACCATGGACTTGATGAAGGTTCTATAACAGAGCATCCTTCAACATTCCCCGAATCATGGTGTCCTTTCACAAGCTACCGGCAATCACCTTAGCCGCTGACGAATAGAAAATTTTCTCCTGTGTTTATTTTATGTTGAACTAAACCGGTCTTCCTGGTGTCTGCATCGTTAGAAAAGAAAATATCGGTAAACTTGAGTAACATCTTCCTCGTCTTGACTTTTTAATTTTGAGACGGTACCATTCAAAAACCTATGGAAACGTATGCATGTTTTTACTATTGTAAAAGCTGATATTAGCAATAAAATAAAATCAGCAGATAGCCAAATAAAACTACTAAGAAAATAATAAACACACTGTTTCTTCCTTCTTAAGCAGGTAGGAAGAAACCGTGAAAAAAAGCTCCAGTGTCAATCGTCAGCTTACATGGTATTCTGTTATGCAAGTACATTTTGTTGACTTCGATCTAGATGATTAGGCTGTTCCCTTCATTGCTATGTGAGTTCGATATTTTTGAGTTTCTTTGAACCTCAGCCAGTATCTGCCCTAGTAGTCCTGGCTTTTACTCGTTTCCCTACTGTTACTGGGCGATGTTGTTACCCAATAGAGGATGGCTATCTTCACATTTCGCAGTTCGCTTGGGGCAGCTGAATCGGAGGTTGCCCTTTTCTTCACAGCCGTAGCACCTAGGGCTGTATCCTTTAAAATGGTCGCGAATTATAGCTCTGCAAACTCCAACTTCCCTGATGCGATGGGAACGATTTCCATGCCGAGCGTTGCCGTATCTAACTTCAAACGCGTCAAGTAGCTGCTCGTAAGTCACCTCTTTACCGAGAGCTACAAGATGGTTGAGAGCAGTCATGGCCTGTTCTTCCATCCGACACGCCTGTTCCTTCATGTAACGCTGCACCTGGTTTTCTAACTGATGGGCGTGTTCCTCTTGACGGCGGGGCTACACCTGAAGCATCAACATCAGAGCGGAAAGTATGGTGCTGCGGATGCTAGAGCAACTGTGGAATGGGTCGGCTTCTATAGTCGGCAGTTGTCTCAGGCGTTGGACCTCCAAAA
This sequence comes from Hecatera dysodea, assembly GCA_905332915.2. NCBI lineage: Eukaryota > Metazoa > Arthropoda > Insecta > Lepidoptera > Noctuidae > Hecatera > Hecatera dysodea. The sequence goes on along the minus strand of HG995309.1, from coordinate 10,077,520 downwards.
CGCTTCTGATCCGTCTCCTGCTGAAGTTGACTGAGGATATGTATTCCATCCATGGCGTCCTTTGGTAGAATCAGCATGGTTCAAATCCACTCTTCAGACAGCCGAATAAATAAACAAAAATAGACACTTTAATTAACTAACCCTAATTAAAACTTTAAACACTAATATTAAACACAATTCCACTACTGATCACTTTAATTCGCAGTTGTAGATCTCTTTCGAAGTTATAGCTCGTACCGCAAACCCAAACTAAACAGATCACTATTTTAAAAAAAGTGAATGGCCTCTCGCAGTTTAACCCAGGAGGTAATCGACTGCTATGCTAAACCAGACTTGCCTGTGGCGGCTTTATATCTATAAATATTATAGCCTCCAGCCAGGGCTTATAAAAAAAAAACTTACAAACTAAGCGACTAAGAACACTCCCTGTGGGATAGAGACCTCGGCTTAGGGCATTGCTGGGGAAGGAGCAGCTAGGGACGGGCTGGATCGAACAAGGATTATTATTTAGGGACATATTTAAGACTACAGGGGCAGCGGCGCGGGCTGGCTCGGCTCGAGCGACGGGGTGGACATTGACGGCGACGGGCCTCAATGGAAAAGACGGTGAGATCGCGGCCTATGCGGGTCTTATATAGAGCCTCAGCTAATTCTAGAACCTACTGCTGTGAAAAGGTCTAGAATGTTCGCGTACATACCGGTCGCGACTGACCAGATGACAAGAATTCGAGAATGTTCCAGCGTAGAAAAGTCTAGAAGTATCTTGGCTCTACTAGTTCTGCTACTCGATACTAGATGACGCTGGCGGTAACTAAAACCGTTGTGTTCCCGATATAAAATGTGGCGTGCCTGTTGCACGCCACAGTACAACTTTTGACAACAGTACGTTCAAAAGTAAGGCTACTTCTTTATTTCGCCACGTTCTTTTAGATTTTGTTTTCAGAAGAATAACTAGCCATAACTCCCTTTCAGTAGAATATTATGAATTGAACGCTTTTTCACAAAGACCAAAACAAAACTAAATACTTAATTAAAGCATTGACGACTGCGACGACAGCAGAAAGAAAGTTGAATATTTAATTTTGTTCACATGGTCAAATAATAGTAGGTACAAGACCACGCGATTGAAGTGTGAAGTGATGGTATGAACGTGATGATTGCTTGACTTAATCAGTCCATCTACACGTTAGCCAGAGTTCTCTATTCGGTTACAACCATTGAGGTATCCTACCTCAATGGTCGTAACCGAATAGGTCTCGGTAACGGTCAATGGTTACGACACTCACGACTGGCAACATTATTTGTTTTTGATATTTGTGTTTATATGATTACGGCTGAAGGACATGTATCCATGGTCAATGGTCATGAATAAAGATTAAAAAAAAAAGATATTTGTGATCGGATTTCGCGCCAACTAATGTCAAATTTTGCGGCATCACACTTCAGATTATCTCTTTCCTACTTTCCGAATACCCATTTTAACCTTTTTCTCTAGACATATCAGGCTTAGCGCTTTTCAAAATTTCACGGTTTATTCAGCGAATTCTATTCACCTTGTCCAACATGTCTTCAGGTTTAGAAACTGAACTGAAATTCACACGTTTGAGCGAAAATGCTTTTCCGCCAATGAAAGGTTCTGAAAAAGCTGCAGGATTTGATCTGAAGAGGTGGTTATCACTATAAGGCTGCCGTATGGTTGTTGTGTTCCTTATGTACTATACTATAACGTTATTTCTGTTCCAGTGCCTATAACTACGTAGTACCAGCACGCGGTAAGGAACTGGTGAAGACGGATCTGCAAATCGAACTACCATCTGGTTGCTATGGCAGAGTGGCGCCTAGATCAGGTCTAGCTGTTAAAAACTTCATTGATGTGGGAGGTGAGTCTCATGCCTGAGACAGGCAGATTAGCTTCTGGATAAGATAGGTTAAGCAGTCATCAAGCCATTAGAGTCCTTATTGAGATACACTAGAGACTTATAAGTAAATAGCTCTTTAGCAACTAGCCAGCGGCTTCATTCTTTCCAAAAGACTCCCATGGGGTCCATTTTTTTTTTTTACTACTGTGTTCAAAGTTTCATCCGAATCTATGAGGGTTTTGGATTGATCAACAAATATACAGACATTTCACATTTATAATATTAGAAGCATTTAGGATTTACTTCCTGTGAGCAAAAGATCCAAATCTACTTTGCATCATGAAAAGTGATTGCTAAATGTCAAATACATATTAAAATTATTCAATTGTTTTTAATAATGTGGCAATAAGGTCTTTGTCTTTTGTTTCACAACAAAATTTGTTCTAAAATACTTACTACAGTTTCCATATGCATGTAATTATGGATTTAGGATTATTTTGATAAAAATATAATGTTCACTATGTCAATGCTAGTCATTATATGTATACATAGTCAGGTCTTAGATGGCGATGCAATGATTTCAATGTGACCGGTTTATTTGTTAGAGAAAATTCTGAACAATCAGCTCAGTCATGAACTAGTCTGTTATTGTTGTTGTGTATACTGTTTGTACTTACCATCCAAGAGGTAGGACATCTTCAGATTGTTTTCTGAACATTTCCAATAGTAATGACACTCCTCTTACAAGAGATGTAATGACAAATTCACATAATTAATTCTCTCATTTGTCACCTGTCACAGAAATAGGTTCCTCCAATTCCTCAAGTTCATAATATAAAATTGAGTTGTTAAAACCTTTTCAAAATGGTCATTTTCACAATTTTATTTTTTTATCAACTTGTACCTATTGATAAAATAAACATATAAAAGTTATCTATGACAATTGAATTAACAAAACTTAATAGTCAGAAATGCATCTGCATTTATCATATAATTCTATTTGTTATCATTTTTTATATATTTGTGCATTAATGAATATGACAAAGGTAGTTTAACTCTTGACTGTTAAACTCAGTTTAGTGTAAATTGTAAGTATGTGGTTTTAAGGTAGTTAGATTCCTTCGACAACCATGTAGACTAATTACCAGAATAATGTCCAATACATTTGCATATAAATACTACTAATACTTGAGCCCCTTCACAATATTCCCGCAAACATTTTACAAGAAAAAATCTAATTTTTTTGTTAAATATTTGCTGGAATATGGTTTATGATATCTGGTTCCTGCCTATCCCATGGATAAATGCATGATTTATTGTATGTATTTTAAAAGATATTCATAAATGTTATCTTATAATAAAGCTAAAAACCTGTCTATTGTAAATGGTCACCAAAACCTTGAAACATTACATGTATGTAAATAACATTCTAATTATAAAAAGCTTGCATATATTATGTAGGGTTTTATCAACATAACCATGATACTCATTGATTATTTTTCTTACAGCTGGTGTCATTGATGAAGATTACAGAGGTAATGTAGGAGTTGTTATCTTCAACCATTCTGACAAAGACTTTGAAATTAAAAAGGGTGATAGGATCGCCCAACTAATTTGTGAAAGAATTTACTACCCTGTCCTCAAAGAAGTCACCAATCTATCAGAAACAAAGCGAGCAGAAGGTGGGTTTGGATCAACAGGCAAATAAACAGGATTGATATTTATTAACATGAGATTTAATAACAATAAGACTTAATAATAATAAATGTAGTAAGGAATGTCAACAAACAGACTATTTGTTCCATTATGATTAAGGTTTGTACTATTAAGATTCCTATGGTTTTTGAGGAAGCTGAAATCTTTAAGCTACCAATTTTTGTCATGAGTAAGTTTACAGAGCTGCTAGAATATTAGTAATAAAGGCATGTATTTTGTATTGCATTTTATGCACATGTAGTATTTTTTCAATGCTGTTGTTCCTAGAATAAACTGAGTAGTTTGTATTCTCCAGTTTTAAGTTAAAGTTTTTTATTATAGATACATACTTAATAACTTCCTCTTAGTATTGTAGCTGAAAATAAGTGTTTCAGCCATAAAATGTGCTAACTACTGTATTGTTTTAAGATTTAATTTTGTACTTTAAATGAGCATCTAATAAAGTTCTTAAATTCATAATTGTTTTAATTTTATCATAATCATCATGGCTGCCAGTTAAACTAGATTCATCTGTACAGGTACATACAAATAAAAATGTAAAGACAGAAATTATCTTTTTTTTTTGCTTACAAGCACCATAAAAACCCTTAAGTTTACTTATAAAATGTTAGTATAGGTACTGCAATCTTATGTAAGTATACAAATTTAATATTTACAGGGACAAACTGAAACATATTAGATTCCATGTGTTATAAAATTAATACTTGGTTATAACCTAACTGTTTTAAGAATTCTCTTCTTCAAAACTGTCTAAAATAGTGTCAAAAACTAATTTCTCATATGGCTGTGTGTGTATGTTTGTTGAAACAATTTCCTTGTTCCTTTTGAGGAATGGTTTAAGGAAACTTTTAATTTTGTTATCATTGTTCACACCAAAATCAGCCTCTGCTTTGTCCACTTGTTTTTCAAGTTGATCAACATTGTTTTGAAGCTTCTGTATAACATGTATAAGTGTGGTTATTTTCTTAGAAAGTGCTGTTATTTCACTGCGGTATTTACTAATATCTTCGGAAACAGCTGAGCCACAGTCACTGTTCTTCAGTTTAACCATTTGCAGCACACTAGTTAATTCTTCTAGTCTTGTTAGCATATTATCCACAACATCCTGGACGGTTTGGAAACCATTTAACACATCTAACTTCAAGTATGCAGAGTAATCTTTCACCAGCTCGTCCAACATCTTGCCTTTAGTCGGAATACGCAGCTTTTCCTTCGAAATCCGGGTACATATATTCGATGACACTTACTAGCTTATCTACGAAATCTGACACAAGTTTTGATAACCCTCTGAAAGACGACGGACACCAACGTAAAACTTTTAAAAATAACTCCATAATAAAACTTGCACTTATCCGATAATACGTGATTCACAGCTACAAAAAATATCCATTATAGCGATGTATTGAGAAATAAGTAAATACTTTGCCTTGAATTTCCCACCTCTCATCTTGGTGTTTGCAACAATAACCCTGACATAATTTTTTCAAAGGTATGCTGCGTTTGGGTTGTTTTTTTTCTAATTCTCATTTTATAGCCAATATAAAAGCAATTTAAAAAAAGAAAGACGCTTGGATATTTATTTTGTACAATTTCTGATTTTAAATAGAACAATATTATGATTTCATTCTGCTCGACAAAAAAAGTTTGTTAGGTAGGTACTTTACGTACGGGTCTTATTTTTTGTATAGGTAACACTAGGTCAGAGTTTGAAAAAATGTCTCCCCCAAAACTAGCCAACAATTACAAAATAAACATAATAATTATGTCGTATGGCTTGTATGTGCGCACTTTTGCTGTATCATTATCATATCGAATGTCAATTTCTGTGCAAAGGTAGATAGTTCGCGATACGTTAGCGACATGATGCGATCGATGATAGCGCTCCCAATTTTTCAGTTTTCATTTGGTTGTCAGCAGAAAATAAAAACTCGAAATAGTATTACCACTTTTACTACATTCTTACATATCGAGAGTAACAAAAATATTAGAATGGACACGCAAACTAATTGAATGAACTCATTTTTATAGTCTAAAAGTGTATAAAAGTTTCTGTGACAGAGACAAGTAGAAACAAGTTTTATAATCTGTAGTAGAGGAGTGATTTTTGCTGGTTTTTGGTTCGCTCTTCAGTACATAATAGATTGAAAAATAAATTTATTAGAATTAGAATGCTTCCATCGACAGGGTATTTTAAAGGATACAATTGCCCTTTTTATGATAATGGTCTATGCGAAAGACCTTATTGTCATTTTCGACACGTTAAAAAGGAATCTCAGACTACTGCAAATGAAGGAATCGAAAGTGGAGCGATATTACAGAAACTAGTGTCGGCAGCAGTACAAAAAGTTCTTCAACAGAAAGAAGCCTCTGGAGCAACGACAGTAACGCCCGCAACACAGCTTGACAATTCAGTAAATACAGTCCCAAATGTTGCCAAAGCGACATACAACCCTACACCTATATCTGAGTTGAAAAAGATCAACAGTACTGACGCTGAGGAGAATAATGAAGATGTGTTTGAACAAAGAAAGCGACATATTCCAGTACCATATACGCCGAGAAAACCTGCAGGTCTACCTATTCAACGGCCCATAGATACTAATGGGTCTTCCAAACCTTTTATTTATATTCCTCCCCCAGTGAAGTATACACCAGGAAGCACTGAAAATGTGCAGTGTGACAAATATACACCTACAGGATCAACTGTATCTACTGAAAAGTACTTGCCTGGCTCTGAGACAGAACTACAAAAGTATGTTCCTAATGAAGGTTCTAATAACTCTAGCAAACTTAATTATGTGCCGTCTGATAAAAATACGAGTAAGAAAAAAATACTAGAATATAAACCAACCAAAGTTAGCGCAAAAAGTGAAACCCCATCAGTTACCTACCAACCAACACCAAGGTCGCTTGCACCTTGTTTTTCTAGTGATGAAGACGAACCTGAGAATAAAAAAAGAAGACTATCTCCAGACCTTAATGGGTTGGATGACTTGGGGCCAGAATTTGATATTTTAGGTCAAATTTTAGATGAAGAAAAGTCTGAACAAGATAAAATAAGAAAAGATAGCTTAAAAAAGATTGATATTAAAAATGCCACAAGCAATAACAATGACAATAAAAAAGTAGTGGAAAAAAGTGGCTCTAATAAAAACCATTCAGATAAAAATCATAATAGTAAGTCAAACCACAGAAGCACCTCAGATAAAAAAGATAAATCTAAGTCTGAAGATAAAAAGAAACATGAAGACAAAACTAAACATTCAGAACATAAATCAAAACACAAAAGTTCAAGTAGAGACAAAGAAAAGGACAAAAAAGAGAAACACTGTTCTGACAAGAAAAAGCATTCCAGTTCTAAAAGTTCTGATAATAATAGTAAAGACTCAAAACATAGCTCATCTAAAAAACATGACATGAAGAAGCATAGTTCTAGTTCTAAACATAAATCTAAAACAAAAGATAAAGGCCATAAGAGCTCCCATAAGAGTTCCAGAGATTCTAAAAAAGAACATGAGAGCAGCAAGCATAGTGAAAGCAATAACATATCTGATAATGATGATTTTAATACTGAGAAATTGCTTGATGAAGAGTTTGATATGGAGTCCGATGAGGATGCCATTGCATTAGAATGTAAGAAAATATTTGATGAATATGTTCCCATAGAAAAACCTAAAATAATTGAAGATACAACTAAGCTAGAAGATACAAATGAAGAGGAGACTATTCTAGGAAAGAAGAGAATATCTAGAGCAGCTGATAAACCTATGAAAGTAGCACCAAAGGCACCCTTGAAACCAGATTTTAAAGTAAGTGCAGCCCAAGCAATGGCACAGAGGTTAGCTAAAGTTCGAGAATATCATTGTTCAAAAAATGCATCTAACAGTAGTAGTGTATCATCAAACAGTGAGAATACACCTGCTAAAAATAACTTTACTCCTCCTACTACTGGTAACACTAAGATCCGCATAGCTCATGTGCCATATGCCTCAACTTTATTAAATGCTAAAAAAACTATTTCACCCAGTCAGACTTCAGCCAGAAGTGAGCCTTCAACTAGTTCTACAATCACACAAACTGTCAAAAAAGGAGCTCAAAGAGTTGCTCATGTACCAAATGAAAAGTTTATTGATAGACCAGGTGTTTTGGAACCTCTTGGTTCTAAAATTGCAGCAAATATAAGATCTACATATTTAAACATGATGATAGATGAATGTTTAAAACTATATGTTACTGCACATGATGCCTATGCTAGAGCTCAACATGAAGAACTGACTACTAGTAAAAAATGTTCAACTGTACAAATATACAAAAATTCTGCAGTATTAGCAGTGAGTCGCTTAAGAAAAGAGTTGCAAGAATGCAAAGGTATAAAGAAATCGGCATCTGATTGCCAAACATTGCAAAAAATGCCAGGAGCCACATCCGGTAAACCTATGGGCTCCTGGAGCATTGAAGGTAAGAATAGAAAAAATGCAGACCAATCAAAAGAGTTTGTAGGTGCAAAGTTATATAGTAATATTGCAAAATGGATTTTAACTGAGGAACAACTAAAACAAAATGGTTTTCCTAGGCCTCATGAAAGTGGGCAAAAAGGCAGGGCTATTATTTATGGTCAAAATAAACAGAAACCTCCTAAAGGCTTTTTCAGAACCTGTTGTAGATGCAAGAAAGAATATATGGTGAATAAGGTTGGTTTTGCAGCTACAAAAGAGGAATGTATATACCATCCTAATAACAAATATAGAGTTCGAGGTGAAGCAAGGTACCAGTGCTGCAGTCAAGATGGAACCTCTGATGGCTGTTGTATAGCCCCTAGTCATGTTTATGAGTATGTTGACTTTGAGAATTTGAAAGGCTTTGTAAAGACACTACCTCCAGAAACTGACATGGATGACTATGGCATTTATGCACTGGATTGTGAGATGTGTTATACCACCCACGGTTTGGATTTAACTAGAGTGACAGTCATCAATTCTGAATGTAAAGTTGTGTATGAGACATTTATTAGACCATTGCACCCTATTATAGATTACAACACTAGGTATTCTGGAATAACTGAAGAACACTTATATGGAGTAACTACAACTCTTCTGGATGTCCAAGCCACACTTCTTACAATGTTCAATAGTAAAACTATTTTAATAGGGCATAGTTTAGAATCAGACTTTAAAGTACTTAAATTAATTCATGACACTGTCATTGACACTAGTGTCCTGTATCCACATAAAATGGGTCCGCCATACAAACGAGCACTTAGAAACTTATCATCTGAATATTTGAAGAAGATAATACAAAATTCAGTTGATGGTCACGACAGTGCAGAGGATGCCATAGTCTGCATGGAATTAATACATTACAAATTAAAAGAAGACCTTAAAACAAGGTGAAAATTAGATTGTTTATCTACACTGGGCTTTGTTCACATGACATCTTACGTTAAATTAATTTACCTAAGGTATAATGGAAATATAAAAAGTTAAAAAAAGATAACATTGTGAAATTATTCCCAGTCCTGAGGTTTTCTACTCGCGAGGACTTCGCCTATTGATATAAAATATTATATCAACGAAATATTTAAGTTGTTGGATTTATTTTGATGTTATAATATTGCAATAATGGTGTAGTATATTTAAGATTATACTTTTGTAAGAATTCACATTTCGTATAAACTATTTTTTCCAACTCTTTCGTTTTATTTAACTTATGTCCTTAAAGTGCTTTAGTGTCCATTAATACGAATTAATACAGAGCTCATGACTAACTTTGAATAATACAAATATACATAAAACTCGAAAATGACGCCATCTATTGACACGTAGAACCAATCGAATACAACACCTCCTAAATTAAATAGGTAGGTAATTAGAATACCAATAACAAACCAGAAGGCAGAAATACAAACACAGGAAAGGAACTGAAGTCAGTAATTCTGACTTTCATTCCGTTTATGACTCACTAGCTTTTGCCCGCGACTTTGTCCGCGTGGAATAGTTATCAAACATTCTACATTGGTGCTCCGCTCCTATTGGTCTTAGCGTGATGATATATAGCCTATAGCCTTCCTCGATAAATGGGCTATATAAGTATATAACACTCATGCTTATTATATGTATAGATTAACGCTCATTCATTTTTACCCACGACGGAACGGAGACAGTGCATGCGTTCGGGGTGAGAGGATGTTTGTTTGTGCAAACCAATGTTCCCATTTATTTCCAGTAGGTACTACTAGTCCGACTTTCATGCGGTTTTCAGTGATGGGTGGTTTTCGGTGGAAATCCGAATTTGATTGGTGCATGTTCTTACAGACACAACAAAGCACCTGGTTATGTTATACTAGCTGCTGTACGCGACTTCGTCCCCGTGGAATCCCCGATTTTAAAACATTCTTTATCGCTGCTCCGCTCCTATTGGTCATAGCGTGATGATATATAGCCTATAGCCTTCCTCGATAAATGGTCTATCTAACAAAGATTTTTTTAAATCGGACCAGTAGTTCCTGAGATTAGCGCGTTCAAACAAACAAACAAACAAACAAACAAACTCTTCAGCTTTATAATATTAGTATAGATTGGTAATAAAATAAATACTTATAGAATTATTATTCTTATTAAATAAACTATATTTATATGTAGTACAATGTTTATTATAAAGTTCTCTCTAAAAAAATTGAAATACACGACAAAATTGAAAATTTTGTAAAAACCCACGACGGTAACAACAGAATTAAATCTACACTAATATTATAAAGAGGAAAACTTTGTTTGTATTTTTGTAATGAATAGGCTCAAAAACTACTGGACCGATTTTAAAAATTCTTCACCATTCGAAAGCTACATTATCCACGAATAACATAGGCTATATTTTATCCCCATATTCCCACGGGAACGGGAACTACGCGGGTAAAACCGCGGCGCGCTGCTAGTAATTAATAAAACTTTTTACAAAAAAATACAACCGACTTCTCCACAAAAAATCAAAAACGTACAAAATAACTTTAATTTCGGAACTCGGTGTTTCTGGTTCCTTTTTCATTTTTTGAACACCGACTTCCGAAATTAAAGTTATTTTGTACTTTTTTGATTTTTTGTGGAGAAGTCGGTTGTATTTTTTTGTAAAAAGTTTTTTATTTTTCACTTTTTAGTGGTACCTAAACCACCTCCCCTCCCCCCACCTAAACGAACCAATTACATTAGTGTAAAAAAACGCACTGCTCCAATGCAGAGTAAACTAAAAGGTCGTCAATGTAGACAATGTAGATATTTTTTTAGATTTTTGTTGATTTTTCAAAAACCGCTTGTTCGATTTCGATAAAATTTTCATGGGACCATTTGGGAAGTATACCCTTTCCAACAAAAAAAGAATTTTTCAAATTGGTTGGCAAGTGACGGAGTTATGCGCGAACAAACAATAAAAAAAAAAAAAACATACGAACATCCGAATTGAGAACCTCCTCCTTTTTTAGAAGTCGGTTAAAAACCCCCCGACTTACAAAATTAATGTAACCCAAGAATATCCGTCAGGGCTGGCATTAAATGAGCTAGTTTTGCAGATCTAGATAGTGATGGCAGCCCCCGACGGATATTCTTGGGTTACATTCTGTAAATCGGCCGGGTTTTAATAATTATTAAATTCTTTTTCAATTATGTTTTGATTATTATCAGATGCCGTGGGTTTTTTCAAAATGAAAATGTTGCCTTTTGATTCTTAAATCTCTACTAGGTACTTTGAAAAAGATAATTTTATTAAATTTAAGAAAAACATTATTTTTAACCGACTCCAAAAAACGGAGGAGGTTCTAAGTGAACTGTATTTTTTTCGATTTAGATTTTTATATTCGAAAGCGGTGTCATGTTGTCCCATTTAAATTTGAGTGAGATCTGCCTACTTGTACCTATTTGAGTTATCCCTAATAATGCGTATTTAACGGCCGAACCCAATAACCGATCTATCACATACTGGAGATAGAAAAACAAATGAAACAACAGAAAACCTTCATCATTTTTCTGTTGTTTCATTTGTTTTTCTATCTCCAGTATGTGATAGATCTGTTATTGGGTTCGGCCGTAAATTGGCTTCGACTACATAGATGATGTTGTCATTTTGTAAATGAGAAAAAACAACTGTATCTATGCAGCCGAGGATAATACGATGTTCTTCCAAGAACATCTTAGTATTTCGAGATGATTCTTGTCTAGTTTGGTGAAGATCTGATGAAGAACTTCGGAGATAGGAAATAAAATTACTTTAATTTCGTAACCCGGTGTCAAAATCGAATCCAGGACCCCAAGTTCAGCAGTTCTAATAATTAATTAGAGGGGATCTGATGGATTTTAACAGTATATTGTTTGGCATATTACAACCACTAGTAACTAAGAGATGTTTTCTTGAAATTCTCGAGTCTAGAGTTTAGACATTATTTTTGGGAGCAGATTGAACAATCTGCACCCACGAAAAGTATTCTAAACTTGCACCCGTGAATGCGATGCCTGAAGAAGGCATATTTCGAGTTAGCTAACTCGAAATATGCCTTCTAGACGCCTTAGGACTAAGGGCACGCCGTGCATGCAAAAATGAACCTTTAAGTTACAGCAGGAAAAGGTAAATTCCTCTATCACATGACATTTACTATTACTACATCCTCTCGGTCGCGATAGAACGGTGGAAATTTTACTTGGAATAATTTTAGGCAAATTTAAATGAAAATAAAAGACATTTAATAAAACCGAAAATAATATTTTACTAGAAGACGAAATATTACACATACTTAAGAATGTCCATGAAACACAAGACATTTCAAACATTCAGCTTTATTAGAAAACAAGAAAACTGCTACACATTTCAAAAATATCCATTGGGACGCTTATGATACACGAATGAGACTCGACCTAATTTTGTGCAGCAGAATAATAATGACTATGTATTAGTAAAAATCCACAGGAGTCAATAGATAATAATTTCGAAAATTAAAAAATAAACTTGTACTATTTTAGGTAAACACTTGATAATACCACTAGGGTGTTAAATTAACAATAATTATAATAATTCAGCAAACAATTATAATTTCTACATTACATTACTGTATAGTTCATCAATAATAAAAATACAAGTATTTCAAAGTTACCTAGGACAATGCAATAATCAAATTAGAATGAAAATGTTGTATTTTTAAGTATTACAAAATTGTTTTAGTAATTCCCACAAAGACATTTCAATCTAGATTCAAATCAAGCAAAGCTTAGTTAAGTTTTATCATGTGCTATTACTTGATAAAAGTTCATACATTTTTAACTAATTAATTAAAACAATACAGTTCTATTGAAATATATTTTAATATGTCAATATAACTATTGTTCTTTTCGTAACGATTTTAATCAATCATATACTATGGTAAGACAAAAGGATTAAAGTTCACTATGATTAAAAAAGTAGTTCACACAATATGAGATGATATATTTCAGTATATGTCAGCAATAATTGGAGACACTATGCTTATAGTTATTGGTATGTAATAAGGTTTAATATTGTCAATAATAATTAAATTGTATAAATGTGGAGCTATTTCTATCTATTACCTGTTGACTCAAATTTTGGTTCCCTATCAATATTAATTAAATTAGTTTACCAAAACCCATTCTTATTATTAATCTGGTATACTTTAGCAGTGATTGCTTGGTGTATGATCATATTGTATGTAATTATAATTTACATGGATGTCCCAATGAAATTTGTTAGGAGGTATTGGCCGTTGGCCGGCAACACAGGTATTGTGTACACCACATTTTACTGAGATCCAAGCCGACCCCTGCTAGTCAATAAATGATTGTTCTACACATGCTTTCACCCGTTTTTCATATTCTCGCCGGTTCTCCTTATAAAGCTGTGCTGCCATAGAGTTCGCGGGTGAATTGGGGTTAGGGTCGCTTAGTAATGACTGAAACAAAATATATTGTTCAATATTAGGTTTTTATAATGTGAAAACATTTAGGATTACACTTATTTAATATTTTGTTTAGACACCAGTAAATAACTTATTGCACACCACAAACCATATAAGTTCTTACTTAGTGGAATCTAATAAGACTTTCAACATATTTACATATTACAGATGAAATTTGAATTGTGATTTATGCCATAAACTTTAAACTACATGTTTAGAAATGGCATACTGTTATGAAATACTTAAGAATGCAAATGTTTTATCTGCCATTCTATATTGTTATTAATCACACAAAAACAGTAGACAATCTTGTTATTATAACATGCCACATCCTGTTGTAATATTTAGCATGAAATAACATCATGACTGTGTTTATCTTCTGCAGACAGATGGACAAGAAAATAATACATTTTTGGGTGAAAATATGAATATATACAATTTTAAAGACTGGAAGTAAATATGGTTAGTGTAGGTACAAAAGTTCTAATTAATCAATAAATAACAAGTTTATCCTCTTTTTACAGTAGGTATAGTTTTGATTATAAACTTTTATATATACCTGTATAGAAGTTAATATAGCTGAAACATCATATGTTGGGCTCCATCTGTTTTGCAGAATGTCTAAGCAGATTCCTCCATCAGCATATACATTGGGATGAAACATTTTAGACACAAACCGAACTGTTGGAGGTTTGTTTGGGTATTCCTCTGTGAATTCTATTGTAAGCTTGAATGTACCATCTTCAAATGGAGTGTCATGAGGTCCAAATATCACAGCATTCCAGATCATGATATTGTTGTCAGTGGGAGCTCCAGAGACTCCAGTAGGAGGGTCCTCTTGCAAGCTGTGGGCAGTTACAGGTGAAGCATGAATAATTATAAATTATTATTGTAGTGTAGTCTAGAAAATACTTTGTGAAAAATTATATTTCACTTACTGGGATAATACATGTTATACTATTTTTTTTTACTCTATGTAGGATTATTTGTTTGACAATGATTCCATAGGAAAAAAGTAACCAAAATGTTTTGTTCTACACTATCAGTATGAGTAATTTATAAAGAAATATTATGAAGTGCAATTAACATACAAAGCTCTCAAGTTCTCATGGAAACCTCTATAACATAATCAAGGTCATGAGATGACTTTTTAGGTTTCATACAGGCTAAAAGTATTTAGGTAGTAAGGAATCCTAAGCGATTTTCCGCGACGCTTAAAGATTTGGTTTTGTTGAATAAGTTGAATATTTGGATAACCTAAATAATAAGAGTAGTGTACAAACGACGTTTATACATCGAGAGTGACGTAGCTATGTCTACTTATAGCTTATACTACTCTGTGTGCGACACAAAGAGCTCCACCGACTGACAAATTCACTGATTGCAATGGAATCCGAAATATAGAACGGAATAGAAATCAATTAAACTGACTATGATGTAATTTGATGAATCAGCAAAACACTTTCGCACAAAGAAATTTTTTTAGAAAATGGCAACTAGGGTGCATAGAACCATTAGCGTTTACAGATGTTTATGAGAATGTGAGAAATATTTAGATACAAACCGTTTGAAATCTCTCATCAGGCGTCTTCTAGCTGGAGTTGACATTTTGGTATTAAGCACCTATACCACTAATTTGATAAAGGTATCGTGTCTGGTTCCGATGTGTTTTTCGTATGAAAGTTTTCATATGATATAGTTCGTAAACGTAAGGTTTAGCTTGTACACAAAAGATTCCGTTTTGTCGTTGTGTAGAAATTTCTGTCGTCACGGCCAGCGAGATGGTTGTCAGATGACCATGAAATTAGCAATAAAGAAGCCTGCAAGTGGTCAATACACAGATGTCAAAATCAGTTTAGGTTTATGTATAACTTCACTTCGGTTGATATTCTCGCAAAGCGCAAACTTTCACAACGTAATGGCGGGTCCACGCACACCAAGCTCTGATTTTTTTTGCGGTCTATAATGTGCCCAACTCTAGCTTTCTTTCTTTTCTATTCGCTCATTGACCTAAAAGTGATGACCAGGTCATAAAAGTCCAAAAAAAATAAAAAAAATCTAACCGCTCAAATGTCATACATACGTCATTCATTGTCAGTCATGTCATTTGCTAATTCCTGTAAAGTGTAATCACAATTTCTTCACTGTAAAATAGTGTTAATTTTACACATTTTGCTTATTTATTGCCGGGACTCCTTTACGACTTAGTATATATTGTGTTGCCAATGAAACGGATATTATTGATCAAATGCTTAAATAGTGCTTAATTCAGTCTTATTTCAGTTTGTCATATGATGAAGAGATAACAACTTTTTAAAATAATAATGTTTCACTATAGTTGCTGTTTTCATTGCAAGCAATAAAATTAGATTTATTAGCTACGGAGGTTTGGTTACCATCTCTGAAGATGAACGATGCTGGCCCCAAAAAGATTCTATTCAACAAATCTACAGTGAGTTTTCCTTTTATTTCTTACTATAAACAAACTTACATTTAATAGGGATCTAAGCTGTAAAGACAAGAACCTCATACCCAAATGGTGACTCTATTTGGCCATTAGTAGTTACAATACAGCAATATGTGCAATCACTGTCCTTTACCTTACTTTTGCCATAATGGTATAAGTATATGCAAAGTCAGTGGCACCAAGTATACAGTGTTACAATGACTGGCATTACCATCATAGTCACAGTGACCTGGAAACCACTGTAGAGTAGATACATATATTGATAGAATTTTATTTTAATGTGCACCACTTGAAATACAAAATAAAATTTTGGGAGCTGTTTCATTGAAATAGAAAGGGGCTTGTTAAGGACACTGCATTGAAAATGGACGTACCTATTAAATATTATTATCATCAAAATCTTTATCCCAAAAGATTTGGGGATGGTGCATTGTCTTCTGAATAATTATTAAACCTTATAAATTTTTGCAAATGGAACATGGTTTTATAAGATTTTTACATGCATAGATGGCAGGCAAAAACAGTAGAACACCACATGCTATAATCCATTGCTTTAATGTTTTTCATAAATAATCATCACACTGGTTTTTCGATTAATTTTCAGCTCTTCAGTTTAAAAGCTGAGTTATTAAGAAAGCAAGAGGAAGTCAATCAAAAGAAACAACAGCCGCAGCACAAGCTTGAGAACTTCAAGCCTCCCTCAGCTAAAGACAAGAGTCTTGAGAAAGGTGCAAAAAATGAATATAAGAAAACATTCAAGGATAGTCTTAAAGCAGTTGATACAGAAGAGCTAGAAGCTTGTAGGAAATCCAAGTGAGTTATTTTGCAATAAAGATCATCATCATCATCATAATCAGCCTTTTTTTAATGTTCCCACTGCTGGGACACAGGCCTCCTCTCTAGGAGAGGGAATGGGCCGTAATCCACCACGCGGGCCCAATGCGGGTTGGTGAATGTCACATATCTTCGAATTTTTGGTTCTAGGATATGCCGGTTTCCAATAAAGTTGTTATACAGAAATTATCATAATGGTTTCGGGCATCAATATCAATGTTTTCAGTACTACATCTTAAAATTAAAAAGGGCTCTGCAATCTCTTTTTTGATAATGTAAACTAAATGTTTTCAAACATGTTTTGACTTTTGTACCATCTCAAACATTTCTATTTTTGTTTGTAAGCTCTCTTATATCTGTAAAAAAATTAATTGGCCTTGTTTTGTTACTTAGAAGCATAAGAAATTTATTAGCTGTAAGTTTAAAAATAAAAATTTATTTATCTGTTAAAATGTCAAGTTTTATGGGTAACCAAGAGTTAAGCATACATTTTGTTTAATAAATTTACTGATATTTTATGCACTAGTAAAAACATTGTAGAAGTACTTATATCTTGTCAGCCAGTTGACTTTAGGATGGTGCAGAGACAGAACAGTAAAGGTGCAACTTAACATACATAATTATATTATTTGTTAATCTTTTTGTTACGAAAATTAACCAATACAGTTTATTTATTTAGTCACAGAATATTCATACATTGCTTTTGTTAAGCAAAATTTACTTATTTATTTTATTTATTAATTTAAAAAATATTATTATTATTCCATTTATTCATTATATTTACATATTAGTTACATTTCTAAATATTTTTATAAAAAAATTAAAAAAAACTATTATTATTTTTTTTTATTTGTGTTTGTTTTTTGCTTGTTCTAATAGATGCAAAATTATTTTTCAGATTAGCTTTGGAGAAGAAAGCAGAGTTGTATGAACACTTGGCAGATGGTGCCGGCAACTCTCAGCTAGCTAACAGGTTCCTTGTCGACTTCAATACTAAGAAGCATCAAGAGCCCGAAAAACAACCTCTGGAAGTACCCATTAAGGATCAGAACGAAAATAATGCCAGTGAAGATGATGGTGATGAATGGTAAAATAGTGATTGATATTATCTTTCTAAGGACGCACTGGTTAAGTAATAACAGCCGCACTGGTTTATCTTAGGTTAAGTTACACTTTCCTTGCCAAGGAGTTTTTTTGGATGGCTGACTATCCTTTTCATATTGAGGGCTTGGCTTCATTTGTAGAAGCCTGAAAAACATAACAATGCAAATGATCCCAGTTTTAATACAGGGTAAATTTGGAGTGTAACTTTAGCCCTAACTTGTTTAATAGGAACACGGCACACTGCTGCGTTTACTGTATTCCTATTGGTTAAAAGTTTGGGCCAACTTTGTACTCCATAGCTGAAGTATACTTATTTTACAGTAAGTAAATTTTAGTCTAGAAATAGTCGATCCTGATAAAAAGAGTTTATTTATGTTTTCTTTTGATCTCTGTGTCCCTGACCCTTGGCTCTTTCGCGTAATGTCATGTTGTTACTTCTGAAATTACCCAATCGACGATTTTCGACCTTATTATTACTCAGAATAAAGTTGAAAAGTGATGAATCAGGAACTTTCGCAAAAACTTACGTTTTCAAAAAACTATTTGATGTTTCAGGACTGAGTTCACAGATTGTCTGGGTCGGACGCGAAAATGCCACAAATCAGACATAGCAATGTTCTTGAAGAGAGATATGGATCTTATGAGGGCCATCAATAGAGACAAACCACCTCCAAATGAACCAGAACTTAGACCAGAGGTAAAAAAAAATACTATCAAGAAAAATCTTAATATGAATGTCAAATTAAATGCACATAGCCAGTTCACTTGGGCGTAGTCCTAATGCGATCGTAGCGTCGTCGATGCGGGCGTAGTCCTAATGTGTTGCTGAGGAGTTTGTTGCGCCACTTCTTCTTCCCAGCTAAAACAATAGGAAGTGGTGACGGGTGGGCGTTTTGGGGGACTATCTCTATGTAAAATTTGACGTTCAAAAAGTGCTGTCTATCAGCCTAGTTTAAATAAATGACTTTTGAATTATGAAATTTTGAATTTTGATCGTCGACTACATTTGTACAGCAAACATCATCGCGTCGACACGTCTATAGTGCCTTCCGGTTTTGTCGATCGCGTATTCGCACAATAATTAGGACGACGCTATCGGGAATGGACTGAGCAATAATCTTACTAAATTAAATATTCTGTAGAAACAGATTGACAAAGGCGGAGTGACATGCTCAATTAGCTTTCTTGATAAAAATAATGACTGGCTGCATGATCGCTTTTATTTCTCCAAATTTTCTTGGGGATATATTTTTATTATTTCCATTGTTAGTACACCTCAACAACCGCTTTATTCCCCAAAACTTTATTTCACAAAAACGCCTTATACTTATAATGCCAAATTCCCAACTTCGGCTTAGCACACAGTGTTTATTTTAAAGTAAATAGTGTCAATTTAAAATCTATTTTACGAATTTAACATAATTGAACAGTACTTACACTAAGTGCATAAAAATATTGATCTGACTGTATGTCTGGGTTTTGGGAACAAAGGCTCCTCCAAGAATCTTGTTTTTGCAATTAGACTGTATTTATTTCCAAAAGTTAATAACTTTATTACTACAGGAGCCCTCTCCAGAAGCTAAGGAAAAGCCTCTGTTAGTTCAAACTACAAACAACTATCTGCAATCACTACGAGAAAAATGGGAAGAGAAGGAAAAGGAATTGCTCGCCAAAGATAAAGATGTACATTATCAAGATCTACTGTTTGATGGTTTGTATATGTTTCTTTAAAACCTTGGATGCCAGAAGTCTGATTCAAAATGATGTAGTTTTCCAAATCTCCAAATGAAAGGCGAGAGCCTAAATAAAATTATTATGCTTATAAGTGTTATCTATAGATTTGACCATATGGCTTAGTACTTACCATAGAAATATACACCCGTATTCACAAACAATACTTTTCTTAGTAAAGTAGCAACGCTATGCGAAGTAAGGCATTTCTCACTGCGTTGCATATGGCAAGCCTTTCAATTCATAAACAATACTCAAACGACCCTTGACTAAGCAAACGCACAGCGTTGAATAGAGCTCTGTGATTGGTTCGTTTGTGTTGCGTAGTTCACTTCGCTGCTTGAGGTTCATTTCATGTGTCAATATAACCTAACTAAAAACATAAATGGTAACCGGCGTTCCTGAACTATTTCGTTCGAAGTTAAAAGCCTTTTAACAATAGAGTGCGTAGAAATGGGTGTGAATAGACACAATTCAAATATAGCATAATATTTTTACAAAACTCATATTTGGTATGTTAAAGTATTCTTAAGTAGATACCTGAAAGCTTCCAGAAGAATAAAATCTTAAGGCCACAAGCAACTGATAAATAGCTGGCACTGGAAGTCCTCTAGCAGTTAATTTTTCTAGGTCTTCATTTATCAGTGGCAAGAGTATAAAAAGTACCACATCTTTGGAAAACCTGTAGCGTCGTCTAAATTCATCCGAACTGTAATAATCAAAAGGATTTTGGAAATCCCGTATCAATTTTCTGGTATTTATTGTACTTCTCTCATTGATATAATTATCAAATTCTTCTTCACTACTATAATCCATTGTAAAAGTACGCTATTAAAATAGAAAACTATCACGAACAGCAAAATCCAACCCCAAAAAATATGTCTCGTAACACATGTTAGACCACAGAGAATCGAGAGACACTCGCTATGCGTTGCTTAAAACAGCTAGCAGGCTACCTTAGCTGTGCGTTCATTATAAGGGACGCATAGTGCTAAACGCCACTCAAGTATTGTCTTTGAATAAGTTTAATGGGCCCTGTGCGCTCGCGCGCACTGTGAGACCTCATAGTAACGTTTATGAATACGGGTGATAAAATACAGGAGAAGTGGCAAGGGGGCGTGTCGGTGTCTTCGCGACATGCTCTGG
Source organism: Hecatera dysodea (assembly GCA_905332915.2). Lineage (NCBI taxonomy): Eukaryota > Metazoa > Arthropoda > Insecta > Lepidoptera > Noctuidae > Hecatera > Hecatera dysodea. Next base: position 10,056,720 of record HG995309.1, on the reverse strand, counting down.
GCGAGCATGTCTTACGCAATGGTCGAATCCGCGAACTAGTGCGCTTACGACCGCGAGCGTGATAAAATATAAGAATGCCGTGTTGTTCAGTGTTTTGTTTTCTTGTAAAAACCGAAGCATAAACCAAAACTTTGTTAATTATGGAATCACTTACCATATCAAAATACAAGTATTTTACTATATTTGTCTTTAAAATCATGAAAAACAACAAATCGTAAAATATTTCTTGCTTATACTATGTTATTTTTGTTTTCAAATGTCACAGCGACAATAACATATTACAATGAATACACTGCTCCTTAACCACTACCTAAGTTTGTCGCTAAGTGACTGGATGAGCAATGTAAAAATCACAAAACGATACTTTAGCAAGCCGATGTATCGCATAGTACGGCCGCTGCTTCTTGCCGCGAGTTAGTGATGTAATTGTGCAGATACACTGTCGACAACAATGTCGATTGTTGAATGAAATATTACAAAAGTGTACCAAACTTTCTTAGATTGCAATAAATTTTTGGTAAATAATCGTTCAAGTGATTTTGGCTTTGAATTATCGTATGTATGCCTTATCCTCGTGCTACTTCCTTACTTTTTATGGTAATTGTATTTTACTTTCGATAAAGTTTCGAATGCATTATAGTAATCGGCATGTTTAAGATAATATATTAGTGACCTTTGCTTAAAATAGTCAACATATTCATGCTATTTATTTGTTATACATGGGCAGCATGGCGTGTGTAATAAATGCCAGAATCGATAAGTCAATCACTAGCGTATATGTAAAATAAATTGCTTTTGCACAGCACAACGATACCCAGCGTTGTTTTTGTGTGAGTAAGTTGCACGGTGTACTGTAAATATACGCTGTGTTTATTAGGATAAGGTTTATAATTGATTGTGTAGTACAGTCCGATTTCAAAAATGCGGGTGTGTGCGCGACTGCGTATCTATTGCTTTTACTGAACTGCATTCGTAGTAGTTGCCGGGTGGTAGGGCAAAACAGGAGACACAGGTTCCGATACATTTTCGGCTACAGGGCATATCTCCTTGTTTATTATATCTATGGTACTTACGGTTTAAGGCATTTATTTCTCAATAGATTACTTCCGATAATCACTTATAGAGAACATACTATGATAAGAAACCAAAAAACAGCGTTTTTATTAGGTAGTTGAAGAAAGAATAAAGAATAATATTTATTCAGCACATACGTGAAACACGCACGGTACATGGTAAAAAAAAATAGGTATGACAAGAACTAAGTGTGTCCCACGGCTGCACTAAATAGGTCCATTTCAGATAAAATAGAATAGATGTTAAAAATGTTAGTGGAGATTGTGTGCAGTGCGCGAACAATGCTTGTTTTTAAGGCACAGTGCGTTTGAAAACGCCAGATTTAAATAATTTATACAAACATTACTTTAGTATTTTACAAATAAAATTGTGCTTTTCATATATACATATATAACCTACAACCGCCTACTCCCAAGCGGGTGTAGGTTATGTAACTTAAAGTTAGTTTTCGTAGTTTTAAAATTTAAATAATAAATTAACATTACTTTATCCTTATCATTCTATTCATGAGAGATCCTTGCCCAAAATGTGGCATTTGATAAGCTTTTAGCCTCTTTTATGTCTAGGTAATTATTATGATTCTAGGCTTTGATTATATAATGTCATTCTAGGCTCTTTTGTAGAGAATGCTCTTTTTTCCGTAGGTAGTTAGTTCTAGGTGGTTTCAAATGGATGTCATTTGCCTGTCTATTATTATGTTTGTAGTGGTCTATGTTTTTGGTAAATGTTATTTGTGAGTTAATATCCTTTGTTATATTTTTTATAATCAGGATGGAGGTGTTATTTTTATAGCTTTGTGATAAATTCATGAGTCCATTTTCCTGATATTTTTTTATGGTCAGAAGAGTTCGGAATAAAGTTTTAATCAATTTATTTTGTGATCTCTGTAATTTATTTAAGTTGCTTTTAACTGCTGATCCTCATACTACAAATAGGTAATCTATATGAGGCTTGAACGAAGAACACGTGTCTCGGCAAGCATCGAGATATGGGCCGTAGGGCACCTGTTAGAGATAATAGTTTGCTTTGTATTTTCACGATATGTCGCTTCCATGTAAGTCCACTGAAACTACTAAACTAAACTTTCCTAAGGTAATCTTCAAAAGAAAAATAATTCTATTTACAGAGGCTCGAATCCACGGCGTCGGCTATTTTTCATTCAGTACCGATGAAACGGAGCGCAAGAAGCAAATGGAGGAGCTTTTAAAGCGGCGCGAGGAGACTTTGAAAGCGCAGAAGGAGGCTGAACAGGTTCGCAAGAAGAGAGATGAGATGATTGCAGCCAGAGTGGCAGCTGCGCGAGCCAGGCAGCGAGCCAGGGCTGGCCTGCCACCCGAGGAACCTAAAGGTGAGTTTTATTTATTCGTTTTTGTAGCTTGTATACGTGGCTTTGTTTCCATGGTCAATCCCAGCATTTGGAAAGGCTGTGGATGATAAAGATGATGTTCTTTTTGATTATCATCCACAACACGACTTTGCCCTGTACAGACATAGGCCTTTTTTTGCTGTGCTAATATTTACGCTCTTGTTTACAACGTCACATAGGTTCTACCCGTAATGGGACCAATGTCGGACGATAACTGCTACTTCACCATGTTCTTTACCTGGTGCCAATAGGGGTGTTTCCTGAGTAAAAAATATATGATTATATTAAGTCCGTCAGTTAGATTATAGAAAAATATTGGACACGTATTTTTTCCTTTATCAAATCTATAAAAACTGACGAAGATACAAAGCATCAAAGATCAGGAGTGGGGGCTTGTGACGTTACGGCTCGGTAAAAATTGTAGCGAGTAGTGACGTCACACGAGTTTTCAACGCTCTGTATCGGCTTCATTTTTTGTTTACGTGAAAAAAGAAAAAATACGTGTCCAATATTTTTTGGAAATCTATCTGACGGACTAATTAGATTTTTTTAGTCAACTACCCTATTGTTGATCTCTCTGTCTAAAACAGAATTCATTGTACCTAGTGTTAATATTTGATACCTATCATTTCAGAACAGCAAAAAGACTTTACTACCTATCTACTAGAGTTTTTGACTCAGCAAAAGAACGAAGCGGATGCCAAAGCGAAAGAAAAAGAAAATAAACTCAAAGAAGAGCAGGAAAAAGAGAGGCAAAAGTTACGCGAGGCGTATGTTCGAGAATGGGATATCGGCAAGGAAGGAGTCGAAGGAAAAGTGAAGAAATTCAGAGAAATGAGCCAAGAAGAATATGTGGAACAACAGAGAGATAAAAGGATAAAAGAATTTGCTCCACCACAAGCTTCCACTTCTGGCAATTCAAGCATGTTTGATGATAAAGGAAATAAGGTGGGTAGTAGCGAGGTTACTGCTGCTAAAACATGGGCGGACGTGAGACCTCGAGGCAACACCCCACCTCCTCCCGAAATTGGTGATTTAAGTGAAATTACACAAAATAAAGGACTATATTTCTCATCCAAGAAAAAGGACGGCGATAGTAATTTTAAATATAGAAATTTTGTCAAAGCTCAAGAACCAACTCCTATCGTTAATGAATTAGAAGACACGGATACAGTGGCAGATGATACAGGAAGAGAAAAAAGGAAACACGATACAGAAAGTGTGGAAGTGCCGCCGCCTCCTACGTTCGAGTACTATGGACCAACCATAAAGCAAACGAAGTTTGATAAACCTTTTGAATCTGATATAAGAGAAGCATATAGCCAGGGAGCAAAAAGTTTGGAAACTAAGTCAAGCGGTCGGCAGTTGCCTAAGCACTATGACTTTACCTTTGATTAAGAACATTAAGAACATAAATAAAACAATTAAGTTTTTCTGTGCGTATTTATTTCTGGTGCCAATGCCAATCACAGCTACATAAAATCTAAAATATTGCAGAAAATATTTACAATTTGTCTATGCTAATATCACATGGATTAGGCGCTACTAATCTACATTTAATTTCTAACAATTAAAGCTTTACTTACAGAGATCAACTTATGACATTGAATAATTCGAAAAGTATTTGACAACATTAATTATATTTAAATCTTAAAAGTAATTTAAAACTATACCTAAGGCTAGTGTAAATATATGTGCATCGATTCGTAGAGCAGTATTATTTTGTGGATTAGCTGTAGTAGCTGCTTTCAAAGTAGGTGTCGTTTTAGCTACAATTGTGTCGTGTGGAATGGTTCCTATTGTAGGCAATGGTTCACTTGGTTTCAGTTTATTTTCATTCATCTTTACGTCGGTTGTAGGAGGATTTGTTGCTTTAGTGGTTGGTTCTTCCGTGACCTTTGTTTCCATTGCTGACTGCGCTATAATTTCTGGAGTGCTCGGAACACTCGGAATATTTACGTTAGTACTTGAAATGTCCTGTTGTTTTGTGTCATTGATGACAACTATGGTGGTTTCGCTACTCATTACTATTATTTCAGTTTTGAGATCGCTGCTTTCAATACTAGCACTGGGAATATCTATTTGTATGCTAGTTTCATTCATACCACTATCGATGGTTTTAATAACTTCTTCGGTAATAGGGCTGATTGTTGTAACTTCACTGTTCTTATCTTCAACGTTTGCTTGAGTTGTAGATTCAATCATTTGTGTTTCATCGCTTTTAAGTTCTGGTGGTTCACTAGCTACTGTTGTATCCATATGACTTTCCATGTCTTTAGCGTCATTATCCACAGCTGTAGTGATATCATTTATTGAATCTTCATTGGCTTTAGTATCATCTTCATGGCCTTCACTGTTGTCTGTTAAATTATTGAGATTATTTTTATTTTCTTCAACAGTGGTGTTGTCTATTCGATTGTTTCTGTTAGTGTTCATGCTTATAAAGCCAGCGCTATTCACGAGGGCTCTTTTATTTCTTGTGTTTTGTGTCCTAGCGACTAGTTTGGCTAGTCCTGCGAACGCGTCTAGTTCTCGCTCGGTGTTGGGTCCATTGCAGAGGTCGCCGCGGCACGGGCACGTCATGCGCCATGTTCTAGTTGAGTTGCAGTACAGAGAGTAACATTCATCTTGGTAGAGCTTGACGCAGTATCTTGATTCTATGTAAGCTGTGGGAGATGGAAAAGCTTATATTAGTAAAATGTTATTTATAGATATTAAAACATGATTTAATGTGCGTCAGTGATTATCGGTAAGTAGGTATATTAAAATACATACCGACAAATACAGAACCTCCCCCTTTTTAAGTCGGTTACAGAGTTCTACGTAACTTCAGTTTCGAACTCAAGGCTACATATTAATAACCAAACAAAATCATAAACACAACTTATTTAAGTTGCTGTAGGTAAATAAGTTGTGTTTATTATTTTGTGTCTTGCTTGATTTTCTAACCTGCTTTTCAAAGTATTGGGCTTAGAAAATGATCCCAAAAGTCAACAAAAAACAGTATCTAGCTACTTACTTCAATTGCGGGAGAAGGTCGAGGGATGCCGTTAGATTTGGGAAGAACAGGAGAGGTGGATGTGAGTGGTGATACTAGGGGGTAGCCACCTTGGGCTCTTATTGTGACATTTTAAAGCAATCATGGTTCTAGTGAAAGAGTGATGAAGTCATACAGGACGAATAGCATTATCCTACACCATAATGTATAGTTAATAAACTACATATTAGGTATGTATAAAATGTTACACTAACGCGGAGCCGTGGCCACGACGGCGCAGTGCGGGAAGCCCGGCTCGCAGTCTGTGACCTGTGTGTCCGGGGCATTGCAGGGCGGAGCTCGCTGGCTGCGGTGTACCTGCTCAGCCAGCGGACCGCACCAGTAGCAGCGCCGGATCTCCGCCGCCGTAGGGACTGGAACATTCGAGGAAGCACAGAGAACAAAAGCCGCAGGTAAACAAAAAAAAAGACAAGTAGCCTAATAAGGAACGTGCAGAAACTATAGGTGGCAGCGCAGACGCGTCAATGTCAAGTATATTTTACTTATAAGTTTCAAATTTACAACGCTAGATGGCACAGTCTACTTCGTGCACGTTCCCATAAACGGAGGTTGTAGGAAGAATAGGTGGCAGCACAGGTCAAATATTTACAACGTAAAAGTTTCAGATTTGCAACACCAGATGGCATAGTCTACGCCATGCACGTTCTAGGGAACGTGCATGGCGCAGTATTCGGCTGTGATTCCATCTGTAAACTGCGCACGTTTGCAAGTTGCATTAGGTAGAGGTACCTACAATGCGAGCTACGTACGAATAATGTGATCGTTCGCCCCATCGTGCCCCGCAATGTAATTAAACTTGCATGCATGTTGCTAGCAGGTGGAAACGCGGCTTTAGGTACGGTTATAATAACTTTTTAACGAAGTCATGTCATCGCGTTCGCGTGCATTGTTGTTCATCCATCGACATTACCATGTTGCACCTAACCATGTACAATGGCTTAAACGATCAGCAATGAAAGTCGACAAATACCTAGATACCTGCTTTTACTTTAAGGCAATTGACGTAAACGGAGACACAGTATTCGATACGGAATTATTTAGAATGTTCTAATAGATTAATCGTCGTTGTGTTTTGTATACGAAGAAAATTTTTCAATAAAATATTTTCTCCGTGACTGTGTTGTTTGGTAGGTACAATCGTCGCAACCGCATAAGCCAAGTGTGCAATCCTAGAGCGCAAACCTTGTTCTTAGTAAAACGTTTTTTTTAAGAAGGTGCTTTTGCTCCTTATCCTAACGTAAAAACACTTCTAATTTCCCTACATTACACTATATATTGACAAGTTGATTAATTGTCACTGAGATCAACTGAGATGATGTTGCGACTCGAATTTGAACGATTTTATAGTACTTAACTACGAGAATAGGTCATCTGATCCACTTAATATCCACGTAAGTTAGTCAAATAATAGACCTAGGTATTCATGATCCTCAAGACAAACACTTTTTGGAGTTTTCCAATTCCTTGTCCGTTAGTCTCATAAAAGTACGTTTAATACGGTCACAATCTCAGAATCCAGATTTTAAGAAATGGCTATCGCACCCACGACGCTACGTTCAGCGGTGAAAATGAGCAGAAATGTTATAATCCGAATTCATCCGTCCAATTTGGAAGTACCTACCTACTTACACTCTCAACTTGGTTCCCGAGTGCGAAGTTTGTTAATTAACGTTTAATTGTGTCCTCTCTTTTTAATTTTCTAAAGTGGGTCTGTGCCTTGCACTCCCGGGTGTGATTTTCATCTTTTCATTTTGATCAGAGCCAGTGTCGTAGTTAGGGTCCTGAGCGCCTCTGGCATGATTTGAATTTTTCGCACCCAATTTTTATTTTTACCTGATTGCCCTAGAATATGGAAATGTTTTTCGGGAGTAAAGTATATTTTTATTCGCATGTTCTGTAGCTTTAACGGCTGGATAGATTTGACTAAATAAAGTATAATTTAGATTCGTTTTATATGCTGAATAGACATATGATATATGAATTTAAAAAAAAAAAGTAATCTGGCTGGTGCCGTTAGGCAAGTGAAGTATAGTTTTTTGATAAGTCATCAAAAATAAAATTAAAAGGCTGTCACTTTTTAAATAGTGAGCAGTTAGTACCATCGAAATTATCGATTGAACTCTATTGAACTATACAAAATGTTACCAACTGCAATAGTCTATAGAAGATACAAGAGCGAATTCAAACTTTCATACAGGCCCGGATAGATTGCATAATATTTGGTTTATCTATATGGAACTCGATTGCAAGACAAGAGCTAGCGAAGCGAGTTCGGTAATTTTAGCAGCTCGCCTTTTGACAAGCATTTTTTTCCATTCATTCAGGAATGCCTGAATGATGCAACCTTGTAAACGTATACTATGTACTACGAGCAAGAGCCTAATTCACCTCAGCTTCAGTCAAATTTAACAACTGATCATGCTCATGTCCAACGGGGATGCTAAACGAAAGCAACGGCTCTAAAAAAGGCGCCTCATTGATAAAAAACATAGAAAATCTAGTTTTGCAGGGGGTTGTCTGGCTATTTGCGGTTTTTACAAGTAAACAATACAATATGCATGATTTTAGCAGCCCGTTATACGCGAACTAAAACTATAAAATATATTATTATGTTTCTTCATTTTATTTTTCACCACAGAAGCGTTGCTAGGTATTGTCAGCCACTGCTTCAACGGTCTCTTTGGTTAGACACCAGGAGCGTCTACGACGAAACAACTGGCCTTGGAGGAGCTAGTAGGTAGCTACAGGAATATTTTTATACAGTGCACAAACTTTCACAAATAACACTTAAACAAGTTTTATTATTAAAAAAATAAGTTAGCGTTAACGAAAGATGCGTACTTTGAAACGAGTTTCGGGTCGGCGCGCGGCGGTGTCGAAGCGAAAAGAGCTAAACTACCCTCCTATCAGCCGTGCGCTCGTGCGTAGGTATTTACGTGGGTACCGACGATGTAGTTATTACTGATTTTATTACGTTCGAACTACACTTATTTAAGTTTAGGCCGTGATCTGAAATTATTTGAAGAGTAATTCTAATTTTCCTCATATTGTCATGGGCTTAGGACTATCACAATGCAGAAAATAAAGCATTATGATCAATTAAATTAAGGCATTTTTATAAAACATAATTAAATCGACAAAATTATCGTATTTAATGCATTATGCATGTACTTCTGCATTGAGGCCATGATCAAGCTGCCTATGAGTGGCTGCTATAATGGTCTTTTCATTAGGGACGGCGATGTTACTGATCCTATAGGCTCGCATTCATGGACATTCTGCGAGCTGCTCGTAAATGTTCACCACTTAATAAATACACTCGCACCGTCTCTCAAAGAGATCTCAGCAAAGAACCGTCTTTTTCTCTTCTTCATCTCTTTGAGGCGCGCGTGGTCCACGAGTCACGGTCACGACGCGCCGTCGACCAGTTCCTGGTTGCTATTGGACATCCGCAGGCCCGCGCCTACGGTGGCCGGGAATCGACCTGCGTTTCCCGACGTCCGCGGCGTCTTCTTCTGTTACGGCGGCTGGGGTGTGAAGATTTCCTCTTCCGCACGCGTTTTGCCTCCTCTTTTGCTGACGTTATTACTTTGCAGATGGAAGTGACCGCTTCCCATGCCTCCTCCCACTGGACCATGGATTGAACTAGGGCCGTGTCGGGTGAAACCTGCCGCTGGCTCTTACCCCGCTCTGATAGTGCATCTGACGGCCGGCTTGTTATTATTTAGAATAGACAGTGTCCATATTTAGCTGATTTAATGCCGGATAAAAACATTGAAAAAATAATGGAAATGAGTTCTATATTCTATTACTCATTTAGAACATCAGAATTTTGTGTGCACTGCTTAAAAAATAATACTGAATCAGCTAACAGCGGTCGGCTTGCACCCAGTGTACAGGTTTTTGTTAGTGCCATACCTATTGGATTTTGATTTCGAGACTATTTTATCCGTCCGCCTTGCCAACCCCTAGCTACAAAGCTAATCAGAGATTTTCTTAGTCGTCACTATAGGGAAATTGCATTTATTATTTATTTGATATTTGTCTATATTTTATACAAAAGGAAAAAAAATAGAAATAGTCCATAATATGACACTTGGGCAGCCTAGGCAATGTCTAGCTGTGGACGTCATTCGGTTGATATAATGATGATATTATTATGAATAGGGTAGTTGTGCTAGTGCTAAACCTATCTTATTTAGGTTTACTTTATGTTCCTAATGTCTGCCTAAAAATTAACAGAAGGAATCCTGTCGAAACTTTCGGTTGATGTTTTGATAAGTTTTAAAAAGTTTAATCTAAGTATATTTAGATAGATGAAAAAAGGAAGACATATTTAATTATTTTTTTCATTCTACCGTCCCTTTTATTAGTACGTATTATTATGGAAGAAATAAAGCATAAATGTTAAATATAGTAAGTACTTACGTATTTGAAAAAAAAACCCCGTTTCATATAATCGTATTCATATTCTTCGGTCATAAACAACCGAATATATATATAGGTACCGAAATATTTACTGGCAAATTTTCTTTTTCTTTCCAATTCAATATTGAAAAAAAAAACAACGGAATTAGAAAGAAACGGGAATTTTTCCTGCTTTTTTCAACACATACCTACACGTTGAGATACACATAATATCCCATATTCTTGCCACAATACCAAACCCAAATTGTTCAATAACAAACCGCTAGACACGTACAGATTAATGTCCCTATTACCCAGACTGGAACATCAATATTGGAAATTAGGTTACCGCAACGGGTTGCCCGATGTCCACGTGTACATCTCTACGTACATACAATGTATGTCCTTCTGTCCTGAACGGGTCCAATAGCACGTTACTATATAATTCAGCCGCCGACCGGTGGATAGCACATAATCATTAATTCACACGATGCAGGTACAGCTGGCTTCTGTGTTGATTACTCTTCGTATGTGAACGCCATGTGGGTGTTTGCTGTCTATGTTTGTGGCTATAGATCACGTGATGCATTACAATAACTGGTAGTGAGGAAGTGGCTTAAATAAAGCAGATGAACCGAGAGAGAGAGTGAGGCTAAATTAAAGATGGATGGTGTGTATTGATAGCATGACGGCCAAATGGAGGTAAAAACGCAAGTAACATGTGATAAGGGCAAGAAGATGATTAGTGGGAAAATGGAATATGTTAAACTGATATACATATCTATTGATTTTTTGGGAGCTCGAGGCTAAGCATAAATAGCCGAACGGGTCGTCGATCTTCAAGGTTAAGCAACGCTTGCCGAGTTCGCTGGGTGGATGGGCGACCATTGCCACACTTCTTCGTGCCCCTTAACGCACGTTGAGTCGTTGACTGTCGTTTGTAGACTTTTCAGGGATAGTAACAGAAGCTAGAAAGATTGACACTAGTCTTGCCAAAGGGGACCCAGTTATTGAGATTAATATGTAGATATAAATATAATTTGAAGTATTTCAAGGTAACTAATTTAGTGTCACACCTATTCTTGAAAATTGATTCGAATCGAATGCCCTACCTACCTACCAAACCCACCTACCTACCTGGCTTCTTAGTAATGTAGTTACCTACACCTACTAAAACGTCTTTTCAATTACTTAACTGGTCTATATTTAATTTAAGTATTAAATATTTTGAAGAGGTTTTCATCATAATATTTTATTCATATCCACCAGCTCTTACGACCTTTAAATGGTTTTTTATAAATGTCAGAACCATTTGGGGTTTTATTGGAGACGTAATCTAGTTATCAGATACAAAACGGGCACAAATTGAAGACAACTGGTCACAAAAAGTCAATAGGTGGGTAGTTAAAATGTATAGAACTAATTAAAGAAAGAAAGAAAAATGTTTAGGACTCGCACAAAATAGTAAACAAAAATTTAAATAAAACTACTAGAAAAATAAATTAACAAAAGCTGTAGATATCAATTTTATTGTACCTAAATGTAAATGTGCGAGGCCAAAAAGGTTCCTATCTCAGCATATGCTGCAATATTAAAAAAAAATATCACAGCGCTGATTTCTGATAGGTCCTGTACAGATTACTTTTATACTTTGATACAAATTATGCCACGGATACACTAACGGAATACATACTAAAATGAAATAATAATATAATCTAAAGCCTACACAAGTTCGCAGTGCCATAAAAAAGTCCAACTTAGTTTCAATCTAGCCTTGTTTTTTATAAGTTTGTTAACTTATTTATGTTCTATCTTCAATCTCACATTTTGATGTTCGTATAAGGTTGACTGAACTAAATTAGGAATAGTGTAGGAACGACAAAAATATTTAGCACATCAATACGAATCTAACTAAATAAACAGCCGTTTAATTAGCGGTTTAATTATCATTCGAACCTAACCTATGCGTGAAGGCTGAGAGAGGGTCCCAAGTCCATGTGCCCTAAGTTTTCAAACATAACTAGGCAAGTCTTAAAACGATATCGTGCCAAGTCGTTTGCTTAAACCGCCGATTATACGACGCCGTTCAATGAAAAAGTTAGGCTGTTAATTAAAGGACTGATAAAAGATGACTGCGACATCTACATATTAAAATTATAGGCGACTTTTAATAGAATTATAAAGAAGCAAAACATTTATCGATTCGGGTACCAAAAGCGTTTATTTCTTTGTATCAAAGGAAAATGCAGTGTATCGTAAAATACATGTTATTGTCTAAAAGTAGGTACGTAAACGTTCATGGGAGACGGCCATGTGTCGTGAAGGACGCGTCCCTCGCTGAATATCTTATGACCTACGTCAAAACGGCGATACTTCGACTTTAATGATAGGAATACTTTTTAATATTCACAATGACGTGTTTATATGCTAGGAAGGTCCATATTTTCATAGAATGAACTGAAAAAATACAGTAAGTACCTAGGTATCTAAATTACGTTGAATATGCCTTAACATTAAAATAGTAATGGACGAGGAAAGCTTATGGCAGGTTGCACGTCAAAGTGTTGTTTCAGAAAGTACTGACATGAACGTATGTTAAAAAATGATAAATCACGGTATCGCACAGATTTAAACCACATTTATATCAACAGCATATATACGAACGACCTCTACGCCTTTCTAGATTTCAATACAACGAAAAAAATCCTCGTATTTAACGAATGCTAAATATCATGAACTAATTATTATTTGATATACGTATGTATGTTACGGTAACTGACCGCTAAATTCAGTTTTTGTCAAAATCTACTATAGCAACAAACCTGACAGACTTTGACATTAAAGTTGGGCTTCACATGTTTTAAACTGAAAGTACTCAATCTAGCCCTATGCACCACAAAAAGTTCAAGGTAACGTTCGCAAAAGCATCTAGCCTGAAGAGAAATATACATAAATGTATGTAAAACGCTCACACAGACTCATCATGTTGCCGAAAAATACAAATGAAATAGCTCGATCTAGAACAACAACACTCAACATTTATTGCGAAAGTTTTCACTTTATTAGAAATGCGAAAGTTAGCGAAATAATCTCTATGAGTACTCACCACATAGCGAGACGAAAACCGCACTCACGACAATCCTTGAGAGACGGAACTTTGTTTCGGTTGGCGGCATCTGAATTCGAAACTTTCATGTATTATTACACATTTTTTTCCACAAAAAATATAATTAAAATTATACCTTTCAAAAAGTTTTATTATTTTTTATTATTATGTCTCAGTAAGAGCGGAGTCGTGTATAGAGGTGTGCAACGTCTACGCGCCGACTATTCCAAGTTCGCGGCGCTGCTCAAAGGCCTACACGACCACGTAAAGGTTCGGCCACACACGTCACACTAATCGTAGCAATCAAACATGGAACACGTATCCGATGTACATGATAACGTTTTGTTGGTAGCGTGTCACGGGCCTTAATGAAACTTAATGTACTTTTGATGTGATGGTCTTATCGTGTGTATTAATTTAAACTGCTGCTATCATTGTTATTTTCATTCATAACGAATAATATGTACTTTATTGGGCATAATTTATTTGCATTTTCAAATTAGTTTTCATTTTTATTTTGGTTTATTTAGTAGGTCTCCAATTTTCAAACGCGTGTGAAAATCCTTATGTATTCAAATCACTTATAAATAGATGTATTAATTGTTAGTTTTACCTTTAACGACGTGCTAGAGCTATCGTAGTACGCGTACTATGAAATCAAAAATATAAAGCACGACAATTTAATTTGACATCGATCTATACTTAGGAAAATGAAGAAGGAATTCCTTAGAGAGTTCCTAAGTTATTTGTAACATAAAAATACCGTGAAACCATTTCGCTCTGGTCTGGAAACTTTCTAACATTAGCACTTGTTTGTTGTGGAGAAACTTCACTATTTCAGCGATTATGATTGGACGGCGCGTAGAAACAAAACCTATATTTTATCGAACTGTGCGAAGCCCGTATATTATTGTAAGACATAGCCATTTTCTCGGTTGTTTTCCCCGACATAAAGTAGCTTCTTAGAAAATAAGGTCGCTCTTTAGAAAATACGATCGAGCGGGGACAATAAATTGAGGCATGAATAAACACTCAAGAAAATAGATTACGTACCTAAAGGAAGTGTTTATTACAATTCGGCAAGTTTTACAGCAAAGGCAATATGCTTGCATAAATTGAATTATGGTCGTTGGTGAACCGACCTGTTACTCGTATCTCTTTAAATCAATATTTTAATTTGAAAATGTGTTGTTCATTGCTTATGATATGGTTGTTCATAGTTTATTACATCAATCGACCTCTATTAAACAATACAAGATACAAGTTATTCTAGTTTCGTGATTATTATAATAATTATAATAATGAATATAATTATCTGTCAACTTTTCCATAAAGTTTTCTAATACTACGTTATTAAAAAGTAGTAACTTTGAAGTTGTATAGATTTCAACGAAAGCTGAATAGGCTTTGTCCCAAATCCCGCTGTAAAATATTATCTGACGAAGTGAGAAGGGTGAAAATGAGTTCTCGGAAGCTGCAGCCTTATCTTGCTTTCATTCAGTCGCATTTTGATGGTGTTATGGTGCACACACATCTTTGAAAATGGAAGAAGGAAAGCTTTTTCACTCGATGTGAGCCTGCCCTATTATTTCCTGTAGTAAAATTGTGAATACGGATTTACGGAATGTGTTACCAAGTGTCTGTCCAAGTGTCTACCTGTCCTGATGTCACTCCTCTCTACCCATTTCTCAGACCTCTCGATATAGACAGTCGATTCTCGGCTCGGTTCGGTGAGCACAGAAATAAAAGTACAAAATGTTGATTCTATCCTGATGGACTTTTAAAAATGGTCTTAAATCTTTCTAAATATAACAATACCCTAGGCTCTGTCTACACTTGGAAATTCAAGGTGTTTCTAGACATTCAACTACTGTTTTATGATTTTTTGTTAGTCTTGTATGATTTTTGTTGGTGAATTCCTACTCCAATAAAGGCATTGCTGTAGTGTAAGTAACGACGGTAGTACGAACACTATCTGGATCTGGAAACCTAACAAAATTAATCCTCCACCATGTATCACAATACATACATAAAATGTACATGTTTAATCCTTCGAAGAGGGTTCATTTGAGCAGCGCAATACCTGCGGCAGGGTGTTAAACATTCACGTATTGTGTAAGTTAATCTTAAGAGCAGTTCGGTCGGCTTTGTGCGATGTAGGTCATCGGTGCAGCCTGCAATGCGACGCCACCGCTCATCATAACGAACATTCTGCTGAATTTTTTATAGCAACGACACGTTGGACCGCTTCGAGCGACATTCAAGAGTCATCGCTTCGTGTTTTCTCTTTTCTAAATATTGTTGAATAAAGTATGGAGTTGTGTGTGTGTTGGTAGCTACCAGTATGCATGTAAAGTTAGTTCGCAGCTGCGATGAATTTAGATGGAGTTGGCATGTGTAGTGTGTAGTTCTGTTCTGTTACGTCAGCACAATACAGAGCTTCAATTCTTGAAGTGCTGTTCTTGTTCAGTCCAAATTATTGTAGCTGCTATGTATATTATTCGAAACTTGGCGGTTTTACTCCAACTTAGTTATTTGTCAGTGGTAAAAGTGAACGCAAATCTGTACAAATAGCGTAAATTTATCGCGCGTCTGTACCCGGACAGGCACCGGTGACGCGTCGCCGCCATCAAATGAAGATGGAACACCCGCTTGGCGACCCTTGAAATAAATCTTTCTGTAAAAGTTTCACTCGACGGATTTCGTTTGAAAAAATTCACGAGAATACTCTGTAAAAATGTTCTTGTTATAATGTTATCTCAGCTTAGAACTTTATGCAGTAAATTTTATGATGAATTTTTGTATGTTCTCTGAAATTTAATTATTTTTAGTTTGCGGGTTTTACGGCTGACCCATTTTTATATTTTAGAACTAGCTCCTGCCAGCGACTTCGTCCGCGTGGAATAGTTACTTTACCCCCGATTTTGAAACTCTTAGCCCGATCGGTTTAAAATTGACAAAAGATAGACATGCTGTTTCGGGATATTTTTTAGATAATTTTATGTAGAACATTTCCGTAATACATGATTTCTATGTAGCTTTAACCATTAAGGCTACACACGCGACGGAAGCTTAAAAAATGGAGTAACTTCTCCCGTTTTCCCAACATTTTCCTTCACTGCTCTGCTCCTATTGATTGTAGCATGATGAAAAGTATACTATAACCTGCCCAGGAGTATGAAGAATAATTGCACCAAGTTTCGTTAAAATCGGTCGAGTAGTTTTTGTTTCTATAAAGAACATACAGACAGACAGACAGACAGACAGACAGACAGACAGACAGAAAGACAGACAGACAGACAAAAATTTTACTGATTGCATTTTTGGCACCAGTATCGATCACTAATCACCCCCTGATAGTTATTTTGAAAATATATTCCTTGTACAGAATTGACCTCTCTACAGATTTATTATAAGTATAGATAAACTTAAAATAGATGAGGCATTTTATTTATGTGCAAAGTTCAGAATTAAAAAAAAAAAATTTAGGAAACAAAAACCATAAACCCTAAGGAAATGTTCTGAAACATTCATCAAAATTTGAAGGGTACCTCTCGATACCTTTTAGGGGAGGCTTAGCTCGCCCCTTCCGTCGTTAATGGTGTGAATTTTATAGCGGTGGAGTGTCAAGCGAAGTGTGGCGAGATTTCCGATCCCGAGGTCCCGACGCCACTCGAGTGCGTGTAGACGACGCAGATTATACTGGCCATGAACTTAGGGGCCGGTCGCCGTGGGCCCGTGGCCCATAACTGCAGTGGCCCATTTAGTCCCCTTCTGACCCTGTCGCCAAGCTGATGTAAATATAAGTGACCCTCGCGACGCACGTCTTTATAATTGCACCTATCTATGTAAATCGCGTATGGCATGCATGCGAATGTCTAGCTTGCTATGCCTTGATTTACATACCCGAGGTTCTTTTGTTTTTCGCGGTTTTTTACAAAGACCTAGTTTTAGACACGTGGCCTTTTGAATTTATGGCGTTAATCTCTGCCCTATATTTTAACATATTCTATTATTTAATCATATTTTATTACACACAGTGACTCTACGATGTCCCTGAAACAGTGATAAATGTCGTGTTAAGGCTTGAGTTGTTGGAAACTTGCCGACCCTTGGCTTCAAAGGGTGCATATTAAATCAATTGTATGGCGCGATAGGGCAGATCCTCGGCTATCTAATGTGACCGTTTCGTGTTATGTAATAGCCTACGTGTTACACTATCTTGTTTTATGGGTAGGCTAGTGCTAGTCTATACGTGACAAGGCAGTTGTCCTATGAATGGATAGGCAGTTTATTATGACTATTGGTTTAATAATAGGCATACATCCTATATGTATATACTCGTATATAGTTGGTTACCGTATGTGAAAAATATGCGGCCACACACGGTCTGAGTTATAATGTTAAAAAATCAGAGTGCATGATCTTCAAGGCAGGTACAAAGTCCCCAACTGTGGTTCCACCAGTGCTTCTCAACGGTATTCCTCTTAATCGGGTATACCAATTCAAATATCTTGGGCACGTGGTTACCGAAAATCTTGGAGATGATGTAGACATGGAGAGGGAGCGCAGGGCATTGTCAGTCCGGGCGAACATGCTGGCCCGCAGGTTCGCTCGATGTACAGACGCGGTGAAGGTTACTTTATTTAAAGCGTATTGCACGTCCTTGTACTCAGCAAGCCTGTGGTTCAGTTATACCCAAAGGGCTTACAATTCTCTGCGCATCCAGTTTAACAATGCCTTCAGGGCGCTGTTACGTCTGCCGCGCTTCTGCAGTGCATCAACAATGTTCGCTGAGTCACGCACAGATGGCTTTGATGCCACCTGGCGCAATAAGACAGCCTCACTGCTAAGCAGACTGCGTGGGAGCAGTAACAGCATCCTGAATGCAATAGGCAATAAGGTGGACAGCCCACTGGTGTGGAGCCTCAACCAGAGGACCAAGTCTCTTTTAGTTATTAGATATTAACATAGTTCTTAAGTATATACTAACAATTAAATGGATCAATGGTTATCTGAATAAATAAATATAAATAAATAAATAAAATAGTGGCAATCTTCTTTTTTGAATTTTGCTAATTAGCATCAGTAGCTTATTGAAAAAATAAGGTTTAATTGAGCATCGCCCTGGCATCTAATGTCCTGACCTGTATCGTTTTTAGAACTTAATGGTACTTACAATAACGCACAAGTTTTTTTTTTGACGTGTACCACTTGCAGTTCATCACAATAAGGCCGTTAACTGCTCAACCGGACAATCCTGTCACTCGTGGCCTCAGATGAATTTAAGGCCCCCAGCCAGGGCAGTACCTACCTACCCATTTACGTTGAGAAGGTTAAGTAAACAAGTAGAAACATAACGTCGTCAAAATTGAGCTAAGTACCTACCAACTGTCATGTACCTATAATAGACCAGTGACGACGCGAAATATGACCAAAAGGGTTTAATGGACAGACGGACTCACACCTCAAAGAGACTATCTTGTCCCGGTAAAACCTTTGGCTTTACAAATAAATTCGCCGTGAACGTATGCATGTACCTCGGGTTAAGTACAACTTAATTCTACAGTGTCGCAAGTAGTGGGTGGACGGACCTTGTTGACAGACGGTGTCGCACCTCGGGGATAATGAGGATGAGCTCAATTTAATAACAAGCTTATAGAGTGATTTACGAGCGGCGTGTTGTTGCTTAAATTAATTATTTCGCTTCAGTTTGTGGTCACACACCTCGATGGATTATTCTGCGAGCCCAGTTGGACAATGTGTTTGTTCTTGTAAATTAAATTGGGATTTGTTGATTGAACCTACATACGTAGCGTAGAGTATTGTGTGGTACAACTTGTTCCGATCTTTGCTTAGGTTTTAGTATCCAGATGCACACTTTTGGGCACTGTTTCAATTGACAGCGATTCGTACTAATAATTTAAACTTAATTATACATTCTATTATAGTTTAACATAAACTATATGTACGTAAAACTAAAACAAATAAAACGGACAATTAAATAATGAGAGTGAAGTCAATAATAATAAAATAATCATTTGTTCGTAAATAATATAAATTATGCGGACATAAAGCCTACATACAACCTATTAATTATAACAAAAGCACTGGATTTGGCACCAAACACGCATTACGAGATCGAGGCGTTCCTTTGTGCGACGCGAAAATGTATTATTTTCATGGGCAATTCGCATTCCAAATGAAATGAACAAGAACTAATTGGAATTTGCATGGATGCATCTGTAATGCATTCCGCTCCAATTGTATCCCGTCCGACGTGGAGTGTAGTAGCTCTAGCTACCCGTATACAGGGTGAATTTATCAAGTGGACTTGCATGGCCGAATCCGAAAGTATGAGGAATAGCGAAAAATACTCCAAGGAGTGTCGGTCCCATTTTGATGAAAACTAAAATTTTTCAAAATTCACTATTCGATACCGCTAGTAAGGATTTGTTTATGGAAAGTAATGAGATAAATTGATTAATATTTTAAAGTGGGTAGTGTCTTTTATTCATACAATTATCTACGTATCGAAAATTCACTGATGTAAATAAGTTTTCATGTATATTGGTCTCGTGACTACTTTGAGTAGTTTTAGCTAGTCTTCTTTAGTATCTGATTTGGCCATCCAGCCCACTTGAAAAAATCATACTGTAGATTTGAACACTTGTTTTAGGTAATCCAGGTTTATTTAATCTGTGGATAATGCAAATGTGAATTTTGTCCGGTGTTAGACTTGTACCGATTGAACAATTGGCTGTCTTTGGCTATTGAATATCCTGGAAAATCTTTGTTGGTTTAAGGGATCGACTTCACTCAAAACTTGTTAAAATTGTAGACTAGAAAGAGTTGGATTTGGATAAAACCAATGTAGAATATATGTCTTCGATTCTTTTGGAAGTTCTACGACACCTTTGTTATACAGAAGTTTACTTCAACTTTTGTAAATGTAGTTTAAAACTACTGTAGACTCCACAGCGTGTGGTGGTGGCTTAGAGATTCAACACTAAAAGCTAAAATAACTATTAATATCGGAACAGAACTCGTGTTTTTTTTAAAAGTCTCGGCATTTATTATTTGGCGAAGCCATTTGTAGCCAAGGAAACAAAATTAGAGACAGTTGCCCGGAACAGTGAATAATGTACTGGCTTCCACCCTTCCAGGCTAAATACAAAGCATACGTTGTCCAATAATCGCGGAACATTTTGCGGATAAAAACGGTCCATATCCGTCCCGTGTCACCGCAATGTGTTGTGACCACTTGAATGTCGGACTGATTTGTGTATTGTGGCTTTTTTCAAGTGCCCATACCATACTGGCCATGGGCGAATAAATCACACATGTTATGCTGTCAGTCCCGCGCATTGCATATTAGTAGGATGGAATGTCGTTGGACATAACGGGAAATAATATGGGATATGTCACCGGATCTTTGCAAAAACCTTTAGGTTGTTATAAAATCTTGATTAGATTATAAAATCTTGACAATTCCCACATCGAGAGTAAACAGATAATTTGAATAAGTTTGTGTAACTATTGTTGGTGTACAAATAAGTATATTCTATCTATCTGTCTATCTCGTATGCCTCTGTCTTTTCCCAATTATATTGGGGTCGGCTCCCAGTTAAACCTGATTCAGCTGAATATCATGAATATCGGGTGCCTACCAGACCTCCACAAACTATTAACTATTAACGGTACTTCTTGGTAAGACTGATGTCAGATTTTCTGGCTTCTGACAATCCGTAATTCCTGCCAAAGATCTGTAACTAATAGCCGGGGAAATGGTTTAACGTGCTTTTCGAAGTACGGATGGATCTTGGTATGTTAAGGTTGTCACCAATCCACAGATCGCCCTCGACATGCGTTGTTTAATCTTGAAGATCGACCCGTGAAGCTGTTATATTTTAGTCACGAGCACCCCCTAATCTATCTGTCTAAATACAATAAACCCCATCCAATTCAACAGTGTATGATATATTCGTGTCTTATTGAATTGGAAAGGGTTTATAATTTCACGCGTTTTATTGTACACTATCGTTGTTTGCAAAAACAAATCTACTCAGCAAGCTTCCTGCTTATGGCATCCCAGCTGATTTTTGTAGCTGGATATCAAACTTCCTCAGTCCTCTTCCCTGCTGCTCTGACCTGATGGCTATACATCAATGACCTACTTCAGTTTGGTATTGTTGGGTACGCAGATGACAGTACGGTTTCAGAGAGATACTTGCCCAGCACATAACCAGCGGGGATGAAGGTCGTTCCATGAGAGAGGCCATGGTAGAGCGGACTAATTTGACCTTACGTTTTGTCTCTCTTGATGACAATCTGGTTTCTTTTAACGCCTCCAAAAAGCAAGCCTTTTCACCGCCAAAAGGAGTCGTTTCGACCTAACTCTTACTTTTCGGGGTACATCTGTTCCTATAACCGATCGGCTCGAGCTCCTAGGCATGGAGTTGGCATCCAGTCTTAACTTCAGCGCCACCATTGAGTATAAAGCCTAAATTGCGGCCAAAAAGCTGGGCATCCTAAATAGAGTGAAGCGATACTTTACGCCCGGACAGCTTTTAATGCTTTACAAAGCACAGGCCCGGTTCTGCATGGAGTATTGCAGCCACCTTTGGGATGGCTCAGCTAAATACCAACATGCCGCACTTGACTCGGTGGAACGCAGAGCTAAAAGGCTGATTGGTGACGGAAAACTGGTAAATGCCAAGCTTCACAGACTGGGTTATCGCCGTAAGGTCGCCTGCTTGTCAGTCTTCTACATATTGTACTTCGACGAGTGTGCCCATGAACTCTACATCCTCATCCCACCGGCCCCCTTCTACCATAGGACATCTAGACGCACCGTAGGTTACCATCTCTACCTTGTAGCTATTCCACCTACTCGCACCAAGCGTTTTCAATTATCTTTTATAATGCGCACAACAAAGGAGTGGAACTCTCTGTCTGCGTCTGTGTTTCCGAACGCATTCAACCCTAATCTCTTCAAAGTTAGAGTGAACAGGCTTCTTCTGTATCATTCCATCGTAGACTTTGTCGTTGTCACCTGTGACCTAGACTAGAGTCAAGAGCAAATCCATTTTACAATAAAAAATAAATAAATAAAAGACTCGGTGACAGACGTAACCTTGTAGCTGAAAATATCATATTGTCACCCAAACATTTTCCAAATACTTTCTAGAAAAAAGTATGATTTTTATACTAAATTGTGTAAAGACGATTGTAAATCGTCTTTATACAATTTTTTTTTTAAAATATTTATGAAGTTTTGTAAGACAAAATGGAAAAAATTACTAAATTATTAATTATTAAATGTAAGTTTTTATTTAACCGTCAATAATTGTAATATTGACGGCAATATGACAATATCATATTGTCACCCAAACATTTTCCAAATACTTTCTAGAAAAAAGTATGATTTTAGAATATTAAAAATATACCCATTGTCGAGTTAAAATCTGGTTTTGATTTCTCACGTCAAATATTTATCTTGTCTTTGAGGCGGGATGGAGGCTTCAAATAGAAAGCATTTAATCTCTGAAAGATTAAGTATCTACGTGTTCTTTATAAGATACCAGAGTTTTACTGAGAGGGTGATCTTATCTGCCTACGTGGATTTGAAAATGGTATTATGATTTTATTTAAAACTTGAAAAAATATGTTTTTATCTTTTGGTTTAGTGATTTTGTCCCGTAGAGGTTAAAGCATGGGCGACGCAATAATGTGTTTACAAGAAAATATTATATAATTACAATATTGAAAGCATCGGGGCAAATACCATGATTTTAAGGAACGACGCATTCGCATCGCTCCTCCAAGTTTAAGACTTTGATTGTCTTTGAAATATAACTATTGCACCTTGAATTTAACTACGAGCATTGGTCTTCATTTATTATGGAAACGTGTAATCGCGGTATCAATTCGCTTCTCTTTGATGGAACATTTTGACAGCTTCCTTAAGTTCCTTTAAATGAATAATTATTATGTTATATCTTATTGTTCCTCTGTGCGTACGCCTGCTTTTATTTCACTCTTGAAGTTTCAAAACAGCTTAATAAGACACTCTTTGCCAATTTTCGTGAAACTGTTCTGCAAAATGTAACGAATGCCATAAAAAATGCAATTAGCAATCGCGTAAACAAACAACAGACGAGCAGCTCCGTAGTTCCGTACACATACCCTTCAGGGACGGCCGACACAGCCGGCAAACATTACTGCCGGCATGACGTGCGTCCTGATAGAACAAGATCCCAGAGCCTCCGGACCTTATTTATTAATTCTTTATTGTAGCTACACCAAAACAGCCTAAATTCGATTTAGTCATAGTAAAGTGCATGTACAAAGGTCAGTTTTATCACAAAGTTGAGTTTTCTTCAAGAAAACCTTTGAGTGATACAGAGAAATCAGCGTAGGTAGCTATAACCTGTAAATTAGCCGTGGCTCTATCTAGCGTGTAACTTTGCTTATGTTCATATTACATACTAACACTACTCTATCTAACACTTTTTGTTAGTGAGATAATAAGCGACATTTGTGAGCCCTGGGATCTCGGACGTTGAGTCGTGAGTCGTGACAAAGGAACGACATCCGGCTGGGAGCCGTAAGTGCAGGACGCGTGCAGCCGGGCCGGCGCTCGTCCGGCCGCGCGACCTTGTCGGCACTGCACACAATCAGAGGATGCATGGAGTGTTGGGAAGGATTTACATTGGTGCTCTAATTTCTATGGAATTCGCATGTGCATGTCTTTTAAGAGGAGTGATAATTGTCTATGTTTGTTGTTATTAGTGATATGTAAATGTCACACTCAGTGACGGATTAAGACTACTTGATGCCCTAAGCAATCCACGCCTGTGGGCCCCCTATCCGTATGTCAACTAGAAAAAATATGACTTACTTATTAATCATCAAATTAAATACCTATGCATAGAAGCCGGCCGGCACAGTTACACAAAAAAAAGCAAAACAAACATTTGATTGACACAGATTTGCGGGGGCGCCAGGCGGAAATCCGCGGGGAAGGGGTGGTTTGTAAATTGCTGATTCTGGTGCATTCGAAATACCGAATGCACTAGGAGGCAGCGAGTGGGCAAGCGGGAGCGGGGTTTTGACTCTAGGTCGGGCTCTATATCAACTTAAAACGCGCAAATTAGTCCTAGAATTATTTTTTTCGTGTGGTGTTTGGTGCCCCCCCAGACGTGATGCCCTAAGCAATTGCTTAATTTGATTAAGGGTTAATCCGTCACTGGTCACACTGCATTTTCTTCAGGCAGTGGGTATGTGAGATGCTCGATAGCTGTCTCGTTGACCTCTTGTTAGCAAGCGATGGCTGACTGCCGAGCATGGTTTGGTTCCCAGGTCGGACAAAAAATAGACACTGCGTTTTTCCATTACTAATTTCTGTGTAACAGCCCAAAGTTTGGAAGTGGGTGTTGCCTTGCGACCCGTGCCTCGCTCTGTTCGTTTGGGTCGGATTGCCGTCCCATCGAATTGCGATGGTGTTGAGATTGGCTGGCACGACCATACCAGCTAATCTCAATACCCTTGGTCAGGTGGGCATTTATTTATGTGAAACGCCTAAAGTCAACATATCTAATTTGAACGAACGCAGAAACGTTGTAGCGTAGGTAATTACTAATTATGTTGTTATAATAAAATCTAAGTTGTTAATCCTCGTAACGAACGTTAACGAGGCAAAAGGAATAAATAAGGTTCGAAGCGTAGCAGGTGTCGTTCTGTACTTTCTGCCTTCAACCCCTGGGGAAAATGGTGAGGTTGGGATATTTCTCGACGTCTGATCGGCACTGCGTGAACTGAATTTTAGGCAAATTTCCGAATAACAGCGATGTCAATGAGTATTTTGATGCCTAAATATGTTTTGTTTTTGTGTAAATAGGAACTTAAAGTTAATGTCACCTATGTACATAATTATGTACCTTATCGTGTACGACTGGCGTTATGGAAATCATCTGGTATTAGAACTAAAGAAAAAGTAATAGTGTAGTAGAACTAAAGAAAAACAGACATTACAGTAGGTATCTAGCAGAAGGTTCACAAGTCTTCACTGCTAAACGTGCAGCTCAGAAAGAAAGAAGGTAATCTTTCTTTCTTAGCTGCACGAGACTTACCAACGTGTTTCGTCACTACTCTAACGAAATGTACTGTATATTTCCAGCAATATGTTTATTCTTCAGCGGAGAAGGTCGTCGCCAAATAATGACAGCCGCATGGGTTAAATTGTCTTACAAGGTTTAGCAACGATTATATCTATTACTAGCTTCTGCCCGCGACTTCGTCCACGTGGAATAGTTACTTTACCCCCGATTTTGAAACTCTCAGCCCGATCGGTTACAAATTGACCATACAAACTTTCATCCCCTATTTTATCCCCTTGGGGGTAGAATTAATCAAAATCCTTTCTTAGCGGATGCCTACGTCATAACATCTACTTGCATATGCCAAATTTCAGCCCGATCCGTTTAGTGGTTTGGGCTGTGCGTTGATTATATCGAGACTCCTCCGTAGATTTTTACAAAATATTACTTCACATGAATCCACCACGTTCATAACGCGCAGGTTTTGTAAATTTTTCGCATCTCCCTCATATAGGCGGTATTTATTTTCAATCAGTTTAATGGGTATTGAAGCGCAAAACCATTAAGGCCTTTACAAATTGGATCATTTATGAATACCATAATGGGTTTGCGTCGTATTTTAAATTGAAAAATGAACAAAATGTATTTAATTTTGTAACAGGGTTGTAATTATCAATTTAATCCGCGTTGAATTGAGACCAGAGCGGAAAATGGTTTGGATAATATTGTTATCACGCTTGTGGACTGGAATTGGCACCACAGTAATATTAAATAAACGCGGAATCATGTTATTCAGATTTCAAATCTACTAATCTACCTACGCAATTCGATTTTAGTGTAGTCGTTGAACGGGGAAAAGTTCATTGACCCATTAAAATTAGTGAACTCTTAATTAGTTTTATCGTTGCAGTTTTTCGTTCGATAAATCATGTATCTATGTACATATGTAGTTATTTTTTACATATGACAAGACAAGACAGCTTTACATATCTAGTAATCTATACCTACTAATATTATAAAGAGGAAAGATTTGTTTGTTTGTTTGCATTGAATAGGCTCCGAAACTACTTGACCGATTTGAAAAATCTTTTCACTGTTGGGAAGCTATATTATCCCCGGGTAACATAGGCTATTTTTTATCCCCATATTCCCACGGGAACGGGAACTACGCGGGTGAAACCGCGAGGCGCTGCTAGTAACAGATAAAGAATGAATATAATTTATCACCTCTTTAAGCTGTAGATCTGTATATTATCAGTGTGACAGGTTATCAGTAGATATCTGTTTAATTCTTCCTCTATGGAGCGGCTTACCATGTCCATGCATCATCTGTGTCTCCGCAAAAAGTTTTCAATCGGGGTTAAAACGAATTAACACCAATTATGAATATGATAAGTTGACACTTGATTGTGAATTGTTTTGCAAATATCGGATAGCAATTTATATAAAATGTTTATTTTACTTCCTTAATAAATTAAGAATCGGCCAAGTGCGAGTAGTGGTGGCCGAGTAAAAAGGCCCCGACTTACAATACAATTCGTAACGGGTTCAAACGGTCACGGGTTCAAACCCAGCCAGGCGCATTATTTTGTGTGATTTATTTCATCACCTAACCTCACCTCACAAAACGGTGAAGGAAAATTGTTTCGTAATCTACCTATTTTATAAAATAACTACAGAATTATTAGCGTTAGAATTCATTCAATATGTCATACGGTAGGTACCTAAAATTATGCCTTAATTTTATGCGTCCGTGTTTTGAAACAGAAGTAAACATAATCTGTGCATCAAATTTGAACTGAAACGGTCCACCAGAAGCGGAAAAAATTGGCTGTGACAGACGGACTGACACATGAGTGATCTCAGAAGGATTCCATTTCTTCATACGGTTATTTGAAACCCTAAAAAAATAAATCTACAAACGCAGTTTAAGGTATTAATTTTTTTTGGGCCTGTGGATGGCGAGCTATGGGTGGCTCGCCGTCCGATAGCAAACCAGGCACGAGTCGACGGCGCGTCGTGTTCCACGCGCGTCTCAAAGAGCCGTCAGCAACGAAGACGGGGCCCGATAGGGTCAGTGCCTGCTACGGGTTGCGGAATTTGTTGAAAGAGTCACCGCAGCCCTGGAACGCAAAGGGCACAAGAAGGATCACGGGTGGGTTTTAGTCAGTAAGAGTCTGACACTCCCTTCCGCTCCGCCCAGAGCGGGCATTTGATGATTTACCATCCAGAAAAAAAAGGAATTAAATTTTCATTCCGGCTTGCGTCTTTATTTCAGTAATAGGTACCTACAGCTTGCATAAGCTTTGCATTTTACTCAAACGAACTTCACGATGGTGTACAATGTAAAAGTGTTATTTTATTCGTCCTTACAACTTGAATAAGCGTCTCTCGAATGATTTTAAAGGCGAGAGTAAAATGAATAATGAGAATGCTTTTACAAAGTCGGAGTCAAACGTTAATTCTGCAACGACTTTTTGGATTTTGTAACCTTTTAGGTGACATGAATTTTCAACTAGTTTTTCTTTGATTCAAACGTTTAGTTGTGAATATTGAAGCGTTTAATACGTATTCGTTTAAAAGCTTTATGAATAAAACAGGACGGCTATTTTGAATGAACTGTATTCCGGCTCCGACCTATTATTATTAGTTTTGAAATAGAACAATTTTCCTTGAGTACAAAGTTAGTAAAATAGGTATCTAACCTACATTTTTAATAAGAAATTAAGTAGTTTAGAGCTCGTTAAAGTTCTAGTTGAGCTACACGATAGCTGACAAATGCTTGGCATTGTCTGGACATGCCCATTCAAATCTGCATGGTTCTCTCCTCAAAATAGGGATGGGCAATTGAAAAAAATATATCGATATTTATCGTATCGATATTTTTAAACACTATCGATAATTATCGAGTGAAAAATATCGATATATCGATATATCGCCAGTTTCCGCATGATTATTCATACATATTCCCAAAGCAATCAAACTTCGTAATAAACAATAGAAGAAAATAGTAATTTTTATTAAGTTAACAATACGCGAGGAACATGCAAGGATAATCTATTGTAATAACATTAAAAACACGCAACCAAAATTGCGTAAAAATAGTCTAAACTAAAAATTAAATATCGATATATCGCGACTAAAAATATCGACGATATATATCGATAATTGTGTGGAAAAATATCGATATTTCGATATATCGATATTTTTTGCCCATGCCTACCTCAAAAACTCACCTCAAACCAAAATGGTTCTCATATTATGATTTGACCAAACTACAGATTGTATGGGCGTAAGAAGACTGAGCTTTCGGTGTTTCATGTAGGTACTTAGTTTAAATTGACCAGAAAAGTTAAAAGTGTTATTTTTAATCTATTTACAAAATAAATATCGTTTCGGTTTTGAAATAGTGTGGTGAAAACGTCATTCAAAGATAATTTCTTGCGCACTCATCTTGTCACCGTTACAAAGCTTTTTGTAAAATTGAAAACGTCCGTATCTTGGGATTTTAGTTTTACGTTCTGTTAAGTACCTACCCAGTTAATCACTTTTTTTTGTAAATGAACAAAGTTATTGAATTTTCCATAATTTAGGGCGGATTTTTCAGTAGTCACATTTACAAACAAACGACTTTTTTTCGTCAAAACGCCACGTTTATTCCTTAAATAACAGTAGAAAAATAGAATATCAAAATAGATTTCGATATAGGTGTGAACTATTTCGAGGAATGTTAGTTACTATTTTGACCAAAATCTTTAAATAAATCGTAGGATATATAATCAAAAAATAATCGTAGGTATAAATAGTATTTATCGTGAATACGTGATAACGTGTTGTCTGATCAAGTGATCATTGCTTGCCGAGTGACAGCTGTCACAGCGCTATTGTAAGGAAACATTCTTCAGGAAAACAAGGAAAAGAAAGAAAATACATTCTTTGTTATAGTTATTTTTACGCGGCTTCGTATAATTCTTATCTTTTTTTGTGTTGTATTCAATATACATAATAATGTGGTTCCTCAGCGTTATCCTAAAGATTTTTATTCATTTTTTTTTCAGAGTTATACAGAAAGAAAGAAAGATATGACAGCACTGTAAATTGTTTATGATAACATATCTTAACTAAACTAAATTCAAATAAGGCATATAATACTGGTACGCACCAGATTGTATAGCAAAATAAAGATATTTTCAATGTACAGTAGGTAAAACTTGAAATATATATATACCTACAATGTTGCATGATAACGACGAGCTCTTTATAAGTATTTCGACATAACTTTGAAAACTCCACTCCAAACTTCCAGTAAAACATTTTCTAGAACACAAGTGCTTGTTACGAAAACATTCTAGATAGCTACCGACTTGTCTTGTCTAGCCACATCATTATGTCTACCAACATAATAAAACTTAACTCAAAATATATTTCAATGTGCAAATTCCGGCACTGCCAACCTAATAGGCGACATTTCTATTATAATTCCAACATCGGGACGGAAGTATATGCGCGTCATCTGTCTACCGTCTATTATACCCCGCGGCATACACGAAATTAAACCACAGCTGGACTGCACTGCATTGCATATTTACCTAGCGTAGCATATACGGACACAATTTGGTATTTTCGTTGAGTTTCAAAGGTGTTTCAAACTTTTTATTAATAATTTGCTGTCGGTTTATTTAATGTCGGACTAAAAGCGAGTTGATATTTTTACGTATTATCTGATTAATATCTACATACATACATATATCACACATTAAGTACACATAATAATTCAATGATAATTGTAGTATAATCGTTAGTAATGCTACAAAACCGTTATCAACGATGTTTAGAGGTTTTTCACAATTGTCTACTGAACTGAACATGCACAATTGTATGAACATTTATTAATGTATGCGCTCTTTCGCATAACTTCTAATTGATGACACTCTATGTCAACAATTAGAAGTTATGCGAAAGAGCGTGAAATGATATCACTACATAATATCTGCATCATATGCATAGAGTAGCACCAAAAACAATAATGAGGTATGGAATTATTTTATTTTCCGGAAATCCGAGGTTTTGGAAATGACACGAGGAAATTTGAGATTTCGGGAACATCCTTCCTTCTTTGACAGTTCTTATTTCTAAATATTTGCATGCTTCGAGTTGTTTGATCCCTTATCCTTTGGTCTCATTTCTAAACCCAAGAAACAAAGAGATCTTCCTTCACATGTTCATGTTCAGGGGTCAATTCTCACATTTTAAGAAGGTCGCGCTTTCACTTCGCTCTCACATTTTGTGTCGAAAAAGTCGCTGCAACGATATTGCTACTTGAATATGAACGCTTTTTAAGAATGAGAATTAGTTTTCTGGTGATCATTCAAAAGATTTTACAAAAATGATATAGTAGGTATTGTTTTACCTTGTGCAACATAATCAAACATATTACACAAGTATGCGTTGTATATCCATCCGGAAAATTGCAAGCCCCGTAAGTTTGTAAAATATTGCGTGAAATTATAAAGTACCTATTTTTTCTTAATAAGCCACGGATATACATAATTTATTAGAGACTATTGAATTTAGATGGGATTTGTTCTATACAAAACGATTTGTATCGAGAAATTATATTATAATAAACATTTATTACAATCTTACGAAGACTTCAATCTTTTGGTGACATATACATGCTGACACAATGTTTGTCTACCAAAAGATTTAACGTAACAACATGGTCGCTGCTATTGACATGATCATGATCCATCTGTTCGGTAAAGTTTTAAATACCACTGATACAGGCACCATACGGGTACATAATATCTACTATTCAGCCTTTGCTTGAATGTTTAAGTGACTTTAATTCCATTAGTACTTTTAAGCATTTAAAGTCTATACTTTTTAATATTTTAAATATGAAAGTAAGAAGTGCAGAGAGACAGAGTAAATTCCTAATCTAAAAAAACGTTTAGAAACGTAACGTTCAGGCATTCATTCTGTACGAACGTTCTCTACTAACACAAGTCCTCAGTTTTATACGCAATAGAATATCGAATCGGCATCGATAAGTTACTTATAAGACGAAAACTATGTTACGTGTGGAAATAGGTTTTACTATCGCGTAGTATCGTTCGTAGTTTATTCGTAGTGGTGTAGTGGCATACCACGTACGACACGCTCCGCGTATTAAGTTTAAAGATCGTATAGTGCACGTAGTGACATGTTCGCTGTCTTGTATTAGGAGAAACTTCTTTAATTTGTCTTCAAGTCTTCTGTTTATGGTCTGAGCTATAGAGGAGCTATACGACAAGCGATTAAACTAGAAGTGTAGGTAGTTAAACTCTTCCACATACACACGTTATGTAGGTGGGCAGTAAAGAACAACTTCAATTAATGCGTTTACGGCGTAGTTCAGGTATAAACAACAATCTGAGGTGCAATACGAAGTTTGGAACGACCACGACGACTGCGCGGGCTGTTAAAAATATTTTTTTTAAAGTAGCGTTTGCTTTCGCATGCACTCCCAATTTACCTAGTTTCTGACATCGAATATCGCTGAGATATTGTGACCTGAGTTTGATCAATTTTAAAGTACGAGGTTTGGCTTTCTGATCTCCCGAATGTATTAATAGAACGATAATATCAGGACAGGGAGAAACGTTATCAAAACTAACTATAGAACATTCAGTGCTTATTAAGACAAAACATGTTGTAATATTGACTTTAGGCGTTATCTTACCTCTTGAGTCAGAAATCTCATCGTAGATGGCGCTAAAATATTCAATTCTATTATTATTGATGGTAGCGGTTGAAACAGTCGGAAGCCATTCCCCGTGATCCACCACTCAGTAAATATCATAAGAGTTTACGGCTCCGGCGGGACGCCCATCCATACGCAAGGACACATAAAGTTACAATGAACTGGCATGGTATTTAAACCTATAAATGAAAATTATTCCTTGTGTCGGAAGGGTATCTTAACTTATTACGAGGGGGATTTAACGTGCGATCAAATTAACCGTGTAATCCGAGGTGAAGTTCAGTTAAAACTTCGTTCTACTGTTATCATCCGTTAGATTGGTTCCGCTTCTGCTGTCGGCTCGTTATACCCGGAACAACTTTTGCTACTTATCTATCTTGAGACTGAAACGTTATTTTGATCTGTATGAACTGTTAGTATGAACGGGTAGTGTTTTAGTTTCAGTTATGTTGAAACATTATTTTTTCCGTATTAGTAGAATAAAGACTATTTAAACAACGTTATCGTATGCAAAAGACGTGCTAAGTATTCAATTACGATCTCTTCTCGTCGACATTACGTCTTATTACGTCTGCCGAAATTAGAAAAGGAATAAAACTGAGATTATTTAACTCAATAAAACACGAGATTAGCTGTTATATGTGCAAATTTTATGTACCTATAGGTATACAGAAATTTAATTTTGTGTACCTACCTGAACCTTTTAACCGATAGAATAAAGGGAAATCGAAATATCTGTGTGACCCGCTCTGAAATTGTGGATCGATGATACATTGGGCCACATCGGTTAAACCATTCCCCGGTCTGTGGTCACGTCAATATCTGTGTATTTATGGCAGATTCAGAATATCAACTCTGACCTATAATATTGGTATTCCTCAGTAATTACGTTGCAGTCACGTCTACGTCATATTAAGATTGTAATAGCCAGCTAAATTTGGAGTAGAAGCTGACCCTAATACCTCGGGAGAAAGCCTTTCATTAGTTATTTATAAATCTTGTAGTGATTTCCCTGTAACTTTTTACACGAGCATTTCGAATGGAAAATAGATAATTTACCGTACCTAATGCATTTGGCTTGATTTTTTAAAATTCGTAGCTGGTCTTCGTATTGGATTTACAACCTTATTACAAAGAAGATATTCAAATAAGATATTATAAATATGTTATATAAAGCAGTTTTTTTTTGGGCTAACATTTGGTGTTAACATTTAATTAATTTTTGCACTTGTAAATGTTACCTTAGTCATTGAGTTAGAAATGTACATGTGTAAACAATAGTTGGTTAACCTAAATTAATAAATATTACGATGAAAATTGGGCAAAGTAATGCAATAAAACATAATAAATCTGTTTTTTTGCCGTTAAGTGTAGAGAATAATACAGAGTTAATGCTCCGTTTATGGCGCATGTTTTGACGCTCATAAAGGAATATACCTAGGACCTATAGTGTACTTCTCACTGAAAATCCTGATTCAAGTTTGATAGAGATAGCCGCCGAACTTTCTATGTCTTACGAGTCGATCCGTACCATTTTAAATTCTTGATTTTGCACCACGAGAATGCGCCTTCGCACTAGACTTTTTAAGATGAAAATATAAAGTTGGTTGAATAACTAACTTTTTGTGTATTATTGATCTTTTCCGGGTACTTTCTTGATAGAGTAGTACAATTATGACAAATTGTACTACTCTATCAAATTATGTTAAATAATAAATTCTTTATTTGTCGGACATCAAGATCCAGTGTGTTAGTAAATGTCTTATATCGAATGTTAGTAGTACAAAGATTTATTTTAAATTTATTATTATTATTTTTTTTAATTCGCTTCGTGTGGATAACGCACAAGCGAACAAAACTCACTCGTGCATCACCCCACAAACCGTCTCAGAATAGGCGAGTAGATGTTGTCCGCCACTGTCTTCAGAATACTGTTGTCACTGTCCCGCAGTCGTGTTATTAAGGACGACATCTTTTTTCTGATGACCGCATAAAAGTCGTCAGTTCGATTCAACGCAAACATTTCAGATGCGCTACAATAACGGGGCAGCATTCTGAAAACATTATTATATTGGATGCGCAAGACACAGGCTTCCCTTGTACATACCCTGACAGTAAGCTTTGAAAAGGGTTAGTTTTACCTGATCAAAAAGTTAAAGAAATATCTGCCCACATTATGTTAAACTGTCTCGATGGTCTAGTGGTCAAAAGTATTGGGCATGAGTTCCTTGGTTCGATTCCCGGGTTGGCAAAAGGGTTATATGGTTTCATCATCTGCCTAGCCTTTTCCCAACTATATTGGGGTCGGCTTCCAGTCAAACCGGATTCAGCTGACCAGCATTTAACGTGGAGCGGCTGTCTATCAGACTTCCAAAGCCCATTAACTGGGTAACACAGTACTTTTTGGGAAGAATGGAGTCAGGGTTATATGGTTTCTCCCTCTTTATTTTCTCAGAAGCAGTTGGTTGATTACAATACAATACACTTGTCTCCTAGTGGAAATTAGGTTTCTTACTGCTCCGCTGTCCTTGTCTGATTAATTTGATTGCAGAATCCAAGACTGTTGAATCGTCTCTCATATTGGGGTCGGCGTTTTTCTGGTGGTTGTTGATTCTGGCTCTCAGAAGGTGGTCTTAAATAGTGTGGCGGGCTTGGCCCAAAGATGATTTACCTCGTTTTACTTGAGACTTTAACGTAACCAGTGTATGTGAGAGTACTCTGCCTAACCCTTTACAAACAACAAGGAAACACAGTAGTGATGTTATGTTATTTTAATTAATAATTTCCAAACCCTATGTATAAATTCAAGATTTCTAGGTTATTGCAGCTACGGCGCCAAAGACAAATAATAAACTACACATACAAAGACGTTGCATCCACATTTTCGTTCCGCCAAAAGATTCCGGATGAGAAATGCACAAATAATATCTATGACTAATGCATTATTCTAACCCAAATCCTTTGGCACAAGTAGCTTCTGGAACCATGGCTATTCGGACAGTGCAGCGAGCGAGCCAAGTGGTACACATATAAATCATTTTATTATGACGAACATACAAAGAAATAAAAAATATGATCATGTCTCTAATTTATCTATAATAATATGATTAAGAGGAAAGATTTGTTTTTTTTTTGCATTGAATAGGCTCCGAAACTACTAGACCAATTTCAACTATTTTTCACCAATGGAAAGATACATTAGGTATCAACGAGTAACATAGGCTACATTTTATCTCCGTGTTCCCGCGGGATCGGGAACAATACGGATAAAGTAATTAATAAAAACTAAAACACAAGACTAATAAATTCGCGAAATTATGTACCTACAAACGCATTTAAAAACAAAAGGATCCGAAGGAACACAAAATTTCGGTGGGAAAAATTCCCAGACAAGACGAAGCAATGCTGCCTAGCATTGCTTTGTTGAATGGCAATGCTGATTAGAGATTAAGAAAAGGCCAGCCCTCTGGTCACGTATATTCTTATGTGTATGATATGACTATTGACTGACTATTTAGGAATGTGCTGAAATAATGCCTTAATAACGAAATCATTGGTTTATTTCATAAAATTACAGGCGACAGGTGAGAATCCGACAATATTATTTCGTATGAACATTTTCTCCTTTGGTCTTTACCAGTCAGAAAAATATGGTATAATATGTAGTATGTAATATTTAGGGTTTTGACAAATATGTCCGATTGTATGTATTTATGTCATCGATTTCTATGATTTATGTAAATTGAAATAAGTCAAGGGTAAGTTATTTGATCCGAAGCAAAAATGTGGGTTTTCGTTAAAATGCAAATTTTCGATGAATTGCTAGTTATTAGCTAATACATATATAGTTATTTATTTAAGTAGGTATCATTGATCAAAAAACATACCCAATTATTACCCAACAAAACTGAAATAAAATATTCGCCTTTTGAGGCGTTCACGAAGGTTTGATCGGAGAAAGAAACACATCGGGTACAGTGGAAAAAGAGCCATACCCAGTAATTAGGTAATTTATGTACATTTAAAAAAATGCTAATGCAAATTATAAGAGGCTTGATAACATAATTAAATAGCATAATATAGCATTAATTTAATCAAAATTTTACCAATATTTTGATTGGATCTTCAGGAGCTATCTCAAGCCAAACAAACTTATAATTGGCAAAAGTGAGGGATTATAATTAAAATATAAGCTTCAGGTATTTTTAAAAGATATTTTCCAGTAGACGATTATAATAGGATTAATGGAAGTACATTTTTATCGAAGATAATAAATAAGTGGAGTGTTTCATTTCGCTTGGGCACTGTTTGATAAAATTGACATTAAATAGAAAACTATAGGTATGTACATATGTAAATCAAACTAAAATATGACCAGTGTCGAAATGTCGAGAGGAATTGTGGAGGGTGAGATATTACTAAGGGTTGCGTACTGTATGGAACTCAAGGCAACCCCTACCCTATACTTTCGTCAAGTCCGTCCGTCTGTGGTTTAACTCAGACCTCTCGGTCCTAGAAAGCTGTAATTTGCCTTGGATACAAGCATTAATCACGCATTTTGTATGGATGGGGAACCATCAACTGACTTATTCCGCTTTAGGCGGAGCTGAAGGGAGTGGCTTACCCTTACTGACTAAAACCCATCCGCGCGTGTTCCTCTTAATACCCTTTACGATCCAGGGTCGCGGTGGCTCTTCCAAACAAATTCCCCAACCCTGGCAGGCACTGGCCCTTGCGGGCCCCGTCTTCTATGCTGACATCCCTTTGAGTCACGCGTGGAACACAACGCGCTGTCCACCCGGGCTTGGTTATTATCGGACGGTGAGCCACCCAACGCTCGCTCGCTATTATAATATTTCCAAGAATTAAAATTAAATAATAGGGGTTAAAGTATGAAATTGCCGTTTTATTGTAATAAGTTTTTTGAATTGACATAGAATCTTCGTGGTTTGAGGTTTTCAAAAGAAACGTTTTTCATATGGTTTCTATGATGTTCTTCTTTTAAAAAATGTGAAACATTTGAATATCGACTTTCAATTGTTTTTGTTTTTCAACTTATACAAGAAAGATGGATACTGCAAAAATTCGAGTGTTTTTTGAATACTAGTTCCGACGCGGAAGTAACGCGGCAAAAACAGCCCGCAATATCAATGGTGCGTTTGGAGAGGGGTCTGCTAATGAACGCACCGTACGATTTTGGTTTAAACGCTTTCGTGATGGAAACTTCCTTCAACGGACCTTGCTCCAACAGACTAACATTTTTTTTTTATTTGGACAATATTATCTACGTGCCAAGAAGTTTTCTTCCCAGGAGGCAGTACAAAATGCTTTCACACAGTTTGTGCAGTCTAGATCCTCAGAGTTTTATCGCAAAGGCATAAATGATCTTCCTATTAGATGGCAGCAATGTATAGATAATAATGGTAACTATTTTGATTAATTACATTTGTTAAAAATTAAAAAATAAATAATTTAGATTTTCAGTACGAATCGGTCATTTCATACGTTAACCCCTAATACTTAGTCGATGTTCAGGTCGTCACATTTTGCCTGTGCCTAGTTTTTATTAAACGGGGCTTTGAATGGTCTTATTATCATGATATGAAGTAGGTATTCTCATTAATGAAGAGATTAGACAGTCATCAGCTTATTTGAATGATATAATTAAATTACAAATAACGACGGTATGGATAAAAGCCTTAAGTTATTAATTATAATTAATTTAAATTAGTGATTATTATTAGCGAAAACTAGGATTAAAATGGTATCTCTGTAGCGTTTTAAAAGCTTCGCTTTATAGATGTTGGTAAAACTAAAACGAAATGGAATAATTTTATCCCGGTTGTAAGTTATCTTGGGATACTATATACGCAGACAAAACCGCGAACAGAAGCTCGTTTTATACTAATTGAGAACAGAATCTAAATGTAGAATATCATCCATGAGTTAATTAGATGACTCAACGTTTCTATAATACAATGAGAGAAACTAGTAGAAAACTAGCACTAATTGATGAATTGCGTGTTACGGAGTGGTTTCTAAAGAGGAGCAAAAATCGTCGCGAAGAGGAAATAGATAGATGGGCGGGATGAGCGTGGCCTCGTGTTAGTTTATGTATTAGTATAAGTAATTGTTAGGATCATCTCTCCCATTTTTAGAAAGTCCTATATTTAGAAAATTAATAAATTTACCTTTGCTGATATTACTTTGTTCCTATATCCAGTAAACTCTAAGTGCATCGTCCTCACATACCTATATTAAATTAAATTTCTTATACCAAATATTGTAAAACATTTGTTTCAAACGAGTAACTATGGAGTTTCTTGTCCGTTCTTCTCCATAAGAATCCACCATCGTGAATGGAAACTAGAGTCACTTTATTATTTTAAATTATGTTAATGATGACGTTCAAACGTTAAGTGGCCGCTGTCTAATGGCCTAATTGAAATAAACGTTTTGACTTTGACTACTTTTTTGATAAATGATAAATGGTTTTCCTACAGTAAATATGGAAACCCTACATTTTGTTACAAAAGTATTTGTTGGGTGATATTCTTAATGTTATTGTAGTTATGGCATGACACAGTATTAAAGATTGGTGACTTAATTGTTTACTATAAGTTAATGGGAGTAACTTTGCACGTTATTATTTTTTTCTTAAAGTCACTTTGAAATTATATCAGTTATATGTATGAATCTTCAGCAGTGATTTTCTTAGACACCGTTCAAGTATTAAGTAAGCAGGCTTTTGTCATTTTTGACCGCCCCCTCCTCTTTTTCAGCATAAATAAGCAAAGCTATTACGGGGTATACGACCTTACCATGCTTGTCGAAATCTTTATATAAATATTTTTGAATCTGTTCTGGTTTCCTCATTGGTTCATGAAGCAGCAGTTAACAAGTCTAGAAATAAGGAATTTATAGTCTATAGACAAGTTAACCTAATTATTGTTCGCTATTATGGTAGCCCAGTGGATAAGACTGCGCCTGGTTTTTTTTGCAGAATACCTGAAAAAGTATCATTGGTTGGACACGGCTGGCGCAGTGGTTGAGCGTTCGGCTGCTGCGCTACGTGTCGCGGGTTCGATCCCCGCACGGAACTATTGTTTGTATGGCCTACAGATAGTTGTTCCAGGTCTGGGTGTCTTGTGTATGTGAGTTTACATGTTTATGAACGCACCCACGATACAGGAGTAAATCCTAGTGTGAGGCAATGTTATTTTTATAATAAAACAAAAAAAAAGTATTATTAAGACGTAATCCCCATAGCCCTATACCCATTTAATAAAAGATAAGCAAATCATAGATTCCCCACTCCCTTTTAGTGCTTACGTAATACTAGAATGGCCCCTTAGCATTGTTGCCATGTGATTAACTGGATAACATTTTTACCGCTTATTATAAAATAAACCGATATCTATCTAAACGCCTTATAAGGAAACAACAAACGATGACGATAATAAACTACTAAATCCTGCTTAAAAGACTCCCCGCGGCCTACTGAACGATAGGCCATAAACGATAGGATATAAACTGTTTTACTGACTTTGCGAGGATTCACACGCTAAAGAATGTTTTCTCCACTTTAGTGCTATGTAGTATAACAGTGAGGTTTTACCGACTAAACTGGCTTATCAAATAAGAATGTACCTACCCTTTTCCAAACTTCGTTTGGGTCAGCTTCGAGTCCAAACAGGTGCAACTGAAAATCAGTTCTTACACGACTGCCCAAAAAAAGCAGTGTTATTTTTTCAGGGTTCATGTATATGTGTTTGTGAGTTTCTTTATTCCACTACTAGCTGACACGCGCAACTTCGTCTGCGTCACATAAGACAGAAAAAAAACAGTTTTTGTAACATTTTTCATTGCGCTCCGCTCCTATGTATCGTAGCGTGTGTTATATAGCATATCCCAGCCTTCTCCAATAAAAGAGCTATCCAACACTAAAAATATTTTAAAACTCAACCGGGCAATCCAGGGGAAGCCGGCGCGTTAGCGCCTTCGCCTTTTTATAGATTAAACAACAAAAATCAACGCGTTAAACAAAAATTAACCGTATAGCCATACTGGCTCGGCGAGATTAGGAAGTTTTATTTCATCTATATCTCGTGTGTTTATAAACCGATTTCTCCAATTTTTTTATATAAAATATAGTTTAAAGTGTACTTTTTGAATATGGGAAGTTGATAAAGATATATCCATGTGAAATACAATATTTTAATGTATTTAATACACTTTGAAGAAATGCCTAAGGATTAAAGACGTTATTGCGGTTAATTTATAAAAGATTGGTGACGCCCACTTCGTAACGGGCCATGCAGCAGAAATCGTAATATTTTAATTTCGCCATAACTTCAAAACCAAACGTCCAATTTTAATCTTTCAAAGACCAAATATTATCTACATAAACTGTACTTAGTGATGAAATAATATTTTTATTATTTGTTTTTTTTTTTTTTGTTTGTTAAATGTAGTCCAAAAAAATTCAAGATACAAAAATAAAAAATGGTTGTGCCTCACTCGACATAGATAGGTATAGTATGTCGTGGACTTTTTTGTAGATATTTATAAGATCTACAATTAATTACAACATTTTATGGTTCTATATTTTATAGTTTAGGCAGCGTACGCAAAATATGTATATGTGTTATATGTTATATACTTTTCTGGTTGATTTTTTACACCTTGTGTTCGAAAAACCCAAATATCTTATGGAACCCTATTTTTTACAAAATATAGATATGTATATAATATAGCCTATGTTACTCGTGAATAATGTAGCTTTCGAATGGTGAAAGAATTTTTAAAATCGGTCCCGTAGTTTTTGAGCCTATTCATTACAAACAAACAAAGTTTTCCTCTTTATAATATTAGTATAGATAACTTCTAAACCGCTCAACCGATATCAATCTATGCCCGCATAAATTGATATTGGTTCATAACAATAATAAATAATTATTAATAATTCATTTATTTCGGGGAACAAAGACCCATAATAATAATAATATACATATTTCTATGAGCCACAAAAATATTACACTATTTTACACGAAGTGACGGCGTCGTGATGCGCTGTGTGGTGTCACGTAGTGTTCCGCAGAATTGCCGATATACGACACCCTTCGGCCAAAACTCTTCCTTGAGGAAGGTCTCAACATGATGACTCGGAACTCGCACCAAGAACGACTTGAAATTCGTGTTAGATATGGCGCGGTTCCAACTTATCTACCCTTAAGGTACAGCTGGACTTCGCTCGAACATACTCCAAGATTTCAAGTAAACGAGCCACATAGAGCTGCGTCGGGGGTATTGCCGGACGCAACATATTGTATCCTACCAGCGCGGTCCCGCACTGGTTCCGACTATGAGGCTTCTTCCACTTTCATGAAGCCATCCTGGTCACTAGTGCCTGTAGCTGGGCTTAGCTGATTCGAACCCCTGTTGGCAGGTTCACAGCAGCTCTTCTTCATCTTCGACGCAGGCTTATGCGTGGCGACGATAGCAGCGTAGGCACGTTTAGGGGGCCGCTTAGAAGCTAAGGTGGGATCCTGTAAAGAACTATTCAAAGGATCCGTCCCTCGACTGCAAA
This sequence comes from Hecatera dysodea, assembly GCA_905332915.2. Lineage (NCBI taxonomy): Eukaryota > Metazoa > Arthropoda > Insecta > Lepidoptera > Noctuidae > Hecatera > Hecatera dysodea. The sequence continues at coordinate 10,015,274 of HG995309.1, read as the reverse complement.
GAAAAATTATCGTCAGTTTTTGCCTTTTGTTTTTCTTTGTACCCATTCAACAATAATATCACTATCTTGTTTTCAATTTTTTTCGTTCACTTTTGTTTTCATATGGAGCGACTGCCTATAAATCTTTCCCAGCAACTGGGTAACACTGGCACTTTGGCAAGACTGATGTCAGATATTCTGGCTTCTGACTTCCGTAACGACTGTGAAAGTTTACAAAATTTATTCAGGACCAACTGGTTCCCGCGGTATCCGAGGCACCGAGGATTCCAAAATCATAAAAAGGCTCATAAACAAAAGTTAGCAATAAGCATAGACAAAGCAACAATGGGATAATCGCATCATTCAATAACTAGGTCGGCCATTGTAAGTCTATTGTAGTCCCAGCAGCTATTGTTTACAGTCTCAAACTGTTTTGTTACGTTACTATTATAGATTGGCAACATGTCACTTTCAATAATAGTGAAGATTATGAAGAATAAACCAAACTAGAGTTGATCCGTTTTAGATTGGTGATAACGGTCATTGCCCTAGGGGTAATATCTCCTCTTAGGAAACCAAGTTTTGCCTTTTCAAACTTTATGACATCGTTTTTCTTTAGTTAAAAATTTAATCGGTAAAGTAGTCACGCAAAATGAAATTCGATCAGCAATAAAGACTGTCATTAAATCCAAAATCAATGGAATTGATAATATGCGCTACCGAAATGTCAAATTATAAATTCTTTTCATTTTGATGTTTCATTATTGGCTATCCATTATAGAATGTCACTTTCTTTGTCTATAATTGAAAGGTCAATCTTTAGCGGGTTTTTATTTGCATCCATAAATTAAATATTTTTTAGGAGTCATTGACTGCTTCTGCCATACTGAAACGCAATAACTGTATGTACTAGGTATGTAGTGTGCGAAATGAGGTTTTAATGAAGATGTCAGCAATGATGGCTCGGTTGGAGTGACGGTTGAGTGGTAAGCCGAGAGTGTGAGTCGAACGCTCAATGAAAATGTTTTAAGACCTTTCATAGAGATTCAAATCCATGGTTTAGCAGAATCCTTGTACTTATAAAACTTTCAAATCGCAATTTTATCCCAGTTAAAAACTTTTCAAATCGTTGTTAAACAAGAGGTGGTTTAATCAATTGAGATTAGAATGCAAAAGTTCTTGAAAAAATGGCACGGGGATAAGAATGTTTCCTGAGGAATAAAAATATGATCCTATTTAGTCCGTTAGTTAGATTATCGAAAAATATTGGACACGTATTTTGAGTCTAAAAATTGACGAAGATAAAAAGCTTCAAAGATCATGAGTGACATCACGGCGTGGTAAAAATCGTCGCACGAAGTGACGTCAAACGAGTTTTCAACGCACTATATCGTCTTCGTTTTTTGTTTACGTGAAAAAATAAAAAATAAGTGGCCAATATTTTTGGGAAGTCTATCTTACGGACTAATTAGATTTTTTTAGGCAACTGTCTGCCCCTGTTCACTGGTGATAAATACGTCACAGCTAAATTCTATGTTTCATAGTTTGAAACAAAAGAAAAACATAACTCGTCTAAATATGAAGAAGCATTCTCTTCAAATATAGCACAATATCTCCGATGGCTGCCGGTCGGCTGTCACCCAGGATCAGCTCGCCGCTCCAGTTCAGGCACTCTATTGTGATGTTATATCCCGATATGACATATTTAGTGCGATCTATTCTTTCCATGCGCTCGACTCACTTCTTCATTTTATAACTAAACTAGCTTCTGGCAGCGGCTGCGCTCGCGTATGTTGAAACAAAATGATCAAACACCATAGGCATAGGTTGTAAAAAACTTAAAACGTTAGACGATCATAACTCGTCTAAATTGGAAGAAGCTTTATCATCTATAAATATAGCATAAAATCTCCAATAGCTTACTCTGTCGGCTGTCACAGGTTCAGCTCCGCTCCAGTTCAGGCTCTCTATTGTGATGTTATAGCCCGATATGACATATTTAGAGCGATCTATTCTTCCGTGCGCTCGACTCGCTATATAGTTTTATAATTTGACTAGATTTGCCAGCGGCTGAAAATTGACCACGAGAATATACTTGAAGGAAAAAGGATTCTGGTGTCGTATTCTAGATTATGGTGTACCGTCATGCCAAGGCGCGATTGATTTACAAATATCAGGCTTTCTCATTCATAATTTCTAAATAATGTAGTATACAACAAAGTCGTAGCTCGTGGCTAAAGATTAACAGCCGTACGGGTCGATCTTCAAGGTTAAGCAACGATTGTGAAGGTTGACTGTGAATGGGTGATCATCTTAACATACCGCAATTCCCCCGTGCCTCGGAAAGCACACGAGCCGTTGGTACCGGCTGTCATTTGTAGATCTCTGGCAGTCGTTACGGATTGTCAGAAGCCAGTAAATCTGACTCCAGTCTTGCCAAGAAGTACCGTATAATGAGTTGTGGAGGTCTGGTAGGCAGCCGCTTCTAGTTAAATACTAGTATTCAGTTGAATCCGGTTTGACTGGAAGCAAACCCCAAAATAGTTGGGAAAAGCCTAGGCAAATGATGATGAAAACGAAGTCGCAGTCTGCCTCTGTCCGTTTCTCCACTTACATCCTCTAAATCACGTCATAGATTGTGACACGGTTTTCACTAGTAGAAGAAATAGAAATACGAGGTACGTTTTGTATATATTTTAGTGACACGTTGCGGGTCGCTAGTATAGTTTAACTAAACATTGAACCTGTGGACAAAACAGTATTGTTTGATACTTAGAAGCAGGGAAAACTACGTTATACTTGTTGCTATAAGCCGGAAATGCAATTTCGAAAGTTTGCTCCTGTTATGCACTGAAAACATAATGGAGACTGGACGATGCTACTAAACAATAATTTTGTTCTACACTCAGAATAATATAACAGCCGCACGGGTCGATTTTTAAGGTTTACACCGCGTCCCGGGGTCGGTCTGTGGATGGGTCATGGGTGACTATTTTCATCGAGATTCCTCCGTGCCTGGGAAAGCACGTTAATCCGGTGGCTCCGGCCGTCATTTATAAATATTTGACAGTCGTTACGGAATTTCAGAAGCCAGATAATCTGACACCAGTCTTGCCACAGAGTACCGTGTTACCAGTGAATTGATTATGGAGATCTAGTAGGCAGCCGCTTCACGTAAAACCCCAATATAGTTGGGAACATGATAGGCTCAGAATAATATCCAGCATGTAACAGTTATTATCATCGATCATTATCCGATGCGAAAGAATTGTCTGTTAGGAATATTGCTTGCACAAGAAATGCTCTGCCTAGCCTTTTGGGGAATATAAGCGTCATGTGTGTTAAGTCTTCAGAGTGTAACATTGGAGATTAACTATGACTTGTTTGAAGGAAGTTGTTATACGGGTCTAAACAATTTTACAATATGAATGACACTCTGTACGTGTTCTACGTATTCTGTGAGCCATTTCTACAATTTTTTTAAGCAACTTTACATCTCAGCCGCCATAATATTTTTTGACAGATTGCGACTGAGATTCGAATGCGTTTCTGAATGTTGCTTGATATTTAATAGAATTGGCGCTCAGAATACGATGTAAATTCACGATGTTTTTATGACGTCATCACAAGTCACAAACATATTTATGGCAAGTGCTTTGCTTACATCACTAACAAATGACATAAGCTTGGCACACAATGTTCAAGCAGACAGCTCCAATTCAATGTAAACTACAAACATACATAGGCCACGTACACACTTGAGCGATAATCATATGTTATCCAGTAGTCACGGCCTCCAGCCCGCTAACTAATTAATTGGCTCGTGCGCACTCCATGGAAGCCTGATTGCTATAATCCCAAATGCATTGGTAATTGTATTTTGTATCGGTATTGTTGTACTTATTAACATGAGTGGCTTTCCCCATGGATATGTATGTAATGTTGTTTAAATGTGAAGAGGTATCAAACAGACAGAGTTACTTTCACATTTATAATATGTGAATGAATCTATGGACGGCTACTACGAATTTCATTTGACAAACGTTATGATGAAAAGTGTTAGGAGTATTTCAGTAGATATCCTATAAATCTCGCATTTTTTTAAGTAAAATGATATTTATAAGGAATATAAATATTGCATTATTTTCATTATTCAGGAAACTGCAATAATCTGCGGAATTTCGGTTAGCATGGCGCCCGAGGCGGGGCGCGACGCGACGGTCTCGCTTTGGTGCACACGGTGCTACGGCGTAGGTCGCAGCCGCTACGACGTAGCACACGTGTTGCGATATTACATCTACATTTTGAAATGTACCTTATGGAATCTTTGTACACCAAATAACCACGTTATATACCTAATGTAAAAATTAAAACTGAATTGTTGAATTTATGACAAAAAAAAAAAACGATTTTCGTGTTGTAATTTTAGACCTACACTAAAATAATAATCATTTTTTGTAGGTTTGCCTTATGTCATTACTTCATAGACTTTATCCTTATTAGCGACACTATTCCATGGTGTAATAATACAGGGCATTTCTTTTTAGAATAAACAGGTTCGATTCCGGACTAACACATTCACACACACACACACATACATGACACACACATTTTAGTAATCCAATGAAGTAGGGCCCCGGCGTCCTTCCAGTAGTTTTGGATTTGGTATGTTCGTGTATTATTTTAAAGGAAGGCCGAACTTTCACACGTGAAGAGCCACGAACCAGTCGTCCCCAATATCTATTTAAAATATCTGCAGGAAATTAAGGAATTCAGGATCGAAATAGCTCTGATGCAGCCAGGTCGAAAAAGGATTACAGGTCAATCTTGAGCTGCGCTAACACAATCTAGATGTATAATAATAATAATAATAAGTCAACGTTTCAGCCCAACGATTATCGGATCAGGTGCGGGTCATCCAGCGTAACCGTATGTTGGATGACGCCGTACTTGATAGACTGCGTCTGGAATCACGGAATAGTCGCGTCTCACCTGCTTCGCCACCGGCCGCGGTGCAAATACAACCCAGTATTTCACCGCGACCCGACCACGTAAGTGAAGATGTTGATGACGGGACTATATCCGTGAGTACCCAGTGCAATGAACGATTGAGGAGCGCTTTGGAAGATGCTTTCCGAGAATACCGCTCCACGCCGCCTGAGCTTAGACCTCGGCTACCACGTTTGCCCATGCACAAAAAAAATAGGGCGCTGGTGTGTGCTCTAGATTCGCAGCTATCAATTTATTTTGATAGCAGTGAAAACCTTACCGATACCCACTCGATCTTGTACTGCGGGGCTGCAGCGGCATGTCGTGTAGCTCATGTTAAATTCCCAAACAGTGACAGAGTTGCACGACCAGCTGTACCAGCTTGGCAGTGCAGGATCGAGCGTCGTATCGGTGAGGCTAGAGCGCTCATCGGCAAACTTATCTGCTTCAGGGAGGGCAACACTCGCCGTAGAGTGATGCGCTTTGTGAGGCGGGCGTTCTCGGGGACTGATATTAGTCCTCGAGACTATCTGACCCGCGTCACAGAGCGTATCGACTTCCTGAAGCAGAAAGTCTATGCATGGGCAAACCGTATTCGTCGGTACAAGCGGCGAGTGGAGCGATATACTCAGAATCGCACATTCCAAGGCAATGAGAGGTGGGTTTATAGGGCTTGGGAGCGACCAGACCAAGGTGTGACTGATACGCGCCTACCGGATGATGAAGCCATGCTTTCATTCTGGCGTAACATCTGGTCGGTGCCTGTCAGTCATACCGAGGGTGACTGGACCCGGGAGGTCGAGCGCGCGTGCGATCCGATACCAGAAATGGGGGCAATTAACATCAGCCCCCAAGATGTAGCTCGTGCAGTCCGTCCGTTGCCTAATTGGAAATCTCCAGGGCCGGACGGGCTGCACAACTTTTGGATAAAATGGTTCAAAGGATCGCATGCTCGTTTGGCTTCCCAGTTCCAGTCTGCCTTAGGGTCAGGATCGCTACCCAAGTTCTTAACTACAGGAATAACCCACCTGCTCCATAAATCAGGTAGTACTGCGGAACCTAAAAATTATAGACCGATCACGTGTTTACCGACGGTCTATAAAGTTCTTACATCCATTCTGAGAGCTAAAATTAACAACCATATTGATAGTAATTCAATAATGTCGGCTTCTCAGAATGGATGTAGGAACGGGTCCCGCGGTACTAAGGAGCTGCTCCTTATCGATGTTGCCATTAGCCAACAGGTTCGTCGTTCCCGAAGGGATCTGTCGACATGTTGGATAGACTATAAGAAGGCCTATGACTCAGTGCCACATACATGGCTCATGAGGGTGCTGGAGCTGTATAAAGTTGATGCAGTTCTACGCACTTTCCTGATGTCATGTATGGGGCAGTGGAGTACGGTCCTTCACTATCCAGGATGTCGACAGACCCAAGCGAACAGTGAACCGATAAGGATCGAGCGCGGCATATTTCAGGGCGACAGTCTGAGTCCTCTGTGGTTTTGTCTGGCCCTAAACCCTCTTAGTACACTGCTGGAGGGTTCGGGCCAAGGCTACCGGTTGAGAAGAGGTGGTCAGGTCATATCGCACCTCCTTTACATGGATGACTTGAAACTCTTTGCCCCCAACAACTTGCAACTGATGAAGCTACTGAAGGTAACAGAAACCTTCAGTAGCGACATCAGTATGGAATTTGGTGTGGACAAATGTGCGGTCATGCATGTGAAGCGAGGTGAGATTATGGAATCCGTGGGAACCCAACTCTCGGATTCCATACTCCTTAGATCCCTTTGCTCAACCGAGACTTACAAGTATTTGGGTATGTCGGAAGCGTTGGGCATCAATGCTACTGGCGTGAAACAATCGTTGAAGGAGCGCTTCTTCGGCCGCCTGAACAAAGTTCTAAACAGTCTTTTATCAGGCGGAAACAAGGTGCGCGCCTTTAACGGTTGGGTCATGCCGGTATTGATGTACTCTTTCGGCATACTCAAATGGACTCAGACAGAACTGGACGCCCTGGATAGGAGGGTCCGTTCACTGCTGACCGCAAATCGGATGCATCACCCACGATCATCGGTAATGAGGCTGTATATCCCGCGGAAGTGTGGGGGTCGAGGCTTTTTAAATGCTAAGACTCTGCACAACCGCGAGATATGCAGCCTTAGGGAATACTTCCTAGAAGCCGACGTGGGTATGCACCGGGATGTCGTCGCAGTGGACAAGGGCCTCACCCCACTCTCCTTGGCTAACGAGAACTGGCGCAAACCTGTGGTATTAGATACTAATGATCGCAGGGTGGTATGGCAGAGCAAGGAGCTTCACGGGCGCTTTTATCGGGTCCTACATGGGCCCGATGTAGACTTTCTAGCGTCCGTGGCCTGGCTACGTTTTGGTGACCTCTTTGGGGAAACCGAAGGTTTTATCTGTGCAATTACAGACGAAGTTATGATGACTAACAACTACCGGAAATACATTGTGAAGGACGGTACGGTTGACTTATGTCGGGCATGTCACCGGCCGGGGGAATCCATCCGCCACATTATTTCTGGTTGTTCTAGTCTGGCTAACGGAGACTACTTGCACAGGCACAACCTTGTAGCCAGGATTATCCATCAGCAACTTGCCCTTAAATACAATCTTGTGGAGTCGGAAGTACCGTACTATAGGTATGCGCCCGACCCAGTTCTCGAAAATGGCAATTGCACATTGTACTGGGATCGGTCTATCATCACTGACAGGACTATTGTTGCCAATAAGCCTGACATAGTGGTGATAGACCGACTAGAGCGTCGCGCAATGATTGTTGATATAGCAGTCCCGCATGACGAGAACCTCGTGAAGGCTGAGAAAGATAAACAATCGAAATATCTTGACTTGGCTCGCGAGGTTGTCGACATGTGGAATGTGAACACGGCAGTCATTGTGCCGATAGTCGTGACGGCTAATGGCATAATTGCCAAGAGCCTCGACCAACATCTTAAGAGGCTCTCGTTAGGCAGCTGGATCAAGGGCTTGATCCAGAAAGCAGTACTCCTGGACACGGCACGTATCGTTAGGATGTTCCTCTCTCGGGAGCCCTGACCACCGGTAGCTTGGACCCTGTTCCCGATACCGGTGGGCTACTATTTTTTTATATTTTTAAATGTTTCTTTATTTTTTATTTAAATATTTAAAAATGTATTAAAGTATGTTTAGTGAATGAATAAATGGAATAATAATAATAATAATAAAATCATTTATTTTCTCACCACAATATTTACGGCTAACATGGATATATTGTTAGGTTACAATAATTAAATTAAATTAAAATTAAATATTGTGGGAGACTGGTGCCTAAGCTAGGCTAATAACCTGTGTTATAGGACACCAGGTCTCCACTCCGAGTTACAATGTCAGGTCGTACCAAAGCAATACACCATAATATTCGGCAAGTAAGTACCGTGTTGTGGGAGGTAGTCTGTGTGTGCGTGTGTGAGGGTGTGTGTGTGAGTGTGTGTGTGTGTGTTGGGTGTGTATGTGTTGTTAATTATGTAGTTGAGTGCATATATAGATAGTATTTTTTTTTTTGTTTTTTAGGCAGAGATAATATACTAAAAGAAATAACTACTATAAATTTTAGGACTATGAATTAACTAAAAGGACACGTTCGGTGCTATCGTATGATAACTCCTGCAGCCAATTGGTAAGTTTAGTTATCAATTTTCTTCTGGTGAGAGGATATATGTCGAGAAGACGATGGATTTTATTATATAATCTAACACTGAGTACACCGAAGTGGTGGCCCGCAAATGAGGTACGACATCGAGTAGATTTGCAGACTGGATGACCTTTCCGTTTCCCTAAAATTTTGTCGTCAAAAGGAAGCAAAGAATGACGGCGTAGGACAGCACGCAGAATGAATAGTTGGCGCACCGTTAGGACCTTTGACTCGGAGTAGAGCAGAGCAGTTGGATAATCTCTGCGTTTGAACTGCATTACTTTTAGGACTGCCCTTTGAGCTCGTTCAACTTGAACTAGGTGGGTTTTGCTGGTACCTCCCCATGCAGAAATGCAGTACGTAAGAACAGAGACACACAGGCTCTGGTACACAAGGAATAGAGTTTCTCGATCAGCAGAGTGTCTGAGTTCTTTGAAAACATATATTAGTTTTCTAATACGCGAGCAGAGTGCTTCAGCATGAGGACGCCAGCTAAGGTGCTCATCAATGTGAACTCCTAGGTATTTCGTACTTGGAACCAGTGATAGGGTTAGGCAAGAGCAAGCATTGGGACTGTGATCCGGAGGGTTCAGGCAAGTATGGGCTTTGACTAAACTAGAACCCGCGGGGGGTGTACACGTGTGTGGGAGAGTGAAACGAACAACCATACTTTTCTCAATATTGAGGGTTAGCAAATTCACTGCGAGCCATGTCATCACTCGTTGAACCGACCGCTCCGCCCTCAGCCTGCAGTTGTCCCAGTTATCGTCATATATGATCAGTGCCGTGTCATCTGCATAAGTGAATATATCGCAGTTCGGTATTGACAAGCGACACAGATCATTTATGTAGAGTAAGAAAAGGGTAGGACCCAAAATACTACCCTGTGGTACACCAAAACTGATGTACCCCTCATCACTATACAATGAGTCGATTTTGACACACTGCAAGTATGTCAATGTAGTTATATATGACTGGGACTATTGATTACATACATATACAATTAGACTGGATTTGAACCATGTTGAATTAGAAAATATTTTGTATTACTTTCGTTTCTCAGTGTTCAATAGAACTTATTGTAAAATTAAATATAATGAGATCTAAAACTGTCAATTATTAATAGTAGGAGTAGTATATACTTATTGTGAAACAGAATAACATCCTGGCATCTTAATTTGTGCGTAATTTATTTCTGTTTGGATTAAAAGTGGTAGTATGAATTTGGTCAAAGTTAACAAATAAAATAAAATCCTGTAGTCCAGTTATCGGTATTCAATTGTAACCACAAATCACATACAACCCTCAGATTGCAACAATGCCCTATCTCTCCAACATATCACCAGCAGACTTGATCATCTGCACTGCACCTCCTCTTCCGCATCCGATCCCCCACTCTCCCCGCGTCACTGCAAGATGTCCGCCCATTGGCCCGCTAGCATCTCATTGTTTGTCAGTTCCGTTTACCATTACAATATTTCTTAGCGATCGCTTGCATACGAAAGAAAAGATTCTAATTTTCTCTGCGCATAACATTGAGCATTTTTTTGCAGAATCTGTCTTGTGCACTTATTGCTTTGTTGTACACTTCAGGATATTAACATCACGACTGTAATAACATATTCGTCGTAGGGCAGAGATGATATCAGTAGGTACATCCTCGTAAGCGACCTAAAAATAACTCCCAAAATTCTAACTGATTTGCGCAAATCTGGACAAAACGGACTGGCTCATATTTTTAGTACGGCATGGACAATTCTTGAATAGTTCGTGCTGATATCAGGAAAGCAGCATCACATTTTATCACGGCATAGCATTGCATTGCATCCAAGCGAAAAGCCAAACTTTCTTACACTGCACACGTCTACAACAAATATTATTTTCCCATAGTAAATCTTTAAGAATCGCCTTGTAACATATTGCAGCGAGTCCCCACCTCGGTAATTAGCACAAGTTCGGTGCGGTTCACATTACCCGGGTGTTGGCCGCGAGCCAGGGAACGTGCCGCGGCCTCGCGCAAATACAATAGAGGCCAGCTTTTACATTTCAAATTTGGAGTTAGAAAAATAAATCCTCAGATCAGAAACAGATTGGAGGTTTTATGCTTTTTTGCGACCAGATCGAATGAAGTTTGTCGAGCGTGGTAGTGAAGTGTGGGTATTTTTGATTACTCTATGGAACTAGGCTTATTAGTATATTATAATAAAGTTTTGTTTTTACGTATCACTTATAGTAAGAAAATTTATTTACCTATGGCGAAAATGATTGATTTTTTTAATGAACAAGACCAACAACAACAATGAACAATGTGTGTTTTGGCCCCTAGGTGATGTTAAGCCACACCTACAAAGTTCTTAAATGACTAAATCTAAGGTGATCCTGCCTGTATGTATGCATTTCAAATATGCTCTGAAAACCATTAAAATCGATTCGTTTCTATTTGGGTATAAAGCAAGGAAGTAAATAATGCTTACCTGAAAACCCCTGAATATCATTCATCGGTGGCAAGATATTTTTCTTCCTTCAAGAATAGAATCTGGCTCATAATAAATTCGAACGTGTGCAATGGCCTGGAAGGCGATAGAACGCCATCTGTGAGGCGGCGCGCGAACTAGCGCCGAATACATAAAGTGGTAAGCATATATCAAATTATGACCGACACCGTCAGCTTGTATATTATGTAGCTTCGAAGCAGCGTCTTCACTAGCAGCAGTGTTGTTTGATAAATATTTGGTTTGTATTCTAGTTTGTAGCGTTGTAATGATGATGTAACCATCATGTTTAGTCATCAATGACTAGCTTATAAATTGATAAATGTATTTTATTACAGATTCCCTACAAAAACGTAACAAGTCGTTACGATGTTAATAATGTTTTACCTAGTCAAAGTAAGACGTACAGTACCTAATAATTATGTGTCCTGAATATAGTCCTCAAAAATTGTATAAGTAATATAGCAAGAGTGCTACTTGTACATGTGAGTCCACATAATAATATACTACTGTTCTAGTATTGTAGTTCATTACAAACTGATTATATATTACTGAAAATTCACAGGTACAATTGAAATCGGTACCTGTGAATACTACATGATTATAATAAATTCATGTAAACTTAAAAATATGTGGCACAACACAACCTTAACTTTGGCAAAATATATATAAAATATACGACAGCAGTCATACATTGTAAGTGGATTGGTCAGCACAATCTGATTTTTCTCGAAGGCGGAGTGTGACGAATATCGATACACCTGTGTACCTGTGAAGTTATAGCTCCGCACATAATGATATAGCCTCCCCGCTTTGTAGAAGCCATCACTAACGGAGGCACACAATAGCCACTGTTGGACAAACTTCACATCGTTTGATGGATTACTACTTCAATGGACCTCTTATGTGAAAACGTGGAAGTTTTGAAAGGAGAAAATGGCAGTGGATATTTTCAGGATGGCGGTGATTTGGTTAATTTAGATTTTTTTTTGTATCCTGACAGTTACAATCCGTCGTCGTCAAAAACGGAGAAAAGAAACATTATGAATATCTGCAATCTGAAAAATCGTAAAACAAAAGCAACGGCCTTCCCTTGAAAAAAGGCCAAGCTTCCGGTGGTTAACGCTTTCCTTACAGAAACCTCACAATTTGTGTTACGTCACCCGAAAGTGGTCTTCACTTTTGGTATATATCACACACTTTTGATTCTGCCACACAAAGGCTGCCTTTGAACCGTGGTCAAAGACCGCCTTTTAGGATTTCGGTCAAGTTTTTTTAAGTCTATTTCCTTCACATACAATGAAAGCCGAATCCATATAGGCTCTACTTATTATTATTATTGGGTGAGAACAATAGTCTCATTTTCATAAAGCCGAATATTTTCGTGTGTACCAAAGTGAAGCAGGAAGTATGGTTTGAGCCCGGCTTTGTTATAAGTGAATCGTTAGTTTATCGCGAAGTTTCTGCTGGATTCAGAACTACAGTAAGTGGAAGTTTTGCCAAAACAAAAGGCACTTAATTTTGTGTGAGCGCCTAAATACAAGGATTATGATCCAGCGGCACCCGGGCCACAGATATCCTAAGAGGTGTAATATTTAAGCTTTATCGTACGCCTATCAAATTAATCTAGATAGACAGAAATAGCCGCCGTGAACGTGACCGGACGGGAAAGTGATAATGATATTAGAGTCAGAAGGCTGATTGATACTCCGATTCCTCGATGTAGAATATATGATTATTTATCTAGTTTCTAAACCGTAACGTTTTTTTTGGAAATACGCTGGAATGAGAATCCAACCAAATTGAAATTTATGTGATGTAAGTCCATTATTTAGTTTATTAATAAATAACTGTCCCATTAAATAACACAACGAGTGTGCCCTTACAGGTTCAAAAGCACATACTCCTATAAATCGATGCAAAATATCCACTGGGATCACTTAAAATTTAGTGTATTCAAGTGTCCCCGTTGGCAAATTTCCGATAAGTTTGGGCTGCGTCAAACAGGCGGAGATTAATAGCATGAAGGTGAGATAAAAACCAATCTTTACTCTCGTTTGATTTCAGATTTATCTAATTATATCCTGTCCCAAAAACAAACGACCCGACTCAATATCATTATCTCTTAATTACACGACCGCCCTGGCAAGGTTATCGAAGCTTTCTATATTTATGCGGAGAATTATCTTGTTCTTACGGTGACCGCTCGCTGTACAAGGCCAAACAAGGGTGCATTTTGCCCCATCGATCGTATTATTCACGTTACAATAATTTAGTCAGCGGGTTGAAAGGAAAAGAAATTTTAAACATTCTCTTTGTAGATAGAGTGTAATATTTATAATAATATTTACAGTGTAAAAGCCTGCTAAGTGGATTAGTGGAGCGGGTTCTCGGCTGGGGCCGTGTCTGCCGCATCAAGTCAATGTCGCTGATTACGCCGCCTGCCGCCTGCCACCCAGCGCCCCAGATACAGCAGCCTCTGAAATTAACTTACATTCAAAACACGATAACGTCACACCAGTTTATGTCAAACTGCTGTGACGAATACTACGGAGATTGATGGAGAAAAATTATATTTGTATGGATACCAATTTGAATTGGTCATATTTTGTGGATCTAGGTAACCTTTAATGTCTTTAGAACTTTGAACCCGATTGATGTTGATTTTTTTATTACTCAGAAAACATGGTATTATCTAAAAATGGTATTATTTAAAACATTCTTTATCGCTGCTCCGCTCCTATTGGCTTAAGCGTGATGATATATAGCCTAAAGCCTTCCTCGATAAATGGTCTATTCAACCCAAAAAGAATTTTTCAATTCGAACCAGTAGTTCCTGAGATTAGCGCGTTCAAACAAACAAACTCTTCAGCTTTATAATATTAGTATAGATTATGTATGTATTATGTAGATTCTCGAGTATTTTTTTTTTGCCTTCTCTGAGAACGAAAATGGATTAGTTTCAAATGACATTATATGTCATTTGAAACTAATCCATTTTCAAAAAGAAGAAAACATTTTATAAATCTCATCTATTGATGAGATTTATAAAATGTTTTCTTCTTTTTGGGACTTTGTGAATATGTATGAGGGCTTCGTTAAATTTTCCAATAGTCTAACTATTACGAGAAAATTATAATCTGTCAATCATGACTAATGTTATTGAATGCGTGAATGTTTTTTTTTTGCATTTACGTTTTCATTAATATTTTTATTACATCATAATTGGGTTTGACTGTTCTTCTATCATTGGTGATAGATAGAAGAACAGTCAAACCAAGGATTTGAAGACATGTGACATGATATCAACACACCCACACTGTGCAAGACTGCTGGAAAAAATCCCAATTAACTGGGTGTGTAGTGTCGTGTGCCACCAAAAGAAACATGTAGGTTATATAAATTTAGTATATAATTATGTAAATGTGAATGGTAGTTTTCTTGTTTAAAAATGTTTTAGTATTTTGTCCATAGTAGGTAAGGTTTTGTTTAGTCATATTTCATATCAATCATGGTGGCGTGTACCTTACATAAAGAATTCAACGGTCTGTCAGTCACAGATTGCTGACTCTGAATAATTAATAAAACACTATTCCAATATTGTTGTTTACGAGCACTTCTCCATCTTGACTGATACGTCAATGTTGTTTTAAACTGAAGATATTGTGTTGGCGGACGAAGCACTGCACCACACTTGATTATTTTATGACAAGTTGGTTTAATATTGATGAGTAAGTGGAGCAGCTGATCTCAGGGTCATGTGAATCGACTCTCAGGTCATAAAATGTATTTAAGTTTTTGTGTGTTGTGAACTTCCGAGAAACAGCTTGGTACTATTACCTACTAGGCAAACTAGCATTTTGCTGTCTCTGTTACTTTAGCATAAATGTATAACTGAAGAAAAGTGTATATAAATGAAGGATATCAGCTAGAGCACCAAGGTTACGAACATAGCCCGAACAATTACCAAGTGGGACTGGGCAGAGCGAATCATTCGTGGAACAGATAGTCGATGTAGTCGAAATGTTCTAGAAGGGCGACCGTGTACCGGAAGACGCAGCGTTGGAAGGCTTTTTTTCTGGATGGGAAATCATCAAATGACTTCTCCCGCTCTG